>OY998178.1:181299608-182784608 GCA_963921935.1 Galeruca laticollis
TCTAATAATTCAACAAATAGGTACCTTAGCGCAAATTTATATTGTATGAAATGACCAAAATTTGAAATTTCAAATTGGTTAACACTAACCTTTCACTAACAATGATGTCTTCTGGCACCGACGATCACCAATATCCAATACCACCACCTCTCATATTAATATGTCAACTGCATTCACTCAACCTGAACTCCAGCTTGACAAAACTTCTCCAGGTAATTCTTGAAATTCTTCACCGTGTCTCGTTTACCGTTTCAATTAGCTTCAAAATCTTCTCAACATACTTCTTCAATTTTATTTAATTTTTTTCTGTTACTTTTCTTGAGTTTTATGAGAATTTTATTTTACTACGTCCTCTCTCCAAAATATCATATATCATACCTCTTCATTTTCCAAAATAAACAACCCTCATTTCTACTGTCCGTTGCTATGGACAAAACTCATCATCTCACTAGATTTTTTTAACAATAATTTAGAAATCAAAGGTTTTCATTTAATTTCATATTTTTCTTAACTATTTGATGATATTTGATGCTTTGTTTATTTCCAAAATAATTTAATTTATCTATTTAAAACTCTACTTTTCCAAAAATATCCCTATTTATAAAAAAAACCTCTGATTGTATAAAACTATTCCATTCTAAATGAAACAAATCTACAGTCTGATTACTCTGAAATACATATGCAATCCTTTTCCAATTATATTATAATTCTTCCACAATTAGTGTTCATTAAAAACGCGGACTGAAATTTCTATTTACAAAATTTCTTTATATGTTATTTTACATCCTCGCCCTATGTTTTGGCAACTTACAACCAAATTCACGCTTGAAAACCTCACACTCCAACACCTTCAAACCCTTATAGATGTTGTGATGAGTTCAATATATATATATATATATATATATATATATATATGCACAAGTGTTAATTTAAGGACATTTTATCTCTGCAACTAATACTTTGGGGACTTTTGGATAGTTTGAGGACGTCCCCAAACTTTTCATATCTACAACTATTAGTATGAGGACAGACGCAGTTTGAGGACTCACAAATAACATGTTTGGGGACTTCGGCTGAGAGTTTGAGGACCGGATAAATTAGTTTGGGGACACGAGTACGGCTTGGGATCAATCTATAATGTGCTATTTTAGTTTCATTTATCTTTATGTACTTTACAAATTGTCGCATTTAAGACAAAGTCATAATTTATCAGACTTCGCAAACGAGCAGTTCTCGATATTTAGCTTCGTGTCGTTGATATCACAATACTTTTTCATTTGAACAAGGATACTGCCTCTGATAGTAACGGTAACTCCTTAACTAAAACATTCTTTCACTTTGCGTTTTTCCGATTTTACAAAGGTCGACTGTGCCATCCTCCGGAAATGGGTGCATGGCAAAGTTGCGTTAAACAAACTAAGTTGTTGTTGTAGACTGCTTGCTATAATTAGAAACTATATGCACCAAATAACAATTCGGATGTGGGATCTTCAAAAAAGTTTTCGTTACAGTTTTTTAGTAATGGGGGACATTTTTCAATACTCATAAAGTAGTTTTTTAATGGCTGATACATGCTTAAAACCCTTTCCAAGGCAGGCATAAGAGCAAGCCATCTAGTTTTGCTATAGCCGAGCATTTGTTGATATTCCGTTTCAGTTTCGGCGCAAAACTCCTTTAGAGCTTCAACTCGAATCGTGTAAATATAAAAAATAGATATATCTTCACAATAATCATTTCGTAATCTAAGGGTTGCCTGTCTGCATCAGATTTTATTGCATTGTGAATTAAATGGGCTCCACATCCAATACCTATCAATAGCATTTTCAGTGATGATTGTAATTTCGTTAACACATTGTTAGTTCCTCGCCTAGCCGCACCTCCGAAATTCATGTTGGAATTGTCTCCGCAAAATGCAACGACTTTTGCTGTCAAATTATTATCTGTCAACACTTGGTTTAAATAATCGACAACTTTTTCAGACATACTGTATATACAGTATGTCTGAAAAACTTAATAATCTAGGTAATTTAATTTTACAAAAAAAATATTTTTTTATAAAAAGCTCTGAATCATATATAAATAATCATTCACGAATCAAATTTGTTGATAATATTTAAAGGTATATTCTTTTTAAATGCCTTGCGCGATAAACTAGAACCCTCCTTTTATTTATAACTTTTGCAATTGTTTATATTCGAATGTATGAAATTTCCGCGCATTCTTTTTTCTTTAAATTATGAAATTATTATTTAATACAATAAAAAAAGTGCTATCGGTTTTTTTTTATTACTTTGTATTTGTTTATGTGGGAGTACGAAATTTTTGTTCCAACGTTTATATAAAAAACTAATAAATAATTTACAATTAATTAATTAATATAGAATAATATGCAAAATGATTAGGTCAGTAATAAATATAAATAAAATGCACCGTCCGCCCATATCTCATCTGATGCGACCGACGTTATACTAGTGAATTTTATGACGTGAAGTCAACATAATTTCACTGAAAATTCTCGCTCTCTCCTTGTTCGAAGTTTGCGGGTCTTATGGCATCAGAATATACGTCTCAAAATATAGTTCAGTAAAATATGAGAAAAATAATAAGTTATTAGAAAATTGTATTACTAATTCTTGTTAATAAAATGAGATATAAGGCAGTGTTAATTGTCTGGTGTTATGTTTAAGATGTATTTAATAATTATAAAATTATTAAATACATTTTAACGATTATTAGTTGAAATTATAATACTAAATGAATATACCGTCTAATAAGCATTTTAAATTATAATATTGACTAGACTATGACAGTATTCAAATCAAAGGATAAGCCGAAACTTTAAAGTTCGCACTATATCTCTTACGTGACTATACTAAGAGAAAACACTTTCCACAGAGGTGTCCGTAAATTAATTTAAACAGATCGTTTGGAAATATCATGCGAGATGTGATTAATTAAAAATTAATAATATAATTATAATTATAATTATAATTTTTTATCAGTAGATTATGAAATATAGATCAGTAGATCAATATGCAAATCAGTAAATCTACTGAAAATTCTGTAAGCGGGCAACCCTGTTCGACCGTTTCTATTTAATATTTTGGGAACCACACAAGACTAAAATATTTTATCTAAGTATGTTTTTATACGTCTGCTGTGGAATCCCCATAATGTTTTTGCTAATAGCGGCGTTTTTATAGTTCTTTTTTGTTATTTCCAACATGCAGTTGTTGGGTTAAAAATATTTATATAGATTATTTTATATCCAAAGCAAATAATGCAGAATACCTTCCAAATAATTTATTGAATTTGTGGTATAAACCGATTGTGGTGTATATTTTTTATTCCAGAAGGACCAAAATGTAAAAAATTGTTGTTTTTACATTTTTCTCTTCGAATATTGAATTATATAGAACCTTATTTATATTCATTCAATGCATTGAAAAGCATTTCATAAAAAATATCAGATAGCATGTATACGTTGCCATTTCACTACCGAACTTTCATAGCACACACTCTGAGATTACAGAAATCATCTGAAAGCTACTCCGGACTGAGAAAGATGTGTTATAGGTATTTGCTGTTAAAACAATATACATGAAAGAATATAACAAGATTTTACATAACTCCCGGCCTTGAAGGTAGTACCTTTAAAAGCAGTACATTGTTGACAATACTATTATAATTGAATTTACTGTGTGAACCCTTATTTCATGGAATCTACTCATGTTTATGTCATGTTTATAAATGAAACGAGCTGTTTCTAATTGATATCACAACATAGTGAAAAAAATGCGAAAATTGTAAGATAATTTGACAATATCTCGAAACAATTGTCAGATTGTCTTACAATTTTTGCATTTTTTTCATTGTATTGTGGTATCAATTAAAAACATTTCGTTTCATTTATAAACATAATAATATTATAGTTCACTTCGAATTGGTAGCACACTTAGTCTGGACACTGCACGTTTTAAATACTTCGAATCGACTTTGACAGTTACTACACGAATGACTCCGTCTTGTGCAGGGTATACTTCGCTTATTCTACCAATCTCTCACTGGACTCACTGGAGCGGAGGTAAGTTATCTTCTTGTAAGAGCACTAACTGTCGTATCTTGAAAATATCAGTCGGTCAGTCGGACGCTGCCACATGTATCTCTGTTGTAAGGTGTGTAATAAGTAGTCGCGTGACCATTTTGCCCAAAACTGTTGAAATAGAAGTTGCGTGTGTATATCGGTTTTCAAGAATGCGTTTAGATTCGTCAGCAGGAACTTCAGGTAAAAACAACAAAGAACTACCAGTCAAAAAATGTTCAGCAGTAATGATGTCAAAATCTTCTGGATTCTCGGTGAGGGGTACAAGTGGTCGGGAGTTTATTACAGCCTCTATCTGAACTACCACGGTATAGAAATATTCGTAAGAAAGTAATGTATTTTTCAATATTATTTTAGGTGCAATTTTGTGAGCCTAACCCAACTAACATTTTAAGTCGTAAAAACGTAAAACTGACTATCTAGTCAACCTCCAAGTAATTTTTACTAGTCGTTGTTACGTTCTAAATACGTCGATAACTCGCAACTACTATCGAAATGGGGAACATATTTGTGGTAACCACGACGTCGTGAAAACGTTGCAGTGACGGACACAAAGACTTAATAATACCGTTTCAACGACGTAATAATGTAGTAATTTTGACATCACATTTTCTATCCTTCTCGGCGATACGTGAAACAAAGTTTCATCTTACTGTTTTAAATGAAACTTACTGTTTCTAGCTAATTCCACAGTATATTGAAAACTTTTGAAAACTCTAAGAAAATTGACAATTGTTTCGATATAACATATCATCATCATTTAAAACAGTAAAATGAGTAGATTCCACGAAGTAAGGGTCGAGACAGTTAATTTCATTAAAGTTTTATCTCTTAATTTTTATAGTTTACAACTAAACTTCTAAACTATGGTGACATGATCTACATAATTACAATAATATAATATTGGTAAATAATACAAAGTAAAACACGCTGAATTCAGAGTTCCCTAACTTCAGAAACATAAACTGGGTATACTTTACTGATAATATGGATATTTTTAGCTCTTAATTTATTAGTTGCCTCCACAATAATCAGTTTTCTAAGAAAAAAAAACAAATAATATTAAGCGTATAATGCAGTCAATCGATAAAATTTATTATAGGGTATTCGTACATTCAGTTTGGTCATAAAAATGATATATTAGCAATGTTCTGGGCGCAAAAGTGAGACAAAATATAATTTCGAAATTAATTTTGAAATACACAAAACTAAGACTAATAATGATTATGGCGTCCAACAAAATAACGACCTTACCGAGACTTAGGCCACACTAAAGTTGAATTAACTAAAAAGTAATTTTTTAAGTAGTGATTTCTAACAAAATACCATAAATTTGACAAATAAGTCACAAACCTATGGGTAATAAATTGTTGAAACACTTACGTCATAAAAACAAGCGTTTGCGAGTTAACAGTGAATTGAACTGTAAAGTAAAATTAGAAACGTAATTATAACCACAGCAATTACTTATAAGTGAAAATAGCTTATCGGTAACATTTACGTAAACCTAATGGTATAATTACTTTCAAAATTATACTTATAAGTAAAAATAATATATAAGTAAATCTGAAAGTAATGTTTGTGTAAAAATAACTTTAAACGTTACAGTTACGTCATAGGTAACACTCTAAGTAAATCTTTCGTATTATTGACTTTATAAATTTACTCTGTTGTACGATCTCACGGTAAAGGTATTATTTTCGTAAAAAAATACGAAATTATTACCAAGGATAGGTAATAGTTCCTTAGACTAGAGTACTTATGACTTAACTTGTTAGTTGGGAACCACCGACTCCCACAATACTCCGAAATGAGGTGATAGAGGAGGGCTTAACTGCCAAATTATTTCATTTTCTTCGAAAAATGCCTGAAATTTAGGGTTATTTACACGATCAAGTACGTTTTTTGCGTCAACAAATTTAGTAGCGTTATTGGCATAAATGTTACTACAGACACCTCGTCTGGAAACGAATCTTTTCAGTACATTTAAATCGCTGACCAATTCGAGGTGCATATCCTTCGACGCAAAACATACAAATGTACAGAAGTATGCCTTGATTGATTTTGTGTTTCTTAAATACCTATTTTTTGTGAGATACGGTCCATGTGTAGAAAATGGTTTGGAAAGTTTTATTCGTGGGGAAGGTAGATCGCCTATTTTTGATGAGTAATAGATGGAGTTATGCGGAAACATACTAGGTATACACAATCTTAACAAACCCCATACTGTGTGTCGACTACTTAAAGGACAAAACCTTTGACGGATTATAGAGAATAATGTTTGGGGCTCTGCATGTAGGTTTTTGAAGTTTTCATGACTATCGAGAATATTTGTAAAGTTATTTTTCGAAGATATTATCATAGGATGTTTGTTTTTAAAATCTTGGTCCACGCTTTTTGAGCGTCCTCCTACTTGCAGGATATTAAATTCGTCCAAAAACAGACCTAAAGGTATCAATTTTCTATTTCGCGCTATTGAATTTAACCTCTTTAAAGAGTTAATTTCTTGTGAAAATGCTTTACGTTAAACAATGTTAACGATAGTTTGTATCGCGTTTCTTAGTTCGTTCATCGAGAGATTACCAGTAATTCTCAGTTCCATAGAATTTTGAAGACAATTTAGTTTGAATTGAAGCATATAAGCAACCACATGAATGATCTTGGTGAATGAAGAATTCTTCATTATTATTTGATTTTGAACAATAGTATTGGACAACATAACAGTAGTCTATCTGATTTAGGTACATATTTTTCAGATAATAATGATTTTAAAATAGGCCAATTTCCTTCACTGCGATGTAGAAAGTCCGGTCCGTTGAACCATATTGATAGTTGCTTCATTTCCTTCAGTTTTGCGGAATTCAAATCGGATCGGAACATATCGCCACTGAGATGAGTCAGACAGATTCTATATTTTGCTACACGGTTAGCGACAAATGTTTTGAGACAACTAAGTATCCGAGCGAATCCAAATCAGTGTTATTGTTGAGTCGCACGAAAAGTATACTCTGGGTTTGTTCTTAATAGCATCTGTAGTAGCATGAGCTAGTTGGGCAGCTAAAAGAGCTCCACATAGCTCTAAACGCAGAAGAGATATGAACTTTGACGGTGCTACACGGGATTTGGAACAGCCTATTCTTACCATGATTTGACCTAATGAATTTATGGAACTAAAGTAGACACATCCTCCATAAGCGGATTGAGATGCGTCAGAAAATACGTGAATTTCTACTTGGAATAGCTTCTTTTATAAGAATGTGTCTGGGAATTTCTATGTCATCTAAGGAATTGATATAATAATAGAATTGTAGCCAGAATTCTTGAAACGTGTTTATAAAATTCGTCTTCAAATGAGATTCCCTCTTCGCCTTGTGTTTTCTCGTTATAAATTTCTAACTCGGATTGCACTGAACTAAATTCATCAAATGTGAATTCGATTTTTTGAAGGCGCGTTTTGATTTCTTGAAGTTTTGAAAAATTTATGGGCTCATTTATAAATTATTTTAAAACGTGTTAATTGTGCCTCTAATTGAACACAACGTGCAATCAATCTCCTAATAGTTCCCTGTGGTTCTTCGCTGTTGTTGGCAATTATTAGTAATTTAAACTAAGTGTATAAATACAATACTATTGATAAATAATAATATCCCCTGTATGCATTCTTACGCTACCAAATGAAAACATAATAAATGTTTAACCTTGCAAGTAATAAATTCTAAATATTAAACACACAGCTGTGTGTTAATACCGAAAAACTATTATTAGAAAGAAATGCTCTGCAAAAAAAGTGAACACGTGTTGCTTGTCGAAGCTCGAACCCGAAGCCGACCTATGACCTTGTATCGATGCCAGTGATTTTTGGACTAAATGTATAATCTTATATGTATAGATAAATTGTAATACATTATTTTTATAACTAAATTTTGATTATAATAAGATGTTTGAGTTGTACTTAATAATAAATATTGCCGTTAGGTACCTATACCTATTGAGAATTTATTGTTAAATTGAAAATTTAGTTAGAAGCTAAAACGTAGTGTAAATTGGAATAAATGGATATTCGTAATTAAGGATAAATTGGAATGTACCGCGAGTTTCCACAAGTACCTTATGCGTTTTTTCTATTCAGCATGTACTATACGGATTTTACAAGAATATGGAAATGTCCCGTGTATGATTGTGCTACAGACATTCTATGTACCGGGTGTCCCAATAAGAATGGCTCTCGGCCATATCTCGGGAACCGTTTATAGTACAGCTTCGGGAAAAGAAAATTTATGATAAAAGTGACCTCGAGAAAAACCTGGAAATTATTTACAGAGTTGTAGGTCCACCGCCAGAGGGCGTAATTAAATACCAAAAATTATAAAATGAATAATCTACAAATTTTGCCTAATTAAGATGCATTTAAACTATGATTATCGTATTCTTCAAGAAATTCAGCGTATATTTGATTTTACAAGTTTTAGTCTCTCTCTTCAAATAAGAGGTGGGGGCAAGCGGGAACTTTATTATGAAAAACGCCTGTAATTCCAGTTTTACTTAACCTATCTATGCAAACTTAGTCTTTTTGAAGAGAGCTCCTTTCTACCAATGTGAGAGTTATACTTTCGAAACAACCTAATGAGTAACGTATACGATAGAGGGCGTTATTTATTTATTTTTTTAAATCTAGCTATCCTTGAAAAATGTTGAATGGGAACATGCAGTTTTAATTAAGGAATATAAAAGTAGATCAAATTAGCAACAGAATAGCGAAAACTGCGTGTCGATATCTTCTTCGTATCACGAGATATCCTAAAAAATGTGTAAATTTTAAGCATTTTCCTTAAACATAAATTACTCCGGTTTGACTGAACGGATTTTAACATTTTTGACTTCTCAAAATTGGCTTTCCTCGTTCTATTAATAATAGTTCCAATTATTATGTCAATATTACTTATGCTGTCACCGGGAAACTGCGTTATGGAAGTTAAAATGGAAATATATAAAAACAAGTAGTGGGCCATGAAAAAAACAAAACAAAAAGATATGTCTTGTGTCAAATTAATAAACCTAGTAATTTGTTCATTTACGTGCCATTGCGATATGTGTGCATTAAATTCAATATAAAATTTGCTTAAAAGTTATGTCTAAGATGATTCTTACAAACGAAGAAGCATTTGATATGATAGGAATTTACTTTGAATGTATGAGAAATGCAACTTTTGCGGCTAGGGTATATGCCATACAATATCCCCAAAGACGTCATCCCGGTAGCAGAGTTTTTCGTCGACTCATACACCGTTTAAGAACGACTGGAAATGTAAATCTTCCTGTATTTAGAAGACGCGGTAGAGGTCGTTCAGAGGAAAACACAATAAATGTTTTGGTATATGTGCAAATTAATCCGCATTTAAGTATTAGAGCAATCAGTAGAGACTCGGGAATAAGCAGAACCACCGTTCAACGTATTTTGACAGGACACAGGTAAATTAGGATGTATAAAGATATGTTTTTTAAACAAAATATACCCGCATAATATTATTTGTAAGCATGGTTATATGTTAACATAATAATTTATTTATCATTCCGGAAAGATATTTAATAGGACATTATATTTCTTTAAGATTTCATCCATATCATATAGTACTGCATCAACAATTAGTTGATCGTGATTACGACAGAAGGTTGGATTATTGCAACTGGTTACTACATATGGTATATGACGACCCTCAATTACTGTCACGTATTTTGTGGTCAGACGAAGCTATATTTAGTAGTGATGGTACGGGTAACCGGCATAATATGCACTATTGGTCACAGAATAATCCACGCTGGATGGAAGAAGTTCAGTATCAGGGGCGATGGTCGGTGAATGTATGGTGTGGTATTGTAGATGGTCAGATACTTGGACCTTCTATTTTTGACAACGCAATTAACGGGGAACGCTACCTAAATTTTATAAGCGATGAATGACCACTTCTTCTAGAAGATATGTCACTAGCAACTCGTAGGTCTATGTTGTTTCAGCACGATGGGTGACCGGCGCATTTCTCCAGACAAGTTAGAGAATTTTTAGATAATGCTTACCCTGATAGGTGGATAGGACGGACGTGGAGGCCTATTTTTTTGTCCAGCCAGGTCACCAGACTTAATCGTCTTAGATTTCTATCTCTGGGACCGGATTAAAGACCTTGTTTGTGCAATTAGACCCACTACTAGAGTTAACATGATCGAAAGAATACGAAACGCCATTCAGAGTATTTCGAGAGCAGAAATTGAGACTGCTGTTCAATCTACTCTTCAAAGAATAAACGTTTGTATCGAAAATAATGGGCGACAATTTGAACATTTCGATCGTCACTAGCGAGGTATCTTAAGTTATATTTCCATTTTAACTTCCACAACGCAGTTTCCCGGTGACAGCATAAGTAATATTGACATAATAATTATTAATAGAACGAGGAAAGCCAATTTTGAGAGGTCAAAAAATGTTAAAATCCGTTCAGTCAAACCGGAGTAATTTATGTTTAAAGGAAAATGTTTAAAATTTACACATTTCTTAGGATATCTCGTAATACGAAGAAGATATCGACCCGCAGTTTTCGCTATTCTGTTGATAATTTGATCTACTTTTATATTCCTTAATTAAAACTGCATGTTTCCATTCAACATTTTTCAAGGATAGCTAGATTTAAAAAAATAAATAAATAACGCCCTCTATCGTATACGTTACTCATTAGGTTGTTTCGAAAGTATAACTCTCACATTGGTAGAAAGGAGCTCTCTTCAAAAAGACTAAGTTTGCATAGATAGGTTAAGTAAAACTGGAATTACAGGCGTTTTTTCATAATAAAGTTCCCGCTTGCCCCCACCTCTTATTTGAAGAGATAGACTAAAACTTGTAAAATCAAATATACGCTGAATTTCTTGAATAATACGATAATCATAGTTTATATGCATCTTAATTAGACAAAATTTGTAAATTATTCATTTTATAATTTTTGGTATTTAATTACGTCCTCTGGCGGTGGACCTACAACTCTGTAAATAATTTCCAGGTTTTTCTCGAGGTCACTTTTATCATAAATTTTCTTTTCTCGAAGCTGTACTATAAACGGTTCCCGAGATATGGCCGAGAGCCATTCTTATTGGGACACCCGGTACATATCAAAGCATATTCTTTGCATGTGCATTACACATATTTTAGAATTTTATACGGAAAGCACAAACATTGCACATTATATGTACATCTGCTGGAAATGTGATTCATATGAAAAGCGAACATACTCACAGTGGCGTAACTATACCATATGAGGCCCATGGCAAATTATTTTGTTGGGGCCCCATCAGTAAAAATCGTCACGCTGTACTCAGTTTAATTTTAATAAACTTCGAGATTTTCAGCGTACTCAACTACACGTTGTATATGTCCCACGTCCCACTAATGACCATAGGCCTCCTCTCTTGGGCGATAGAGAATGGTCTGTAGTCCCCACGCTAGCCCAATGCATATTGGGGACTTCACATTCATCCATAGAACAGAATAGGCGATTTCGGCCCGCTTTGGTTGGTAGGGACTTTGGTTAACCAATTGGTAGGTCCTACGTCACCGTTATGACGTAAAGTACCAATTAGAGGCGAAATCCTTTGGTTCTCAATTGGTACAGCTGATTGTCTTATCTTTGTATTGCGATCGGAAACCTTATTTATTGAGTTTTACTATATTTTCTTGGAGTTTCGAATAAAATATATACAGCAAAACCCCAAAAAAAGTAAAAACGTTGTGCTTACCAGTCATTAACAATTGGTAATTCTCCCTATTTGCCCAAAATAACAGATTCTTGCCATTTATAATAAAATCAACAGATTCCATTATTACTAGTCAAAAAAAAAAGAAAAAGCAGACAAAACTTCAAAATTTTTAGAAGATTTCCCAAAAATACAATTCATTCCAACGACTTTGTTAATATACAAAAGAAAAAAAGACAAATCCACTTTAGACAAGGATAGAAAGCTACCAATTTCAGTAACCGTGCTACAGATCTCGGTATGCGATTTGACAGACCAAAAAGGGTACCAAAGTTAGCTTGACGTCATCGTTTTTCGAAACGAAATCGATTGGTATGTATTTGACAGACCAAAGTGGGGTATCAAAGCGGGACGAAATCGCCTAAGATCTCAATACATTCATTATCTATTCGCTAGCTTTTCGGTGAAGGAACAACATCGTGAGGAAACCTGCATACATTTACATTGAAATAAAAATAACAATTTAATTTCAATAAGATATTTATTACGAAAAATATTATTAAATACTATTAAGAAATGAAATTAACTGTTTCGACCCTTACTTCGTGGAATCTACTCATTTTACTTTTTCAAATGAAACTTACTGTTTCTAGATAATTCCACAGTATATTGAATATAAGATATCATCGTTAGAAACAATTGTCAATTTTCTTAGAGTTTTTAAAAGTTTTCAATATACTGTGGAATTATCTAGAAACGGTAAGTTTCATTTAAAACAGTAAAATACTATTAAGAATAATCTTTTTTTTGAGCTTTCTGTTCCGCAAAAGTGTTTATAACATCATCAAAGTTTAAAGATCTGGCCATAGAATTTTCAATAGACAGAATAGCCAAGTTACATAACCTGTCTTGTCCCATAGAATTTCTTAAATAGGTTTTTATTAATTTTAGTTTTGAAAATGATCGTTCAGCACTCGCTGGAGTCACAGGAATTGTAAGAAATAACATTAATGCAGTGCATACTTCAGGAAAGCTGCAAGACATAAAATGATTTTTTATTATTAATAAATCAACAAGGTCTCTAATACACGAAGATTTTTCTATTTCGTCTCTGAAAGTGGATCGAAAATTGAGAATTTGTCTGGCAAATGATTCACATATGTCTTTTTCATATATCTCAACAAATTCTAGAGCTTTTTTTAATAGATCAGTGTCATTTAAAACATTTAAAGTGGAAGGCTGCAAAACACTGAAATTTGAAACAATTTCGTTCATTGGAAGGAAACGCGATTTCAGTTGGTTTATAATGATGTCCAGTACTCGATAAAATATGTTCACTTTGAACAAACTTTCCGGATCTTGGAGACGCTCATCCTCGCAATGCTCATCAAAATGGCGTTTTACCTTCCTCTGACGAGTTTTAGAAAATTCAGGGGTGATGGATCATTTTTCTGCTACACTATTTGCTTCCATTTTTAAACTTTGAAATTCATTTCGATACCTTTCCAATTCTTCTAGACAAATTTTCAAATGTTTTAAGGCATTTGAAAGATCGGTGGCTTTAGACTGAAGCGCTTTAGAGGCTGCATCGATAGTAAGTAGGATCTTGCAATGGAAAACCAATAACATTATAAAATTGTAGTTTTCGATCTTTTTGTTGAGTGAAACAGCTTGATTTCTTTCATCTGATTTGCGATTTAACAGAATTGTTGTCGTTAGCGCTTTTTGGACTTCAACAAACCGAACTTTCAAAGCAAAAACGGCATCATAACGCCCTGCCCATCTAGTAGGGTTTAATGTTTTTAATGTTATTGAAGTTGAACACTCACTTCCTTCATTAGATATAAAACTTAATAAAATATTCCATCTTTTGATACTATGCCCAAAAAAAAATTAAAAATTTGTTGCATAACTCTGGTGTATTCACCGAATGGTTTCGGGCACGTAATAATTATGTTCTTAACTGGTGTAGTAAAATCCCAGACTTGAGTAAGAGAAATTCGAAAGGCAAACGTAAGACCAAGAAACGTTGAAGGATCGTTGGACGTTATAAATAATGCTTGGGAGGAAATAACTGAAGAATTTGTGTCACATTATATAGATTGATGACCAGTAGATTAAGAGAAGTCATAGAGCAATTGGCGGGGTTACTAAAAATATTAATTGTTGTTTTCTATCGAAAATTGATAGTTATTTATTATACAAGGGAAAAAGTATTAGATTTTAGTTAGAGGTTATGTTGTCTCCCGACGCGAAGCTGAGGGAGACAAAAAACCGAGAGCTAAATCCTAATATTTTTCCCGTGTATAATACACTATTTTTTTCTGTGACAGGAAAAACGACGATTTGATAGTGAAAGAACATATTATTACAATATATTAAAGTCAGAATGTTATCGATACGAAATTTGAATTTTCAAACTAGTAAACTGTTGTAGTTATAGCAACAATTAGACCTGCGTTGCTAAGGAAAACTTCAAAGTAATCAAATATATGTCAATTTAATTCTGTGATTTGATTCAAAAATTGCGAACTCAGTGATTGTTTAGTAGTTATTTTGGAAAATATAAAGTTAAAAAATGTCTGATTCCGAGTTTTCTCTGACTCCACCGGAGTTGATAGAAGCAGCGCAAGTAGCGCCACGAAAATTATTGCCAGCTAAATCGCGGTAAATTTATGAAACCGCGTATTCAAGATTTAAGGAATGAAAAATGAAAAAGACATGCAGTTCTTTCTCGGAGACAGTGTTATTGGCTTATTTTTCGGAACTGGCACAACAACAAAAGCCATCAACAGTGTGGTCGAATTATTCAATGATTAAAAGTATGTTTCGATCCAATAATAATGTAGACATTTCAAAATATTTCAAACTAATTACATTTCTGTAACAAAATGGGAAAGGTTACAAGCCCAAGAAAACTGCGTTGTTTACGAGTACACAAATTAGTGATTTTTTAAATAATGCACCCGATGAAGTTTATTTAATGGCCAAGGTTGTTGTTGTATTTGGGATTGCAGGAGCTTGTCGAATTTGTGAAATCAGCCATGTAGCATTAGATGATATTGAAGATTCGGGAAAGTTATTAGTTGTGAAACTGAAGCAGACAAAGAATGATGTAAACAGGAGATTTGTAGTTACTGAAGAATATATTAAATATAACCTTCGTCCAGCCGCCTGTTTTATGCATATCGCAATGGAAAATGTATCAATCAGGTTGTGGGTAAAAATCAGTTTTATAAGGTACCTGAAACAGTAGCTAATTTTCTTCAACTTGAAAATGCTTACTCATATACAGGTCATTCATTTCGAAGATCGTCTGCTACACTTTTAGTTGAATCTGGGGGAGACTTGATGACACTAAAGAAATATGGCGGTTGGAAGTCATCAACGGTCGCTGAAGGGTATGTTGATGAATCGGTGGAACACAGAACAGAAATTGCTGATAAAGTGTTCAGAACGTGTGGCAGTTCTGAAATAACACCCGATTTGCGACCAGGTATACCAACAGCAGTTGTGTCCATGTCAGAAAAAAATATTATTTCAACACAAGAAAATTCGTCTGTTGTACTGAATAGTTCAAGGAGCATGTCATTCATGCAATGCACATTTAATAATTGTACTTTTGATATAAAGGAAATGTAACTTATGTTCAATAAAATATTCTATAATCAAATATCTTCCTTTATCTATATGTATATATATATATCCGGGAAAAAAGTACTCACTCTTTTCCCGGGGAAAAAAGTAATTTCGTGAAAAGTTGTATTTTGTTACCTGTCAACAGAGATAAAATGTCAAATTTTTTTCCTGTTACAGAAAAAAAATTATTTAGTAGCCTTTGATATTTAATAATGAAAAAAGATATTATTTACACTTTAGTGTTATTATCATTTAAATATACGACAAAACTATCCCATTTTTCCGGGAAACGGAAAAGTCACAGCCGCAACCGTAACTGCATAGCTAAAATAATGAGCATTTTAAACATTTTTCAAAAACTCTTGATCTTTATTAGTTTTACAAGGTTGGCAAATAAGCGAGGTAAGCGGCTGTATCTCAGAAACTAATGATCGTAGAGAATTACGGTGGAAAATTTTTGGGGTAAAATGGACAAGGGAAAATGCTGGAAATTGTTTTCATGTTTCCAAGATGGCTGCCAGTGGGTGTTTCCACCATCTTGAATTACATAAAGTTACGTTTCTCGCGATTTTCTTCAATGAATGTAACAAAAAAGGATTTGCGTTTTAATGATAACTTAAAGTCAAACATTTTTTGTAACAATAATTTTTCTCTGTCTTCCGAAATAAAATGGTGGGGGGTATGTGAATGTTGTTTTAAACAAAGGCCAGTAACTTCGAAACAGCTTAATGTATTTGGATAAATTTAGTATCACTGGCAAGAGAATTTTTTGGGCTTCTAGGTTTCTCGTAATAATGACAGTTATGACTCACATGGCCGCCGATAGAGGGCGCTATTTGATACTATAACTATAATATTGGATTTTCTCAAAAAAATTAAACGCGATGATATTACTATTTTTAAACTAGAAAATAGACAAATGACCAATCAATGAGTCTGCCCAAACCGCATCTCAATATCCTTTTCCTAACTCGAATTATTGAAAAAAATACTAAACCAGGAACATTCATATATCCCCATTTAAAAATGCATCGGTTGCTTTCGATTAGAAGGCAAGTAGTAGCCCATGGAAATAAAAGATAAACTTAAAATATTCACAAAAAATGTCAGTTTATTTAGTGCTGTGATTTTAAGTCACATGTTTTCGTATTTATAAGCGATTTTCCTTTTAAATAAAGATGTGGTCCTGAAAACGACCGATTTTGAAAAAAGATTAATGCCTTCTGTATTCAAATTGCCTTCCGTCATATTCCACACATTGTTCCAGTCTTTCTTGAGTCGACAGAACCGCAGCCTCGATTTCTGCCGCTGAGAGTTGACGAATTCAGTTTCGAATTCTGTTTTTCATATCAATTCGTATTGTTGGTGAAGTTTGAAAAACAATGTCTATTAAGCGTCCCCACAAGTAAAAATCAAGACATGTCAAGTCGGGAGACCTTGCCGGCCAAATCCAGCGTTCTTGAAAGGTCTCGTTAATATGGTTTCGGACATTAATTGAATAATATTCCGGATAACCATGTAATTGCAGAAACATAGTTCTCCTAGTTGCGAGTGGCACACCTTCCAACAAAATTGGCAAGTCGTTGATCAAAAACTCTAAGAAGCGGTTACCAGTTAAAAGCTTGATTAAAAATAAGGTCCAATAATTCTGTCCCCAATGATACCACACCACACATTTAGGCTCCAGCGTCTCTGGTGCTGCACTTCTCCTAATCAATGCGGATTTTCAGCAGACCAATAATGCATATTATGACGGCTTAGTCTACCATCACTACTAAAGGTAGCCTCGTCGGTCCAGAGAGTTTCCGTTAAGAAATTTCTGTTTTCCTCAAACATGCCTAGCATCCATTGAGAATAATTTTATCTATTACCGAAATCTTGTTCATTTAGCGTCTGGTGCAAGACTGCGTGGTAAGGATGTAATCTAAAAGTAAAAAACAACATATGCGTAAAAATAATAACAAGATAAAATTATTTGCCTATAATCTTTCAAAGTATTTCTAACAGTTGTTCGTGCTATTCCCAACTCTAGAGACAATGTTCTAGTTCCTACATGTGTATCAAATGCTATGTAAGCCAACACATTGATAATGTTTTCTTTGGTCCTTCCATTGCGACGCCTGCGACGTTTAGGACGATGAAAACTTCCAGTATCACGTAATCGCTGTACCAAGCGCGGAAACATTCTTCTTCCGTAATGACGGCGATCTGGATTCCGTGCCGCGTACTGTCTTGCAGCTATAACTGCATTTTGAAAATACTCGAAATAAATCGCAATCATCAACGGCTTCATTATTTGTGAGAAGCATTTTGATTAAAAAGCACTCAAATTATACGCAATCAACAATATTGGGCTGCGTGTGAGAAAAGTTTGACGTTACTTGGCAATATTTTTGTTAGGCGATTTTCGTGTCCATGGCCTACTACCAAAGAATGTTGTTGGTGTATTCATTGCTACTACTTGCCATCTTATCGAAAGCAACCGATGCATTTTTAAATGGGCATATACGACTTTTCCTGGTTTAGTATTTTTTTTCAATAATTTGGGTTCGGAAAAAGATATTAAGATGCGGTTTGCGCAAGCTTATTGGTTGGTCCTTTGTCTATTTTCTAGTCTAAAAAAGTCATATAACCGCATTTAAATTTTTTGAGAAAATCCAATATTTTGGTTATAATATCGAATAGCGCCCTCTATCGGCGGCCGTGTAGGTCACAACTGTTATGATTACAAGAAATCTAAAAGGCCAAAATATGCTTTTTTCAATGATACGAAATTTATCCAAATCCATTAAGCCGCTTCGAAGTTACAGGCATTTATTTAAAACAACATTCAAATACCCCCCAACCATTTTATTTCAAAAGATAGAGAAAAATTGTTTGTACAAACAATGTTCGACTTTAAGTTAACATTAAAACGCCAAACATTTTTTTGTTACATTCATTGGGGAAAATCTCCAGAATCGTAACTTTATGTAATTCAAGATGGTGGAAACGCCCACTGGCGGCCGTCTTGGAAACTTGAAAATAATTTCCAGCATTTTCTCTTTTTCACAGCCGCTTACCTCGCTTATTTACCACCCCGTACATCTTGTAAGAAATTTCTGCAATAGAAGTTTATCATAAATTATACGCTTCTACTTATTTCCTTAATATTTCAGGCTAAGTGTGTGAAAAACTTTTATTTGTGTTAAGCAGAAAAATTACCATATAACTTTATTGAAATTCACTGTCTCGACCCTGACTTTGTGGAATCTACTCATTTCTTATTAATGAAACACTGTTTTTGAATAATTCCACAATATAAAATTAAAAATAGATGAAAATTCTAAAAATTGACAATTGTTTTGATATTATACTATCATCGTCAGAATGTAAGAAGTAACATTTCATATTCCTCCCTGATGCTTAATAATTATTTTGGCTAGACTTGGTTAGAATTATGTATATAACTAGTTTTCTCAATATCGCTTTTATGACAATCTTAAACTTCGCATCACTTAGCTTAAATACTGTAATGTATTAATTATTTACCTATCCAACTAAATACCTAGTTTACTAATTTTAACATGTGACTACCATGTATTTTTATTTTCCTTGTACAGCTGTTTTCTGTTTGTTTATCGTTCTCAAATATTTTCGTGACGGCGTCGTTGTGCGCCGCACGACCTAAGAAAATAAACTCAAAATAATTATTAATTACGCCATAATATTATGGCTTAAAAGTTGCAGCTTCAGCTGCGATAAAAAAGTTCTGCCGTCTCTCATGGCCGAAATGAATCATAAAAATGAAGTTAAATACTAGAACTAGAGCCCCTGAAAACTCATACATATTCTTTCTGGTTCCGCCGCTGAGTAGTTATCATGTCGGGACTGAGAATAGTGTGATTATTAAAAAAAATCTCTGTGTGCGGTGCGCCTAAAGAAATTTTACTTCAAAAAGTTATATTGTGACATGTTGGATTTCAAACATAAAAGTATTTGTGTCTTTGTGATTTACCGACCCGACGACACGACGGCACGTAGTCATTTGATCTTGATTCGACCAATTATGTATTAGCGCGGTAAAGCTCATATTTCCACAATATCATGTTATTTCTTTTACACCAATATGTGCTCCAATTTCCTATTCAACTCTAATTCTAAATCTAGGAGTAAAAATGGACTCGTCCACCCCACCTCGCAACTCATAACACCTTAAAACAGAAGCGATTCCTGAATTGTTACTGGATATTTCGAATTCAAAGCAGTCGCTTGCGTTACTTTTTGCTCCAATCTATAAAAAAGGTATATAATATTATATAAGTTGATCTCTAAATTTAATAAGATAAATGTTTAATTTTGTTCAGGAAGCCTGGATGTTACATGTGTCATTGTATCAGTGAATAGCAACTTTAATTTTTACAATAGTGAGAGTGAGGCAACAGGTTGTTTCTCATGGCTGCAGAAACGAACAAAAGGCATTTTACAAGGTACGTTAAAAGTCAAAATAGTTAGGTATTTTGAAATGTTATTAAAAAAACATGTTTCACATTTTTGGATTCTTTTTGAAGAGCTGATTTTAACAAACTGTAATAAGTACTTGATGTCTAAAATAACTACTTACGGAACTATAACATGTTGAAACTCGACTATTTTGCAACTTAACCTTCACATTTTAAAATTAGTTAGAATTTAACATTGTGCTCTATGTGATCTATGTGTTATATTCTTTTAAAAAGAACACAGTCTACCTATATAAGTGATAACGGGGTGTTTTATTTATTCTTATTTATTTAGTTATCAGACAAAAATATTAGAAATTGTTGCCAGATCGTTTTATTTCAAATTATATTTATCGAACGATTTCATTTGGATTATCCGTATTAGTAGTAAGTTATATATAATCTGGTTTTCTCACTATTGCTTTTAAGAAAGTCGTAAACTCGCATCACTTAGCTTAATTTTACAGTACAGTCTAATGTATGCCATTACACTTATTTTTGATTAGTTTAGGTTACATTAGGGTTATCCTATTTGCTACGAATTTCTCTTTTCTTTTTAAATTGAGTTACTTAGGTTGGGCTAGACCGATCTATATATTTGATTATCTCAATTAATTGATAACATCTAATATGAAAACTGACGATTTATTTATTGCTTTGAAACCGGTTGAAATATGCAAATGAAATTTGATGGGTTTTGAGAAGTAATTATTGCGCATTTTTTGACTGCAATTTAGAACTTTATATTCATCATTGGCGCGCATAGGGGTAATGATTTCATTTTTTTAAATAAAAATATAAAAATAGTACGCCACTGAGTTATTTCAAATTAAAAATAATTTTGAAATAGATTCCTCGTTTAATTTGTGACAAAAAAATGTCCCTTACCTTTTTTCGTATGGGGCGCGTATTTTTCATTTCTTTAATACATTATCTAGTACTTAGCGAAGCTAGTACGCTACTGTCAACAAATACGAATATTTTAACCAAATGCCTACCGAATTTCATTTACATATCTCGACCGATTTCAGAGCAATAAATAAATCGTCGGTTTGCAAGATAAACTTAACTAACCCGTATCTCGGAAAACGAAGCATTTGCGGACATGCGTTTATATAGCAAAATGTCATTATTTTTTCAGGTAGAATCACTCCCTGGAGTTTGTCGCACTTAGGTATTTACTAACACCCTGTATATAATCCAAGCAATAGGGAGTCGGGTTTATCAAAAATGCAACCCTAAAACAAAAAATATGTTGTATAGAGATAAACATTCTAAGAAACAGCGTTTCTGTTTTCACGCCTAGAAACGCCCAAAAAATTCGTAAAATAAAAAAAGTTACAGATAAAAAAACTACTCCAGGTCTTAGCGAAATTAATTAAAGGAGAAAGTTGTAGGGAATAAAAACCTATCATTGTATGAGTATCAACTGCTATATTACTTCGAGATATAGGTGTCGAAAATTATTCTTATTTTTACTCGAGATACCTACCTCAAAAAACATCGAATATTTTTAAATTTTACGAAAAGGCAAAGGGGAAGAAAAACGCTATGTTTCTTAAAATTCTTTTCTCTATAAGATCATATTTTGTTTCCGGATAATATTTTTGAGAGATTTATCAATGGTGGATTGCTATTGCTTGAACTAGTACCTTTTGCAGTTCGGGTAGAAAACTTAGATCTTAGAATCGGACCCCGTCCGCGATCGTACATCGCTGTCCTAATTTTATCGTATACATAATTATGACTAAGTACACTAAAAGAATCTATAAGTGTGAACTTAAAATGAGGAGTTATACTATAGTAATTCGTTGAATATAAAACTACAGTAAAGGGTGAATATTGTTCAATCATATAAGTAAAGATTCAATAATATACTTTGACTTTTATTATTTTATAGGGGTGAAGCGAATGAAAAATATTCCCTCGTAAAATACGTCGAGGACAGTATTTACTATGTGGTTCCTACAAAATCAATTACTCCCATTGAAAAAAATCTCATCTGGGATCCTTACAAGAAAATGGGATTTTATGAAGCTGTTATAATAGAGCAAAACAATGATAGAAAGTTTCTTGAAGAAAGGCTAAAAAGCTTAAAAAAAGAACTAAAAGTTCTAATAGGTATGAGCCATTACAATTTATTTTTATAATTAAGATCTTTACTTAGTGGAACCTATTTATAGTAGGTAGTAACGTAAACAAAGAAAATATATAAAAATTCCATATTATACAGGGTGAGCCACTCTCAAAAGAACGGAGCCTTGTGGAATAACCTCAAATAATAATAAAAATTGTATCATTATGACCTACTGTTTATTTTCAGTGAATACCATTGATTATAAAAATTCTACAGAGGAGCATCCAGTGATTTCAGACACTATTAATCAAGGAGATTTTATACAAGAAATTGACAACTTACAGGAAAATTCAACGCCTCCGCAAGCCTCTGATTTCCAATTTGATAGTGATGATTCAATAAAAGATCCTGATTATAATATGGAAAGTGATGAATCAGTGGAGGTTCCTGATTATGGCACAGAATTTATAGAAAATGAAGGTAATTAAAATATTGAAATATTCTCAAATAAATCCATTTTTAAATAAGGTTGTATGTAACGCATTACTTTAAGGAAAAGACTGCACGAGTTATGAGGTAAAGGACAAGGACATTTTTTGATTTTGAAAATAATTTATTCATTATGATAAGAAAAGCATCAACAATTTTTTTCTGACACAATTTTCATAATTTAATTTTTATTTCCAAGACGCCCTGTTTTTTCTTGTCAAAAAAAACCAAAAATTATTAAGAAACTTTTTTTAAAAATTTGACTATACCACTGGTTTTACAATCGTTATAAATAGAAACAACATAAATCTCATAAAAGAAACATTCATTACCAACAAAGTTGAAACCACATTAGTTTTAGACGAGGTATTTAATTATATTTTTTACGCAGATTTTATTCACATTACAAAAATGACAACATCGCAAATACAAAATAGTACGTCAGTATCGCATTCTGTTTTAGAGTACCAATAACTTCTGAAACTATGCTAAAATGGTATTTTTTATTTAATTTATTAACGAACTGAGGATCACCCCATGTATTTCTTATTTTATACCTACTCAATTAAAACAGTACTGGGGACATAGTAGATCCAATTATTGTAACACAACGCTTAAACATTTTGTGAGCTTTGTATATTTTTTAGTGCCAAGACCTCCAATATGATGTTAGTTGAATTTTTTAATCCGACTACGCCACTGGATATAACAACCCTATTGTACAAATAAAATGTACCTTTTTTATTTTTAGTAGTTATGTATTAAATGTGGTTTCTTGTTTATATTTTTTGTTGATTTCAAAAAATAAATTAAATAAAACTATACCATATTAGCATTGTTTCAGGAGCTTTAATTCTGAAACGAAATAAGTAATTGACTTCGGGTTATTACTGTACAACTGCACTGATGTACTATTTTGTATTTGTCGTATTGCCAGTTTTCTAATTTGTCTAAAATCTACGTAAAAGATAGATTTAAATACCTCGTTCACAAAATTAATCCGGTTATTGAAAATGCTTTTATGAGAAAAATAGAGTGCTTTGGAAATGAAATTTAAATTATGAAAATTTGTGCCCGAATAAAGTTTTGTGCTTAATGTGATGAAAAATACTTTTCAAAATCGGTTAAAACTGTACCTTTAAAACTGTACCTCTGACAGGGGTGCTCCTAATTGAAATGGGTCGTACTTTAAACATACAGGGTGGCGAAAATTTCATTGCAATGTATTGCTGTCTTGTAAACCGTTGATGGTACGAAGTTGGTTAAATAGAACCAAAATTGTGTAATCATAAGACCAATCTAATGGTACTTTGAAATTCAAAATATCAGGGTCGGTTTCAGAGATATTCTGTAAAAACTTATCAAATATACAAAAAATACTATTTAAATTTTTTATGAGATATGAGACGGTAGATAATAAGCAAACATTAATTTTTTAGTTAGGCGTTTTGTCTTTGCTGATATTATAAATATAAATTTTATAGTTTCATATTCTCTTATAGCTAAATGATATATTAATAACTAAATGTCAAATATCTTAATTTTTTAAAATGAAAGTAGCATTAATTTCCTCTTTTGTTCAAATCTACGGTCAAAAATAAGGGGAGTTTATGTTTACTTTCCTATAGCCAGACGTTTTTGAGATATTAAAGTGAATTTAAAAAATTTAATTATTTCTGCCTTATTGTTGCTTATTATAAGATTATAAGTATGACGTGGTATTTATTGTTTTATTATAGTAGGCCGTGTATGTGGCTATCATAATTAAATATTAATTGTCATTATTTGTTATTGCCCTTTAGAAAATGATATAAAGGCTGGTTTGGAAATAAACAATGAACATTATGTAAATTTACTTTTAATACATGCTGCATGTGACAGACATTACTAGAACATGTGCTTTATTTGCTACAAGATATCCAGGTCGACCATAACCCACCCGTGACACCGTGAAGAAAATTCATAAAAACACAATTTGGTAGCTTTAAACAAATGGTTATGAAAGTTAAGCGACATGTCACCAATGGACCCCACAAAATATTTGTTATTTGGTATTACGTATGGTCACATGTAATTTTCAATATAAAAGTCTGCACCTATCAATTTTTCATTAAATAAATTAATATCTCGAAAATTATACATTTTGGGTATAGGGTATTCTACACAAAGCGACATTGAAATTTAACGTAGAATCCGAAAAGTTAATAATATACAGAATGTTTCATTGAAAATAACGAAGGGTTATACCGGAAGTCGCGTGCTTGTCAAAATATTTTCAATAAATTTGAAGTAACTTGTTACGCATCTATTCCAATTTTTATCAAAATCGTGTTCCAATATATAGATAGTGTAAGCTGTCGTGAAATAACCTGTATAGTAATAACATGTTCTTACTACGATTACCGCGAATTTGTTTAATTTTATTTTTCTATTGATTTGAAAAAAAAATGTGTGCAACATCAATAAAATGTTTTCTCTGTTTTTAGATGAAAACCTCAATTTGGAAAATGCCATAGAAACCCCCGATTTAACTGTAAAATGTAATGATTTCAGAAATTCAGAAAAATTGGACATTATGATTCATTGTGGGTCAGAAAAGAATATTTCACAAAATATACTGGAGAGTAAACATGTAGATTTAGACTACAAAAAACTTGATATATATAGGGAAAAATGTAAAAGGCATTTTTGCATGTTTTGTTATAAATTACAAACAAAGTTTGCAAGGCACCTTCAAACTATGCACAAAACTGAAGACGCTGTTAAAGAATTTATGGAATTACCTGTAAAGAACAGATTACGTGCAGATTTAATACGCAAAATTCGCTCAAAAGGAGACTTCATGTATAATTCAAATACTAAATATAACACCCAGAATAATTTAATAACAGTAAGGCGATTAGCATCGATCAAAAATATAAATGCCTCTCACTATAAGCCATGTGGGAATTGCGGTGGAATGTATTCTTCGTTATCCCTTGCTATCCATTATAGGCGTTGTAAACAAAACCGAATAAAAGGAGCCAAAGATATTTTAGTTAATAGCAGATATCTAAGTATGTTTGCACCAAATACTTGTTCAGTATTAACAAACAAAATTTTACCAGCTCTAAGACCTGATGAAATAACTGAAACAATTCTATCAGATCATCTTATTTTATTGTTTGGAAACCGGTTATGTCAAAAATATAGGTCTCCTCATTTATATAAAATGATACGAGCAAAATTGAGATGCGTAGCAAGATTTTTTTTGATTGCACGGAGAAAACACGATAATATTACAAAATTTGAACATATTTTTGACCCTGAACATTATGATTTGATCATAGGTAGTATTAATGAGATGTGCAGTTTAAATGAAGAAACTGGAAGGTATAAATCTCCATCAACCGCATTAGCTATAGGCAGCTACTTAAAAAAAATTGGGTTTTATTTAATATCTGAATACATCAAACAGAAGCAAAAAGATAGACAAATTGAAGTAAGAGACTTTTTACAATTGCTAAAAGAAGGTCTCGGGCATGATATTTACAAAACTGTAGAAGAAAACCAATTAGAACAAAAAAGAAGAAAAAAAATACAGTTGCCAAGCACTGACGATATTATTGCGTTAAACAATTACTTAAATAGAAAGATCAAAATGTATATGAAACAACTGAGAAATGAATATTCATTTTTTGCCTGGAGAGAACTAATGAGTCTTGTCTTAATATCTCTTCAAGTATTCAACAGAAGAAGGGCAGGAGAAATTGAAAGGGTCAAAATAGATGATTTCTTAGGTTATGAGGAATTACAATCTGATGATGAATTTTTAAAATCCTGTTCAATAGAGGAAAAAAACAGAACAAAAAATTATATTCGATTTTTAATTAGAGGAAAGTTAAGCAGGGGAGTTCCAGTTATGGTTAATAAGCAAAATTTTGACGCTATCATGATCATTCTTAAACTCAGAAAACAAGTTAACATACCAGATAATCCTTATTTGTTTGGTTTGCCTGGAAAAGGACATTTCAATCATTTAATTGCTACTCAGTGTATAAACAAATATTCCAAGCTTTGTGGTGCTCAACAACCTGATACTTTACGTGGAACCCTACTCCGAAAGCACATAGCTACAAAGTGTGGAACAATGAACTTACAAAAGACTGAGATTAGAGAAGTTGCAGATTACTTAGGACACGATGAAAAAATTCATATTAACCACTACAGATTACCCAATGCCACAAAAGATATAGTTCGAATGTCAAACATTCTTGAAGTTGCTCAAGGAAATGCGAATATATCATCAGATTTTAATGATAGTCTCGAGTCTGTATCAAACATTGTGGAAGGTTCTCCAGATAATATGAATATGTCCAATTGTAGTTATATTGTAGAGTCTAATACTGAAGATGTGGCTATTGAAAACAAAAAAAATACTAGTAAGTTGATAACATTTTTTTATGATTCATTTGTTCAGAGTATCGCGTCTTAGTAGTTGTGGAGTGACTTAAATATGTCATACAACTCAAACAAATTTGTTTTTGACAACTTTATTATTATTACATAATATGTGTGTAAAAAATGTGTTTTCGATACTTGTGATTATCAAATTTTGTTAGGTTCTATAGTCGTTCTACATAACTGTAGCAATAATCATCTTAGTAACATGCCTCATAAATGATACTTTTCAATGAAGAAATCTTACAAATATTTATACTCTGTCTACAGCCTCATGGTATATTTTGCATTTATGGGCCCATGTTCTTAAAGTGATTGCTGATTCGGTTCGTCGAAACAAATTAGTGACTCTAAAGTGGTTATCCTAAATGTTTTGTTTGCTTTTTTCTCATAACTAATTTTGACTTTAGACAACCGAAAAAATTAATACATATTTATATCAACTTTATTATAAATTTTTTAGAGATTAGAAACAGCAGAACAGTTTACATTGCCATATTTTAACTTCAGAAATACTAACAGTAATATATTTTTAAATATTTCACAGAGTTATTTAGAAATAGGCCAAGATTGTAATATTTTGATTACCTTATATGATATTTTGTGGTGTACCTATCATTGGTAATTACATGGCATTGCCAATTGATCAAATGCCAAAATTTCTAATACACTCTCCATTATCATCTCCTACAACAATTATGCTATAAAAAGTTTAATGGTTAAAAAGAAAAAAAATCAGTTTAAAAATTATCTGCCAACGTGTACTGTGTGACATGTGATAAGTAGGTATATTTATTTTTACAGAAACGCCATCCCGAAATAGTAGAAAACTATCATGGTCTTTTGAAGAGAAAAACTGTGTGCAAAAGTGCTTGGGGTATTATTTCAATAATTTTGAACTGCCTTCTCTGGAGACATGTGAAGACATTATTTCTACAAACGAAATTCTGAGTCAAAGAAGTGCCACACAGTTGAAAGCATTTGTTGCGAACTATGTTGAAAAGAAAAAAAGAGAAACTATTGACGGGAATGTTCCGGCTAAGAGTAAATAACTGTTTATTGTAGAACCAAAATATTAGAAAATTGACCAAAACACATTGTTATTGTCACTTATAAATTTTTTATCGAAGCAACGAACCGCTCACGGGATCTCACCCTTTTATTTGGCTGCTCATTTTATTCAATAACATATGAGAGATTCTAAACAATGTGTTTAATGATTTATAGTTGTTTAATCTTAGATTCCCTTTGATAAACATTTGTATTTTTTAGTAAGAAGAAGACCTTGGTCCGCCGAAGAACGTAAAATTGTGTTAAAAATTTTTGAAAAAGAATTGACCAATAAAACATTACCTTCACTGAACCGCTGTAAGAACGTAATAGAAGAATATTCTATTTTGAGTAGAAGAACACCCATAATGTTAAAGGCATATATAAATAACGTCATAAAGAAAAGAAATACCTAAATAAATAATTTAAAAGAGTTATTTTATTTAAGAATTATTTTTGATCCTGTCGAAAAAACATAAATTTTGTCCCTATTCCTATTTTCTGAACGTTTTCATCCTTCTAAAAATCATCATTTCTAAGAATTTTTACTAACAAATCTTTTCAGTTCCCTTAAAGTTTAAAAATAAATTTGTTTTCTTTTTTATTATTATGACCAGAAAGTTGTCGTTTCATTTATCTCTAAACTTTATTTTATTTTTATTCTAAGAAATTGTTAATGTTAGTCCCTTAGTTTCAGTAATATATAGAAAAACGTAGTTTTCCGAATGATGAAAGAAATCGTTTTCCACAAAAATAGATTATTTCTTCTAAAATCAATTTTTTACAAATCGGTTTATATTGATAAAATAGAAGTCGATTATTACTTTATAGATATTTTACACTAAATATCGCATTACTATAGTGACAGTATTAAAAATTAATTAATAATACCTAATGTGAAAATTTTGGTGGAGTTGACAACGCTGGTATTTTATGAAATCTGTAGGTAAATTATTGTTTTTCATGGAAGCCAATTCGGACTCTATAGTTTGAAACGATAGGAATAAGGTTTTATCAAAAATGCAACCCGGACACGAAACGTGTTTTTCCCCACTTGTAGAAATAACTTAAAAAATTCGCAGTCAAGAAAAAAGAAGGTTGTTTGCAAATAATCGATTGCTATATTACTTTTCGAGATATATTGGAAAAACTATCGGAAATATTGCACAAATACATCTTTAAAACTTCTTAAAGAAGTCTTTCTTAAACGTTCACGATGCCGACGTCTTAAAGCTGTCAATGAGACGTCTGAAAGACATCTTTTTTGGGCCGGATGTTAAAAATCACGACGTCTTTAGGACATCTTCATAAGGTACAGGGTTATTCATTATAAATTACCCACGCCCTATAATCGTTATTATTCATTTTAGAAAAAAAGTCTTATATAGAAGTTGTTTGATTACAGCTGAATTTTGTTAATATGCTATCAAAAGTTCAGTAGCGTGAAAATTTAAGGGAATACAAAAAATAATACTTTTTTTTTTTAAATGGGATACCCTGTATATTTTGATATTTTTGAAATTGGTTTTTTTTGTGATTTCAAAAATATATAATATGTTACCCCTACTTTGTAGCGTTTTTGAGTTATTAAATCATGAAAACCTTATATGAACATGACAACTAATATGTTTGATACTTTACATTTTAATTACTTTATCCTATTAGTTGTCTTTTTCATAGCTTACTTTAATAATGTTATCTTTTTCATATTTTTGCAGTAACTACTAAAACTAAGATGTTCAACATTTAATAATTCAAAAACGCTACAAGGTTAGGGGTAACATATATAATATATTTTTCTAATCAGAAAAAAAGACCATTCCAAAAATATCAAAATATCCCATTTAAAAAAATCTATTATTTCTTGGATTCCCTTCAATTTGCACGCTACTGAACTTTTAATAGCATATTGACAAAATTCAGTTGTAACCAAACAAGTTTTATATAGGACTTTTTTTCTAAAAGCAATAATAACGATGATAGGGGGTGGGTTATTTATAATGAATAACTCTGTACATTTTTGGTCTTGTACAGACTTACAAAAGACGTCTTTGAAGCTGGGCTTCATATGGACAAAAGTATTCATGGGAATTGGTTGAAGTGATGTATTTAAATAAAAATGTACTGTTAGTTAGTTAATAAGTATTTACTAGTAGAAAGAAGTGGAACTATAAATACATTTCAAAAATAGGAAAATAAACCAAAACAAGTAATATGAATTTCGCAAAAATATAACAATAAGTTTGTTTTTATTTATAGCACTTTTTTTTTCACTAGCTCTCTTAAGCCACGTTTGTATGGCAATTTCGGTGGCTGTTCTGTTCTCGGCTTTTTCAGCAGCATCTAAAAATATCATTCTCAATCAAATATTATGAAGTTATTGAAATTATTAACACTCATTTATTATAACTTTCGCCAAATTCAGTTTTGAGAAATTCAGCTTTTCCTTCCTTTCTAAGTAACTAAATTGCAATGCTATTTTGTTTGTTAGACTACTAGAAAGAACCCTTTTCACAAAATTATAACAATTTGTGCGACCAATTTTTGCAAATTCAAAGACCTAAATTAATTGAATATTGAAATCAATATGTCACATAGAATATTTCATCTCTATATATTATATCACATTCTTATTCAATTCCTTCACTTAAGATAATATATCAACTGTGATGCCACGATTATATGAATCTGTTCTGTGAGTGTCTTAAATGTTTTATCTGCAATAAATGTGAAGCCTTCACCTATGTAATATGACTAATATGTAGCCCAGTTCATACAATAAGTTGTAAGATTCATTTTCTATGGGGTAGGCTACTTGGTAAATGTAATATTCTGAAATTAGAAATAATACCTCATTCAATACAAGCCTTACAGATTGGAGCTATATTTTCTCTATCAGTAATGAGATCTACTTTAATTGGAGCTTTTTGATATTTGTTTGGGTCTTCAATTCGATCATTGAATTGATCTAAAACAAAAGAAAATACAATATTCCATCTCAGCTCAATGACTTACCTTGTATTTCTCCAGAATTCAGAATGCTCTTTTGGTTTGAGAGTTTATTAGACTGCCCCACAGATCATTGACTGCCCCAGCTAGTATAAAGTAAACTACCATGAGGCACATTTCTTCCCATACACTTGATACAAAACCTACAACATATGTGTTTGTTCCATAACCCCAGTACATAGATGATAGGAACACACTAAACGTCCTAAAGTAAGTTGCATATCCGCTGAAGTTAAGTTAAATACCTATGTATTTAACTTAATTATAATATATAATCGACAGGGATCCCAGATGTCTCCCAGCTTAAATTCGTGAACTCTATGCGATGGTTAAAAAATCGCATGCGAAGTTTAATAAAATATGTATTTCTAAGAGTTCTAGGGATTTTTCTTTTTCCAGGACCGTCTGAGGCACAACATTTTTATATTAAATTTTTATATAACCTATTATTAAAAAACAAACTTAATTTTTGTATTGAAAAATGACACTTGTATAATACATACAATATTCGTATTTGTGAAAAACAAGATCCAAGTTTTAATGAAATACCTATATAATTTAGCTTATCTACATATACTTAAGTATTAATTTAAACTATTTTAAACTTTAAGTGGAATATTGAGGTATAAAACAGTAATTTTTGCTTTTTTGCTATCAGTAACAAAAAATTACGTTCTGGTCCCGATCGCGTTATTCAGGAACGCTACCGGCTCAAGGAAAAACTATCCTTATTAATTTTAACTTTTCACTCTGCTTGCGTCTGTTAATTCTAATTTCGATAGGTTACCGCATTTAACTAATTGCGAATCGGTATTGAGACATTTAAGAGATGTGACAACGTTTTCATTAGGTCTGGAATGTTTCAGAAGCTTAATAGAATGTTGAAACTTAAACGATATTAATTTTGAATCTTATTTATTTTTTTCGCTTGCGATAATTTGTTTCTATATTTTGAAAATTTATAAGTTACGCAATTTACAGACCCGATCCTAAGGCGGGTCCAGATCAAGCGCGCCGATCCGCGCCGCGCCGCGCCAAACGTTTGCGAACAAAATTCGTGTATGTTCGGAGAATTGTCTAGATAGACCAAATGCGCGCACGTTGGGCTATGTTCGGAAAGGTTCCAAGTTTAGTGCGTTTGTTTCATTCGTAGATATCAAACATGACCGATTATCAAAAAATTAAAGTAGCGAGTGCTGCATTTATTGTAATAAGTGGCATATTAAAAAAAAAGAAGAACAATCGCCGATGGTGGATGACAAGAATTTTTAAAAATAGAAAGCATTACAGTGGCAGTGACTTATTGTGTGATTTGTCAATTGAAAACACGGGGCAATTCAAAAATTTTTGTCGCATGTCCTCTGAAGACTTTCAAAGATTAATTGAGTTATTGGGCACTAAAATACAAAAAAAGGACACCAATTTCAGAGAGTGTATACCTGTTAAAGAAAGATTAGCGATAACCCTACGTTTTTTGGCAACCGGAGACTCATTTACTAGTTTATCATATTTGTTTAAAGTCTCAAAGCACAGTATTTCTACAATAGTTCCTGAAGTTTGCAACGCTATAGTTGAGGCATTTAAAGACCACATACAGGTAAGTTAACTATATATTTAACCTTATTTTAGTTAGTTTATATGAATATATATAATTTCTCAATATAATTTACAAATCAGCAAAGGTATGAACATACTGTTGCAATGGACTCATTGACTGTGAATATGGGGAGCTATTTTCAAAAGTTGCTGAAGACGACGATGGATTACCAAATGAAGTTGACGGCGAAGGAAGTGGAGGATTAATAACAATTTGTTGTTGCTGTTGTTGTGGTGTGCGTGCAGCAGTATTTCTATAATAATCAAATTCGATTTGGAACAGTACATTATTTATGTGATGCATAGCTGTAGCTCGCGTCATGTCATCAAATTTTCGGAGTCTGCTTGCAATATGTTCACCGAAAGCTGAACATTCATCTTTTTCGGCGGTTGAGGCCTTTTGAAGGACATCAAAGGCGTAGGCAATTCGCGGATCCTCTGCAGGCTTCTTTTTTTTAGCCGGTGCCTTCTTTGGTGAAACAAACAGTTTGCGTTTCTCTCTTGTTTCATTTTGGGATTGTAGTTGGGAATCTGCAGGTTCTTGGTTTTGTGTAGGGTTCGGCTCTTCTGTCGCTTCATTTGTGGTTAATTCTGAATTAACTTCGTTTCCTTCTTCCCCATCACTGTTGTCGTCCTCTTCTTCTACAGAGGTCTATAAAAATAAATTAATTTTATAATTTCTTTAATTACAGATGCCAAGTAGTTCAGAAGATTGGGCGAAGCACGCGGAAATGTTTGAAGACGTCTGGAATTTTCCGCACTGTGTAGGAGCCATAGACGGAAAACATGTAATGATTCAAGCTCCTATTAATACAGGAAGCGAATATTTCAATTACAAATCCTTCTTTAGTATTGTATTATTTGCACTGGTGGATGCAGAGTACAATTTTATGTTTGCTGATGTAGGGTGTCAGGGACGGATATCGGACGGAGGGGTATTTAAAAACAGTGTATTGTGGCAGAAAATTACTAAGAACGAACTACATTTTCCTGAACCGGAAGCTCTTCCTGGTCGCCAAAAACTTTGTCCTTACGTAATTCTGGGCGACGAGGCATTTGCCTTACATCAAAATATCATGAAACCCTACGCAGGGGTGCACCCAAAGGGTTCAATGGAACGGATTTTTAATTACCGACTTTCAAGAGCTCGTAGGGTTGTAGAAAATGCATTTGGGATTCTTTCTGTTGTCTTTCGAGTATTGCGGAAGCCAATGTTGTTAGAACCTCCCAACACAACTCTTATTACACTGTCAACCATCTACTTACATAATTATCTACGGAAAAGTAAAGCCTCTCGCCAAACATACACACCTCCGGGAACATTTGATCATGAAGAAGATGGTAAATTAATACCAGGAAGTTGGAGACACGAAATAGACGATGGACCTTCCTTTATGTCTTTAAAGAAAGTCCCAAGGAAATGTTCAACAGATGCCCAAGCCATACGCAAAGAAATAGCAGACTATTTCATGAACAATGGTCGCGTACCATGTCAAAATGATTATGCGTAAGGGCATTATTACTTATTGATGCATTTGAGCGAAAGCTGCGTAACACACTATTTTATAACTATTATGATTATACTCACATTTTCAGTGTTGATATGTCCTACAGGTTTATTCTTGTCCAATAAAAAAAAGAACCTTTCATATGCAAACCAGCTGCTCACATAAATCTCCCTCCGACCTGAAAATGGCACCATTATTACTTCATATGTACAATAATGTACTACATGTAACAATAAAGTGAATATTATAATACATATTAATAACAAAATTTAGTCAATACATACCTTTGCCCGTGCCTGTTGTTTTTTTTATTTTTCCCCTTTCGCGGCGAAATGACGATAGCAGGGAATTCATTTTTGCTTTTGCTGCATCCACATTGCACTTCAATTTGGCGGCTATTTTTTCCCAAGCATCTTGTTTTTTATTGCGCATATGATAATTTTTATCACGGGGATCCCACAACTCTGGACACTCGTGATATAAATCAATAAAGTATAAAATTCTTTCATGGTCCCATTCTGTATTATTAACGTCTTCCATTTTAAATAAGTTTTTACAGGTAGACAGTTGTTTAAATAAGGCAATGGACTTTATTACAACTGCATTCGCTCTTGACAAACACACCAAGTAAACTAAAAATTCGTCCAAATCAAACGCGCGCGAACAAGCAAATTTCTTTGATGTACCGACAACAAGTGGATAATGTTTGCGAACGCTTGTTCGTGCACGTTATTGCGCGTTTGTGCGCGGTAACCCGTCCAAATTGAACGCGCCTGCAACGTTCGCAAACGTTTGGCGCGGCGCGGATCGGCGCGCTTGATCTGGACCCGCCTCTAGAGTGACGGCCGCCCGCATGCTAAGAGAAAATGTGCCGTCCTTCTAGAAAGTAGTTTTATTTTGATAAATTCGTAGGAAGATTTACTTCAATGAAAGAACTATCCGACGCCGCCCCTAATTTTGTAACCCCCGAGCGGTGTATCCGCTGCACAACTGTTGGGGTCGGCTCTGGCAATTTATTATATAAAAATATTTAAATGTTGCCAAAATGAAATCTTGAAAGCATATACTTAAATTTAGTTTTAAAAACCGGTTGTTTATAAAGTAAATGTTGTTCGTACACGTTATAACGTGTCGTTGATGCACTTTTTCAACGTCGCAAAAATACCACGCTATTAGTTCATCGATCATTTAATTATTACCCTACACTCTATATTAATAAAACTTATTCATTTTCTCACATATGATGCCGCACTGGCCCAACTTCTTAGCTTTTATTATTATTATTTACACTTGTGAATTTTTGTTATTTAAAAATTCATTTGAAAACACACTCAAGTTATTATTTTAATGATTTGCATCAATAAATACATAATATATTGTTTATATGAATGTTTAATAATATGCTTAATATTCACTAATTTTGAATAGATAATAATACTCATTATCTACCCGTGAGTAATGATTCATTACTCATGGGTTCTTAAATAATATGTACACCAATAATAATTGAAACATTTTTTTGAGTAAAATAGACTTTTATCAAATTAAAAAAAAAGCTAAAAAATCCCCAGCAATACGAAATATTCTTAAAATATTAGCATCTCTGTCACGAGTAATTAAACAAACGATATAAAATCAATCAAAAACTACTTGGGTAAGTATTCCCCATAAGAATTATATACCTCTTGCTCTCATGTTATTCTTGTACGGACCCTGTGCCTGCGGCTCGTGTTGCAAACTTCATCTTCGTGAATAATAGCTACCATTTTAATGCTCGTTGAATAATATACTATTCTTTAAATGGACCTTAATTTGTTTAAAGCTTTCTTTTTAAAATGATCCAATTATTTCAAATTCATTGTTTATTGACTTCTGAGCCCTCCAATTATTACATCATAATTTGTAAACTATTTATTGATAATGATTGATGAAAATTGCCACTGAACAAAAACATGTTTTAAAATATTGTTTTGCTTTTTGTCAACTTATCCTATACCGCTGCGTTTTCAGTTGCAACAAACAAACGTACATTTAGCCCTCTTAAATTCGTTAAAAACAAGTTACGTACCACCATGTATAATGAATGATTAGATTCCGTAACGTGCTTAAAAACTGAGCGCAATATAAAAATTGCCAAATTAAAATATAGAAGACTGAGGGCTCAAAGCAAGTATTACTAAAAGTACTAAGTACTAATCTGCTACAAAGAGACATAATGTTTTCGATATTTTGTTTATATTTTAAAACTATTTTCGTTTATATTTTTTAAGTATGTATATTTTGTAAGTATTTAAGGTATAATGAAAGAGTTTAAATTTGTATTATATTTTGATTTTTTAAATTTCTCTAGTAGGAAGCATTTGTAATATGTTAAAGCGTATACTTTTTTATACCTAATAAGTACATATAAAAAAACCGAGGTTGGTTTTTTAATGTTCTTAATGCAGCCGGAAAAAACGGTGAAATTATAGTATATACGTAAAGAACGATTCAGATCACCAACTCATAAGTACCAACAAACATTAGCCACTACAAGGACAAAGGAACCCGCCATACTACAAGGGATCGTCGGAGTTTTCGTTTAGTAATATATTTTTGAATCGTACTATATATACTCTGTTTGAAGACAATATATAAGTATATACTGTTATACTGTATACGCAACGATGTGTTCAAGGACTGTATAAAACTTATTTTTGATTACCGTAAGTAATTGTTTGGGGACAGTATATAGTTTAAAATTATATACGGTATAAAATTTTATACGTCCTCAAAGTAATAGTTGGGCATATATATATATATATATATATATATATATATATATATATATATATATATATATATATATATATATATATAATTGTGATTTGTTAGGTGTGAGAAACCTAATTATTATTGTTATTGTTTAGTTATTATGAATTATTAGTTTCGGATTGCCCGGTAAATTAGAAAAATTTAAAATATGTCATAAAATAATTATACTTTACATGAAAATTCTATGATCTCAGGATTGGGTTCATATGGTAAAACGAAACTATTTTAATTTTAATTATAAGCGCCAAAAAATAAAATCCTTGTATTTAAATAAAAAAAATTTTTAACCAAAAATACTTGCTTTAATTTCTTTATAAAATCCTAGAAACGGTTCTGTATGTTTGATTTCAAAACCCCTCTCTGATTCAGAAACGTCTGGTCAATAATGCCAACTGTTGAATAATAGATGGAGCAATCATCGAGAAATGAAACTTTTCAACAATGCAATTTCAAGTCTTTCAAGTGAAAAACGTTATTTAATATTTAGAAAAACAAATATATTATTCATTTACAAAAACTCATAAAAACAAACTATCTACGATGATCATTCATTCAACAACAACATACACTCAAATGAAATATTATTATATGTGATTACAAACTATGCAACATTATATACACATTTAAAATCGGACCATGTTACAAAATTCTCTATGAAATAAAATGGCGAAGAGGGATAAAGTATATGAAATATCAAAGTTCAAATATTTGCATAACACAAGTGAGTTTATTTAACCTTTTTATTTGAATGAAATAGTTTTAAATACCTGTTCACTTTTCCTTTTAATTCACCTCATTGATTGTTTTTTTAGATTACCTCCTGGAGCACTACACAGCCTGTCGTGCTTGGGCAGAAATCAAAATTGATGTTATGTTTCATCCACATCAATACATTTTAGAGGGAATTCCATAGTCCAGCTCTTTCTGAAATGTATCGTGGAGACACCATTTCCACGATACGATACTTTACTTGCTTATACAGATCAAGTTTTACGGTTAGTATTCTATAATTTTAACCAATTTCTTATTAAATCTATGTTTATCTGCTTGATTTATGAATTTGTTGAGTTATATTTAAGAATAATGTATTTCTTTTAATAGTTACCACTTGAAACAACATCCTCTAGCTCTCAGGGTAAAAATTATAAAAGAAAATGAAAGAATTAAAAGAGAGTAGGTTCTTTCAAAACTGACAATGAGATTGGAGATAACAGAGCCAGTTCTCAGGGCTCAGTTATCTGAAAGAAGTTAATTAAAGAGAAAAAAAAGAGAGATAAAAAAACTAAGAAACAGTAAAGTGAAATCAATAAAAGGGCGCCACTAATTTTGTTCCTAAACAAAATTAGAAAAAAAATCAACCTCAATTATCAGTCAACTCTTACCTGCTGTGCTCTGCTAGTTTTAGAAAATACTTATAAAAAATATGTGCTGAAGGCAATTTCTCAGGTCTTCCTGTATAATAAATAAAACAACTGACTACAAATATGTATAAATATAATGAACAAAAAAAAATAATCGTGTTACATAATTTAACAAGTGGTTAGTAATTGTGAGTATGTGTGAAGAAAATGTAATTTAAACCTAAAACGAACTGTAAAAATATAATTGGTGAAGCCATACAATATAAATTTACTTAGCTTGAAGTAGAAAGTCGAAGGCAGTTATCCAGGAAATCTTCATTGGTTACATAAATCTCTGTATATTTTACAGTTGAATAGCTAGGCCATAAATAGGATCTTATGGAAAGACCATTTCTTTTAAGACAATACAAATTGGCGACAAATCTATAGTTAACTTCTTCAGTCGGGTAATTTTTGTAGAATTTACCCAGAGAATTAATCTGTTCCTGGCGTTTCCGCTACAATAACAACAAGTGTGTTAGAGAAAGACTTTTTTAGTTAACAAGAGATTTAGATATCTGTCCAGAGGCATATATAAAACTATACTTATACTTTTTCTTACAATTATATAAACTAGTTTAAGGATTTGTCCTGGGCAAAAACCTCTATCTATTCAAGAAAATCTTACACAGAAAAAAAATAAAACATACCAGTAATCCCTGCAAATATGTTCTAAGAACAAGTTTTATATTAAATCCAGCGGAATATTTAAAACTTTTTCGGAATTTCTGCGACTACCATTCTCTCCAAAAAGGTATCGAATAATGCCGCATTCCGAATTTCTATTCAGGATTTTTTTGCGAAATATCTATACTGGTTTATTCCACCAACATTTAAATAGTTGTTTTAAAATATTGGCTAGGAAGACGTGTGGTCTATTCCACCAATAAATTTAACATTCGTAGCTGAATTATTTATTTAAAACATTATTAGAAATGTTGACTGCTAAGTTAACGTTTCATACCCCTAACAGCCAAGAAAAAAAAATTCCAAAATTTTTTTTTCATGTTATTAAACTATTGAGACCCAAAAAAACGAGGGCGGAAAGAAAATTTAAATTGAGACTTTAGAATATGAGAATCACGACTGAGTAAAAAGTAAAATCCTTACTATTTAAAAAAAACATTGATGAAGTCAATATTATTATATAAACACACTTGTTTTGTATATATTTATACACCCCCAATAAAGTTCATCCCCATATTAAGACTAACATAAACTATAAGCTTCTGTGTTATTAAGTACTTATTCAAAGGAACAGTCTACCCAATTAGTAACTGATCTTACTTATCAACATAGAACCCTAAACCGAATACGAAAAATTTACATTAGGAAAAACAAAAACTCAGATATGCATTTTCAGGGACTTAAGTACTGATACAAAGGAACAGTCTACCCGTTTAGTAACTGAACTTACTTAAACCCATAAAATACAGCATAACAACGAAAATTTTAGACAAAAAGAAATGAAAGATAAATAAAACACACCCTCATACATGTTCTGCACTGTCTGCATCCGACATCCACCGTCGGTTCAGATGCTGAGAATCCCCATGGCTCAATCTAGAAACAGAAGGTGTGTCAAGTTGTAAGTGATCACACAAGACCGAAATTGCGCAACCTTAACAGCAAAGAGAGCCTCGTATTCCGATTCAACTGCTTCCACATTGCACCATAACAACTTCAAACACCCCACACCGCAATGTAACTCGAACGAAGACACTACACAACGTCCAGTTCAGAGTACTGCACACTCAATGATAATCTAGCATATCATTAACGCTAAAATAATAACCTGAAGGGTTATTAAATGATAACAAAAAGACAAAGTCGGGAAGAAACATAAAAAGATATAGAAAAAGATTAAAAGTAGGAAATTTATTAAGATGGTCCAACATTAACCACCCATTATATGATAGACAGGTTAGGTATTTGTCACGAACCTTATTCACTGAGTGCACATTTGTTCAGAAGGTAAGGAATATAAGAAAAGACATTTGCCCAGGAGTGATATTTCAGGGTTGCCCCTCGTTATCCGTAGACCGAACTGCAAGCAACACTGGTGAGAATAAACTCACAAGAATACTACCCCAGATAAATTCTTCAAATCAAAAATAAATTGATAATAGGAAGAGAAAAGAATAACATAATATGGCTCAGATAAATAGGTCGATACAATTCATAACTAACTGCCGTAACCTATAACTAATGAAAGGAAAGAAAAAAAATAAAAAACTAAATATTCTCATTGAGAATATAAACGCCACAATCAGGTAAAGGAATATCAAAAACACTTCGCAATATTAACCAGAAGGAAGAAGTAAATGTTAAAGAAAATACAAATACTGTCACAAGGGAATGGACGATGATTCCTGCACTAACATATTTAACAACAACATGTCATAACCTAATGGTGAGGTAACCAACTCCAAACTTATTCGTATCTATTTTTCGATATTATGAATCATTAAAGTAAAGATATTGTGTTTTTAATGCCTAGATTATTATTATAATCTAGTATATATGAGTCATAGTCAGGTAAAGACATATCAAAAAAAATTTTATGTTTCTATATAGATTATAATAAGAATTCATAAGAATCCTTAATAGCAAACAGAGAGAAAGAAAATTAGAAAAAAATAATAACTGTCACAAAGGAATGGACGATTATTCCAGCACTAGCATATGTAACAACCATATGTCATATTCTAAAGGTGAGGCAATAAACTCCAAACTTATTTGTTCTATCCTCCCAAATTCCCTTACTCTAAGATAAAGAAAATCTGTTTTCTTGACAGATAGAAATTCTAATTTCTACGGTAAGATATATCAAGATAATTGTAGATATTTTTGAAGAGTGAAAATAACTATTTGTTAAAGCTACGAACACTGAAAATTAAATTCCTTACAATGAACTGGATTCATTTGGAATCTAGCTAGAAAAGATGAAGATAAAATTTTTAAGATATAATTAAACCAACTATTAAGTAACATAGATAGATCATTTCTGTGTTGTTGTGCCAAAAGAGGTAAGAGTCAAATTTGCTATAACTATTATAGCAAGCTAAAATACTATACAATAAATGTCCGGTGGCACACTATTTAAATATACAGAAGACACACGATTCATGTCTGCTGCGACACAAGATAAGATAAGGTAAAGATAAATTTTCGACACGAGATAAGATAAGGTAAAGATAAATCTCCGTGTGTCATGTGTCAACACAAAAACCCTAGGTAAGATAAATTATTTCAGTTTGTGTCATTTGACACAATTCAACTGAAAACGATGAGATAAGATAATATTTTTCAGTATGTGTAACTACACATTTCAACTGAAAAGATAAGTCTACAAATTAGAAAAATAATATGGAACATTCAAATTTTAGTGATACTAATTACCGTTCCAACATCACATAACTCTAATTCAGTAAACAAAAATAATATTAATTTCTTAATACCTTCTAATTTTAAAAATATAATCTACAAGATAAACCTAGGTTACCAACAAATTAATTCAGCCAAGAGATTATTTTTAACTCTCAGCACAACACAGAAAAATCTACTGTAAAATTACTTTCCCCTTTTTTTTTGAAGATAAGGTAAAAATGTGTTCATCTAACAAATGTTCATTCACTATCCGAAGATACTGAGTCAGGATTATTTTCATCATCGGTAGAGTCACTTGATTCATCAGTAGATACGTTATATTCTTTTAGATCTTTAACATGCCATCGTCCTATATTTTTGCCATTACTATCTTTAAGTTCATAAATCAAGGGAGATATCACACGGTTAACAGTACAATGTATATATTTAGGCATAAATTTTGCAGAAATGAATTGAGCTTTATCTGATTTCTGATAATTCTTTTTCCAAACATGATCACCTACATGAAATTTAATATCGCGTTTACGAAGATTATAACGGTTACTCGATTTTATGTAAGCCTTGTGTAATTTTTTCCTAACATCTTCGAAAATTTTTGGCATTTCTTGAGTATCCTGTGAACGGTGTATTTTATCAGCAATTGCAGGCTGATTATTTGCATTATCTGCAATATTCCCAAAAAATGACCCTGATACAGGTACGTTTCTAGCAAACACAAGAAAAGATGGTGGAAATTCTGTGACTTCATGTTTAGACAAACGAATTGCCTGAGCTATTTTCTGTAATTCTACATCCCAAGTTCTATGATCAGAAAAACAGTATGAACGTATTGCAGTAACAATAGATTTATTCACACGCTCGGTATGATTGGCTTGAGGAGTGTAATTTGCAGTGTACCAAATACTTTGGACATGATACTTAGACATTAAATTTTTAAACAACTGACTAGTGAACTGTTTACCATTGTCTACAGCTACTATTTGAGGAACCCCAAAAATTAGAAAAACATTATTTTCAATAAATTTCACAATCGCAGAAGAGGTAGCTTGTTTTAAAGGTTGAATTAAACAAATTTAGAGAAGAAATCAACAATGACCAATGCACACGTATTTCCCTGGCGAGATCTAGGATATGGACCTATTAAATCACAGGAAATTAACTGGAAATGAAACTCTATATTACGATATTTACCCATGAGACCAGCTTGTGGCAAATGTGTGGGCTTACAGACAGCACAAACTTTACAGCGCCTCACATATTTTTGTACACTCTGTCTCATTCTGGGCCAATAATATAACTCTGAGATTCTCTCTAATGTTTTAAAAACACCGAAATGAGCTGCAGTAGGATCATCATGAAATTTCGATAACAATTCAAGCCTGTTTTCCGTTGGAACTACAATTTTCCAGTCAGTTAAATTGCAAATATTGGCATACATGTTAAAGACATGCTTATATAGAATATTATTTTCTACCTTGAAATTAGGATAACTATCCGGATCGGATTGAACCTTATTAATCATACATTTATACCAATTATCAGGTTTTAGTAAAGATAAATTTAATACATTTATTTCCGGCACCCTAGATAGAACGGTACCCGTTGCTCTACGATGGAATATCGAAAAATTGTATTGTGAGAGTTCTAGAATCCACCTAGCTAATCGTGGTGATGGTTTCTTCATATTATTTAACCAAATAAGAGAAGAGTGATCCGTGATGACAGTAAAATGTCGTCCCAGAAGATAATAACGAAAATGATCAATAGATAGTAGGACTGCAAGAGCCTCTTTCTCAGTAGTTGTGTATTTCTTTTGACATTTATTCAATATTTTACTATAATAAGCTACTGGATGTTCCAACCCATCTTCTAACTGAAAAAGCACACTTCCAATACCTACATCACTTGCATCACACATTAGATAAAATGATTTTTTAAAATCAGGACTACAAAGTACAGGAGCGGTAGTTAAAACAGTTTTTATATCTTCGAAAGCTTTTTGAGCTTCCGGTGTCCAACTTATTGGTTGATTTTTTTTTCTATTAGATAAAAGATCAGAAATGGGAGCAGATAAAGTAGAAAAATTATTTAAAAAACGACTAAAAAACGACGATAATATGAAACAACCCCTAAAAATCTACGTACCTCTGTAAATGTCCTCGGTACAGGATAGTTAGTAATAGCTTTAGTTTTTTCACCGTCAATACTTAACCCGTTTTCATCCAAGGTATAACCTAAATAGCGAAGAGAAGGACGACAAAAATGACATTTATCAATATTTACCGTTAAATTAGCCTCTTTTAATTTCTCATAAACTTTAGACAAAATTTCTACGTTTCTCAAACTGAGATGTACAAACAATTATATCATCAAGATAATAAAAACAATATGGTTCTAAAGATGGACCTATTACCATATCCATTAATCGTGACATGGTAGCTGGACTTGAAATTAAACCAAATGGTGTACTTGTAAATTGAAATAGTCCTCTAGAACGAATTGCAAAAGCTGTTTTTGGACGAGACGACTTTTCTAAAGGTATTTGATAGAAAGCATGTTTTAAATCGATACTAGAAATATATCGCGTATCCCTTAGTTGACTAAGAATTACCTCGATATTTGGAATCATATACGAATCTGCTTTAGTTTGCTTGTTTAAAAATCTAGCATCAAGAAGTAACCTTATACTACCATCAGGTTTATGAGTTAAACAGATAGGATAACAATAAGGAGATGTACTTGGTTCAATAACCCCTAATTTTAATAATGTATCTATTTCATTATTCACATGAACTTCCATAGCTTGAGGTAATGGATACTGTTTTATTTTAAATGGAGGAGAATTTCCTGTGTCGTTAAAATGCTCTAAGATATGTGTCCTACCAATTTTATCCTTGGGGCTAATGCTTTTAAATTTTTCGATAATAACATCAAGTTTAATTTTTTCATCATTTGTTAAAGTTGTGACGTCCTTAACAGTATTGATGACATTTAAAGATAAGGCATTTAAATTCATAGTAAATTTAGAAAAGTCTATTTCAATATTGAATGTCTTTAAAAAATCCATTCCTAAGATAACTGTTTGAGTAACTGAAGGTAAAAGATATAATTTTAAAATCCGAGATAACTTATCCACTGTGACATAAGTTTCTACAAAACCACCAACATCATGGTAAGTACCATCAGCAGTCGAAACTTGAAACTGTTCGGTAATAGAAATAGGTATAGATAAATGCTTAAGAAACTCAAGACCTAGAGATCCCAAAACACTCAGATTACTTCCTGTATCAATCAAACAAGAGAATGTTTTCCCAAAAATAATAATATCAACATAAGGCCTGTTATCATTATCTTTTCGATATAACAAGTCTAAAAAGTAATTACTAGATAATTGAGTATTTAAAGAATTCTGAAATTTATTTACTTTGCCTGGCTTGTAAAACGTTCTTACTATATTTAACCAAGCTAACCAATCATTTTTATTGAAATAAGATAGGCTATTTTTATTAGAATTTTTAGATAGATTAGATAAGGAATAAATTTCACTTATTGGTTGCTGGTTGAAGGTGTTATTTCGGAAACTGTTCTTGACTTTGATTGTTTTTTTTAATTTTTTTTGCTTTGGATGTGTGGATCCTGAAGGATTTTGAGGAGCGGTAGGTGTCACCAAAGCATTGACCTGACCGCTTGGTTCGTTTTTTGAACAATTTGGACATTTAGATTTTATAAATCCAGGATTTCCACATCCATAACAGAATACTTTTAAAGCGTATTTACATTGCGGATAAAAATGATTCTGTTCACCACAATTCCAGCAAACTTTATGTGAATTTACTGTAGATACTGTAGATAGATGTCTAGAATTATTATGATTCCTAGACCGATAAGATGAGGTAAAAGTATTATTTAACTGTGGTTCTAGATATATTTTAGGTTTGCTCGAACTAATACTTGAATTCTGAGAATTCTGTGAGTAGGTAAAAGATTCTTCCAACTTTTTACATTTATCGGTTAACTCTTCGATACTGTTAATATCTAATAAAGCTAGCGGTTGTACATAATTAGAAAGCAAATTTCTCTTAATGATTCTAATTTTTGATGATTCATCCTGTTTTATTTCTAAGCGATTAAATAGACTACACATAGAATTTATGTATAACGTAACTTTTTCATTCGTATTTTGTTTTCTATTTTTAATTTCATCCAATAAATCTTCCTGATAATTATATGGGAGAAAATCTGACTTTAATTTAGAAACTAACTCTGACCAATTTTGAAATTGACTTCGATTATTTAAATACCAATAAAATGCCTGATCAGTGAAGAGATCTGCAGCGCTAGAAAATAATTCGTTATCTGTTACACCTCGAGAAATCTTTAAACACTCTACACGTTATAAAAATCCTGCCAAAGATTCATTTTCTGCAATTCCTGAGAAATGTATTCCCCATTTATAGATAGGTACTGGCTTAGAGAAAGTAAAGCTTTGGTTCTGACCCACCGGAGTTGATTGAGCCTGAATAGTGCCCGGTAATCTACCATCAAGTTCACCCTCTAACAACAAAATCTGAGTAGCAAATTGTTTTTTTTTAATTCTTCCTCATCATTGTTACACGACAAACGAGAAACCCGATTATTTGCATGAGCTAATCTACATGTTAATCTAAGATATTCATTGTCCCTATCTGATCCTACAAATTCAGAAATTTTTTTGTTCAAGTCAGATAAAGTTAACTCGATACCGTTTACTTCATTATCAAAATTCAATTGACTATTCTCATACAAAATAGAACTGCGACCGGATGCTTCTTGAGCTAAAATACCCCTCAACAATTTTCTACGCTCCGCCACTGTCGGTAATACCTCAACATTTCTATATGCCAATTCGTGTTCCAGCTCATGAGATAATAAATATTCGACCTTCAATTTATAAGGCAAAGACATTTTTGTACTTAATTACAATAAAGTTCTCTTGGGAATTAAAGTTAAGTTAAAATTTTAAACTCTAATGATAGAAAAAAAAATTTGGAAACAAATTCTCAACAAAATTAATTTACGATTTGAAGGTCACTGAAAGATAACAACAAATGAATTGATAGAATAACTGAGTATATACAAATCGTTAAACTTCACACCAGTTATAAATATAATATAACATACATCATATAATATTTCAGACAAGGAAAGATGTAGATATTTATTACACAGGACCTGTTTTATAAAAGCAGAAAATATTAAATTAAATTAAAAGTTAAAAAGTGAACATAATATCAAAGATATTTTCCCCCTAATAGCAGGAAAAAAAAATTTCAACTAAAAATGTTTACCAAAAAGAAGCAGATAACCACGGGTAAAAGTTAATACACGTTGGAGCGCCAATGAAACAAATCCTCTGACTCTCAGGGTAAAAATTATAAAAGAAAATGAAAGAATTAAAAGAGAGTAGGTTCTTTCCAAACTGACAATGAGATTGGAGATAACAGAGCCAGTTCTCAGGGCTCAGTTATCTGAAAGAAGTTAATTAAAGAGAAAAAAAAAGAGAAAAAGAAAGAGAGATAAAAAAAACTAAGAAACAGTAAAGTGAAATCAATAAAAGGGCGCCACTAATTTTGTTCCTAAACAAAATTAGAAAAAAAATCAACCTCAATTATCAGTCAACTCTTACCTGCTGTGCTCTGCTAGTTTTAGAAAATACTTATAAAAAATATGTGCTGAAGGCAATTTCTCATATCTTCCTGTATATTAAATAAAACAACTGACTACAAATATGTATAAATATAATGAACAAAAAAAATAATCGTGTTACATAATTTAACAAGTGGTTAGTAATTGTGAGTATGTGTGAAGAAAATGTAATTTAAACCTAAAACGAACTGTAAAAATATAATTGGTGAAGCCATACAATATAAATTTACTTAGCTTGAAGTAGAAAGTCGAAGGCAGTTATCCAGGAAATCTTCATTGGTTACATAAATCTCTGTATATTTTACAGTTGAATAGCTAGGCCATAAATAGGATCTTATGGAAAGACCATTTCTTTTAAGACAATACAAATTGGCGACAAATCTATAGCTAACTTCTTCAGTCGGGTAATTTTTGTAGAATTTACCCAGAGAATTAATCTGTTCCTGGCGTTTCCGCTACAATAACAACAAGTGTGTTAGAGAAAGACTTTTTTAGTTAACAAGATATTTAGATATCTTTCCAGAGGCATATATAAAACTATACTTATACTTTTTCTTACAATTATACAAACTAGTTTAAGGATTTGTCCTGGACAAAAACCTCGTATCAATTCAAGAAAATCTTACACAGAAAAAAAATTAAACATACCAGTAATCCCTGCAAATATGTTCTAAGAACAAGTTTTATATTAAATCCAGCGGAATATTTAAAACTTTTTTCGGAATTTCTGCGACTACCTTTCTCTTCAAAAAGGTATCGAATAATTAGTGATGGGATCGCTCGAGTGAAAAACCGCTCGAGTACTCGATTATTAAAATAACCGACATCACTCGGTTATTGGAACGACTACTCGAGTTATAAATTCAAGCGAAAATCGTCGCTCAGATAGCTAGCACTGACTGACCACTTCGAAGTTAGGCACTCGATATCCTCTCGGCCGTCGTCTCATGGCGACCTTCGAGTTTGATGCTCTGAACTCTTACACGACATACGTCTTTGTTAAAGACACATAAAAGAAAAGGCACTATCACGGCATGCGTTTCGTTTGTTTTTTGTTTTGGTTTGGCTTATTTCTTATTTGCCTATCGCGTCAGAGGCGTAGTTTAAAGTTAAAGTATTTGATCGTAAAAATTAAAAATGCAAGAATATCAATAAAAATGTATTATATTATTATATATATTTATATATATTATTATAACGCAAGAAAACTTAAAAATAACATAAAGAAAATGTTAATAAAATATAATAAAACAAACAATCAAAATATTCGTTGGTAATAGTAATAGTAAACATTTTTAACTCTAAACAGGAACTTTTATTAGAAAACCTATAAAGTAGATACCTATAACCTACAACTTATAAACATGAATTTAGAAAAATAATCATTTCTAAGTTTTTTGGAGACAGCCGATTTCTTCTTAAATTTGTAAGTTGCCCTGTTTTAGAAAAAACTCTTTCCGAGGGAACTGAGGTGCTAGGAATACATAAATATTTAATGGCGAGTTCGTATAATTGTGGTAACACATTTTTATGTTTTTCCCAAAATTCTAATGGGTCCTTTTTCCGTTCCAGCAGTGGAATTTGTAGATATTGCTTAATCATAATTGTGGCTATTGTTGAAGGTGCTGAATAGGTCTTTTGGTCGGCAGCCTTTTTGTCAAAATACGCCCAAATATCGTCGGCAATTATTTCCATTTCTGGCTTGTTGCGAACTTCTTCTTCTACTTCCAACTGTCTGTTTTGCCGAGATATAATTAAATGCATTTCCTCCATTACCCATTTCTCAGCCATATTTGCGTTTTCCTGGTTTCCAAAAGCTAACTTTTTAAACCTAGGGTCCAAAAATGTTGCTTTTGCTGTTATTTTATTCGTTTCGAAGTTTACAAAACGCCGTTGAATTATTTCTAATAATTTATTTTTTAAAATTTCACCAACAGTTGTCTGAGATTGAATATTTATTAAAGTGGTCTGCAAACCTCTGATTAGTGGAATTACAAGGCTCATTGTTGGATATTTTTCTCCAGACAAAATACTAGTCAAATCATTGGCAGGTTTCAAAACATCCAAACAGTCCCTTAAAATATTCCATTCTTCTGGTCCCAAAAATTCTACTCTGGTTGTTAGATTCGTGACTGTTATGCTTAAAGGGTCCTTTAACTGTTTTAGCCGGTCCAGCATAATGTAGCAAGAATTCCAGCGGGTTGGAACATCCTGCTTTACTTTTAAAATTGGCAAATTTAACTGTTCCTGTACTGCTTTTAGTTTATTTGCTGCTAATACACTATGCTTAAAGTGTCCAACAAGAGCCCTACATTTTCTTAGAAGCTCAATTAAGGTCTCATCGCAGCGCAACACTTCCGTTACGGACAAATTTAATGTGTGGGCAACACACGGATGGTGGTATTTTTTTAAATGCTCGTTTATGGCATTTTTAATATTAGCGCCGTTGTCTGACACAATTGTCACAATTTTATCTGTTATTGTCCATTCATTAAATATTGTATTTAAACTTGACGCAATATTTTCACCGGTATGGGCAACAATCATTTCTTTTGTTGAAATAACCCGGGCACATAATTTATTGTCATTTTCATTTACAAAATGTACAGTCACTGTGATGTAACTTTTATTACTATCTGACGTCCACATATCCGTTGTTATCGCAATATTTTTTGTTTGGTTTAAATTAGCTTTTAATATTTGCGCCGCCTCTGCATACTTTTTAGGCAAAATTTCTTCTGATAATTTCTTTCTGTTAGGCACCTTGTAGAGCGGTTGAAGTGCTTGAGTATACTCGAGAAAGCCCTTATTTTCTACTAGCGACAATGGTTGGTAATCCTGAGTTATTAATTTAACCAACTTTTCATCTAATATCGCTAAATGTTGTTGTGATAGTGCGCTTCTCGTTCCAAAAAGTTTTAGTTGTTTTGCAGGACGTTCAACATTTTTTTCAGCATGTACTTCTTTGCTTCCTGAAGGTATCGCTATCGAGGGGGTATCACTGGTATCAGGTAAATTAGATGAAACAGCAACATCACCATTTTCAATATTTTCATCATTATTTTCTCTCGGAGGATCATCATGATCAATTTTTATAAGTGGATGAATGCGAATCAAATGTTGTTTTAAATTCGTAGTACTGCCGTAAAAAGAGAGTATTTTTTTACATATGTTACATGTGGCAAACTTATTGCTATCTGCATTTTTTGTAAAGTAATTCCAAACAGGAGACCTTTTTTTTGAACCAGGTCGCATGATACGCCACTGAATTTCGTCCAATTACAATAATAAATTACAATCACCGCCCACGCCTACTGCTAACTAAATACTAAATAAATAAAATCAATTGTAAACGTCCGGGCAATCAAGCAATCGGTGGTGATCGCTTGCCTTCGGCTTTATTTCGATATCGATCGAATCGAGCGACAAGCGATCTACCTGATATTCATTCATTACTTACCTGGAATTTCGAGTGATAAATCGCTCGAGCGATCGCTCGATTATTGAAATCGCTCGAGTAGCGACTACTCGATTATTAAAATTATCGGTTTTTCCCAACACTACGAATAATGCCGCATTCCGAATTTCTATTCAGGATTTTTTTGCGAAATATCTATACTGGTTTATTCCACCAACATTTAAATAGTTGTTTTAAAATATTGGCTAGGAAGACGTGTGGTCTATTCCACCAATAAATTTAACATTCGTAGCTGAATTATTTATTTAAAACATTATTAGAAATGTTGACTGCTGAGTTAACGTTTCACACTCCAATGGACTGCGTTTTTTAAATTATCTTCTCAAAATTTAGCTTTTCACCCATTCACTCTACCAAAAAGAATTCTACCTAGTGAATAGTGTACATTATCAACAACTTTTTTTTATTCAATTTTTTCAGTTTTTAATACGCTTGCCGCTGATCAAACTATTTCAATTTTGATTCACCAATCAAAATTGACTATAAAAATTCTTGTTGACAAATCCCACTTCAAGTTTTAAATTGTTCATCTATCCTTCTAGGACATTCCGTTTAAAATTTTTAAATGATTAAATCTGATATATTACTTCCTTTAAAATATATTCCAAAATATTTAAAAATGATAGCTCTTTTTATTTCAATTAGATCTGTTCGGAATGACAATTCATTTCACAAACGTCATACTTTTATAAACTTAATGTTATTATTATTTTGACTTTTTACCTTGACATATACTAAATAATTATATAATGTTACCAGAGAATTTCTTTCAATATCTAATTATTATTTTTGAAAACAAATCATAATGTTTTGACTTTTACTGTGTGAGAAATAGATTGTTATAATTTATATAATGTAACGTTCAAAATTCTCTCTCAAAGGCTAGAAATCATGTTATATATTTCACATATGTGTATTTACAAAGTGTATTGAAAATTTCCTTCATGATTCTTCAGTTTGATTCTTGTTTATTTTCTCTATTGAATAATGAATGATACAGATTGTCTCTATTTCGTACGATTCAAGAAATAATTTAAATTCTAAAATTTTGTATTTGCATAGAGTAGTATTTCATTCCATATTATAGTATACAAAGTGTTGCAGGTTCCTTTCTATGTTAAGATATATATATATATATATATATATATATATATATATATATATATATATATATATATATATATATGAGGGTGTGTGTGTGTGTCTTTCAGAATACGTGTCACGGGACCTTGTTCCAATCACCCCAACATTGTGGGTATCGACCGAGACATCGTCATTGCCTCTGCCTACTTCCCTGGAGACGAGCCGACGACACCCCCAGAGGAAGTACAAGAGCTAGTGAGACACTGCAACAGCGAACGGCTGCCAACCATAATTGGTTGTGATACCAACGCACACAGTACCGTGTGGGGAAGCACTAACAACAACGCCAAAGGTGATTGTTTATTAAAATATATCTTTGCAAATAACCTTGAGACCTTAAACGTGGAAACAACCTCCAATTTTGTCCCCAGAGCAAGAGAAGGGGTCCTGGACGTAACAATAGTTAATGTTGATGCTAGGAAAAATGTAAAAGATTGGAGGGTGATGAGCGAGCCACCACTTTCCGACCATAGGATCATCGAATTTAGGATAGAGGGAGACACCACCTCGATTCCTTCAGTCCAAAATCCTAGAAATATGAATTGGTATATCTACAAGACCAATCTGAAGGACAATTATGAACACGTCGAAGTAAATGGGGTAAATAATCCGCACTACGACCTGGAACAAAGAATCAAACAGATCAGCGAGGCAATAATGGAAGCTATTCATTCCAGTTGCCCACTGTCAAAAGCTCGTTCAAAACAGCTCCTTATTAGTGAAATGAGAACCTGTCAAAACTCAGACAAGAGGTCCATCGGCTCTTTAATCGTCCTTGGTGTAAACCGAAGTACAGAAGAAAAGAGAAAACATTTTTCGTTGGTGAATTATTTTATAAATTTCACGTAAAATGTCTTAAAGGCTACGTTGAATGTGCAGATCTATGAAAAATACTTCCTGGTGTGACCCATACCAGAGGGGATACGTATCCCGAAGCAGATTTCTTTATTATTATATTGTGCAGATATATATATTTTCGATATCGATAACCGTGGGTTTTTCTCTATTGCCCATATATGTTACGATTTTTTACCTTTTCAATCTTATTTAGCCTTGTCACTCAATTTTTGTAATCAGTAGCGTCGCCGATTATCGAAAGTAGGAATTTAAATCAACTAACAACTAGACCAGTTGTTGGAACAATTTAAAAAAAAAGTAAATTTTTCCAAAATCTTTATTGTTGTATAAATTGAATAAAAAATGAAGTAGGTTCTTATTATAATATAAAAGGAGGAAACTTGAAGCAATATTTTGAATTATTTTTTCATGTCATAGTATTTGACACATTTTTTGAAGATAAAGATAATTCTGAGATATTTTGAATCAAATACAGACTAAAATATAAAATATAAATATAAGAATTATTACATTAACAACTCTGATGATAAAATTTTTGTTAATTATTATCAGCAGTTGAATCAATTAATAAGTCTTACTTGGTAAACATTGTGTAACTAAACTAACAACAGATATAAACGGTTTTCCAGTCATTGATATTGTATCAACGATAAATCGTCGCACAGTATAGACGCGTCTTTAGAATCATGATTTTTTATCATATTTCATTGGAAAATAAAAAATTAAATCACAATTAATCATTTCTACCGACAAATACGAATCCCTTGAATGGATAATCGGTTTCACTGAATCTGTCATCAACGGAAAGTCTTCTACTAACGTTTTCTACTTTTTCATCAATTTGTTTCATTTTTTCCTCCAAATCAATATTAAGCTTTATCAAACGATCCATTTTTTGATGTAATTCATCGAGAGAATCCATTATCTTTTTAAACTGTTCATTCGTATCAACAGCGTCTACTGACGAAGATGGTTGGGTACGGATAAGTTTTTTATTCTTTTTTCCTATGTCGACTTCTATCTTTAATTCATTCACGTCTTCTTCAGATACTATAATAAGAAAAGTATAAAGAGTATTTAAAAATGAGAGAATTTCTTGATAGAAGTACTTACATATGCAAGTTGCAATAACGAAAGGGTCTTCTTTTATTTTTCTGTCAACGTTGTCTATAACATTTTTTATAAAATTTGCAATACCGGTAACGGTAACGTCTTTTAAATGACTAATAAGATTATAATCTTCATTCCAATAATATGGTATGTTTTTGATCCGCAATAATTCTTCGTATTTTCTTAACATCTGCCAAAAAATTATTTAACATATTCTAAACTGCCCTAAGAATAACGAAAAAGTCCAAACAGTATATTTAAAAATATTAGTTTCAAATAATCCCGCATTCAAGTACCTTCATTGAAATAAGAACTTATTGATATTCACACTTACAGGATAAATCATAATTTTATTATAATAGCGTTTTTTTTTGGAAAACCACTGTAAAATAGGGACGACCTTTGACTAAAAACTTAAATGGAGCATGTATATAAATAATTAATTCGTAGCTGCCAGAAAAGGATGAATTTACTGAAAAGTGTAGCAAATAATATCTGGGGTGCACATATTAGAAATCGTTTACATATTTATCAAGCTTTAATCGGGATCAAGTTGGGTTATGGATCTTTATATTACGGTACTTCAAATACTTCTATCAAGACTAGATTCAACACACCTGCCTACGAACCACTTTAGGATAAGCCCATCAGGAGTTTACAAGTTATTGCAACAAATCACCTCTTGAGTTAAGAAGATTGTGTCTGTCTCTAAATAAATTATGAAGAAAGATAAATATGATCCAACATATTCAACAACTTTCTCCAAAATTTCAATTTCGTAACACACTGCAAATCTGTCTTTGTATGAGATTGAGAATACCAAATTCTAAACAGCTAACTTCAAACTAACACTTCTATTCACGAGAATGTCACCACCATGAATGAAAATTCATAACATACATTTTACTCTTTATAATTACCCTAAACATTTCACAAATCACCTGCTACTAAAAACAAATACCATAAAATTATCCCGATTTGAAAAATTTCTACTGAATCCGAGCCTGATTTAACTGCAATCATATGGTTTATAGACGAGACATACAAATATAAATTAAAACAATGCAACATATACAGATAGGCAATTTACAAGCCTTGAAAATGTGTTAACAGATTTCTACCGCTCAGCGAGCTTTCTTCAAGGTATTTGGCAATTTTATCCACCAATATCTTCAGAATATTAAAGAAGTTTTTAACAACTTAAACAATAAAGTAAGAGAAGAATTATGAACACCACCTCGCATTAATATACATGGAAACGGTGAAGTAGATGTTAATGTCAAAAATATGAAAAATGATTATGGACCGTATTTCTGTTGGTAAAATTGAACACATCATCAACGCTACGTATAAAGAAAAAAGAATCTATAAGGCTCCTACCTGGTGAAGCTATATTGCTGTCCGTTGTCCAGGCGCCTGGGATGGTTGAAGATATATTTTGGCACACTTTTTTGGTTGACTTTTGTCAGAACGATTTTACCGGTTTTTGTATCGGAATTAATGTTCACCGTACAAAGTTTTACGAGCTACTACCGCTCTGGGCATGTCGACGTTTTTCTCAAACATGCGCCAATGATGTGTTTTACGCGGCAAAATTTCAATACTAGAGATTCATTACCAGTAGATAAAATTGCAAAAAAATAAACGATTTTAAAGATTGAAACTAACTTTTCGTTATACCTATCTGAAAACAATATGTTGGGCATTATCCGTGCGCCCGCACGGAAAATTTTACGATGCTCTAGTGTCATTAGCTGGCTACTTGCATGTCAAAATAAAATAATATGTTATTGACAGTTCTCTAGAAATCGCAAATTGTTTGTTTATTTCCTTAGAAGCGAGGTAAATAACGCTTGATTTGTGACAATTTTTGGATATTTTTAGTGGAAATATTTATAAAAAATTTCACCAGAGGAAGAAATATCACGTGAGAGATATGAAACCCAGTTCGTTTATTTTGCAACTGTGGCGCCAACAGAAGTAAATTATAAATGTAAATGATGATTTTATTCTCGTTTATTTATCAGAAAAAAGCAATTCTACGAAATCTTCAACTTTATGGAGTCAATTTTCAATGTTAAAAAGTTGTATGACAGTAAAAGAAAATGTTAATAATTAGCCAAAAATTACTGTGTATGAATAAACTGCGGGAAGAAAATTAAGAAAAGAGCAAAGGACTGTGTGGTGACGTAACAGTAGCCAGTTCATAATTATTCATACTAGTGATTGCGTTTAATCGAAGGACCACCCCTAAATAGGGGAAAATAAGGAATCAATAATAACAATAAATTATAACGGTTTACTATAAAATATATTTCAATGAATGAATTATTTAATTTAACAAATAGTTAAAAATAGTCACCAGCAAGGACACAAAAAATTTACAATAATGCAGGTAGGTATAATAGGAAAGAATAAGGCACTACTTAGTCATTACACAATTAATGTTGGCTATTTATTGAAAGGTGCTTACATTTTAATTCGAAATTGTCTTATGGCGAGATTTGGCAACATTGACTTGAAACAAAGAGCAAAGATGGAACTTCTGTCCGTTGAAATTTTGAATTTATATTAATTTCTTGATTACTAAGTTCAAACACATCTTACCTTTTTCAAGATGCATTTATCAAAACTGCGATAACTAACTATCATTAAACTTTTGGACGTTTGCGTATAGCCGCCTTTTTAGACGGGTAAACCAACCCACCTACTCACACAATGCCTTTTTCACAGGTGAAGAGAAGCAGAGCGAGGAAACAACAAATAAAAAGTGGGGGAAAATTTCGAAGATGAGAATTAGCGGGAAGTTTGCAAAGAGAGCGCGCGAAATATATTTAATTTGAATTTTGTTTGATAATTAACACATTATGTTAAATGGATTTTAACATACTGGGGGGAGGGGTGGAGGTAGAAAAATTAATAGAACGCAAAGATACATACTATGAATTCGAAGGAAGAGGAGCTAACTTTACGATAGGGCGGGAATATTCACCGTCCGCCGTTCGAATCATGGCTGCTCTAAACTTACCATCGCGTCCAGGAATTAAATCAATAATACGTGCCAAAGGCCAATTGAGAGGAGGTCGGTCCCCTGATAAGACTAAGACCAAATCTCCAATGGCTAAGTTCTTTTCAATGTTATGCCACTTAGGGCGCTGCTGAAGCTGGTGTAAATAATCTGTAGACCACCGCTTCCAAAAAAGTTGCTGAATTTTGGAACACTGACTCCAAAATTTTAATCTGTTGCAGGGAATTTCGGTAATATCCTTCTCAGGAAAGGTGGTAAGAGAACAACCAATTAAAAAATGACCAGGCGTCAAAGGAAGCAAATGATTTACATCATTAGAAATCGGATATAACGGGCGACTATTAAGGATAGCTTCAATTTGGATTAAAATTGTGGAAGTTTCTTCGTAGTTAAAAATGGAAGAGCCAAGCAGTCTGGTCAGATGTGACTTGGCGCTTTTGACTGCTGCTTCCCAAAGTCCACCCCAATGAGGGAATCGTGCGGGGATAAATTTCCAAGAGATTTCAGTTGAAGAAAGATAAGATGTAATACCTGCGAAAGTAGATTGGGATTTAAGGAATTCAGATAACTCTTTGAGTTGATTTCGGGCACCAACAAAATTAGTGCCGTTATCGCTATAAATTACTTGAGGGTTTCCTCTGCGGCCAATGAATCTCTTAAGAGTGGCAATAAAGGATTCGGTAGATAAACTAGTAACTAACTCTATGTGCACGGCCTCAGTGACCATACAAATGAGTATGGCTATATATGCCTTAACTACAGGGGCCTTTCGAAGCCGTGATGATAGCAAGGAAATAGGGCCAGCAAAATCCACCCCAACCCTTTGAAATGCTCGAGATGGACTTATTCTGTCAGCCGGCAAGGGGGCCATTATTTGAGAAGCAAATTTCGCTTTAAACCTAAAGCAAGTTATACATTTAGAAAGGACACGTTTAATGTATCGTAATCCACCCAGCGGCCAGTATCGTAGTCGCAAATTCCCTAAGACATTTTATGGTCCGCTGTGACCTAGTCTACGATGTTCCTTTTCTATTAAAAGTTTAACCGGCGTTTCATCTTTGGGTAACAGAATAGGAAATTTCTGATCATAGTTCAAATCTGAATTTTGCAACCTACCACCTACTCGCAATACTTTGTTTTTGTCTAAGAAAACATTTAAAGGCAATAGAGACTTGTCTAATATGGGTTTATTAAGAAGAAGAGAATCAATTTCTTTATGAAAGTATTCATTTTTAATTTGTCGCATTATAAATGTATGAGAAGTATCAAGTTCTTCTACAGTTAGGGGGCCTGTTTGCTTGTTACTGTTCTTTTTACAATTATTTCTAAATCTAAAAATAAAAGCTACTCCTCTTTGAACTTTAAGAAATTTAGGAAATTCCGAGAACCAAATCTTAAGGTGGTTCTGTCAGGTGTTAACTGCAACTAAAGCAACTTTTTTCACTTCGGGTAGGTCCTCTTCACTTCGGGTAGGTCCTCGATAGGAGCAAATGAATCAAGAGAGTCAAAATCCTGTTTTTTTTTCAAAAAAGAGGGGCCGTACAACCAAAGTTGTCTAATTTCTTTAGAAAAATGTCCACGTGACAACGCGTCTGCTGGATTGCTAGACAATTTAATGTGCCTCCACGTAGAACCTGCACTATTCTGTTGAATAGTTAGGACTCGTCTAGACACGAATGGATTGAATTCGATTGCATTTCGTTTCACCCAACAAAGTGAGACGAGCGAATCTGACCACAGATTGAGGGAGTTGAATTTATAACAAGGAGACAAAATATTTACAATTTTTGCAAAAAGAGTTGACAATAGCACCATCGCACAAAGTTCTAATTTTGGGACAGTAAGTTTGTTTTTAATTGGATTAACTCTTGATTTGGAGGCAATAAGCATAGAGGAAATAGACTTATCAGAATAATAAGCTACTAAATATACACAACAACCATGCGCTAATAAGCTTGCGTCGCAGAAACCATGCAGTGCTACTCTCAGAATGTGTTTGTTTTCGACAAGAAGTCGAGGGATGGAGAACTCTGACAATTCATTAATAATTGTTGTAAAGGAATGCCATTCATTGAGAACTTTGCTGTCAGTGATAAGATCATCCCAATTTAATTTAAGTTGCCAAAGAGATTGCATAATTAATTTTCCAAGGACAATAAGAGGATTGACTATACCAAGAGGATCAAACGTGCTAGCGATTATCGATAGAACTATTCTTTTGTCACAATAGAAAATTTGGGCAATGGAGAAGTACTGATTTGAAGAGAATCTATAGAAGAGTTCCATTCAAGGCCAAGAATTTTACATGGGCAATTTTCTAGATTTAAATCTAATTATTCATTATTTTCGAGAGAGATTGATTGCAGAAACTCATTGGAATTAGCATGCCATTTGTGCAAGAAGAATCCATGTTTATTAAGAAGAGTATTTAGTTCGAGATAAAAGGTTTTCAAATTTTCAAAATTACTGACTCCACTTAGGATGTCGTCCATGTAAGTTTGACATAAAATAGCTTGTTGAGCAAGAGGATAAGAAGGATTGTTTAGAGCTATATATTTTAAGACCCGCGTAGCAAGATACGGGGCACAGTTTTGGCCAAAACTAAGTCTAGAGAGTTCTATACATTTAAAAGAGTCAGAAGGGTTATCACGCCAAAGTACATTTTGTAAGTGGCGTTGTGCGGGATTAATTTCTATCATACGGTACATTTTCTCGATGTCTGCGCAAAGGACAAAACGATAAGTTCTAAAACGAGAAATAATATCAAACAAATTATCTTGGACCTGATATCCTTTATGAGTGAGATCATTAAGTGAAACTCCATTATTACAGCGTGAAGAAAAATCAAAAACAATACATTTGAAGAAACAGCGAATAACTGCCCGATGCGGCACAAAATATTTCAATTCATTAGAGAAGTTAGAGTATAACGACGAAGGTACCACTTTAGCGTGGTCAATAGAAATATAATCATATAAAACCTGTTTATATATTTTAAAATACTCATCGTTATTAGAAAATTTATTTTCTAGATGCAAAAAACGTCTTTTGGCGATAGATAGAGAATGGCTTAGTTTTTTTTTCATATATATTAGCAATCATGGGCATATCAACCTGATATCTGCCCGACGGTAAAATTTTAGTGGTGTTCATGAAAATATGTTCAACTACTTCGTCTACGGCAGAAGAGCCTTTTGAGTCAGGAATTTCTTCCCTGCACCAAAATTTTTCAAGGAGTTTGTCAAGAGTATCTGTTTCAGGATCTGGATTACTTGAAACAGTCAAAAAGGAAAATGCAGAATTCGTTCGATTGTTTTTTTCTAAGTGACCTTCTGGGACGGGACCAGCTACTACATAACCCAAATGTGTGTTCACGAAGGTAGGCATATTTGTCCCCAAACTAATAACTTCATCCTTCAAAAGACTAAAATATATATCTGCGCCAATCAGGATATCAATTTCCCCTGGACTGAAAAACATGGGGTCTGCTAAATTTAATCTAACATGCGACGGGAAAGAAAATGTTTTAGGAGAGATGACATGTTGGGGTAATAATCCAGTGATGTTATTATCTATAATACTACAGGGGATCCTGAATACTCGACATGAATCAATTAAAGAGGTAAAAGATATCTCAATCACATTTGTCTTGTTTGTACATTTATCATTTCCAAAACCTGAAACATTTACTGTATAAGGACGAGAAGGTATATTTAATTCTTCAGCAAAAGACTTCTTAATAATACTCATTTGGGAAGCAGAATCAAGAACAACGCGAGCAACAAGGGTTTTAACATTTTTACAGTGTACATTAACTAAAGCTGTGGGTAACAGTACCATTTTATTAATTGTATGAGTTGTAGCAAAAGAAGACTGGGCAACTAAGACATTACATTGGTTGTTAGTATGTACTGGGGGTTCAACAGTAGTGATATTAGTATTAACATGAGTGGTAGAATTTGCAGGGTTGTTAATATGGCTTCTCGGTACATTAGTTCTATTTACATAAGGCTGAGTTTCTGCGTCTCTTTGATGAGAAGGATTACGATTAGGAGTATTAGATGCATTACTACGATTAATATAGCGTCCACTTTGACCATTTGAAATCTGTCTGGTATTTGGGGAATTATTCTCAAAATGTAATAGTGAATGATGTTGCTTTCCACAGCTCAGATACCTATGGAAAGACTTACAATCAGCAAATAAATGTTGGGAACTTAAGCAATTTATACATAGCTTATTCGATTTAACAAACTTATGTCTGTTATTAGGAGACAAAGTTAAAAATTTATTGCATCTATATACATTATGTGTGCTCTCGGAACAAAATTTACAATTAGCTTTGTTTGCTAAATATGAGGAAGAAGAAGTAGAGGCTTTATCATTAACAGTTGTATGCAAACTAATTTTAGCTTTTTCAGAAACACGTGACTCCTTTTTGGGGCATGATTCAAACAAATTTACACTTTCTAAAACCATATAGCGTTTTTTAACGAATTCAAAAAATAAATTGCAGGTTGCCAAATCCTCCGACTTTCTTTCAGATTCAAATTCTCTTTTAGAATGATAATCCAACTTTTGTTCTAAGAGGAAAACAATAAGAAATTCAAATTTCTCTTCCGGTTTAAGACCGATATTATTAATGAGATTTAGCGGATATGTAAAAATCTTTCAAATTTGAGGCGTTACCCTTTGTCAATGATTTTTGTTCGATTAAGGATAAATACAAAGTATGCAAAAGTCGAGATTTATTTTCATACACATTTTTTAGAGTTTCAATAGCAATTGTTAAATTTTGATTAGTAACGGGAAGAGAAGCAACGAGATCTAATGCTTGATCTCTAAGTAGACTTTTTAAATAATATAATTTTTCACTATCACTCTGTAGCTTATTATTATTTAAAACAAGAGCGGTGAATAAATCTATAAAGGAGGTCCATTCGGTACTATTTCCACCGAAAGGTTTTATATTAATTTTTGAAAGTGAAACATTTGAGTAGCCGGGAGAATGAGTAGTAGTACTAGTATTTTTACTATTCTCAACCAGAAATGCCAGTTTTGCTATACAAGATTCAAATCTGTCCGCAATATCATCTTCTGCCTGATCACTATCTGACATAACGTCATCTATACTAGTAGTCATACCAATAATTTCCAATTGAAGTGATTTATAAATATCGTAATGATTAACCAAATTATCTAATTTAACTTTGAGAAGATATTGCTCTTCCTCTCCAGTTAGAGAGGCTACAAATTTTTCTATGCGAGTTAATTGCGATTTCGCACCAGTTCGTTTATTTTTTAACAAATTAAGAGGGTGAGCCATCTTAATAAAATCGCAAACAAATACTAATTAATTAATGTTTGAAACTCTATGCGTGCGCATGAAACAAAATTTTAACAAAATTATACAGATTTTACCATAGCGACAACTATAATAATAAGTAGGTACGCAGGTACAATACTTAAATCAATTTTGCAAATAGTATACAATATTAGCTTTAAAATAGAAAATATATACATATGTAAATCGCACACGAATTCTTTGCTTAAACATATATATATATATATATATATATATATATATATATATATATATATATGCCAATAATATTCAGATATCTGTATCAAATATAAACCCAGGTAGTGTAACAAATATATTTTTCAAATCAATCAACAAATTTATAGCTAGCAAATTAAGAATATTGTGGATTCCCACAACTAAATACAGATCTCCTGCAACAATTTCACATTAACCTAAATAGATAATGCATAGAAAATCAAGAAAAATACCTATAAACAAATCAAGTTACCATACAAAAGCATGAAGAAATTTGTGTAGTTTTACACCAAATAAAATTAAACGTTTATGCTGTATTAGTGTCTATTCTATTCTTGAAGCAAAATATATTTCTTTATAAAAAAGCACTGAAAAACATTCAAATATGTTCTGAAATAAAATCCAGTGATGAATTTCCATATAAAAACAAATGGTCGAGTCGAGTCTAGCAGCCACACGTGTTCTTGTAGATTTTTTTCCAGTCGCCGTTAGCCGACGACTCAAAGAATTCAGTTCAAACCAAATATTATACAAAATAGGGAACTGTCCACGGTTGCCAAATCAACTTAATATCGCGATGTCGCGGAACTTTTAATCACTAAGCACTTTCACAACTAATTAAAAATTAAAGCTTCAGGTTATAGATCGCTATCCATGAGCAGCTTAAGTCTATAGTCTATGGGTTGAATAAATGTGTATTTTGACTAGCATTAAGGATACAAATGTAGGGATGGATATGAACAAATCCAGTGTCAAGTTGACATCTAATAGGGTATAAAATGAGGGTCAATCATATAATTTTGAGCAATATCCGGCTCGAAGGACCAACACTATGTATGAATAAACTGCGGGAAGAAAATTAAGAAAAGAGCAAAGGACTGTGTGGTGACGTAACAGTAGCCAGTTCATAATTATTCATACTAGTGATTGCGTTTAATCGAAGGACCACCCCTAAATAGGGGAAAATAAGGAATCAATAATAACAATAAATTATAACGGTTTACTATAAAATATATTTCAATGAATGAATTATTTAATTTAACAAATAGCTAAAAATAGTCACCAGCAAGGACACAAAAGATTTACAATAATGCAGGTAGGTATAATAGGAAAGGATAAGGCACTACTTAGTCATTACACAATTAATGTTGGCTATTTATTGAAAGGTGTTTACATTTTAATTCGAAATTGTCTTATGGCGAGATTTGGCAACATTGACTTGAAACAAAGAGCAAAGATGGAACTTCTGTCCGTTGAAATTTTGAATTTATATTAATTTCTTGATTACTAAGTTCAAACACATCTTACCTTTTTCAAGATGCATTTATCAAAACTGCGATAACTATCATTAAACTTTTGGACGTTTGAGTATAGCCGCCTTTTTAGACGGGTAAACCAACCCACCTACTCACACAATGACTTTTTCACAAGTGAAGAGAAGCAGAGCGAGGAAACAACAAATAAAAGGTGGGGGAAAATTTCGAAGATGAGAATTAGCGGGAAGTTTGCAAAGAGAGCGCGCGAAATATATTTAATTTGAATTTTGTTTGATAATTAACACATTATGTTAAATGGATTTTAACATACTGCATTTCTCAAACGAGAAAGTGTATGTGGGAACTACTCACCGAAAAGTCCAAAATATTAACTGCTGGCCAAGTCGCCAAATTCATACTTGAAGCACCAGACGAGAAGTGGTTATTAAGTAAAGTAATTTTAATATTTGGCATATTCGGTACATGCCGAAGAGATAACTTGATTCGTGTAACTTTTGAAGACGTGGAAGATAATGGCCGGTTTTAAATATTTTTTCGAAATGGGAACAATCACAAATCAAGAAGTTTCACAATTACAAAGGAATGGTGTAACTTTGATCCATACACTTTTCATTGTAAATATATTAATCTAAGACATATACACATGAATAGTAAAATATTATTTTTCCACTACTAGCTATGAAGTTGACAATTATTGCGTCTTCTAGGCAACTGAGAAGTTGAATTTCTCTATTAGCGGTTAACAATTTTTTCTATTGTTGACCTAGGTCAATAGTGGACAAATTCAAATGTTTTGAGAATCCAGGGATAGCAGTTTAACAAAAACTTGTGCAACATAATTTTGTGTAGCCTCTTTAACGTATTTGCTTTTAGAAATTACCTAACACGATAAAATTATTTGAATCAAAATGCCATTAGTTTATAATTCGCGCTCAACCAATAATGACTGATGACATCTCGTAACCGCAACATGGCGATAATTACAAACGTTGGGTGCGTTCATAAAATGCAACCGTTGCGTGAATGTTCTGTGAACACACTCTGATACATAACATTATACGCTGGAATTGTTTCTTCATAATAATTCCTGTCTTTTTCACGACTACCACGTCTTCTTACATTATAATTATGTGCTAATGGTTCCTGCAAATCTCCTATTGCACGGGTTTTAATCTTTCTGCTTGTATCAATTATATTACTATCATCTAATAACGCAAGAATTAGATTGTATCTAGCCTGAAGTTCAATATTAAAGTTTTCCAAAAACATTATAGTTCAGCAGACACACGTCAACCATTATTATTTGTTGCTCAGTGAGCACTCATCAACGGTTGAGTTATAAGTTATGTTTTATGAACGCACCTGTTGTTTACAAATAAGTTTCACTAGTGGAAATGTCAATCTATATACGACTATTTGATTATTTTTTTATTAGTGGAAAGGCGAATTTACATTCCTGTGCTACTCGATTTTTCAAGATTTATTTTTATTTTTTGTCTTAAGTTTGGCTAGTAGTGGAAAAAATTGTATATACACCTCGGTGGTGCAGACATTTAGAGGCCTCGCACCTTATTCCTCTCGATGCAAAGCCCCTCGCGAAATAATCTTGGTGCTCGGTCAATAATAACAGTCTTCACCACCTTGGTGTTTAATATACTATTGCGTATCGTAATGGTAAATGTTTTGCCCAACATGCAGGGCTGTTATACAATCAGTGGCACAACAAAGCAGATTGGTGAATATCTTAACCTAGAAAATCCAGAATATTATACTGGATACGGCTTAAGACGATCTTCAGCATCTATGTTAGTCGAGGGCGGAGGAGATTTACTTACTCTAAAAAGGCATGGAGGTTGGCATTACTTACTATTCTAATAACACAATAAACTTCGAAATCGCATACTTTTGACATCTCTTGACAACCAGTTATTTTTGATTTTTTAACAAGCATCAGGCAACTCCGCAAACAACGTTAGTACCTTTTAATTATGATACGCCAGCAGTGCACCATCATACATCACAAGAATATTCTACCGTTTCTTCCGAAGAATCACAAAGTATGCATTTGTTTGAATAATGTTAATTCGGCGATGATATATTATAATAATACCGCTTTACTACTGTTGCTATACTTGTCTATATGAAATAAAATAAGTAGGTAAAATTTGAAGATCTCTTTATTTACCTGAGTGTAACCGCAACCATCTCCACCGGAGCAATATATATATATATATATATATATATAGCAGCAAAAAAATCTTTTTCTTTTCAGGTGTCCGACCATCTTGTCTTATTTGGGATTTACTGAGTCATATTGCGCTTACAAACTATAATACCATACTTTCAGCATCGGACATTTTCTATCGTACGACGATGTCCAGTTTTGTTTCCTTTTCTTTCCATCTTTTTTTGTTATATTGACCCGATTTTATGACTTTTTCTAACGTTGTCCTGGTTTGTTTAATTTTAATTTATTTTATTTTGCTTGACGTTTTACATATTATGAAAAAATGTTCATTACTATTTTTAATAATGATTTTCCCTATGTGACGGCTTTCCCGTTATAATATTTTACATGTGGATTGATGTATACATTAAGGCCTGATGATGACTCAGTGAGCCGAATCTAGTTGCCCTTTCATCTTTATCAATCTATATGCTGTAGCACTGATTTTGAGTTTTACTGACTGCTATTTACCTACAGACTATATTTGTGATGAAGAGATACTGAAATTTTCCTTTAAATGAAACTTCTATATAATTGATTCCGTTTGTAATATGCATACACCAGAGTCGTTGGAGCATATTCTCTTCGAGTTACAGTCCTCTTAAACATAACAGATTTTTTAATAGTGTGGATATTGAGTATCTAGTACATTATTTGAACGCTAATTATGATAATGTCTCTGAGCTCTTTATGTAGGCCCATTGTTAAAATCACATTTCAACAGATGCGAAGGCCCCCTCTAGATAATGGCTTCAAAGTGGAAGCCGAAACGTCGAGAAATTTCAAATTTCCAACGCGGTTCAACCCGTGAACCTAGTTCGTTTGTTCATAATTCTAACCGCGGAAACCTTTCCGAATATATATATATATATATATATATATATATATATATATATATATATATTGTAACGAAGTTACATTTTCAAGGACCGGGCAAAAGCACAATATTCCGTATAATATGAAATAAAGCATTCGAACACTGTATTTCTCCGTCCGTATCGGTACAATGTAATATAAACATCCGTACAATATAATATAATTTATCTAACCTGCACCGACAGTCGGCGACACTTACGTCTTCGCACCGTATCCCCAACAAGCCATACCGTAAAGCAGAACGATTCTCAGAGTCGTCAGTCTATCCGTAGACCATTTTTATAGTGTACCTAGGCCGCTAATCTCCGTAACTTGAGTAAAACTCGTTTTGAGGTAGTGAAATTGATTCCGTCACTTTAGAGGTCCGAAACACACCGCAAACACTTCAGGGCACCGTATTATACCCGAATCCGACGGAATCCGCTGACCTGTCATTTTGACAGATTGCCAGCTTCGGCTTAACCGAGGACCGACCCGCTGTGCGACCCCTCGTTTAATAGGTTATCGAGTACGTAGAACCGATTGACATCGTCCGTTTATTGCTTAGAGTCACCCGACTAGAGATACGAGCAATTGGTAAGGGAAAAGTAGGTTTCTGACCGTTGAGCAAGGAAGCTATACCGATTCCGATTATTAGTAAAATGGCTACTAAGAATTTAGTACCCGCAAACACTACGGACGAAGCTACCGCCGCCCGGAACCGGTTTCCGAGAGAAGAACCGACTGACACCCGTGTTGGATGGGTATACCTCCTAAGAAAGGAGAAATTAGACGTAGAACTAGCCAAATTTAGGCTAGAAGTCACCGGAACCGTAGATGATAAGAGACGCCGCCTTTCCAAGTTCATCCGTGAAGGCCGCGCCTCCCCCGCACCGACCACCGCAATGCCGTTTGTATTTCCCGCCACATCCGGAGCAACCACAGTTACCGCCGCATCACCGACCGTCACCGTAACCATGGCAGCAGAACCAGCAACGACAAACGTGTTCAATGGTACACTGGCAGGAATCCAGCCCACACCAGGGCCAAGCTCAGGACCAATAATTCCGCCATTAAGAACCAAGGATTGGAGGATAAGCTTCAATGGAACAGGAGACCCCGCTGCTTTCATCGAGAAGCTTGAGGAGATTTGTGAGTCACAAGCCATCTCTCTCGACCGGCTACTGCAAGCTATGCCCGAGCTCTTATATGGAATGCCAGCACTTTGGTTCCGGAACAACCGCAAATACTGGTCTAACTGGCAAGAGTTCTGTACCGCCTTCCAAGATTTTTTCTTTCCGGTCAATTATCTCGTCGATTTAGAGGTAGCCATCAGTAGAAGAACTCACCGGCTTCAAGAGAGTACCGCCACATATATCACAGATATGCAAACACTCATCCGTCGCCATGGAAGTATCACCCCGGAGCAGGAATTGAATTGGCTGTATCAGAATATCCACCCGGAGTTTCGCCGTCAGATTCGTAGAACGGACTTCTCGAATCCGCAGGAATTTGCCAAAGCCGCCCGGGATTACGAACTGCTACGCTCCGAGATTGAGCAGGCTCGTGGACAAACCGATCGAACCAATTCGTATCCAGTTCGGCAGCCAACGCAGAATACGCGTAATCAGGACTATGCAGCCGCTTCTGCCACCACACCCTGTCGCTCTCAGCCGCGCCCGGCTGCAGCGACCGCATCAGCGACCGTTAGGGCAACCCATCAAGGAGCCGCGTCCCCAACTCGGCTCACTGGACGCCGTTTTGACCCAAAGGATACAGTAAACGCAACAGCACTCAACAAGCAACCAACCGGCAGAAACCAAGAATGTTGGCGATGCGGCCAGACCGGACATGTTCGCAGTCAATGTCAAGGAACTCCCAAGATCTTCTGCTCCAGATGTAAGAGGGACGGAGTTATGTCCCGAGACTGTCCGTGTCCACGGCCGGAAAACTGCTAAGGCGCTGCGACCACCCGAGGCTTGCGCAGCAAAGCCCTCAAAACGCCTCAATTCCCCCCACATCAGCTGACCTAGGAAATCGCCCACCTAGGACACAGGCTGGCACCAACACGTCGAGAGGCACGACGAATCACCGTCCCGTCCCAAAGGAGACTCGGCCCGTACCGTGCCTTCCCATTGGGGTCACCACGACAAGACCGCCGCTAACTCTCACCAAAAATGAAGAAGATTGTCTACGGATATTTCTGCAGGAGGAACTACCGTCATTTGAGGATATTCGAGGGGTAACACCGTTGATCGAACACAGGATCCGTCTCACCAATCCTGATCCAATCAAACAACGTTATCGCCCTCAGAATCCCCGAATGCAGGAAATAATCAATGAAGAGGTGGACAAGATGCTAGAGGCAGGGATTATAGAGCCGTCAGCGAGTCCGTGGAGCTCTCCCGTCATCGTCCATAAAAAGGATGGCAAGCCCCGGTTCTGTATAGACTTTCAGAAAATCAACTCTGTCTCCATGAAAGATGCTTACCCGCTGTCCTTCATCAACGCCGTCCTAGACAAACTCCGAAGAGCCAAGTTCATATCCAGCATCGACCTCCGCCAAGGCTACTGGCAGGTAGCACTGGCAGAGGACAGCAAACCGATTACCGCCTTCACTGTCCCGGGAAGAGGATTGTACCAGTTCCGAGTAATGCCTTTCGGACTGCACGCCGCTCCCGCCACATTCCAACGTCTCATGGACAGAATAATAGGACTCGAGATGGATCCATATTGCTTCGCCTACCTGGACGACATCATAGTGCTCGGAGGAACTTTTGAGGAGCATCTCGCTAATTTACGAGAAGTTTTCCGCCGCCTTCGAGCCGCGAACTTACGAATCAACCCCGAGAAGTGCCACTTTGGGAGAAAATCTCTCAGATACCTGGGCCACTTAGTCACATCGGAAGGGATCCGCACGGACCCCGAAAAAGTAGCCGTCATCGCCGAGATGGCCGCACCTACGAATGTCAGAGGGCTTCGACGCTTTCTGGGAACAGCCTCGTGGTACAGGAGATTTGTACCGTCTTTCTCCGAAGTAGCAGCACCGCTGCACCGACTACTGAAGAAACACCACCGATGGAATTGGGGGTCCGAGCAAGAAGACGCTTTCCGGAAACTCAAAACTTGCTTAACAGAAGCTCCAGTTCTGGCCTGTCCCGACTTCGACAAACCCTTCGTTTTACAAACCGACGCTTCCGATCACGGTCTCGGAGCCGTTCTTACCCAGGTATCGGACGAGGGAAAACAAGTAATTGCCTACGCCAGCCGATCGTTAACTTCCACTGAAAACGCCTACTCCGTTACCGAGAAGGAATGTTTAGCCATAGTCTGGGGAATCGAAAAACTGCGCCCCTACTTGGAAGGTTACCACTTCACCGTGATAACGGACCACCAGTCGCTCCGTTGGCTTCATTCGATCAAAAGCCCAGCCGGACGCCTTGCCCGATGGAGTATGTTCCTCCAACAGTACGACTTCGACATCAAGTATCGCCAAGGAGGGTTAAACAAGGTGGCCGACACTCTATCCCGAGAACCCCTAGATAATACCGAGGAAGGCGCTGAAGATATAGCAACCATAGACACAGTGAGCGGATGCCCCTGGTATGATCGAAAGACAGAAGTACGACGAAACCCTGAATCATTTCCCGACTATTGTATCCGAGAAGACCGTCTGTATCGACATTTTTGGGATTCGAACGATTTATCTGAACCAGAATTAAGCGACCCCTGGAAATTATGTGTTCCCAAACCGACCTGGCTCAGCATACTACAAGAGATGCACGACGCGCCCACCGCCGGACACATGGGAATCGCCAAGACTATCGCCCGGATTGCTACTACTCGCCTGGAATGTTCCGCGACACCGCTAAATATGTACGCAGCTGTGACTTGTGCCAACGGTATAAGTCTTCCCAAATGAAGCCCGCAGGAAAGATGCAACCGTCGCCCAATCGTCAACCCTGGGAATGCATCAGCGCCGACCTGGTGGGTCCCTTACCACGATCTACGCGGGGACACTCCTTTCTCATCGTATTCCAGGATCGCTTTACGAAATGGGTACAATGCCGTCCGGTCCGCAAAGCAACCGCTAAGGCCGTCGCACAAGCTTTGTATGAAGATATAATAACCCGCTTTGGTTGTCCCAAAGTAATCCTCACCGAAAATGGAACTCAGTTTACCGGCCGGTTGTTCGAAGAATCACTAAAAGAGTTCGGTATTCAACACCGTTTGACTCCGCCATATACCCCACAAGCTAACCCCGTGGAGAGAGCCAACAAGACGTTGAAAACCATGATAGCGCAGTTCTGTGAAGAAGATCACCGGAAGTGGGACCTGCACTTAGCCGAGCTTTTGTTCGCTATAAACACTGCACGTCAAGAATCCACCGGATATTCCCCCGCGTTCTTGAACTTTGGAAGAGAATTAGAAATTCCCAAGGCTATATACCGCACTGCATCTCCCGTTGAAGAGGGGAACGTAAATACCAGTCAAGAGGATGCCACTCAGCACACCGACAGATTGTCCCGTCTAAAGGATACATTCGAGATGGTACGGGTAAATCTGGCCAGGGCATTCACCGTTCAGAGTCGTCATTACAACCTCCGGCGCCGGGATTGGCGTTGCCATGTAGGCGATCAAGTCATGAAACGCGAGCACCACCTGTCATCAGCGGACCGAGGATTCGCCGCGAAACTTGCTCCCAAATATTCCGCCCCCTATACCGTTACCCATGTCCTCTCGCCGGTAGTATACAACCTCAAAAGCAGAACAGGCAAACGACTCCATCGGATTCATGTCAAAGATCTACGACCAGCACATACTTCCGACAAGCATTAGGTATGAAATAACCGTTTTCCTTTCAGAGATGGCAAGCCGATGTCCAGGAGAACCACCAAGGGGAGCCGCCCCACCGCACCCACTTCGCGTACCTCGACAAGAAGGATTGCGGAAAAAAGACTAGAGAAGCTCGACGAATGAGGGCCTGCCAGATACTGGCCCAGGAGCTGCGTCGCCGACGATCTACCGCCACCGTACCAACTGGTCCCCCTATCCGCAACTCTACTCGGCCGGCGCCCGTATCAATGCAGGCTAAAAAAGAACCCGCTCTATGTTCCGCTAGGAAGGACATATCCCCTCCGACCTACCCTATAAATGTAAGGGATATTCCCTTGCCACCAGGTGCCCCCGTGCCACGGGATCCGTCACCCCCAAAGGAACCCACTCCCGAGACTCTGGTTGGACAGATCGATCGAATAATATCCGCCCTTCGTGCCACACCCGAGAAGTCAGCTTGGAGCAAGGAACTTCGCGAGGCCTTACCCGCCCTGCGACCGCCCGGACGATGTCGGTTAAAACTAAGAGCTAACGACGGGACCACCGTGCGAGTATGGTTGCCGCGCCCAAGCAGCAGTCAGCCTAAATCACTAAGTCTTCGAGCTGTAGTATAGTTATTCTTGTTTTCCGAATCTTATTTTTTCCGTTGATCTATTTGTTTCCATCATTTCTTTTTCATAGATATATACTAGAGTTATTAACGTTTTTTATTTATTTGGGCCCGTTTCCGTTATATACCTTGCGTCCGAACTTCATTTAAGACAATCCGTTGTAATAGTCTTTTGCTTGGTATCTCTCCGCCGGACCGTTTTTGTTTTATTATAATACTGATAAGCCTTGACCTTTCAGGAATCCCGAAGCCATAGAAGGAGAGTGTTAGGATGGATCCGATTCCCGAAACCACGTCAACTATACATAAAGTCGTCACTGACCTTCTGGAGGCCATGGAGGAAAGCCAAGACACCGCCGCCGACCCCGGATTTTCAGTGGTCAAATCACCTTCCAGCGCCGCCATACGCCCTGCCAACCCAGCTACGGCCGTCGGAAGCCCCACACACCCCTACTTTGTGGAACATCCCGAACAGGACCCATGGAACAGTAAGTTCTGGGAAACGAATTCCGTCAGCCCACTGCAGGTACCAGCACCGAAGGAGATATGTCGAGATCCAGTCTACTTACCCGTCAGCAAGGAGCTGTGCTGGAGATGTGGTCAGCCCGGACACACCCGCAACCAGTGCCACCGCAGTCATCCTATCGTATTTTGTTCCCGATGCGGTTTGAAGGACGTACTATCCCGAGATTGTCCGTGTGCACCACCACCAGCCAAACAGAGTCGCCACGATACCTGCCGTCTGTGTGACTGTCCGCTACCGAACCAACATCCAGCATCTCTTCAAGACGCGTCTTCACTAGAAGTCGGAGTCCCCACCCTTGTCCGACACCAGCCAAAGGACGTAGAAGAATTAAACTTTATTTTTCTTGTGAATTTCATATTTTTTTTAGTTCCGAATAGTTGTGATAGATGTACCTACCCCCAATAAAAGGGTTCGGCCGCAAAAGGTGTAGGCGCCTAATCAGTTTTTATTTTTGTTTTAGGATTTTTTTTTGTAATAAATAGTTCGGGGGAAGTTTTTGAAAAAAAAATATATAGGCATACATTTTTTTCCCCGAAGTGGGAAGGGTGTGTAACGAAGTTACATTTTCAAGGACCGGGCAAAAGCACAATATTCCGTATAATATGAAATAAAGAATTCGAACACTGTATTTCTCCGTCCGTATCGGTACAATGTAATATAAACATCGGTACAATATAATATCATTTATCTAACCTGCACCGACAGTCGGCGACACTTACGTCTTCGCACCGTATCCCCAACAAGCCATACCGTAAAGCAGAACCATTCTCAGAGTCGTCAGTCTATCCGTAGACTCAGCTCCTTACCCGCATACGCAGGTGAGAATTAAATCTAAGAGACTTCATTGTGCTCATAAAACCGTTCTCTTTCAGATAACCGATTCCGCTAGAGCAACCGTACCGTTTACCGAGGTGAGTGATATTCCAATTTATACCTTAGGGTATATGGTTCTCGCCGTACAATCCGATCAGGGGAAGTAAAGGGAAACCGTGTCCGCTACTAGAAAGTTGAGTTCTCACATCCTAGTAGCGGCCGTGTTTGGGCCTTCAGCCAACCGATCGAGGAGTACCGTATCCGCTACTAGAAAGTTGAGTTCTCACATCCTAGTAGCGGCCGTGTTTGGGCCTTCAGCCATCCGATCAAGGGGAACCGTGTCCGCTACTAGAAAGTTGAGTTCTCACATCCTAGTAGTGGCCGTCGCGACTCCGAGATTTCGATACCGCGGAAACCGAGAGCCATATCCCCCGAAAGTGGAGCTTTGATTAACCTAGAGGATCGCTTGCAATCCGTAGTCGTTTTGCACACTTCCGCTAACCGTCCACCGCAACCCCGCCCATTTTTTGTTGCTTCCGCTTGCATAGCTTTGTTTTAGTTCACCGTAGTAGAGACCGTTTCGAACCTGTAGGATAGTAGTTAGTACTAGTGCTTTTGCCCCGCCTACCCGAATTAGCGGACATTTAGTTTAGTTTTCCGTTTAATAAAGACTCTTTGTAGATACGTAACTTTTGGTTTCTCTTCTCTCCAACTCCAACTACCAGTAAACCTCCGTAAATAGATAAGAACGTTAAGCAGCTAACACCCAGGTTACGAACCCGGGGAGGCAAGTAAAATCTGCCCGACCGGCCGCAACACTTTCGTCACCACCATAAAGTGACCCCTGGAGTATTTTAATTATTCACTGACGCTGCCCGGTGCGAGTGGAGCATACCACTTTAATAAACTGGCGCCCGAGGCAACCCGTCACCTGTAGTTAAGGCGCCAACCCATTAAGTAACGACGTAAGAGCGTTACAATATATATATATATATATATATATATATATATATATATATATATATATATATATATATATATATGCTAAACATCAATGTAATAAATTTTTGAAAATGCTCCGAATTAGAGAGCGAACGTCAATAAAAACATAAATTGATACAGAATTTACGTTTAGAACCTGATGCCCAAGAAAAATGGAAATAAAATTATATATAAGGTTAAAGAAAAATAAATAATTTATATATATGTATATATATATATATATATATATATATATACTCGTATATATATATATATATATATGTGTGTTATATCGGAATTTGTAAGCGCGATAGAGGACGCATCTTGTGACGGATCGAAACCAAACTCGCTTCAATTGGTTCGGCCAAGATCTTGGACGAGTTCGTTAACGGGCCAAATCGGCTCAGTAAAAACAAAATGGCGGCCTGTCAAAATTGAAAAAAAATCGTATTTCTTTTGTTTTTGATTTGACGCAAAAAAGTTACTGACATTTTTTTTACAACTTAACACGTTCTACAACTTTTGTGTGAAACACTTTTGTCTAAAACGTACATTAAAACATTTATTAAAGAATTTTTTTTGTTTTGTTTTGAATCTGATGCCAAAACTTTACTGAAATAAGCCGTCCAATTGGTCTTGTGCCGTTGGGATTTTTAATACTGTCTACTACTGCTCCAACTGTATGCTGTTTTATTCACCCTTAGTGTTCTTAGAATCTTTTGCATGCGGAGAATAAATAATAACGATATAATATACATAAACAACATAATAATAAGAATGAAACTGTATGTTGCTACCGACTTAAATAACTGTAAATAATGACTGAAAATGCCGTATGGATTATTATAGTAAATTTAACTTATGTACCGAATCCTTGTGAAAAGATGTATCTTAAGCACCATAAAACTATCTATCTATCTAATTTAGTGACAGTAGACCTTGTTATAATATTTCTGTTAGGATATAGGTTATTGAATATTATTCAAATAAAACTATTTTATTCAATCACATAGCCATCTTAATGTATGATTTTAACTTCGGCGGAGATAGTACACAACTACCAAATGATGGCATTTAGATAAAGGGAACATTACATTTTAATATTCAGCATTCCTTAAGGATTTCGAAAACAGGGTAACCCATTTGAAATAACAAATTTCATTATATTGACAGAAAAACGAAAGACCTGAAGACAATGTAAATCGCATCATAATATCGGCCGCATTACAAAACCCTTACAAACCAAAATTTATAAAAATCGTGCAAGCCGATTCCGAGATAATTGAGGCGTTCTATACTTAAAACTCACTCTGTATATGTAAACCATATCAAGACATTTCAAAACACCACAATTATGAAAGTGTGAATATCAATGAACTCTTCTGTTTTTAAGTGAAAATTCGATAATTACTCAATACCACCGAAAACTTTGTTTTTAGAACAATAGACATTTTTTATCATTGCACTACAATATAACCAAATCACAGAGAATTATTTGGGTATCTGTTATTTTTTGAAAATAAGCCGACATTAGCTTAGTGTTTTTATTATATCTTATAATTTACCTCCATAAAAACAACACTTAATGATTGAGACCAAAAGTCAGGCTCACGTTTATCAACTTCCCATAAAAACATTGTTTTTATATAATAACTGGCGATTTTATGATTCTTTTGATCCCTCAGTTTCTAAAAAAAAACGAATTTCAAATGCTAGAAATAATGTAGGAACTAAGAACTTGAAGTAACATTCTACTGTGCTAAACGAATGGCTGCAGTTGTTACATAAAACAACTATACATAATCAAGACATAAGTGAACTCAAAAATCAGATAATTTTCGTTTTGTTAGTTAGGTAAAGAATAACAAAAAAGTTATATCAACTAAGAAAATAAATTCATAAAAGATCTGTAATTGGATTTTTTGGAAAATTACGTCATGAATTACTATTGTGTTAAATCTTCTGACGTTTAAATTAAAATATCTTTATTAACAATAATTCAAGTTTTCCAAGCATACCTACATATCTTTTAACAACACCGCGAAGTACTTATTTTTTTATAATACAACAATATTAGAAACTTAAATTAATTTGACTTACTTTAATTAACCTGAGAACAGCTTTCATGTTGTTATATTGATCTCCTTTCAAAAGAGATCTCTCCTGTTCTTGAAATGAAAGCCGCCAATATTTAACAATATCACTCATTTGTTCTTCATATTTAGGACTTTTAGGAACTACTAAAAATGTATTCTAAAACATATTACACAAAAAAATTGTATACTTTGGTATATGACTATTAAATTAACAATATTTGTCAGTCTGAGAAGCAAGAAAAGGATTCAATGCCGTCTTCACCGAGTTCATCACGAAGGTATTGTGTGACAGCGAAAAATTGAGACAGATATTTACCCGAACGGTATATTTGTCCCATATGTCTGCATATTAATAAATATAAAGCGCTAATTAAACAAATTAAAGAACAAACTCTGTCATTAGAATGAATAAAAGCTTAGACTCTAAGCCTTAGAGGATTGCTAGTCAGATATAAAATATTCAGCAAACATAAATTTTTCTCCACCTGCGAGAAATTTTAGAGATTCTTACCTTCGATGGGCATGGATTTGGTTTGTAATTTCCCTTTGGCCAATCAATATCGGTAAATTTAAAACATGGAACCAAATCAATGTCTAAATTAAACTTCATATCTTTAGATTTTAACTTGAGTGTAAATGCTGGAAAAGCTTTCGCAAGAGTACCCTAAAAAATGTTACCGTTTCAAATATTGAATGAAAAAAGAATGTTTTAAAAACGTACACAAACGTCCAATTCTTCTTCGTCATTCAACTTCACCTTAAATAAATGACCATCATCTCCAACTTTTAGGAACTGCTTCAAAGCCTTATCTAATATTCTTTCAAACCATTTTAGTACTTCTTTTGTTGATAGATATTTTGTGTCTACCAACAAACTCTCATATTTACTGTAAATAAAATGGAAAATAGAAAATTACATTAAACTAGTCCCACATTCATTGATAACTAAAAAATATTTAGAGAAGAAAATCTTCACAAAACGTTGAGGCCAACAGTTTCCAATACTTCTTCATGAAAATTTGTGAGGAACCGTATTTTTTTTTAAAAGAAATATTTAATTTAGAAATGTGAAGGCTTCCGCGGCCAAAATTAATTTGAGTAGAAAAACTTCCGGATTGAGAGCGCGTCATTTTGAGTTTCGCCGGCTATTATAAGGGGCTTCTCCAGGAGAAGAAATTAAAAATGTCTATGTCTGAACAACTAATCCTCATTTACCAAACACAAACCGCAGACTCGGAACCACCACGCGCAATTCAGGCACTTGTTAACAAGTCAGAGCAGTCGATCTCCTCCTAAAGAAGAGAACCAACATGGCCATCTCTCGACAGTATATCACGAACTATTCATGTATGACAAAAATATGCTAATAGTGTTCAAGAAAATCGCTGGAAATAATGTTTAAATGTCTAGCTTGATCGCTAGAAGGCGTATTCTGGAAATAATATTGAATGTAAGAAATGGTGGTGAAGGTTCTGTAAAACAGGAGAGGGGCAAAAGATATAAACCCAAATCTCCGAAAACATAACCTCATCGCTCATGACGAATAAGGAGAAGGAAAGGCATAACAACATATAAGGTTTGTTCGCGGTAGTAGTTTGCAACTAGTACACATTTCATCACTGACTAACAGTTACGGAACGTTATGCGCAAATGCGATTGTAAATTGAATCTGAACTGGAAACATCCGCGAACGTTGTTCCCTAGTTAAGTTCTTCTTTTTATTTCACATGTCAATTGTCAATGTGCCGGCTAATAAATACGGTTATTTTAGTTTGTTGTTTTGCTTTATTTGATGAAATAGATACGAAGGAATGAACCAAAGTGTAGAAACTGGTATGTATTTAAATGCATTAAACTATGCAATACTTTCTTTATATGTTGTAATGTTTTATATCTCTCCGAATATTTACTGTTTGCAAGAGAAGAAAGCGATAATAAAGTGTTCAGATGGACTCATGCACAGACTCTGACATTAATTGATTTGTATGCCATTTACCGAAAACTTGTTGGAACCCAAAAATGCAAAACTATGAAGAGGATGTTTGAAGAAATATCAAAAGAAATGAAACAATTAACAGGAACGAATGTAACTCCTGGCCATTGCGAAAACCGATGGAGGGTTTTAGAGAGAACATATAAGAAATACATATTAAATTTAAAATCAACAGGAGCAGCCCGTAAAGAGTTCGAGTATTACGAATCTATACATAATAATTTAGGTAAAAAACATAATATAAATCCAGAAACGTTATTATCTAGTGATACAGTAGATTTGCCAAGGGTTGAAAGAAATCAAAAGGTAGGAGCATCCAATTCAGAAGTTACAGAACTACCTATAGATAATAGGCCTACGACAAGTCAATCATCTCAAAGTATCCGTAAATCTGATGAGAAAAAACCAAATATTCGAGTCAATAAAATGGGAAAATACAATTTATTAAAATCTATAAGAGAGGATAGAAAAGTTTATTATGCAGAAAGGTTAAACCAAGAAATTCAAAAAATAGAAATTAAAAGAAGAAAAAACGAGATATTGCAAGAAATATCTAATAAAATAGGAGAGAAAAGTGATTGACTCATTTTATTAAATTTAAGAGTTATATTTTTTTTATTTAAGAATTTATTAGTTTTGTTTATCATTTATTGTTTACAATCAATTTGATTAAGTTTAAACTAATCTTTTTATTTTGAATATTTTACTTTTATTTATTGTTGTTAATACTTATTATAATAAAATTTTATCAGAAATTTGTTTTTGTGTACTCTTCACTGGCTTCAAGATCTATTTGTAGTCAACAATAAATATCGAACGCACAAATAACTATTATTTTAATGCAATACAAAAGGTAAGTTATTCATAATATCAATCCTTCTCTGTATACCATTGGCATCATCTTGAATGTCATTAACTTCTTCATTTATTCCTTCATCTTGGTTATCAATAATCGGGTTCTCTAAATCATCAATGGCAATATTATGTAATACAGCACAAGCTCGAATAAAATGAGTTATATCTCTTATTGATCTTAGTTTTAAGTGATATAACTGTCTAAATTTTTGTTTCAAAATTCCAAGTGTGTTCAATAATATATCTATTTTTGGACAAGAGATAATTATAATTCCTTTGTCTTCTAGTAAGTTGTCCTCGGTCGGGAAAAGGTGTTAATAAGTTATATAAACAAGGATAACCACCATCACCAAGAATGAAATATTCATTACACTTATCTGCCAAAGTATTACGTAGAGGCGAATGATTAAATATTCTGCTATCATGGACTGAACCAGGAAATCCTACAAAGATGTCTATAATTTTTCTTCTATGGTCACACACCATTTGTGCCTAAAAAATAAAATAAGCTTGAGAATTGAGAAGTATGAGAATATATTTTGACATACCTGAATAGAGAAATAACTTTTTCTGTTTAGATATGAATCTGGATCATCCCCCGGTTTATCAATACGAATATGTGTGCCATCAATTACACCTATGACACCAGGAAAATTATTCTCCCTAAAATGTCTCTCTATCTGAATCTTCTCATTAGCATTTGGCCATACAATTATTTCTGCAGACATGTTACTTATAAAATAAGTAACTCTTTGAATAACTTTAAATAGAGTACTTTTTGTAATTCCAAATCGGTCAGACACATCGCGAAAACTTGCAGATTCGTTTCCTGCATACCATAAAAATATTGTTATAAATTTTAATGATGACAGTTTAGGCGAGTCTCCTAATTGGCGATGAAAATATTCACTGTTTTCAAAACGTTCTGCTAATTCCTCAGTTTTTTGTCGACTTATACGAAAATGTGTGAGGTATTGGTCGTTATCAAAGGAAGCTACAGTTTCCTCAAAAAAATTGTTATTTTTTGGCATTTGAATAAGGTCCAACAATTCTTCCAAATCGTCATCACTAGAGCTATAATAAAGTGATCACTCATATTTTCGGAATACCAAAAAAAAGTATTGCGTAAAACCACAAAACCATGCACATTTTTTAATAAAAATCAAAACCGTACATAAAGGCGACAAGAGATGTATGGGGGGGCATAAAGATTATCTTTGACCAAAACAATAAACAATCAAAGAAGAGACGGAAGAAGAGAAGAGATTTAAACTACGCATGTGCAAACGCAGAGTCTCTACTTGATCTTTCGAATCGATTTAGTTAGTTTGTGACCAGTTTCTGGCGTACGGCAAGTTACCGCGAACGCAAGATTTATTGTTAGAAACTAAGATTTTTCGAACCGCGAACACTCAAAACTTAAATGCGCATGCCCAACTATCCACAATCAGTTGCGGACCTGAACCGCGAACAAACCTATAGCAGGCAAAACGACATATCAGCCTGTTCTCGGTTAAATTCGTCGTCACTCGGGTTAGGCCAGCCGAGAACCATTTTTCGCGGTATGAAAAGTAGTGCCTGTGCTGTTAGAACTTTTGAATGGACAGTTTATTGGTGCGACTTAACTTTTTGTCAGACGTGTCGTAAAAGATTGAGGTAAGTCATGTTTGGTTATTTCTTCTATTCTTTCAATTGAGTAAATATGTTATTGCTTCTCAATTTTCTGTATCAATTAAACATTAAGCTTTAACGTGATGCTAAAATTTTGCAATATAATGAATATTTCAACTTCAAAAATTATGTTTCAAATTTCAACGAACTGGCAGGCAAAATAACATAGTATGTTATTAACTGTCTCGGCCCTTAGTTCGTGGAATCTACTCATATTAGTGTTCTAAATGGAACTTACAGTTTCCAGATAATTCCATAATATATTTAAATAATGTTTTAAAACTCTAAGAAATGTAACTTCTGTCATTCTGACGATGATATTTAATATCGAAACAATTGTCAAATTCGTAGAGTTTTTAATATTTTTTAAATATATTGTGGAATTATCTAGAAACTGAAGTTTCATTTAAAACACTAACATAGTATGTACGTCATTTTGCCTGTAATGTATTTTTCTACTTATTTCTTACAAGATGTTTTTATTTTCAGAGGATGTCCAATTATAAAAGGATAAGTAGTCGCCAGGAATGGTCAGCTGATGACATAGAAAAGGCAATTGAGGCCGCTAAGCTTAACAAAATGAGATCGCTTAAGGCGTCAAAGATGTTTAATGTTCCTCAAGCCACATTACGTAGACGTGCCCAAGAGAAAAATATGCATGCTCGGGGTGTGAAAAAGTGCTTAGGGCGATTTCGAAAGATAAAGGGAAAGGTTTGATTAATCACAACTTATATTTAGAGGATCAGCTTTTTGGGGTAACTCCAAGAGAATTACGATTACTGGCGTACAAACTTGCTGAGCGTAGTGGACAACAACATCAGTTCAATAGAGAGAGAAAAATTGTTAGTAGAGAGTGGCTTCTTAATTTTTTATCACGGCATAAATCCATACCTGTAAAGCAGGACGCGCACTGAATCGACTCGACTCGGATCGGAACGGATCGGCACGGCTTTTACCCGCGCACTGAATCGACTAACAGCTAGTTGCTAGTTCTCTTTCGGCGTCTGAGCAAATCAGTGGTGTCTCGAAAACGAGTTCATCTGGTTCATCATCGGGTTCTGAGGAGGATATTATTATAGCTCTATTATGTGAAGAAATCGAAGAGCAAACTCATAAAATTTGGATTCATATTAATTTAAAAAGAGAAACATATGGAGAATTTTATCACTTTAGTTGTGGTAGAAGAAGTACTACAATGGGAAGATCCGGGTGACACACTTCTTGGATGTTCAGGTGACGCACTTCTTGGATGTTCAGGTACCTCTGTCAAGTTTTGTAGGTTAGAATCATCTCCTAGCAATGAGATATCATCGGTATCCTCTAATTGTGTGTCAGTGTTTTGAATACTTGATGTTTGCCTCCTTTCTTTATAAAATGGGATCATGAAACTCATAACGTCATATTTCCACTTTCTTTTAACGAACTTGCTTAGCCACAGAATGTTTTCTTAGCTTTGAGCGCTTTTCTAAAGTTGTCCCTTAGATTTGTCTAGGTTTTCTTACATTCAGAAACTGAAAAAAACAATTAATTAATCAAAATATTCATCCTGTCCCTCGCGCAATTAATCTTGTAAAAGAATATACAATTTTTCTCAGTTAAAGCCACCATACTGCTTATATATTTACTTTGGTTTCAGATTTCTTGGTCATGGTGACTCGTTTTCAACAATATCATTTAGTTATAAACTGGGCGAGACAACAGTGCGAGAGATTATTTACGAAACCTGTCAGAAGATATGGGATGTACTGTTATCTGTAGTGATGCATAAACCCTCACAACAGCATTGGAGTAAAATCGAAGAAGGCTTCCGCATAAGATTGAATTATCCTAACTGTATTGGAGCAGTAGATGGGAAGCATATTATTTTCGAAAAACCATCGATATCAGGGTCTCTATTCTTCAATTACAAAAAAGAATTTAGTATTGTATTATTAGCGTTAGTTGATACCGACTACAGATTTATTACCGTGGATGTTGGCGCATATGGTCGTAGTAGTGATGGAGGTATATTTAGTTCATCACAGCTTTGAAAAAATTTAAATTAGAAGCAGTTAAATTTGCCAGAAAACAAAGCATGACCACAAACCAATATAATTTTACCTCATGTTATTGTAGGAGACGATGCTTTCCCTTCATCACCCAATTTAATGAGGCCTTACCCAGGTGCACGGACTACTAACAACCAATCAAACCGAATCTATAACTATTAATGAAGGACATCAAATGATGCTGGTGGCTGTGTACACGTATAGGGTAACGAAGAAATATTACATTTGTATCACGTGTAAAATTTAATTTATTTTTGCATAGCACGCTTTCAGCTCTTTAGACATAGAGCCATCATCAGTGCTTAATCTAAAATACATACTCAAATCACAACCAATAGTGCTAAATTACAAAGTTAAATTCATGTTGAGAAAGTTAACAATACTAATATATGAATTTAATTTGAAGGTGATACAAAAAGTTTTTAATATTAGAAATTTAATAATAAAATTGATTTTAATTACATTGAAGTTAACATTATTTAATTCAAAAAATGAAAGGTTGACTAGGTTCTTATAAATGAAAGATTTTTTACTTTAAAGATAAAAAGGTTGATAAAAAATACGTACTGTCAGATTATATATAACAAGATTTCCTGGCTTCATCGCCTCCATTAATATTGAAACAGGTCAATAATTTTTATTTTATATTTACATTACACCAACTTGGACATCACATTTAAAATCGAATTTTACTTCCAAAGAATCATTTTATTTTCTTAAACGCCCGCCATGCTGGAACCTCTACAGGTGGCTGTGTTGGTTTAACTGACAAATACAAGAACTTCAACTGTCAATTGGGTTTGTTCGATTGTTTGTGAATGCTCTGTTCGATTTGAGAGATCAAATGCAAAAATGATTATTTATTTAACTTCAGAAAAGTAGTTGTAAACAACAATTAAATCAGTTAGGTGTAATATTTTATTTAATGTAATAATTGTAATGAATGATTAGCAATTTAATCAAGATATTTAAAAATTATTTAGAAGGTTAGGTTGAGAGAAAAAATAAAAAAACAAATTAGAATTTTCTCATGTTGGAAGGGTGAGATCTAATGATGTATTCACACTATATTTTAAGGCAACACAAAAAACATGCTCATGATTTAATATCATGGTCCTGAAGCAAGTTCTAATGTATTGTCTCTAAACTAACCTATTTTAGCAAGCGTTATTGGCCCAGTGACCAGCAGGTTAGGACATTATCATTATTGAGGGTTACATGAGTTGACGATGTAAGGGTATATAGTTCCTATTTAGGCTCTCTTGTTTGTTTAGACATTTATCATTAATTTTAAGCTCGTTACTGATTTCAAGGTCTTCATAAAAATCTAGTAAAGTAAAGTTTTTAGAGTTGATGTTAACTAAAATCTTCGAATTTTCTGTGGGGCTAAAATTATGATTATTATATTTTAAGTGATGACCGAATGATGACTTGTTGGGTTTACTAATATGCTCATTTATACGGACTCCCAAAGGTCTGCATGTCCTTCCAATGTAGCTTGCCACACAATCTGAGCATTGTAACCTGTATACTCCACTTCTTTGTAAATGGTTAATTTTATCTTTAGAATTGATCAAAAATGAACCCAATTTATTGGAAGTTCTATAAGATACTTTAATTGATTTATCAATATCTAGAAAACTTTGTGAAAATATTTTTGTGATATTAGAGTTAATGAAAGGTAATGAAATATAAATTTGATTAGGGATATTTATTTCGGGGTAAGTTAATTTATGTAATTTTTTAGAATTTACTTTTTGAACAAGGGTGTCGACTGTTGTGGGGTCGTAACCATTATTGTAGGCTATTTGTCTAATAATATTAAGTTCCTTCCTGTATTCAACTTTTTCCAATGGTATGTTGAAGAGTCTATGAATATAACAATAAAACGAGGCCATTTTGTGTTGGTTAGGGTGATTGGAAGACATGTGGATGGCATGGTCTGTCTGAGTGGGTTTTCTAAAAATACCAAACTTAAATTTTGAGCCATCTCTATGTATGTTAAGGTCTAAAAAGTTGATGTGAGCTTCTTCTTCTATTTCTAAAGTGAATTTTATGTTTTGGTGTATTTCATTGATGGAAGATAATATGTTAGAAGCAGTGGTATTGTTGCCTCTTATCACACAGAATATGTCATCCACATATCTAACATACAATAAGATTTCAATATGTTGTGGAATAATTAAGTTACTTTCAATATGATCCATGAAAATGTCAGCTATTAGAGGAGAAAGGCCACATCCCATGGCTAGGCCATCTGATTGTTCATAAAATTTATCGTTGAATACAAAAAAGTTTTGTGAGAGGCAAAGTTCAATTAATTTAATCATATGTTCGCTTGTGTTATCTGAAATTTTCGATTTTCTAAGAATGTTTTTAACTAAAGGGAAGGTTTCAAATTTGGGAACTGATGTATACAGGTCACTAACGTCAAATGAAACCATAATGGCATCAGGTGGTATAAAGAAGTCTTTTATTTTGTTAACTAAATCAAAGCTGTTACTTACTGTGTTCACTGGTTTAAAGTTGGTTAATTCTCGAAAAAGTGTGCTAATGAAACTTGTTAATTTTGATACTGGTGTGTTAATGAAACTTACGACAGGCCTTATCGGAATATTAGTCTTGTGAAGCTTTGGGAGACCATATAAACGAGGCATCATGGGGTTGCTTGATATGAGCCTTCCTGTTGCATTGTGTTCATCTAGAAAAGACTTGTGTGTGTTTAGTGTATCTTTAAACTTTTTTACATTAAATAAAATATTACACCTAACTGATTTAATTGTTGTTTACAACTACTTTTCTGAAGTTAAATAAATAATCATTTTTGCATTTGATCTCTCAAATCGAACAGAGCATTCACAAACAATCGAACAAACCCAATTGACAGTTGAAGTTCTTGTATTTGTCAGTTAAACCGACACAGCCACCTGTAGAGGTTCCAGCATGGCGGGCGTTTAAGAAAATAAAATGATTCTTTGGAAGTAAAATTCGATTTTAAATGTGATGTCCAAGTTGGTGTAATGTAAATATAAAATAAAAATTATTGACCTGTTTCAATATTAATGGAGGCGATGAAGCCAGGAAATCTTGTTATATATAATCTGACAGTACGTATTTTTTATCAACCTTTTTATCTTTAAAGTAAAAAATCTTTCATTTATAAGAACCTAGTCAACCTTTCATTTTTTGAATTAAATAATGTTAACTTCAATGTAATTAAAATCAATTTTATTATTAAATTTCTAATATTAAAAATTTTTTGTATCACCTTCAAATTAAATTCATATATTAGTATTGTTAACTTTCTCAACATGAATTTAACTTTGTAATTTAGCACTATTGGTTGTGATTTGAGTATGTATTTTAGATTAAGCACTGATGATGGCTCTATGTCTAAAGAGCTGAAAGCGCGCTATGCAAAAATAAATTAAATTTTACACGTGATACAAATGTAATATTTCTTCGTTGCTATAACTATTAGTCTAAGAGCTGGCTACTAAAAAGTGAACTGATAAGGTGCATTCACGAATTTTGTATAAAATCACTCCTTGGTACCCGATAAATACGTAGCGTTGCCGTCAGAACGTTCAGAACAAGCTACGAAAGATTGCTTTCCGTCGCGATAGCCGCATCAACGACTTCCGGCCATATTATCAATATCCATGTACTTAACCATTATTTAGACTTCTGACAATTTATATACAAGTTCAGTAAGCCATAAACAATATAAAAATGCAATTGTCAGAACTGCACCTTGTGGTTTCAATTTGAAACAAGCTACGAAAGATTGCTTTCCGTCGCGATAGCCGCATCAACGACTTCCGGCCATATTATCAATATCCATGTACTTAGCCCTTATTTAGACTTCTGACAATTTATATACAAGTTCAGTAAGCCATAAACAATATAAAAATGCAATTGTCAGAACTGCACCTTGTGGTTTCAATTTGAAACAAGCTACGAAAGATTGCTTTCCGTCGCGATAGCCGCATCAACGACTTCCGGCCATATTATCAATATCCATGTACTTAGCCCTTATTTAGACTTCTGACAATTTATATACAAGTTCAGTAAGCCATAAACAATATAAAAATGCAACTGTCAGAACTGCACCTTGTGGTTTAAATTTGAAACAAGCTACGAAAGATTGCTTTCCGTCGCGATAGCCGCATCAACGACTTCCGGCCATATTATCAATTTCCATGTACTTAGCCATTATTTAGACTTCTGATAATTTATATACAAGTTCAGTAAGCCATAAACAATATAAAAATGCAACTGTCAGAACTGCACCTTGTGGTTTAAATTTGAAACAAGCTACGAAAGATTGCTTTCCGTCGCGATAGCCGCATCAACGACTTCCGGCCATATTATCAATTTCCATGTACTTAGCCATTATTTAGACTTCTGATAATTTATATACAAGTTCAGTAAGCCATAAACAATATAAAAATGCAACTGTCAGAACTGCACCTTGTGGTTTAAATTTGAAACAAGCTACGAAAGATTGCTTTCCGTCGCGATAGCCGCATCAACGACTTCCGGCCATATTATCAATATCCATGTACTTAGCCATTATTTAGACTTCTGATAATTTATATACAAGTTCAGTAAGCCATAAACAATATAAAAATGCAACTGTCAGAACTGCACCTTGTGGTTTCAATTTGAAACAAGCTACGAAAGATTGCTTTCCGTCGCGATAGCCGCATCAACGACTTCCGGCCATATTATCAATATCCATGTACTTAGCCTTTATTTAGACTTCTGACAATTTATATACAAGTTCAGTAAGCCATAAACAATATAAAAATGCAACTGTCAGAACTGCACCTTGTGGTTTAAATTTGAAACAAGCTACGAAAGATTGCTTTCCGTCGCGATAGCCGCATCAACGACTTCCGGCCATATTATCAATTTCCATGTACTTAGCCATTATTTAGACTTCTGATAATTTATATACAAGTTCAGTAAGCCATAAACAATATAAAAATGCAACTGTCAGAACTGCACCTTGTGGTTTAAATTTGAAACAAGCTACGAAAGATTGCTTTCCGTCGCGATAGCCGCATCAACGACTTCCGGCCATATTATCAATATCCATGTACTTAGCCTTTATTTAGACTTCTGACAATTTATATACAAGTTCAGTAAGCCATAAACAATATAAAAATGCAACTGTCAGAACTGCACCTTGTGGTTTCAATTTGAAACAAGCTACGAAAGATTGCTTTCCGTCGCGATAGCCGCATCAACGACTTCCGGCCATATTATCAATATCCATGTACTTAGCCCTTATTTAGACTTCTGACAATTTATATACAAGTTCAGTAAGCCATAAACAATATAAAAATGCAACTGTCAGAACTGCACCTTGTGGTTTCAATTTGAAACAAGCTACGAAAGATTGCTTTCCGTCGCGATAGCCGCATCAACGACTTCCGGCCATATTATCAATATCCATGTACTTAGCCATTATTTAGACTTCTGATAATTTATATACAAGTTCAGTAAGCCATAAACAATATAAAAATGCAACTGTCAGAACTGCACCTTGTGGTTTAAATTTGAAACAAGCTACGAAAGATTGCTTTCCGTCGCGATAGCCGCATCAACGACTTCCGGCCATATTATCAATATCCATGTACTTAGCCATTATTTAGACTTCTGATAATTTATATACAAGTTCAGTAAGCCATAAACAATATAAAAATGCAACTGTCAGAACTGCACCTTGTGGTTTCAATTTGAAACAAGCTACGAAAGATTGCTTTCCGTCGCGATAGCCGCATCAACGACTTCCGGCCATATTATCAATATCCATGTACTTAGCCATTATTTAGACTTCTGATAATTTATATACAAGTTCAGTAAGCCATAAACAATATAAAAATGCAACTGTCAGAACTGCACCTTGTGGTTTCAATTTGAAACAAGCTACGAAAGATTGCTTTCCGTCGCGATAGCCGCATCAACGACTTCCGGCCATATTATCAATATCCATGTACTTAGCCATTATTTAGACTTCTGATAATTTATATACAAGTTCAGTAAGCCATAAACAATATAAAAATGCAACTGTCAGAACTGCACTTTGTGGTTTCAATTTGAAACAAGCTACGAAAGATTGCTTTCCGTCGCGATAGCCGCATCAACGACTTCCGGCCATATTATCAATATCCATGTACTTAGCCATTATTTAGACTTCTGATAATTTATATACAAGTTCAGTAAGCCATAAACAATATAAAAATGCAACTGTCAGAACTGCACCTTGTGGTTTCAATTTGAAACAAGCTACGAAAGATTGCTTTCCGTCGCGATAGCCGCATCAACGACTTCCGGCCATATTATCAATATCCATGTACTTAGCCATTATTTAGACTTCTGATAATTTATATACAAGTTCAGTAAGCCATAAACAATATAAAAATGCAACTGTCAGAACTGCACCTTGTGGTTTCAATTTGAAACAAGCTACGAAAGATTGCTTTCCGTCGCGATAGCCGCATCAACGACTTCCGGCCATATTATCAATATCCATGTACTTAGCCATTATTTAGACTTCTGATAATTTATATACAAGTTCAGTAAGCCATAAACAATATAAAAATGCAACTGTCAGAACTGCACCTTGTGGTTTCAATTTGAAACAAGCTACGAAAGATTGCTTTCCGTCGCGATAGCCGCATCAACGACTTCCGGCCATATTATCAATTTCCATGTACTTAGCCATTATTTAGACTTCTGACAATTTATATACAAGTTCAGTAAGCCATAAACAATATAAAAATGCAATTGTCAGAACTGCACCTTGTGGTTTAAATTTCAACATTTTTTTTACAACTTTGTCGACTTCTGACAGTCTTTAAGCCCCGACCTAGAGTTCTGACAATAATTTTCCTCGATTCCTACAGTAAAAAACTATAACTCTACTAAATTTCAGGACTGCACCTTAACATTTTTTTCTAAATATAAATTTACGACTTTGACCGTCCACCCACGCCTCCCGCCCCGGGATAGCGTTCTGACGGCAACGATACGTACTTATCAGCAGCCCGATTCTCATTACTCGAGACGTTACGACTCGATTCGAGAGGTGTCAGTCGGGATATATTTCGATATCGAGTGAAATAGAATTCTTATTACGTCTCGAGTCGTAGCTCTGTTTTTATTCGTAGTATTCCGTAGCAGTTGTGTTAATAAACGGCGATTTATTTTTATTTACTTTTGTTTTGAAATCTGTAAAGTGTCAAAGAATATATTTTTACAGATTTATTAAAACATGTTACCAATTTTCCATGTTGCTGCACAGCAAAATCAAATTCGTCGTGTTAACCAAGCTCTACGTGATAAGAGGAAGCAAATTCGACAAGAATTTGATATTAATGTGTTATCAGATACAAGATTTATAGAATTATTTAGGGTGAACAAAGCTTTATTTGATTTCCTATGTGAAATATTGGCTCCACATTTAGCCGAACCCAAATATCAATCTGGGGTAACAGTAAGGCAAAAAATATTAGTTGCTTTAAGATTTTATGCCACTGGTTGCTATCAGAGAAGTGTAGGTGAAGATTTTAATTTGGGAGTGAGTCAAACATCTGTACATAGGTAAATACTCTTTGTATGTTTGATAGCATCATTTTTTTTACTACTTCCATACTTAAGTCCAGCTGCCAATGTTTAGTTAACAAGTTTGTAAATTAAACCTGCTTCTATTTATTTTTCTTATTGTAGATATATTCATGAAGTGACTGAAGCTATTAATATCCATTTGTGCCGTGAATTTATTAAATTCCCAACAACAAGAAGGGCGATAAATGAAATAAAAGAAGATTTTATGCGTAAATTCAACTTCCCTGGAGTAATTGGCGTAATTGATGGGACTCATGTTGCCATTTTGAAACCAAGTGTTGAAGAGCACAATTTTATTAATAGAAAAGGGTTTCATTCATTGAACGTGCAAATTATATGCGATTCTAATTTAAAAATACTTTCGGTTAATGCAAATTTTCCAGGTTCAACACATGATTCATTCATTTGGAGAAATTCAGCAGTCAAAAATTTTCTCATCAATGAGTATAGTCAAGGTCTACGAAGAACTTGGCTCTTAGATGATTCTGGTTACCCTCTTCAGCCAATTTTAATAACACCATTTTTAAATGCTTTGGAAGGCTCTCCCGAATCCAGATATAATAGTGCACATCTTTTGGCACGAAATTGTATTGAACGGTGCATTGGAGTATTAAAAGCAAGATTTAGATGCCTGCTCCGAGAAAGGGTGGGAAGATATACTCCAGAATTTGTAGGAAAACTTGTGAACACATGCTCTGTGTTGCACAATTTGTGTATCAATTTTAATGTTAACATTGACATTGAACATAATGAAAATCAAGAAGATGGAGACAATAGACAGGAAAATCATAATATCGGAAGAGCAGATTTTCAGGTTCAAGAGGGTGAGGCAGTCAGGAGAGTTATAGTTCATACATATTTTAATCATTAAATATGTATATTATTTGCTTTTTAATAAATATTTTTATTATCCTGTTATTTGTTTTTCAATTAATTCAGTTTTAGGAAATATAATAAAAGAAAAGGCTCTCAAAAGAAATTGTTTATTGATATCTCATTAATTTCAATATTTGAGTTTGTAGAAAACTTGAGCAAATATTTTGTCATATATGTGGAATTTCATCCATAGATATGCATTACAAAAAATATATAACTAAAATAGTTTCACATATTACATAAGTGAGTTTAGAACATTTACAAAAAATTAAATTGTATCCTAGAATTCAAAAAATAACGTTACGAAACTAAAAGAAATAACTATTAAAAATGAAATGTTTGTTTTATATGTATTAAGGACTGTACTTATTTGCCTCTAAAATCTGACATAATTCTGAAAATTTTTTGTCCACGGTAGAGTTGAGAGACTTAAATGTATCATTCATGTTTTTTAAATTGTTATCAATACTTCTTAAGAGTTGAATGGTTTCTTCATAATAACCATTTATTGATTGGTCATTATTCCTACCTCTTAAACCAGCTTTATTTTTTTTTTGAACTCTTGGAGTGGCTAAATAGTCATGATCATCAAGGTCAGCATTGGTTGCTTTCCTCTTCCTTTGATAATTTAGATCAATATTTTGGGAGGTAGATTGTATAGGAACAACTTCGTTCTCCGAGTTTGATATACTAGAATGATCATTTATACTTTGTGTTGAATTACCATCCTGAATTTTCTCAAAATGTTCAAACTGCAAAAAATATTCTGTTTAAAATATTGAATCATATCACATGTTAACTAAACAAGTAGTACAAAACATTTATTAATCCATTTGTTCAACAACAATACCCCCATAAATCTTATTAGCAATAAATATGTGATACGATGCTTAAACTGCTCACAGAAGTAGCAATAAATTAGAATAGCGGTACTGAACATAAAATTGCCTATAGAAAAGGATAAGCGCTTGCTTGACTGAAGCATCCAAGAAGCAATTCCAATCTACATTAGCTCCTTGAAAAGAAAGTTTAATACTATTAAGAAGTGTTTGATGTTTTGTTTTGCATAATGTGTTCTCCATGAACTAATAAGTTTTAACTATATGAATACATTCTTGAAGAGAGTATTACTTGGACATGGCAATCACATTACATCCTTGATGTCAATTGTACGAATGTATAAAAACAACAAGCCAAGTTGTTGCTATAGTTTAAATATATTTAAATACAATCAGAACACTTTTATTCATTGGAAAACCTTATACCTATTTATATAACTTGGTTGGGTACTTACACCTTTTTCTTCAACACCACAACCTTGATAGAAGGTCTTGCCAAGAATATTTAATATTCGGCAGTCTATTTCACTTAAATTTTTAATTGTTGGAGGACCTCCACCAGTCCGAGTTTGTTCTTTTTTCAATTCTGAAGCTCTTTTTTTTAGATTTAATTTATAGTCTGACCATGTCTAGAAAATTAAATGATATAAAGCATACTGAATTCTTAAATAATTATTTTAAGATTAAAAAAATTGTATATCTAGGTAAAACAAAACTACAGTTGTATAGTTAGAAGTGAGCGTAAATTACGACACTACTTTTATAGTGATATTTTATTAATTAATGTTAACTACATTTATCTACTTGTTACTTACCCTTTGCCACTTCTCAATAGTTCTAACACCAAATCCAAGGGAGTTTAAATTGGTGGCTAATTCACTCCATAATATTTTAAACTGTTCCCTTGCATTTGAGCAAGACAGTCTCCCACGGGCAAGTTCTATGTGGTTTTCCATGAAATCGGCGTACATATTTATATGTTCCTCTCTTATTTTAAATGACATTTTCGTCTTAATACAAAAGATCGTGCGTTGCTCGCAATACTATACACAGGCTTGAGCTTGAGAGTGATGTCCCAGAATAATGTGATAATTTGGGGTTATATGCCACTAAAAATTGAGGTTATTTTTCTTTTTAACAGTGTTTTCGAGAGCTCAGGATGTCCCGAGTCGATTGACACTTCCAAGCGAGATATCACGAATACGTTTTCTACATGAGAATACGAAAACCGGGCAAATCGACACGTTACGTCTCGAAATCACCAATAAGAATCCCGCTGCTGGTACCAAGGAGACATTTTATACAAAATTCGTGAATGCACCTCATCAGTTCACTTTTTAGTAGCCAGCTCTCCGACTATATCGTCATAGTAGAGGGTAAGTGAAAAAGCTTTTGGCATTATGTGCAAAAAATTTCGGATTTTTTTTAAAAAGTTTAATATCTCTCCTTAGAATCTTGATACTATTACGTTGGCCTGTACTGCCTTACACAATTTTTTTGCGAAATGACTCCTGTGCATGGCAACCTGGAGAACTTGAAGCAGAAGCTGTTCCTGAAGGACTTGTAAACATGCCCAATATGGGTGGCAATTTTCAAAGAGAAGTATTACAAATTCGAGAACAATTTAAACAGTATTTTGTATATAATGAAGGCAGTGTCCAATGGCAGCTTCAAACCGTAAATGAGGGAAAAAATAATATATCATGACCAAGATTTACGTTTTTTTATCTGAATTTTATATTATTTGACATTATTATGCTGTAATTACATAGGTGTAATAAAGAAATTGTTTAAAAAAACGACTTTCATGTATGTATGTATGATATTTTAAATTCGCACAAAAATCCGTAAATTTTAAAGTACGAACCTAGAAACCAGTCATGTGTTCATGGAGTGACTGGTTTCTAGACACGTGATTGGCTATTACACCAAATTGTAGAACGTATTATTATAATATACAAGCATAACAGCATAAATAATATCCCAATTTACACCTTAATAAAAATGGTGAAATAAAAAAAGTGGTTGTGACAACACTGGCTACTTTTAAATCAAAAAAGTTTCCTAAAATATAGAGGGAAACGCTGTTACTTACCAGGCAATTCTACTTTTCCAGAAATCTCTCTCCGTGCATTCTCTTTCCTATTGACGTCATTATAGTATTTATTTTCGGGATCCTATAAAATGTTATATTCCCGTACATTCTCTATTAATAATTCTTCCATGATTTGACAATATCGACACCACTGTTGGATTGCAAATAATCAACTGGACGTTCGGCAAAAGTTGCCCTGCCAAGGAATCGCTGCCGTAGTCGAGTCGAGTCGAACGGTCGCTGCCGTGCCGATCCGGTAGAGTGCGCGGAGGTATATTGAAATATGAACAATGCAAAACGGTCGGCAATGCTGTGCCGTATACATCCGAGTCGAGTCGATTCAGTGCGCGTTCTGCTTAAGAATCCCAGAAGCTATGTCAGCTGCCACAGCTCAGGCTTCTTAAGCCACAAGTTGAAAAATATTTTTTTTAAATTACAAGAGATAATTGAAAAAGAGAACATTCATCTAACGATTATTTACAATTTGAATAATACTGTATTAACTACGGTCCAAAAAACACAAAAATTTATCGCTAAAAAGGGTTAAAAAACAAGTCGGCACTATAACTGGCACTGAAAGGGCACTGTTTCTTAAGTGGATCAAACATTTTGTGCAATATATTAGACCCACCTGCAGTAACAAAACTTTGCTCATCCTGGTAGTCACGCAAGCCACAAAAACCTGAAGTCCTTGGAATTTACGAAACAAAATCACGTCATATTATTTTGTCTGCCATCCCATTGCACTCATCGACTTCAACCGCTTGATGTCGCATTTTTTGGCCCGCTGACAAAGTACTATGACTAAGAAGTAGAAACTTGGTTGAAGGATCATTCAGGTCGGACGGTTTCAATTTATCAAATTGCTTCATTATTTGGACAGGCTTACAGTAAAGCTGCCACCGTTGAAATAGCTGTCAGCGGATTCAAGTCCACCGGTATTAATCCCTTCGATCCAAACATCTTCCCAGACGACTGCTTTTACCCAGCTCAGTTACTGACATAAACCAAAACCAATATGAAAAAGTTTCAAGTAATTTATATATCAATCACTCGGTATCAAACCTTCCTTCTACAAGTATGTTTAATCAATATGTTTGTTTAGCTGTCCAGCTTTCTAAGAATTGTAATAACCAGTCTTCAACGAGTTCTTCTAACCAACATTCTTCGAGTTCAATTAACATCATCCCAGATGTTGATAAAATTTTGACATAATTGTCGCCAATGTAGATAGCAAATAATAAGACAGGGCGTCAAAGGACAAAAAGTAGCTGTGAAAGCATTTTGACATCAAGCCCGTTGTCTATGAATTGAAAGAAAAACAATCTAAAAAGAAGGCAAAGGAAACAAGAAAGAGTAATAGAGCTCGAGTTACTAAACGATTGGTGGAATCTGATGATGAATCTGAATCATATGTAAACGACGATGAGGACGACTCAGATGTGACATGCATCCACGGTAACGATCTATTCAGTCATTCTAGGTCTCGAGAGAAGTGGATTCGGTGCCAGGAATGTAAACAATGGGCTCTTGCAGAAAGTGCTAGGGTTTCAATGAAAATTAAAAGTTTTGCTTGTGATATTTGCATAGGTTAAAATTGATATTCAAAATTAAAGAGAATCCTTAAAGCTGATTATAAGAATTTTGTATTTTTTCATTACATGTACGAACCTAATTTAATTTTCATTTTATCCTTTTTAGGTCTATGTCATCTTGCTTTTTGTGTTATAATATCGCGTCAGACAAAATGACATTTGTAAGGTTGAGACAGAAAGCAGAAATATATTAATAATACGGTATAAAATAATGTTATATAGGATTCAAGATTCAACTTGTTCAAAAAAAATATCATAAAATTAGGGGTTTTTGACGATTCAATTATTAGACAAAAGATTGTATGCCATTATGCTTTACCTCCAATACATCAAGTACTCCATAAAATAAAATAAATAACAGTGCACCTACTGTAAACGGAGGCCATGAAAATAGAAGGACCAATTTTGATAAATAAAATCCTGGAACTCTTCAATTTGTGCCTGTATAACTCATTTACAGTATTACTACGTAAAAGAGGAGATAGACCAAGATAACGGTTTGATTCCGAGCTCCCTATGGCACGAACGACCACATCCAATACATAAATACTGAGATTGAAAAATATGTTGATCATAAAAATGATCGTTGTCGATTTCCATGAAGTATTTGATATTGTTGAAGTAAATGAAATCATGAAAGCTTTCAACGAATACCGAGTCTATTATCGGTACTCAAATGTGACCAAAAAAAAATATATCTATGTATTTTTTTTTCTTCACACCTTTTCGGTGGTATTTGATAACGGCCGGGCCACTCCGCAGCCAGGCACACTACCATTGTCAATAGGGGGAGATGATTCGCCGGATGATTCCAACGGTTCCAAGTATTACGGCCTTTTGCAACCACATTACGGTGTTTATAGGTAAGTTCCGTTCTTTTATGTGTCGTACCGTTTTTGTATGGACAAGGCCGTTTGCGCTTATAATTAAAGGGACTATTGTTACCTTCTCCAGGTTCCAAATCAATTCCATCGGGACATGCTTTATTGTGATTTTGCAATAAAGAGGAACAAATAGCTGATTTTGAAGAATTTGAAAAACAATTTTTAAAATATTTTTGGGGGGAGATACAACAGGCGAGTTTCAGAGAGAAACTATACTTTGGGAAATTTGATTATAACCAAAGTAAAAATTTCAATGCATATGGTATTTGGAGCCAAGCATGCGAGAAGAAGAAATGGTTTTATATATTTCCAGACATTTCGACCAACAAGTATCTGAAACTATTGGGATACAAAATATCAAGACCATGGAAGGATTATCAAATTATTTACTGACTTGAAAGAAGTCACAATGAAAAAAGAAATGAATTTAAAAATTCTAATGGAATAAGGGGGAATGGAGATGAACATTACAGAATAAATATACAGATAGGAATTTTAGAAATGACAATAGAAATTACAGAAATGAAGACCGAAGATATGGGAATGGCAATAGAAACAATGATAATAAGTACTTTGAAAATAAAAGAGATCCTAGAAATTTGGACAGAAGAAATGGTAATGAAGACAGGGTTGAAAATTGGAGTTAGGATAGATGGATAGGAACAAATAATTACCATGATCGAAGAAATGATGATAGAAGAAATGGTATCCAAGAAAACCATGAAAGAAACTATGATAGAAGACATCAAGAAATAGAAGACAGAAGACAAGTAAATATAATACAAGAGCAAGAAAGAGATGATGAGCACAGTCAAACTATAAATAAGAATTTTACATAAACCGCTTTCACGTGCATAATATTATTTTTTCTAAGTACGAACATCCAAGAGAATTTGTTGATATTGGGGAAATTGGGGAAATGCATGACAATTTAGGTTTAATATTTATAAAAGGTAAAATACAAAATATAGGATGTAAAATTCTGATAGATACAGGATCAGAAGTAACGTTGATAAGTGAAAGAATTATAGGCAAGTGCAAGAAAAATGATATTATGGTGGTAAATACAAATAAATTATCACTAGTGGGAGCGAATAATAAAAAATTATATGATACAAGTAAAATGATAATTGAAGAATTACAAATAGGAAACAATTCGTTTAAAGTACAAATGTTGGTCGTAAAGAATTAATTTATGATATAGTATTAGGGTCCGATGAATTAGACAATCACAAAATGATTATCAATTATAAAGAAAAGTTGGTGAATTGTAATGGAGAAGATATTGATTTCCTCAAACAAGAAACAAACAAATTAGAAGAAGATACATTCCATGTAATGAATCAAATCAATGAAGAACATAAAATAGATTTAAATTTGTGTAAACAAAAATATGTGAAAACAGTAATGGAATTGATAAGACAATACAACAGATTATTCAATGAAGAAGTACAAGTAGCAAGGAAATATATACACAAACTTGAAATGAACAAAGATATATAGAATTTTAAAGTAAGGACATATCCAATTCCATATAAATTGAAGGATGAAGTATACCATGAATTAGAAAATATGGTAAAAGATAGAATAATAGAAAGATCAAATTCAACATATATTAATGCTGTTACTTGTGTAAGAAAAAAATCTGGAGAAATAAGAATATGTTTAGATGCAAGAAATATTAATAGCTACACCAAGAAACATTACGAAAGTCCCATGAATATCGATAGTATATTTGGTAGAATTACTAATGCAAAGATATTTTCAAAATTAGATATGAAGCATAGTTTTTGGTTAATTCCTTTTAGAAAAAGAATGTCGAAAATATACTGCGTTTATGATAGATGGAGTAGTATATCAATTCTGTGTGGCACCTTTCGGATACAGAGCTCATGTGCAGCTTTAGTAAGAACACTCCACACCATTTTAAACAAATATGAAAATTTTATACTTCATTATATAGATGATATCCTTATATATTCGGAAAATGAAGAAGAACATGAAGAACGTTTAAATATCATTTTTGAAGAACTAGAAAATGCTGGATTAAAATTAAACATCGAAAAATGTAAATTTTATCAAGAAATAAATTATTTGGGATATGTTTTGAATACTAAAGAAGTTTCTATGGATCCTGACCGAATTAAAACAATTTTAGAATATAAACAACCAACAAATTTGAAAACTTTGAGAGGGTTTCTAGGAATTTTAAATTATTTCAAACGATTAATACCAGATCTAAGTAGAAAAGAAATACCGTTAATTGAATTATTAAAAAAAGGTATAAAATGGCAGTGGAATGAAGAACGAGAAAAAGCATTTAGAGAACTAAAAGAAGATTTTACGAATAACCTCAAGGTATATCACCCACAGTATGATAAACAATTTATTTTGAGAACAGATGCATCAGCTGATCGTTTTGCTCGAGTACTGATCCAAGAACAGGAAAAAGGAGAAGTACCTATTAGTTTCATATCTAGGGTTACTAAAATTCATGAAAGGAAATATTCAGTAACAGCACTTGAAATGGCAAGCGTGGTATTTTTTATCACTAAATTGAGATTCTTTTTATTAGGAGCTAAATTCATTATAGAAACTGATCATTCAGCTTTGACAGCTATTCTTAAAAATAGATATGCGAATAATAGAATACATCGCTGGATTTTATTATTACAAGAATATGATTTCGAAATAAAATACATTCCTGGAAAACTGAATATTGTTGCAGATGCTTTAAGTAGAGAGACAGAAACCACATTTGAACAGAGAAAGTATAAAATTGGTATAAATAGAATGCTACAAGAGGAAGGATTATATTCATTGGATAAAATTAGGAAAGATCAACAAAATTTAGAATCAAATTATAAAAATAATGCATTTAATATAGAGGAAATATGGTATAAATGTTTGGAAGATAGAGAAGTATTCGTAATTACACAAGATTATGCAAAGGAAATTTTGAAAAATTTACATGAAGAATATGGACACGTTGGGACTAGGAAGTTATGGATGCTTTTTAGAGAAAACTATATAACAAAAAAGGATTTAGCGATTGCCAAAAATATTTGTAAAGTATGTGCCATATGTCAACTAGCGAAAGAAAAAAATTATCACAATAAAAATTTGGCAAAATCAATAGTTGCACAGAAGGCATTACAAATTGTTGCTATAGATTTCATAAGCAATTTAATACCGAGCATACAAGAGAATAAACACATATTTGTTATCACAGATATTTTTACGAAATTTGTTAAAGTTTACCCATGCAAAAGAACCAATGCAAAAACTGTGATAGAATTTTTAAAAATGTACATTGAAAAATATGGAACGCCATTAACAATAATTTTAGATCATGCAACTTATTTTGAAAGTGAAAAACTAGCCAAGTTTAGTCAAAATCAAGAAATTAAATTGAACTTTATTAGCTTAAGGAAACCATCGTAAAATCCAGCTGAAAGATACATTAAAGAGATAAACAAGTACCTACGAATTCTATGTAATCAGGATCACTGTCAATGGGAAAATAATTTAAATCACGTAGAAAGATTCCTTAACCAAATACCTGATGGTATTACAAATGAATGCCCAGAATATTTATTTACTGGTACAATACCCCAAAGAAATTGGGTAGTGAATCGAAAATTGGAAATGGAAGATGTTTTGAATAAGGTGAATGAAAGACTGCAGAAGCAAGCTAAAAAATATATTAAAAGGATGAACCAAAAAAGTAAAAAGAAGACCGTTTTTGAAAAAGGAGAATTGGTGAGAATTGCAAGTTGCAAAAAGATCAGAGAATAGTTGCGCAAAACTATTGCTACCGTTTGAGGGACCTTATGTGGTAGGTAAGGAAGGAGCACAAAATAGTTACCAATTATTAGACCCCACTACCGGGAATGAAAGAGGAGTTTTTAATATAGAACAGGTATATAAATATTATACATAACTTGGAACAAATGATATTATGTTACGTGAAATTTTAATAGATATAGTAGATTTAAGAAGTTTTATGGGAATTAGGAATAATAGTTTAATTTGATTCAAGATAATTTTGAGATATGTTGATAATTATTTGAAAGATATTACTATGTTACTAAGAACTAGTATTATATTTGGCAATTTTGAGAGATAAATTATAATTATGTACAAGAATCGATTTATCATTCTTTTATTAGGGGGATTTAATACATATCCTCTATCTAAATTCTAAAGAAAACATTGAAATAAAGAAAATATGCATATTTAGATGTAATACTAGTGATACACACTGTATTATCAATAATTTGAAAGGTTCAATATACCAATAACATTTGACATTTCAATTCATATGACATTACTGCAAAATAGACTTAATGACAGATAGATTTTAAAACGATTTGAAAAACCAGAATACAGATGTCTCTATTAGCAAAATGGCACTTATAAAAAATAATGAAAATCTCTCTTGGTATATAAAAACGTAAATTTGTATTTTTAAAAAAAAAAAGAATTCTTGGTAACCATTGGAGAAGAGAGTTATTTATGGAAACAGTTTAGTTAGTTGATTCATAATATCGCGAGAGACAACATCGAAATAAGAGTTGTCTCAGAATTTTTTAAATAGAGTTGAATTTTAATATCTCGAGAGACAACATCGGAATAAGAGTTGTCTCAAATTTATTTGAGAATATCAGAATAATTTGTAACATTATTATCAAATTAACACAATTTGCCTTTGAAAGCCAGTGCGTGTATTATTCGCAGAGAATTACAGCGGTAAAGTGCGAGTGTTGTTCCAGTTTCTAAATAAGTCATTTAGAAAATTGTTCCAGATATTCTAAAACGTTTTTTAGAATACAAACAAGTCTATCTGTATCCAGTTTGGTGAGTCCAGTCCATATTATATATTATTTCTCAAGAATTAATAGGCCTTTAGTAAAAAATATTACGAAAGTAGATGCATCTGATGAATTAAATATTTGATCAAATTATAGTAACATTATTGATATATCATTCTACGTAAACTCAAGACAAATTTTGACTTTTAGTTAAAGTATTTAGATAAGAATTTCTAATTTTAGATTGTTTATAATATCAAGGTTTTGATAGAAAATTCTATTTTTGCGTATTCGTTTGTGATATTTTTTGAAAAGTTTTAATTTTTGTGTTTATTTGATAATATAATATATAAATTTGAATTCTAATCACCTTTTGGCTCTCTTTTCATAATCATTCTCCTTACATTTGATAATTTCATCCTATAGAAAATTTAGTACAAGAAGTGACATTTGGTTTAATTTCTGACAGTAATTTCATATGTGTCATAAGATAATTTAATTGTCTTATAGTGTATTGGACAAACAGTTACTTTCGATTTGAATAGTATAATACGTGATTTGGAAAATTATTTGAAAATTTATAAATTATGAATGATTCTTTGAAATCTTTGATCCCTCCCTGAGAAAAGAGTGAGTTGATTGATATTGTGTATTAATTTAACTTTCAGGATATAAAATTTAATATTTATTTAGCCGGGCATATTAATTTGACAACTGCTGTCATTAAAAATGTTATATTTAGCTAAAGGTGTTTTCATATTAGTGTAGTTACAGCTACAAATAAATTCAACGATAAAACAATATAGAATATAATATATTATAATTAAAAACATAGTCGAGATATATATATATATATATATATATATATATATATATATATATATTATAATATACTATATTCTATTATAGTAATAATAATATATTGTATTCTTTTATAGTTGAATTATTATATTTACTATATTCTTTAATAGTTGCCCCACGTTTGGGTGACAAATTATAATATTCGAATCCTTTAATTGTAATTTAATAGTTTATATATGAATTTATCGATATGGATATTATTAATTGTCGATGTTTTCACAATTTTTGATTGTAGCTACACTATTGTGAACACACCTTTATCACTGAATATAACCTATTTGAATTTTGACAGCAGTTGTCAAATTAATATGCCCGGCTCAGATGAATATTGAATTTTGTACGTTGAAAGATAAATCAATACACAATCGACTTACTCACTCTTATCTCAGGGAGGGATCAAAGATTTTAAATAATAATTCAAATTCATAAATTTCAATGAATTCTCCAAATTACGTATTACGCTATTCCAAATGTAGAGTAACTGTTTATTCAATATACTACAAGACACTTAAATTATATTATGACACATATGATTTTACTGTCACTGGAAATTAAATAACTGTCACTTATTATATCAAATTTTCAATAGCATGAAAATTATCAAACACAATGAGAATAGATATGAAATGAGTACCAAAGTGATTTGGAATTCAAATTTATATAATATATGATCAGATAACAAAATACAAAAAATTATAACTTTTCAAAATTATCATAAACGAAAACAAAGATAGAATTTTCTATCAACCTTAATACTAAAACAACCTATATTAGAAATCCACTAGCTAAATATTTTTATCAAAAGTTCAAAATGTCTGATTTTATACTTGATGTATATCAATGTCAAATACGCAAATTTCCGTGCAAATTCTCTATTCCAAAATTTTCTTCACTTATCGTTGAATTTTATATGTGTAACGTTACTGTGATTTAGATCGAATTATTATCATGAGATGCATCTATTTTTTAAATATATTAATTCTCGAGAAATAATGTAAATAGACTGGACAGGACTCACCAACTAGGTACTGGTTAACTCGTTCGTATTCTAAAACGTATTTAGAATTCAGCAACACTTTCTAAATTTATAATTTAGAAACCGGAAAACCACTTGCACTTTAACGATGTAATTCTTTTGAATTATACACGCACTGGCTTTACAATGAAAGGTTTTTATGATCTGATAATATATAATATGATTACTATTATAATCCTAAATAAATTTGAGACAACTCTTATTTCGATGTTGTCTCGTGGGGATATCAAATTCAACTGCCTCAACTTTATACATAAATAAATCTCTTCTCCTTTGGTTACCAAAAATTCTTTTTCTTTTTTTAAAATACAAATTTATGTTTTTCTATAACAAAGAGAGATTTTCATTCTTTTATTATAATTGCAATTTTGCTAGCAGACATCTGTATTTTTGTTTTCAAATCGTTATAAAATCTATCTATCACTAAGTATATTCTGCATTAATGTCATCCGAAATTGAAATGTCAAATTTTATTTGTATATTGAATCTTTCAAATTATTGATTATACAGTGTGTATCACAAGTATTACATACAAATATACATGTTTTTCTTAATTTTAATGTTTTCTTTAGAATTTAGATAGAGGATCTGTATTAATATATATAAACGCCACAATAGTCAACCTGTGCTGCTCCATAAAAAGAATCAAAATAGAAAAAGGCGTAAGGCAAGGCGACACCATGTCGTCCAAACTATTCATCACCATCTCAGCTCAGAGTGTGTATTTAAAAAATTTAAAGTGGGAGAACAAATGCATTGACATTGATATTTAAAAAGCGTTTTCGATTTTTACCTTATAAAATTTCAACAATGTTTCCATACATTGTTAGAGACCAATTACTTACTCGCACTTTCTTTGATTGGTGGACGGATTAGATATAGAATCATGATTATTTATCACGACATTCACAAATCCCGGTCTATCGCTAACTTCTACAGTAGGTTTTGCTATTATTGGAAAATTTAATAGAAAATCTAAATCGAATTCTTCTGGTTTTCCAACCTTCAATTTATCGTAATAACTTCCTCCATAAAATATTTTGTCGTACATCTTTTTAAATAGTACATCTTCATCTTTCATTTTTTCTATTAATTGATCCGTTACCTGAAAATTTGATATTAAATATATTCTAAAGTAAAATTGTAATATTTCAACATCTCTATGTTGGGTTTGACTGACTTGAACGATCACTGATCATTATTCGTAATAACGATTTTCTACTTCTACAGTGTCACGAAAGTAATGTATTGAATGGTCAAATTCGGCCGCCCATACCGACTAAATTTACCAACGGTGTGGCTGTCAAAATTTAGTAATAGTGGCCGCCAAAATTTACTTATAGTGGCCGGCAAAATTTAGTAGAGTGACCGCTAACATTTTTAAAAGTAGTATTGCATATTATAGTATACTTAAAAGGGGGACCATAAGGTCAGAACTTTCGAACTACGGGAAGCTGGAGCGAAAAATATTCTACATGTGGCATAAACCATAGCGTTATTAATTTTCGAATTACTTTCAGCATTACGTTGGACCGATCCAAAGTGAGTCCTTGAGTATTTCGCGCCGAAAAACATAATAGTGAAGCATAAAATAATAGTTATGAATTAAATAATATTTAACTACAATGAATTTGTCACATATCGTTTAGGTCAGTATTTTAGTTATACTAATTCAATTTTACACAATAATAGTTTAAATATTGCAAAATACAAGAAAGAATAGTATATTCTTCAACGAGCGTATAATGATGGCTATTCATTCACGAGGATGAAAATTAGAACACGAGCCGCAGGCGAGTGTTGTAATCATCCGAGTGAATAATAGCCATTATACGTTAGTAGAAGACTATACTTTCTCCACGACTATACAAAGAAAAAATCGCTCTTTGAATGAATAATTGAATAGATTCTAATGTTTTTATTTCTACTCGGCCTTTTCAAATCATTAATTAAATATTTTCATTATAACAAAAACAGCTAAACGAAACGGATATTAAATATAGATATATCATAAATAGGCTTTAGTTTAAATTTACCTTCTGATGAAATTAATCGTGACATTAGTGCTGTTAGTAATATTTACTACTGATGGTATTGACTGCATTCAAAGTATAAGTATTTGGTGATGTTTGTTGAATATTATTAAGAGTTCTTCTATTCATTTTGTTTCTTATAGAATCATCCACGTGCAGGTTGGCAAAATAATTTTGGCAGTCGGAAGTTTAGCAACGTCCGATGCGCCGTAGCGAAGACGTATGCGGATTGCAAGAGCTCACTTCGCTGGCAAAATTCGTAAGCTCCGTTTCGACAGTACAGTACAGAGAAAAGTGTGACTACCGTGGTTGTGCAATACTAACTTGTTTTACGAACTCCCAGAAAGTAAAGTTGTTCATAAAAAGCTGAGTGAGCAGTGTCGTGAAATAATTATGAACGATTTAAATTTAATGACCGAAGAGGCAAACAATGGCAAGCCAACAATTCCTTCAACAAAGCTAAGTTTTGTGTAGCCGAGACTGGATGTTTGAATCGGCAACTGGCCCCATTTCTACACTTTCCGATCTTATGGGAATAGCAGGGCACCATCTTCATCGAATACTGATAACGGGGGTTGTAGCTGCAAATTAATATCTGGGCACCGGTATCTCGAAAGATAATCTCTACCATGTTCCTGATAACTCGCCAATCCAACTGGTTACTCGCTATCTTAGGCATAGCCAGTTTCTTCACGCTGGATTCTAACACATAGTCTCGGAGATTTCGAAGTGCTTCCCACACATCGCGGTAGGTAGATCGATCTTGAAATTCATTCTTAGTTACCACGTAGAAGACGTACCGCGAATTATGTTTCAGTTTCAGTGTCTTGCCAGGGGCTGGAATCTAGTCTTCAAGTTTTTCTAATTGCCCGAACTTCTTTCGAAAGACGGATGCCAATCCTCGTGCGTTCTTGAGATGGGCGGGGATGTTGTATGCCAGTGAATAATATTGTCATTGTTCTGAAGTAACTCCATATCTAGTTTTCCCGGCACCTCCATACGCGCCCATAAATTCATTGAAGGTGGGGTCAGACACATCTCGACTATGGTTTACTCCTTTCTCTAGGTCATGGTCTTCTTCGAATGGCGCTAGTCGGTTTGGGTGAACTACTTTTGGTTTTCCCTAGGGGATCTTGCTTATGCGATATATAACATCATTGATCCTTTTCTTGATTAAGTATGGACCTTCCCAGGATTTTTGTAATTTTGAAGAAAATCCTTTTCTCCTCGTCGGGTTGTATAACCATACTTTTTCCTCTTCTTTAAAACCGTCTACTGTGGCCTGCATGTCGTACCGACTTTTCATTCTGTCGCTGGCAACTTGAAGATTTGTTCGAACTAATTTATGAATATCGTCCAGCCTTCTTCTCAATTGGATCACGTAGTCTTCTCCTGCTAGATCTTCTCCAGGCCGACAGCCACATTCCAGGTCACAAGGAAGCCTCATTTCACGTCCAAATAGGATTTACGCAGGTGTTTCACCCGTGGACTCATTGACGGCAGATCGATAAGCCAATGAGAACAGGGAAATATACTGGTCTCCATCTCTCTGATGGCTGGAAACCACTTTGGACAGGTATTTTCCAATAACCCTGTTCATTCTCTCGACCATTCCATCTGACTGTGGATGTAATGCTGTTGTCCTAGTCTTCTTCATTCCCAGCTTGTCGCAAATCTCCTGGAATAGATGGCTTTCGAAATTTCTTCCCTGGTCACTGTGGACTTCCAAGGGCACTCCATATCGACTGATAAATTCTTTTACCAATACATCCGCGACAGTTGTGGCCTCTTGATTCCGGATAGCGTAAATAATCCATTATAGCCAGGATGTATTTACCACCATTTTCTGTCGTCGGAAATGGTCCAGCGATGTCTAAAGCAATCCTTCCGAAAGGGCTTCCAACATTATATTGTTCCATAGGTGCCTTTATCTTGCGATGTGGTCCATTACTCGTAGCACAAGTCGTACATTTCTTACACCAGTCCTTCACATCGTCGGAGCTGTTCATCCAATAAAACCTTTCACGGACTCTCTGAAGGGTTTTCTTCACTCCCAGATGACCTCCCGATGGACTGTCGTATAACTTCTTCAGTACCTCAGCTACTCTCATTCTAGGAATTACTAGCTGTCTCCTCATCTCGGAACCATCATCGTTTTCAAGGACTCTTTTCAACAGCCCTTCTCCCAGGGCAAGGGAGTCCCCCTGAGCCCAATATGTCTTGAGTGTCGATGAAAATCTTGACACTTCTTGCCATGTAGGTCGCCGATTTTCTTCCTTCCACTGCCGAATCTTCTTTAGGGAAGGATCACTCTCCTGATCTTCTCTGATCCTGGTGGGTGACCATTCTTCATTGACTACTGTAATTCTTGAAACTGCAACTTCCTTAGATTTCGACTTGTTGCATTGTGAATAGTCTACAGGGCATGACCGTCTAGGCAAAGAGTTGGCTTTTCGGTGATTCACATCAGCTGGATGTTCACTCCTGTCTGATTTCCTCTGTGACTGGAGTTCTTGAGTTACAGGAGTCTTGAGGCGCTTAGACGGACTGCGTACGTGCTCTAGCTCGCCACACTTTCGGAATTTGAACTTCTTCGGCTTCTTGTCTGTCATACCTTTCAACAAGTTGACGATCTGGTCAAGTATGTCATCGTCATCTACTTCCTGCATGGTCCTACCTTTGTTGTCTGCGAGCCCTTCGTGGCTGCTTTGCATTTAAGAGGTTCTTGGTTTGCAGGAGTCGTAGGACGCTTACTCGAACTGCGTACATGCCCTAGCACGCCATAATTCCAGCATCTGATCTTTATCGGCTTCTTGTCCATCATACTTTTTATTAAACTGACGAACTGGTCAAATATCTCTTCGTCACCTTCTTTTTGCATGGTCCTAATTTTGTTATATCTCGAAGCCTTCGTTGCTGTTTAATATTCAAGAACAGCTGTCAATGCGTCAACTAATGTTTTGGGATGAGCTAACCGAAGCGTCCTCTGCATATCGGGGTCGCGTAAGCCATCGATAAAGGCCTGGATGCCTAGACATTCCATCATGTTCTCTAGTGCTGATGAATAAGCGAATCGAACTAATCGGGCAATGTTCACTTCATACTGTTGAAGGGCTTCATCACGTTTCTGCCTTCGGTTCTTCAGCTGGGATGGGTACAAGTGCTCTAGATGTTCGTGCCATATCACATGTCCAACCTCTTCTTCAGCTGCTCGGAATCATCCGTTTCTTCAAGTGGTATCGTCTGTAGTACATCTAAGGCCCCGAAGCGCGATAGTTAAGTTCACTGCCTTCTCTCTATCGGACCAATTATTCACTCCAGCGGCTGCTTCAAATTGTTTCACATGATTGGTCCACGACATTTTTCCATCGAACGTTGGCGCCTTGACTCGGGTAAAACTACCAATGTCTCCTAACTTAGGGTGTGTGTCTGGCTTGCAAGGTTTTGTTTGCTCGGTCTTCTTTTCTTCCGCTGCCGTGTCTTGAGTTCTTATATCTGTCATCTCTTTTTCTAACTCCTTGATTTTCTAGTCGTTGTCATCTTATTCTCAATCTTCTCGTCCATCGTTGTTATCTTATTCTCGATTTTCTCGTCCATCGTTGACATTTTATTCTCGATTTCAGATTTTAGAGACGAAATTTCATTTTCAACGTCAGCGGCAATTTCGTTTTTCATTAATAGGATATTGACAGATATATCGTTCTTCATAGCAGAAATCTTCTCGTCCATATTAGCAGAAATGTCGTTCTTCATAGCAGAAATCCACTCGTCTATTATAGCAGAAATATCGCTTTTCATATTCGTTGAAAGTTTCTCTTCCATGGCAGAGATCTTCTCTTCCATGGCAGAGATCTTCTCTTCCATGGCAGAAATCTTCTCGTTTTCCAGTGCCACTTCAAGTTTTTCTACTAATTCACTTTTCTTACCGGACGTTACCCATTTTACGATCTTCCAATTCTGCTCTTAACTCAGTCACTTTCAAGTCACATAGTCTCTTGGCCATTTTTACGTAGCGATTTATTTATATTACCCCACACCTGACACCTATGTAATGTTTTTCTTATTGATTCAAACAGTAAACGGGTGGGATAAATTTTAAACACACGGTATGACTACTTACGAATTTATTTAAACTACTCACTAACACTTAATTTATATACACTTAACTATTCACTTAAATTTAATTTATATACACACAACCTTAATTATCAATTTACATCAGCACTTTACTGTTCGCTATTTCGGTGTATTCTTATTTATTTGTCGAGATCACTTTATCAACTAAACTAACTCGCTGGTCGGTCCTTTATATATTAGTGCCATTTTTCACTAGATAATTCTAGATTGCGGCTTACCCAAAAACAATTGGCTGTATGTCATTTTCTAGATAAGACTGGTCACAAAAACAATGTCTAGATAAGATAGTCACAATCGTAAACAGTTCTACGAAATACCTGCGCATCCGCCATAATTTTAACTTTCATACATGGCTTAGACATAGTCGGATTCAGGGACTATACCAGTGTGCTGTTTCGTAACAGTACAAAGAGATTCTATTTTGGCGAGACGATCCCCTTTTTGTATTGTTTAATTATTATTGAAGCATAGCATGCATCGTTAAACCTAGAAACTTTGTGATTTCTTCTGCATTAGTTGGAGCACATTTGTTGTGTCGAGCATATTTGGTATTAAGTTTGGATAACAGTGATTGTTCGGCAAATCTGTTTCGTCTCTGTAACAATAAGATTTATGACGTCCTCATCGACCAAGAAATTAAGCACATCCAAAGGCGTTACATCAGCTGTTATGTTTTTTGTATACCTGTTTGGCCTGTAAAGGTAAATTGCTTGTGGCGTCAACATATTCTGTCCTCGTGGCGTTTGTTGTATATCAACTTATGCTTCCTGGATTACTTTACCAAAATTATCTTCAAAAAAGCTGTCATCTGATGAAGTTTGAGTGTTGTAGACCGGATCACTAATAGAATCGTTAGAATTAAAGAATTCATGTACAGTATCTTCGTCAAGGTCAATTTAATTGGAAATTGCTTCCAGCTGTAGGTCGGTCGAAGGTTTGCGTTTACTCATTTTTAGCACTCAGTTACTTACTAATAGTTTCTAGTCACTTACTAGAACTTTCTAATCAATTTCTAAAACTTATTTTCAAAACATGTAACAAAAGAAGAATCAAAAATAAAAATAAACGCGTCGGGCATATTTGACTGACGTGGACCCCTACGTAAAAAATCCATAAAAATTTCCTGGGGGGCCGTATCAGTCATATATGACTAACATAGGAAAAATGGCGGGAATAAGCTAAAACCAAACAAAAATCACTAAAAACAACCAAACCAAACATGTTTGCCACTTTTGAATTTGAAAAACACACGAGGCCCTTAGGGGAATTTCCCCAATACACACGTGGCGCGCAATGTGTTAAATTACTATTCGGATATATTTCATTAATCATTGTTGACGTTCTTCTTATGTATCTTTCACATTACCCATGAGTAAGAATAATTTCACTTCTTTGTTGAAATGTAAACACCATTCAAACAAAAAAAATTAATAAACGAACAACCTTTAATTCACGAAACTAATTTCACTGTGCAGTAATTTTGGCAACAAGAAATGGTGTCGGGAACGACTACAACAAATTCTAGTTTAGATAAATTACATTTGTTCTAATAATATTTTTCAACTGAATATTATGCTTCTTTACTATTTTGTTGGATATTAGAAGTAAAAATAAACGGTTTTAGAGATTAAAACTAACTTTTCCGCATCTGTGGCCCTGAACAATATTCTATCACAAAATTGTTACTTGTATACACTTCGGGGGATGTATCGTGCTAACAAACCGAAATTTCTCCAAAATTAACCAAAAATTTAGTATATCTGGATTTATAGGACCTGCTGTACTCGCTCTAGTCAGCTGAAAATCATTAGGGTACATCTGTGAGACACCTTAAACAATATTCAATCATAAAATTGGTCACTTTTGTACACTCCGCAGGCTGTATCGTACTACAAACTGAAAATTCTCCAAAAATGATAAAAATTTGCTATTTCAAGTACCATAGCACCCGTTGTACTGGCTTTAGTGAGCTGAATATTAATAGGGTTCATCTTTGAGGCGCTCTAAATAATATCCAATCATAAAATTCGTCACTTGTATATACTCCGGAGGCTGCATCGTGCTAACAAACTGAAACTTCTCAAAAAATGACAAAAATATCGTACTTAAAGTACTTTAGCAGCTGTTGTATTGAGGTCCGTCAAGCTGCCCCCCCCCCGTTAGATTTTTTTACCAAAATGCTAGCACACATAAAGGGCACCTAGCATAACCTAGCACAACGATTTTTATAGCTAGCACACCAACAGCTTACAATAAAAATGCTTTTGAATTCGGGTGGGGCCAGGTTAACGCTTGCCCCCCCCCGGTTGGAATATTTCGCCAAAATGCTAGCACAGATAAAGGGCACCTAGCACAACCTAGCACACTATTTTTTATAGCTAGCACACCAACAGATTACAATAAAAATGCTTTTGAATTCGGGTGGGGCCAGGTTAACGCTAGCCCCCCCCGGTTGGAATTTTTTCGCCGAAATGCTAGCACAGATAAAAGACACCTAGCACAACCTAGCACACCATTTTTTATAGCTAGCACACCAACAGCTTACAATAAAAATGCTTTTGAATTCGGGTGGGGCCAGGTTAACGCTTGAGCAGTGAGATATCCTGAATAATATTCAATCATAAAATTGGTGACTTGTTGAACTCCTCAGGCTGTATCGTGCTAACAAACTGAAATTTCCCAAAAAAATGACAAAATATCGTACTTCAAGTACCATAGCACCCGTTGAACAGGCTCTGGTGCGCTGAAAATCAATAGGGTTCATCTGTGACATGTCCTTAACAATATTCAATCATAAAATTCGTGACTTATTGCACTCCGGAGACTGTATCGTCCTAACAAGACATGTAAGGAAAAGTGGCCGACGACAACGACTACGACGACGACATACGCACAGGATTTTTTTTCTACAAACCGTTTTTTTCGTGTTGTTGTTGATGAAAAACGAAAAAATAACTCATAAAACAATAAACGGTTTTGAAGATTAAAACTAACTTTTCCGCATCTGAGGCCCTGAACAATATTCTATTATAAAATTGTTACTTGTATACACTTGGGGGATGTATCGTGCTAACAAACCGAAATTTCTCCAAAAACAACCAAAAATTTAGTATATCTGAAAATTCGCCAAAAATGACAAAAATTTGGTACTTCAAGTACCATAGCACCCGTTGTACTGGCTTTAGTGAGCTGAATATCAATAGGGTTCATCTTTGAGACGCTCTGAATAATATCCAATTATCAAATTGGTCACTTTTATATACTCTGGAGGCTGTATCGTGCTAACAAACTGAAACTTCTTCAAAATTGACAAAAATATCGTACTTAAAGTACTGTAGCACCTTTTGTATTGGCTCTGGTGAGCTGAAAATCAATAGGGTTCATCAGTGAGATATCCTGAATAATATTCAATCATAAAATTGGTGACTTGTTAAACTCCGGAGGCTGTATCGTGCTAACAAACTGAAATTTCTCAAAAAATGACAAAGTGCCGTACTTCAAGTACCATAGCATCCGTTGTACTAGCTCTGGTAAGCTGAAAATAAATAGGGTTCATCTGTGACATGTCCTTAACAATATTCAATCATAAAATTGGTGACTTATTACACTCCGGAGGCTGTATCGTCCTAACAAGACATGTAAGGAAAAGTGGCCGACTACGACGACGTACAAACAGGATTTTTTTCTAAAAACCGTTTTTGTGTGTTGTTGTTGATGGAAAACGTAAAAATAACTCAAAAAGAATTTCAAAATTCCAACTTTTTTTGGGGTAAACCAATACTTTTCTCGCATATAGATAGGTTGGGCGGAAAAGTAAAAGGAATCCAATCCGAGCTTTGACAAGGTGAGGAAGTGTGTGACAGAAATTTTCAAAAATAATAACAATCTTTGAATATAGTTTAGTTTATGCAATATAATTATTAGTAAAACCAGTAAGCAAATAGTTATACATAATATTTTTGTAAAAATAGCAGTAGTTCAGTAGTTGCATAAGTTAACCTAGTATGGGTGATGGTACGGGGGGACTAGCCCCCCTGTGGAAACAGGACGCCTGATAATAGTGGAAAAAACAACGAAGACAAAAAGTTCTCAATATTTGAAAATATAAAGTTTAAGGTTATGGTCCAGCACCAGTGAAATTGGGCAGACTACTACATCAAAAAAAATCTGTGGAATCAAATCAATTGAAAGGAAAGGTAGGAATAGAATTTCTATCACTATTAGGCTACCAAAAGAAGCTAATGATTTTAAAGAGAACAAAGAGTTCGTAGCTATGGGCTATGAAATGTTTATCCCGGCAAGTTTAGTCTCACGCAGAGGAGTTGTCAAAGGTGTAGGTCCAAATCTAACTGAAGAAGAAGTCATAAAAAGAACCAATGAAGAAAGTGAATGAGTATATAAAGTACTGCAAGTAAAGAGACTAAACAGAAGAGTAGAAGATACATCCGATCATTCAATTAAGTATGTACCGACTGGCTCTTATATTTTTACATTCGCTGGCAAATCATTTCCTAGATTTGGTTATATTTATTCTAACAAACTGGAGGTGTCTACATATATTAGACCTATCTTGCTCTGTAGAAACTGTTACAGGTTCAATCACTCATCGAAGCAATGTAGAAGTAAGGCTAGATGCGCTAAATGTGGATCCGATAACCACTTGCATGGAAAATGTGATAATTTTCCTGATTCAGAGGTTTGCCTGTACTGCAAGAAGAATCATCTAGTCTTTCAATGTATTAAGAAACCAGAGGTATGTGATGAACTAAGTAAACAAAAACGAGTTAACAAAGTTATGAGCTTTCAAAACCTGTCTTACTTTGAATTTAGAAAAGTAGTATATTCTGGTGAGACTTTGAATAATAATATCCTGCCCGATAATGGTTATTTTCCCCCTCTGTCTCCTAAATCAGTATGTAATAGCCTAGTAAATGTTTCTCAAAGGAGTTCGACTATCCCTAAACCAAGTAGACCTTCATACAGTTCTGTTGTGACACAAAATAAAAGGAAAAAAATAAGCAGCCCAGGATTCGATAATCAGGCTCATAAAGCCTGCCTTTTATGTAGTTCAATATATCCGTTATCACCCATTAATTCAATGTCAGGTAAGATCAATTCAGCTACTCCAGCTCCTTCTACCCCAAAAAGGGGCCTTTTCAATACTAGAAATAATAATCCCTTAAGTCCACATAGCACCCCACTCCCAGCTTCACCAACACCAAATGTGAATGAGATACTTAATTACACAAATGCAGAGGACCTCATATCAATAGTTAAAGCATATTTCTCAGGTTTAGAAACCTGTCACACACTTACATGTAATATGGTAAAAGATCTCACTGGTGCCTGCCAAAAAGTCTGCTTCAGACTCAGCCAGCAGGCAACTGATGAGCAAATAGAGGAGGAAGACCAAAAGTCTCATCCAGTCAATTTCCCTTGTGCATCATCATTTTGGGTTTTTATTTTAATTTAATTTTCCCATTCACTGTCATTCAGTGGAATATACGTAGTATAAATTCGAATAATTACTTGTGCACATTCCTTGTTAATGACATTAATTGGAAACTTAAGAATTATAAAATATTTAGACTTGATAAGAGTGAGGGGTGCAATGGTATAGCTATAGCTGTCAAAAGTAAGTTAAACCCTAACCTGTATAATCTCAACACTAATAATAATCCCTACGGTATGCAGATACAAGTTGTGTCTGTGAGTGATACAGTCTTTATAAACGTTTATGTCCCATCCAATCTACGGTTGAATAAATCATTTCTTGCAGATATTTGTAATGAGCAGAATAACTTTAGTAATATTGTTATTGGGGGGGGGGGGGGGTACTTTAATGCAAAAAATATAATCTGGGGGAATAACAGAAGTAATCATAATGGTAACTTAATAGAAGAGGCTTTTTTGGATAGAGATTTTGTTAATCTTAATGATGGGTCTCCAACTAGAATCAACCTTCCCGGACAAAATCCTAGTAATACAGACCTCTCTTTTTCTTCCTCTCAAATTGGAATAAATTGCTCCTGGACCACTCTCCCTTTAGATAAAGGCAATAGTGACCATTTTCCTATAATTATAAAGATGGATTTAGACGCTTACATTCCTCAAGACCTTCCGCAGAACAGTAATCCAGGTATTAGGAGGCAAGAACACAATATCAAGAAAATGGATTGGAGAATGTATCACAATGTCTGTGATCACTTGATGGCGAGAATACCTGATTGCTCATATGATATTTTCACAAGGATTATTACTCAAGCAACTGAGGAGGTATCACCAAAAAAGGGTGAAAGGAAATCTACAATAAATAAGTCTCCCACCATATGGTGGGATGAGGTTTGTACCAACGTTGTAATGGAAAGGAAAAATGCACAAATGGACAACAGTTCTGTGGACAATTATGTGGCAATGAACTTGGCAGTTGCAAAAGCTAAAAGAACTCTAAGACTGGAAAAACGGATTAGTTTCAGAGAATTCTGTGCAGCTTTAAATAGGGACTCTAACTTGTCAGCAACATGGAGGACTATTAAGGGCTTTAAAAATGGGTACACCCCTCCAATATCTACTTCATTTGTAAGGGATAATCTAAATAATTTTCTTGATAATATTACAATTCCGGATGTCCCGCTGGATATTACTGTAACCAGATCGGATAATAATGATCTAGTCCCCTTCGAAATGGAAGAACTGGAATGTGCTTTAAAAAACAGGAAAGACTCGGCACCAGGTGCGGATGGAATTTATTACTCACAGCTAAAGTATCTGCCATTACTGTGTAAGGAAAGGCTATTTTCAAGTTTGAATGGTTATCTTAAAGATGGAACCATACCAGAATCCTGGAGAATCCAAATAATATGTCCTATACTAAAGCCTTTTAAAGACCCTAGTGTTGTTGGCAGCTATAGGTATATTGCCCTTCAATCGTGTGTAATGAAGGTATTGGAAAGTATTATTAAAAACAGAATTGACCATAAATTGGAATCAGAGGGGATTTTAAGTAAATTTTAATCCGGATTCAGACAGGGAAAAAGTATTGTGGATAACCTACTTTTGCTAACCTCCAGTGTTATGAATGCCTTTAAAAAAGGAAATAAGGTTTTAGTCGTTTTCTTAGACATAAAAGCGCCTATGACAATGTCAGAATTCCCCTACTGCTTAACAAATTGGCTAGTTATAATATTTCTCAACATATCCTAAGCTTAATTAACCAACTATTTTGGTCTAGGAAGGTTGTTATCAGAGACAACTCCTCGAGATGTGTATCTAACACAGGGGTGGTTCAAAAGGGGCTGCCTCAAGGGTCAGCGTTAAGCCTCCTTTTATATAATGTTTTCACCAATGAAATTTTTGATTTGGAATTAGAGGGCGTTATTATTTCTGGATATGCAGATGATTTAAATGGTTCAGGGAAATTATCTAAACACTATGTGTCAGAAAATGAATGAAACATTAAGCAATATATCCAATTAGCTGGAGAATAACAGTTTGGAACTGTCAATTCTGAAATCAATATGTATGTTATTTCAAAGGAGATCTACTAGAAATAGGCCTCAAAATATAATAGTCAATGGACATTCCATTGATTTTGTGAATAGATATAACTATCTGGGAGTTGTCTTTGATGATAAACTAAAATTCAATATTCATATTGATAACATAGTTGTTAAGGCCCAAAAGGGCATTGATGTCATGAGGTCTGTGGCAGGGAATTCCTGGGGTGCAGATCCCAAACTGCTGATAATGATTTACAGGGGATTGGTAAAATCCCACCTTGATTTTGGCATTATCCTCATTTATAATTCTCCCCTTCAGAACCTTTACAAATTGGACAAAATTCAATTTAGAGCACTCAGGGTGGTATTAGGTGCGATGAAAACGTCGCCCACGGTTTCACTACTGGCTGAAACTGGTGAACTTCCCCTTAAGTGGAGGAGGATCTGGCTGCCGGAAAAGTATATTATGAAGTATTTGTCAATTGAAAATAATGTAGTTTCAAGAGGTCTTCTGGAATTGTAGCAGAATAACAATAATATACAATTGCTTCATCATTTTCCAATTTTGGAGGGGCTGGATACAGCTCTCGTCTATCTTCCTATTCTAAAAAATTTTTATAAATTTCCTTGCTATCTTTATGAATTTGAGTCTCAAATACTTCACATCCCCCTTATTTCATTTGATCCATGTAAAGACTAGCTTAATAATGACCCCCTATTTAATATTATTATCATGGAAAAATGGCAGGATTGGCAGATATTTTTCACGGACGGATCCAAAGTCAGACAAAATCGAGTTGGATTTGGAATTTACAACAAACACAACAATATCACTAACACAACTTCAGTCAGAATCTGGAATGAAGCCAGTATATGCAGAGCGGATATGTTTACCATTTCCATTGCAATTAAAATAATTATAGAATGTAACATACCTAAAGCGTTAATATTATCAGACTCAGCAAGTGCATTAAGTAAAATAACTAGATGTGGTATCAGCGGCTCCTCGGAAAACACAGAGCTGGAGATCAGAGACGATTTATGGGAGGCTAAGAAAAATAACATCCTTATAAAATTGGGATGGATTCCGAGCCATACCTCCATAAAGGGGAACGAGATGGCAGATACGCTCGCCAAGAAAAGCCTTGAGTTGGATCATATAAAATTCAACTTGGTTGAATATAGAAATATTTAACCTAATATTAAATCTGATATCTACGAATTATGGGAAGAAGGATGGAGAGAATTGTGCATTTTGAAAGGTCAACATTTATACAGGCTATTGGATCACTTCCCTAAAAAGCCACGATTTAGTGAAAGCCAATTGTACAAATCTAAATTATCCACTTATTCAAGATTAAGAATTGGACACTGTTATTCCAAAGATCACCAAAACAGAATTGGACTGGTAGAGTCTCCTTTGTGCGATTGTGGAGCATTAGCTAATCTTAACCACATTTTTTACTTTTCCGCCCAACCTATCTAATAGCGAGAAAAGTATTGGTTTACCCCAAAAAAAGTTGGAAATTTGAAATTTTTTTTCGAGTTATTTTTACGTTTTCCATCAACAACAACCCAAAAAAACTGTTTTTAGAAAAAAAATCCTGTGTGTATGTCGTCGTCGTCGTTGTCGTCGGCCACTTTTCGTTACATGTCTTGTTAGCACGATACAGGCTCCGGAGTGCAACAAGTCACCAATTTTATAGTTGAATGTTGTTAAGGACATGTCACAGATGAACCCTATTGATTTTCAGCTCACCAGAGCCAGTACAACGGGTGCTATGGTACTAGAAGTACGACATTTTAGTCATTTTTTGAAATATTTCAGTTTGTTAGCACGATACAGCCTCCGGAGCTCATCAAGTCACCAATTTTATTATTGAATATTATTCAGGACACTTCACAGATAAACCCTATTGATTTTCAGCTCATCAGAGCCAGTACAACAGGTGCTATAGTACTTTAAGTACGATATTTTTGTCATTTTTGGAGAATTTTAAGTTTGTTAGCACGATACAGCCTCCGGAGTATATACAAGTGACCAATTTTATGATTGGATATTATTCAGAGCGTCTCAAAGATGAATCCTATTGATATTCAGCTCACTAAAGCCAGTACACCGGGTTCTATGGTACTTACAGTACCAAGTTTTTGTCATTTTTGGATAATTTTCAGTTTGTTAGCAAGATACAACCTCCAGAGTGTATACAAGTGACCAATTTTATGATTGAATATTGTTCAAGGTGTCTCGCAGATATACTCTATTGATTTTCAGCTGACTAGAGCGAGTACAGCGGGTCCTATAAATTCAGATATATTACATTTTTGGTTATTTTTGGACAAATTTCGGTTTGTTAGCACGATACATCCCCCGAAGTGTATACAAGTGACAATTTTATAATAGAAAATTGTTCAGGGCCACAGATGCGGAAAAGTTAGTTTTAATCTTTAAAACCGTTTATTTTGAGTTTGCAATTAACAGAGGTGTAAGGGACAAATTTTATATAGACATAATTAAATGCTTTAACCCGCTTGCTATGGTGCTTAATCTAAATTGTATATTGAGAGAGACTGCTGATTGTGTAGTTTTGTTAGTTTGTAAGTTTCTGAAGGACATTAACTGTAAATTGTAAATGGCTTTGTAAACTTTTGTGACTTTAGATTTTCGCATGAACTAAAATTTAATGTCAATTGGAAATCTATGTAAACTTTTAACTTTCAGACAGGAAGGAGTGATGACTATGGTCAGACGCACGTGAGTGCAGCTTCTTTCAGTGATTATAATTATCTAGGTAGGAAATTTCATCTGGGTAAATAGTTCGGAAGAATTGAGCCCAAGATCTCAAAAAAGAAGAAGAACTCATAAAAAAATTTCAAAATTCCAACTTTTTTTGGGGTAAACCAATACTTTTCTCGCATATAAATAGGTTGGGCGGAAAAGTAAAACTATAAAAATTTACCTTCATGTAATACGACTTCAGTTTCATTCATTTTGATTCATTACAATAATATCTCAAAGAGTTTTTGATACCTAAATATTGTTTGCAGTTTTCACCTGACTTTTCGCGAACTGCTAAAAAAAGGTCAAGTATGTGGTATTTTTCAAAGGGTAGTACTTAAACGACCTTTAAAATGAGGTAATAGTCAACCCCCCTTTCTATTCAAGATTTTAGGGGTTGTATCCGTCCCCGTTAAAGGTTTGATGTAATTTAGTTGAAAACCAGCCTACATACTGTCCCCCTTAAAAATAAATATGACGTGGCTTTGCATATTTTTTAATTTTTTTTGGAACCGAAATATAGAGAGTGCTACATTTTCAAATTTACACCCAGTATATTGGAAAATCCACGCTTATGACATTCATCAAGGGACATATGATCTTCCGAAATTAAACATCTAGGACTATATTTAGAGAAAAAAACTAACGTGGAAATCACAAGTCAAATAACAAGTTCAGCTTTAGACTATGAGCTTTACAAAATAAACTGGGCTTATATAAAGCCATTCTCATCTACGAAGTAGAACTCAGAAATTACAATAAATCATCCAACACCTGTTCAGTATGAGGTTCACCAGAAACATGCTGATGTCAATAGTCACGCTGTCATATAATGTCAGAAACAGTTGTTTTTTTAACTCGATATAGACGTCTTATGTATTGTAAATGTTTAAGTAATCAATTATATTTCTTCAACTCTAAATGATCCATTATTATAACACCTCAACACCCTCACAACTAAACAACACCAATATCCTGCAACATTTCGAAACAAGATGAAAATAAACGGTTTTAAAGATTGAGGGCCGATTGTACATAGCAAGCTTAAACCAAGGTTCATCTGAACTCAACAAATGGTTGAACCGGCCTATTAAATGGATACAAATTGTACATATCTCGTTCAACGTCGGTTCGGGTAAACTCCATTATTGTAATGTTAGTATCATATACACGGGGTTGCCAGATTTCGAATTTATGAAGTATGTAAGGGTATCTTTGTTTATCTTATAAGAAAAAAAGAGAGTATATAAAATATGACTTCTCTTCTTCTTATCATTTGAGAAGTAGAGAAGCTGAGTAACCAGTATTTTTCTATTTTATGAGGTTAGAGAATACGTTGTAGTTGTGTGTGTTGTTTTTTATGTGTTTATCGATTTAAAATAAAAATATGGAACAAAAACAAAAAAGAACACCAAACTTCACTAATTCAAAAGAAAGCTTGTTGGTACAGCTAGCTAAACAATATAGAGATATTTTAGAAAATAAAAAGGGCGATGTCAATATAACGCGCAAGGAAAATGAGTGCTGGATCAAAATTTAATCCGAATTTAATTAAAAAAGTACCGTTACTTTTCGCAGAGCTAACGTTTTAATCTTTGTAAAAAATTAGTGTCATTCTACTTCACAAAATGATTGTCCCTTTGTCTATATATTTGTGGTTGCCTTTCTGGCTGTTGCAAATTATTAACTAATTCCATGAAATCTTCATCTTCAGACATTTCTTCCATTTTAAAAAATAAAGATAACTGTTATTTGTCCAAGAGATAACCAATAAAAAACAAAACTGTTTCAAATGAAAAATCAGAATTTGTTTATTTTTATGTCTCTCTGTAAGTATCAACCTAAGATCATATAGAATATATGATCTAAGGTATCAACGTCACCAACACAACGTTGTATGCTGGGGTAGTAACATACTAAATTGAAAAATACTTCTGATCTTGGTTTAAGCGGGGAATATTGACCGCTTTATAGAACTCGTAGTTAAACGCGGTTTAGGATCTGAACTAGTATTGTACAACGTTAAGAACCAGGTTTATCTTGAACCGAGGATAAACTCGCATTGTACAATCGGCCCTAAGGATGTAGCCTCATGCAGTCGCTCGTCGCTAGTTTCCAACGATAAATCTGGTCACGTGACCGTGTTTTAAATCTCCCGCGATTTAAAAAAATAGTGAAAAAGCTCAAATTGTTGAGCTTTTGTCGCTAGAGCTGAGCGACATGAAATTCATAGACAAATCAAATAATGTTATGTGTTTTCTCTATTTGCAACTTCTTTGTTAATGTTATTTGTAAACAATGGATTCAGGTGAGGTAAATATTTTAAAAGATTATTAATTGGTAAAGTATGAAAATATACGTTCAAACCGATAATTTGGTTTCTTTGTTATACAGTTTTATCGAGAAATGATGTAACTTTTTAACCACATTTTTGTTTGTAAAAGTTTTTAGATGACAGATATTAAATGTTTTGTTGTGATAATTATGTACTTGTTTTGTTTATTTATATAAATTCATGTTCTTTTAATATTAACAAATAAAGGACAATTTTTTAACGATTGTGATAATTGAAAGAACTGAAAAGAAACAAACTATTCATGTTGACTAGTTTAATAATATAATATTGTTACATCAATAAATGAAACATTTATATACAGATGAGAATGAGAAAAATCGCTGTGTATCCTAGTTAAAATTAAATATATTGTAATCAATTATTTTGTTTCAATTTTCTTTCCTTAAGTGAGTGTGTTTGTGCACGTGCGATATTGAACAATGGTGTTTTCTAGAATCCATTAGGTTCATTTGTTTGTGGACTTCTTGGGATCTGGGTTTCTTTCAAATATAAAAATTAATTAGCCATATAAACAAAAAATACAAAATTTTATTTTTTTAGTATCGGTTCTGGACAACTCAATATAATAATACATACATTCCTACAATAGAATACAATAACAATATACATGCAGCATTCATACAATATTAAGAATTTAACTTCAAATGTGTTCCCATAAATACAAAGCCTGTCCATGGGGTAGTGTATGGTTTAATAATAATATTCCAAAATAATTTAAAATAAAAAAATAAACGGTTTTAAGGATTAAAACTAACTTTTCCGCATCTGTGGCCCTGAACAATATTCTATCATAGATAGATAGGAGATGTATCTTGCTAACAAACCGAAATTTCTCCAAAAATAATCAAAAATTCGGTATATCTGGATTTATAGGACCCGCTGTACTCGCTCCAGTCAACTGAAAATCAATAGGGTACATCTTGAATAATATTCAATCATAAAATTGATAAATCGTATACTCTCTGGATTCTGTATCGTGCTAACAAACTGAAAATTCTCCAAAAATGGCAGAAAATTTGGTACTTCAAGTACCATAGAGTACCCGTTGTACTGGATTTAGTGAGCTGAATATCAATATAGTTCACCTTTAAGACGCCCTTAATAATATCCAATCATAAAATTGGTCACTTGTATATACTCCGGAGGCTGTATCGTGCTAACAAACTGAAACTTCTTCAAAAAAGACAAAAATATCGTACTTAAAGTACTGTAACACCTGTTGTATTGGCTCTGTTCAGCTGAAAATCAATAGGGTTCATCAGTGAGATGCCCTGAATAGTATTCAATCATAAAATTGGTGACTTGTTGAACACCGGAGGCTGTATCGTGCTAACAAACTGATATTTCTCAAAAAATGACAAAATATCGTACTTCAAGTACCATAGCACCCGTTTTACTAGCTCTGGTGAGCTGAAAATCAATAGGGATCATCTGTGACATGTCCTTAACAATATTCAATCATAAAATTGCTGACTTATTGCACTCCGGCGACTGTATCGTGCTAACAAGACATCTAAGGAAAAGTGGCCGACGACAACGACGACGACGACATACACACAGGATTTTTTTCTAAAAACCGTTTTTTCGTGTTGTTGTTGATGGAAAACGTAAAAATAACTCAAAAAAAAATTTCAAAATTCCAACTTTTTTTGGGGTAAACCAATACTTTTCTCGCATATAGAAAGGTTGGGCGGAAAAGTAAAAATTAGAACATTTATATTTATACATAATATTATCAGGAGATGAGCAAACGTTTAAAATTTAACATAAATTAGAAGTAAAACTTCCTTTTTGAGACAACTCCAAAGTGCTCTGTACATTTCTGCAATTATGCTCGCTGTTGTCGTCTCTACCAGATACTGTGGTACGATATGGATTTGAAACAGTCACCTGTAGTTAAATATCTGTTGAAAAATTGTATTTAGTTTAATGACTGTAATCAATGTGGTTAAGCAAGACAAATCTACAATATTACCGTAGAATTATTAGAGGTTGTGCAACAGCAGAAATGGGCTCCCTCACTGCGTTGTTTTGTTATGAGAGGCCGAAATAAAAATAGCTGCACTTCGAATAGACTCTGTGACATCCGCAAATAAATTTCAAATTTACCTGCGTACCAGAAGAGTGTAGAAAAAAACTGGTTAAAAAAAGTAATGTTCCATTCGTAATGTATACAATGGGTGAACCCAAAAACGTTTTACGTTTTTCATTTACTACGAGAGCTGCCAATATTATTTTTGGACGAATTTTCTGAATCCGAGCTCTGATACAAATTTGTTGACACTGATCAACCCACTTTTGATATTTGCAAGCAAACGACATCTCGTCAATTTCCTACTATCATAGCAGAGTGTCGCTGATTATAGATTAAAACGCTATTTTATTTTTATTCAGTCCTATTTCATTCACTTGTATCACTGCCACTAGAAATAAACAAAATTATAAATGCAGTTTTAAGGTTATTTGTCATTAATCTTTGTCTGTCAACTTTCGAGATCGCTACAAGCAGCCATGTTGTCGCTGCTTTCCATCGCGGCGATTTGTGACTTGTCGCTACTTTTCTTCGCGGCGATTTGTGAGTTGTAGCGACTTTTTTGAGACGCGGGAATTTCAAAATTCGTTCACGCGACCAGATTTGTCGCTGAAACCGAGCGACGAGCGATAGCATGAGGTTACACCTTAAAACTAACTTTTCCGCATCTGTGAGATGCCCTGATTAATATTCTATCATATAATTGTCACTTGTATACACTTCGGGGGATGTATCGTGTTAACAAACCGAAATTTCTCCAAAAGTAAGCAAAAATGCAGTATATCTGGATTTATACGCCCCGCTGTACTCGCTATAGTCAGCTGAAAATCAATCTATGCGACACCTTCAAAAATATTCAATTATAATATTGGCCACTTGTATACACTCCGGAGGATGTATCGTACTAAACCCGAAACTTCAGGTACCATAGCACCCGTTGAACTAGCTCTGGTGAGCTAAAAATCAATAAGGTTCATCTATAAGACGCCCTGAACAATATTCAATCATAAAATGGGCCACGTGTATGCACGCTGGAGGCTGTATCGTGCTAACAAACTGAAAATTCTCCAAAAATGACAAAAATTTGGTACCTCAAGTACCATAGCACTCGTTGTACTGGCTTCAGTGAGCTGAATCTCAATAGGGTTTATCTTTGAGACGCCGTGAATAATATCCTATCATAAAATTGGTCACTTGTATATACTCCGGAGGCGGTATCGTGCTAACAAACTGAAATTTCTCCAAAAATTACAAAAATGCCGTACTTAAAGTACTATAGCACCTGTTGTATTGGCTGTGGTGAGCTGAAAATCAATAGGGTTCATCTGTGAGATGCCCTGAACAATATTCAGTCATAAAACTGGGAATTTGTTGCACTCCGAAGGCTGTATCGTAACGAAAAGTGGCCGACGACAACGACGACGACGACATACACACAGGATTTTTTTCCTAAAAACCATTTTTTCGTGTTGTTCTTGATGAAAAACGTAAAAATAACTCAAATTCAACTTTTTTGTGGGTAAACCAATACTTTTCTCGCATATTAAATAGGTTGGGCGGAAAAGTAAAAAATGTATCTAATACAATAAAAACACTGGTTTAATACCTTTCCAGACTTGGTCGAATACTACCCTAACCATTATATTATAATATTCTACATTTTCCAGAACAGATATTTCTTCATAATTTTTGTTGCAGTGGAAGAAAATTTGTCATTTAAACTATAAGAAAATTATTTCAATGTTGTAAACGAAAATTTTTATTAAACAAATTAAAAAGTGGAAATATTTTACGAACGATTCAATTTAGAACATAGTCATTTTCTTGTGGAAGAAGTTAGGTTGATTGGACGGTTGTAGACTCCGTAAATTCAAAGCGGATTTAAATTCTTCAAAAGTCTTCTGTTTAATCTTGACAGTTTTATGTACGGGCACTCTATCATGACAGACTTGGTATCTCAAGCCGTTGGTAGCGAAGTTTTCTTGAAACGTTCCTCCACCCATATCGTCTCTTGATCTATTTTGTTCTACTTCGCTTACTAATTTCGGTTTTGTTCCTTTGAATCTTCTTATGGATCGGCAAATGTGTAATTGAGGTTTAAGAACTTTTACTATTTTAATCATTGTGATGTTGGAGTTTTATTTTCAATTTTGAATAGTGACAATTTTCGAAATTGACGTTTTTACGATGAAATCAAAGAGTATGAGATATTTTAACTACACAATTTTATATTGGTAGGCTGTGAATTAGAATGTATGATAACTGAGCTTAAGAGATGACATTATAAATTATACAAAATAAATACTTCTCTAACGGATATTAAATGCAATAGTGTAGCATTAAATTATTATCACGTTCTCGTTCTAAATACTGAATTAACGAAGATACAAGTTGCAACGACTATTTAGTTTTTTTTTGACAAATTGTAGACAGAAATAAACGACAATGATTAACTTATTCACACTATGTTTTTTCTGAAAAAACAGTTTTTATAAAATTATCGCAAAGCAAAAATACAGACAAAATTATAAAATTATAGGAATATAGACAATACAATGACAATCAAACTGTTGATATAACTGTGATGTCTGTTTACGTTCCGTAGCTATAGTTTTAAGTTATTATATACATACGACTGCGAGTCTTTAGCCACGACAGTCAAATGTCAACTGTCGAACGATTTGTCATGTTGTCAATCATAGCGCTTTTTAAGAACATCTACAATAAAGTGTTTGTTATAATAGATACTTATTTCTCTGCAAATATCCCTAATAATATACAACATGGTGGCAGCGCGTTAAAGTGCAAAAATTTACAAAGTAAAAGGGCTATGTAGCGGATGTCTTTTTATTTAACCGCGGTACAACGGAACAATGTATTAGACATTTGTGGCTGTCTGATTTTTATCTAGGTTTCTCCAATAATGGCTGAATGCAAACCAATAGATACCTTTAGCTTTACTGGAGGCAATGTTGCTGACAAGTGGCGATTATGGAAACAGAAGTTTGAAATATTTCTGCTAGCCAGTGGTAAATCTAATGTCTGAAGGTCTTAAAATAGCCTTGTTGCTACATTCTTTGGGTGATGAAGGGATACAAATATATAATACCGTTGAATACAAGCCGAACGAATATAAAGAAAAGCAGGAGTGTATATTGGATAAATTTGAAAAATATTGTAATCCTCCCAAGAATTTAGTTTTTGAACATTTTAAATTTTTTAAACGTGACCAGTTGCCGAATGAAACTATAGATCAGTTCGTTACTTCATTAAAGCAACTGGCTGCTACTTGTGAATTTAAAGAGAAGGATGTCCTTATTCGAGACAGAATCGTTCTAGATATCAGTGACCCTAGAATTTAGGAAAAATTATTGCAATTTGAAAATTTAAATGTGGAGGAAGCTATCAACATTACCAGGTCAATGGAAAGCAGTGTTAATACACAAAAAGAAATAGCTAGAACCAATTATTTGGATTCGGCAACAGTTAATACTATTAAAAAACAGTTTTCAAAAAATGGTTTTGACCGAGACTCTGGAAAATTTATACCAAGACAATTCTCCAAAATGACAGTTTCAAGTAAGTGTTGTGAACATTGTAGTGCCTCAAAAAGTGGAGAACAATATCAACACTTTGAGCCTTCAAATAGTTCCTCATTTAAATGCGGTAAGTGCGGTTTAAATCACCACAAAAATAGATGTCCAGCCTTTAGACGAATTTGTTCTGGCTGTGGTCAGCCTGGACATTATCGTAAGTTTTGTCAACAAGTTTCTAATATTGAACAAAATTTGGATGTTTGCACGTGTGAACCCATAGAGAGAGTAATAAGAGAGTGTTCGTTCCCGTACAAACAGCTGGCATCGCGTCGATCTGAGCGCACCCCTTGCGGGGGGCAGAACTAAATCTTACAGGCGGGATATTTAAATTTGATAGTTTGGATTTTTGGTAGGTAAATTTTATAGTTTGTCTTAAAATTGTTTATTATGTAATTATTTCATTTCAAAAAATTATATTTCATTTTTTGTAATGAAATAGTTATAATAAACAAATTTGAGACAAATAATTTAGATAAATAAGAAAACAGCAAACATTTAAATTTTTTATATTATATTTATTTCTACTAAAATTACATCACATTATATTTAAGAAAATTAATCCAATATCACATCAAATTGCACATTGTTATTTTAAAATTATTGACAACAAAACCAACAAACATTTTAATAAAAAGAAGTTAAAAACTAGATTCTCCATATCCATGAAGACAGGAACAGGTCTGAAACAAAAAGTAAATTAAAAGTAGTACGTTTTAAGTAACAAAAAAATATTTTTGGTTAGTCCTCTTACCATCATTATATTTTTCAATTGATAAAGGAACAAAAACTTTTATGAGTTGAGAAAATACGTATGATTTATGTTCTAGACAGATGAATAAATCAAAATTTATATGACCTTTTGCAAAGTGTTATTTTTTTCAGTAATATTTTCTACATGAACGAAAAGTGGTGAAATATGATAACAAACTCATGCAGTATTGAAAGAAATTTAACAACTTTTCTGTACACAAATCAGACGTATTTTATCATCATTTTCTTTGAACGAAGTGAAACCACGGTGGTGAACAACTAAAATATCTCTCTGCAAATTAGCCTTACATTTTTCGCAATTAAAAGTTGTTCGAAACTAGAAACATAGCTTATGATGAAAATTTGAAAAATGTTTTGTTCTTATACCCAAATTGAGAAGTGGCCAAAAATATTTACTATTAACAATTTTTTACAATACAACTATGGCGAATTATACCTGGTAATGACATTTTAAAGGTTCACTTACTTTTATTTACTTTATTAGAACAGGAAACCTAAATAAATTCAACAAAACTATACTAATTTTACTCATCCTTAGAACTTGTAACCATAACCAATATAACCATATTTTTAGTATTGACACTTCACTTTGACAAACACAAGCCGTATTCACACAAACCAATGTAAGATTGATTTTGTATATTTTCATTATTAATGACTTAAAAGTTAATATACTAGGATATTTTATAATATTTATTCACAATCAAGGCAATATATTGAAATTCATTGTCATTTATAATATTTTATATTGTTTTATTCTATTTTGTTTATGTAAAACAGTCTTGTACTTCGCGCAATTGTAGAGACTCCATGCGCGGGTGGCGGCGCAGAAACGTTGTGCCATTTGCCGCCTATGCATCAAACCGTCTCTTATATTATTTGTCTATGTGTGAACCTTCCTTGGAGTCTTCCTGCGATGATCAAAAGCCCGATGCCGACACTGACTTTAAAGACAATGAAGATTATTTTCAGTTTACATGGACTGTTACAGAAGATTCAGTGCACTCATTGGAATGGTTTGAGAAAATTCAAATTAATAATTTATTTATTGATTTGAAAATTGATACAGGTAGTTCTGTTAATATTTTAAATCAAAAAGCCTTTCACATATTTAAAATAAGTATAAATCAACTTTTGCCAGTTTCTTCAAAATGATCCTCTTATTCAGGGCATAACATAACTGTAATTGGCCAAATAAGTTTGCCTTGTTGTTTTAAAAATACAACAAAAACTATGCCTTTTTATGTATTAAATGATATTCTACCTAAATCAATTTTAGGTCTACCTGGTATTAAAGCCCTTAATGTAATCCAAAACCATCAAATATCTGACTCAGCTTTTGATAACATAATAAGCCGCAATGCATGCAATCTTAGAAACCCGAGCAATAGTAATGTTCTAGATAGGGATGTACAAAAAATTCTTGATAAATACAAAAGCGGTTTCTCAGGAATAGGTAAAATAAATCGACAATATAAAATTATTTTAGAGAATAATGCAAATCCTTGTGTTAGTACTTGTCGTAAAGTACCAATTGCTCTAAGAGACAAGGTTAAACAAGAGTTGGATAGGCTTGTAAAAAATAAAATAATAATACCAGAATCTTTAAAAGTCGAGTTTCTTAACATAACACATCAAACACATCAAGATGTTGTTTCTTGTAAAGCAAAAGCCAGAGAAGCTATATTTTACCCTGGAGTAATGTCTGATATCGAAAATATGGTTCTTTCTTGTCTTACTTGTCAAATGTATTATAAAAGTAATCAAAAGGAGCCATTGACACCCCATACACCCCCCGAGCTCCCGTGGCAAAAAATAGGAGTCGACTTCATGGCAATCAAAAATCAAGATTTTGTGGTGATGGTAGATTACTTTAGTAAATTTGTTGTGGTTAATAAGTTAGTGTCCTAAACAGCACAAAGCGTCATAAGTTGCCTTAAAAACATATTCTCACTAAATGGGATAGCTCAAGAAATTTTTTCTGATAATGGCCCTCCGTTTAACTCTCAGGAATTTACATCATTTGCCAGAAAATACAAAATTGACTTGAATACCTCCAGTCCTTTGTACCCTAAAAGTAATGGCATGGTCGAACGTACAATTCAGACTGTCAATGGTTTATTTTTAAAAGCAGTACAAAATGATGAAGACCCATTTTTGGCAATATTAAATTACAATACGACACCAAAACCCAATTTACCTGCCCCCACTGTATTACTAATGGGTAGAAGGCTAAAAACCGTACTTCCGCTTCCAAAAACAATTTTGAAACCATTTTTCCTGGTGTTAAGGAAGCACATAAAAAACTAGTAGAGTGACAAATAAAACAAAAAACTTATCACGATAAATCTGCCAAAAATCTCTCTAATTGCTGTAATAAAATACGCGAATGGAAACCAGGAGTTATTATGGGAAAATTACCCCATAATAACTATATGGTTAATTTAAATAATGCTAATTATCGTCGCTACCGACATAGTCTAAGACCTTGTATTACAGACCCTAAGTCAGTCCCAAATGAGTCCGATCCTTTTCATCAATCTTCTCTTTCTCCTAAAAGCCATGATAAAGAGAATATTGCTGAAGGTGGGGCAGAGATATACGATAACACTCCACAAGGCGATCTAGCTGTGAATAGTATCTTCCCCAACTAAAACTTCATTTATAACCACTAAAAGTGGCCGCATAGTTAAACCACCACAAAGATTAGATATTTAAAAAATGTTAATAATGAAAATGTTAAATTATTATTGTGTTACTTTATATTTTTGTTTGTTTAATTTCAATTCCTTTCTATTTTTTAACAAAGGGCGTGTGATGTATGTTTACGTTCCGTAGCTGTAGTTTTAAGTTATTATATACATACGACTGCGAGTCTTTAGCCACAACAGTGAAATGTCAACTGTCGAACGATTTGTCATTGTAAGAAGTTCTACAATAAAGTGTTTGTTATAATAGATATTTTCTCTGCAAATATCCCTAATAACATACATAACAATAACCTGAAGCAATGACATTTTTTAAATTAGTTTTGGCGAATTGACTTTTCAGCAAACAGGAATACCAATTGCCATAATGACATTTCTGTTATAACGTAAACTAAAACTTGCCAAAGAAAATACAATGACAGCACAGCTTCACCACATGTTTTTGACACTTATGTCACTATATTTCTTTTAATGTTTAGTCATAAATAAAAACTAGAAAAAGAAAAGTATTTATGTATTGAATATTATTATATATCTAAAATATAAAAAAAGATATATAACATGGTGGCAGCTGGGTAATGATCGAGAATTACCAAGATAACGTTGTAAACGGTACAATTTGAGAACAAAAAGGCGTTCAAACCACCAAAAGAATTTGAAGTCGGTGAAATCCTGCTGTAAATAGGGAAAAATGGAGACAATCGTTTGAAATTTATTTAGAGGTAGCTGAACTTTCAACAAAACCGATAAGCCAACAAAGAGCTACATTTTTACACTTAGTTGGACCTAGGTAGAGATTTAGAACTATACAACATATTTAAAAATGTAAAAGAAAATGGAGCAGGGCCCGGTGCACTTTGGACCCTCCGAATTTTGCAACGATTTTTTTTTATTAGAAAGCTCTATTGTTATAGAACATTTTAAGAGCAAACAATTCTTGGATCATGCACTTTTGAAAGAGAAAATCGCAATTAAAAGTACCAAAAATCCGCCATTCTTCAAAAAAAATTGACAATTATGTCTACATATCAGATGGTCACAAATTTTAGAAGGAAGAGTGTTGCCAGTTCTCATTTCCGTGACTCGCGCATGCTTGGAAATACTTTATACAAGATTTATACTATCTTCATGATTTAAAATGTATGTAAAGAAAATGTACTTCTTTGGACGTATTATGTATTTTTCACAGGTACTAACTAAGTACGTATATTTTATGTGGTTAGGGTAAATATAAAAAATTATGTATATATTTGTGATTTTTAGTTAAAAGTTGTTAAATGTCCCGATAAGTATTCTTATAAGAGCGTATTGTTGATAATTAAAGGAGAAGTATTTTTAAAATAATCGCGAGAACACAGTTCTAGTGGATTGTTCTATTCAATGTTAGTCATATTTTATATTTATATTGCTATAATTTTACATTTGACTAATATTCATTTGAACAAATGGAAAAATATAGTTTCCATCAAACGATCGAAAAACTTAGCTAACTTGGGCGATAGACAAGGCGAGAAAAGAAGAAGCGATTCAACATAACACATAAGGTAAACCACCCAGTCTTTGACACCTAGCCAGTTATCAACACTTTCAAATTCATTCTACTGAAATAAGAGAAGTTTTGCTTCAAAGTATAAGATCTGCAAATAGTTGGATTCCTTGATATATGTGGCAACTGAGCAACACATTTTGTGCCATTATTAGCCGCCATTCCATCATAGTATGTGGATGAAGTCAACAGGTGCATCATTTGTTTATAATTGTGCCCATTGTTAGAAATATTTTTAAGGTAAGGATATGAAAAAATATTTATTATAACCTTTATTTCGTATGAACTATAAATTGTCTATATTTCTACCCAATCAATATGCTCTGATAGGGAGACATATCAAATCTAACATAACCTATAAATATTTTTACTGAGAAAAACCCAAGTGTCAATTAATGGTACACAAAAAATCATTTATACCAGTTATTGACACATGTGTCGAACACTAGAACATCAATATTTTTTGGGTTGTGAGTTGCTTGTAGATAGATCTCCGTCAAAAGGTGGTTTTAAATATATAATTTTCATTTTCTATAACCTACAATGTCCAGTTATCGACAGTAGTGTCAATTACTGGACAAGAACATGTCAATAATTGGGTTGAACACTTTTCAGGTATGGCCCCAAAGAAGAATTATAAACCGGAGCAAATGGCTGCAGCTCTTGGAGCTCTCGAGAGGGGAATAAATGTTTCTGCTGCAGCTAAAGAGTTTAATGTGCCAAGAGTAACACTTCTTTATAAATGGAAAGGAAAGAGTCCAAGAGAATGTTCAATGGGACCATCAACTACTTTGACCGAATTGGAGGAAAATATTCTAGTACAGTGGATAATCGCGATTTCGAAACTTCATTATCCAATAACAAAAGACCAGCTGTTAGACAGTGTGGAGTATATCATAAAAGAAACAAACAGGAAAAATTCATTTATCAACGGGCGACCGGGTGAAAAAAGGTACAAATTATTCTTGAAAAGACATCCCGAACTTAGTGAAAGGATATCACAAAATTTAACAACATCCAGAGAGAGTGTCACAGAAATTCAAATTCGAAATTGGTTTACCGAAATTAAGGAATACTTGTTATCAAAGAATCTCCATCAATTAACTTCCCAGCCAGAAAGAGTTTTCAATGCGGATGAAGCTGCATTTTTTTTGCAACCCAAGGGAGAAAGGGTCATTGTTAAAAAAGGGGAAAAACATGTATACTTTGCTGGAAACAAAGACGAAAAAGAGAATTTAACAGTTTTAGTTACTGCAAATGCTGCTTGTACTATTGCACCACCCATGGTGGTATTCTCCTATGCAAGAATTCCCAGTCACATTGCTAACAGTATTCCTTCCACTTGGGCTATTGGCAGATCAGAAAATGGCTGGATGTGTGGTGCGACTTTTTTTGAATACATTACGAACATTTTCCTACCATGGCTGAAAAATGAAAATATTGAACGTCCAATCCTATTTTTTGTTGATGGACATGTCTCCCACATGACACACCATTTATCGAAATTCTGTTCAGCTAATGGAATAGAATTATTTGTTCTATTCCCAAACTCTACACATCTGTTGCAGCCGATGGATGTTGCTGTTTTCAGACCCCTAAAAAATGCCTGGAAGAAGGAAGTTAGAAATTGGCGAATGGAAAATTCTGGAAATAAATTTCAGAAACAGAATTTTGGTAATGTTTTCAAAAAATGTCTTACTACCATATCACATGAAACTTTAAAAAATGGATTTCGCAGATGTGGCCTATGTCCCTTCAATGTCGATAACGTAAATTTTGAAAAAGTGTCATCAAGAAATCTAGAAAATAAACAAAATCCCGAAAATATAAGACCCATTGGTCTACTGACAGAATTGGAAAACAGAATTGGTAAGAATAAAGTGATGATATTTAAAAGAAATCTCAATAAAGATAAATGGGAAGGAACAGTTGAAGACACGTCTCTTTTCAAAATATGGAAAGATCTAACACAAGAAAATATCCAAGAAATAATAATTAGAGCAGAAGAACAGGATGAAAATGAAAGAGAAACCGGAAAAAATACAAATAATGGGGAAGAACATGAAACAGTGGAAGTAAACCAAGATGGCGAATGTCTAACAAATGAAAATGGAGATTCAAACACCACTGAAGCAACATGTCAATCAATTTGTACAAATCGTTTGGAGCAAAGCTTCAAAACTCCCCTCAAAGATGTAATAAATGAACAATCACTCATCAAGAGCCCTTCTACAGTGGTGACTCAGTCGTCTATACCATTGGACGTTCCGTCCCCCTTTAAAAGAGCGTTATTTTGGCCTGAACCTGAAGTATCTACAAGGAAGAAAGCTAGGGTGAGAGCGCAGAAGAAAGCAGAAAGAGAAAAGGCGAAAATTGATTCAGAAAGTTCGGATGAAGAAGAATGGACTGATAGTGGCGATAGTTTGGATGATGTGACTATATCTGAAGAAAAAGAATATTGCGAGCTTGACGGAATGAACAATGTGTCCGCTGGAGACTATGTCTTAGTGAAATTCTTTGGAGGAAAAAGAAAAACAACTCAATATCGTTATGTTTGTGTTGTTCAAAATGTACTACATGAAGAAAATGAGATTGAAGTTATGTCAATGAAAGTATCCAATACTGAAAAAGATGTTTTTACAGTAGATGACAGTGATGTGTCACTGGTGGAAATGTCGGCGACAATAGGAAAATTGCCATTTCCTGAAATCCTTGTAATTGGAGACAGGGTGAAATATCAATTCCCAAAACCAGTTGTCGTCTTTGAGAGCACGTAGGGATTCTTTTCATTTTATTATGACCTGATCTCAATTCCTGCTTACTTTTTTATTATATTCTTGCTTAAGAAAGTTAAGTCTCAATCTATTGTTTATTTTTCACACTGAAATTCATATATTCATATATGTACAAGTATTGAAATGAATAAATTTTTATACTGTCAAACACTGGGTAGCCTCGAAACATGTTCTGTCAATAACTGGTACAAAAAACGACCAATACTTTAATTTTTTTACAAATATAATTTTATGATTCCCAACCATTTTCATTAGTAGAAGTGGAGAAGGACAAGTTAAGACATCATCTGGAATAAACAGAAAAAAAACGACTTTTTCTTATCCAGTCATAAAAAAAAATCTGAATTTTTTGTTCTAAAGGTGTCAATTATTGGGTGGTTTACCTTAACCTAATATTTTAAATTTTTAAAAACAACGAAGTAATATGATCAGTGATTTAATTTTCTCCTCGTTAAAAGTGAGTGCAAATGTGAATGTGATGAATTTCCGCAAGTTTTGTACCTTCTTCGCGCTAGCTTTGTGCAATTTTTCCACTAAATTCTGGTATACTATCATATCTGAGATTACCTGTAATTTATTCTGGAACATTTGTCGCCCCTAGTGTTATGTCAGCATCATTATATTGTTATGTCTGGCAACGTTGCTATTACCCAGTACTACACTGCACCGGTTTGCAAGTGACAGTTGGTGACAGTTTGAGCTTGGAAGCCGGGTCGGTATATAATTACGAAGTTATTGTTAATATTTAATTACTTAATTATACAAGCAGTCCATCTAATACTCGTGTATCATTTAACCCACAACAATACATGGTGGCAGCGGTGGGATACACGAGAATAAAAAGTGTAAAAATTTACGAGTTTCGCGTGGGTCAGTAAAAATGCCCGACAACGACCCAACCCCATTGGTTTCTACGCAACAACTAATCTCAATAATGGCTCAATCTCTTTCTGTGCCAGTGTCTCCGCCCGATAAATTCGATTATACAGTACCCCAAGTGTGGCCTCAGTGGCGAAAACGCTTTGAGCGGATCATGTCAGTATCAGGACAAAACACAAAAACAGATGACGAGAAAATAAATATATTCCTGTATATACTAGGTGAAGAAGCAGAAGATATCATCATTCAATTTCCCACAGTCCCAATTACATTTGCTGAAACCTTAGGAGCCTTTGAAAGCCATTTCATTCCCCGTCGAAAAATTATTTTCCAGAGATATAAATTTAACACACGGGTTCAACAACCAGGTGAGGTTATAGAAACGTTTATTACTAATCTTCACATGTTAGCAGAGTTTTGTGAGTACAAAACTCTAAAAGAAGAATTAATTCGAGGTAGGATTGTAGTAGTAATGATAGATAAAAGGACAAGCGAAAAACTGCAGTTAAAACCCAATTTAACACTCAGCGAATGCGTAATAGAGGCAAAGCAAGCGGAGCTTCAGGCTTCTCAGAGTAAAGAAATCTACAATGTAGCAGCGGGACGCAGAGCGGAAAGCGAGATAGCAGCCATAACATCGCAGGTGGAGAATATAAACATTCAATCAAAACAAGGTGCGGTTGCAAAGTCTAATTTTTATACGAAGAAATGAGGAAAAGGCGAAGATTTGAGAAAAAAGTGCCAGTTTTGCGGATTAAGACCACATCCCAGGATACAGTGCCCTGCATTCAAATCAACTTGCAGATTGTGCCAAAAATTAGGACATTGGGCAACGGTGTGCCGTAGCAATCAGGTGAGATCTATCCAATTAAGTGAAAATTTTCAAGATAATGTAGAAAACTCTACGGAGTATAACACTAACAATTTCAGGAGGTTTTACAACTGATGAAAATTTTTTAGGTACAATTCATGTAAATAAAATTACGGTTAAAGAGTGGATTATATCCTTAGAAATTATAGAAATAAGTAAACACCTAGAGTTTATGATAGAGACAGGAGCTGATATAACGTGTATACCAGCCAATGTTTTAAATGAGGACATAATCCAATCTCTAATATATACCAATAAAAAAGTAACAGGCCCATCTGGTGAAAATTTAAATGTTTTAGGTATATTGCATGCCACTTTAAAAAGTAAAAATAATCAATGTGACTCTGAAATTTACGTTATCGAAGAGTTGTGTAAACCGATATTAGGTCGTTCGTCTATCATTAAGCTAAACATTCTTCAGTTTGGTAAGGATAGTGGCATACATTTAAATCTAATCAAACTAAATTCCACGGAGATAGAAAAAAGTTTTCCAAACATATTTGATAGCATAGGCGCTTTTAAAAATGAGATGAATATTCAAGTTAATACCGAAATCCCATCCTTTGTTCAATCTGTACCTCGGGTAGTCCCTATACCCTTACTTAAACCTTTAAAGGAGGAACTAGATCGTTTAGAAAAGCTTGATATTATTCAATCTGTTGATTACCCAATAGTTTTAGTACAAAAAAAGGAAAAACTGCACTTATGTGTGGACTACACTAAACTAAATAAAGCCGTACTTCGTACGCGTTTCCCTATCGGAAAGGTTGAGAGAATTCTTGCCCAAGTTTAAGGCTCTAGATTCTTTAGCCGCTTAGATACAACTTCGGGATTTTACCAAATTCGTCTGAATAAAGAATGCGAGCATTTAACATGCTTTATAACCCCATTTGGACGATTTATTTTCAAGAGGTTACCGTTTGGCATCACTTGCGCCCCTGAATATTTTTCAATGACTTTAAATAACATTTTAAGTGGTCTAGAGGGAGTAATTTTTCATATTGACGATATGTTAGTGCATGCGCCTACCCTAGAAAAGCATAATGAAATACTTTCGGAGGTACTAAAGGTAATTCACGGGGAAGGCATTACTTTAAATAAACAAAAGTGTATTTTCGGGGTGGAATCGCAAGAATTTCTTGGTCATATTATATCGGGCAATGGTATCTCGGTTGACCCTGAACGTATTTCATCCATAGTGAACTTTCCAGCTCCTTTCAACAAAACAGAACTTATGCGATTTCTAGGTATGGTCAATTTTTCTAGCCGTTTCATACCGGGTATATCTCAAGTATAGAACCATTGACCACTTTACTAAAAAAAAAGATTTGCTTTACCTGGGGTATTTCCCAAGAAGAAAGTTTTAATAGAATAAAAAAATTATTACAGGAAAGCCCTTGTTTAGATTGTTTTGATACTTCTAAAAACGTTATTATTTCAGCAGACGCCTCTTACTTCGGATTGGGAGTGCCGATCTTCAGTGTTTCACGATACCAACCCTAATATAAGAAGATACAGCCCATTTATTAGAAGGGGAAGGTTGCAACCTTTGGAAGAAGTCAGGAGAAAAAAAGGTAACAAGTAATCCTTTGACGATTTTAATTCCCAATCGGTCAACTTTTCTACCCAAATTCAACATTCAATATCTTCTCTTATTTCCAAGCGGTCACATTCACTATCAAAAACCTGCATCCATTCAGATACACATACAGTCTCTGAAACTAGTAATTATCTGAATCCTAATCCTTTGATCAATTTTAGGATATCCGCCGGCGTCAGTTCGAATAAATCTTCCTGTTTCCTCCAGTATGCCCCACGGTGTCTAGCCTTGAGATTCTATAATGCCTTGCAATCAGCAATTATGTGGATAGGTGTTTCTTCCTCTATACCACGGATTTTGTCGTCTTATTTCTCCACCAGTTTGAATTTTTTGTGGTGTCCATTTAGGCGACAATGTCCTGTTAGAACCCCTGTTAACTCTTAGTGCAGATTTGCTCTGGTTAGTGCATTCTTCCGATCGCTTCTGGTCATAGTTTCCCAGTATTATCTTTGCTTGTCTTTCTCCTACTATTCTGTCCCAGTAATCCAATATTTTCCATGTTTCTTTTATTTCCATATCTTCCAAGATTATATTGGCGCTGATTCCACATAAGGCTTCTGGTCTCCAGAAGGGTATTTGTGCCCCTTTCTTTGCTAGTTCATCAGCTGTCTGGTTCCCTTTCACCTCAGTATGTATTGGTAACCACAGCAGGGTAACCATGTTATTCCCGCCTAGTTCATTAAGTATACCTAAGCATTCCCAAACCGTTTTATAACTAATTACAGAAGAGCTCTGCGCTCTAACGGCTGCCTGGCTGTCCGACATGATCATTATTCTCTGGCTTCTATATTTCTTGTTAATGTTTAACTGGGCGCGTCTCCCAATGGCGTGAATTTCTACTTGAAATATACATGGGGTTTTTACCAAGCTTTCGGAGTGATTTATTCCAGGCCGATACACTCCTATCCTAGTTCCTTCCTTTGGTTTTGAACCGTCTGTGTATCGTTTAATACTATTACTACCCTGTTTAGTAATGTTGTTTTAATCCCACTCCTTTTTTTGCTATATTCTGTATTAAAATTATTCTTGATGAAACTATATGTTTTCGTTATTTCGTCCTGTGGCATGTTCCAGGATTTCTGTTCTCTAACTAGAGAGAGGAGAGTTTTTCCGCGAAATTCCCTCTCTACTTAATCTGTGTCTCGTTCTCTCTCCTACACTTTCCACTACTATATGTAGTGGCCTGAGGTTGAGAATTACTTCCATATCCGCTGTAGGGCATGTCTTCATTGCCCTTGTTATACATATGCAGGCCTTTGGATTCTAGCGAGGTTGTCTCTTGTTGTCCGTAGGCTGGCTCTGCTGCTCCATACAGTGGCTCCGTACGTGATGTTAGGTCTCAGAATGGCGGTGTACATCCACCTCATGACACTTGGGTTACAAACCATTAGAGCCATTTTTGACTTATGTGTTACCGCCCTTTCGTGTTTATTCCACAGAAGTTTACTGTCCAATGGCATGCCTAGGTACTTAACCTCTTGTCTCCATTCAACCTCTTTTCCATTCATTCTAATGGATTTCAGGTTATGTTTAGATTTCCTAGCGACGGCAATAAAAATAATTTTAGAAGGGTTGATTTTGAGTCCCACCTGCCTGCACCAGTTATTCGTGTAGTTGAGGCATCTGTGTAATATGTCACACAGACTCAAACTCAAACTTCCTTCTAGCAGTTATGACTTTGTCATCGGCGTAACCTCTACAGGCTATTCCGAGGTCGGTCAGTCCATCTAGAACTTCGTCAACCGTTAGACTCCACATTAACGGTGATATTTTCCCCCCTGTAGACATCCTCTGGGTGTACTAATGGAGATGTTATCATCTCCTATCTTTGCCTCTGCTACTCTAGTGGTGAGCTCTGATATCCACCTGATGTCGTACTATCTACTCCTCTGTTATTGGGGGTCTTTTGACAGCTTCGTGTGGAGTATTGTCAAAAGCTCCTTCTATATCTAAAAATTATTTTTTTCTCTGTATATAGGGTGTTAAAATTAACTAACTGCTTTTCTTCAAATCAATTTCTAAAATTTAGTTTCTTTCCAATGGTGTCGGTACTAGCATGTTTATGATTGCCTTTGTCCTGTTATATCAGTTAATTACTGTTTTTTTAGACCTGGAATCATTATCAGTTGATCGTAGTGCAGCTCTGGAAAACAATTCTCGAGTAAAAAACCAGTTCACTGCAGAGTGGATTGAAAATCAGAATTTTAGTTTTGGAACGGATAATGACCCATCATTATATTATTATAGTACCGCTCCAATTATTGTTCAAAAAGTTATCGAAAATGATTCATTATCAGCTGCAAATATCAACATAAGGAGTTTACGGTTTTAACAAGCGTGCAAGTAAATGAAAACGAGAAAGAAAACGTGAAACCAGATAGAAGTGAGTAAATTAGAATTCCAGTTTCAATTAAATTTAAAGGTTAAAAATTGATGCGATTATCTTAATTTAATTGAATTTTTAGTAGTAATATAACAAGAGAGTGAGAATAAATTGAAAATAATTTGACAGATTTTTTGAAAACTTGTTGCCAGGCAATAGTCACGAGAGCCCGCAGGGCTCGAGTGGCTATTGCCAAATAGCAACAAGTTTGAACAAAATCTGTCAAATTATTTTCTAATTTATGGAACTCTCGAGTTATATTTGACTAGATTATTTTTTGATTCACAAATTGGTGAAGGTCTTAAATTGTCTCCATATAGACTGATTACTTATTAGAATATTTTTCGAAGTAGTTTCTATAATCTTATTCGTTATTTCTTCATCAGAAAAGGTACTAAACCGATGATGTTCACTCATTTTATATATAACGTTGACACAATTAGATAATTATTTTGACAACTATCTGACACTTGCTAGACAAATAAAAGCAACAGTGATTATTCCCGAGAATAATCACAAGAGCTTTATACACTATAATAATGACATGATTGGTTGAAACTTACCCTTGTGTCAAATAAAGAAGCATTTCATTGGTTTTAAGAAACGTCGAAAAATAATCAACGGATTTACTTACTTTTTGTTTAGTTTAGATATTATATGGTTCAATATGAACCTATGTACCTGTGTAATAATTGAATTTTATGTTATCATTTTAGATGCTTTGGAAGATCACGCAGTACCACCAATACCTAATGGGAAAAATTCAACGCATGAAAATGACAATGCAAGCGATTTTTCTTAAGATGATGACTTAATAGACCCAGATTATATACCCAGTGACGGAGGTAATGTAATAAAAAATAATAAAATCACGGAACTAGAACACAATGAGGTAGGGGAAAATTTGGAATATATAGGAGGATGAAATGACGCCAAAGAGTGAACTCCTTAAAAGCAGAAAAAGGTTAAGAGATGAGACCAAATGGGGAAGAAATAGGAAAAAGTTTAAAATCAACTCGGTTCAAGAATATGTTTCTAGATTAGGAAAGAAACATGGAGCAAAATCTGTTTTACCTTTTAACTAAATGGTAATAATCCTGCAAATGAAATGGTAATATTCAACAATAATCCTGTAAATAATCCTGCGAACTGATAGTAATCCAATCGAGCGAAGGCATATGGTCTTTTATTTGAATATTGGACCTTGGAGGAGCAAAACTATGGGTGGTGCACCAATAATTTCACGGTGCAGCAAGATAATTTTGCAACACAAATAATGGTCTTATTGTACATAATAACGGTAGCGTTTATTCTAAAATGCATGTGGTCCCTATGGAAAACGCATCGAAGGGCATTAAAAAAAGACACCAACCGAGGCATTGCAGTGAATCAGACGTCAGGAACTTTGACTGTATAAAATTGTATGTACTTATGCACTCTATTTTTATGAACGAAAGGTAGATCTTTTAAATGTCAATAACGTGGGAAGATTTCGAAGATCAACTAAAGGGTTTTGAAAAAGTAAACTCCTAAAAATCCAGATATACACATTGAAGTAATTAATGGTATAATAATTCTTTATAATAATTTTGCTAAGTTGATACGTAAAAATTGGAAAAACTTAAGTTTAGTACAACAAGAAAGTTGTAAAAATTATTCGGATAAGATTAGGGATAAATCTGTTAAGGCAATTCAAGCGCTAAATTGTACTGTCAAAACACCTACCTCTATATTTGAGGAGCAATAAGCAAACAGTTGAAAATGACGACGAGTATGAATGATTTTTTTAACTTCACGAGTAAAGTATTACCTACTGAATTCAACGGAGAAGCAAGCAAGTTACAATCGTTTTTAGACTCATTAGATTTGTTACAAATAAACGCGACGGGTAATGAAGAAAATGCGATTCTACCAATTAAAACAAGACTGACTGGGAAAGCAAGAAGCCTGATAACGAGAGAAAAGTCTATCACAGAAATTAGGAACAAACTCAAATCAGAAATAAGAGGAGATAACCCAAGCCTTTTCTTAGCGAAACAAAGTAAGGCAAAATGGGAAGGACATAACGCAATACGCGACAGAAATAGAGAAACTGGCAGAGAAGCTTCAGGCAACATACGTCTAGGAAGGGATGCCAGAACGTCTAGCTGAAAAATACACCAAAGAAGCAACGATTAAGGCAGTGACGATGAACGCCACAGGGGACGCAACGAAAACGATCATAGCAGCGGGAAGCTTTGAAAACACACAAGAAGTACTATCTAAGCTGGTATCAGTAGAAGGCATAGTAAGTCATCAACAAGTATTACACATGAAGGACAATAGGAATTTCTTCAGGAAATCAGATTATAACTTCAGGAACAATCATAGGAGAGGAAGCAACGGCGGATTGTACAACGGCAACCCTCCAGGAAGGACATTCAGACAATACAACCCATGAAACGGTTATAGCAGATATATAGACTACAACAAGGAGAGGAAATTTAACAGGAATGGCAATTACAAAAATAACAATAACGAAAGAATACGCAAGATAGAAGATAAAATTGAAGACATGAGCAGACAAATAGCACAGTTTAAGAAATAAAACTACGAATTAAGGATGGAAAATATGGAGCTCAAGGAAAAAACAGAATTTTTGGAATGAAACATGACACAGACCCAGAAAAGTTTTATAGAGAAGAATTTGATAATACATGGTATTGAAGAAGGCAACGAAGAAGATGATGAACAACTAGAAAATAAATTAGAAGATGTAATGAAAAAGGTTAATAATAAAGTAGAAATAAAAACAGTGACAAAAATAGGCCAGTACTAATAATGAAAGTTGTGAATAAGAAAGTAGAAACTTTGGAAGGAACGAATAAATTAAAATGAACAAAGATATATATTATAGATTACCCAAAAGACATACTAGAACAGAGAAAACAACTAATAAGATATATGAAACAAGCGAGAGATAGTGGAGCAAAAGCTAAGATAATCGATAATACATTACTGATAAATGATAACGTATGTAGTCTAAAAGAACTAGAAGAAAGGAAGAATCAGTTAGAAATGCATACAGGATGGAATAAATCAACATTTAAGGAAAATAACGAAACTAATCGGAAAACTTTTAATACAACCTTCAATGACAAACGTTTTAAACAACTAAGAGGTAAATAAATTGTCAATTTTACACGTTGATTTACCGGAATACACAACTTAGACTTAGGACGAACGTTGGAAAAGCTTGAAGAGCTTTCAGCAAAATCTGAAGTAAAAAGAATGAAGATATATGCAAATAATTATATGTTCAAAAAGTGCACAATAGAAGAATTTATAGAAGAAGGGAGTAAAAGGTTGAAAAATAAACAAGTATGTATATGCGAAGTACCAAAAACGGTACAGCAGAGATTCTAGAAAGATATCACAACGATCCAATGTTGGGAGGACATGAAGGAACAATAGATTATTAAACAACCTGAGAGCAAATATTTTAGATGAAAAAACATGGAGAAAGTTGTACGGAAGTATGTAAATAATTGCTGCGAATGTCAAGTGAATAAAGCAAAACCAAGTCATAAAGAGAAATTTGTCATCACGGACACATCTATAAAACCGTTTGATATCATTTATATAGACACAATAGGTCCTTTTGTAGAAAGTAACAATGAGAACCGTTATTGTATCACAATATTATGTGAATTAACAAAATACGCGGTCATGATACCGGTCGTTAACAAAGAGGCAGCCACATTAGCAAAAGCTATATTTGACAACTTTATACCAAACTATGGTTTGATGAAAAAAATAAGGACGGATCAAGGAACAGAATATAAGAACGAAATAATGAAGAACTTGGTGGAACTTTTAAAAATAAAACACAATTTTTGATCAGCATATCATCACGAATCAATAGGCAGTTGTGAAAAACTACACAGAACGTTCAATGAGTACATAAGAAACTTCATTAAAGATTCTAGAGATAACTAGTGTGAGTTTGTAAAAATGTTTGCATATTGTTATAATACAACACCAAACACGTATCACGGATACACTCCTTTTGAGTTGTTATACGGTAGAAAACCCAACATACCAGGATTTTTAATGTAGAAATAGTACCATGCAACAATTTTGAAAGGTATGATAAAGAATTGAAATATAAGTTACAGTACGCGAATGAAAGAGCCAAGCAGTTTTTGATAAAAAATAAGCTAATTAGAGTAAATAAAAGCGAAAAGGAATCGTCACCCGTAAACTTCAGGGTAGGGGATTCGGTAATTCTGAAAAATGAAGAAAGAAGTAAGTTCGATCCAAATTACTTAGATCCGTTCAAAATAACGGAAGTAAAAGGAGTAAACTGTGAGATTATATCTCAAAACAATAAAAAACAAACCGTTCATAAAAATCGGTTGTATAAATACAATAACGACAATATTTGTAATCAAGTGAGGTGAGATCGTAAACAAACAAGCAGTGTTTAAAGAAACAAAACAAGACAATTAGTGTAATAAACAAACAATGCGAGAATCGTTAACGTTGTAATTAGTGTCGAAAATGTATCAGGGATAATTTTTCTGTTCCAAGAGGGGATTATGTGATGATCCCAAAAGACACTATTAGATTTAATTAGATGTAACTAGATTTTAATTTCCAATATTGCTAGCGGCCAGTGAACTTGAAGGTCACTGACATTGTGTAGTAAGGTTACTAGCATATTAAGGAATCACGACTGTTTTGTAAATAAATAATGTGTCAGCAAGGTCAACGGAAAAATCATCGACTGTTTTGGTCTAACAATACATTTATAGAATTTCCTATATCAAGACAGAGTTCATTTCTCTACAATTATTAATAGTACAAATGTTTATAGTGTATGTTATACATGGTTAGGTCAGTAAATTGTATACGTAGTGTTAAATATTATTGTCCCAGTGAGTTTTGATAAAGGATGGTATTTATTTAACCCCAATGAATAATGGTAAGTGTTTCCCGAAGATTAATGGTTCGATGGTTTAAGAAGTATGTACGAGGGGCACTTGCTAAATAACCACCACAATGTTACAACTTGCAGTAATTGAAGTTATACAAATTGCATTTGATTTCGGATCATCCGCAGCTTTCACTACGAATTCAAATCGTTATTTATCTATTCCACGTGCAAGAATAGCTGTACCCAGCTAATGTATTTTTATAATGTGTTTTTATAAACACTGGATTTTATAGCAAGCTGAAATAAAGAATATACTGAGTTTCTCTGTAAACAAAGAAACGATATTAAAAGCTATTATTTCAGAATGAATTCAGGACCTATTTATGTTACACTGTTATACCATTAATTTGTTAATTTATTACATTAGAAACATTCAAAACCTACTCTTTTATTTTAAGGTTGGTTAAAAACCAGACTATAATTCAACAAAATAAATATGTTTTCAAATAAGAACTATATTTTAATCACTTCTCAATAATGCATGAAGAGTCTTTACTCATTAGTAAAAATTATTCAAAGTATTACAAGATCGAAAATGATCTCTTTTCTTTGATTGACACTGTAAACAAAAAATATGAAAAGTATACTTACGTTTTCCAAAATGATTATATTTCGCTTAGTTTCTTCTTCCGGTAAAGATACGAATTTGTTGTTTATTTTTTGAAGAACATTCTCCATTGCTTTATATTTCGATTGAGGATAATGATTAGTCGCCATTTTTATTCAAACTGAAGCCTAAAACAGTTTTATATCAACATTTCCAATTCACTCAAACGAAACGTATAGAATTTACAAGAGAGAAAAAGAATTTAGAAGTTCATTATTTTACTCTAAGGCATGGGTCTCCAAACTACGGCCCGCCAATGCCATCAATCCGGCCCGCGACAGCTTAAGACTAGTGTCATGAATCTGGGCCACGACAGCCAATGTTTTACTGTTGTTACTATTGCTGTGATAATTTGAATGGAAGAGAATGAAAACACAGAATGATAATTACTCGGTTTTATTTACTCGCAAGGTATAACTTTACGACAGAAATTATGACACAGAAAACTCAACTTAAGTATTTTAAGCTTAAGCATATTAATAACTAACAAATAATTAAATTGAAATTAATCCCACTAATAAAACAACACAAAAACACTAATGAGATTTATGTAATTGTGATTCTCCATCAATTCTCCAATTGTTTGTAGTTGTGGATTAATTTTACTTGTACGAATTATTAAAAGAGATTTAAGATGTTTATCGCTTAATTTAGATGAATTTTGATATTTGTTCTTAAACATATCACTGCACTGTAAATCAATAATTTCCATTTGGACTTCCAGAGCCAGGGTTTCAATGGCAGAATCAAAAGAATTTTGAAAAAGCTTAATTTCATTCACAATGACATCAAAATCTGAGAAACGAGTATCGAAATTTATCTTTAAAGCACTCAAAGTTTCGACTGCAAAATCGACTGGAAATTCAGTCTCTGTAGTGTGTCTGAATATTTCACATGTTTTAAAATGCGGGAAACATTTTTTACGTAACTGCGATTGAAATAGTATTATTTTTTGCATGAATGATTTGATATCGGTGTATAAATCAGGAAGAAGCTGATTTTCTCCTTGCAATCTCAAATACAGTTCGTTCATATGATTTGTCAAATCGGCATAGAATGCTAATTTCCACAGCCATTCACTATTTCTTAAATCGGCACAAGGGCGATGCTTCTCATTCAAAAAAATTTCGATCTCTGCTCGAAGTTCAAAAAAGCGCTTAAGGACTTTTCCGCAACTAAGCCACCGTACGGCAGTATGATATGGCAAATCATTTTCTCCGATCTCTTCAATGAACTTGCGGAATTGTCGGTGATTCAGCCCTGTGGATCTGATAAAATTAACAACTGATATGACTGGTCTTAGAACTTCAGATGAATCCAAATATTTTCCGCACAAGGACTGTTGGTGAATGTTACAATGTAATACTAATGGTTTTGAACCACCTTCATTTTCTACAGCATTTGACACAAGTGCGACCACTCCTTTATTTTTACCACACATATTTTTGCCTCCATCAGTTTTAGATAGATTTCAAGTTTTTCCATCGAAGGTTTTTTTATTAATGGCATTTTCAACTCCCTTAAAAATATCTGCCCAATTATCGTGCCGTGAATACTATCAATATCGAGAAGTTCTTCATGCACTTCATAGCTTTTATCGACTCCACGAATAAAAATCAATATCTGAGCAGTATCTGAAACATCCGTTGACTCATCCAAGGATAGAGAAAACCACTCAAGATGTCCATTTTTGTCAGACAGTTGAGGTGATATATTTTCTGCGATGTCTTGCACCCTCCGAGCCACGGTGTTTGCTGACAAACTGACACCTTTCAATAAATTTACTTTTTCGGGTCATATTTCTTCAGCTACTGCAATCAAGCATTCTTTTTATCATTTCTCCATCGGTGAATGGTTTTCCACGTTTTGCGATTTAAAGAGCCACACGAAAGCTGGCGCGAGTATTTACGCTCAGTATTTGCTTTGGTAAACAAAGATTGCTGCGATTTCAGTCCGCGCTTCAAAGCTTCAAATTTTTCCGTCCGCAATATTCCTGTATATTTAGAGTAATTTTGAAGATGTTTCGATTCATAGTGACGTTTAATGTTATATTCTTTGAGAACAGCTATGGTTTCATTACAAATTAAACATAGCGCCTTATTACTGCACTCAATCACAAAATACTGAAAGCTCCATTTATCTTGGAACGTTCTGCATTCACTGTCTATTTTCGCTTCTTCTCCATACCAATAAATCACACATAAACACAAGTCTAATCAAAATAATCTTATTACTTTATTTCACAATAGGCAACTTCGCTTCCTTCGCCTTTCCCGCGCAAACTGACTCGCAATGGCGCCGCTAGTCTTTTTATACCTATGCAATAACTGCCATCTAGAAATGATCGGAAAAATTAGCCAGAACCAGAACTTTCTCGAAGCAATGCGGAAATTCACAAATATGCCACCTGTTAGTGGGTAGCTGAAATAGATAGTACCTAGAACAGTACATAGTATCACTATTCGACACTAGATGTCGTTACGTGTCACAATACACAATCAATAGTAATTGAGATGCAATAAAAGCCTATGTTGGCTTAGGTGTTGCAACATACCGAAAAAAATATTATGGCCCCAAGGCTTCAAAGTTTGGAGACCCCTGCTCTTCGGCATATATTTTGTCACAAGACAGGTGGTTTGATGTAACCATGAAGGACCTATGATGTATTAGCACATTTTTGATATGGCAAAACTCGAGTGAATTTTAATTCCAAGTTAGATGGGATTATGGATGATCTTATGAAACATACGATTACTCATCCTCTCAGTGAAAATGACGCTAATTCTGACTTTATATAAATTAACATTAATAAACAATATACAAAGTAATTAACAGTTCTGTAAAAAAAGTTATTTAATAAAAAATATAAAATAACGTTCTTCAATCACAATCTGCTTAAGATAGTTATATAAAAAGCCAATGATTAGGCTCCTGCAAAATGTCTTATTGGATACCATTCAATGATGAAATTTTAATCTTCAGTTTCCAGGTTTATTTGAGTATAGATCGGTAAAATATTGTTTGCTTTGGTTTTCGTAGCGATCTTCATTTCTTCTAACTGAACTCTTTATCATGTCATTCACTAATGAAATAGCGAGGTCATTATGTAGTGTACTGCTTCTTACAAACAAAGGTGCATTGGTAGTTCCTTGGGCTCAAATGTTAGCAAGACTTTGATATTTACTGAAATTCCATAGTTTCGATCGGTACCTATGTCCAAAATGGTATGAGAATCACTTCATACAGGCGAATCTTATTTTCCAAAGGAAACTCCGATTAACGAGTTCACATTTTTAGTATTGAATTGAAATCTTCATCTAACTGTGACAAGAAAGCTGACATACAAAAACTGCATAACCAACTTTCTGGTAAACGACCATATGTTAACAGGACACAACTCGGTTTTTATCAGAATTAAGCATTACCACCGGAATATAAGAAAATCAATAAAAATTTCCAAATATTCCACTTATTTTAATTACAAATATAGTTGAGTGAATAAAAACGACGAATACTCAGTGTGTATTAGTTTAATACTTTCCAGCTAAGCGCTTTCGGCTATTAAGCCATTATCAAAACAGATGTTTTCATTCAGTTTTTTAATTTTGAGTGAATTTACATCATGTGAATTATAATTTTACACCCTTCCAATAGGGTATTTTAATGTTTTTATTCCAATGACTCAATCATAACGATGATTCTATCTTGAGTATTATTTTTAATCAACTTGATGGCTTTGACAACTACTTTTTTAAATGACGACGGCTTTGATAATGGCTTAATAGCCGAAAGCGCTTAGCTGGAAAGTAATAAACTAATACACACTGAGTATTCGTCGTTTTCATTCACTCAATTTACATCTAGTGTGTACACCATATCCACAGGCATTTCTACAAATATAGTTACCATCCGTCTCCGATTTGATACACAATTCTCTCGCCAGCCTATATGGTTTCTAACCTCATTTTTCCAGTCCACCAATTGGAAAAAACAGAAGCCCTTACATAAACCCGTCAGTGACTTGGTTTAGTGTCGGAATTAACAGTGACTGGGGAGCTAAGGCAAACCAGCTGACAGTCGTCCGTAAACTGGACCAAATCCAAAGAACAGCATGCCTCAACACAACAGGAGGCATGAGAACCACACCAACAAGAGCTATGGAGGGAATCCTCGGTCTCACTCCCCTTGACATATACATCAAGGAGGTTGTTTTGATGACCATGGCATGTCTGCACTCTACTGGTATACAACCTGATGTAGGATCCGGTAAACTGAGACGTAACTTGTGGCATGAGGCCCTCAGGGAGATCCCACTGCTGCAGGCCAATACGGACTCGATTCCACCGCGATATGCCTTCAACAGGCCCTACAAGGTAATCTTTAAAAACAACTCACAAGACCTATTGGAAGAAGGCGCAATCCGCATCTTCACAGATGGGTCTAAATCCAATGTAGGCTCAGGATGTGGTATTTTTTCCAGATCCCTGAATCTAAACACAAAATGGGCAATGGGCTGCAATGCAGGTGTTGCTCAAACAGAGCTCACTGCTATCTGCATCGCTTCTAAAGAGATTACCAAAAGGAAAACCACAGGTAATAATATATACATCCTTACGGACAGTAGACAAACACTACTAGCCCTGAATAGACCACGCATTACATCAGGCCTAGTACTAGAATGTCACATGGCCTTAATCGAAGCCTGTAACAACAACACGGTCACTTTAGGCTGGATCAAGGGCCATGAGAAATCGAAAGGAAACCGTATTGCAGACTCGCTAGCCAGGAAGGCAGCCTCCCAAAAACTCTTGGGACCTGGCACTTTCATTGGTCTATCGGCGTCAGCAACGGCCGACCTATTAAAGGAACACTCCCTTAATATGTTTAAGGGTAGATGGGACGACGCAGAAGGCTGCAGGCTTGCCAAGGAGCTGCTACAGTATCCGGATAGCAAAGTAGCCAAAAAATACGTGACTATGAACAGGCGGAACCTACGAACAACCACGAGAATTCTGACTGGTCACTGCCACCTACGAAAACACCTTCACAGACTGGGGCTATCTAACACCCCACTTTGTAGAGGATGTGAACAAGAAGATGAGACTGTCGAACACATTCTTTGCGAATGTCAGACACTCTCTCAATTTAGGTTTCAAGTATTTGGCGAGCACAGGCTAACATACGCCAATATGAGGGAACTAAATTCAGGCGACGTTATCGCCTACTTCAAGGAAGTAGGCTGGATGACGAGCTAGAAGGAAGTTTTGAACCTCAGAAGGATGCACAATGGGCCAATTGTGGCCTAAGTGCTGTGGGGCCACCCACCCTTCAAACCTTTACAGATACAGATACAGAACAGTGACTATTTGAAGTATACGGAAAGGTTAATGCTTGATTGCTGGAGCTTGCTGGGCTAGTGCCCACGTTTGGGCGTCGATGCATAGACATACTCATTTCTTCTTCTGAAGGAACGACGAAATGTCGTATTACTCTCAATCCGCAAATTTCTAATTTTAAATTGCCTCAGTCCGCAGATACTTCAGTTCAATCCCTTCGTTTCATACGTCTAATTTACATTAATAAACTAATTGTATGTGTTAGGAGGATGAACATCAGCTTTCAGTATTTGCGACATACTAATTGTAATCATAAAATAATTGAATCCCAAAATACGTCAATTTAGATGATGAAGATTTAAAAAAAATGCTGTTATTTGGTAAGACTTTAAGAAAAACGGACAGTGGAGTGGTGTTAGAGAGAAATATATGGGGAAGAGTAAAAGATGGACAAAAAAAAGGTGGCTCCCTATCAACGGTATGTTCAACTTTATTTTAGAAGCCATACTTAAGGTACGTCCACACCAAAAGGAACACGTAGGAACATTATGTTTATGTTGCTTGTTCCTGGAGCTTGTTTCTGAATGTTGCCAAAAGTTTATTCAAGTTCCCCATTGCTTACGGTTGCCGCAACAAAAGTTCCTATAAGTTTCTCGTTTCCATATTGCGCGGTAAAGATCAAAGGAAATATAGAAACATTGGTGAACATTTTTGGTTTCACAACGGTATTTTTATCAGTGTGGACACGTTGTTGCTTGTTCCCAAAACTGGAAACTTGTGTAGTGAAACCGTCGCATCGTAACCGAAAACATCAGCTTAAGTTGATTAAATTAGTTAGTATTAATACTATTCCTAAAGAAAATGAACAGCGTTCAACTGAAAACGAATTCCCGAAACACAAGATGGTATAGGCTCACAAAGTGACAATATGAAACATACCAATGATGATATGGAGCTACAGAATGAAAAACAAATATCTACTTTTATTGAAAAGCCACAAATGAGTGAGAAACTAGACGCAGCATTTAGAAGATCGAAGAAAAACGAGGTACACAAAAGTCAAAAGGAGGGGCAGAGGAAAGACGAGAAGAAGCCTACATGTTCTCAAAGCAACTACAACAAAAAAACATAAATCCAGTTCAGCATTTTTGGAGAACATGTGGCTTGTAAAATTCGAAGTTTAAAAACCTAGTTTGCAAAGAACACCGTGGAATATTTAATTGGAAATATTTTGTGGGAGGCTTCCCTCGGCAAATACGACCACCCCTATACATACAATGGGCCACCTCAAGTTCATAAGCCAACAGCTACAGCATCGGGAGGGGCATCGCCGTATTCATCATCTTTGACACTTTCTTCTCCTGAGTATGCGGCTTCACCTTTTCTTAAAAGTCTGCCATCAAGAACCAGCAAACAGCCAACACGATATTATTTACAATGCTTTGTCATCTATTTTGTAATTTAATACAATAACATTATTATTAGACAAGTGCAGAATGTATATTTTTATGTTTTCCTAATAAAATGGTTACTTTTGTTTACTTTAAATATTAAAAGTCCTGCATTTACCTTAATTTGATCATGAAGAACTGATATAATATCATCACAGAATTCTGGTACAATTAAAGAAACTTCTTGTTTGGAAATTCTAAATAAGTACATCAGAGACGTATATGAATCTCCCGTTGCAAGAAATCGAAGTGTTAATAGTTGGCGTTCCTATGGAGACATAACAGCTCTATAGTTCATATCTTCTTTTTGAATTAAAGGTGAACTTTTGCACAGCAGCCATTCCAAATCAGTATCACTCATACGACAATTTTTTTTAAATATCCATTATCAATACAATCTGATATTATATCATCTTTCTTTAATGAAGTCTAAAAGACTTGGTCTAGTCCAACATTTACGGACTCGTTTTTTTCTGCGTTTTTAAAATAATTACAATTTCAGCTGCTGCTGGCTGTAAATATTCGTCGCCCACATCGTTTAGCAACTAGGAACACACTGTACTGGTGTAGACACAAAGTTTCCTGTTGCAGCAACACAACGAAACACTCACAAGAATGAGTTACCTTGATGTGGACAGAATGTTTACGAAACTTTTGCTATTGTTTCTGTTTCTATAAACAGGTTACGGCAACCAGCAACAAAATGTTCCTCTATGTTTCTTTGGTGTGGACATGCCTTTAGAGAGAGTAGAATAAGGACAAGAGGGACAATTGGTGACAACCAAAACCAGATCTTGACATATGCAGATAATGTAGTGCGCATAGCAAGATCAAAGGAACAATTTCTAAGGATCTTTGCTTTATTTGAAAAGAACGTGAAAGTGTACGAATTGTACATTAACGAGCAATAGACTAAGGATTTGGAAATGAAACCTGAAGCGAACACTCATCAAACTATAAAAATCAAAACAGGGATAGGCAGGAATACTGTATCGAGGTGAAGGAAGTGGACAAGAGGTTGGTAAAAAGAAGTCGAGCAATGGTAGCCATGGAGAAAATATGGAAATAAAAGGATATATCCAGAGCTGCTAAGCTAAAACTATACTGTGCAGTAATTCAGCCAACTGTATGGATGTGAATGTTGATTCTTGAATAAAAAGGAAGAAGACAACGTCAACAGATGGGAAATAAAAGTACTTCGGAAAAAAGTTGGGGGGATACAGGCAGAAGATGGAAGCTGGAGAAGAAGAACAAATGTAGTGTAAGGCAATTTATGAGAAACCGGAAATTGGCCGGTTGGTAAAAGAATATGGTTGTGAGGCTATGTTGTAAGAATGCCAGGCACGGCATGGGCAAAAAACTACGCTAGAGAGAGGGGAAGAGGTAGACTCGGAAGAAAGTGGATACAAGTCTGAGAGGAAGATCTACTACTACGAACACAAAATGCTAACGGGGAGATTTGAAGCGTAGCAAAATTTTTTAAACAATTTTAATAATAATAAGCTGTACATTTCCGAAGAAATTAAAGCTGTTCATTAGAACTCAATAATCCGTTCATCGTGGTGGATTAGTACACATTATTTTCCTTTTTTCTCCATTTTATAAGTCCTGGTTTGTTTTTGCTTTTGTAATAACGTTTTTCCATTTTGTTCTATTTTCTATTAAGTAGTTGTCTCCAGTTTTTTACTTTAATTTTCTTGAGGTCTGATTCAACTTGCTCTTTCCATCTTAACTTTGGTCGTCCTTTCGGTCTTGTATTAAGTGGTATCCCATCAGTTATTCTTCTTTGTGGTGACGTTTTTTTATTTCCTGTATATGTGTCCATATCATCTGATTATTTGCGCTTTGTAAAATCTTATTATGTTTTTTCTATATAGTATGTCTTCAATTTCTCGGTTCATTAGTGATCTTATTTCGTCATTTTGTTCCCTTTTGGATCCCATAATTGTTCTGATAATTCGTCTTTCAAAAATTCTCAATTGTTCCTCTCGATGTTTCTGCAGCGTAGGTTACGATCAGTCGTATCATTGCTTTATATATCTGTATTCTTGTGTTCTTGCTTAATTTCTTTTCTTTGATTATTTTCTTATTAGTATACATAGCCTTATACCCTTGTTGTATTCGGTGCTTAATGTGTAATCGTTAGTTTCTTTTGTGTACTATAAATCCCATGTAGTTGTATTTTTCGACTTCTTCGAGTGTATAGTTGTCGATTCTTAGTTCTGTCAAACTTTTCTGGTTTCTGCTGCAATGCATGTATTTTGTTTTTGTTTCGTTTATTTCTAATAATTTTTCTTTTGACTTATGTTCTATTATTTTGAATGTACTTTCCAATTATTCTCGTCTTTTGGTATTATTGCTATATCATATGCGTATGCTATTATTTGAAATGATTTGTTGGTGATTGTCCATTTTGTTTTATTTGTTTAATAATACTATCTAATGATATGATGAAGAGAAGTACTGATAATGCGTCTCCTTGTCTCACTCCTTTTATATTTAAATTTCTTCTGTTTGGCCTTGACTGAGTAGTATTGTAGCTTTTGATTCTTTCATCGTCATGTTTATTAGTTGAATCAGTTTTTCAGGTGTATTAATTTCTTTTAAATCTTCTACTAATCTTGTTCTTATTATTTTGTCGAATGCTTGCTTATAATCAAGGAATAAGATGTGTAGGTCTATATCATATTCATAACACTTCTCGGTTATTTGTCTTATTGTATGTATGGCTTCTATTGTTGACTTGTGTTTTCTGTATCCTAATTGGTAGTCTCCCAATATCAGTCGGCTTCTTATTATAATCGTTAGGATTTCGTAAGGAATATTCAAAAGTGTTACTGCTATGCAGTGCATGCATTTAGATATCTCCTTTTTTGGTATGGACACTATCTGTTCTATTCTCCATTCTGTTGGCATTTCTCCTTTTAACCATATATTTTATTTGTTTGTGTATTCTTATCTGTAATTCTTTCCCTTCGTGTTTAATTAATTCGGCGTTAATCGTGTCGCTTCCTGCTGCTTTTTTATGTTTAAGCTTTGATATGTCCTTGTACCTCTTCAAGACTTGGTTTTTCTAGATTGTTTAGTTGGTCTTCTACAATAATTTTTTCTTCTACTATATTATCGTTTTCTTCTTTGTAGAGGTTGCTGAAATATATATTACATTCTTTCTCCTCTATTTCATCTGTAGTTTTATTGCTTTTTCTGTTACTTTTCTTTATCAGGTATTGATACAGTATTCTTGAGTTGTTCCTTTTATTTTCATTCTCAATTTTTCCTAGAGTATTTTCTATGCATCATGTTTTTATTTGACATAATTTGTTTGCTTCTCTTCTTATCTCTTGGTATTAGTTTCTTATCTTGTTCTGTTTTTGTTCTGAGCCATTCTTTCCTAGCATTGTTTTTTTCTGGATAATATTCTCGCATTCGTTATCAAACCAGTGGTTGTTCAATCTCCAATACTGTTTTCTGCCTCCTCCATTATCGCCTCTTTAATCTTATTCCAATTATGTTCTATACTCTTCATGTCTTCCTCGGTTTCTATTCTATTCTTTAACTCTTCTTTATAATTTTGTGATATTATATTAGTATCTTCTAATTTGTCTAAGTTCCATCTTTTTTATTTTTCGTTCTTCTCTCTTCTACTTTTATATTTTTACATCTCTTTTTACCAGAATGTGGTCTGAGTCTATTTTTGCTCCTCTGTAGGACTTACATTATCGATAGATTTGCAATGTTTTCTTTTAACTAGTACATGGTCGATCTGATTTCCATATTTTCCACTTGGATGCATCCATGTTATTTTGTGAAGTCGTTTATGTCTAAACTTGGTACTTATTATACGTGTATCGGTAGCTGCTGCCAAATTGCATAACATTTGTCCGTTTTTGTTCGTATACTTATGTAATGTGTTTTTCTATGCTACATCTTCCAACCACTCTTCTTGTCCTACTTGAGCGTTAAAATCGCGCATTATCATGATTAAATTTTATTTTGGGCTCTTTTTGTAAGTTTCGTCTAGTTTCTCATAAAATGTGTGTTTTATATTTTCTTATGCTGCTTCCGTAGGTGCATATACATTTATGATTGATATGTTGTATAGTTTGTTCTTGATCCTCATATGTATGACGTTCGTTTATTTATCCCTTTAAAAAGCATCACTTTTTTTCCGCTTACCATGAACGCTGTTCCTCCGTATCCTTGTTTTTCCTTGTTTGCATACCAGATTGCGTATTCTCCCTTTTCTATCTTTCCATTTCCTCCCCAACTTATCTTTTAAAGATATGCTATTTCTACTCTATATTTTCTAAGTTCACTTGCCATTTCATGCAGTTTTCCTGGTTTTAATAATGTTCTCACATTCCATGATCCTATTCTTATTCGTTGTTTTTTACATCTAATTCTTTTCTTTTTGGTTTCTTTACTCGTATCCGTAAACATTGCGGTTGCCAACAGTTTTCCTTAGCTTTTACTGCTTATTTGGTTTTTGTTATTTTTTTGTTGTTGTGATTTTTACTATTTTATCTCTTTGTTCGTTTGCTGTTGGCGATCTATCATTGATTGTTCTGTTTCCGCCTGATCTTTTTTCTCGTTTTTCTTCTGTTTTTTGCCATTCATTTGCATCTTCTAAATTGTATTCTTCTCCGTTTATTATCAATTTGTTGTATTTAATTTTCGCGTTATATCCTTGTTTTCATGCTTTCTTCACATGATGCGCGCGTTCCTTTCTTTGAGTCTGTATTTCTATGGAGAAGTCTTCGTTTATATACAGCGTTAGGAAAATTCTGCGGGCACAGATGTTTTATCGTCAATGTGTTAGAAAGAGACAAATACATATAAATTGAGTGTATCATTCTTTTTCGCTAACAGGATATCATAAAGAGGAAAACGTGCAATAGATCTAAATATATGTCTGGTAGGCATTTACTTCCAGTTTTCAATAAACAAGAAATGCATTCAGGCTATTACTAGCCAGTTTACCACAGCAAAATGTTGTATAAACAACAACTCATTATGTAAAAGTTAGCAATTAAAGAAGTTAGGATTATAAATACAGATGTGTAATGTGGACAGTTTAGTTTATTAATTGAGAAATAATAAGATTGTACTAAACTGATAGCTTCAATGAACAATAAAAAAAATCAACATTACTTTCGTTTATCCCTTCATTATAACAACTAGATTAATTTATAAAGAAATAATTCAGAAGTAATAATCTAATTCACTATATTAGTTCGGTTAGTATACGCTAATATGATTTGAACAATAAATTTAAACCTACCTAGTAAATATTTGAAATAAGTGTATCTATATTATGAAAAAAATGCTTCTCCAACTACCAGAGTTTTGGAAATTTACATATTAATATTATTCAAAGAGCCGTTTCATCAAACAACATTCTCAACTAATGGTAATAACCATCAACAATTCATGGAATTATACTGGATGATATAATATGCCACTAAAAAATCACTGGAGAATAGCGTTGATTGATAACTTATATCAATCAACGGCGAAAAGCTAAAAAAATTAAATACGTCGACATTGAGAGTGCAATTAATGAATATAAGCATAATAATTTTCATTAACATCATCAGAGTCCAAAAGCGACAATATGTTGTAATGAAACAAGTATATATTCAGTGTATCACCATTTTCTTTAACAGGGTATCATAACATGCGAAATAAGTCGTATGCTAATATTTGTATTATAACTGTATTCTATTTACAAAAATATCTCAATAATAAACCACCTGTAATTCCTACGCTCCTGATAAAACGTTTTCGTCTACAGCCGTAATTCTTCTATTTCTATCTATCCCCTCTCTTCATTTTCAATCTACACGTTGGAAGTATGCCCTTAAAATATTCCTTTTGATTTATAAGCGAAATTGTTCTCCATCCATCTCTCGTAAAACGATAATTCTCTCATAGTCAACGAGAAAGTATAAGAGTCACATGGCATTACCAGTGTGTTAGAGAAAGACAATAATGAGACAGACAATCAAAAGCCAGCGTAGATTATTATACCAGACGAATACGAATCGCGTGTGCGCCTCTTGAGGATGTTTATCTGTACATCTGGGTACTGACTGAGTACGTCCCTCAATGTTGCTATTTAGCTCAAAACGGTGATTTATTCGAACATATGATTTAAAATCATTGAAGAATTAAGAAGTTTTATTTTTTAATTTATTACCTATCAGAATATTACTTTTATTTAAAAATAGTAGGTATTTTCATTATAATTTGATGTTATTTAAGTTTATTAGCATAGCGTCTTTTAATATATACTGTGTGTGTTTACATAGAGAATTCGTTTCTGATTTGCAAACAAGCGTAAAAAACAATCACATTTTTTTACTAATACATTGTTCAGATGTTCAGAGACAAATTTCACGTTGCCAAATCTGGAAAAAAGTAAAGGTTTTAACTGCTCTCAAACTGAAAACTACAGCAATTTCGAGCATTACAATAAAATGTTCAACAAATAGATCGGATTAATTATCTTGATCTGTTACAACCTCTCGAATGATCATAATTAAAAGCTTCTTATAACTTGTTCTCGTGTTAGAACAATGCATTTTATAATTAATATAGATATACAATGAAAGTTGGCAACACTGTTTCTGTTATCCTGTTAGTACCTACAAAGAATTTGTATAATAACACATTGTCAATATGGACATGTATTGCACGTTTGTGCCATGGTTTCCCTGTTGAAATCCGTTGTTTTGTGTTTTCCCATGTTTCGATTAACATCTTTGCTCCCTTTCACATCCTTATTTGGTTATACCGTGCTGAACACGGCAAATGAGCCAAAAACATGCATGTCCGCGGTTACCACTCTGTAGCCCTTTTTCTTTTTGCGTGAACTACCCATGAATCTTTTTGTTGTTGTTGTTTATATATCACGCGATATTCCTACATCTTCTTTGTTATATATATCTATATATATATATATATATATATATATATATATATATATATATATATATATATATATTATTAACAATAATAATGATAATACTTACTTTTATTGTAGCTGATTTAATGTATATGTTTATAATTTATTTAGAATTTTTTGATTTTAGTGGCTAGCTCAGTATGTTTTTAATATTTGTTTAGTAATTTATTTTAATTAGATTATTCGGGAGCATGAAATCCTTTTTCCCTTTGAGTCCTGGCTTATTGTATTGTTATCATTGTTTAAATAAAAAGAAAACACATTATTTGTAATAGATTTAATTTTCAATGCAATATTTATATTTAATAAAAATAATATGCGACGCCAATGGTTATATTGTACCTATTTATTGATTTTAATAATATCATCAATGCGCATGCGTGAAAAACTAGTCATGCGCTTTAACATGAAACGAACAATTCTTACATTAAAGAAGCATCTATATTTATACAACGTTTGTTGACGATGCAAACAAGTAAATGATTCATAAATAAACATAAAAGAATTTATATATCATAGTTATATATGATACAAATTGCTGTGGAAAGAAATGAGTTATATACATGGATAGAAAAATAGAAATTATATACAGATGGACATAGTTATTACATTATAAAATTTCAATCACCAGATTTATGCGATTACAAGATGGCGTAAGTACATATTTTAATTTATATAAAGTTCGGCATTTTATTAAATTTAACGATTTATGCAATGAATATACTATATAAAGTCTGTTTCCTTCTTTTTTAGATCGATCATATTTGCAAAAGTTTGTCAATTTATGAAATTAAGTACTTAATTGGTATTTTGAGTTTTTACACTGTTTATTGGCCAATAAATGATTTAAATACACTGACCTGTTGCTCTTGCATTGGGATTAAAGTCTCTGGATCCCAGGAACACTCCACTGAAGCTCCAAAAAACCAAAATTGTTGAAAATTTCGCAGATTCTTGTCGGAAAACTTGTTACAATTGACTGTAAGTATTTCTAATATTGTATTTAATAGTACTTTAGGAGTTTAAATGTCTTAAACCGGGAATATTTTTAAATTTCAGGAACACTATCACATACACTCCTCGCTTCCTAACACCAGCTTCCGTTCTTTCAAGCGTCCCCTCGATTCTCGACTTTTTTCAACAAAACAGTCTTTTGTTCTTTTCCAGGTCACTATTCCAAAGTTTATTTATTGATTCACAGTTTGTTCTGTCATCTTTTATAACCAATAAGATATTGTCTTTTGTAATCAGATAATTGAAACTTCTATCACTTATCAAAAAATTTCATACATACAAATACATTAAAATTGGTTATACTTAGATACACTTACATGGTACAACATTCAATATTATTATTGATAGTATATTCTTGTTACACTCATATTAATTATAAATATAAATTCTCTTATGTTATTTGTCTATATGTCATTATTTGTTTATCTATGAAATCTATTGGATTATATTCTATTCAATATTTATATTTGTTCTTATTCTTAAATTAATGATTATAATGAATCAACTATAGTAATATTTGTTTTCATTTCAGATGAACAGCTGATTATGTTATGAAAAATAATCTTCGTCTTAGGCAACTTTATTTACATCATTACATTGGTTAGGCAATATCTATATTTTATGTTATCATTGAGGTAATTCCCTTTTTATTATATTGTTATAGGTTATTATTTAATATATCTTTATTTGATATGTTGTTTAAATTAAGAAAAGTGTTTCCTTTTTACTTGTTTTCTTAAATTATGTTATTTTCATATATATTTCATACTAGCAACTTAATTTTATAATACTACTTCTCTTATTATCTAAGATATCTGGTTCAATATATATATATATATATATATATATATATATATATATATATATATATTCGTTTCTTGGTTGCTTTTAAAATTTCCGCTCTATGTTTTACACTTCTTATTTCTATAAAAATTGGCCTTGCTTTATTATCTTTCCATTCTCCTACTCTCCTTATGTCATTTACTGCCTCTTCTACTTTTATGTGTACTTCTATCTTCTTCATGACATCCTCTACTTTATTTTGAAGTATTTGGGTATATTCATTGACATCCTCTACAATTCCATGTATTACTTTGTTTTTTCTGGGTACATCTCTATCTAGTATTTCCATTTTTCCACACAGCTTCATTAATTCTTTTTTTATAATGTCATTTTCCTGCTTGAGTTTTTCATTTTTCAATTCCGCTATATCTTCATTCATTTTATTTAGCTTTTGTTCTATTCTCTTTCCTCTGTCATCCAAGGAGGTTAGTTTTTGCTTTATTTCTGCCATAAATGCTTCCATTATCTCTGTATTTTCCAATTAAGCGTCTTAAGTGCAGCTTAAGTATTAAAGATTCACTTAATTCAATCTTCACTCGAGCTGGCTTCGTTGGTCAATCTGGTTTTTATTTTCCGTTTGTTGCTGATGCCGTCCCTGCTTGGTTCTAGTTTCTTGGTATATCGAAATTTTATCAGACGATAATTGCTTGCATTTCTTAGTTTTTGTTACTCAGCGAAATTTTGTACTTTTAATATATTCTTACGTGGGTGTTTTTAATTAAATGTTAAATGCAATATTGTACTTACTTACTCTTTGCTGTTTTGATCACTGTATGTATTGTTCTTTCACTGGTTTCACTTATTACTGTTGTTTGATTGTTATTATCTATATATTTGCTTGATTTTGACGAGCTCGATTTATACACGTATTACTATTTTCAAACCAGGACCGTATCAACAATTTTGTTTTCCATTATTTCACATAAAAAAATACAAATCAAAAACTATTCGATAAATGATTCATGAGCTGATACCCACGTTTGCGTCATAATTATCGGTTCAGTTGTATTCTAAAAACTAATTGGGAGGACGTGAAGTGTATATATAGAGAATGATAGTCTCGTAAATTGCTTATATATCTGAAATCCATAACCTCGTCGTAAAGGATAAAGGATGGTACTTGTAGAAAAATAAAAAATCGGAAATGATCTCAAGGGAAAGTTTCTAATCAATAAATAAATGAATGGCGACCGAAATGAAAACATGTGAGTCGCGTTTCAGTCAAAGTTTTGTAAGCACGGAGTAAACAACCTTTTAACCCTCCACTAGTTCGCTTCGCCACAAGCCGCGCCGCAGTCGCCTCGCTTCGTATCTTCCGTGCCATCACGACAAAAAGTTTTCCAGAAAATGAAATGTGAATGAAAACAGTATTGTATATTGCACCCCTATGTGTGTGTATGTGTTACAAAGAGAAAATATGTAGTAGATTGTACTGTGCTTTAATTCAAATTTATTTACACATATATGAGGAAATGTTACAAAAAAAATTGGTTACATTTCAATTATGTTATTAGAAAGGGCTTTGAGCGAAATTATTTTGAAAATTAGAGAAGTTATATACCCTGATCAAAAGAGATCAACCATAAATATGTAAGCAACAAATTTAGAATACTCTCGTATATTAACGATTTTTTTACGTTTATCAATATCCAAAAGTATCTCATTTATCGTTGAAAAAAAACTATAAATGCAAATCTACCTGAATTGGAACAATTTGGAAAAAATTTTTAATATCAATTAAAAAAAACATTAATTATTTCAGTCCTATTAGAAGTTCATTAACAAATATGAATTTTGATCAATAGAAAAGCATCTACCTTTGTTTTTGACAATATTGAGAATTGATCAGAGTTGTAAGGTAGAATGCATTTACCATCAAAAATAAGGTTTTGTTACTTTTTACAAATGTGCCTACACATTCGAAAGTATTAAAATTACTATATTAATCTCTCTTATCTGTTAAAAATATTATGGCCTTTCCATTTATTAATGTTAACACAGTTTCGCAATAAATAAACACGCAATAAATGAGTAATGCATTAATTTTTAGAAACATAAAAATACGTTAATATAATGAATTATAAACAACGAAACATAAACATATATTCAGTGAAACGAAAACCCAAATACCCAGTAAAAATTATTTTAATATGTAAATGATTAAAATTTCACCCGAATCGGGTGAGAATAATAAGTTTCTGCTCACTAACTTTAATAATGGGTTAAACCTCAACGATTGCTTACAAATTCACTAAGGCGTACTCATAATCAGGTAATCAGCCATTAGAGTTTGGGGAGGACGCTCTAAATTTCGTAACCTACCGATTATGTTCCACACATGTTCAATTGGGAACAAATCCGGGGATCTTGGAGGCCAATGTAGGAGATGAACTTGAGCCTGATGGTAGTCATCTGGCTATATGTAGCCGAGCGTTATCTTGCTGAAAAGTTGGATTTTGAAGTGTTCTGAGGTAAGGAATCAGATTAGGTTCCAATATTTCTTAATGGTATCGATGTGCATTCATATTGCTCCTGATGAAGACTAAATGTGACCTTGAGCAATAAGCAATGGCGCCCCATATCATAACTCTAACAAACTCGACCATCATGCATGTCTAGCCAGAACACGGATTCATCACTGAAAACGATAGTATTCCATTCCTGACCCCACACTAGTCGTTCTTGGCACCACTGAAGTCAATTTCTTCGATGTTCCAGAGTTAAAAGTAACATCAACTGAAGTCGGGATGGAAAAGTCCAAACCTTCTTATCATTCCAAGGACCCTTCCATGGTCTGCAAACCACTGAATTTATATTGCCCTTGTCGATAAAAAACGATCTCTTAGAGCTTACAGCTAACCTTAGGCGACAATATTGGCCCTTTGTTGTCCTGCTCACTCGTCCTGTGCCTTTGGCTCTTCGTGTTTAGCCTTCTTGATGCCATCCTTTATAACATCGGATAACAGTATCCACACTTCTGTATATTCTACCAACAATTTCTCGGAACAACGATCCAGCTTCCCGAAGACCATCAACAATTCACTTCTCTCGAACTCAGTTAGCTGCCAATAATTTGCATTTCTTTCCACTCTAGGCATGATAAGCACTTGTGAATTCTTGTAAGGCAACGTTTAAAACCACTGTACTTGAATAAATTATGTATCATGATATCGAAACGGGCCGGTTCGTCGAGTACTTACGGCAAAAAATAATTGAAAAATAACAGGAATATTCAACTGATAGCACTCAAATTCTAATCTTGTATTAAGACTTTTATGATAAACAAGTACGAGAAATATTTTTAAAATAAAATAATATTTACTAGATGTTCGGTTTTTTATGTCACTGAGTATACAGTAACATTACTAGGAATATTATTTGGTCACATGCAATTTAACACTGTTCATAAGCGACAATATGGTAGAAACAGTTATAAGAAATAAGTATCGTATGCTAATATTTGTATTATAACTGTAATAATCTTCGCTACGACTTGGATTGTCTATCTCTCCATGCCTCTCTGTATCACACTGATAACGCCATGTGCCTTATACATTTTCGCTTTGACTATGAGGCGATTATCGTTTTACGGTAGAATTAAATGGGGACTGAATTCTGTCGTTTTCAATACCGAATATTTTGTGAGCACTAGCAATTTTAACATGTATACTGAAAATTAAGAGGGGATAAATAAAAATAGAAGAATTACGGTTATACAGGAAAACGTTTTATTAGGAGCATATGAATGACAAGCGGTCTACAGACTCAGAAATTTTAATAGGTATCTCATTTGAAAACAAACATAAACAGTGAACGAAAAAAAATTACAAAAAATCCAAACCCTGCCTGTCTTTCACGATCTCTTCCCACGTTGCGGAATCTCAAAAAGAGTAAAGTTTTCAACCATTTTCATACTGAAAATATTGAAGCAATTATCAGCAGTAGAATAATTATTTCAACACTACATCGGATTAATCATTTTGATATGTTGTTACAACCTCTCGAATTATCATATCTAAAAGTTTCTTATTACTATTCCATGTAAAAACAAATGGGTATGTGCAAAGCAATTACCAAACACGAAACGTGGCATATAACTCTCCTACTTAAAACTGGAATAACCAATAAGGACTTTATTTGACTTCTTCGCAAACATGTTTATGATATCCTGTTAATAAACAACAGGCCAGTCAAATTATCGCTCAAAATAAGCAATATTTTCAGTTTGCGGGGTTTTCCGAATGTTAGCTGAACCCCTCTGGCTAAAAACGCGTTAAATTTGATATCTCGATAATGCTTAGTCGTAGAGCCCTTTTCTCTTCTAAATTAAATGTACTAACTTCATCAAGTTATTACTTCCGAAAGCAAAAATGTTCCTTGTTGTTTCTCCCTATTTTTCATTTTTCGTCATTTCCTACTAAACCACTTCTATGAAATTTTACCTATTCCCAAAGTTGTAGATCTTTTAATTACGAACAACTTTATTCTCTTGTACCAATGCCTTCGGAGTTATACTGCCCAACTAAGTAAAAGTGCCGTATGTCACATAGGTAAGCCTTTGAGAAATCAAGGCCTAAAGTTTGAATGATTAGCCCTGAGTGATAAAACTCAATAAATTGGTAACAGTTGGCACTATTATCTCACTGACAAATTCAAAAACATTTTTATTCAAAGTTTGCTCCCAAACTATACCGGGAAACGTGTTTTTTTCAACAAAATGTGCACATACTGCATTTTTGCTTAGTATTCTCAATATATATCCAAGAAACTTAAACTACGCAAAAATACAGTAAGTGACCTTGTTTTTATGACTTCTTACCCAAGTAGGCTATTTTAGCAATAAAAAAGGTGAGTAATGGGTAAAAATAGGCTTGGTTAGATCAAGACCCTCATTTATTTAGTTTACTGTTAAAGTTTACTTTACTACAAAACCTTTAAATTGTCATATTTGATACAGTTTTGGCCAGTCCTGCATGATTTTAAACACACTTCACACTTTAGCGGATTAATAAGTCAGAATGTTTCCTGTTTTCGGGAAGAACTTCATCGAGTGCTTCTAGGAAATTATCCCTCTTTTCTTGAGGAAATCCACAGGGACACTCATGGGATTTGAGCATCTTGATTTCCTTCATAGCCTTTTTCTGAAGAAAATCCAATTCTTGGTATGGACACATAGGATCGTAGTTGAATTTACAATATAATACATAATCTCCTCTTCTTGCACTCACATGGACAATGTCACCCAAATACAATCTACAACGAGATTTCTTCAATTTATGTTGCGATGTTAAACCAGGCCAGTCAAAGAAATCAAAATGATGCATACGCAGCATTTCAACATTTCCCGAGTTTACGGTTGACACTGCAAGCACAAAGTCTTCAAAATCGTAGGTTTTTTTTGTTTTGTCAATGATTGTTCCACCTGGTGGTGGAAACTGTCGGCACTCATAAACGAATGGCCTGGTTGAAAATAATGCAAAACAATTTCTTCTGCAGCAATATCAGATGAGTTAATAACATACACGAGAAATGTGAAAAGATACCAGTTTTTATTCTGAGACGAATAATTGTCAAGCCAAAGCATTATTTTCTTAACATCTCTATTATTTTTTTAGAAACATATAGAGAGCACATACATTATCCTCTTCGTTCCTTCCGGAAATTCCCTCGTGCCAAAGCAGGGCATGAGGTTTGTTTTTTCCTTTTTTCCCAACAGGAGCAAAAGTTTCGTGATATGCTATGAGTCTTTTGACAAACAACACCTTCTCAAACATGTCAACTCTTGGAAGCATTATTATTTTTTGCATGTCGCCTGAAAAAATAACGGTCTCATTTTGAATATCACCTTCTGAATGTGATTTATAGGCTTCTCTTGCAGCAACCACTAATTCATGGTTATGAACCCATTTACTACACTTTTCATACTCGAGATCCAGTGTATCCTTATTGTGTTCATGGAGAGAAAACTCTTCGCATTTTTCACTCTTCGTGGCCTAACTGGGCAAATGATATTTTCTGTTCCTTAACAAGTCTTCTGTACAGATCATAAGATACTCTATTTTTGTGCATTAGAACAATATTAACATCAGAGTGTAAATATCGCACATTGGGTGCATGTTCTCGTCTATTTGGGTGAAAAGACTCAATATGTGTTATAATCTTGTTTGAAGATGGCTGTTTTCCTCTTCGATCAGGGGGAGGAGTCAAACTTCCCTGAGCGTTGTGTGTTAAGGTATAGTGTACAAATCTATCATTGGTAGGTTAATAACCTAATGTAGTAAGAAAGAACTTTTTACACCCCTCAAACGCTTTATCGCTGCTGTCTTTCAAATGATACTGAATGGATAGCATTCTTCTTTCTTTTTCATTATCATTCTTATTTCTTCTTCTTCTTTTCATATCTAGTTTTTGGCAAGAAGTTAGGATAAACTGTCTGCGCTCACCCCATGTCATGTTCCAAAATTGCTCATTTATTGGAATTCTTCTATCTTCACTGATATTTTCACCACACTTTTTCTTGCATCCATTGTTGTTACATGAACTCTCTAAAACATTGTGAGCCCTTTTCAATTCTTCGATCTTAATTTTCTTCCTTTCCTTTAAACTAACATCATTTTTTTTCCTTTTCTTGCGGCCGCTTTCATCTTGGCCTACGTCTCTTTCCTGTATCTCAACTCCATCATCTATCACTGCCTCTTGATTAGAACGAGTGTCCTCAAATTCCAAATTATCCAGAAAAACTATGTCACGCTCATTTTCTTCTATTGTTAGATCTTGGCCTAGGTCTACTTCCTGTATCTCCCCAGCTCCTTCATCTATCACTGCCTCTTGATTGGAACGAGTGTCCCCAAATTCCAAATTATCCAGAAAACCTACGTCATGCTCATTTTTTTCTATTGTTAGATCTAGGCCTAGATCGACTTCTTCTACATTTGAATCTAATCCAATCACATTAGTCTCATCTACAATATCACATAAGTCATTCTCAGTCAGTTCTCTTTTTGTTAAAGTATTAGTCTTTACATCAAAAACAATAACTTGATTGCTTTCTACAGTTATTTTGTTGGAAACATCAGTTAATACTTCATTTGAAGGATCAATAATTATAGCTGAACAATCATCTTCAACACTATTATTGGGATCGATCACTACAAACTAACTGCAATCCTCTTGCTTATTACAACCTGGACCAAGTTGAGCTGTTTTATTACTTTCATTACCTTGTAAAGATAAATCCATCATTTGTCTCGTTCTTGAGGATACTTTATGTGGTATCATGTTGAAATACTCAAATTGTCAAATAATATTTACTTAAAATAAATAAAGCGACTAAAATGTTCACTGGGTCATATCACTTTACATTTGTTGCTAAACAAAACATAACATAAACAAAAGATAAAGAGTAAATGTCGTATGTGCAGCCACAGTGGTAACATTGTTAAGCAAAACTGCCGTATGTGCTAGAACTAAGCAAAAGTGCAGTATGAGCATCGGAGTTACTGCATTTATGTTTAGTGTCGTGGACTTACGACACTTTTGCTTAGCAATCGAGGGATTTTAATGTACTTTCGGCAAACTACATCTGGGTATCTAGAAAACGGTTGGAGATACGGCATTTTTGACTAGTTTATTGGATTCCTCGTGGTCTAAAACATGGATATCAATGTATAACTCAAAATTGATAACTTTGCACGTACGGCACTTTTTCTTTGTTGGGCAGTATAGCCTACTTTACCGAGCGAAATCCGAGCCAGTGTCGCAACGTGTGTTTACGGGCGCACTATAGTTGTAGTAATTGTCCTAGGAATTTATTTTTAGCCTAAGAAGGGATCGGTGTACAGTGAAGTGAAAGTGAGCATAAGCATGTATTGCTCAGTGATTTGTATAAATAACCGAGAGGGCTATCGTTCGAATGTCGCTAATAGTTTTCACGCAATGGACTTGATAACGCACAGATAGATGAGACAATGATTGTGGCGCCATCTAAAGAGCCTGTCGACTAAACAATTGTGTAATGTTAAAAAGATTTCTGTAATTTTAGGTTTTGGCGGTATATTCAAATTTACTGTATTTTAATTATTTTATTTCAAAATAACCATTTATAGTCCATCATTTGACATTTCATTCAATTTAAATGCAATGTCAAATGATGGACCATAAATGGTTAATTAAATTGGAAAAAATAAAACAGTAATCATATAAACAGTTTATTTATTTTGTTATAAAAATACACAACAAATAATTTCTTTCACAAAGAATAGTTCTTAACAAACAAAATGACAATAAATAAACTATAATGTAAAAACAATGCAATAATTAAAAAATAATTTGAGTAACTTACATTCTAGATTGGAGTATCATTAGATTTTTAAATGATGTTAAATCAAGATAAAACTAGAAAATTATTTATGATAAGTTTATATTAATTTATTTATTATTACACTCCTATAAACACACAGAGCTGGACAAACTACTGGAGTATAACCGCTACTTACTTAATCAAAAAAAGTGTTAGCAATGAGTAGTTAACGACTATTTTTGGCAACTTTCAGTGAAAGAAAACGTTTGAGTATTATTACTGTGAATGTTAGAACAAAAGTAATTAAAATACTTTTAAAGGAAAAGCTGTTAAATACTGCCCAGCTCTGTAAATACAAGGTTCCAAGTAATTACATATAAGAGTGCTAAACAGCACTTGTGACTGTACAAATTTAAAATAATATATCTAACATTTTATTTCCACTTACAACACATCTTTATTTCTTTACTGGAAGTATTAAATATGTTTATATCATAAGCTTAAACCTAGTATATTGCATTTTTGTATATTTCTACATTTAAAAGCATTCCGTTCTTATGAAACCATCACATAAGGCAGCTTAAGTTACTTTGCAGCCCCTGGCAGTCTATGATTGTAAAATGTCTCTTAAGGGCTCTTAAAAATCCCACCGTCTCGTGGAAGTCCTTTCTCGTTTCTGGTTGAGGTTCTACAAGTAAACACACAAAATAACAACAATAAATCAGTAAACACAAATATGTTTGAAAATTTATATCAACAAAAGAAAACAAAATGCGCTTACTATTGAAATAATAAGTTTACACGTGCTTTTGTATTAATCCAAAGAAAATATCAAAAAATGTTTGAATGTTTTGGTTTTTTTGAATTCCCTTTTTTTTGGTTTTTAACTATTTTATGATTTATTGTTTTTTTTTATTTTTTGTCTTTATTGGATATTTTGGATTTTTGGTTACTGCTAGACAAAATACGTAATGCCTCAACAAAAGTTAATACTCACTTTCATTTTCCATAAATTGTCATACTATGGGCTATATATGAAAATCGGCAAGGGGTCAATACCTTCCATCCCATAGCTGGTGGAGGGAATAGCTATAACATAAAATAAAACCCAGATTATTATTTTTCCAATGGGTACATTTTAAAATAGAATTGTATTAGTATGGTGTACACACTAGATATAAATTGAGTGAATGAAAAGACGAGTACTAAGTGTGTCATTTCATTAAAATTCCAGCTAATAGCTTTCAGCCATTAGGCCATTCTCAAAGCTGTCAACAAGAGAAAAACATATAACAGGTGTCACAAAACATCAAACCCTGTAACTGCTACATACAATGAAATAAAATGTTTGATGTTACATCATTATTTAAGTAAAATTTGTTAAAATTACCCTATAGAGAGGGTGTACACACATATCATTTAGTTAATATTTTCAAATTAGACGTTTCGTTATGTGAATTACAATTGTACACCCTCTTTATAGAGTAATTTTAAGAAATTTTACTTGAATAATGATGTAACATCAAACATTTTATTTCATTGTATGTAGCGGTTACGGGGTTTGATGTTTTTTTACACCTGTTGTATGTTTTTTTCCTGGCGACAGCTTTGAGAATGGCCTAATGGCTGAAAGCGCTAAGCTGGAATTTTAATAAAATTACACACTCAGTACTCGTCTGTTAATTCACTCAATTTACATTTTAAAATGTCCAAAATTATAGCATGCTATATTGAATGCGATAAAACTTACCATCAATTTTTGTTAATTTCCACTCATATGGGAAGGCAAATGAAATTGTCTTAATAACCTCCCTTCGTCTTTCTCAAATCTAAAGAAACACTGTTTTTGAAAATGAAGGGAACATATCCTCTATCGTTCCCTCGTCGACAAATTTAATGATTCTTACCACTTCGTTTCAGCCATATTAATTTTATCTTCCTGGGTTGGAAGATCAAAACTGTAAAAAGAAATATTTACTTTAGTAATACAGCAATTTTCAGTTTAGCTAATGTAAAAAACAACCATGATCTCTAAACTTGTCGATTAAATTAGTAAAAATTATATGTTTTATCCAAATAAAGATAATGGTAGCTAATTGAGAAAAAAATGCTCAAATTTTTTTAATTAAACTTACCGAGTAGACACCTTCAGAATACACTTTGACATTGTCTTTCCAATTAATAACAATAAAGCAACAACAGATAAATATTACACTATAGCAATTACAAAATACACCAAAATATCGAAACCTTATAATAACTTCAACACTTGAACTAAGAAAACGATAACAGTAACAGTATAACATATAAGAGGTCTGTTCCAACCAACACAAAAACCGTACAATTACGATACAAACCCAGTTGACCTGCTGATTAGTGAATATAATAAGTCTGTGCAATTTACATCAAATTTGCTGCGTTACTGAGATTGTACGGTACTGGAACGGTATTTACTTCAGTTGGAACAGCCCTCCTGTGGGTACTAGCAATATGACATCGCGCATACGCAGTAATAAAAATCAATAAAATTTGATTACTAACGACGTTACAGTTTTCGTTAATTTTTTTGGATTAACTACCGATTTTAGTTACTCGACAGGCTCTATAGATGGCACGGTCTGCAGTGTCCCTAGCCTGATACAAACGAATCATGTCTATCCACCTCGGGTGCTTAATTTTACGAACTTTACGCAGTATTTTTTATTAATAAATGTGTGAAATAGTTTTAATTAATCATTTGCTCATTTTTCTAATTCTTATTCAATTTATTATCCCACTGAATGCCATAAAAATACCCAAATTGAAGAAATACAATATTTAAATGATTGCAAAGAACACACAATTTAAAGTTTTTTCATTTCACATTTTGAATGGACTACAAGTACAACATTAAGTGTTCCATCTCTTCAGTTAAAATACACATTCTATAATATGATACTTCTTTCGCACGTTATGATATCCTGTTAATGAAAAGAGTAAAACACTGAATATACTTGTTCCTTTCTAATACATTGTCGCTTATGGGCCGTGTTTTAATTTACACGTGACTAAAGAATACTCCTAGTACTGTATATACAAACAATTGAATTTCCAATTATTTCCACTACAAATAATGCCTCGACATTTTCACCTTCTATTTATAAAAATTCAATTCCCCATCAAATCTGGAGTAAGATTCCGGCAATACTCTCCAAATAATCAACGTCTTGAAAAATAGTGTAGGCGAATTAGATAAAAAAAATTCCGTGCTTCCCGAAAAATCGTCCAAAGCTGGAAAGTGTTTGAATACCTTAAGAGGGTTCCAAATAAGAGTCCTGTGAGTTTGCGATGGATTTTGGCTTCTGCTTTTGAGAGTCAAAAAACCGCGGAATTTTCTCACATGTTTAAATTTTTCGCGTAGAACTCCTAATCGACGCATAATACAGAAAGTTGTACTCCTAGCTTGTTTAAAGAACATTAAATTCCGCGTCGAATGGTGTTTAGTTTGTTACATGTGGTCTACTGGTTTAGCCACAATTGATTTTTGAAGTTGGGTAATTTTTACAAACTTGGTCAAAAAGTTGATTCTTTGTTTAATTTTCGTCTTAAATCTCCTAAATGATGCAGCCTACAGAAATATTTACTCTAAGCTTGTTTAAAGATAATTTAATTCCGCGTTGGATAGTGTTTAATTTATTGGTTTAGCACCCTGGCTGTGAAGATCATGACTGACAACGTGGAGAGAGAAATACTGCCAAAGTCAGCAGATTTGATCTGGTAGCTTGGGAAGTGGAATGATATCGACCTTCCAGGGTGAAGAGGCTTCATGGAGACCATCACATCAAATGAGCCTTACAAGACCTCATGTATACTGTGCCTCTCGTTCATTAGAGCCCCTCCCTCACATTTCGATACAATCTACAGAGCCCTCAAGCCCTCACAACAGCTGCTAAGAAATTCAGAGAGCTCCGACAACGCTGCTGTTTTGTCGTAGTCGTAGTAAGTCCCTCAATTAAGTGAGGTTTGGCCTATTTCAGAGATCGCTTTCGAAAAAGAATTTTGCCTTGGCGTCCTTACCCCCTACAGAAGCGGCTACGCGACAGCACTCCCTCAGAGCTTATTTACAGGTTCAGCAGTACAACGACTGATTCACCGGCCCCACAAGAACTTCTCAACTCCATATTGTGCACATGTAAAAAGGGTGAACAGCATCATGCTCCTGTAGGAAGGCAGGGATAAAATGCACCACCATCTGCATAACCTTCAATGGACACGCATGCCTCAATTCCGTCCCTGAAGACTAGGAGGTTAGTATATTGGATGCTACCCAGTATGAGGAGGAGATTGATGTCATCGGAGGAGAACAAGAAATGAATCCCCATTCTCAAGATTCCAAGGACGAGGACATAGTTTACGTAATCGGCGAAGAGCGACCGTCTTTACCCAAACGGCGAAATATATCGCCAACATGATTACCTTGTACATCTTTCATATTATGATCTTTTATGTACACAACTAATACTGTTATCGTTTTCAAGTATACACCTTTTGTTACCTTCAATAAAGCATTATTCATAATAATGGCTTCTTATATTTTGAAGCCCATAACATAATTTTGGAGTGTCCCGGTGCGGACCCAATAAAAGGAATAAATCGCCTGAATAAAAGGAATAATATAGCAAAATATGAAGTAGGACAGAGGTGTCCCACTGTCCCACAAATGGTTGCACAAGCTACGAGTAAAACAACTTTTTGTAGTATTTGTCGTTTTGGAGTTGTAAGCCGAAAAATAAATAAAGAATAAACTTTTTAGCCAAGTTGGTAAAATATGGCCCGATTGGGGCTAACTGTGTGCGCCGATCTTGTTGAACTAAACACTGTTCGACGCGGAATTAAATTTTCTTTGAACAAGCTCGGAGTAAATATTTCTGTAGGATGCATTATTTAGGAGTTGTAAGGCGAAAACTAAACAAAGAATCAACTTTTGACGAAGTTTTTAAAAATGGCCTAACTTCAGAAATCTCTTGCGGCTAAACCGGACCAAATTTAACAAACCAAACACCATTCAACGCGGTATTTAAGGTTCTTTAAACAAGCTTAGAATACAACTTTGTGTATTATGCGTCGTTTAGGAGTTATACGCGAAAAATGTAAACATGTGCGAAAATCCCGCGGTTTTTCTTACTCTCAAAACTTAAGCAGAAACCAGAATCTGTCGCAAACTCACAGGACTCTTTTTGGGATCCTCTAAAGGTATTAAAACACTTTCCAGCTTTGGACGATTTTCCGGGAAACATATGTCTATTTTGACTGGCCTAAAATACATAAATATAGCTGAATATGTATCTGTGAATCTCCCATTAAACTTTCAAGATATTATATAATCTACTGTAGCATGAGGCAAAGACCGTAAAATTGCCAAAATGATTTTGTAATATTTCCAAATAACGTTATTGTCTAGAAAAAATAATTCAATAAATCTATTTTTGTAAAAACCACACTACATGGTCGTTTTCAACGAATACTGGTCACAATTTTTAATCACAAAGTTTGGTTAGTGCCAGATCGCAGATAGTTCTATGATTTTATAAGTTTCATTAATAAAGCAAAATTTATATTTTTTGGTGAACCTCCCATATTTAAATCAAAAGACTGCGTTCGAACCTATAAACGAACACATATCTAAATTTAAACATAATTTTATGGAAGGTCATAAATCGCCCTTAATTTCAATCCAACTGTAAAATAAATATGTCTCCGAAAATGTGAAATCCATACCAAAAATTTAGTTTTTTAGCATTCCAATGATCCCCTGCTTATTAAATTGTAATAATTGCAAAATTAAAAATCTTGTTTTTCAATAATAATTTCTATAATTAGTAACACTTTCAAGAATATAAATTCTCATATAAATAATATCAAAAAGAGTCTGTTAGATGAATTGTGTCAATATTTGTTTAATCAGTCATATTAATACATCATTTGCCTTTTGTTTTGGTTTCCAAATCAACTCCATGTGTATATTTTATTCGAAAGTTTCTCGAATTTTTCATGATTAGAAAATCAAAAACACAGTACAATCTACGATGGTTCGTAAAATAAGGAATTGATTTATTTTAAGCATCAAACGCAATTTTCATGAAAAAACGAATTAGCCAGTTATACGTTACATTCGAAATAGCAGTAATAGGGATGTTGACTAATTTTTGGAATTGCTTTTATTTTATAGATAGACCCTAAATAAACACGAAAATAATAATTTTAGAAAAAAAAAGACAGATTCCAAAAAAAAATACGTAAATAAAAATAGGTTTCCAAATTCCCGCTAAAACGCTCCATGCCGTCTTGGGACGTCATCAAACTATAAACGAATCTCGCGTTCTGTCAAAGTTAACTGTTCTGGTCTGAGTTCTTACGAATAAATTAAATAAAAGTTGTAAAAATGGATAGATCGTCTTACAAATGATGTGCAGTGCCGAAGTGCAAAAAAACGTCAATCAGAACACCACAAAAACTGTTCATAAACGTTCCAAAAAGTCCTCAAATAAGGCAAAGACTTGCTAGACTAAATCCACCTTCATTGTACCAGTTATTCCTGTGAAGATCACTTGTAATTTGTAAGCTCTGATAAACTATAAATATAAATTTAAAATAATTTTAGATATTTTTGGTTAAGTGGTAAAAATAAAAAGCTTATTTATTATTCAATAGTAGTTTGTTTGTTTACAGAGCTAATTCCAAGTTTTATTTCGTTGATATAGATCATGGGTGGCCAACCTTTCTCTAAGCTGCGCCACTTTTGACTCCAAAAATTTTTAGTGTGCCACTCATTTTTGTTTCCCAATTTTATAATAAAAATAAAAAAACTTACATATTTATTTCTTTATTATCGATTTAAATATAAAATAAACTCTCTACTATAAGTTACATATCAAACAAAAATACAGCAAAGATTTTCTAAAAAAAATAACAAACTCAAATAAATTTAGGAATTTTTAATGTGGTTTTTGTATCTGAATATTTTTCAGAATGGTGTCAATAGCGGGAGAAATTTTTGAAGAAGCAAACAAGATTAGGTGTTTCAAATGAGTATCTGTTAATGTTAAGCGGTATTTATTTTTAATAATATTAATAATCGAAAATATCTGTTCTAATATGTAAGTTGGTCCAAACCGACAACAGTATCTAAGAGCCAAATCATGTAACTTCGGAAAATCTGCAGAGTACAAATTTCCAAAACTCAATATAATCTTGATTGTTTGCAGCAGTTAAAATAATATCTTTATATCTGTCTTTTAAAACGGAGTGATTTTGCAAATCAATTATCTCAGTTTGTACTTCAGCAGAATATTCTTTGATTTCCTGGAAATAAATGCCAAACGGGATTATAAAAAATTCAATACTTTTTTATCTTTCTGGACTAAACCTATTATCAAATGAGTTCCAAGACGTTTAGGAAATTTTTTAATCGGCCATATTTTGGCGTTTCATTAAATTTTGTTAAAAGTTCCTGCGTGCGAGTGAAATGAGCTAATATGTTAATGTGTGAAAATAATGTAGGAAAAATAGTTTTTACCCTGAAGTCGTAAATTTAAATTATTTAAATCAGTCTGTCAGAATTGCAGCATCCCACAACCAATCTTAGTTTTATTGAAGGAAGGAAGATCATCGTTTTCCTTCCTTTTTTTAGCCAACGTGTAAAAGGGTAATCTCGTATAAGGCTCTTACCATTGACTCCATCTCCTCGCTTTCTTTGTGAAAAAATAACTGCTGTCCTGCTATTGACTGTTTCTTCCTACTTATGAAGTCTGTTCGTAATTTTGAACCCACAGGATATGTTGCATTAAAAGCACTTATGCACTTTGGTGAAATGTCGTTCCAAGTTAAATTTCCTCGGAACTGCCACAAAATTCCCGTAAGTTAAGCAAACCATCTTAGAACTATTTTGATTTATAACGAAAAACTGTATTAGTGTTTTTAAATGAAACTCACGGTCTCTAGTTAATTCCACAATATAATTGAAGTTATTGAAAATTCTAAAAAATTGACAATTGTTTCGATAAATCAATATCATCGTCAGAATGACAGAAGTTACATTTCATTTTATGCCTACCTGATTTTTAGTAGTTATTTTTGGCTAGACTAAACATCAGGTAGGCATAAAATGAAATGTAACTTCTGTCATTCTGACGATGATATTGATTTATCGAAACAATTGTCAATTTTTTAGAATTTTCAATAACTTTTATTATATTGTGGAATTAACTAGAGACCGTGAGTTTCATTTAAAAACACTAATATGAGCATATTCCACGAAATAAGGGTCGAGACAGTTAATTTCACGAAAAACTGTTCTTCCTATTCTATAAAATCATGCTCGGCAATATCTTCTTTACACTTTATACTTCCATTTTAAATAAAACAACCGAAAATAAAATATTTTTTTCCAAAAAATATGACACGCACCGACAAGCAAACGTCAAAAACTGAAAATAAATCATAACATACCAGCAACTCTCTCGCGCGGGGGTGCTACATTAGCTCAGTGAAGTTACTATAGTACTTTAAGTACGACATTTTTGTCATTTTTGGAGAAATTTCAGTTTGTTAGCACGATACAGCCTCCGGAGTATATACAAGTGACCAATTTTATGATTGGATATTGTTCAGGGCGTCTCAAACATGAACCCTATTGAGACTCAGCTCACTATGCCAGTACAACGAGTGCTATGGTACTTGAGGTACCAAATTGTTGTCATTTTTGAGGAATTTTCAGTTTGTTAGCACGATACAGCCTCCAGCGTGTATACAAGTGACCCATTTTATGATTGAATATTGTTCATGGCGTCTTATAGATGAACCTTATTGATTTTTAGCTCACCAGGGCTAGTACAACGGGTGCTACGGTAACTGAAGTGCCACATTTTTTGTCCTTTTTGGAGAAATTTCGGGTTAGTCCGATACAGCCTCCGGAGTGTATACAAGTGGCCAATTTTATAATTGGATATTTTACAAGGTGTCTCACAGATGTACCCTATTGAATTTCAGCTGACTATAGCGAGTACAGCGGGTCCTATAAATCCAGATATGGTGCATTTTTGGTTACTTTTGGAGAAATTGCGGTTTGTTAACACGATACATCCCCCGCAGTGTATACAAGTGACAATTTTATGATAGAATATTATTCAGGGCATCTCACAGATGCGGAAAAGTTCACATATCTATACGACCAAGTTTCCTTTGGATACCATTCTGTTTTGATAGTGTTGTTTATGTGGTTTCCTTGGTGGTGTAAATGAGTGCATTAGAAGTGGATTCCAATGTCACTTGTTTCTTTTGAAAATTATCATTGGGGGGGGGGGGGCAACTTCACTCTATATTTTAAGGTTTAACTATGTAAGTGGAGTTGGGATTTTCTTTTCTTGGTGGTGTATTTGAGTGCATTAGAAGTAGATCCCGATGCCACTTGTTTTTTTGAAAATTATCATTGCGGGGGGTCAAATTCACTCTATATATTGAGGTTTAACTAAGTAGGGGGTGGGGGGATTTTCTTTATCTTGGTGGTGCAAATGAGAGCATTAGAAGTGGATTCCAATACCACTTGTTTGCACTTGCATTACAAGAAAATTTCGATTGGGGGGGCAAACACACGCTAACCCCCCATTAACAAATAGCTGTAGTCTCCCGGGAAGTATGGTGCAAAGAAAATCATTCATGGAGCATATTGGTGCACTAGGAGTGCATTACGACCATATATGTTTTTATTGAAAATTTCGATTGGGGGGGGGGGGCAACTTCACTGAGCTTGCTACATTGGTGCTGTGTAAATAATCAGCGGTTCCCATATACACCGAAATTTTATAGTCCCGGCGCATATGTTGCTTCTCAATGAGGGGGATTTTAGATTTTCCGCTTTAGTCGAGTATGAGTTTTGGTTGTTTGGTTTAATCATATTGTATTTTTTTCTTTATTAGGGGAAAACCTGGCGTGCCGCTCTAGAGGGCCAGGCGTGCCACTCTGTGGCACGCGTGCCGCGGTTTGGCCACACTTAATATAGACGATACGTATAGTTCGAAATATGATAAAAGAGTATATAACATGAGTAGGGTGTCTCTCTCATTTGTAATAAAGTATATATATGTGAAATTATAAGTACTTACAAAGACATTTTTTTCCGCTGCACAAAAATCCATATATTTAGCAAAGGAACTTGCACCATCATAGAATCAAAAGTTACAGCTATTTCTTTTGATGGATCCAGTCTCCATTGTAATAAAAATCGTAAAATATTATCGTTGTTCTAACAAATTATGATGAAAAATAGTTCAAACTTTTAACTTTGTTATGAGAAATAAGTCAACTTATTCGTGCAGTGACGTCATCGCGCTCTGATTGGTGTTCGCAGTCACGTGATAATGGGTGATATATAACGCAATTTAAATTAATTTTATTTAATTTAAGACGAATAATGAAGTTCTTAAAATGTTATTTTAGGTTTCTAATAACTATCATTAATGTGTAAAACATAACTTCACATGAATTTGTAACAACTGTCAACATCCCTATTGCGGTAAACTTGCTTTTTTGCTATGTTGCTTGGGTCCATCTAGATAGTATTTAGCCAGATATGCAGCATTCTAAAAAGTAAGCGCGACATAGGAAGGCTCTGTCGAGAAAGGCAGCTCCTACTTTTTCAAAGTAAACAAAATTCCTGATATTTTGAATCCTAATCCAATTTTCTAGGTCTAATAGCTCCCAAGATGCAGAGTTGAAAGTTGAAAAATGGGAAATGGCAAATTTTAGAACAAAATAATCTACGGGGAAATTAATGGGAGATGAAGTTGGAGCAAATTTAATTACCTTCATTTAGGACCATAAACCAAAAAAACGTAAATCGAGTTTTAAGGGGAAGTTACAATCAAATAAATTTTACAAACCCAACTTTTTTGAATAATTCTTACTGGATACACTTCCTTTGTCATTTACCAATTTGGTTCTAATGTCTCCGTAGTTTTTGATGGATACCCTTACAGTGCAGCTCTGGGTGTATACTATTCGAAAGGCACCTCAAAATCAAAGCATACCAGGAGAAATTCCTGTCCAATGGAAGCAACAAGTAACGCCTGATAAGAATATTGATAGGTGAATTACAGAGGCACGGAGTGGAAACCAAGCAAGAACAAGGAGATGCTGATGTATTGATTGTGGAGACGGAAATTTCAAAAAGTCAAGCGTTTACCAATGTCATCACTTTTGAAGAGGACATTGATTTACTCTACATTATTCGCGGACTAGATTCGACCTGTGCCTATGTACGCCTTATAAAAGAGGAGGGTCAGATCCGCCAGACATGGTGCTTTTCCCACATACGTTCAGTAGGTGTGATACTACCTCTGTCCTTTTTGAGCAGGGAAAATTGAAATTCGTTCGTGTCCTCAAACAAAACCGACTAGCTCACCTTTCATTTACCAAAGACGCAGCCAAATTTCATTAATTCGGGACCTACCACCAGGTTCAGGAGTAGTTGGGGGTGCACAAGACCGGTACTGATTGGGGATAGCATCAAACAGACTCGAGTTTGATGTCAACCACGACATCCATGCCCCCCGCCCCTCAACTACTTCTGAAAAGCCTCTCCTGCAAATACTAGATAAATGAGTGAAGTCAGCTGAGTGTACCAGAGAAAAACAATTATCGAAAAGAAACCAAATTTTGTATTTTGGTACAAGAAATTATTATAAGCAGAGCGCTTTCGGTTCAATGATAAACCATCATCAGTGCCCCATGGTCAGGGTGTACTCCAAATCCTCACAAATTAGAAGATACATAAAATGAATTAAAATATAGTGCTTGGAACACAGTCACTATTTAATTAAAATAATAATAAAAAGCACACACAACCCATTGTACAATGAATTAATCCCTAAAATAGGGGATAAAATATAACTCAATACATTATTTGTGAGTCAGCTGTTTGACATTTCAAATCATCATTGTACAATGGGTTGTGTGTGCTTTTTAATATTATTTTAATTAAAAAGTGACTGTGTTTCAAGCACTATATTTTAATTCATTTTATGTATCTTCTAATTTGTGAGGATTTGGAGTACACCCTGACCATGGGGCACTGATGATGGTTTATCATTGAACCGAAAGCGCTCTGCTTATAATAAATTCTTGTACCAAAATACAAAATTTGGTTTCTTTTCGATAAATACTAGATAGGTTGTACTGGGTCTTGCTCTTGCAGGAAGGCTGGGATGAAGTGCTCTATAATCTGCAAATATTTTAAGGGGAGGGAATGTACGAATGTTCCACCAATCAGGGATGTAGACGACCCCGATGATACTATTGGAGAACTGTTTGATGTCTCCCTGCTATTCAAATGGGCATCAACCTCCCCATCGACCTGATCGAGGGGGGAGACACCCTAGTCGAACTTTATATTGATACTCTTGGGCCCTCACAGAAGACGCGTAGTTAACTTACGTCCAACAGTGGTGGTGAGCCTAGTTACAGTCAAACAATATAAGGTTTTTTAATTGATAATTTTTGCATATTTTCTCTTTCTTCTCACTTAAATTAAATTCATTTTAGCGTAATATACAGGGCGTACCAATCTTATGACAAACTTCGTTATATTGGTTATTTTAAGAGATTTAAAAAAATGTTATGAACAAAAATATTAGATGTCTTTACGGTGCATATTTTGAAATTATATCGAACTATACAGAGTGTTGCATAACTCCGATACAAACCAAACATACGATTTTTAAAACGAGAACCCCTTTATATGATACCGAATTCGAATTGCTCATATTTTTATGAAGGTTTTGATATAAGGTTTTGCTACGGTATACAGAGTCCTTCAAAAGGTATGGACACGTTTATGTGAAAATCGTAGGTAAGTTAACGCTCTGTAGCTTATTGTACGTTGAAGAAAAAAAATTATATTCCCTAACAGAGTATCGTAATGTGATGAAATATCTCCGTATTTTATTAAATTTTAAATATTTTACCTTTTGTAAACAGGGTTGACGGAAACTAGCACCTTTCATTTTCTGTCTTCTTTCAAATGGAACACCCTATATTTTTTAGCGCAAATAGAATCTTCGATCATGTAACTTTAATATTTGTTAAGTATTCCCTATATCTAAAGTTTATAAAAACAGAGTTATTTTGTAATATCTATTGTAAACCATAATTATCAACTTTTTATGTGAAAAAATAAACGTTCAATCTAGCAAAAAATCCTAACTAAATAATAATAAAATATTTATTCTAAACAAAACAAGTCACCAAAAGTATAATGCTAACCGTAATATTAAACTAAATTAGTGTTTTTAAATGAAACTCAAGGTCTCTAGTTAATTCCACAATATAATACAAGTTATTGTGGAATTAACTAGAGACCTTGAGTTTCATTTAAAAACACTAATATGAGCATATTCCACGAAGTAAGGGTCGAGACAGTCAATTTCATTAAACTAAATGTTCAAAGTGTTCACCGTTAACATAAGTGCAATGCTGCAGTCTATGTTCAAATGATTGACTAACATTTCTCAGCATAAAAACGTTAACAGATCGAAATGCCGCTCTGATTCTTCCTTTCATGTCCTCTCTAGTAGCCGGGGGAGTTTTATCAAGCTCATTTTTTATAAAACCCAAAAAAAGAAATCCAATTTTGTTAAATCGGGAGACCTAGTTGGCCCCTCTTTCGATCCATCTGTTTTGGAATTCGGTATTGAGATGATCTCGTATAGGCGCAGTATTATGAACAGGCGCACCATCATGCAGATACCACACTTGTCGCCGAATATTGAGTGGAACTTCTTCTAATAAAACTGGCAGGTGATTCTGAAGAAAATTTAAATAAACCGCACCAGTTATTCTTTCATCAAAGTATGGTCCTATCACATAATCCCCTACAATTCCACCCCAAACATTTAAAGACCACCTCCATTGGCTATTACGTGTTGAGACGACATTTAGATTAGAAGTTGCATAATAATTAAACTTATGTCGATTTATACATCCATTTTTATGAATAGTCGCCTCATATGCAAAAAGCACAAAATCAACAAAATGTCTCTGGCGATTTATTTTCAATTGGGCCCATTCACAAAACGTTACTCTTCTTTGAAAATTACGGTCAAGTAACTCTTGATGAGAAGTTGGATATGATAGGGATGCATTTTATGTTTTATATGGATTCTTTGAACCGTTCCATGACTTATGTCTTGCTGTTGTGAAATATTTCTCACACTTGTATGCGGATTCTGTGCAATACTTAGCATTACTTTCGTTTCATTTTCCTTAGGCTGTTTTTGCTACGTCTTTTTTTGTATTTTACTTCATCAGTGCGATTGAAACGATCCATTAGTTTTTCAAATGCTCTTTTGTTGGTTGCGTGTCGGTCTGGAAATCTAAGACGATAAACTTTAGACGCAATCAAACAATTTTTGTTACATTCGCCCAATACCCAACTCATGTCCACCATTTCTTAAGTAGAAAAATGTACACTATTCATCCTCAATAATTATTACTTCATTTAAGAAGACTATAATATGCAGGTGACACTTAATTACTGTTATTTCTAACAAATAAAATATAATGACTGCCGTTTATGTCAAATTTTGTCAACGCTTATTGAGAAAATGTAATGGTTTACAGCATTGCATTGATGTACGTTTAGTTTAATATTACGGTTAGGATTGTACTTTTTGTGAATTATTTTGTTTAGAAACATAATTTATTAAGATTTAGGATTTTCTGTTACATTCAACGATTATTGCTTTCACATAATAGGTTAATAATTATAGTTTACAATAAATATTACAAAATAACTCTGTTTTTATAAACTTTAGGTATAGGGAATACTTAAAGTTACATGATTGAAGATTCATTTGGAAGAAGAGAGAAAATGAAAAGTTCGAGTTTCCGTCCACCATGTATACAAAAGGGACAATAATTAAAATTTAATAGAATACGGAGATATTACATCATATTACGAAACTCTGTTAGGGAAAATAAAAATTTGTTTTTCAACGTACAATAAGCTACAGAGCGTTGACTTACGTACGATTTTCACATAAACGTGTCCATACCTTTTGAAGGACTCGTAACGTAGTAAAACCTTTCACCAAAAGGTTCAAAAAAATGTTAGCAATCCGATTTCGGTATAATATACAGGGGTTCTCATATAAAAAATCATATGTTTGGTTTTTAACGATGTTATGGAACATTCTGTATATTTCGAGATAATTTCAAAATATGGACATCTACTACTTTTGTTGATAACATTTTTTGATATCTCTTGATATACCGAAGTTTGCCGTAAGATTGGTACACCATGTATGTAACTAGATAATAAACACATAGAGAAGAATTCTAGTAGTTTTATTGTAACTCAACCATTCATCACGCCTACTGACGCACCTATAGTCTCAAAATGAAGGTAATTAAATTTGCTACAACTTCATCTCCCATTAATTTCCCCGCATATATATTATACCTGATATTCTGGTCAAGAATTTGCAATTTACCACTTTTCAACTTTTTGGGAAAAACTCTAGAGCATTGGGAACCCTGTATCTTGGGAGCTATTAGACCTAGAAAATTTTTTGCGGGTTTTCAGCAATAACCCAGCGCGCTTGCATATAAAAATCTGGTAATGTGGTTAAATACTATAGTGTTAGGAATATGCTTTGGTAACATAGCGTTTTAATACAGAGTCTATAAAGGACAATGTGTTAGAAAGAAACAACTGTATTTCGTGTATCACCTATTTTCTTTAACAGGGTATCATAACATGCCAAAGAAGTATCGTTGCACAAATATCACTCCATCTTTATGAAGATTCTAAAAATAGATTGAAAATTTAATAATTTTAATGGTTATAATTTTAAAAACAATAAATCGACAATATTGATATCGAATGGGCTACTTTTTGAAATAACTCAACAATTAAATGCTGTACATTTTATAAAATTGCAAATATTCAACTCTGAACGCTGTAATTCCTCCACTCATGATAAAACGATTTCGTCTACAGCCGTAATTCTTCTATTTTTATCTATGCACTCTCTTCATTTTCAATCTACACGTTGAAAATATGAGTGTATAATCCTTTTTAAGAATAACACACATAATTCTTCATTTAATTCTAGCGTAAAACAATAATCGCCTCATAGTGAACGGGAAAATGTAAGAGGCACATGACAATAACAGTATGTTAGGGACAAGCATGGTGAGATAGACAATCTAAAGTCCGCGTAGATTATTACAGTTAAAATAAGGATACTATAATATTCGAATAGGAACTGCGCGTGTGCCTCTCGAGGGTGGTACTTCTTACTGGCTATAGTTTAGAGCAGTGCTCCGCAACCGGTGTGCCGCGGCACACTGGTGTGCCGTAAGCCGACTTGAGGTGTGCCGCTCTTTCAGACAATACGAATCAGATTCGTATTGTAGCGAGACCCGCGAAAAATAAAGCAATCTGACAACAGCGCCGATGGTAAACGTCTATCCGTCTATCGGCGCGGCGCGGCGGCTTGATTCTCGAAGGCGACTAAACTAGAAAGATCCGTGCCGTTCGAGGCGCGACTCGATGTTTTCCTGAACATCGCCGCTGCCTATATAAGCGCGCCTGTCGTCGCTCAGAGACTCAGAGAGAGTCGAATAGTCAAGTGAATCAGATAAATACGCGGGCAAACAAATAAATCGTAGAGTGAAATAAATAGTGAATTGCTATATAAATAAATTCTTGTGCCTTATAAAATAAGTGAATATAAATTAGTTATAATTAGTTAAGTGTTATTTTTAGAGTTCCTGTTTTCTTTTTTACGTTGTTGGCCATATTGTGTCTAAATAAATTAAATTAAACTGGACTAAGTTTTGTTGCAGTATCTACTTTTATAAATAACTATAGTGCTTTAAATATGGATAAATTTTTGCTGAAATCACGAGCAGATGACGAAGAACCTAGCACAAGCTCCAGCATAAGTGCTGCAAAAAGAGCAAAAAAGGTGCTGAAAAGGAAGTACAATCAAGACTACCTTCGATATGGTTTCACTTGGTGTGGCGACGAAGCGGCTCCAAAGCCTGAATGCGCCATTTGCGGTGAACAGTTGTCAAATGAAGCAATGGTACCCAGCAAACTAAACCGTCATTTGATCACAAATCATCCCAGTTGCGTCAAAAAAGACATTCAATTTTTCCAACGGCGCTTGGATCAAAATAAGAAACAAAAGCAGTTTATGAAATCGGCGGTTACGGTTTCTGAAAAGGCATTAGAAGCAAGCTACCTTGTTGCAAAATTAATTGCACAACAAAAAAAAACCGCACACTATCGGTGAAACGCTTATTAAACCAGCATGCATGGAAATTGTTAGACTTATGCTTGGGCCAAACGAAGTTAAGGACGTGAGTAAAGTTTCTTTGTCGGCCGATACTGTTAAAAGACGTATCCAAGATATGTCAAGTGATATTTTGGGAACACTAAAAAAATCATTTCGGCTGGAATTTTTGCGCTTCAAATCGACGAATCAACCGATATTAAAAATAAAGCACAACTGATGGCTATTGTACGTTTCGTTGACGAGGACTCTATTAAAGAACATTATTTATTTTGTAAGGAGGTTCCAGAGAGAACTACCGGTGAACAAATTTTCCAAGTAACTGATAATTTTTTTAAAATACATAATATTCAGTGGACCAATTGCGTTGCTATTTGTACAGATGGTGCTGCTGCAATGATGGGCAGTAAGAAAGGTTTTGTATCTTGTGTAAAACAAAAAAATCCGTCAATACAAATTACACATTGCTGCATACATCGAGAAGCATTGATGGTCAAAAATTTGCCCGAACAGCTTTCGATCACAATGAATGAATGTATTAAGATCATAAACATAATTAAATCGAGAGCCTTAAATTCGCGAATCTTTGGAATACTCTGTGAAGAAATGGGAAGCGAACATGAATCCTTACTGTTTTATACAGAAGTTCGTTGGTTATCCCGGGGAAAAGTTTTAGCTCGACTGTTTGAACTTCGCTACGAAGTGCGTGAGTTTCTTTCAAGTCAAGATATGTACGATCTATGCCAGCACCTTCATGATGAATACTGGATAGCCAAACTTGCATACATGGCTGATATATTCGAACATCTGAATGAACTTAATAAAAAAATGCAAGGACGGAATGAAAATATATTGACGTGCTCCGATAAATTACAAGGGTTCAAAAAGAAACTTGAACTTTGGCAGGAACAGTTGCAAAAAGGATGTCTAGAAATGTATCACAGGACCAACCACAGTACGATCAAAAACAAGCAGTTGATTGTGGATTTGGCCCAACAACATTTAAGTATGCTTCAACAAAAATTTGAATACTATTTCCATTCTATCAACACGGAACAATACAATTGGATTCGAAATCCTTTCGCAACCAATGCAATAAGTTCCACGGAAGCACTGCCATTGCAAACTCGAGAGGAGTTCACAGAATTAAGTAATGATATGACCCTAAAACTTAAATTCGACGAAGTTCCGTTAGATGTTTTCTGGATTTCCATCAAGACAGAATATCCACGTATCTCCGACAAGGCCATCTTCACACTACTTCCGTTTTCCACAACATATTTATGTGAGCAAAGTTTTTCAACGCTTGTATTAATTAAAAATGATAAACGGTCATGCTTAAAAGATCTTGACCAAGAAATAAGAGTTGCGCTGTCTAAAATTGAGCCGAATATAAAACTTTTGTGTTCAACAAAGCAAGCGCAGGTATCACATTAATCAGTCATCATCATGTCAAAATATTTATTACTATTGACGTGTCAACAGAAGTAAATTTAGTATACCTACCTGTCCTACCTAGTATTTAGTATAGTTCTCATGTATGTACCTATTTGTATTTTTCATTCTATCTGAATAATAAAAAAAAATAAAAAAAAAATATGTATTATGTCCTGAGTGAAAATTTTGATGCCCCAAATCTGAAAGGGGCTTCTTCACATTTTAAAGCAATAAAAAAAACTAAGGTAGTTTGGACATCCATAAATAATTAGTATGCATGGAGTGAACTGACCCCCGACCTAGCTACGCCACTGCTATAAATATATTTTAGATTTTGGTGTGCCACGAAATTCTAGGGAGCAGTTTGGTGTGCCTCAGATGAGGAAAGGTTGCGGATCACTGGTTTAGAGTACAAATTGTAAAATGGTATTACTAGGGTAATTCATATCGAGAAATAGCAGAAAAATTGTTTATTGCAGCATTCGAAAATACCCAACCAATGAACAAGAAACAAGTGAGAACGGTTATAAAAATGTTTGAAGAACATGGATGTGTCATTCCTACAAAACATGGACCGCGTATACAAAATCGTCAAATCCAACCCGAAAAAGAAGAAAGATACATTTTAATATGTGCAAGTGTGGAAAATAATCCTCGACAATCGTCCACTCACTTAGCCAAGGAGTTTGATGTTGATCCTAAAACGATTCGGACTGTATTAATAAAATGTCTATCGTAGTTTTAAGCTGAAAAAGAGCCATGAAATAATTTCCAGACGATCAATTTCGTAGAATGGAATTTTGTGAAATAGTTACTGAAAAAACACAATTGGATGCAAACTGTTTAGCTGAAAACGGGGGTTTATTCGACCAGTTGATTTAAATTCGTTGAATTATTAAACAGTTTTTTTTAATTTATTACCTATCATAAAATTACTTTTATTTAAAAATAATAGGTATTTTAATTTGAATACGATTTTATGTTATTATTGAAAGTGTTTTTTAATTTGTATACACACAGAGTTCGTGTCTCGTTTGAAAACAAACGTAAAAACAGTCAAACTACTTTTATTGATACAAAAAGCAATTCAAGTGTTCGGTCGACATATTTCCACGTTGCCAAATCTCAAAAAGTATAGGTTTTAACCGCTTTCAAACTGAAAGCTAGAACAATTTCTAGCATTACAATACAATGTTCAACAATTAGATCGGATTAATTATCTCGATCGGTTACAACCTCTCGAATTATCATAATTAAAAGCTTCTTATAACTTGTTATCGTGTTAGGATAATGCATTTTACACTTAATATAAATGTACAATGAAAGCCGGCAACATTAAGTTTACTTCAAATTGTTCAGTGAATAATTATTTCACTATTCCTGATATCCTGTTAATACCTACAAGGAATTTATACACATATACTTGTAACACATTGTCGTCGCTAACGGACATGTACTTTGGCACGTTTTCCTCTTTATGATAATCCTGTTAGATAAAAAGAGTAATACACTGAATTTATATTTGTTTCTTTTTAACACATTGTCGCTTAAGCATATGTGACTAAAGAAAATTCCTTGGTGGGTCTAAACAACGTATCAAAAAAGCAAGTTTACCGCAATTATTGCAATTTGAACTTTTGTCTTTGTACGATATGACTGTCCTAGATAAATATATTGGTTATTTGAATTAATTTAACAAAAGAAGTGCTCTCGAAGAAGTATGTTAGGGTAGTGATTCCGAGACGGCGATAAAGGCGAGATAGAGGTGGGTTTGGTATGTAGGCATCCCCTTGTTTGGGTTCTAAAAAGGACCCATTCATCGATGATATTTTGCACTGCACTTGCAGTATAAAGAATTGTAAATTATCGAACAATTCCACTTACTGCTATGTCAAAACATTACCGAGTAATGAAATTGGTTCATCAAAAATATTATCAGACATTTCTGTCAAAATCAGCATTTCGTCATATATACGTATGGTACCTTGAGAAGAAGAAAATAATATGTATATGTATATATATATATACATATATATATAAATATATATATATATATATATATATATATATATATAATAAGCAACGAATAGATTGGTGGGTATTGCACGCAAATAGAAGAAGGGGCTACTGAAAAGAGTGGTAACCGCAGACATGCATGTTTCTGGCTCATTAGCCGTCATCGGTACGGTACAACCAAGAAAAGATGTGAAACATGGGAGCAAAGGTGTTGTTGTGTTGTAATATTAGAAGATCTATTTGCGTGCAATACCCACCAATCTTTTCGTTGCTTATTGTTCATATGTCACGCACTATTCGTACATCTTGTGATTATTTCATTATTCTGGGTCGGAAGTTTCAGACGGGAGTGTTATATGCACCTCCGTGTCTATGTTGGTTGTTATCTCGAATATTCGAGATCTTCTAATATTACTGACACAAATGTTGTGTTTGACTATCCTGCTGAATTCTGTTATATTTTCTCATGTTTCATTCAACACCTTTGCTCCCATGTTTCACATCTTTTCTTGGTTGTACCGTACCGATGACGGCTAATGAGCCAGAAACATGCATGTCTGCGGTTACCACTCTTTTCAGTAGCCCCTTCTTCTATTTGCGTGCAATACCCACCAATCTATTCGTTGCTTATTGTTCATATGTCACGCACTATTCGTTTATCTATTTTTTTCTTCTCAAGGTACCATCTTCTTATGGAAAGTTGGCCCACAACTTCGGCAAATCGCTCCCTATCTTGTGCAATTATGAGTAGTGTCTGTGAACTTAGGCCAGTCCAATCTCATATTTTTCAGTCATGAACATTGTCTCCTGCCCAGACCTCTTCTACCCTCGAGTATTAGTCTAAACAACTTTCAGAGCCTCTGTATATGTGTTCCAAATACCTTGTTTCTCTGTTTTTGACCATACCAAGTATTTTTCTATCCACGTTCGTTTTTCTTAAAACTGTTTCATTGGAAATATGTATTAAACATAGGTACGCATTACCCACATCCCCGTTGAACGGGTTTCCAGTTTTCAGGTTTCAGTTCCATATAAAAGGATTGAATTTATGAAGGTTTTGATAAATAAGTATCTGATATGTAATGACAGTGTGCAATTTTTCTGTAGCCTTTTCATTCTAGTTGTCTCAAGATCCCAAGACACTAAACCTGTAATGATAGGGCTCCCAAAGGTCACACATATAATTCGTCATTTCATTCATAGGAAAACACGAAATGGCCCTGCTGCCATGTCTAGGACCAGCAGATGCTATAAAAAAAGGTTTCTGTAATTATAAGTCTACCTTATTGTGATTATTACTCGAGACAGGGAATGTGTAGAACTATATGAAAAAGCAGTGCTGCCACCCCTCTGATAATTCTTATCAGTTGCTGCCGAGAGATGAGCGACACCTTCGCACCCAGGTTTCTATCATCATCGACCTCTTAAAAAAACCAAAGCTTCTCTGAAAGGCCATTATTTGTTGTGTAAGAAAAACCACAGCTGCCTTTTACAAACAGTAGAGAGCATGGCGGCGGCAGCGTTAGAAAGTCGCCCTCCGCGCAACCGAATTTGGCGTTTCAATTCTGTTTTATCAGCAATCGACCGGTTCGTTTCGATTTGCATTATTGGAATATGCCTGCCACCATCGCGGACAATGAGTTTTACGTGTCGTTGATTGTTTAAACAAATGAAATGGCACATTTTATGTGATGTTTTGTTATGTCTTTCGTGACATTTCAACGAATAAGATTCAATACATTATTCCAAAGTTGGGTATTTTTCAGCTGTTTTTAGGTGATTTATAATTTCTCGTGGCCCGCACGAATCCTCTTCTGCTTTATATTTTTAAATAAAGATTACCTGAAACATGAAGATTTCTTGGCTATATATTTTCAGCTGAAATTCAAATGGTGTTTGATAGTTATTTTTCTCCCTCGATTAAAGATTGTACGCGTATAGTATCGTAGAACCGAATCAAACTAGACTGACTGATTTTTTGAAAGGCCTACGAAAACGAAAGTTCAAAGAAGCTCTCGTGAGCTTTTTATATGAACACTGGACGAATGATAGTGTAGCGACCATCCTTCAAGTAATCGGTAACCACGTCGCCAAGTCAGAACAAACTAATTACACGTGCTCTCACGAAGAAGCAGACACGAGAATTATATTTCACCGCCCAAAAGCAGTACCGACATTTAGAGCAGTCATAAAAGCGTCGGATACGGACATTCTCATCATCCTGTTGGGGAATATATATATATATATATATATATATATATATATATATATATATATATACAGAATTCTTTCATCTCTTAATTAATTATATATATATATATATATATAGATACAGAATTCTTTCATCTCTTAATTAATTATATATACAGGGTGTCCCGGGACTAATGGGAAAAAAGTCAGGAGAGTATAATATGAGCCAAAATAATGTTAGTACTTCATATAAACTTTTACTATGCAGGCCCTCGTTTTCGAGTTATAGGCCTCCAAAGTTTTAATTTTGAATTTGGTTTTTATTTTTTGTACTAGTTATTTGATCTTTATAAAATTTACGGCAAAGCTATAATGTAAGTGTATGTTTATTTTGGTAAGGTAAACAGATTTACAGTAGTGCATTGAAGCCAGGAACGGACTACTCGCAATGGTTAGTGATGCAAAAATTTTGCAGGTATGGCACACCCTGTATGAAATTATCGAAACTCACTTCCCCACACATTAAGCTAACGAAAAGGTACTCTTGTTGGAATTCGATAAAATAAGCAGTTTGGCTAATATTTACAGTTTTATTAATGCACTACGTACAAATCTACCTAACTAACTTATTAATACGATGTCCAGAATTTACTTGCTTTTAATCAAAATTACGAACACAACATTATTAAACCATTAAGAAAACCTCAAAAAACACAAGTTATAAAACATTAGACTAAAACTAATTCCTAAACAACAACAAAAACTAACGTTATTCTAATAAATGTTCAATATGAGCTCCTCCCACTTTCACGCACATTCTAAGTCTACGAAGGTTGTTTCTTTGCACTTGAAAGAGCAATCCCACACTATTTCTAATAACATTGCAGTGTAACACAATTCTGTCTATTAAATCTTGCCTTGTTTGCACAGGTGTTGCGTATACCTTACTTTTGAGATAACCCTAGAGAAAGAAATCCATAGGATTAACGTCTCCTGATCGCGGTGGCCATTGAAAAGGGCCTCCACGACAAATCCATCTATTAGGAAGCCTTGTGTGTAAATGCTGTCGTACATCTAAACTCAAATGAGGAGGGGCCCCATCATGCATGAACCATAAATTCCTACGAGTTTGTAGTAGCACATCATCAAACAGGTTCTATAACTCATTTTGCAAAAACTCCAAATATCTCTGACCGGTCAAAGTACCGTCAATAAAGTATGGCTGTATCAAATGATTGCCAACTATTCCTTCCTGCCAAACATTAACCATGAATCTATGCTGGATCCTAGTTTGGATAATGCCATGTGGATTCACATCATCCCATAAATGCATATTATGAGAATTTATGATTCCATCTCTGGTGAAACCGGATTCGTTCGTAAAGAGAACGTTACTAATAAATGTGTTGTCTGCTTGTTGTTGTCGCAGAAACCACTGGCTATACTCAAGTCGTGCAGGATAATCAGCCACTGTCATACGGTGTACTTTTTTCACGTGAAAAGGATATAACAGCTGTTCTTTTAGGACGCGATGAACAACTGATTTCGAGACGTTATGTTCTCTTGATAATTTTCTAAAACTCGATGGTTCATTATCAACTGCATTTAACAAGTCTTGTTCAACTGCCACAGTACGTATGCTTCGTACTGGACCTTCTCCAGCTTTTTCTGGCGAAAATCTTCCTAAAATTTGAAATTTTGTTTTGTATACATGGAAAATTACATTTACTTATTCATACCTGTTTCTCGTAACCTGAGATCAATACGCCCAAACATTCGTCTGTCTGGCAATGCTCTGTTTGCAAAATGTTCTTCATAAAGCCTTTTGGCCTCTAAACAGTTTCGAGAAGCCAGTCCATACATTAGATGTTTATCTGCGTACTCAATAAAAGCGAATTCTGCTATTGTAACTGTTAAATTAAGGACTTATGAATTATTGACAAGTACTGACTACGAACTATTCTACACAACGTTTGACAACTAATCCTATGGTAACTTGATAAACGGTAAAAACACTTATAAAAAGTTTTTACCAACTTTCCAATTAATAAGTCGCTAATGTTTTTCATCTTCTGCTATCGTTAAATTATTTTTTTGTAGTACTCTAGCTAAATATTGGACATCTATTAAAAGTTAGTTTTACCTCGTTGTGTACTTATAAAAATGGTGAATGCGTTAACTGGTACTTAGTGCATTAATAAAACTGTAAATATTAGCCAAACGGCTTATTTTATCGAATTCCAACAAGAGTACCTTTTCGTTAGCTTAATGTGTGGGGAAGTGAATTTCTATAATTTCATACAGGGTGTGCCGTACCTGCAAAATTTTTGGATCACTAACCATAGCGAGTAGTCCGTCCCTGGCTTCAATGCACTACTGTTTATCTGTACCTTACCAAAATAAACATACACATACATTATAGCTTTGCCGTAAATTTTATAAAGATCAAATAACTAGTACAAAAAATACAAATAAAAACCAAATTCAAAATTAAAACTTTGGAGGCCTATAACTCGAAAACGAGGGCCTGCATAGTAAAAGTTTATATGAAGTACTAACATTATTTTAGCTCAGATTATACGCTCCTGACTTTTTTCCCATTAGTCCCGGGACACCCTGTATATATATATATATATATATATATATATATATATATATATATATATATATATATTCAATTTCTTGGGTGCCAGGTTGTGTAATTAATTAAATCATTTTATTGTTACTGACGTTTCGTTCCTGGGTTAGGAACTTTCTCAAAGTTTATTATTGACTGAATCAAGTTTCATCGTTTACTGTTTAAAATTAAGAAACACATATACAATAGGTAAAAAACATTCATAAAACAGACATTTAAAACAAGTACCATCGATACAAATTCTACGACATTATACAGGGAGAGTACGGAAAGACTTCAGATATATTATTTTATTAAATTATGATAAATCTGACTTAAGTTTTTTACATCTTGCTTATCGTTGACTGTGTTTTCTTCCTTTTTAATGTGCACCATTTCTTTAATTGTTAATTTTTTGTAGTTTGAATCTTGAGCTAGAATTTTGGTGTTTTTAAAATCAAACTCATGGTTTTCATTGCTTTCATGTTTCTGGAGAGCCGTGGAAGCGTTTTTGGTATATTTATGGCCATTTATTCTATTTTCTAAAGTCTGTGTGGTCATTCCTATGTATTTTTTTGGACAGTTTAGGCAGGGTATAGAATATATAACGTTTGACTTTTTTGTGGTTTTTATTTTACTTTTTAATTTAGTGAATAATGGTGATAGGGTGTTTTGAGGTTTGTGACATATAGAGATATCATGTTTAGAAAATATGTGACTGAGTTTTTCAGAAAGCTGCTCTGTATATGGCATTGCTACATATTTATTATTGTTTGACACTTTGTTTTTAGAGTATTTCTTTGTGGGTTGTTATATATTTTATAGACTCCTTGTTTGCAAATACGGTTTATGGTATGTATTGGATAGTGACTGCTTATTAAAGTCGTTCTAACTTGTTTTATAACATCTGGTCTGTATTCTGGAGAAGTTAATTTAATGGCTCTGTCAACTAATCCAGTAATTACGCTGTTTTTATGGGACTTTGGATGGTTGGAATTGTGGTTGAGGTATCGGCCTGATGAGGTTACTTTATTATACAGTTTAGTTTTGATAGTATTATGGTTAGTTCTTATCAATGTCATATCTAAAAAATTTATTGTGTTATTTTCTTCTGTTTCTACAGTGAATTTGATTTTTTCATGAAAATTGTTGAAAGCGGACAGTACGTAATTAATACTATCATTGGGTACAGCTGCTAAACAGTCGTCCACATAACGTTTAAAAAACAGAATATTGTGATTCAAACCTTTCAATACTACTTCTTCTAGATGTTCCATTACTAACTGAGCAAGTGTAGAAGATATAGGAGAGCCCATGGTGCATCCATAAAGTTGTTGGAAAAATTCATTATATTGAAAGTAATTATTGTTTTGAATTAATAAGATGGCTTCAATGAATTCAGTGTATTTGAGTGAAGTGTGTTCTTTTATAATATCCCATTTCGTTTGTACAGTCTTAATTATTAATTCGTTAGGTATATTAGTATACATTGATATTACATCCAATGATATTATTTTATAACTAACTGGTATATCAACAGAGTCAATAAATTTTTTGAACGAAAATGAATCTTTTAAATAACTGTAATTTTGACCGACTAAATTCGAAAGGCAATTGGCTAGATATTTAGACAAATTATAAAATGGTGATTGTATGTAGGATACTATAGGTCTTAATGGTATGTCTGGTTTGTGTAATTTTGGTAAACCGTATATTCGAGGTGGGATCACGTTATGTATTAGTAGTTTTTTTGCTTCGTTTTGTGTGATCGAACTATTATTCAACAATTTTTTTATTAGTTTATTGTTTTTTTATTGAAAAGATTTGGTTTGGTCTGATTTAATTTTCTTGTATAATGTTCGATCACTCAAAATATCGTTCATTTTATTTTGATAATCGCTGGAGTTCATAATTACGGTTTTATTGCTTTTGTCAGGCTGCAGTATGATTATTTGTGGATTACTTTTAATAAATTGTTTGGTTTTATTCATTGTTTTTTTTTATTTGTTTTTGGAGCTTATTAGTTTTATTTTTTCTATGGCGAAGTTTAATTTTATGGTTGGTAATTACATTTACTGCATCCGCTCTTATGTTATCTTTTATGTAGTCAGGTTTATCACTAATTGCAGATTCTATACAAGAGATGTATTCTGTGTAAGGTATTTCTTTTTCATTATCAATATCAACAGCAAAATTCTTTCCCAATGCTAAAACTTCAGCAATATCTTGTGGTATATTCGTATCAGATATATTTTCAAGCCACTGTGTAGTATTTATATAATTAGTTTGTGGTATTTCTGATATTAGTGCATTAAATTTTTTTTTGTGTTTCTTATTTTGATTTTATTAAAGAGGTTTTCATATTTATTGTTTTCAAAACTTAAAAATGTGTTTAGTTGATTATTTGGTAGTAAGTATTTTAATTTAGAAATTTCACTCTTTATTAATGAATTTAATTTGTTGATATGCTTAGTAGTTTCCGAAACAGTTAAATTTAGAATTTTTATTTTAGTATTTTGTATAATATATATATATATATATATATATATATATATATTCTGTTTTTTAAACGTTATGTGGACGACTGTTTAGCATCGGTACACAATGATAGTATTAATTACGTACTGTCCGCTTTCAACAATTTTTATGAAAAAATCAAATTCACTGTAGAAACAGAAGAAAATAACACAATAAATTTTTTAGATATGACATTGATAAGAACTAACCATAATACTATCAAAACTAAACTGTATAATAAAGTAACCTCCTCAGGCCGATACCTTAACCACAATTCCAACCATCCAAAGTCCCATAAAAACAGCGTAATTACTGGATTACTTAGCAGAGCCATTAAATTAACTTCTCCAGAATACAGACCAGATGTTATGAAACAAGTTAGAACGACTTTAATAAGCAATCACTATACAATACATACCATAAACCGTATTTGCAAACAAAGAGTCTATAAAATATATAACAACCCATCAAAGAAATACTCTAAAAACAAAGTGTCAAACAATAATAAATATGTAGCAATGCCATATACAGAGTAGCTTTCGAAAAAACTCAGTCACATATTTTCTAAACATGATATCTCTATATGTCACAAAGCTCAAAACACCCTATCACCGTTATTCACTAAATTAAAAAGTAAAATAAAAACCAAAAAAAGTCAAAAGTTATATATTCTATACCCTGCCCAAACTGTCCAAAAAAATACATAGGAATGACCACACAGACTTTAGAAAATAGATTAAATGGCCATAAATATACCAAAAATGCTTCCACGGCTCTCCAGAAACATGAAAGCAATGAAAACCATGAGTTTGATTTTAAAAACACCAAAATTCTAGCTCAAGATTCAAACTACAAAAAATTAACAATTAAAGAAATGGTGCACATTAAAAAGGAAGAAAATACAGTCAACGATAAGCAAGATGTAAAAAACTTAAGTCAGATTTATCATAATTTAATAAAATAATATATCTGAAGTCTTTCCGTACTCCCCCTGTATAATGTCGTAGAATTTGTATCGATGGTACTTGTTTTAAATGTCTGTTTTATGAATGTTTTTTACCTATTGTATATGTGTTTCTTAATTTTAATCTGTAAACGATGAAACTTGATTCAGTCAATAATAAACTTTGAGAAAGTTCCTAACCCAGGAACGAAACGTCAGTAACAATAAAATGATTTAATTAATTACACAACCTGGCACCCAAGAAATTGAAAAAATAAATTATTTAAGAAGGTTGAAGAAAAATAATACTTTTATTATTATTATATATATATATATATATATATATATATATATATATATTGGTGGGTATTGCACGCAAATAGAAGAAGGGGCTACTGAAAAGAGTGGTAACCGCAGACATGCATGTTTCTGGCTCATTAGCCGTCATCGGTACGGTACAACCAAGAAAAGATGTGAAGCATGGGAGCAGAGGTGTTGAATGAAACATGAGAAAATATTACAGAATTCAGCAGGATAGTCAAACACAACATTTGTGTCAGTAATATTAGAAGAACTCGAATATTCGAGACAACAACCAACATAGACACAGAGGTGCATATAACACTCCCGTCTGAAACTTCCGACCCAGATTAATGAAATAATAACAAGATGTACGAATAGTACTTGACATATGAACAATAAGCAACGAATAGATTAGTGGGTATGTTGGTTGTTGTCTCGAATATTCGAGATCTTCTAATATTACTGACACAAATGTTCTGATTGACTATCCTGCTGAATTCTGTTATATTTTCTCATGTTTCATTTAACACCTTTGCTCCCATGTTTCACATCTTTTCTTGGTTGCAGCGTACCGATGACGGCTAATGAGCCAGAAAAATGTATGTCTGCGGTTACCACTCTTTTCAGTAGCCCCTTCTTCTATTTGCGTGCAATACCCACTAATCTATTCGTTGCTTATTGTTCATATGTCACGCACTATTCGTACATCTTATATATATATATATATATATATATATATATATATATATATATATATATAAATTGTTTTTCTTCTCTTCTTGGACATCAGGTTAACAATACATTCTATATCAATTTATATTTTTATTTGACGTTCGGAGCAGTTTCAAAAATTTAATACATTGATGTTTAGCAATAAATTGAAAACGATTGAAATATTAAAATTAAATACAAACACAGAGACGACAAAAACTGGTAACTGATAAATTAATTTCACAAATAATAAAATCGAAAATACCTGCCTTAGAAACAACGTCTTACAATATACAAGGGACATTCAAGAAGTTGATATTATTATTATTATAATAAATTGTAATATATTTGGCTTAGATTTTTGATATCTTGTTTATCGTTTACTGCATTGTTCTCTTATTTTATATTTTATTTTATATCATTTCTTTTATTGTTAGTTTTTTGTAATTAGAATATTGGTTGTTTATTATTTTAGTATTATTGAAGTCAAATGTATGTTTATCATTTTTCTCATGTTTATGAAGCGCAGTGGAGGCGTTTTTTGTATATTTATGGCCATTAAGTCTATTATCAAGATGTTGGGTTGTCATACCTATATATTTTTTGGGACAGTCTAAACATGGTATAGAATATATGATGTTAGATTCTTTTGAAGCATTAATTTGACTTTTTAACTTGGAGAACAATGGTGATAGAGTATTTTGTGCCCTATGACAAACTTTTATGTTATGTTTAGATAATATATAGTTTAGTTTTTCTGAGAGTTGATTTGTGTATGGCATTGCGATATATGTAAGAGGGGCTAGTGTATTGGTTTGTGTTGATTGGATTTGACTATTGTAAAATTTATGTGTGCGTCGTTTTATAATTCTGTCAATATGTTTGGAAGGATAGTGATTGTTTTGTAATATTATTTTTGTTTGTTAAACAATTTCTGGATGATATTCAGGTGATGTAGGTGTAATGGCTCTATCTACTAATCCTACGATTACGCTGTTTTTGGGGGAATTGTGATGATGGGAGTGGTAATTCAAGTAGCGACCTGATGATGTTTCTTTAATAAAATGTTTTGTTATAACTTTATTTTCTCTAGTTTTAATAAGTGTCATGTCCAGAAAATTTATGGCATTCTTTTGTTCTGTTTCGATTGTGAATTGAATCTTTAGATAAAAATTATTGAAAGCAGTCACTATATGATTAATTTGATTGGATGGAACGGCAGTTAAGCTATCATCAACGTATCTTTTAAAAAATAATATATTGAAATTTATTTGATTAAGCACATTTTCTTCAAGGTGGTCCATTACGATTTGTGCGAGAATTAATGAAATTGGTGAACCCATAGTGCACCCAATGAGTTGTTTAAAAAAATTATTTTTATATTGAAAAAAAATATTGTTTTTGATTAGCATTATTCCTTCTATTAATTCTTCATATGTGAGAGTTGCTTCCTTTTTTTTAATTTAATTAAAAGTATTTGTTGAAAACTAGCGAAAGAATTGTTGATAAGAGGAATGAAAAGTAGTTCGTAACAAGTATAGAATAATTGTTTTTGACCTCATCTTGTAAACTGGTACACGTATACAACTTTCAATATTGTGAAACAAATGTTTATGAATGATCAAATTATTCCATTTTATCTTGTATAATGTCTCTTTATACGAATAAACCTTTGAAAACTTTCAGAATCAATTGTTTCAACAACCCACATAAGAAAGTATATCAAACTGAAAACTCGAAAAAGATCGCATAAAATATCCAATTTGATTTGTTTAAACTATCAACAAAACGTATAATTCATTGCTCGTGATCTCGTTTGCGCGGAGGTCGACTTTCAAAGGCTGCTGCCATGTTCTCCACTGTTTGGGAAAGGCAGCAGTGGTTTTTCTTACTCAAAAAATTATGGCCTTTCAGAAAAGCTTTGGTTTTTTGAGGAAGTCGATGATGATAGCAACCTGGGTGCGAGGGTGTCGCTTATCTCTCGGCATCAACTGATAAGGCTTATCAGAGGACTGGCAGTACTGCTTGTTCATATAGTCCTGCCCCTCCCCTGTCTCGACTAACAATTACAATACTTATCATTACAGAAACATAAAAAGCGTTGGCCGGTCCTAGACATGGCAGTAGGGCCATTTTGTGTTCTCCTATGAATGAAATGACGAATTATATGTGGATCCCTATTCATACAGGTTTAGTATAGTGGGCTCTTCTACTATAAGAAATATACGTACGTCTTGCATTTTCTATACGATAGTGTATTTCGGTTTCAGAATTTTTGTTATCCAGCATTCCAGATATTTAAATTTGTCCACTTGTTTGACAACAACCATGGTTTTTATTCCCCATGGAGTTACGGTTCATCCCATATATACCTTTTTAGAATATTTTCAAATCAGCCCTGTAGTTTAAGTGCAAAATATACTAGAAAGCCATGTACATTAAATCATTATAATTTCAAAATATATTACGCATCTCCAATAATAGCGGATTTTCATGAAAATTGTTGAATTTATCTATGAATGAACGGTTATTTCATATTATACGCTTTGTATAGGCTTCCACCTCACAGATGAATAATAATCATCAACCGCAAATACTCCGTTATTATTTCCGCTCAAATGGTTAGTATGAAGAAGCTATCGGGATTTCGACAACTATCATTAAATTGCGATTCTTCCCAAACACCGCCACGAAGACCACCGCTGAAAAAACAATTTTCCGAAGACATCAGTGACTACAAAGCTTGGCCAGAGCACGATATAAGCATAAAAATATCTTTAAATAATAGAAACCTTAGAAATCCCTTTATAAAAAATGCTTGGATAGAAAACGTGCATGAAATTTCAAAAGAGGAACCGGTTATAATTAAAAAATGTAGCGAAAATAGAAGAATTCCACCCAATCACTTAGTCAAACAAGGCTCTTTAGAAAAAGAAACTTTAAAATCGCGACAAGAGTTAGCTGATAGATTAAAACAAACTTTAAAAACACAAGAGCAAAAACCCAATATTAGAATTTTTTTAGCGCAGCACCCAAAAGAACCAGCAGAAGAAAATGTAAAGGAGGGACAACAAAACGAACAACCGAAATTAATACAGTCTCTCACAACTGGTATTGTAAATAACGATAAGAATTGTTTTAAACTGCGAAAAAATGCCAAACAAAAAATTATTTTAAATAACGCACAAGATAGCTCATGGCAAGTGCCAAATAAAAATACCGTCGTCGATCAAGATAACGAAAACATGTTAACGAACGACAAAATATCTAGCAACGAAGTTAAACCTATAGATTCGGTGATTATAAGACCGGCAACAGCGGCGTCGAAAAGGGAAATGTTCCAAAAACGTACAAATTCAGCTTTTAACGCGACCGTAAACGTAAAAGAAACAACGAAACCCAGAAGACCACTTATCAGATCTTCGTCGGCTCCCTGTAAACCGGAACATATAACAACGAAAATGTTAAGCAAACATAGTAAACATAAATCGTTCAAAAAAGTTCAAACAAAACCTTCTAAAAACGACGAATTCGATAAGCTCGCCGAGGACACTCCCAAGAGCCAAAAAGAACTTAATAGAACTGCTGCCGTACAAGGAAACGACGTAGTCACCATGGTATCTTTAATCAGTCCAAGTGGAAGCGAGTGTGAAGATGAGGAAGAGGAAGACTATATGGAGGAAGATAAAAAGAAAAGTAAAAATGAAAACAAAAATACTGATAAAACTAAAGAAAAACTTGAGGAGCAGAAGGGGCCTCCGAAAATTATGTCGCTAAGGAAAGCCGTTAAAACTGGTAAGTAATTATACACGTGAAAATATTCTTAATTAATAGGATTATCACGCGAGACGAGATAAGGCGAGACATACAAAAATCTCGTCTCGGTCTTGTTAAAAAATTAGTCACCTGTTGGGGTAAATTTGGGAGATACCTTAATTGATGCCACTATATCATTGAATATATTGACAATTACTCACGGGATTATGTTATGATTGCAATGAATTGATGTTCACAACAAAATGATATAACTGTAAACAGGTTAGTTAAGTCGAGAAACGACTGAAAATAATAATCGAAAATTTTTACAAAGTGGGATAACGCCCTCTTGATGGGATTTATGCCTCATGAGTTCAGGATTAATGCCCCTCATAGGGATATATGCCCTGGACACAGTGCAGTTAGAGGATACCATTTTTTTCCTTCGATGATAGATACTAAATCAACTGTTGATAAAAAATCGAGGGTCCAGAAATCAACATTTATTATTGAATATTTCGAACAGCACTAAGTCTATTACAAATCGATGGTTTTCTAACATTTTTCATTTTATTCTGTCTCTTCTTCAATCGGCCACAGTAATTGCAACTATTGCCATACATGGTTCAGGTTTCGAGCAACCATTTTTGTCAGTCGATACAACGAATCCAGTCCACAGGTTCTTTTGTGTCATAGTAGTTTTCCAAACATTCTACGCAATCTGCATCATCCTCACGTTGATCTTCATCTGATGAGCTGTCATCATTCTTTTAAGGGTTTGATTCGTTTAATATCAGAGTTTTTATTAATTTTCTTTTTTTTTACCATTTTGGCTCAACTCTCGAACATGTAGGTACGTTCTCTTCATCTTCTTTTCTTTTTCTCTTCATCTTCGTCCCTTCAGATGATATGATTTTTGCTGATAGTTTCCTTGCATTCTTTTTGTTACAAATTATTTGTAATGAAGCAATTTCATGCAAATATTTAGATGGTGTTTCGTCCGTATCTCCTAATATTTGATTGTGCACTGGTGAATTGCGGCTCTTCATCTGAGACTGTGAGTCCGATTTGGAACAACTTGCAACTTCCTTGGTGTCAGGAATTGGAGATTCACCATGCATAGAACTATTATTTTTGTCAACATTTTCCATGTCTCCTACTGTACTAGGTTCTAGAACAAGCTAATCCTCGAATTCGAACACGTAGTTATGATCATCTAGAAGGAAATTTTCATCTAATATCAACTGATTTTTATCCAATTCATCATCGGGTTCTTTTTCAGGTTCTACAGTTGGTTCTTCAGACTGAGAATGGTCAGAAATTTGAAAGAAATAGTCAGGTATTGCATTCTCATTGAATGGGTAGATTCCACTAGCCATGTATCCAGAAGTAACATTAGTTATAGTTGCAGCTGCATTCCAAGCAGGGCCGATTATTTTTCCGATAATGTTCCTGTTAATATTCTTATCCTTACTCTGGAAAATGTAGGAATCAGATTCCCTCTTAAAAAAATATTTAAGTTGTTTGAAGAATGATCTATCGAGTGGTTGTAAGGCTTGTGTGGTATGACTTGGGAGACGTAACAAAATAATATTATTTTTTTGGTGAATTCCAGCATGTCGAAATTGTTGCAATGAGATGCATGACCATCAAGTATCAAGATAACTGGGCCATCTGGTTTCCTAGGAGCGAAAACTTCCTTTAACCATTTGAAAAATAATTCTGAATTAATGAAAGAAGACTGCTTATTCATGTAGAGATCAGATCCAGCAGGCATTCCTTCCAAGGTCATCAGATTTTTTCGAACCCCTTTTAGAATCAGAACTGGTGGTAAAAAAGTTCCTTCAGCACTTGCACATGCTATTAAGGACACGTTTTCTCCCCTTTCCTTGGAAGTGAGAACATGAACACATTTGCTTCCTTTCATAGCCACTACTTTATCTGGTTTATTATTTATTTGTATGCCACTCTCATCCATATTGAAGATGGCCCATGGTTTCTGCACCAGGTCATACTTCTCCGGAGTTCTTTTCAACAATTCGTAAAACTCATCAACTTCTGCTCTATCCATTCCTTTTGCTCTGGAAAGTGATAATCCTTCTCTTTTTCTTATGGTAAGTTCGGGGTGCCTTTCCATAAATGAATAAAACCAATGCATCTCTGCTGTTTCTGTCATTTCGCCTAGCTGTGAGAATACGTTTCCTAGACGTAGTTTCTTAGCAAAACTGAAAGCAATTGATCTGACAGTTGTTCTTGTAGGAGCAAATCCTGTCTGTTGTACTCGTTTAATATAATTTACTAAACGAATTTCGTTTGATACTCCAAGAGCAGGAGGCTTTCCTAGAGGAACTTTTTTGGAGTTATCAAAAGTCAATCTTCTTCTGAGAATTCTAGAAGGTATATTAAATGTCCTACTAGATTCATTGATGCCCATATTTCCAGATTTCACATTTTCGATAGCTTCCCTCAAGTTCTGTTCAGACCACAAAACACGTGGTTTGATATTCTGCTTTCTAATATATTTTCTTGGCATCTGAAAAAATTGAGTCATTAGTAGGGATTCGTCTCAGATTAACAAATAAAATAGATATGTTTGATTGGATTTTTTCCTATCCCAAACATTGAGTCACATTCTAAGCTCACTTGTGGACACCTCCACTGCTTTGCCATATTTACAAATTCTCCTAAGTTGCAGGAAAAAAGAAATTGGAAGTTTAATTGGAAATGTGTTAAAAAGTTATGCAAATAAAAAAGTTATACTAATTTATGCATTTGAGTCGCTGCTTTTAAAATTAATTAATAATACTAGAATTTTATTTAATAAAGGCATATTCTTCTATAAATTTTAAACAAGTATTTGTTGTATCCTTAGATACATTTATAGTTATAACTAAAAGTGGCAACATTACTCAAAATTTCAGTAGCTGATTAATGTGTCAATAGTAATATATTTAGTAGTTTTGTCCTTGTTTAATTACCATATAAAGAGAGATGCAAATATCGTCAGAGTGTGATGGACGATCATTTGTAGTAAATAATGTCAAACGTGGTTTGTTTATACGAGCGCCATTACGACTAGTGAGTAAACATTTAGTTCTTTCGTTTTGATGTGTTTTTCAAGACTTTTACTGACAAAATAAACTTTTAAGTCAATTAATTTAATGTTTTTGGATTATCATGGTTCGTCAGTGCCAAGTTTGTTAGGAAAACAGCCGAAATGACGAAGGCCATGTATCGACAATACCATCCCCACTTTTTGTAATTCATTTATTATTTCACTACTGGCGTTTAGAATTGTTGGCCTCAAAAATAAACGAGTATATGAATGAATAGTCCTCTCAATGTTTATTATTACTCCAAGGGATTCGTTTCAAATTGAAGGACATATATCCTCTGCTTTACTGGGTCATAAATCCTCCGAGTGTTATTTCGTATGGGATATATGACCTAGCGAATTTCCTTGATATAATTGATCTATTCTACTAATTCTAACCTAGAAAACCAATTCCCAACTTATATCAACATTCGAGACGAAAGATCCGATAGATAGAATGTTGTAATTCTCCAAAAAACTAATATTTCAGTAGTCATGCATGATCAGAATTTACTAATACCTTACCTTACTAATTGTTTCCAGTGATATTTTGCTAAATCGTAATTGAGCGTTGACTAACGATGGATATCGCACAACAGTTCACCCACACTACCGCGAGAACGAAGAAAGAGCGACCATATGCGTATATTTTGCGAACTACGTGCTCGGGCACATATCTTCCTATGGCATATATCCTACATTTACCCTAGTCTCGGTTTCGTCCCGTGACGAGCTTTCTAGTCTCGTCTCGTTAAATATCGTTAGTACTCAAATTTAATAATTCTAAAATAATGTATTATGAAGTGATTCTTTCGTAATTAATCAACACGTTAATGTTTTAAATGATATATTTTAGTGCCTGAATCATATTTTAGTTTGCCATTATTCAATACGACAATTTTAATATTTTGAAAGGTATATTACCTATGTTTTCTATTATTACTAGAAGTTTAAAATAATCGTAACAATATTTAAAACCGACAGCTATATGTGAAAAACAACAAAAGGTCAGCCGTTCGAAAATAAAACGGATCTACGGTCAGTCTCGATGACGCCTTACAAAAACAAAAAGAAGTCGACAGTCTTTCATAAAATACTCTTCGTGAGAATTTAAAACAAATGTAGAAATAATAGGTAGGACCAGATTGGGTCCTATATTCAGAGTGACTATTCTAAGAAAACTTTAAATAAATAGATGATTTACAAAAGCATTGATATATGTTTCAGAAGATACTATCAAAATATTCAATATAATAAAGTTTGTAAATAAAACATTAATTAGAATTAAAGACAATAAAATGAAAACAGAAATTTACAATAAAGTGACCTCCTCAGGACCAGGGGCGGATTATCCCTAAGGCAAACTAGGCACGTGTCTAGAGGAGCGAGGTTACAAAGGGGCGAGCTAACCAATTTTTTAAAATAAGAGAAAATATATCATACAATTGCAAAAATTTTCATTATCACTTCAGAGTCACAATATTTCTAGTAATTATAGACGGACTTGTAATTGAACTTCAAAAGCGAAGCAGACACCAATTTTTACAGTAAACTTTTGTTTTTTAACAATTTGATCAATTTATTTGAACACTAAAGATCAAAATAGAGCAAGTATGTTAGTAACAAAGCATTCTGATGATTTAGAAAAGTGCTTTGTTGATGAATGTATCCATCTACGTTTTTATTTAACAAAAACAGCTCGAGACGGAGAGTTGTCCCGAATAACCAATTTCACAGGTCCAAAAAGAAGAAATAAAGAACAATTTACCCAAACTATACATAGCATTAAGAGTGAGCATATAGGCGGCTTTTAGTAAATGTAGCAGTAATGAGTGGAGTTTTTCTGACTAAAAAGAGTGAGAAGAGATTACATTCGTTAGCAATACTTAGAATTGAATCAAAGTTATTGCTACCTTTAAATTATGACGACGTTATTAACAATTTCGCAAGCCAAAAATGTAGACAAACAAATTTTTAATAAATTTTTGTTATAATCAACAGTTATTGTGATTAGTATTAATTTTTAAATAAATGAGTCATGATATTATTTTTTATTTATCAATATTAATCAATTCTTTACACGATTAACGATAGATCCTCATCCGTCAATACACAGACACTGTCAGATATGTTTTCCGGATAGGCATTATGGTCCTTATGCGTTATGTCCCTCTTACTTTCTTCACTCTCAACACATATCATTTTATTTACCCTAAGGGTGAGTACAAGTGTTCTGGACAAATTATCCGTACTAAAATTATCTTCCAGTGGCCGCTTATTCTTTAATATACTAAAATGTCAAGTAAAATTCAGTTGTTCACACTATCAACTACGCACTGAAACTTCCTCTTTTTTAGTTAGGAGATTTTGGGGTTGAATTCCACTCACAGCTTAACTTCCATAATCAAATTTACTCATTTACTACTACATATTTCAAACGTCTAGGATTTGGATCACGTAATTGCAAAAAAAATTACCAACATGAATGCTATAAAATCATCATATACTTCTGTAATACGATCAGAGATTGAGGGTGGTACGGAAACGAATATGGATGCTGCTGCTGTAGTTGCGGTTACTACAAGTTAGTGTAAAGAAATGCTAACTCCTCTATCATACATGTAGTAACGCGAACTATAGTCATCAATGTTTACTACTACTATTATAACTAGTTAAAATTTATAATATAAGGCAGCTAGAGGGGCGTTCATGAGGTGCTTGCCTAGAGCGCACTCAATATTTAGTTTGCCTCTGCTCGGCACAATATCTCAATTGAAATTCAAACTATCCAAATTCACATAAAAGCAAAGGAATTATTGGATCATTTCTTTATTACCAAAAATCACATTTGTCATTGTTACAGAAAAAACGTCATTAATTTTTTTTAAATAATGTGTTCCAATGTTTTGTGAATAGTTTCAAAACTGTAGAACTTCCTGAATCTTAGAGTAACTTTTTATTTCAATTCTTAGTACTTACCTTGAAATGATTTTTCAATAAATGGGTAGATTTTTATTTACAAATGGAACTAACTGTTTCTAAATAAATTCACAACATATCGAAAAAATTCTAAAAAATTTACAATTGTTTCAATATTCAATATTCATGATAAATTATTATTTTTGGCTATCTTGTGATTGACTTAATATATAAGAATAGAAAAAATAAGAAGGTATGAAATAACAAATATTAAAGCTTAGATATTATTAGCCCTATGGGAATATCCTGGATAACTTTTTCCCATTTAATATCAGTATAACTGTGCAAGCAATGTGGTAGACAATCAGGAAAACTATCTCTGCTGATATTTACAATGATTACTTAAGAAGACAGATCCCTAGATTTGTCTGTTCATTGACGACTTCATATTATGGGTCTCTTAAGTGTCTTCTAATGTCTAACTCTACAAGGAAATCCAGTTCTTGTTTGTTATCACAAATGTAGTACTTGTAGTTCTGGGTTAGGTGTCAATGAATGATTCGTGTCAAGTAGATGTTTTGCGTAGTGGGATTTATCTGGTTGTTTTAATCTGTATGCTCGTAAGTGTTCACTGTATCGAATCTCAACATTTCTAAGGGTCTGACCCAAATAGACAGCATTACATTCTGGACATTTAAGTTTATATATACCACATTTCTTTAATGTTGATATTGTTGTTTTTCGTAGCTTGTGTCGTTTACCATGTGATCCGTCCGAATTTCCGAGACATTTGTTAGGTTTTTTAGCAAGTTAGGTTTTTCCGTATAGCAGGGAGCTAGCCTGCTGCTAAAACCTTCCTCCTTTACCCCGGCTTGGGAACGGCAGCAGTACCATCGAGCTACTCAATCCACCCGACGATACCCCTGGCAGAGACGATCTCTTAGAATATCCAGAAGAGACAGAATCCGAAACGATGACATCAGACAACGTATGGGAGTGGACGGCTCATTAACAACAGATATTGAGAAAAAGCAACTTATATGGTACGGACATGTACAGCGAATGAACGAAAACAAACTGCCAAAGATGGCAATGCAGTGGGTGCCACCAAACCGTAGGAAGAGAGGAAGACCTAGGAAATCGTGGAAAGAAGGAGTAACTAAAGCCATGAGTCCTATAGACCTAAGAGGAACAATAGAAACGAGTGGAAGTTAGGTATCGGACAACGCCGTCGGACGTTTTAAAACAGATCTTATTATATTTTTGTTTTAACATTTAACAATTTTATACTTACGTTACTTTCCGTTTTCAAAGAAATTGTTGCATTTGTTGAGAGAAGATGTTATCTTTGAAATATTACCAGCATACGAGGTCTGGCTATTAAATAACGAGACTGGGCGCCCTAGACAGGTGGGGTAAAAAGCGAGTAGTGCGTTGGGTATCTAGATATCTTGTCTATGCACGTCCCAAAACACGTTTCCGTCACTATTAAAGTATTTGTGCAGTAATGCCTATTAAATAACGAGACTGCGCGCCTAGAGGGCGCCCTAGACCGGTGGGGTAAAAAACGAGTAGTGCGTTGGGTATCTAGATATCTTGTCTATGCACGTCCCAAAACACGTTTGCGTCACTATTATAGTATTTGTGTAGCGGTTTGAAACGAAAGTGTTTTTTTCTCATGCCGAAAACCATGTGTGACGAAAAACAGGAGCAACGTAGCAATCTTAAATTTCTCGTTAAATTGAAAAAAAACTGCGACTGAGTACTATAAATTGTTGCAAGAGGCCTATGGGGACAATTCTCTATCTCGTGGGCGTGTTTTTGAGTGGTGTAAGCATTTTAGTGAGGGCCGAGAGAGCACTGAAGATGAGCAGTACCCAGGTCGCCCTGTGACTGTTTCAACTCCGGAAACAGTGACCAAAATCAACCAAATTGTGCGTGCAGATCGTCGAATGAGCATCAGGATGATTGCCGAGGCTGTAAACGCCGATAAAGAAACGGTTAGAAAAATTCTACACGAGGAATTACACATGACAAAAGTCTGTGCGAAGTTGGTGCCAAAAAATCTGACTCCTGACCAAAAGCTCTTGCGTCAACGGGTCTGCTCAGATTTCCTTGAAAGGTTAGAAGAAGATCCCAGGCTAATGAAAAACGTTATTACTTGCGACGAATCGTTTCAATACGATGTTGAAACAAAGCGACAATCGATGCATTGGAAGACGCCTGAATTGCCCAGAATCAAAAAAGCAAGGATGTCCAAATAAAAATTCAAGGCAATGTTGATCGTTTTTTTCGACATTAACGGTATCGTGATGACTGAATGAGTTCCAGAGGGTCAGACTGTCAACCAGACTTACTATTTGTCAGTTTTGGCAACATTGCGAGAGCGAGTTCGTAAAAAACGGCCCGAGTTGTGGAAGAACAACTCGTGGATTTTTCACCAGGACAACGCACCTGCCCATAACGCGCTATCTGTGAAGCAGTATTTGGGCCAGTAACCGCATTCCAGTGCTCGAACACCCGCCGTAATCACCAGATTTGGCACCGTGCGACTTTTTTTGTTTCCGAAGATAAAATCTGCTTTGAAAGGGACCTATTTTGAGTCGATGGAAGCGGTAAAGCAAGAAACGGCAGAGCTCCTAAAGTCACTCACCAAAGAAGACTTCCAGCACTGCTTCGAACAATGGAAAAAACTTATGGAAAGGTGTGTGGCGAGGAGAGGGGAGTATATTGACGGGGAGCATTCGAATGTTGAATAATTTTTATAATAAAACCCTTTTTCGTAACCAATCTCGTTATTTAATAGCCAGACCTCGTATATGATGGTTTTGTAATTTTTTATTTCTTTCGTTTGTTTAGGAAATATTAGTTGTAATGCCACTCGTCTTTATTAAGTAATTTATTTATTATATGTAATGGATAACCGTTGGATGTTGCTATTTGTTTGATTGTATAAATTTCTGTATCAAAATTATTATTTGATCATAGGAACTGAAAATGCTTTATGTATCATTGAATTTTATGCTACTAATTTATTTGACATTGGATGATTGGAATTATACGGAATAGTCACATCAGTGTGTGTTGGTTTCGTGTAAATTGAATAATCAAGTACATTATTAACTCTTTGAATTTTTAAATCAAGGAAATTAATTGAGTTATTTTCTTCAACTTCTAATGTAAATTTAATGTTAGGGTGTAAATTATTAATATGGTTGAAAAATACATCTAATTGTCGTTCACCACCTATAAATCAAGCTAATATCTCATCTGCATATCTATACCAAAATAAGATATTTTTGAGCTGTATTTTTCAACCATATTAATAATTTACACCCAAAAATTAAATTTTCATTAGAAGTTGAAGAAAATAATTCAATTAATTTTCTTGATTTAAAAATTCAAAGAGTTAATAATGTACAAGATTATTCAATTTACAGGAAACCAACACACACTGATTTGACTATTCCATATAATTCCAATCTTCCAATGTCAAATAAATTAGTAGCATAAAATTCAATGATACATACAGTAGAAACGCTGAGTCTTTTCCATCAAGTGACTGATACGACATCAACAATATGAATCTTAATCAAAACAATACGAGAAACGCTTGTATTGAGTTTCGCTCTTTTTCTGTTATGAGAAGAAGACAGTACTAACATAGTATGTGTTGAATAATATCGTCAACTAGTCACGTGATGGAAAAGCTTCACCGTTTCTACTGTAGAGCATTTTCCGTTCCTGTTAACCAAAATAATTTTGATAGAAAAATCCATTACATTTAGTAAATAAATCACTTAATAAAAAAGAAGAAAAAGTGGCATTACAACCAATGTTTCCTAAACAAACTAAAGAAATCAAAAATTACAAAACCATCACATATGCTGGTATATAAACATATATAATTGAAAACCCATCTATCACTTAGTCGTGTAGGGTGTTTGTTTACTTTCCTTTCACGAATTTTATCCACTCTTTTCTGTTCAGAGCTAAGTCCTTAGCCTCGTTCCAGTTTATTCCTCTTTTTTACAGTAATCCAGCTATTACTTTATCCCACGTTTTTCTTGGCCTGTCTCTCTTTTTATTTTTCACAATCTTTGCTTTCCACACTCTCTTAACCGGTCTTCTTTCATCCATACGCTGTAAATATCCCCACCATTGCAGTTGTCTTTCTTCTATAAATTCTAAAGGAGCTTGTATCTTTAGGTCTTTTCTTATATCTATGTTTTCCATTCTGTCCTTTTTTGTTACACCTATCACTCTTCATAGATATTTCATTTCTGTCGCCTGTATTTTACTTTTTTGTTGTTCTGTTAATATCCATGTTTCGCAGCCAAATGTGAGGATTGGTCGGTATATTGTTTTGAATACTTTCAATTTAGTATCTTTAGATATTTCTTTTTTATTTATGAACTTATTGTTTATGGCATGGTATAGTTTGTTAGTTTTAACTACTCTGTTATTAATATCGGCTTCTTGTGTTCCATTTTCGTCTATTATTGTTCCAAGGTATTGTATATGTTTTATCTGTTTCTATTCTGTCGGACTCTATGTATATATTTATTTCTTCTTTTTCTCTTCCAATGACCATCACTTTGGTTTTATTTTTGTTTATATTCATACCCATATCTAACAGTACCATATTCCACACTTTCATATTTTCTTGTAGCTCTTTTTCCTTTTTGGCTATTAATATCACGTCGTCTGCAAATACTCCCTCACTGATGTTTACACTGCATAATTGCAAATGGCCGGTCAAGCGAAACGACCCAAAGAAAACCCTAGAAAAATCTCTAAGAAATCTTCATCCTGCCCTCCAATCGTTATTGAGGGTAACGTATCAGCGCATAAAGCTATGATTTCGAAATTAAAAGAGGACGTTAGAAAAGATTTTGAAATAAAATATACGAATAAATCTTCGATTGTATTCACGAAGAACACAGAAGACTTTGAGAAGTTGAAACAAACTTTAAGAACCGAAAAAGTGCAATTCCACTCATATACAAAACGAGAAGATAAATCCCATGCTTTCGTTCTACGCGGCCTCGCTGAGGGTTTACAAATTATTGACATAAAATAGGAACTCGATAAGATTTACAAGATCACAATCAAATATGTCTACAGGATGAGTACCAAAGGGCGTCCCCTGTATCTCGTCGTAACTGATTCCAAAATTACCTTGGAGTATCTTAATAAAAATGTAAGAAGCATAGAACATACACGAGTACAGTGGGAACACAGACGACAAGGAAAACCTATTATACAATGCCACATTTGCCAATTGTGGGGCCACGCCACGTCCAATTGCGGTAGGACACCGAGGTGCCTGAAGTGCGCCGGCAACCACTTGACGCCAGAATGCCCCAAACAGAAGTCCACCCCAGCCAGATGCGCGAATTGCGGCGGAGATCATCCTGCCAACGCTGAGGTATGCCCCGAGTATGTAAAAAGACGAACATGGTTAGAAGAAAAACGTGCAATAAACCACAAACCAAAGCCGAATTCAAATAAGTTCATCCCAGCCCCATCCCCACTACAAATCCATGGACTCGCCCCAACAACAATCTAACTGAATGTCCCAGCCTCCCCTCAAAATCTCTCCCTAACAACACCCCTCAAATCACTCCTAGCAATAGCACAAACAAAAATTATATTGCAAATAACGCAATAAATTTGAACAACTTTACGGAATTAAACAATAAGTTCCGAGAATTGCATCAGATTATCAATCTAGATGAACTTACGAGAGCTCTCACAGATCTAACCGAACAGATGAGAGCAGCGAAGACGAAACTTGAAAAATTCCCCATCTACAATAACTTTGTTGCCGGTATAGACAGCTATGACATCTAGGCAGGTAGGTGGTAAAACAGGCTCTCAAAAACGATCAAATTTCAGAATCATTTTCTGTAATATACAAGGAGTTCTATTCAAACTACACTTAATCAGACATTTTCTCGATATTCACAAACCTGATATTTTCATTCTAATCGAGACGCTCCTAAAACCAAATAAATCTTTTAATCTAAAAATCCCAGACTATCGTCTACTTAGACAAGACCGCACCACTGATACCAGAGGGGGCGGTATCATTCTATTATTCGAAAAGGGCATACATTTCAAAACCCTACAGCACAATAATTCATCCATTGAGCATATCTCGATTCTTCTTGAAAACAAAATCAAAATAGTCGGAGCTTATAATACTCCATTCAACAAATTAAAAGAATCTGACCTTTTTAACATTATGAAAACTCAGAATAAGGTTTTGTTAGTGGGCGATTTAAACTGTAAACATCCCTTATGTGACAATTACGCTTCGCATCCAAATAAAAACGGAAGTACTCTCCAAAGATTCTGCGATAATTCAGATTGCAATATCTTTGCAACCGATGACCCAACCCACTATCCTTTTACAAACCACGCCCCCAGTAGAATCGGTATAGCCATTGGCAGAAACATCAACAATATTTCAAATATCAAAACCCTCACCGACCTCAACTCTGACCATGATCCTGTCCTAATTAACCTAAAATTACCCGATCAAATATACAACCCTTCCATTAAGACATATGACTATAACTCCACCAACTGGTCTAGTTTCAGAAACTATATTAACAAAAACACAATTATTACAAATAACATTGAAAACCCAGAACAGTTAACACAAATAATAAAAACATTGCAAGAAACTATCATAGCAGCCAGGACCCTTTCCACCTCCCTAAAACCTAAATTATCCACCCCCAACACACTCCCGAATTATATCGTGAAAATAATAAATAGGAAAAATAAAATTAGAAAAAGGTGGCAACATACCAGAACAGAAGAGGACAGAAACATTCTCAAACAATATCAAAACCTAATTAACTTACTAATCAAAGAGTACAAGAACTATCACTGGGACACCTTTCTTAAAACGCTGCAGCATGAGGATAATTCCTTATGGAGAATCTCCAGATACTTCAGAAGGAAGCGTAAGGAGATAAACAAAATCGAGCACAATGGACATACGTACACCGACATGAACGATATCGCAGAATTATTTGGAGAGTACTTCCAAAATAATTTTATTAATAACTGTCCGAACTCATTTCAACACAAGGCTATTGAGAACGTAGTCAATCAATATTTTCAAAACACAAATAGAGTAAATTCAAATAATCTTGTGTCTTATACCGAAATACAATCAATAATCAGTCAATTAAAAAATAAAACGGCGCCAGGACACGACGGTATACACAACATTTAATTTAAAAACCTGCCAGGAAAAGCAATAGTCCAACTATTATATATTGCAAATTTCATTATCAAATCCGGCCACTATCCAGATATGCTCAAAATCGCCAACATTACTCCAATACCAAAAGCTAACAAACAACCATGTTATGTTGATAGCTACAGACCCATATCCCTATTAAACAATATCGCAAAGGTGATAGATAAAATTATTTCAAAAAAATTGCAAACTTTTGTTAGTAATAACAACATTATCCCTTCGGAGCAATACGGTTTTAGAAGCGGTCATAGCACCATAGCACAAACGATTCGTGTTCTAAATTATATCAGAGAAGGCTTTAGAGTTCAGAACAAAGCCGTTATGGTAGCTATTGATATTCAAAAAGCGTTCGATACCGTATGGCACGAAGGCTTACTGTACAAGCTAATTAAAACAAAAACTCCTGATTACTCAATCAAAATATTAAAATCTTACTTATCAAACAGAAAATTTTATTCAAAAATAGAAGGAAACCTAGCAGGGCCCTACCGCATACAGGCAGGAGTCCCGCAGGGGTCAGTACTATCTCCTTTGCTTTATTCAATATTCATCCACGACATCCCAACCACCCCAAACATTTTAACAGCAATGCATGCCGATGACACTTGTTTTGTAGCATCGGCAAAGAACCCAGGTCAAGCACATAATACACTACAAACACACTTCAACACTAAAATATTACCGTATTTTAACGATCAAAAACTGACTATAAATGCCTCCAAAACAGAGTATTTATTCCAAAAACAGTCGACTGCAATCACAGCTTTGTATAAACGGACATAATATTACCCCCAGCACAACATTAAAATATTTAGGTTAAACAATCCAAGGGAACACCAATGCGAATGCGCATATTAGCACATAAGTCCGAAAAGCTAAGATTGCAATGGGCCAGTTATACCCACTCATAAGCAGACAAAGTAAACTCTCAACTAAAAACAAAATCTATAATATAAAAATGAATCGCAAAATGTGTTGGTAAGCGCATAACTCAACAACGCCTCGACCAATTTGGCCAAATCTTTTTTTAAAATGTTCGTTGAAGTTCAAGGATGGTTTTTACGGCGAGAAAAATTAGAATTATTGCTGGAAAAACCCTAAAAATAGCCCTTTTCTTTTTCCCATACAAATGATTTGTAACTAAAACGTAGTCAATTTGAGCTTCATTGCTATGGTATAAAGTTCATATTAAATTACAAGCACTCACTGTTGTCTAAGCAATGTAGGTGTGTTCCTAACGTCAAAGATCATATCTATCAAAACAATGTGCGTGTGTGCGTTGGAGCACAGAATACATAGTTGGAGGAGTTTAATTGTCAACTGATACACGAAACAAATTCGTATATCGTGTTTTGTGCAGAGTGTTTACTTAGTTAGTGTTTGTTTAGTTCGTGATTAGTGAAAAAATAATTTATATTTGATATGCCTCCTATAAGACGAAGCAATTTAGGTAGAAGAACCAGAAATGCTACAAACCAAGCTATTTACCGATCTAATCGTACTGCACAAGAACGTGACGACGAAAATGAACGTGAAAGAATTCGGATATCACAAACGCGTGAAGCGAGAGGGCGACATTCAACTAATAATCGCGCAAGTTTGAATCGAGCTGCTTTCAGTTACGATGTGTCAATTGACTACAGTAACTACCAATGTGTTGTTATTGGTTCTATGAACTCGGTTTGCTCACACTGTAAGGCATTAAAATACAAAAACGAAGCCAATGGATTGTGTTGCGCAAATGGTAAAGTAAAATTGATACCATTGGATCCACCACCAGAACCATTGTACTCATTGGTTTCAGGAATAGGAACAGATTCTATACACGTCCCAGGGGCAATCATTAAGTGTTTGTGGTATTAATTTAGAAAACCCATGTTTCTCACATGGTCAATTGTATGTTGCCTGTTCCCGTGTTGGAAAACCATCAGATTTGTTTATCTATGCGCCAGGTAATCAAACAAAAAACATCGTATACCACAAAGCACTACAATGATAATAATAATTATTATGATTCACATGATTAACAATAAAGCGATTACTTACTTTTAAATCCTTATATATGTTTTATTTAATTATTTTTTATTCACAACGCCCTATCACCAGGGTGACGGTTCTGTTCAGGAGAATTTTTTTAAATACGTAGGCACATTACAAATCTTTTTGACAGGACGAAGTCTGTCGGGTCAGCTAGTAACCATATACAAACAAATAATACGCCCTATACTCACATATTCAGCACCAGTTTACCTTACAGGAACAAAACACAATATTCACTCCCTGCAGGTGGTACAAAACGAGTGTCTGAGAATGGCAATTAAACACCAAGTACCCTATCCACATCTACCCAAAACCTCCTGGTTACATGATAAAGTTGAACTACCCACTATCAAAGACTTCGTAACTACAATTTCTACAAACTTTTACGATAAATGTCTGCCAGAAAATCTTCGTTTATCAATCAAAGCCGTAAACCGCGCAGAAGCAACTCATGATAGTGGGTGTAGGCTTCTGCATGGTACGCTAACAATATAACTCGATTGTTATTTCACAAACCCAACAATCAAAAGCGGGGAATTATTTCAGCCCAGCCCTCTACACTGGACTGAAGGATCCCCCAGCTTCCAATTCTTATAAATAAACCTTAAATAACATCTGCCATGTTGCTTTCCTCAAAATATAAGAACCAGATCAATTGTTGGGACCCTGTTTTTCAGCTGCTTTTCAGGGAAAACCCAGCCGAAATACCGTAGGAGCGAGAAATATATACCAGGGACAAAGTTATTTAAAAATCACAACTTATGGATAATGTGGTGAACGCAAGGAGCCACATATACTTCACGATACACTCAACAAATTCAAGAATCGCCAGACCATCGGCATTTTCTTTTATTCTTGAATAAGTTGTAAAATGGGAAAGATAGTCTATTGTAAATAAAGAGATTTTAAATGTTAATGCAAGTGACCTAGTGTTGTGGATCTCTTAATAATCTCGTACATGTATATAATAAATAATAACGGGCTTGGGCTCCCTCCTTGTCCTAGTCCTATATTTGTATTAAAATTTTCGGATATTATTTTTTATGACTGCGTTCTCGTTGTTGTTATAAATCGTTTGTATTATTCGCATCAGTTTCCCATTTAATCTTCTTTCTGCTAGTATTCTCCACAATATTTCTCTAGGTACTCTATCAAAGGCTTTTTATAGATCCAAAAAAGCTACGAACAGTTGTTTTTTTTCTTTTATTGCTTTTTCTGTCATCTGTTTTATAGTGAATATGCGATCTTGGGTACTTCTTCCACTTCTAAATCCACTTTGTGATTCTTATAATGTATCTTCTATCGTCGATATAATTCTTTTTTCTAGCACTTTTTCCATTATTTTTTTCACGGTGTTAATTAATGTTATCCCTCGACAGTTATTGCAATCTTTCAAATCTCTTTTTTTAAAAATTGGTACAATGAGCGCCTTCTGCCAGTCAGTTGGCACTTCTCCTTCTATAGCTTTGTTGAGTATGTGTCGTAGTATATCTCTTCCTTTTTGTCCAATATTTTTTATCATCTCTGTTGTAATTTTGTCATATCCAGGTGCTTTTCCATTTTTAATTTCCATTATTACTTGTTTTATTTCTTCCTTACTTATTATTTCTACATCTTGCGGCATATTAATTCGGATTTGTTCCTTTTTATCTTCTGTATCATTTAGTAGTTCTTGATAATATTCTTTATTTCTTTTGTACTTATTACTACTACTAATCTGTATATTTTTAATATTGATATTTTCATGTTTATTTATGTTTCCCGTTTCCCCATTACCAAATTTACCATAATCATTACTATTACTAAAATGCCCATAACTATTACTATTCTTATAACTATTTTTACAAAGGTTATTACTATTAATCTTATAATCTAATTTAATTTTCGTTGTTTTTCCTTCTTTCCTTCTTTTCTCTTCTTCAGTTTCTTCCTTTTCCTTCAGTTTTTTGGTCTTTCATTGTTATTAACTTTCATCAACCTATTTTCTGTATTGTCCCATTTCCATTCTTCTCTTCCAATATAAATCTTCCTGTGTCCAATTTTAATTGATATTCCTTTTTTCTTTTCTTCATTTGCTTTTATTGTAGTTATCTTTTGTATCTCTCTGTCCTTTGGTGACATGTCTCATTGAATGAATATTTTCTGTTCTTCTTTGTTCCTTAAACTATTTTTGTTTTTCATAATCATCTGTTTATCATTTCCATTGCTCAAGTTTTCTCTCCCAATTTAATAGCCTCGTATACTTTCGCTTTCACATCTAATTCTTGTTCCAAAAATTTCCTCATCTCTTCTACTAAATCTTTTTTATTTGTAGTATTTATTTGTATTCCTTGTACTACAATATTATTACGTCGTTTCTCATTTTCTATTCGATCCAGTCAGTTTTCTGTTTAACCAAATTTTCCATTTTTTCATTGTTTTTGTTCAGTTTTTCATTTTCAATTTTCAATTTTAATATTTCTTCTTTATACTCTTTCCTCATTTACTTCGATAGTTCATTTATAGATTCTCCCATTTTCATCATCATTCCCATCAATAAATCTACGTTTTCTTCTATTTTTTCTTGCTGTTTTTGGTGATTTCTTAATGGTCTTAATTTTCTTATTCTCCTCCTCATCTTGTTCTTCATCTTCATCTTCCCAATCGCTTTCCCTTTTTCTGTATGTATCGTCTTCACTTTCCATTTTTATCTAGATGCGCTCTTGTCTTTTCTATAGTCTCGACGTTCTAATTGTTTGTTCACTAAACTCTGTTTAATTTCCTTATCAGTTCTGATAATGAATTATTTACTGGTTGTTTTTTTTTGCTGTATGTTCATAAATGTTATGCTGTTACTGGTAATTTGGTTTAATAATTAAATTGTCTTACTTGTTTTAACTGTTTATTGTTATTCTATTATCCAAAATAGTTTGCGGCGCCTTACACACCGTTGTAGAAACTTCTATATTTTAATAACTCGTATTATCTCAGAAATTTGAGTTTTAATACGGAATGACACTTTAACGCTGCTTCTCGTCACGAATCCAGGACTGTACTCCACATACGCTGGTAGTATTGGTAATATTTCAATGATAACATCTTGTCCAGAATGTAATGCTGTCTATTTGGGTCAAACCCTTAGAAATTTTAAAATTAGATTTGGCGAACAATTACGAGCACACAGATTAAAACAACCAGAGAAATCCCAGGACGCAAAACATCTACTTGACATTAAACATTCATTAACACCTAACCCAGAACTAGAAGTACTACATATTTGCGATAAGAAACAAGAACCGGATTTCCTTGAAGAATTAGAAAATGGAAGACACTTAAAAGACCCATAATATGAAGTCGTCAATGAACAGACAAATCTAGGGAGTTCTCCACTTTTCAACTGTCTTATGTAATAATTGTAAAGATCAGCAGATATAGTTTTCCTGGATTTATATAGCATTGCACGGTTATACTGATCATAAATTTGAAAAAGATATCCTCATAGGACTAATAATATTTAAGTTTTAATATTTGTAATTTCATACCTTCTTCATTTTTTTATTGATATATATTAAGTCAATCACAAGTCTAGCCAAATTAATTATTAAACATCAGGTAGGCATCACATGAAATGTAACTTCTGTCACTCTGATGATGATACCGGGTGTCCTACTTAACTTTTCGGGGTTTTGATCGCTTATTACTCAAACAGTTTTAGGAATAGAAACATGCGGTTTTCGCCAGTTTTATTGAAATTTATAAAAAAAAATTCTCAATGATGGGATATTTTATCGTAATGCCGGTTTGACCGGAAATTAACAGGGTGCTTTTTAGGTATAGGGCAACTTTGTTATTTTAAATAGAACACCCTGTATATTTTAAGTCTTAAGTAGACAAAGCTCAATCTTTAAGCTTTCTAAACATATATAGTCTTTCTAAACATATATAGTTAGTTCTACTTTTTCTGGAAATTATGGCCTAAAATTTAAGTTAAACAACGTTAAGCAATTTCTAAGGCAACTTTTTAAAAATGTCAACAAAATTAACAATTTTGGACGTAAAGACATTTAACAAAAAATATTATTGCAACAAATTTTCAAAATGATGTCCTCGGACGTTCACACACATTCGCCATCTTTTAATTAAGTTTCGAAAACTAGCTATCAACATCTCTTTAGAAATAGTTTCAATCACATTTATTATGCTTGTCTTTAATTCTTCCAAGGTTGTAGGCTTACGATTTAAAACAAATATTAAAGCCCGGGGGTGGGCTGTAACATCGATCTTTGATGTAACCCCAAAAGAAAAAATCCGGTACCGTTAAATCAGGTGATCGCGGTGGCCACTCACTGGACCTCTTCTTCCAATCCACCTTTCACCAAATGTTTCATTTAAAAGTTCTCTAGTGATCATTGCATAGTGTGGACTTGCACCATCCTGCTGAAAGTAACATGTTTGTAATAAATTATATTGCTGAAGTTGCGGAAAAAGTACAGTTGTAGCATATCTACATAATTTACTGCGGTAACGGTAGGCTTACTAAAGAAAAATGTGCCATAAATTTGTGTAGAACTCATGGCAAACTATACAGTTACTTTGGGTGAATCTCTTACATATTCAGTAGTTCTGTGAGGGTTCTCTGAACCCCAAATGCGACAGTTGTGTCTATTTACTTGACCATTTAGGTGGAAAGTAGCCTCGTCAGACATAATAAGAAGATTTCTGTAATTAATTCTTGTAAATAATCTTAAACCTTGGCGGCAAAAATTAACGCGCACGGCATGGTCAACCTCTTTTAATTCTTGCACCAAGTGAAATTTGTAAGCCTTTAATTTTAATTGTTTTTTTTAAAATCCTATGAAGTGTGCTCCTAAAAACGCCCGTAGTACTAACCATTTTTCTAACTGATGTTGTGGAATTTACTTCTACAGCTTCTTGAACTTGAATAACTTTATTTAATAAATTGTCTTGGTTACGCTCTCTTTTTGATGAGCAAGTGTGCCTGTGTCCCATAACTGACGGTACCAACTTCTTATTGCATTATCACCGGGTGGTTGTTTATTAAACATTCTTCGAAATCTTCTTTGTGTCACCACAATTGACTTCGTTTCTGCAAACATTATTACACACTTTCCTTTTTCAGATAAAGTAAACATTTTTCAAAGAGAAATAAGAAAACTAATTGTGGTAAACTGACAGTTCGCGTGAAATAATTATTTGTTGTCACTAAGCAAAGCCTACTTAAAAATATATATAAATCCATTTCCAAATTCCCCGCTAGTTATCGAAACTTAATTAAAAGATGGCAAATGTATACAAACGTCCAAGGACACAATTTTGAAATTTGTTATAAAATTCTTTTTTGTTAAATGTCTTCACGTTCAAAATTGTTAATTTTATCGACATTTATAATAAATTGCCTCAGAAAATGCTCAAAGTTGTTAAACTTAAATTTTAGGCCATAATTTCCGGAAAAAGCACAAACTTTATATGTTTAGATAGCTTAAAGATTGAGCTTTGTGTTAGACTGAAAATATACAGGGTGTTCTATTTAAAATAACAAAGTTGCCTAATCCCTAAGAATCGCCGTGTTAATTTCCGGTCAAACCGGCATTACGATAAAATATCCCATCATTGAGAAAAAAACTTTTATAAATTTCGATAAAACTGGCAAAAACCGCATGTTTCTATTCCTAAAGCTGTTTGAGTAATAAGCGATCAAAACCCCGAAAAGTTAAGTGGGACACCCGGTAGTAATATCGAAACGATTATAATTTTTTTAGAATTTTTACAATTTTTTTCAATATATTGTGGAATTATTTATAAACAGTTAGTTTCATTTAAAAATAGTGAGTATATTTCACAGAATAAGGGTCGAAACAGAAAATCGGTAGATATCTAGAACGAACGACGTTAAAGTTCGATTTCATTGAAACTTGCGTTTATCCAAGAAGTAAGACATTAGCTGTCTCAAATTAATCCAAACCAGATGCCAAACTATCGGAGACGGAAATCATTCTGTTAAAACTATTGAAGGTCGAATACCTTGCCTGGAAATAGCGTGACTGAATTTCAACTCCTTCACTTCAATTAAAATCTCGTAATTAACTGTGTAGAAGGTTCGAAGCATAGTTCTTACTATTCCCATTAAGAACTTTTCTAATTGTTAAGAGTATTATTCATATGACGATTGTTCAAGTGGTTTCTACAAGCATTCGTTGAACTAAACACGAACAAAACTCGTTTTCACGTTTTATGTGGCAAACATTTAAATTCAATTTTAACAAAAGTTTCACATTGTCTAATTGATCTATAATAATAATATTAGACGATTTCCTTTATAGTATTCTTAATACTCGTTTGAAATAACTCCATTATTATTAATTGATCAGGTTTCAGATGATTTAAAAAAGCACCAACAAAAAAAAGATTTCGATTAGTAATTAAATGTCACATCAATAATTTTATCTGATGGCATGTCATAATGACAACGTTATGTCACTCAATTTTGATGACATAAGGAAGCTCGTTATGGTACTTAGTCCAATAATGAATCCATTATGGTACTAAGTACCATAATGAAATTCTATATGAAAAACATGTGATGTGAGATCAAAAATTTTTATTCAAAATGCATAGCTATGTACAAAAGCATTTATTATAAATGGTAAAGTAAAAGAGCAATTACTACAATGTGTAATATTAATTCCAATGGATTCTAAAGTTTTCACATCAGTAGTTGATGCTTTTTAGTAAACTTGTAATCCTGTTTGGTTGTTGGCAAAAATTGCTTCTGATATTTTTTTCTTTTGCTCTTTCGAATTTTCGATGTAAACTTTAGCAACAGTACTGCTTTTCCATCCACCATGGCGTTTCACGGTACACAGATCAACTTCAGAATCGGCCAAAAATGAAGCAGACTATCGCCGAAAACAATGTCCGGTATGTTCTTCAGGGTGAGGTAAATTATAAAAAGTGGCAAAAACTTTTGGCCTTTTAGCAAAGGTGTGAATTTCAACGGGTTGTTTCGTACATTTCTTATCTTTATAAGTGACAAAAAAACGTCGATGGTTTGTGTTGGTAGGTAGTATTTTCACATATTGTCTGACAAGTTCTACCATATGCAATTCTGGGATATTTCCCGATGTTACAAACAATTCTGGCCTTATCTTTGTTTTTGTATTTGGTAAAGTAATTCTAAAAACGAATCCTTGATCTATCACATTTTCAACAAGCATATTTGTCAGTTCCTCTCTTCTGCATGCTCCACTTAGTCCAATTATTATAGCAACGTTTTTAAATAAATATGCATCATTTAATGCTTCCATTAAAAACTTTGTGACATCTTGTTTAGTAAAAATTTTGGATTTTCTAGCTCTGTAACATTCTGATTTACGTTTTAGTAATGCCATCGAATAATACGACCAGAGGAAGATGGTTTTCTTTCCTTAGATAAGCGTTCAAAGTAAGCCAACAATACATTTTTACGCGTGATATTCTTGATAAACGGTATTTTATATACACTCCGTGATTTTTCCGTCAAAAGGGAGTCCACGATATTTCACTTCATTTCTTCCAAATCAAAAGGTAAACTACCAGTTTCAGAATCACTCATTATTATTTAAATTCTACGTGACAATTGTGTTTGACAGCAGATAAAAATTATTTATTTAATATTAAAATTATTTAACAATTGATCAACAATGTATATATAAATAAATTTTGCAGAATAACCAAATAAGACATTGGTTCAAAATGAAAATATACAATTTAAAAATTAAAAAAAAATTATTAAACCTAAAGGTGGGACTTCGTGCCATCTTGTTCAGAGAAGAGGAGAGAACATATGCTTTTCCACTGACTAATATTAACAGCACCCTTGAATCGTTATATTCGTGCCACTGTCTCGTGTAGGGATGTCGGCAATATGCTGTGTAGTGACCATTGTAAGTGGTTCCACTGTGATTTGATATAGCGTAGAGGTTGTATATACAAAGTGCCACATTATCAGCCGCGTAATCGCTCATATCAAGCCCTTCTATTGTAAAATCTATTGCAACATGCAGTGTTCCACTAAATCTTTCTGTTTGCGAAAAGCGTTTCAGGTGAATAACCAATATTTTCGGGAATTTATGAATTGAGAATGATTTAGTGCATCGTCTCCGTTCCTTACATTTCGAACATGTTGGTTTCTCATCGCCGTCGAGTGTTCTTCTCTTGTAAACGAATCTAAACATTGTGAAAGTTGTAATTGACCTGTTATTTGGGGTAAGGATAGGGATAAATCCCAAAAGGGATCGAACGTAACTGAACAGTGACCACAGTGTGTGCACTTGAGTGTTGATTTTAATTGACCGACAAAGTTACCCACAATCTTGGAGTTGTCCATTGGAAATACCACCAGTTTTAAAATATATGCAACAAAGACAGCTGGCATGGTGGTGACATTTATTATGAATGGGAAACACGAGACAAACAAGAAGAATATGCGAAGCAAAAATAATCAAGAATAAACGAAAGGGAAGATCAAAGAAAGCATGGAACAAGGCGATAACATGAATAATAATTAGGAATGCAAGAAAGTGGAACGAAGCTAGGATTAGAAAAGGGCGGTAAAAATTCGTTGTATTACCAGACACCATAAATTTAATGAAGTATATATCAGTTTACATCATTTATATTGATACTATAAACTAAAACTTTGGTTCTTCTTAAAATTTCAGGTCTGAAAAATTGCTGAAGGGAAATCTAACATGAAGAATAGCGACATAAACAAACATGTTTGATTGCTTAACAGCACATTACATTGTTCATCTCCCCACTGTTATTGAAATGTGTGTGTTTGTATTCGTCGCTGTTCTCTTCGCTCTTATGATCGCTTGTATCGCCGCTACACTATGCGGGCAGTCTAATAGAGGAAAGCAGTGGCTTTAATGAAATAATTTCATAGATTAAATTTGGATAAAAGTAGAAGTAATTCGTAAATACAGAATGTCTTTGAGTACCACAACTTCCATCAAATTTTCACAAAAATAATATATCAAGTTATGTGTTTCAGCAATAAACTCCCCTGAGCCTTGAAATAAAACAACTATTGAAATTTTTATTTGATCGTAATAACAATATATCTTAGAAGAACTCATCGGTACCGTGTATATGGTTGTATACACTTTTATTGGCAATCATTAGGTGAAATATTCGTGTTTAATATCTGACATTTATCAAACTACAAATTACCTACAAAAACGATTCATCACATCAACTCTATCAAACTGTCCTAGATTTAAAAAAAACTTTATAGATATCAAGACACAATAAAAAGTAATCAAATTGTAGATCACTTATCCAAATTAACATAATGTTCATAATTAGAACTGTTTTCATTTATCAACGAATCTGTAGTTTTATCTAAAATAATAAACACACTTGCATAAAATAATTATATACGGGGAGCACCTCTAACATTCTCGGAAAAGTAGTTATTTGGATCAGCTGATTGTTTATCAAAATACATCCCTTTAAAATGTATATCCTCACAACATCAACAGTTCGTTGAACCTGGAACAGTTACGTTTTTTCGAAATACTTAGTAACTGCATGTCGCTTCGGTTTATAGATTCATTCGTACTATCGATTGCTATTTAGTATGAAGTTTGTATGAATATATCCAGACTTAATTACGTTTTCAATGTCATAATATACAGAATTTTCAATATTTTCAACATTTTTTGGAATCACTTTACACATACCGCTTTCACCCATCTTTTTAGCTTTAGATTCTGAAGTAAAGGAATCAAAGACTATTTGACGTTTCGTCTTTTAATTTCCGAAAGACATATTATTTGACAATTACTTGGTTGGTTATGCCGTGGGTAGTCAGCGGGTATAACATAAAGGGCTGCTTGGTTAGATCTATTTTATTGAATAGAATAATTTATTTACAATTTAAACTAAATGCGGCGTGTTCGCAGAGTCCAACCGTCCACTTATCGAACAATAATCCAGCTTGGTTACGTCGTTACTGATTCCTTCTTGATTCCCGTTCGATCGTTGCCTCTCGATATATTAGAATTCTCCCTTATGTTATTTTTGGTTTCGTCGACTTATTTTCAAACTGCGTTTGGTGGAAGGAAATACGTGATAGCAATATTTCAGTTTTTAATATTGACGGAACTAGAGAATCAAAGTTAGATTTGTTGATGGTATTCAGTATCGAAACAGGGGTGGAATCATGGCAAATAGAATTCTATTTTAGTGACGTCAGCCAAAAACAGACGATAATCTTGAAATTTGGTATCACGTCACTTCTCTTGCGATTATAGAAATCTAGGTTCGGAAATCTTTGGAATAATAGTATCTATTCAGAAAACATCTTTGTTTTTTGACATTTTCAACAGTCTCTAACTTAAAAAAGAAGTGATATAAAATGAACAGTTATAAACAATACTAAAATTAAATAAGTTTCCAAAATTACGGGCACTTTTGTGTTCCTCAATATAAGGTAAATTATTAACAGTAACTATACTTATTGTAGATGCTGCCTGCCCAAATCTTGGGTGCAATTTTGGTTGATAATGATGAACATTCAACAATATAATATCGAAAGAATTATAACGAGAGAAAGTGACCCATTTTCGTTAAGAGATACACAATTTACCGATCTGTTTCGATTAACTGAAGATATGAATTATTTATGTGTTACAATATGACAGCGAAGGGCAGATGGAACTTTTTAAGCCTATTTCCATAACTTCGGGATTTCCTTCAATAGCTACCTTGCCCATTATGGCTAAAAGCCTTTCCTCAAAAGAAGTCAGTATTATATTTGGTGGTGGACCGCCTCCTTTACCTCCTAGGTGGGGGCTGATTGAAACTGCTTTAGCTTTGGTTTTGCTTTTATTTTATTGTATATTATGCTTTTTTTCCATTCTTCTGTCTTTTCCCCTATGCCAAGGCTGTTAAGCATAGCGGTCAGTTCCTTCAAACTTTGTAGGAGAACCTCTCGCCATTTTATACTTTTTGATTTATTTGTTATAATTTCGGAGTTTTCCTCTGCAAAGTCCAAAATGACTGTCCAGTGATGGGACTGAACCCTCATATTTGTTAATAATTAGGATTTCTTATTATGTACGCCGATTAATATATTTGGAATTAGGTACTATTGGTTGAAAATTTGAAAATAGATACGAAAAGTCGAAAGCGATTCGGACCTAACATCAAAAGTTCAACAAATAAAAATCACGTAAAACATGTGTCGTCTTTGTCGGGAGTATTAAGAAAATAGAGAAAAAGCATTTTTTCTATCACATAAGACTTGTAGAATGAAGTCGATTCTACGCGGGAGGGTGGGTAAAAGGGATTACCGTTTAAATTTTATGTCGTGATACCAATTTAGCACTTGCGAACGATGTGAAATGGTTGCTAGGTAACGTGACGTCACTAAAATAGAATTCTATTTGTCGTGATCCCACCCCTGGGATGTGGACGGTTGGTATTATTACGGGTTCAATACACACCGGAACGGTATCTGTACGGTTAGGTTTATTCCGGGTTCAATACACACCGGAACGGGATCTATAAAGTTTCCTTCGAGTTTAGTACACACCGAATTAGCTTTACTGGTTCAGGTCTCCTCTCTACCGTTGCTGATGTGAGGCCTGAGTTTTTACGATGCATTCAAAATGTGTCGTTGCCCACTCTGCTGATGTCACGCCGATAGTACTGCCATCTAACAACGGGGCGTCGAATTGCACTTACTGTGACGATACTGTGTCTTTGCTCGTACTCTGTATGTTACCTTTTGTCATTCGTGGATGTGTTGTCAATGTTGGTAACAGAGGTTGCTGATGTCTATTTAGACGACAGCGTCGTTAAAAGTTGTCTAATTAAATTTTGTCCAAAGTTGGAAAAATGACATTATTCGGGTTTCTTCTTCTGGTATTCTTTGAATTGTTCTTTCCATATACATAATTATTTATTATTCTTGATCAAAATCAACACTTTTTTTTCAAACTGTCTTGGGAGTACGGTAAATGGGACACAAAGGAAGAAAGAAAACATACGAGAGATCAATGGAAAATAAACGGTTTTACTAACTTTTCCGTATTTGTTAGATGCCCTGAATAATATTCAATAATAAAATTGGTCACTTGTATACATTCTGGAGGCTGTATCGTGCTAACAAACTGAAAATTATCCAAAAATGACAAAAATTTGGTACTTCGGGTACCATAGCACCGGTTGTACTGGCTTCAGTGTGATGAATATCAGTAGAGTTCATCTTTGAGACGACCTTAATAATATCCAATTATACAATTGGTCACTTGTATATACTCCGGAGGCTGCATCGTGCTAACAAACTGAAATTTTTCCAATAATGACAAAAATGTCGTACTTAAAGTACTATAGCACCTGTTGCTCTGGCGAGCTGTAAATCAATAGGGTTGATCCGTGGGATGTTCTGGATAATATTCAATCATAAAATTGGTGACTTGTTGGACTCCGGAGGCTGTACCGTGCTAACAAACTGAAATTTCTCAAAAAATTACAAAAATGTCGTACTTCAAGTACCATAGCACCCGTTGTACTGTCTCTAGTAAGCTGAAAATCAATAGGTTTCATTTGTAGGATATCCTGAACAATATTCAATCATAAAATTGGTGACTTGTTGGACTCCGGAGGCTGTATCGTGCTAACAAACTGAGATTTCTCAAAAAATTACAAAAATGTCTTACTTCAAGTACCATAGCACCCGTTGTACTGGCTCTAGTAAATTGAAAATCAATAGGTTTCATTTGTAAGATATCCTGAATAATATTCAATCATAAAATTGGTGACTTGTTGCACTCCGGAGGCTGTATCGTGCTAACAAACTGAAATTTCTCAAAAAATGACAAAAATGTCGTACTTCAAGTACCATAGCACCCGTTGTACTGGCTCTAGTAAGCTGAAAATCAATAAGTTTCATCTGTGAGATATCCTGAACAATATTCAATCATAAAATTGGTGACTTGTTGCACTCTGGAGGCTATATCGTGCTTACAAGATATGTAACGAAAAGTGACCGATGACAACTACGACGACATACACACAGGATTTTTTTTCGAAAAACCGTTTTTTCGTGTTGTTCTTCATGGAAAACGTAAAAATAAATAACTTTTTTTGGGGTAAACCAATACTTTTCTCACATATTGGATATTTGGGCGGAAAAGTAAAAATACACTTTTCAGCTAATATTTGTGTTTTTGGCAAACTTCATAGTCTCGTGGCAGCAAACAAACTTTAAATTTCGTCGCAATATCACCGAACGCCATTAAGTGCACGTATAACGTATTAGATCCAGAGACCCACACGAAAGGACCATGAGATCGAAATCACAACGAGAGTCGACGTATTTATTGGAGTTAGATGATGAATTTTTCTCGGGAGCGCGGTACATGGGACACAAACGAAGAGAGAAAACATACGGGAGCAATCGAAAAAACAAACTTTTCAGCTAATATTTGTGTTTTTGGCAAACTTCATAGTTACATCTCAGCAAACAAATTTTTAACGTCGTAACATTCTCAAACTACTACTATAGCCATTAAGTGCACGTATGACGTATTAGATCCAGAGACCCACACGAACGGATCATGAGATCGAAACCGCAACGAGACTTGAAAAATAACCAATTCTTTGTAACGCACATTAAGTTGTTCAAGCAGGGGAAGGGAATATAATAATTGGATTCACCCTCCCCTTCTTGAATAACCTGATGTGCGCGTTACAAAGTATTGTATATTTTTCAAGAAGGGGAAGGGTGAATACATGAATGCATTTACTCTTCCCCTTCTTGAAAAATATCCAATATTTTGTAACGCACATTAAGTTATTCAAGAAGGGGAAGGTAATATTATCATTGGATTCACGGTTCCCCCTCTTGAATAACTTGATGTACGCGTAACAAAGTATTGGATATTTTTCAAGAGAAAGGGTGAATGCAAGGATTATATTCCCTCCTCCTTCTTCAAATATACAATTTATAAATGTGTTTATAATTTCATTTATTTTCTTGAGTTTGAGTTAAATTAATTCAATAAAAATATAGTTTAATCAAATATTTGATTTCACATCTTAATAATAATGTAAAAAATACTATGATTCTCCATAGTCGATTACAGCTGGCAACCATGCTACAAAGTATCGTATTCTGTTTTGTTGGTTGCATATCTATACGCTAGATTGCGTTCATAATCTATTGGCGGGGTGAGCAGCTAACTTTGACAGGGTAACATGTCAGTCAGACGACGGGTAGAAACCTGGGGAGAAACCAACTGGAATGATTAGAGCGCGCCCTACCGATTTGTAGGTCGACACTGTCCAAATTTTATTTTGACATTGAAATTATTTTACGTTGGTTGCGGAAAACCGAGATTGTGGAATTATTTTACTTTAACATTATTACCAATGGAATTTGAAAATCTTCTGCTGATGATCCACAGAACAACGATTACTGGCACCTTAACCTCTATAAAGAAAAACATTTGTGTAATACGAATTACGCATGTCATTGTAATAATTTCCTCGATCTCGAGCGAGGAACTATGAGTGTGATTCCCGTGGTGCGTTTATGAACGCTGTGTTGCAGAGTGTGAGATATATATATTAAATGTTTTATGAACGGTCACTTTGTACCTAAGTATAACTCTTACACTCAAGGCGTTGGTTTGTGAACGCACCCCTACTGATATAAATGTTCAAGTTTTGGTTTCATGGTATATTATAAAGTATAAAATAAAGAGAACCTAACGTGATATTTATTTAAAAATTAAATGGTTCAAACAATTTTATTTTTTATAATGACCTAGCAAATTTAAAATGAAAGATATCTGTCAATTCTGTCATTAAAATTATTCACATACAAATTTGTTGTCTTACAATTATATATTTATAAAAGTGGTAATTTAAATAATATTATCAGCAAACTAACTGAAATTTTATTATAATTTATGAGAATACATATGGTTGATCACTTTCCAGTACAGTGCGATGCATTGAAACTGTTTTAAGTATAAAATATTTAGTCCAAAAGTGGTTTAAGTGGCGAAAAAAAGCCTTTTTTGGATTTTCTCTGTAAATTCTGTATAACCCGCAAATTTTTCGACGGATAATCAAAATAGATGAGGGTTCCGGTGCACTTCGCGATCCTCCGAATTTTGCAACGATTTTTTTTTAGAAAGCCCTATTGTTATAGAACATTTTAAGAGAAAAAAATTTTTGGATCATGCACTTTTGAAAGAGAAAATCGCAATTAAAAGTACTAAAAATCCGCCATTTTTCAAAAAAATTGACAATTATGTCTAGATATCAGATAGTCACAAATTTTAGAAGGAGTGTTGCTAGTTCTCATTTCCGTGACTCGTGTCTGCTTGGAAATACTTTATACAAGATTTATACTATCTTCATGATTTAAATGTATGTATTGAAAATGTACTTCTTTGGACGTATTGTCCCGATAAGTATAAGTATTCTTCTTATAACGAACGTATTGTTGATAATTAAAGGAGAAGTATTTTTAAAATAATCGCGAGATCGCAGTTCTAGTGGATTGTTTTATTCAATTTTAGTCATATTTTATATTTATATTGCTATTATTTTACATTTGACTAATGTTCACTTGAACAAATGGAAAAATATAGTTTCCATCAATCCATATGGGCGATAGACAAGGCGAGAAAAGAAGAAGCGATTCACCATAACACATAACCTAATATTTTAAATCTTTAAAAACAACGAAGTAATATGATCAGTGTTCTAATTTAATGTCCTTTTTGTTTTCTCCGCGTTAGGCAAATGTAAATGTGATGAATTTTCGCAAGTTTTGAGCCTTATTCGTGCTAGCTTTGTGCAATTTTTCTGCTAAGTTCTGGTATACTATTATATCTGAGATTACCTATATACTATTCTGGAAGATTTGTCGTCCCTAGCAAACTTGTATGGCACATAATGACATCCCAAATACGAGTTTAAAGATTATTGTTAATGTGCTAGTATGAGAATGTACATATAAAGTATGTATACACTTATTGGACCACCAGAAGCATTAAAGATACTCTTAAGTACATACAAATGTTTATTTTAAATATGTATTCAAGACTTACATTATCATTTTAATTAGATCCATTATAGGTTGTAGCAAACTTCATGTGGATACAAATTATTTGATATTTTTTCGAGAAGGGGTAGGGAATATACCAAGATTATATTTCGTTCCACTCCTCAAACCAATTATAATCCGACCAACAGTCACAAATATTTGTAGTAAAACTTTAATGGATTTTTTTATTGCCATATCAGCATAATTTACAATACTTTACCTAATTCAATTCCATATCGCTTCCTGGCCAACTGACAGATCAAAATGTAACTAGAATATCATTAAATATGAAACAAGAAATATAAAAAAAATTACTCACCTAACTTAAGTATATAGACCAAATAGAACTCAACAATGTAGTGAACTAGAGAGGATAACGCGCCGAAGTTTGATTAACTACCTTTTTTTTGTTGTGGGGGAAATCTTCTATAGACCTTGGAAATCAGTACCAAGTTGCTGCATTCCACCAACCATGTTTTTATCCTCAACCCTTAATGGGGCAAGGAAACGTCATTATAAAGAGCCATGGTCGATCGCCTACCTGCTAAAATCTACCACCAATCTGTCCGAACTCTGTATCTGATATGTTTTTAAAAATGTGAATTCGGTCAACCCAACCTAACCCAATCTTACCTACTTATGAATATTTAAACTAACCTAATCTAACCTAACTAAATCTTAACTATAAACTACACAGGATAACGCGCCGAAATTTGGTCGATAATATTATTGAATCTCGCACTAGGAGTGAGACTAAACACTTGCCACCACATAAACTGATCCACTTATTCCGATAAAAATCTTGAAGACATCACCCCGGACGCCTCAAATATTGTTTAATGGACGACCAGTGGCCTTCAATATGGTTCGTGCACACTCCTGTAACCGGATCCACAAAGTTTCTGGAATGGTTAACTTCCTGATGTATCTAATCTGGGATGCACCTCCCAGATTTTTGAGGCCACTATATCCCCTCCAGCAGTCAGTCCATATTTCAGTACACGGCAATACGTGACTAGAAATTATTGATTCCAGAGTAGTGGCTGTTCGGTTGGGAACAAATACTATATAGCATAGTTTATCTGTGACATCATAGATATCAAGCACCCACTGCTCTGGAATCATGCGCCCCCTATTATATTTTTGTTTGGTCAGCAAGGATTCATCGATTTTCAAGATGTGACCGTCCCCACCTAAAAAATGTAAACAATTAAAGTAACCCTACAAGGAATCGATACCGGTGAATCTTCGTTTTACTGAAATCAGTTGTGCGCGAATTGCACAATCTGTTGAATTTTTCCATTTGCGCGCATTTTTCACAATCTATCGATAGCTGTTCATTCAATTTTTTCATTTGCATATTGTGTATGTATTCCTAATAGTATACCTATTTGAGCACGTATTATTTCATAATAATGTGGATAATCAATTGAATTATTGAGAATTGTATTTCCGTTTGATACACTAAAACAGATTGATATCGCGAGCGAAGCGAACGCGCCGGTTCGACGTTTCGCAGTTCGGGCACATCTTATATTCCGCGGTAACAAGTTCACATTTTGGAGCCTAATTAACAATTCCTCATCGTTTAAATTAATAATCGAATTCAGTTGGAAAACGTTTTTGACTTCCATTTAGACCACCGTCAAAATATTATCATAATACTATCATTTTTTTTCACTTGCGATTACTAACAACCAATCCTATCCCAATAATGAACTCAACAATATAATAACACTTTTGTCATGACCATAAACGAAGGAAAGTGCATTTAGAAATAACGTAGGCATCGTTTCGCGTACTGCGTTAAAGGGAAAGGAATAATTTATTGAACATTTAAAAAGTTCGCGGAATGTCGACGTTACTTAAGCGCAGGCGTAGATTACTATAGCTGCAACCCACGATACAAACATACTATATCGATCGTGGATGCAATCATGCACAAGAATAGATTATCGAAGAATTTGCCTATACTTTCAAAACAAATCGATAAAGTATGAAAATCGCCATGAGAGATTTATATTCTGTTGTTTATTGTTGATTCTGTGGTCCAGCAAAAAAGTTTGTTTTGATCTCCTTCATTTAATGTAACGTATAAATCAAATCTAAGATGAAAAGTACATTCTAAGGATATTTATTATTTCAAATTTCATTATTAAGTATACATGCAAATACTTTTATATTTTTATAATATATTCATATATCTATTACAACACAAAATGAATTCAACTGAAAGAAAATAAAGACCATTTGACAACGCTGCTAAACCTCATATGATGACAGAAAAGTATCCTAATTTGTGACCCTGGCTGCCTAGACATAAGATGTCAGTGTCTAATTTATAACCTATAAGTGTCAAGTGAAAATAATTATGCCAAAGATTATATTTAAAAATTGGCAAAATTTAAGTATTTTCTTCCGGTTTTTTTTTGTGTAACAGACTTATATTTAGTTCAAGATAATAACCTTTACAATTTGAAGTGAAAATATTTATCGTAAAATAGCATTAACTAGTGTTGAAAAACTACCATTTTTCGAACTAAATTCGTGATTTTTAAAGTAATTACTGAATGATCCAGCGAAATTTTTGTTCTAATCTGCTTTATTTAAGGTAAGCTATCAAACAAAATTAAAATTTCCATAAAATTCGGAGCAGGTGAGTACTATCGATTATTCGCAAAATCAATCAAAAATTCGTGTCTCGGTATAGTTCACCGGACCCAAAATGGACTGCATTTAAAGTATGAGTATTTGGTGACGTTTGTTGAATATTATTAAGAGTTCTTGTATTCATTTTGTTTCTCATAGAATCATCCACGTAGCCTTCTGCTACCGACGTGCTCTTCCAGCCACCGTGTCGCTTAAGAGCAGAAATATCACGACATGCATTTATAATGCGAGATATTAGCAATTAATATTTGACGTTTTAATTGTGACTAGCGGTTGGTGTGCGTCGTGTGACTTTCTGTTTGCAAGGTAATCTAATTCTGACGATCTGCCCGTAGAAGGCCCGTGGATTCCGAAAATACGAAGGATGTGATTGGCGGCAGACCGTGAATTCCATATTGTAATCCACGGGGTGTAGAATTTATATCATTCTTCAATTTAATATCTAACAGGAATGTATATATTGTTACATAGTCTTGGAGAAACGACATTTCTGCTATGAAGAACGATAGAAATATGGCATATTTAAGAACACAAGACACGCCAGCAGAAGAAAAGAAGATTGAACATATAAAACCCCGCAAACCAGAAACCCAACCCAAGACAGATGATATTGGCAGTGTTGCCCGAGTCGATGCCCCAATGTTTGACGGAAAGACGTCATGGACCAATAATTGGTCCGACAGGGAGAAGGCAGTAAACTTAACCATCGCGCTTCGGGGAGATACCTTAGATACCTCAGACGATACCACTTGAAGAAACGGATGACTTCGAGCAGCTGAAGAAGAGGTTGGACATGCGATAAGGTCACGAACATTTAGAACATTTGTACCGATTCCAGTTGCAGAACCGAAGGCGGAAACGTGACGAAACCCTTCAATAGTATGAACTGGATATTGCCCGACTAGTTCGATTTGCTTATCCATCAGCACCAGAGAACATGATAGAATGTTACGGCATCCAGGCCATTATTGACGGCTTATGTGACCACGATATGGAGAGGACGTTTCGATTAGACCATCCCAAAACCATGATAGATGTATTGACCGCTGATCTTGAATACGAAGCAGTCTCTATGGCTTCGGGATACCACAAAGCCAATGTAGCGAGCTAAAGCATGTACGTAGTTTGTGTAAGCGTCCTACGACTCCTGCAAAACAAGAACTTCTTAAATGCAAAGCAGCCACGAAGGATTCGCGGTACAACAAAGGTAGGACCAAGCAGGAAGAAGGTGACGATGACAGACTTGACCAGATAGTCAAATTGTTGAAAAGTATGGCCGACAAGAAGCTGAAATGCCGGAAGTGTAGCGAGCTAGGGCATGTACGCAGCCCGTCTAAGCGTCCCAGGACTCCTGCATCCCAAGAACTCCAGTCATAGGGGAAATTAGGCAGGGGCGAATACAGAGCTGATGTGGGTCACCGAAACGCCGACTCTCTGCCTAGACCGTCATGCCCTGTAGCCTATTCTCACTGCAACAAGTCGAAATCTAAGGAAGTTGCAGTTTAAAGAAATACGGTAGTCAACGAAGAATGGTCACCCACCAAGATCAATTAGATCAGGAGGATGATCCTCACCTAAAGACGATTCGGCAATGGAAGGAAGAAAATCGGCGACCTACCTGGCAAGAAGTGTCAAGAGTTTCACCGACACTCAAGGCATATTGGGCTCAGTGAGAGTCCCTAGTCCTGGAAGAAGGGTTGTTGGAAAGAGTCCTTGAAAACGATGATGGTTCCGAGATGAAAAGACAGATAGTTATCCCGAAAACGAGAGTAGCAGAGGTACTGAGAAAGTTACACGACAGTCCATCGAGAGGTCATCTGGGAGTGAAGAAAACCCTTCAGCGAGTCCGTGAAAGGTTTTATTGGATATACAGCTCCGACGATGTGAAGGACTGGTGTAAGAAATGTACGACTTGTGCTACGAGTAATGGACCACATCGCAAGAAAAAGGCACCCATGAAACAATATAATGTTGGAAGTCATTTCGAAAGAATTGCTGTAGACTTCGCTGGACCTTTTCCGATGACAGAAAATGGTGGTAAATACATCCTGGTAGTAATGGATTATACCGTGTGTATAAATTTATCCCACCCGTCGTAATAAAACCTTTAAATTAATAAGAAAAAAATTACAATATATCCAGGCCTCAAATATGTACATATATATATATATATATATATATATATATATATATATATATATATATATATTTATTAACTGAAACTAGAATTATCGGTAAAGTATGTTCATGATATTACTATCAACATAACCTCATTGTTTTATATTTCCCCAATCTCCATAATAATTTCAATGGCAACATTTTTTAAATGTAACCTCATAGTCGCTCCATGGCGTATATCAATTTTTATAGTGTAAGACCTATACGCTTAACACTTTAACAGTTCAATTATTTATTTAATAATTTTTCGTGAATTAGTTTTGAAGCGTTATATTTTGATATATAACACCAAACTTTGTACTAATTCCTCGGTGACTTTTCCAACTTTAAAATTGATGTACCAGTATATTTCCACGGTAAGATTTTTGTGTCACGAGATAGTATAAGGCAGATTATTATATTGTAGATAGACAAATCAATATATTTTATTACTTCAAATTAAATAGGGGTGTTTCTAGATCGTGTTGTAAGTTCACACTCGCGACGCGACTCCGTTTTGTTTGATTTTGTTTGCTGGTTCGAATTTCAGAGAGGTTACTAGAGTTCAAATGCATGTAATATTTTCAAGTTACATTGGATTATCAATAATATTACTAATTTATTCGATTGTCAGAGTGATAACTATTATACATTATCTAAATTTATGTTAGTTTAGTGATATTAAAAAAGATACGAGATGAAAATAATTTATGCCTTCCATAATAATTCAAATCTTCACTTTATTTAATGAATCAAATGCCTTTGTCATGTCAAAAACCATTCCTCCTACTTAGATTCTTCAATTATTTGTTGCGCCGTAAAATTCTGTGGGTCTTCTAAATCTGTTCCCACAAATTCACTTTTTTTCTGGGATTCTTATATATACATCGAAGTGTCGTTGTTATAAACTTTATTCCTTTGTAATTTTCTGATTTTTGTATTAGCATGATAATTGCCACTTTCCACTCTTCTTCGTCTAAATATTTCATTTGTTTTGGGTGATTCCACCAATTCATGGTGATTACGTCTTATCAAAGTGTAAATTCCACTACTCTACTGTAATTCTTCCGTTTTTGCAATTTTTTGTTATGTTCAGTTACTCGATTCATGAATTTTGCAATATTTTTAACCTATGAGTCCATAGATGTTGTCATCACTATTGAGCAATCCCTTGTATGAATCTGCATAAACATACATCAATTTGCAAAAGTATGCAATCTCTAAATTCGTGACTCAAAGAACGGAAAAACATCAATAAAAGAAAATTTATTGCCATACCGCTGTAATATCGACAACCGACAATCACGAAATACCGACTCCATCATGGACGAATTTATGAATATTTTTTTTTTAGTATCGTTTCAACAGTCCAGTATACATGCTATTAGAAGTTTTTCTGCCAGTTTTCCCGCACGAAGAGCTTCTGTAACCGCCGCAATGATGTTGAACAACAATTTAAATAATGCCACGAAGGTACAAGAGAAGCGAAGTACCAATTCTTCCACGCCCGATGACGACGAAAGAGTGCCAAAACGACGTCTGGTTAGATGTAATACCGGAGACACAAAAACTAACAGGTAAGATGGTTTTCGCAGTTTGTAGAAAACAAAGTTCGTTGAATTTCGGTTTTTATTCACAATCACTATACAAGGTGTCCCAAGTTATCGTTTACAGGCAATATTTCGCTTAATTTAAAAGATAATCCAATACTGTAAAAACTGTTCTCATTGGCATCAAAATTCCTTCCTAATGACGCATCAGAAACTTTATTTCACTTAACGGTCCTTTGGCAGCCACCCCTCATTTTCTATTTTCAAGTGGCATCCCCTTTATATTTTCCTTGAAAATTACTTCTCACTGTATTTGGAATACAACGATGGAACATACTTGTTGGTTTTTTATTATTAGCACAAAAAAATGTATATTTTGCTTTACCTAATTATCTTTATTGCTTCACGAGATGGAAGTTGATTTATATTTTGTTTTAAAAAACTGATGTGATGCTTTTTCTGTCAAAAAATTAATGACAGTTAATAATAATAAGTGTAGAGCAACAATAATTTGGTTTGTTGTAGTTATTCGACTAATAAAATTTTTATACTATCCACAAATTTGAATTCAAAATTATTAATCTTGTTATAAGCACGATGCCATTTACATTCAGTGCAGACGAATACATTGATATGCTATTGGTTTATGGTGAATGCAAAAAAAAATGCTCGACGGGCGGCCCGTTTATACCAAGAACGTTTTCCTCAACGTCCTCTGGTATCACACATGGTGTTTCCTAAATTGGAACGGAAGATGCGCAGCGGTTCGTTCCGAAACAAAAATCGTGCCCCAGTGAGAACTGATGTTCTTGCGTATGTTGGTATCAATCATCATATTTCTGTTAGAAACATAGCTGATGAACTGGGAATAAGCAAGAGCACGATACAGAGAAGCAATGCGCCCATTTGAACCACATTAGTTCGAAGACCGATGCCTACTGATTTCGACAGAAGATTAGAATTCATATAGGATTGCCGACAATCAGTTACTATTAAATCAAATATTTTGGAGTGATGAAAGTCGCTTCCACAACGTTGGTGTTATTACACACAATGCCCATTATTGGTCGAACGAAAATTCTCACTGAGTTCGTTCAACTCGTTTTCAAACAGTTTAGGGTATAAATGTACGGTGTGGGTTATTCAATGGCCATTTTATTGGACTATACTTTTACGAGGGTTCATTGACTGGACACAGGTATTTAGATTTTCTTGAAATCAAATTACCTGAACTTATGGAAGACAGGACGGGGCTCCATCTCAGAATGCAGGTATTATTGCGGAGTATCTCAATCAGTCTTTTCACAGCAGATGGATAGGTACTTACGTAGCTTGGTTTCCCCGCTCGCCCGATCTAACGCCACTGGACTTTTTTGTGTGAGGTTATCTTAAAGAATTAGTATATCGAACACAACCTGTAGATTTAGATGATCTTAAAGAACGCATTCGTGAGGCGTGTCGTAGTATTACACCAGCTATGATTCAGGCTGCATGGTCAAGAGCACTTTTAAGCGGTTTGAAGCTAATATGGAATCTGCAGGAAATAATTTTGAACACTTACTGTAATTTTTTCTTTATTATTTGTTTTTAATTTTAATAGGGAAATTTATAAATTACAAAATGTTCATTTTTTTTGTGCTATAATAAAAAACCAACAAGTAGGTTACATCGTTATATTCCAAATATAATGACAAGCAATTTTAAATGAAAATATACAGGGGGTGCATTTGAAAATAGAAAGTAAAGGGTGGCTGCCCAAGGATTGTTGAGTGAAATGAAGTTTCTTATACGTCGTTAGAAAGGAATTTTGATGCCATTCACAACAGTTTTCACAGTATTGGATTATCTTTTAAATTAAGCGAGATATTGCCTGTAAACTATAACTTGGGACACACTGTCATAACTCAAGTGCTTGGCGCCCTTTAATCTGCTCCATAAAACTTTAGTGTTTTATGAGTCATAAAACACTAAAAATGGATTTATTTATTTAAGATGTATATCAATATTCATGCTAAAAGACAAAACATTATTATTCTAAAGCGGCTTTCAAAGTTTCTTCAAGTATTTGTTCAGGAATAAATTCGTTCTCAAAAAACTCTTCCGTCTTTTTCACTTTTAAAAATGAATTTTCACAAATAGGGCTGAGACACTATCGAAAAAACGTAGAAACCAATTCCACACTACACGATATTTTTTCAATGAATACAAAATTTCAATGATTTTTTAGGTAACAGCCGTTGTAAGAGTAAAATGTGAAATTTCGGCGAATTTTATTCTAAATTATTGTGAATAAAATGTTGATTGCATGCGTGTTTTAGATACATTGTCAATCAAATGCTCACGCGTTTAAATATTCTTGCATTCAAAACAGTTAAATCTGAAATATAATAAATAGAGAGTTATTGAAACGTCTTTTAGGAGCTCCTTTATTAAAAGATTCCTTTATTTTGACATGTACGCATGCGCATTTCTTTATATTTCTATATGAATAAAAGAGATCCTATATTTAAATTAAATACAGGAAAGGAAAATTTTCGTTAAAGCTATTTAATTTTGACAAGTTTGACACACTGTGCAGAAGTAGTATAGCTAATTTTAGTTCTGTGATTGTATTTCGTTATTAGGTATCAAAGGTTATCTATGATTCAGCATATGACTTTGGACACATTTTTTCAAGAGAGCAATAACTGTAGAGATGAATGAAAAAAAAAATAATCGAATCTTTGATTGGCCCATAGAATAAAAAAAAATCCCAATGGCGCAGGACCAATTGGACAGGCTTATTTCAGTAACATTTTTGCATAAATCCCAAAATAAAAAATTGGATACAAAAGTAGTAGAATGTTTTGAGATGTACAAAAATCCAAAGTATCATTTTGGCATCAAATCAAAAACAAAAAAATTTAAAAAAAAGTCTGGTAAATTTGTGAATTCTCTTAAATGAATGTTTTAATGTACGATTTAGAGAAAAATGTTAAATACAAAAGTTGTAGAACGTGTTGAGGTCTATGAAAAAGCTCAATAACTTTTTTGCGTCAAATGAAAAATACGCCCTCTATCGTGCTTACAAATTTCGTTATAACACACACGAAGTCGCGTCATGCTACTCTCTACAATAGCCCTATTTCATTCTGAAATAAGCCTAAAAATCAGTATCTTGTAATTTAAAGAACATGCAGAAAAATTTTGTATAAATAATTTTCAGTTGCAGATAATTGGTTTTGTACTTTCATTTTGGTCAGATACGTTGTTTTGCTCACATGTGATATATATTGTTCTTAGGTATTATAGGAGCCTAATTAAAAGTATGCATAGGTAAATAAAGTATAGTTTAAATGCACATATTAATTTATTATAATTTTAAAAGTTAAACAGGAAACAATAATTATTGTAAAAGAATAAAGTCCCACTATGACCAGGTACGTAAAAGAATAAAATCCCTCCAATCTTCAAAACATTTTTTGCAGTTTCTGACAATTAACAGGAGCTTCTGGTGTAAAATGAACTTTTTTTACTAAAAAAGTATAACTCCATTATAAGGATTATAATAGTTCAATAACACTTTAGTTATTTAGAGAATCATAACAAAACCATTTGTCTTTTAGCAAAACTCCTTTTAGAGCTTGCAAATGTATCCACTTCTGTTTTTTAATTTTGAGCATTCCCTTATGAAGCGGAACAACTTCTTTGTTATTTGTCTTTGATTTATATACTAACAACTTGTAATCCTCAGTATGATGAAGTTTAAAACTGATCTCAGTATTTTCATATTTGTAGTAACTATCACTTAAAATCGTTAAATTTGTGCTAATTCGAATTTTCTTCAAGACACACAAATAAGAATATGGTTTTGTTTACCTACCATCCACACTATCTCCACGTTCGACGTACAATATATCCGCTCTTAAAAATCTAAAGTGATTTTCAAATTCGTCATCATTCATAGTATTAATATCAATTATTTGCATTTGTTCAACATTATGTTCAATATCAATAATATTGTCCAAAATCAACATCCTTATCTCTTCGTCATTCGCTCCTGCTAATATTGATATTTCTAATTGTTTTTCCATAATATAAATTAATAATAATATATACAGACAAATACAGACAAATAAGCAGCATGTTTATATACAAAAACAAACAGATATACAGTATTAGGAATTTTCTGTGGGCACATATGTTTAAGCGACAATGTGTTAGAAATTAACAAATACATATAAATTCAGTGTATTATTCTTTTTCGCTAACAGGATATCATAAAAGTGGAAAACGTGCAATACATGTCCATAACTTTCATTGTATATTTATATTAATTGTAAAATGCATTGTTCTAACACGAGAACAAGTTATAAGAAGCTTTTAATTACGATAATTCGAGAGGTTGAACATTTTATTGTAATGCTGGAAATTGTTCTAGTTTTGAGTTTGAAAGCGGTTAAAACCTTTACTTTTTCCAGATTTGTATGTATTAATAAATAAGGTTTTACTGTTATCACGTTTGTTTTCAAATGAGAAACGACCTCTTTGTGTACATACAATACAAATTAAAAAACGCTTTCGATAATAAACATAAAAGTACTTACTATTTTTAAATAAAAGTAATATTCTTATAGGTAATAGAATAAAAATAAAACTTCTTAATTCTTCGATGAATTTAAATCAAATGATCAAACAAACCCCCGTTTTGAGCTAAACAGTAACCGATCCGGTTATAAAATTCTTGACGAACATGTGTGAGCATTAGAGGTGTTATTTCCATACAGGCTTGTAAAATTTATTCCCTAAGTTCATTCAGAGAACTGGCCCTGTTCTCCTGGAATCCATAAATTCTCGATTTCACATAACCCTAGAAAAAGAAACCGTTGGGTGCCAAATCTGGAGATCTAGCAGGTTATATAATGTTACCATTCGTGGAGATTATCCAATTGGGAAATTGTGTATTTAAAAAATGTAGTGCTAATAGATAATTATATGATGCACAACCGTCATGTTGGTACCAAATATCATTGAAGTTGACACCTAATTGTATAAGGGCTGGAGTAATTTGATTTTGCAGCATATTCAAGTATTTTTAACCGGTTAAATTGCCGTCAATAAAAAATGGTCCAATTAAATGTTCACCTAATATTTCAGCCCAAACATTTTTAACTTTTGGGGATATTGAGTTCTATTATTGTAGTGTTTGTGTAGGTTTGTTATGGACCAATATCGCATAACGGATGAATTATGTGCACAGTGAATGGGAAAGTCGATTTATCCGTGAACAAAATATTTTTCGAAAAGTTTGCGTCCAATTGTATTTTTTCCATAACTACTTCACAAAATTCCATTCTACGAAATTGATCGTCTTGAAATATTTCATGGCTCATTTTCAGTTTAAAACTACGATAGCAATTTTTTTAATGCAGTCCGAATTCTTTTCAGATCAACATCAAAATCCTTGGCTAAATGTCTGTAGAGGATTATTTTCCACAATTACACAGATTAAAATATATCTTTCTCCTTTTTCGGGTTGGGTTTGACGATTTTGTGTACGCGGTGTCCATGTTTAGTAGAAGTGACACATCTATGCTCTTGAAAATTTTTCATAACCGTTCTCACTTGTTTCTTGCTAATTGGTTGGGTATTTTCGAATGCCACAATAAACAAATTTTCTGCTATTTCTCTGATAATACCATTTTACAATTTGCACTTTTTAGTGTATACTCATTTTATAAGATTTACAAAGATCGCTCCTCATTTACAAACATGTAGTGACGTACCCAGATGTATAGTCAAACGTCCTCGAGAGGTGCACGCGCGACTCGTATTCGTCGGGTAGGTACCGCCCTCGAGAGGCGCACGTGCGATTCGTATATTCTAGTATCCTTATTTTAACTATAATAATCTATGCTGACTTTTGATTGTCTATCTCTAACACACTGGTAATGCCATGTGACCCTTACATTTTCCCGTTGATTATGAGAGGATTATAGTTTTACGTTGAAATTTAATGAAGAATGATTTATGTTATGATTACAAAGGAATATTATATGGGTACTTTCAACGTGTAGATTAAAAATGAAGACAGGGGATAGATAAATATAGAAGAATTACGGCTGTAGACGAAACACAAGGTTAAGTGGAAGAGCAACATTCGTGGCGCCTGTCGTTACGAAAGGTTGAACTTCGCCTTTTATTTTCAAATGTACCTACACTATGTTAAGTTATTTTTCTTTATTTAAATATGTTCTTTGAAAATAATAAAGACATTATTATTATTATTATTTTATTTTTGTTGTTCTCACAGCGATAGTCGGCCCCAGCGGCAAGACTTTCGTTGGGTATACTTATTCCAGGAAAGATCTCACGATGTTTGTCGCATCTAAGACTACAGATTTTTGCATCGTTCGATATGCTGACTCAGGAATACCAATGTTTTTGAGGGAACTACTTAGTTTCTTCGGAATTAGTTCCATACAAGACAAAACGATTGGAATGATTTTAACTTCCTCAAGGTTCCACATTTCTTTTATTTCGGTTTTTAGCTCAGCATATTTGTTTAATTTTTCATTGTACTTATCTTCTATGTTGGAATTATTTGGGACCGATATGTCAATTATCAGAGCTTCCTTGGATTGTTTCTTAATAACTGTGATATCGGGTCTGTTGTGTCTTATTGTTAAGTCCGTCATTATTGTCTTATCCCAGTAGATCTAGATAACTATTATTATTATTATTATTGAATACCTGATGGAATATGGTTAACCTACGATAATTTTTTATTTTTCTATACAGTTCTATACTTTTATATGTTTTTATATAGTTTTTCATCCTTTTATAATATGTCTTGGTGTACTTTTAGATTTTTCTCTTTTATTTTTTTCATTCTTTCTCATAATGTAATTAATTATCTATTAGTCGTTTGTAATTATATTAACATTTTATATGAGATGACTATAAACGTGCCCTGTATGTAAAATGGTCAATAAACGAATATATACATATATATTCCAATTTTTCTCCCATTTCGGGGGAGTATTTTATAGTGGGATCTCTTGATCAATCACTACAAAAGCTGACTTTAAAATTGATTTTCGGGTAAGTTCAAGGTTTTTCGAACGATTCTACATGTTTCAAGTATGACTGATTTTTGCATGGTTGTGAAAATGTTTTTTTTTATCGATATTAATTTTTTTCAGGTACTCAGTGAAATTTTTCGACACCATTCCAGTTACTGTAATGACAAGGGGTATAATGGAGATTTTTTAAAGGTGATGTGTGGATTTGTACTCTCCAGATAATTCATAATATTTATTTATCTTCTCCCTTTCTTTTTTTTCCAAGTTGTAGTCAATGGGGTGGGCTATATCGACGAAGAATCCTACTTTTTCCAATTTGTCAACAAGGACAATGTCTGGTCTGTTATTGGTATGTGTTTGTCAGTCTGTATAGGGGTGTCCCAGTATAGTAGGTATGCATTATTTTCCAGAACGGGGAATGGGGTATACTTGAAGTATATTTCGGATTTATCCTGAAACTTGCACGCGATTGCCAGGTGCTGGTGTACGATGTTTGCTGTTAGATTGTGTCTTTTTAAGTATTCGCTTGGTGCTAGTGTCGTGCAACCTGCCATGTTGTGTTCGACGGTTCCCGATTGTTTTTGGCACATTCTGCATAAATCGCTATCAAGCCTTATTCCATGTATCGTTTTAATATGATTTCGTGTTGCTATTACACGATCTTGTATCGCTACCATGAATCCCTCTGTTTCACCCAACAAGTATCCTTTTTGAAGCCATTCTGTAGACGCTTCCATGGAAGCGCGGTTTACTGAGCCATTGGTTTTTTAAGTCAGACAGTTCATGATGTGCGCCTCTTGGTTCGTGTAATTATTTAATTGGTGAATATTTGTCTAACAGCCTGACCACTCTATGTATTTCGGAGGTTTCTTCTCTTTCCTCAAAATATTTCTGTAGCTTCATTATCTGTCTCTGGCATAACAGTTTAAGATCAAGTAGTCCCCTTCCACCAGACCTTCTTGGCAAATACAGCCGCTCAGTACATGCTCTCGGGTGATGAATTAAATGCTTGGACATTTGTACTCTAATTCCACGATTCATTGCCTCTAGTTCGGTTTCTGACCATCCAATCACTCCAAAAGAGTATACAATTATTATTATTATTATTAATCGTTTTATTAGGAGCGGTCTATCTTTGTGATATTTGTAAATAGATTAAGAGTTGCAACGAACTTCTTTGTTATGTTATGATACCCTGTTGAAGAAAATACTGAACATACTTGTTTCTTTACAACATTTTGTCGCTTTTGGACAGTGTATTACAAACCCTAAGTTGCCATATAATATTCCTAGCACTGTATAGGTTATGATGTGCTTTTACAAGTTGCCAAATGTCATGATAAAATAAAGTTCTTTTTCTTGTATTGCTACTTTCAATAACTCTATTAAAAGTCGCATTAAAGGATACTTTAAAAAAGGAACTTTTAATAAAGGCCTTTATTACAAATCTTCAATAACTCTCTTATAATTATTTCTAATTTTCTTTAGTGTTATCTCACAATTATCCTATTCAACTCAACTAAAAACTTGAATTCTGGCAAATGGTCGATTGAAATTGACAGTCAAAATGTTGCTTTTATACATACTGTAGAATCCTTAAACTTCTACAAAATAACTGCTCATAGATTAATGAATTCAGAATTTAGTAAAAAAATAAACGGTTTTAAAGATTAAAACTCAGTGTTCCGCATCTGTGGCCCTGAACAATATTATATCATAAAATTGTTACTTGCATACACTTCGGGTGATGTATCGTGCTAACAAACCGAAATTTCTCCAAAAATAACCAGAAATTTAGTATATCTGGATTTATAGGACCCGCTAGTCAACTGAAAATCAATAGAGTACATCTGTGAGACACCTTTAACAATATTCATTCATAAAATTGATCAATCGTATAGTCTCTGGAGGCTGTATCGTGCTAACAAACTGAAAATTCTCCAAAAATGACAAAAATTTGGTACTTCAAGTACCATAGCACCCGTTGTACTGGCTTTAGTGAGCTGAATATCAATATGGTTAATCTTTGAGGCGCTCTGAGTAATATCCAATCATAAAATTGGTCACTTGTATATACTCCGGAGGCTGTATCGTGCCAACAAACTGAAACTTCTCCAAAAATGACAAAAATATCGTACTTAAAGTACTGTAGCGCCTGTTGCATTGGCTCTGGTGAGCTGAAAATCAATAGGGTTCATCAGTGAGATGCCCTGAATAATATTCAATCATAAAATTGGTGACTTGTTGAACTCCGGAGGCTGTATCGTGCCAACAAACTGAAATTTCTGAAAAAATTACAAAATGTCGTACTTCAAGTACCATAACACCCGTTGTACTGGCTCTGGTGAGTTGAAAATGAATAGGATTCATCTGTGACATGTCCTTAACAATATTCCATCATAAAATTGGGGACTTACTGCACTCCTGAGGCTGTATGGTGCTAACAAGACATGTAAGGAAAAACGACGACGACATACACACAGGTTTTTTTTCTAAAAACCGTTTTTTCGTGTTGTTTTTGATGGAAAACGTGAAAATAACACACAAAAAATTTGAAAATTCCAACTTTTTTTGGGGTAAACCAATACTTTTCTCGCATATTAGATAGGTTGGGCGGAAAAGTAACATAAGGCTACATCTTTGAGTACACTGAAGAATGAGATAATTGCATTACTGTCTAAAATTAGTTTATGTTCGTTATCAATTTTTTTTGAGCCGCTAATAGAGCTTTATGGGCCAGATAATTGTTTAATAAAATAATTTGAGCACAATATTCTCTTATTTAGATAAAAGTTTTTACTGTTGATCACTTTCCTGTAACGCGAGGTGTTTCGTACTTGAAGGAATATTTATAAAAGCATTGAAGAAACATTACTATTAAGCTTATCGCGTGACTAACAAGAAACAATATTTCATAGAAATTAATCAACGAAATTTCGCAAAATTTCTTGGAATTAAAATCAATTAGGTAACATCAACTTCATCGGCTAGTTTATCTATTATTGTGCTGAATTTCAATGTGGCACGTTTAAAATTGATATATTTTAATTAATGACTCTTTCGATGGTTACCATTGGAGATAGTAACGAGTTTATAATGGCAACCTTGATTCTACTTTTTTCCGAGTTTCAGAATTACAATAGATGAAACTAGGGTAAAAAATCCTTTGTACCTTACTGAATTAAGGGTCTGACTTGATGCCGTTAAAAAGGATACCTATAAATTTCTAATCAATAAAAGAGAAAGTCCACCAACAATAAAACAAGAATGCGAAGCTTTTACATACCTATAGGTACAGTGCGTTCATTTGAAAACGAACCACTCTCAGTATTTTAAAAATATTTTGTAATAACCAAGTTATTTTTTTAATTATTTAATTCGAAATCAGATTTATTTAGTAGGGGAGGGTGATTTCCTTGAACAAGTCTGTTCCTTGATCCACTTCAATTTTTGTCACAAATGGTATGTAGAAAACTCCACAAACTAATGTTGCATAACGGTATTCGTCAAAAGGTGGCGCCATAAGTGCATATAATACAGTTTTGTGGCATGGCCATAGTGAACTATAATCGAACAATATTATCGAACAAAAGGTACATTTTCACGTTACGCTGGGAGCTCAAAAAATGAGCGTCAAAAGCTGTCACGGGACTAATGCAACGCTAAAATTTGTAGCGTCTATAAAAAAGGTATTCCAGCGTCAGAATTACAGCGTATATACAACCAAAATTTAATCGAGTACGCGCTACGTGTATGAAAAAGTATCCTATTAATTATATTGATAAAAAAGTGTAAAAATGTCAAATAACGATCCATATGGAAAATATGTTGCCGAATATCATCAGAAACATACTGAATGGAATAATCGGTACATTACATTATGTAGCACAAATGAAAGGATTAAATATAAATTACAGGTCCCAATTCTTCATTCAGTTTACTTAATATTTATATACTCTTTGTTAACACATGAATAAACCATAGAGAAGGTAATACGTATTCGATTTGTCTATGGAATAACACAAGCCAGTGTTGCCAAAGTTGGCGATTTTTCCTCAAATTGGAGATTTTTTAACGTAGTGGGTAGTAGGGATTTTAAAAAAGAGGGGAACAGTAGGAACGCTTGCGCGTGCGCTGTTATGGTTCTTGAGATTGCGAATTGGAGATTGTAATTTGACCAATCCAGTACAAAAATTATAATATGTCTTGTAATGATTGGTCAAATAACAATCTTAAATGCGCAATCTCAATCTTCTAATCTCTAGTCTGATTCGGGCTTTATAACATATGTACATACGGCATTTTAACTTATAATTCAATTTAGGTAGTCGATTTTGTACCTTTCCAAAGAATGAAATTGCGAAAAGTAAGCAAATTTACTAGATTGTAACTAATTTTATTGGTGGAAAGTGAAAACCTAGTAAATTTGCTTACTTTTCATTAAGTAGGTACCAAGTGATATTCTGTTTATTTGTGATAAGATATAGAAGACTGTTTTTATTTTGAAGTTATGTGCACTGAAAAAATGGTATTTTAATTTTATATAATTTTATGTATTTCATAATTGTTAAAATAATTAATAGCGCGGATCGTTTTCCATTTAATTTTTATTAAACAATACAAAAATTGATTTTACATGAAATCTGAATTGTCAGTTATATTCGTTGTCACGCACAGCATACTAAAACTAGATCTATAAGGATGGAGTTGCTTCCATAAGTATCTAAAGTATTAACACACCTCCTTACTTGTGGAAGCAATATTCGTTACATTACATATATACACAATATTTAATTATACTCAATATACACTTAATAATTGCCTAAATTTTTCAAAGCTTACAACACTTAATGCTTTAGTTAAAATGTCAGCTAATTGGTTTTCAGATCAAGTTTTAGTTACCTTTATTACGCCCTTTTTAACATAATTATGTACATAATGATACTCAATATCTATGGTGTTTGCTGTTTTTTGAAAAATTTCTATTATTTGCCATGTGTTTTGCTGACGAATTATCTTCAAATATTTCTATAGGTTGATTCACATTTCTATGTAAGTCTTTAACAATGCCTAACAAAAAAAGAACTTCATCCGTAGCTTCCGCTAAAGCAATGTACTCCGCGTGACAAGACGACCTAGTAACTACTTTTTGTTTGCGCGAAATCCACAAAACTGGATTAGCTAATAATCTAATAAAAATACCGCTTCGGGATTTTCGGCATCAACATAGCAATCAGTAGGGATATTTCATAATTGTTAAAATAATTAATAGCGCGGATCGTTTTCCATTTAATTTTTATTAAACAATACAAAAATTGATTTTACATGAAATCTGAATTGTCAGTTATATTCGTTGTCACGCACAGCATATTAAAACTAGATCTATAAGGATGGAGTTGCTTCCATAAGTATCTAAAGTATTAACACACCTCCTTACTTGTGGAAGCAATATTCGTTACATTACATATATACACAATATTTAATTATACTCAATATACACTTAATAATTGCCTAAATTTTTCAAAGCTTACAACACTTAATGCTTTAGTTAAAATGTCAGCTAATTGGTTTTCAGATCAAGTTTTAGTTACCTTTATTATGCCCTTTTTAACATAATTATGTACATAATGATACTCAATATCTATGGTGTTTGCTGTTTTTTGAAAAATTTCTATTATTTGCCATGTGTTTTGCTGACGAATTATCTTCAAATATTTCTATAGGTTGATTCACATTTCTATATAAGTCTTTAACAATGCCTAACAAAAAAAGAACTTCATCCGTAGCTTCCGCTAAAGCAATGTACTCCGCGTGACAAGACGACCTAGTAACTACTTTTTGTTTGCGCGAAATCCACAAAACTGGATTAGCTAATAATCTAATAAAAATACCGCTTCGGGATTTTCGGCATCAACATAGCAATCAGTAGGGATATTGCTTGATGAATCAAAATTAAGCTTCAAATTTCTGGTGTAATACAAGTATTTCAGAATTCTGAGTGCATACTTATAATGAGTACTCGAGTAACTGTTCTGAAAACCACTCATAATTAACCGCATATGCAATATGAGGACGAGTTCCTTGACTAATGTACAATAGAGCACCTATCAAGTTTCTGTATTGTATATTTTCAGTACATGTATCAGATGGACTTAATTTTAAATTTATTTCAATTGGTGTTATTTTTTACTTTCACATACGTTGTAATTTTCTGCTGTAAGTTCAATATATTTTGTCTGACTTATGCTCATATAATTTTCTTCTCTCTTATAATCAATATCAATCCCGAGATAATTTTTCATTTGCCCAAAATCTTTCATTTCGAATTTTTTATTCAAATTCTGTATTATTTTATTTAGCGTTTTAATATTAGGACTACATAGAATTAAGTCATCAACATACAGAAGAATGTACACAGGATTTTCATCTTTCACGTAATCCATATAGAGCTTTGTTTAATTTACATATTTTAGTTTCATTAGACTCGAAACCTTCAGGTTGGTACAAATATACTTCAGAATTTATTTTTCCATTCAAGAAGGCTGTTTGCTCATCCATTTGATGAATGTGCCAACTTCTGCTACATGGTACTGTTAGCAAAGATTTTACTGTAGGCATTTTAGCAACAGGTGAGTAAATGTCCTCCTCTAAGCTTTTTGGATGCTGATAGCCAAGAGCAACTAGTCTAGCTTTAAATGTATTTTCTGATTTTACTTTATAAACCCACTTCACTTATATAAACTTTTTATTTTCAGGTACTTCGTGCAAATCTATCAAGTCCCATGTGTTGTTTTTATTTAAACAACTTATTTCTTTTTTCATAGCCTTTTCACAGAAAATCTTTTCACTGGACTCTATTACTTCATTGTATGTGTTTTGAACTATAATATTAGAAAAATATTCATCTATTACGTAATCATCATGCCATGCAGGTTTTTTTCCTTCTCTTCTAGGCCTATTATTCAAATTTCTGTTATTAGCCCATTTTGCTCATTTAACGCTTCACTCATTGAACTGTCATTCAACTTTTCTTTATTTTCACTTTCTTGTTCATCATTTTCTCTCCCATCGGTTATATTATCATTATCTAAATCATTTGATATTTCTATAGACAGTATCCTACTAAAATACCATTATCTGATTTTGGTTCTAGTTTTGAATGTCTATTTGTTTCACTTATCCTTACAAAGGCTGTAATACCATAAACTTTCAAGTTTATAACATTTGGTTTTTTACCGATGAACAATTCATATTGGGTTTTATTGGAAATATTATGTTTAGTTACTCTTATTACTAAGTAGCAGTTTTTATACATTCAGGCCAATATTTTTTATCTAGATTAGTATCCGTTAACAAGCATCTGGCCATATTCATTAGACTTCTGTTTACCTTTCAGCCACCCCGTTTAATTCATGTGTATAGCTAGGACTTGGTCTTAACCAAATACCATTTCTTATTGTGAATTCATAAAAATTCTTATTTAAATATTCTTTGCCCCGGTCACATCTAATTTCTTTAATTTTTTTGTCAGTTTTGAATTAAATTCACATAATGTTCAAAGCACCTAAAAACTTCATCCTTAGACAACCATTACTATATATTCATTTATGTAATTTTCTTGGGATAGGTTCATTAATATACTACTAATTTTCTTTAGTCATTCTTGACGTTTCGCCTCAATTACAAGGCTTTATCAAAAGATTTTAATCTCAGTCTACAATAAAAATAAAACATTGGATAACACTGACAAACAATTTACATTGATTATTTTTTGACGTTTCTTAAAACCAATGAAATGCTTCTTTATTTGACACAAGGGTAAGTTTCAACCAATCATGTCATTATTATAGTGGGAATAAAGCTCTTGTGATTATTCTCGGGAATAATCCATTAACATTCTTCTTCATCTTCTTCTTCTTACTCAGCCTTTTTTCATCCACTCCTGGACATAGGCCTTTCCTAAACCCTTCCATCCGTCCCTGTCTTGAGTTTTATGCCACCAGTATTTACCGGCGAAATCCCTAATATCATCCACCCATCGCAGTGGGGGTATACCTTTGCCTCTCTTGGTCTCTCGGGGTCGCCATTGGATAATCTTTAGTGTCCCCCGTTCATCTTTTTGTCGCGCAAGATGCCCTGCCCACCACCATTTCAGCTCAGCGACCTTCTGGATAACATCCATGACTCCCGTTCTCCTGCGAATCTCCTCGTTTCGGACTTTGTCTGTCAGGCTTATACCAAGCATGGCCCTCTCCATTGCCCTTTGCATTACTCGTAGTTTGTTGGTGGTTGCTTGAGTTAGAGCGCTTGTCTCAAGTCCATAGATGAATAAAGGCAAGATACAGGTGTCAAAAACATTGCGTTTCAAGTTTATGGGTATGGAGTTGTTCCTCAGGATATGGGATAGCTTCCCAAAGGATGCCCATGCTTCTTAGTTGAGTTTATGTTGTGGTACTGGTTATTTACTCACTGTTATTGTGTTGTGCATCTCCAAAAAAAAGGTAAGAAGCTTGATTTTTTTTAACCTGAAAACTTCCTATTGTACAGAGATCCCTAAAAAGACTGGAATATCGCCGTATTTTTTTCAAGAGTAGTTATATATCAGGCAATCGTTCTCGAACCTAAAAGCCTTACTTTTTCTTCCTACTTGCCAGTGGCGTATCATTTTATTTTTTTATGTTATTTCAGGGGCGACTTGAAAAAAGGTGCGTATATACAAAAGGAAACCGGGAAGTAGGAAATATCGGGATTATAGCGGAGACACGCTCCAGCGAGTACTATAAACAAGGTAGAAAATTAAAAGATTTAAGTGAAGAATATGAAATTCCTTTTATAACTTTATATAGAAAAGCTAAAGGACTACACACAAAATGAATTGGAGGTCAAACTGCAATGTCGATCGAAGATGAAAACTATCTGGTTCGGTCTATATTTATTGCAGCGGACTGGGGTTATCCTTGTGATTCAAACGATATAAAAGAGATAGTAAAATCCTACTTGGACGGAAGTGGAAAAAAATTGCCACAATTCCGAGACAACAGACCTGGTGAAACCTGACTGCAAAAATTTCTAAAGTGACATAAGGAGGAGCTGACTAAAAGAATGTCTCACTCAATAAAATAAAGTAGAGCCAAAGTTTACCCTGATAGTATTAATACATATTTCGACCACTTATCAGAAATTCTAAAAGATGTTCCACCCAATGCAATAGTAAATTACGATGGAGTCATCGTTCGTAGGACTTCTAAAAGAGCGGTGAAGGTAATGGATACACCTAAAACAGCTACTTCCGTCATGTTTGCTTGTGCAGCTTCAGGATTTATGCTTCCGGTCTACATAGTCTATAAGGCAGACCACTTATGGAGCACTTGAACAGAATTTGGACCAACCGAAGCAAGATATAATCGCTTCGTTCTGGATGGTTTGATACAAATATTTTCGAAGATTGGTTTAATAACATAGTATTGCCATATTTTCGATCTTTGCCACCGGGTCCTAAAGTTCTTATTGGAGATAATTTGGCAAGCCACATTTCGGTCAATGTTATTTCGAAATGTACGGAGAATGACATTCGTTTTGTGCTTTTGCCTCCTAACAATACGCACCTTACGCAGCCATTAGATGTTAGCGTTTTTCGTCCAATTAAGATCGCTTGGAGAAATATACTTCAAGAATGGAAAAAACATAATAAAGGAACTGTAAGAAAAGAAGTATTCCCACGCTGGTTCACAGGCATTAAATAGACTTTCAGAGAGTATGAAAAAAATATTCAATCAGGCTTTGAAGCGACCGGTCTATTACCACTGAATAGAAATAAAATTTTATGCCAGCTACCAAAAACAGGCAAGCAAAGAACGCAAGAACAAGATGCAATTGTCGATTCACTAAAAGAAGTGTTTGAAAAATCTAGGTTTGGTGCACCAACCTCTGTTGGTAGGAAGAAAAAATTGTTTGTTGATGCAGGCAAAAGCATTTCGCAGGAAGACCTACAGCTACCCTCAACATCAGCGCCATTCAAGCCAAATAAAAATAAAAGCGCGAATACAAAATTACGCCCAAGGTCATCACCTTCTTCCGAAAGTGACGTGGATGAAGAAGATTTAACCGTCGACAGCGACAAAGATTTGTACCCAGAACCGTTTTCCGACACAGACACCAATAAAATTGATGATAACATGTCATCTATGCAAAATTCTTCTGTCTCTACAGTTTTTTAACAAGGTGATTTCATTCACGTTGACATGAAAACTGAAGCTGGTACCAATAAGCAATATGTGGCAAAAATAATAAATTGCGAACAAAATGGATCTTATCTATGCTCATTCTTAAGATTAAGTGGTAAAATACCTAGTGTATATGTTTTTCCCCCGACAGAAGACATCGTACTTGTCGAGGAAAAAGAAATTTAGCAAAAGATTTTAGAATATGAAACATTACGACGAGGGCAGCTAAAATTTAAAACTATGTGATCTTAATAACTAATTTGATTGTAAACTATCAAACGAATTTGCTTTTATTTATTTTTTTGTAGTCTCTACTATACCAAAGAAGGTTTATTTTGGGTTATTTTGTTAATGTAGAATATTGTTTTTTATTTTTATAATAAATATGTGATGACAATAAAACCAATTTAGAAAAAAATGTTTTTTTGTGTGTAAAACAATGAAGAAATATGAAAAAAATAATTTGTTTTATGTTGGACCTACAAAATCAGTTATTGCGATTTTCATGTCGCCCCAATTGCGTTCCTACTAGCTACTACAATGTAATATAAAGGCAAATTTCAAGTCGCCCCAACATGGGGTGACATGAAAAAAGACGTTCCATATTGTTTTCCTAGGGAGTGGAAGGAGGTAGAACTTTTTTAAGCGTTGTGTCCAATAGCCACCACCTCAAAGTATTCTAAAATAATTTTTATTTGAATTAGAACGGTAAATAAACGGCGGTAGGGTATCGAGTATTCCAAAAATGGTATCAAGTCGCCCCGTTTTACGGTACCTAAAAAGAATTGTGTTCCTGTGCATCTGCAAAATTTCCTGTCGAGTTTGAACTGTTATTTACTTCTCCTTGGTATCTTCCCCTGCCTCTAAAAAATCATCTGTGATATCCACGACCTCTGTAATGACTCCTTGTATTCTGCAAAATCTCTGTATATGACCTATACGTCCACGTTTGGAACATTTTCTCATATTATTCTGATCATTATCTCTTTATTTGTTGCTCGTGAATGAAATACCTGTAAATTATTTTCGTTGATTGGGTTCTTCATGAAATCTATAAGTAACTTTGATTTAACATATTCTACAGTTCTTTGATTGGAGGCCAATGCATCCACAATATCTATTAAATTATGATAGGATGCTGGGAGAATAAGTATTAGGTAATTAAGATGATCATCTTCAGGGATCTGTTCTCCTGTGCTTCGCAATTCATTTATGTGTTGCTCAAATCTTGTTAAACATTCTTTGGCGTCGTCGTTCTCTTTCATTCTAAGTTCTAGTAACTTCCTTTTAGCAATTAGCTTCAATGCTGTTGAGGATTGTTCATATATTGAATTCAATTTTTTGATCGTATCAAATGCTGTTCTGTCGTTGATAACTCAAGTTGAGCATTTGAGACGCCCTGTACTATTGAGATCTTGCCTTGACATCATTTCTTTTCCAATTTGTTCTTTGTACTTCTTCTTCTACTCCCTCCGGCATTTTTTCGTTAATTACATTTATGCAATTTTTGCTTTCCAAAACTAGCATTAATCTAAACTTCCTTTTAGCTCAATCTTTGCCATCAAATAACGGTAATATAAGATAATCTTTTTTATCAGCCATGCTTTCAAGTTTCTCTGTTGAACCTTCAAATTTTACTTCAACAAATATCAAATTAATCTTCTTACTTATTTCCTTTTTTCTATTAACCACGCTCTGCTACCTTGTTAATATAATTAATAGCTCGGATCGTTTTCCATTTAATTTTTATTAAACAATGCAAAAATTGATTACATGAAATCTGAATTGTCAATTATATTCGTTGTCAAGGACAGCACACTAAAACTAGACAAGGATGGAGTTGCTTCCATAAGTATCTAAAGTATTAACAATAATAAAAAATGTATTTATACAAGTTTTGTTACATTTAATTTAATATATAAGGTGCCACACTTCCGGTATCTGATGTTCTTGTCTACCATAATCTTTATCAAGTTGACGATATGGTTCAGTATGTTTTCGTCACCTTCTTCTTGCATGTGCCTAACTTTGTTGTACCCCGAAGCCTGCGTAGATGCTTCATATTCAAGTGGTTCTTGGTTAACAGGAGTCATAGGGCACTTACGCAAACTACGTACATGTCCAGCTCGTCACAATCACAACATCTAATCTTCGGCTTCTTGTCCACCATACCTTTTATCAAGTTGACAATGTGGTCAAGTCTACCATCGTCACCTTCTCCTTGCATGGTCCTACCTTTGTTGTATCCCAAAGCCTTTGTGGCTACTGAGGAGCAGCGGTCAATACATCTACCATGGTTTCGAGATGGGCTAATCGATCGAAGCGTCCTCTCCATATCGTGGTCATATAAGCCGTCAATCAAGGCCTGAATACCCAAACATTCCATCATGTTCTCTGGTACTGATGGATAAGCAAATTTAACTAGTCGAGCAATATACAGTTCATACTCTTAAAGGGTTTCGTCACGTGTCCGCCTTCGGTTCTTCAGCTGGAATCGGTACAAGTGTTCTAGATGTTCGTGACCATATCGCATGTCCAACCTCTTCTTCAGTTGCTCGAAGTCATCTGTTTCTTCAAGGGGTATCGTCTGAAGTATATCTAAGACATCTCCTTGAAGCGCGATAGTTAAGTTCATTGCTTTCTCCTTATCGGACCAATTATTCACTCTAACGGCTGCTTCAAACTGTTTTACATAATTGGTCCAGACGTCGACCGTTGGGGTCTTGAACCGGGCAAAACTGCCAATATCTTCTATCTTGGGGAGTCTCTGGTTTGCAGGGTTTTACATGTTCGATCTTCTTCTGATGGCGTGTCTTGCGTTCTTAAATCTGCCATCTTTCCCTCTAGCACCTTGATTTTCTCGTCTATCGTTGTCATATTATTCTCAATTATATTTTCAATGTCAGTTTTCATTAAGAAATCGACAGAAAACTTGTCCATGTTGGCTGAAATCTTGTCCATATTAGCAGAAATATCCTTCTTCATATTTGACATATTATCGTCCATATAAGCAGAAATGTTGTTCTTCATATTAACGGAAATATCGTCCTTTGTAGTTGAAATCTTCTCCTCCATATTAGCAGAAATTGACGATATTAAGGTGGAAGCCTCGTCTTTGAATAAAAATGTTTCTGGTCCAAGCAGTCACTTCCAGTGCCATTTTGAGTCTTTCTACTTATTCATTCTTCTTTCCGGACGTTTCCAACTCGCGATTTTCCAATTCTGCTTTTAGTTCCGTCACTTTCAGGTCACTTACTCTCTTAGCAAGTTTTACGTAACTATTTATTTATATTACCCCACACCTGACACCAATGTAAGTTTTTTCTTATTTATTTAAAAAGAGTTTATCCTGATGGGTGGGATAAAATTATATACACGGTATATCTACTTACTTAATTTATTTATACACTTAACTATTCACCAATTTATGTTAAATACACTGTATATTCATTCACAGTTAATTTATAAAAATACTTTACTATTCACTATACCACTGTTCTGCTCACGAGATCAAATTGTTAACTGAAACTGACGGATCGAAGGTAGTTGCTCATATATTAAAACGTCTTCTGGAACATTCGAATTCCTGAAATTTCGAGATTGCGGCTGCTAACAAACAATCTACTTTCTTAGAAGTGCCTCTATAAAAACAATCACAAAAAAAATAGTTCTTCCCAGAAATCCGCGTGCTCCCGCCAAGATTTTAATTTTTAGATATCTTATTAGACAAGGTGGGCATCAGTGTGCGATTTCGTAAAAATACCTTTAAAACGATTTGTGCTGCTTAAAGACAATAAATAATTATGTAGATCAAAATAGAAAACAATTTGCATACACCAAAAAAATAAACGAAGCCATTAAATTACTAAGATCAATAGTTTTTTTCTAGTAAAGTGAAGCGTCATTTCCGAAGTAATTTTTACATAGAATCCGTATAAAGGAATTGGTTCTGAGGATCCTTTGTTATAATAGTTAAATCGACCTTATTAAAACAGGATGAACATTAATAAATGATGTTCCATTTGAAAAAAAATGGAAAATATCAATGATGTTCCATTTGGAAACGCGACATTCAGCTCATCAACGTCTAACATTTATCCCTCCATTAAAAAATTGACCTATCTCAGTTTTTTTTGTTTATTTGTTTATTGCTATTATAAAGACATGGATGAACGTAGTTTAGATTGAAAAAAAAATTAAAATAACATGTTTATTGTTGTACGGAATTAAAATTTATAGCTACAATATTTTTATCAACCATTTGTAGTCAGAAATTTCTTTTATCTAACCGATATAATCATCGGTACCAATCACGAGCGATGTTTTAGTAGAGATAAAATAATTTTCTTAGCTTAAAATATATTCTTTGTTGAATGTAGCATGGACATGTCAACATTATATTTGCAAGATTTATCAATATTCCGCAAAATCTTATTTTGACTTACACAATCGACATTCTATAATGTAACAGTTTCACCGTAGGATCTTCGATTATTAGAAGACAAAGAAAAATTGATTGATTTTGATAGTAGATATTTTACCCGAAATTTAATCCGTTATTATGCATAATAACTAGTAAGAACCCGAAATAACTAGAAGGATCAGTAATTTCGCGGTCTTACTAGTAAGAGCGCACGTAATTACTACGATGTTTAGGAAAATACCGAATTTTCAGTTAGATTGCCTTCTTTCTAAGCATAGAACAGAAATTCACCGAATATTAAAATTTATTAATACCTAGCATTAATGCTGTAGGTAAGTATAGGTTAGAGAATTTAGTAAGGTTTGTTTTAATTAATTTGTTGCACAGAAAAATCAAATTTTACATAACAAATGAAACATAGAAGCGAAATTTTAGACACAATTGAACAAAAATAACTTAACTTACTTATTATTGCAAGAGGTACTAGTGTGGCATTTGCATAATTTAGTTCGAGAATCCGATGACGAATAGTATATTTAGTAACTAGTGCGGAAAGTTCCACTTTTCCTCGCGCGATTGCAGTTGGCCGAACGACGCGTAGCGGAGTTCTGCCAAGCAATCAAGTGAGGAAAAGACACTTTCCGCAAGAGTTAGAAACGCTATTTTTCTACGAGCGTGCGGATCATGTAAAAATAAAGAAACAACATATTGAAATTTTATTAATTTTTATTAAAGCATAAAGAGAAACTACAATCTATTCTACTACTTATGATTAATATTAATAATAAATTGGCAATTTGATGCATTCTAGGTTTGTTCCAACCTGCATCAGAAACAGTTTCTTACAGTCAGGATTCTGCGCATTAACTCTGGTTGGAACACATTTGAGTTAGTGCGCAGAATCCTGACTGTAAGAAACTGTTTCTGACGCAGGTTGGAACAAACCTTCTGTAAGTTGATCGCTGATGCTGTTAGTTTTTTTGGTTCAATAAGATCGGTTGGTGAATCTATTGCTTTTTCGATTTCTTGTGTGGAGAGACTGGTTGTGACAAAATTGTTGTTGGAAGAAGTAGCCCCATATGCATGTTCTTTGTCGGCGGATAATATTTTGCTAGACATTTTTCTCCGCATTTCCGTTGATTCTTCTAAATACTCTTCAGCCACGGCTGTCGATTTCCAACCTCCCAATATTTTTATACTGGTAATACCTTCTTCACTATCTGCCAATATTGTAGCCGAAGTCCACCGAAAACTGTGGCCCCTATATAATTCGGGGTTAGGAAGTTTCAGAAAAGCTGCAATTTCGGACGGATATTTACCGAAGCTATTCACGCCAACACATTGGACGGTACAGGCTCCTTGTCTGTAGTTTACGAAAAATCTGTGGTGAGGAGCATTGGGTTTTCTCAGATTTGCGTATTTTCTGTAGAGATCTAAGTATCTGCCGTCATTTACATCATTTGAAATGACAAAACTTCTGCTGGTGTGATTTTTCGAGTCTGGTATTTTCACAAACAAAAGGCCCTCCCTTTCCATAATATCATTATTGTTGATTTTTGTGAGTTCATCACGACATGCGCCGGCTAACCCAAAAATAGTTGCTACTTTTATTAGAAGATATGTCTTATCTGGTGCTTCCATCAAAAATTTTGAAATTTGTTCTTTGGTAAAAATGTTGGCTTTTTTGGTTGGAATCCTACATTTTGTTTCTTTAAATAAGACGTGAGATTACAATATTGACCGATGTCGACGTTGTTTTGAATTTTAATAACATTTTTAAGCATCGAATATCTGGACCATAATGTGTTGGGACGGTAGCTTTTGCTTAGATGTATAAAATATGCCAAAAACACTTCCTGCTTTAAACTTTTCAACTACCGACTTTCGCACCACTCGTTAAAAGCTGCATATTCTTTTTCGTACCTGTGTTTCGACTTTTCCGGTAGCAACTCTACTTCTCTTGCTGCTTTCAGTATTGACTCTGGCAACTCATCATCGGATGAGTCCATGATAATATAATAATAATAATAATGAAAGGATTTTAACACAATATCATAAACGCGTCTTGCTTTAAGTTGACGTTTTTAATTTATTCGAATTGTTGACAGTATGTTGGCAGCGTGATAAAGGCAAAATTTGACATATACGCTAATTGTTATTACTGACACTGACGTGGCATGTTAATTGTTATGTTATTATTAATAGCAGTTATTGATATTTATCTGATGGCATGTCATAATGACAACGTTATGTCACTCAATTTTGATGACATAAGGAAGCTCATTATGGGACTAAGTACCATAATGAAATTCTATAAGGAAAACATGTAATGGTTTGATCAAAAAAGTTTATTCAAAATGCATAACTATGTACAAAACTATTTATTATAAATGGTAAAAGAACAATTACTACAATTTGTAATATTAATTCCAATGGATTCTACAGTTTTTACATCAGTAGTTGATGATTGTTGGCAAACTTGTAATCCTGTTTGGTTGTTGGTACCAAAAATTGCTTCTGATATTTTTTTCTTTTGCTCTTTCGAATTTTCGATGTAACCTTAGCGACAGTATTGCTTTACCATCCGCTCACTCACCTACTAATATTTGAAACTACACAATACTTACTCCTTTAAAAATAGTTTTTAATTTTTCGAAAATGTATTGATATAAATGCCATCAGATAAAATTTTGTATGTAATACGAATCATAAACAATCATTATGGCACACGCCGTGTTATCGGACTCGGCTACGCCTCGCCCGATAACATTCACGACTTTTACCATAATGATCGTCTTTATGATCCTTATTACATAAATAACTATTATGATACTCGGTGCCCCAAATTTGTAGGTATATTTCTCTTGTATAATAATTCCTTAATAATTATAATTAGTTTTCCGCTTTGTTATAATGAACATGATGCGTTCCCCTAAATTTGGTATTATCAATATAGAAGTTACTGTGTGACAGATGTGAATACTTTTTTTGATATTTTTACTTTTCCGCGCCAGTGCGGAAAAGTGGCACTTTCTAAACTATATTGAGTGCGGAAAAGTGAACTTTTCCGCACGCAAGTAGAAAAAATAATCTATGTACTTATTATAGAAATTATATGTGACAATTTTTAGTGCACATGTACATAAAAAATCCCTGGCTAGAACCAAAATTAGATAACGCTGCTTGATGTAATAGTATATTACATTACGAGTGCGGAAAGTGACACTTTTCACACGAGTGGAAAATATTGTAGCACGAGCCGTAAGCCGAGTGCGACAATTCCACGAAAGTGAAAAGTCACTTTCGCACAAGTAATGTACAATATTTTTCCTACGACCACCCATTTTATTAATCAATATATGTAAATATCAGATCGTGTATATTGAGTCGCCTCACTAATCTTACGTTTTATTTGTGACATTATATGCTTAAATATTGTTTCTGTAAAAAGTGTTCATAAATTTACAATTACTTTTATAGTGAATTAAAGAAATAACAATAATTAATGTTCATTTGAAAAAATTACAATAAGTACGTACTTATTAGATACAACTGGGAACAAATTGAATTATTTGGGACCATAAAAATTAAAAGTGAATTGATTATTGTTACAATAATAAATTAACAGTTTTAGAATTTCGTTGCCATCCCTTAGTTGTTACATTTATTTATGAAAAGTGAGTAATAAACTCTTAATTTACTTTAATAATAATACATTTTTATAGAAGAACATTTTAATTCTTTAACGACACACTGACATATATCACTCTTCTTTTTTATTCCCCTTATCATTACTTACATAAACCATAGATAAATTAAACTAAACCGTAACATTAATTACTTGAACTCTAAAAATAGCTAAAGTTTGTTTTAATAAAATGAAAATATAAGAAATATCATAATTAGATTAATGTAAATCGACTTACGAGATCTGATAACTATAATTCAAATCTGAATTAGCTCAGTTGAAAGAGTATTTGGTTTGATGACCGGAAAGTACTTTCCATACGCGTGAGAATAAAGGCCACTTTCCATGGGAGTAGAGAGAGCGATATGCGTTACTTTCATATGTGGTCGTAGGAAAATACATTTGTTTATCATTCCTTATTAAGACAATGTCAATAAATTTTCGTTTGCAAATGTCAAATTCGGATCTGGTATACAGATGATTTATAGCTCCATCTTTTGTATCTAACTGGTACATGTTGTCTCGTTGGTCTTCAATAACACAACAGCAATTATATTTCTAAAAGCTCCTTTTGCGTTATCCATATCAGGAATAGGCACAGCAACATTATCGCCAATGTTTGCTGGTAGAGATGTGTTTTATCACTGTAACTTTCGATCTTTTCTTCCTGGAGAATAATCGATTGGCTTGTTTCTGACACTGCTGCTTTTATATTGGCTTCTGTTGTACAATTCAAACAAAAGTCTCGATCAGTGGTAGCGGGTAATATAGCACCACATTTATTGCAAAAGTGTTCTTGTTCTTGATCCGCTTCTGGATCTTTTTCATGAATGTCGCCGTCTGAATTAGAATCTTCTCCGTGAGTTTCGATGTAATTAATCCAATTCTAGGTTCGATGCTAAATATGGCCTTATTTGGAGTTTGTTTTATGCCTTAATGAAAGACACGATTTTTCATAAATTGTACAAATGGGAAACCTTCTAACTATTTTACGGTTTATCGGACATCCATGAAGCAATCATATTTTTGACATCTTGGTTGGTACTTTCGACTCATCCTTGGCTTTGGCTGTGGTGTAGTGGCTTCCTGTGAACAATTTTAAGCTCTGGCCATAAATATTTAAATTCGTTTATAACACAGTTCGCAAATTCTCAACCGTTATCACTGTGTAATATACACGGTGCTCCAAATTTCGAAAATATTTCCTTTAATTTATATGCTATTTCTTCAGCTCGTTTAGATGCTGAAACTTAGTCAAATGATCTTGATAAACTATTATGAATTCATAATTCTCCATCTGATTGGCCCTGCATATCAATTAGATCGACTTGGCATCGGCTGTTTAATTCATTATGTAAAACTGGTTTAAAAACTAATCCTCTTTTCTTCTTAAATTTTTTACTGTTGCAGACTTCACACGTCGACAGGAATAAATTTATCTTTCTGGTAGTGACACTTGCATATTTTCTGGCTGTTTCTATTCGACGTGAGCAGCTTCGATAACATCAAAAATTTCTTCAATTGGGTGGTAATATAATATTTCATTATTGTTGGATTTTGCTAGTGTGAGATGAACGCCACTCAATTCCATGATGTCAAAACGGTTTAAACGACGATACTGAAGGGTAGTTTTCTTTTTGCCAGTTCAGCATCTTTAATTTCTTGAAGTAAATTTTCGTAAGTTTCTGTGTTCATGACAGTATATTTCCATAATTTGGCATTTTGACTAATTAATACATTTTTCTTTCGAAGCAATTAGGGAAGATGTCGTAAAATAATAACCCTTAGATATCGAAAGATAAAGGCTTCATTTAGCAAAACTGTGACATTACAATTGAACACATAACGTCAATGGTTGTCAAGGCAATGTGAACATGCAATCACCTCAGAAGAATTAATTTTTCCAACAACGCGTCTCAAAGTGGACTTCGTTTCCCGAGAGAAAAAGCCACCTGAAGTTGCAGTCGTATGCTCGAACTTGTCAAAACCAATCAGCATAAATCTTTGTTCTACGCCATTGGTCGTTACTAAGCGACGTAGATAAACAAGACAGAATTTGATTTCTGTGATTGTCAATGTTACAAGTACAGGTGACTTTTTCTCTCGTGAACGGAGTCTATTACACCACGTGGTACTCTGCTAAAAAAACGTAATACCAGCCGCACAGTGTGCGTCGGCCTCCTTCCATCGTCATTCGAGACATCGCAACATGAAATGTAGCATATCCCTGCAACCCACGCCTAGTATGGACGCGTTTTAACTGAAAAGTTCAATAAACAGCCGAATAAAAGTTTTCCTAAACATCGTACGCCTTCTTGCTAGTAAGAACGCGAAATTACCGATACTTCTAGTTACTTCGGGTTCTTACTAGATATTATGAATACTAACGGATTTCGGGTATTTACTGTAACATAGGTATATACTAGTAATATTGGAACATTTATTTTGAATATTAAATCTGTAACGAAACATGTGTGCTCAGATTTGTCATTAATGAGGTATGCTCAATGTTTTTATTATTTAATAGAAACAATACCTTTGTGATAAACATAAACAAAAAAACTACATTTCATAGTAGATGTTGGAAATGCTAAAATATAAACATCTGCTCAACGTCTGTTACATTGCCGAATACGTTCAGAAAAGACAGGAGTGTTGCGAATATCATTACTGCCTCGTATGATGTGATTTGGAAAATCTTCCAAGTTTAATATCAGGTTGTGTGAACAAGTTACTCTAAATATTCAGAGGATTGTGTTTGGGTGACCTTGAGAATCAAGGGTGAACATTATCGTACTACCCAACGGCCTGAAAAACGTTATAAAAAACTTTCGCATGATCAATTCGAAATATCGTGGAACAACGTCATGCATTTTGTAGAATATGAAGCAATGTCGTACCGAACAATCTTAAGAAAAAATGGTCTATACTACCAATCCAAAAATTGACTTTGTTAGTTTGCCTTGGTATTTAGGTTCAATACGATAATTGTCAATATTCTAAAGGCCATAAACATGTTTCCTTTTTCTTATTCTTGAAAACCAGTAGTGTCGAGAAAAAGCATCGTCGAAATAGATTTCACTTGCAGTCAGAGCTCCTTCATTACAAAAAAAGTCCACATCCTGTTCCTCATTAACGACAAAACATAGCACATATGTTAGTAACAACTTTTCGTCTGAAAATTGAATAGCACATACCCTACAATATTTTATATTACTTTGAAAACACCCTCTATATTAAAATTGTTTCAAAGAACTACCTATGTTGAGAACTTACAAGACAAATCGATCTAATCAGAAATAATATTCATTTTACTTAAATTCACGTTGTCCTTTCACCTAAAGTGTCGAGATATTGATAAAACTAACACATTCCAACTTGTAAAACCACTTAATATTTCCATTTTCTTAAGAAAGACTAAATTTATTGGTAGCTAAAAATCTAGAATAATTTACTTTTAATAAACTTTTTCAACTTACGAGTTGCCAGACGTAATAATTTAAGGCATTTATAAAACGTTCTTTGGCGATCATTTTACTCGTAACATCTGATTCTGATCGGAGATTTATTGAGTTACATGGGAAACAACACCAGCCATTTATGGAAAATCACTGTGTTTTAAATCCAACAAGGTGTTCCTCCTAATTTATTTAACCACAAAAAAGCAGATTATTTTAAATCCGATCAAATATTTTCGTGAATTGAAATGGTGGATCTCACTAACCGATTTGTATTGATCAACAAAAGTTAAATTCAAGTTTACACGTAAATTAAAAATTTGTTTTAGTATTAAAATGGCGTCTAATGATTTAGTTGGTGAATGTGTTGAAAAAAGAGCTGCGAAATGTTTTATTTGACATGAAACTACGCCGATTTTGGGTGAGACAGTGGATTTTAAGAAGAAATCAGTTTAGGGCATCAAAAGGCTTGTTGAATGAACTAGCATAGCAGGAAAAAGAAAAATACAGAAATCATCCGAGAATTTCCAAGGAAAAATTTAATAAACTGTCACCAAAAATGAAGTTGTAAATAAGTATAAGATATCTGGCAATAAATGATTCATTTTCCTCACTTGCTTCCGTGTACCGGGTTTCCCACACAATTTAAAAAACATCGGTTGTCTGATACCAAAAGAGCTTTAGCACATAAACTTTTGTTCCCATTCTACTTTTCTTTGATTTACATACCAGTGAATCCTCTTGTACATTGTTCTGATCGCTATGATTTTATTCTTTATATCAGCTGTAGTAACCCGAGTAAACCCATTTCTTTTACAATACACTTTAATTCATTTTCCCTCGTAACCTTGTTCCTAAATTTTCCTCCCAGTGTTTGCAAAGGCAATTATATTTGCGATAGAGCTCTAAAAATTTCAAAATAACACTTTTAGACCAGTTAATGTTAATTTTTTATTAAATCACAAAAGGCACGTGACTCGACAGCGATTTCCAATCCATTCAATTTGTTGAACGTTTGAAGTTTGATTCTACCAAACTTTTATTGACCCACTAAAAAGTTGCTCAATTTGAAATTGTTGATAAACTCAAATCGATCAATAAAATTAGGCCCGGGAAAACGCGCCTTAAGAAACCCAATTAAATTAATAGAATACACAGAAATGAGTATGTTTCAGTATGCCGTTTAGTAACGGCACGATGTTCGGCACATACGCGTATAAGGAACTTTTACAAACATAATATATCATATGGAGGTATTGGAGGATGAAGGTGCTATGCCTCAGTTTCAGTAACATCACACTCTCCTATGTATTGTGGATGTAGGTGCCATGTGCTCAAAACCCCTTCCTCCACAAGATAGTGTACCGCGCTTTGTTATATGCCTCCTTCATATACTTGAATGTTGATTGTTTTCAATGCAACGTCGTGTTTAGACTTTTATTCTATTGTAAAGGGTACTAATCTAATAACTGAAAGATAACGTCAAGGGGAAAGGAAATATTGCGTCTAGCCTTGGAATCAAGAAGCACTAATAATATTGATCGAAAATCGATAGAGCATGCATCTGAACGGGATCCTAACCTACAAAACCCGGGTACTGCAAGTTCAGCCTGTCTTCATAATACGGTAAGTTCAATTTGCTAATATTCGTAGAAAACATGTAACTTAAGGCCTCAGTGGCGAACCTAAAACCTAATGAATACCTAATACTTTTAATATCGGTGTTGATCTTTGGGGCTAGTAATTTTTTTGTTTTTCAGTTCAAGATCAGCCAAGTGATTCTGAATGCGACCCTTTTAGTGATGGTTCGAGTGATTTATATGAGCCAGACCCTACCGAACTGAGTGATAGCGATTGTGAGGTATCGGACCACGTGCATACTGAAGACAATATACCAAACACTACTGATGTTTCAGCTCAAACAGATCTGCCAAATACCACGACAACACAAAACATAGAAGGGCCTTTCGTTGAAGAGGTAAGTACAATACCTTCACCTGACAATCCACGTAGAGCGTACGTACAAACATTCACAAAAACTTCTAGAAAACGTAAAAAGAATCTTGAGGAATGGAAGAAAAGAAGGCTGCTGTTGCAAGAGCGAAGGGTGGAAGTTAAGTTTCTTATAAAAGAAACGTTATTCAGACAAAATATATTGCTACAGAAACCTTATGTCACCACGCATGTCGTCTAAAATGTACAAATAACGCATGAAAGGCCATATTGAATGCTTATTATCAACTTGGCGTTAATGCGAAAAATACACTTTTATTTACAAATATTGACAAGAGGTCTATAGCGAGAGCGCGAAAAAAAGCAATAGTCGGTAACATACAAGTATTATGTGAAACTAGGTAGTGATATCTGTTTATAAAATGGCTTTCTGCTCTTTATACCAAATAGGAAGGAAAAAAGTTGCTCTCATTCAATAAAAAATAAAAATTGGGTTAGCTGCACCTCCGCCCGATAAACGGGGTAAACATCTTACAAGACCGACCAAAACCGCTGAAGATGTCAAGGATAATATTAAAAGTCACATATCCAGATTTCCTGCCGACGAGTCTCATTATTCACATTATAATATCTACAAAAAGTATCTATCCCCACTTCTGTCAATTTCAAAAATGCACAAGCTCTACTTGGAAGACTGTAGAGCAAATACACATTACCTCAACGATATTTGGTAAAAGAAGGTATATACCGTCAAATATTTGTTACTGAATTTAACCTCTCACTTGGTAATCCAAAGAGTGATACGTGCAGCACGTGCGATAGTGGCAGTAACACCAATGAGCACGAATAAAATTACCATGCAGCATTTGAAGCAATGAGAGGTAGCGTACTTAACAGTAGACCTACATTAAACGATGCCGAAGCGACATAGATGAAGCTAAGATAGTCCACAACAGGATAGCATCTGGTCCAGAGTGGGCGGCTATTATCAGCGTCTGACCCAGATTGGGCGGCAGCAAAACACAACTCACCAAGACACCCGGCCCGCGCGGTGTTTAAATGGCCAAATCCTCTCATATGGAAACAAAACTTAGAAAAGTGCCCCTAGTCCCCAGCAGAATGAGTAACCCCAACCAAGGCAGCGGTTGGAATAGGGCTCGTACAGGGGGTGCTAAGAATCCCTGGGTTAGATCAGGCTGTCATCTTAATATAACGACTTACAACGCAAGGTCTTTAGGAACTAATGAACGATTAGCTGAGTTCGAATATAAATTATACAAAATCAAATGGGATATCGTAGGTACAGCCGAGACAGGACGAAAGGGAGAACAGTGTATCAAATTAAACTCCGGACATGTGTTGTTCTGTAAAGGAGATGACAATACTGGTATAGGAGGGGTTAATAGAAGATTAACCCCAAACATAAAGATACTGAAAGCTATCTCACACTCAACATAAATAAAAAAACAACCATGAAATACATTCAAGTTTATGCTCCAACCTGCTCACATGAAGACGACGAAGTGGAACTGGTATACGAGGATATAGCAAGAGCACTCAATGAAAGCAAAACAACCCATGTTATTATAGGAGGTGACTTCAACGCCAAAATTGGAAAAACTACAGATCCCTCACAAAGATATATAGGGCACTTTGGTTTAGGAGCCAGAAACGATAGAGGTACACTGTTGGCCAATTTCCTAGAAAGGGAAAAGCTCTAACTGATGAACACCTTCTTTCAGAAGAAAGAAAAGCGAAAATGGACTTGAAGAAGTTCAGATGGGAAAACCAAGAACGAGATTGATTTTATCATCTCAAAACATAAACATACAATCCAGGACGTAAACGTGATATATCAATTTTCTACTGGAAGCGACCATAGAATGATCAGATGCAAGGTGTTCATAAATGTCAAAATGGAAAGAGCTAGAAAAATGAAACAAATAACACCTAAAATAAATATAGAATCACTGAAGGAAGAAAATGAAGGATATAAAAGAGAACTCAACGAAAAATTCTCTAAAAACCCAGGACAATCAAATGAAACTATAAACGAAGCTAACAGAAGAATAACAAAAGCAATAAAACAAGCTGCAGAACTCATAGCCAAACCTTCGAAAAAACCTGATAATAAATTGACCGACCAATGGAAACAATTATAAAAAGAAGAGAACTCATAAGAAGTGGAAAGAGAGACACAATAGAATATGTAGAAACCAATAAAACAGCAAGAAAATTGCAAAGCAGGATATCCTGAGCCACAAAACAAAACAGGTACAATCCTTGCTAGAAAACAATAAGGGTCTGAAGATATTTAGAAGACAAAACAAGCAGAAGAAGGAAATAACGAGAATAAAAGACAAAGCGAATAATATAATCGAAGATAGAACACAAATACTGAGAGAAGTTGAATTGTATATTAATCAAAAATAATAAACGAAGCAGTGAAGGAAGATAATGAGAACACAAACAATAAAATTATTAATGTTAATTCAGAGGAAATGCCAGAAATAGACATCGAAGAACTGGAAAGGGCTCTATTGCAAACGAAAAATGGACGGGCGGCAGGATAAGATAGCATACCACCGGAAATGCTGAAAGAAAGCGATAGAAAAACTAAAGAAGAACTAGTAAAACTATTTAATACCTGCTTGACGCAAGAATGCATTCCTCATGACTGGGGGGAATGCAGTGGTTGTTCTTATCTATAAGAAAGGAGATCCGTCGGACCTCGACAACTGCAGACCAATCAGTCTGCTGTCTCAGGTGTACAAATTGTTTATCAGAATAATTACAAACAGGTTAGAGCGAAAACTTTAAAAACACCAAGCAAGAGAACGGGCTGGATTTAGAAGTCACTACAGCACTACCGAACACCTCCATACAGTAAAACAACTTATAGAGAAGGCATCAGAATATAATATACCTATATGGATGGCCTTCGTAGACTTCATAAAGGCCTTCGACACTATAAAAACCTGGGCTATAATAAAATATATGAGAAATGCCAGAGTAGATCAAATATACATCAACCTAATAGAAAATATATACAAAACTTCTACAATTACTATCAATATTTACGTACAGACAAATAAAATAGAATCCAATAGAGGCGTCAGACAGGGAGATGTGATTTCGCCAAAATTGTTTACTCTGGTTTTGGAGAATGTCTTCAATATGTCAATTGGAGGGAAAAGGGAATAAACATCCATGGTGAATACCTAAGCAATTTAAGGTTTGCTGATGATGTCGTCCTGTTTGGAAGAGATAAAAAAGAACTAACTAAGATGTTGGAAGAACTACATGTAGAAGCTGTCAAAATTGGACTACATATGAATAATGCAAAAACACAATTCATGACAAACGTTCCTGATGCAGACCAAACCATTACGTTACATGGACAAACTATAAACAAAACACAATCATACATATATCTTGAACAATCAGTGACACTAAGTAAACAAAACCAAGAAATTGAGATCGATAGGAGAGTCAGATTGGGATGAGCTGCATATGGTAAATTAAAATACGCTTTCAACATGAAAATCGCCATGGCATTAAAAACAAAAATCAACAGCGAATGCATTCTCCCAGTCACTACATACGGATCCGAGACCTGGGTCCTGACTAAAAGGATTATGAACAAACTAAGAATACATCAGAGGGCCATAGAGAGAAGAATACTGGGAATATCACTGAGAGGCCACAAAACAAACCAGTGGATACGAGAAAAGACAAAAGTAACCGACATCATACAGAGAATCAGTTCCTTAAAGTGGCAATGGGCAGGACATGTTGCAAGACGCAGAGAGAATTGGAGTGGACACATCACTAGATGGAGACCTTGGGGAGAACGAAGAAGTATTGGCAGACCGAAACAGAGATGGTACGATGATCTGAAAAAATTCGCTGGGCTGAACTGGTACCAGAGAGCAGAAAATAGAAGTGTATGGTCAAACATGAGAGAGGCCTATATCCAATGGATAGAAGATGGCTGAAAAAAGAAAAGAAAAGATGCCGTTACCGCGACTGAGCACATCAAAGGCATTTTATTTACAACCAAGGTTTTACAATTTGGGCATTTATGTAACCACTAACGAATGCTCCAAAATAATATTCTGTACTTGGACAGAAGATCAAGCTAACCGAGGTAGTACAAAAATTTTTAGTTAGTTGCTTACGGCACTGGAACTAGATCGGACCCTCAAAAGTTTGTAATTTGGAGCCACTCCCGCGCTGGTCAAAATTAAAACTTCTTGATGGTTTGTCTGTATCAATACCTCATACATAAAGGTCGTTTTAAAATCGTTGATCATATATTCCCAGAAGTTAGTCATACGTACCTTGATAGTGACAGACATTTTGGCCGCATCGAAAAACGTCTGAGAAAACATCAAAACATCTACCTTCCAGATAACAATCGGCAAATTATAGGAGAAGCAAGCAGAAACAGTCAAATTGTGGATATGAGTTATCACTTTCGGAATACACATGACTTAGCGAAGAATATACAATTATACAACAGGAAGAAAGATGTATTACATGAGACTGTAAGATTTCGAGATGGTATAAAATGGATCCGCGTAGAAGCATATGGTTCATATTTATACAAAGAAAACTATTATCTTTATCGTCCATATAGGATGGTTGATATCAGAAGATATGTTAAGCAAACACAAGGTCCCGGAGATATTGATCTACCACGAAATTGAGAACTGGAGTATTATCGAAAGAAAAAAAAAAGAGAATTTACAAGAGCAGCTACCTTATATACCTGAAGAACATCGATGTTATTACAACATACTATTTCGTGAAGATTAGTGTGACAGTGGACTTCAGTAAACAAAGACTTGTACCTATATTATTACGTTCACGTTAATAAATCAATATTAAAAGTTCATATCATTTCTTTGGGGTAAGTACAGAGTATTTTCAAGAAAGTTCTAAATACATTTAATATACATAACATCCAGTACAACATACTGTTACCTTCTTAGGATTTGTAATTAACTAGATTAGTGGAGTGGACTGTTGAGTTTGTCGTTCACTACTGCACCTAAGTAGATGTGTTGTTTGTTTTTCTTCAATAAGGTAGAGGAAAGAAGGACCAGTCGTAATTTTAAGTAACGTTTAATAAAACACTTAAATACGACAATTTTAAACACGTAAATCACTTTACAACAAAATAGTAACAAGATAGAGCAACAAGAATGTCCACAGCGAGTTGATAGTTGGTTACAGTTTTCTTGAAGATACTAAATGCTCGTGTGATAGATATGTATACTTTTCCGCTAATTCTCGAACGAAGTCACAGAAATTTGCACGTTTTTATATTGCGTCGTAACGCGAGAGATATTTCAACACTTCGGGTTGGTCTAGATATAGTTTACGCACACTGTATGTATCGAACGCGAGGAATTATCACACTTTTTTATGTCGACCGATCCAGAGTGGATTTAGTTCTGTACTGCTTGATGTTGAGAAACAGACTGTTTGTAAATTTGTTAATTTCTGTAGATGTTCGCAAGTTTTTTGGGGGTAGAACTTTCTCTTTCAGATTATAACTCTATCAGTTGAATGGTGATATTTTTTGACATACAGTTAATTACCCACTTTACCGTGAAGCGATAAGTAGTGTCCTGTTAGTTAATTTATGTCAATCCATAAAACATTGTGCTAATTGAAGGATCGTAGATCACTCAAAGTTATTTGTAGCAACATTTTAATAGTTTTGGATAGTTCCATAATCTCTATTTTATTAAATGATCATAATGTTCATTTGAACCATGTAGAATTCAATTCTTTGGTCTTTTGTTGAGCAGGTACTTAAAGCTAAACTTTATTTTATTAATGGGCGATTACGACCATTAAAGTGAATAATAAGGGTTTAACGTTACAATATACATTCAAACTTGTCCGAGAATTCACAGTAATGTGAAATTTCTTACGATTGATTTGTCATCGTGATATATATGTACAGCATGTCATCTCACAACATACCTGAACCAAGCAGTTATGGAAGAAGGTATAAATTCATATTTGAAAATAGAAATTAAAAATAATTTTGAACAGAACAATTAAGACTAAAACATCGCATTTAGTGCAATCGTTTAATATAATTTTGTTAATGGCAGTTCATGTTGGATAAAAAATTGCAATAAAGTATCTTTAAATCTCAATTTCTCAAAACTAACAATTTGTAACGTAACACCTTCACTCTCTAAGCCATTCATATATTTGTTCTGTGAAAAAAATAACAGTTATTTTCTTTCAATTTTCTTCATTTTATTTCAAAGACAAAAACATTTGTAGTTATAAAAACATTATTCGTTTAATTGGCCATATATTCAATACCACAAGCGCTCTATTTGCCAAATTAGAACATTAAAAGATAATGGTTCTATATTCAACAAACAAAATATAATATATATAAAATATAATTAAGTCCAACAGGAAAATACAGACTCTAGTAAATAAGTGAGTAACTATGTACTGAACGTAAAATGTATTGCTTACAACCCCGAATGAATTCGTTGTGTATTGAGCACTGATAATTAATAACACAAATAATAAAATACTAATAAATAATCTAGAATAACGCACATTCTATTGTTAATTATATAGGTACAACAAACATCATCACATGTTGTCAGCATATTTCAATAAATTTTGAACAGAAATGCTGTAGATGGATGTAGAATACTTTCAAAAAAGGAAATTATATGTTCATAAAGCCCCAAACATCATTACGGAAGTTAAAGTAAGACGTCTGCAGTGAGCTCGACATGTAAGACGACAGACAGATGAGAGAATCTTAAAACTAACATGGAAAGAAGCGCTAACGGAGAAAAGACCGGTGGGATACCAGAGGCTCCGCTGGAGAGACAATATTAGAAAGGATCTGAGAACGCTATGAATACAAATTGAAACTGAAGCAATGCTCACACGAAGAGGCAAATTATTAATTCGGCTAAAACCTATCAGGGGTTGTAACACCACGGAGTAGTAGTAGTAATCCAACTTATAGAATTGAAAGTACCTACTTTGTATCAGATAAGTGTTTTCAGGTAGACATACAGACTGAACTAGATATCATGTTTACAATTTGAGTAATTTCGCAACCTGTGTAGCTGGAAGTCTTAGCTGTGTCAGCTACTGTTAGGTTCGTACTTTGATTATAATTTTGATTTTTGTAATAAATAAAACATAGAACATCACTTATGCATAGCAAAATGGAGGCTTCCGTGGCCAATGACATTTGAAAAGAGAAACTTTAGGATTAAGACCTCGTAATTTTCATTTGTAAACTAGAGGTTTTGCTGGCTATTATAAGCGGCTTCTTCGGGAGAAAAAAATAGAATAAGCCTATACCTGAACACTAGTCAACTAAGCCTCAGTAAACCGTACTCTTGGAACTACTCTCAACTCCAGCACCAGTCAACCAAGTCATAGCAATTGATCTTCGACCGAACTCTACTGAGGGCTTAATCAGTTGAATTGCGGATCGAATTTGAGAAAGACGAGATTGGTGGAAATAAAACTCGTGGACTTTGCACCACCGTATGGCATCATCTCATAAGGCTATCAACATGAAGAAATTTCTGGCCAAAAACTGAACCAACTTATCGAACAACAACCATATCGATGGTGAAGCGCACATATGTGCTAAGTGCACTTTTTCGCAAAAATGAGTTAACTGCAATACGAAATTATTTAAGGTCTACTCTTTCATTACGCACAAATGTGTATAGTGAAATTCATTATTTTAATATCGGTAGGGCTACCTAATGTTCGTGCCACAAACTAAAAGCCTGCAGATTTCTAACACACATGTATTAAGTGCACTTATCACCTTTGTGCTACTAACTTCTGCCCCATTAAAATTAATCAGCTGAGTACTTACCACGTTGTTGTTTGAAAAAGTTAAATACCGCCTATTCACGTTGTGTTAATATTTTACCGACAATAATAACATAATAAGTGCAAGAAGCCGTTTAATGGTTAAGCTTGTGACGCAAACAAATGACGTCCTACAATATAATTCTTCAACTGATAATGTTAACAGAGAATTACAAGGCCTCGGAAAGAAAACAAGATAAGTAAGTACACATGCTTATGTTACTAAAGTAAAGAATGCTTGAATATTAAAGTAAAGAAAAACCAGATATCTTATATTGTATATTAATTTAATGTATTGTTTTTAGATGGAATAATACAGATACCGGAAATTGATTTAAGAAATTCCAACCAAAACGTGCAAATATTTGACGGTCCAAAAATTGTAGACCTGCTAGACTCGAAAGAAGAACAAAGTAAGTATATTCATATTCTTAGTTGAGTATTTATTATTGCTTATTTTTGCCTTTTAATGCATTCTTTGAAAAAGAATTAATTAGGTTATTTTGTTTGTTTTTAGACATCAGAAATAAAGTTGATTGCAAAATAAACATAGTCAATCAGATTATTGTGCCCCCACAAAATGAGCCACTGGCCCTCAGGAATTTCCACAAGTAGTAATTTTGAAGAAGATCCCGATACTTACGCAGACAGTCAGATGTCAGATGAAGAAGTGGATAACAAAAAACTAACAAGCAGAAAACTTAAAAGGCACTTTAAAAATGTTATTTATACATCAGATTCGAATTCAACCGACGAAGAAAATTTCTCAGTGGCCATGGAGTCAAAACCGCTGATGAAAAGCTTAAGCAGAAAAAAAAAGAAAAAGGGCTGACAAAGAACAATGGAAAAGATCTATTGTAAAAAAACTAAGGGTGTCTGGAAAAGAGTATGTCAATATAAAAGGAAAGAAAATATTGGAGAAACGTGCTGGAGAAGTTGACTGTAGACTGCAAATAATTCTGGAAGACTACTCACACTTCATTAATGATATTCCTGAAGCAAAAAATTAAGCTTCATTGGAAGATAGTCGAGATGAATCCTATTAACTTTAATTTATGTTAAATAAAAATGTTCATTTGAATGATCTAAAAGAGAATTTGTACTTTATCAGGTATATATTTCCAATAAACTGAAGTGTTTGTGTTTGTATCTGATTTTATCATCTGCTTATGACTAAATAATAATATCTCTATATACGTTATATAAAGCACAAATGTGTCAAGTACCGAAATCAGAGGAAAAACACTATTTTCACTATATCCGTATATTTTAGTTTCTGAACCAATAACGAATTGAAAACATGTCTACAATAACTTCTATGCATATTGAAACGAATTTTTTTTATATCTTTATATTTTTCTATGTCCCTGAACTTTCATTTTACTTTTTCGCAAAACTACCTATTTGCACTTAACACATGTGTGCGCTACACCATCGATATTCACGCCAAGTTTTTTTGTTTCCGATACTCTATTTATCACTTCGAGGCCCCCGTTTACTGGAATTGATTCCTAAAAATGTTGTAATGAATGGATTATTCGTTGGTGTGAGTGTATTATTTCGGAAGGGTCCTAAAGTTAAGGCGATACATATTACATTTGGATAAATAATATATTTACGATTTTAACTCGGTACTATATTTTTATTAGATAAAATGAACAAAATAAAAAATGTTCGTAGACATCTCTGTAATAGTAACAACTTTTTGTTTGCCCCTTTCGCCTTATCGACAGTTGTCCAAACTTTAATATGATTGGAAGTGGGGCGTGGAAAAACTATAAATCATCAGGTTTCTCAACATTTTCGTGATGGGAAAGGTTATATAGAGACATCGCCACGTTGCTCTAGATCTCTCTATATCTCTTTGTATGACCCTTTTAAAAAATGAGTAATTCGCTTAACAAATAATATCGAACAATACGCTGACACTGTTATAATAATTGCAATTTATTGGGTCAAACTGTTTATACGAGTATATACCAGGGTGAACCTGAATCATTATTTCATAATTAAATTAAACTACTACTTTACACTAATGCATATTGTATTTCTTCAGATACTCTCGTTAACATCGAAGATGTTACCTTTACGTTGTCGTATTCGGATCTATAGAGTATGTGTTATGGACCATAAGCCTGGGCATACCAGACATACGTTAAACTATAAAGGCTACAATTCTCACTACAGTAGATAAGAATGTTAGGAGGTTACACACCTTGACTAACGGCCAGGTATCAGATAATGAAGGAATGCAATAAATAGGCACTGCTTATTTGATATTTACACAACGATTTTATAACAGTATTTTTAATGCCAAACCAATCTGAAGGGTATCACACACCTAGTAAAAGGGGAAAGAACCATCAATCACATTTCACTACTATTCTTTTACATGCATTGATGCAGACAAATAACGTTCTTATTTAAATTTCAATTTTTATAATGTTTAAGAAATATAATAATCTTTAAACAATATAAATTTATAATTTGAATTATTTTTAAACTCTACTAATTAATCTGAGAGTACTAATGCTTTGCTACATACATTTATGCACGCGGACAAAAATCTCTCTTAACTTTATTAACTTCGATATTAAAGAATTATGTTGTTTAAAAAGTATGTATTAATAGACGTCATTAGTACACTCTTTTTCATTAAGTAACTGTTTTTGTGATTTTGACGTTTTGATATAGACAACCAGCTAACTTAGAACAATTAAGAATCACATACTAACATCATATACTTTAATTAACAATTTTGTCCACGACTATTTGATAATGTTTACATTTTACGTGTGTTTTTCAAGTATAATGACGTACATTATTCACTAGTGAATAATGGGTGTGGATAATGAACATGGCACATGACACGGATAAATAGGACCCATATTGAAGGTTATTTATATACAAATGTCACAATAGGCTAGTGGAATGGTGCTCTGTCTGCTAACCGAGAGGCCCCGGGATCAAACCCGGGCCTAGTTAATAGCATAATTAAAAATTCGGAGAGCCACCTGTCGGAAGGCAATGGCAAACCACCGACAGTATTCTGCCTAGTACAGCCTCTCAACATAGACGTTCGGATCCGTCGTTAAACTGTAGGTCCCTTCTATCTGTGGTAACTGGAGAGCACAACACAGGTAGAAGTGAGAGGTCGCCTACGTCCGATCACGGATATGGCACTGTAAGAAGAAGTCACAATATAATACATAAAAATTATCACTGCAACCAGGATTCCAAACCTATGCCTACAATTCTTTATTTCTCGCATTCGGCCTTCAAAACCACTTCGCTACGAAGACATAAAAATGTATCAACCATGCTGTTATAAATACGAGTAGATCGTTTTATATGCAGTTTTTTATCTAGTTGCATGATGTATGTCAAAACAAAAAAAGTGACGTTTTAAATAATATTGTTACGAAACAGCACACTGGTATAGTCCCTAAATCCGACTCTGTCTAAGCCAGGTATGAAAGTTAAAATTATGGCGGACGCGCAAGGTTTCTTAGAATTGTTTTCGAATTGTGACTATCTTATCTTATCATTGTTTTTGTGACCAGTCTTATCTAGGAAATGCCAGAAAGCCAATTGTTTTTGAGTAAGCCGCAATCTAGAATTATCTAGTGAAAAAGGCACTAATATATAAGGGACCAAACAGGAAGAGTTGAGTTTAGTTGATAAATTGATATCGTGAGATGAACAAGTACATAAGTGAATATAAATTAGTTTAAGTGAATATACTGTGTATATAAGTAGTGAATAGTGTAGTGTTTAAATAAATTAGTTAGTAGCCGTGTGTTTAAAGTTTATCTCACCCGTTTACTGTTTAAATAAATAAGAAAAACATTACATTGGTGTCAGGAGTGGGAGAATATAAATTGCTACGTAAAAATGGCCAAGAGACTATGTGACCTCAAAGTGGCGGAGCTAAGAGCAGAATTGGAAGATCGTGAGCTGGAAATGTCCGGTAAGAAAAGAAAAGTGAATTAGTAGAAAGACCTAAAGTGGCACTAAAAAATGACGGCTTTGATCCAGAAACCCTTTTATTTACTGACGAGGCTTCCACCTTAATCTCGTCTATTTCTGCTAATATTTCTGCTAACATGGACGAGAGGATTCCTGCCATGGAAGAGAACATGGACGAGAAGATTTCTGCCATGGAAGAGAACATGGACGAGAAAATTTTTGCTATGAAGAACGATATTTTCGGCAAGGAAGAGAAGATTTCTCCGAATGTGAAAAGCGATATTTCGACTATAAAGAACGATATTTCTGCTATGAAGAACGATATTTCTGTTAATATGGACGAGAAAATTTCTACTTTGAAGAACGATATATCTGCCGATATCTTATTAATGAAAAACGACATTGCCTCTGACGTTGAAAATGAAATTTCGTCTCTAAAATCCGAAATCGAGAATAAGATTACAACGATAGACGAGAAAATCAAGGAGTTAGAGGAAAAGATTGCCGATTGAAGAACGCGAGGCACGCCAGAGGAAGAAATGAAGACCGAGCAAACGAAACCTTGCAAGCCAGAAACACTACCTAAGTTTGAAGACATTGGCAGTTTTACCCGAGTCAAGGCCCCAACGTTTGATGGAAAAATGTCGTGGGCCAATTATGTGAAACAATTTGAAGCAGCCGCTAGAGTGAATAATTGGTCCGATAGAGGCAAGGCAGTGAACTTAACCATCGCGCTTCGCGGAGATGCCTTAGATGTACTTCAGACGATACCTCTTGAAGAAGCGGATGACTTTGAGCAGCTAAAAAAGAAGCTAGACATGCGATACGGTCACGAACATTTGGAACATTTGTACAGATTCCAGCTGAAGAACCGAAGGCGGAAACGTAACGAAACCCTTCAAGAGTATGAAATGGATATTGCCCGACTAGTTCGATTTGCTTATCCATCAGCACCAGAGAACATGATGGAATGTTTAGGCATCCAGGCCTTTATTGACGGCTTGTGTGACAACGATATGGAGAAGACGCTTCGATTAGCCCATCCTAAAACATTGGCCGATGCATTGACTGCTGCTCTTGAATATGAAGCAGCCACGAAGGCTTCGGGTTACAACAAAGGTAGGACCATGCAGGAAAAAGGTGACGATGACAGACTTGACCAGATCGTCAACCTGTTGAAAGGTATGGTAGACGTGAAGCCGAAGAAGGTCAGGTGCTGTAATTGTGGCGAGCTAGAGCATGCACGCAGTTTGTGTAAGCGTCCTACGACTCCTACAAACCAAGAACCTCTTAAATGCAAAGCAGCCACGAAGGGCTCGCGGTACAACAAAGGTAGGACCATGCACGAAGAAGATGACGATGACAAACTTGACCAGATCGTCAACTTGTTGAAAGGTATGGCAGACAAGAAGCCGAAGAAGATCAAATGCCGGAAGTGTGACGAGCTACACCACGTACGCAGTCCGTCTAAGCGCCCCTAGACTCATGTAACCCAAGAACTCCAGTCACAGGGGAAATCAGACAGTGGTAAACATCCAGCTGATGTGAATCACCGAAAAACCAACTCTTTGCCTAGACGGTCATGCCCTATAGACTATTCACACGGCAACAAGTCGAAATCTAAGGAAGTTGCAGTTTCAAGAATTACAGTAGTCAACGAGGAATGGTCACCCACCAGGATCAGAAAAGATCAGGAGAACGATCCTCACCTGAAGATGATCCGTCAATGGAAGGAAGAAAATCGGCGACCTACCTGGCAAGAAGTGTCAAGATTGTCACCGAAACTCAATGCGTATTGGGCTCAGTGGGACTCCCTTGTCCTGGAAGAAGGGCTGTTGAAAAGAGTCCTTGAGAACGATGATGGTTCCGAGATGAGGAGACAGCTAGTTATCCCGAGAACAAGAGTAGCTGAAGTACTAAAGAAGTTACACGACAGTCCATCGGGAGGTCATCTGGGAGTGAAGAAAACCCTCCAGCGAATCCGTGAGAGGTTCTATTGGATAAACAGCTCCGATAATGTGAAGGACTGGTATAAGAAATGTACGACTTGTGCTACGAATAATGGACAACATCGCAAGAGAAAGGCACCTATGAAACAGTATCATCCGACTACAGAAAATGGTAGCAAATACATACTGGTTGTAATGGATTATTTCTCAAAGTGGATGGAAATTTACGATATCCCGAACCAAGAGGCCACAACTGTCGCGGATGTATTGGTGAAGGAATTTATCAGCCGATATGGAGTGCCCTTGGAAGTCCACAGTGACCAAGGAAGAAATTTCGAAAGCCATCTATTCCGGGAGTTTTGCGAGAAGCTGGGAATGAAGAAGACCAGGACTACAGCATTACATCCACAGTCAGACGAAATGGTCGAGAGAATGAACAGGGCTATTGGAAAATACCTGTTCAAAGTGGTTTCCAGCCATCAGAGAGATTGAGACCAGTATCTTTCCCTATTCGCATTGGCTTATCGATCTGCCATCAATGAATCCACGGGTGAAACACCTGCGAAAATCCTGTTTGGACGTGAAATGAGGCTTCCTTGTGACCTGGAATTTGGCTGTCGGCCTGGAGAAGATCTAGCAGGCGAGGACTACGTGATCCAATTGAGAAGAAGGCTAGACGATATTCATGAATTAGTTCGAACAAATCTTCAAGTTGCCAGCGACAGTATGAAAAGTCGGTACGACACGCAGGCCACAGAAGGCGGTTTTAAAGAAGGAGACAAAGCATTGTTACACAACCCGACGAGGAGAAAAGGATTTTCTCCAAAATTACAAAAATCCTGGGAAGGTCCATTCTTAATCAAGAAAAGGATCAATAATGTTATATATCGTATAAACAAGATCCCCAACGGAAAACCAAAAGTAGTTCACCAAAACCGACTAGCGCCATTCGAAGGAGACCATGACCTAGAGGAAGGAGTAAACCTTATTCGAGATGTGTCTGACCCTACCTTCGATGAATTTATGGGCGCGTATGGAGGTACCGGGAAAACTAGATATGGAGTCACTTCGGAACAACAACAAGATTTGTTCACTCTCCCGGAAGATTATTCACTGGCATACAACATCCCCGCCCGTATAAAGAACGCACGAGGGTTGGCAACCGTCTTTCGAAAGAAGTTCGGGCAATTAGGAAAACTTGAAGACCAGATTCCAGCCCCTGGCAAAATACTGAGACTGAAACACAATTCGCGGTACGTCTTCTACGTGGTAACTAAAAATGAATTTCAAGATCGATCTACCTACCGCGATATGTGGGAAGCACTTCGAAACGTCCGAGACCATGTGTTGGAATCCAGTGTGAAGAAACTGGCTATGCCTAAGATAACGAGTAACCAGTTGGATTGGTGAGTCATCAGGAACATGGTAGAGGTGATCTCCCAAGATACCGGTGTCCAAATATTAATTTGCAGCTACAACCCCCGTTATCAGTATCCGATGAAGACGGTGCCGACCAACGTAAAATAAACACCAAATTTCAATGTCAAAATCAAATTTTGACAGTGTCGACATACAAATCGATAGGGCACGCTCTAATCATTCAAGTTGGTCTCTCCTTAGGCGTCTACCCGACGTCTGACTGACACGTTACCTTGTCAAAGTTCGCTCCTTCTCGTGCGTAAACAAATAGGTAGGGGAAGTCCGTGTAATTTGGACCATTGTGTAAAACGGACCAATTCGATAATTCTAAAAACGGAGTATGTAGCGACATCTCACTAATTCGTTACAAACCTATGTCAATCGAATCAGTTAGTTACTCACAGATTGCCAGTAAGTTCATTTGTAGCACGTGTTGTGTTGTAAGGTTAGGTTATTTTTGTGTCTGAATTTCTACGAAGTGAGTATATATTTTAAAATATCAATGATATTAGGTTGATTCGTACATATTTACGAAAGCCATACTATGATCAAAAAGTGGATAGGTTTATTAGCTTACTTAGAAAAACGAATATGACGAAAATATTACTACCGTGTAAATTGGTCCAATCTCTGTTGTGTAATTTGGTCCTGGTCCGAATTACACGTATTCAATTACAATTTTTTTTAAGGATGTCAACGAGATCTGAGAGAAAGAGTAAAGGAGTTTATGGTAAATGGAAACCAGAAAATATGGATGCTGCAATGAAAGCTGTTAATTTAAAACAACTGGGTATAAATGAAGCTGCAAAAGCATTTTCAATTCCAAAAACAACGTTAAAAAGAAGATTGGGGAACAGAAATAAATATTCCACTGGAAGCAGTTATATCATCGGAAGGCTAACAGATTTACCTCCGGCAGTGGAAAAAGATCTTGTTAATCACATTCTTCAGTTGGAGCGGATGTTTTATGGACTAACACGTGAAAGGCTGATGAAACTAGCGTACGAAATAGCCGAGGAGAATAATATTAAGACGAGATTTAATGACGAAAAAAAATCAGCTGGTAAAGAATGGTACGCAGGCTTCATGAAACGACATCCAAACATAAGTCTGCGTCTCCCTGAATTAACGTCATTAGCACGAGCTGCAGGATTCAACGAAACTGTTGTTTATAAATTTTTTGACGTTTACGAAAAAATAATAAAGGAAAACGCTATTTCCGCAGATCGTATTTTCAATGCTGATGAGACATCCCACACTGTTGTCCAGAAACCACAGAAAATAATTGCTCAAAAAGGGAAACATCAGATAGGCGCCATAACGTCATCCGAAAGAGGCCAAAATGTTACTGGCATGTATGCAATGAGTGCGACTGGAAGCTTTATTCCTCCAATGCTTATTTTTACCAGGAAGCGTATGAAGGATAGTTTAACGTATGGAGCACCTCCAGGAACTTTATTTAAGTGCCAAGACAAAGGGTGGATGGATACTGATGGATTTTATCACTGGTTGGATCATTTTATAAAGTATGCCAAACCATCTAAAGAGAACAAGGTGTTAATCGTATTAGATGGACACAGTAGTCATACTCAGAGTATGAGAGCATTAGATTTAGCTCGTAATCATGGTGTTATCATGCTTTCATTTCCCGCACATTGCACACATAAGATGCAACCCCTTGATGTTGGGTTCTTTAAACCATTAAATACTTTCTTCGCTTCCGCAATGACTTCAAAATTATACGATACACCAGGTAAATGTTTGAGTGTTGATAGTATTAGCGGTCTAGTAGGCAAATCGTTTCCCAGAGCAGCTACTATGGAGACAGCTATGAACAGTTTTCGGAAAACAGGATTATGGCCTCCTGACCGTTTTGTCTACAGCGATGTAGATTTTGCAGCTGCGACAGTATCCGAACGACCAATTGATTCAGATGAAAATAACATTAACATTTCTGTAACTGATTCTGCTACTTCCCCTTCATCAGAAGACATAAATTTGCTTACAAATAAAGCCATCCACATTACGATCAGTTCTGATGGAAAATACTTCCTTAAATATTTCTATTCAAATCACAACCTATCCAGCAAGAAAATTATTCAATAACAACATCTGTACCATTCACATCAGATCCTGTACATCAAGCACTTCTGCATGTGCTCCAACTACATCACAACCTGTCGTGAAAGCTACTCCCATCAAAAGTTTTGAATCTTCTCGTTCCACATCCCATCCTGTGCATCAAGAAGATACTTTCTCAAATATTTCTGTATTGGCCCCATCCACATCACAATCTATTCTGGAAACTACTCCTTTAAAAATTTCTGAATCTTCCTCATCAACAACGAATTTAGGCGACCTCGAAACCGAACAGTCTACACAGAACCAGTATTATATCCCAGTGGAAATAATTAATCCTCTACCGTCATCAAGTGGGATATCAATGGGACCACGAAAGAAAAACCGGATCAATGTCTCAGGAGTGGTTCTAACTGCAACACCTTATAAAGAACAGTTGAAAATCCAACAAACGCCCAAAACAAACACACATAAACGTAAGTTAGTAGCGACAAAGGAGAAAAGCAACAAGGAAAAAAAGAAGAAAGAGAACGAGGGCAAAAAGACGAAAATCAACGAGGAAAAATGCCATCCAAAGACAAATGAGAAATGCCGCACTGGTCATCAAATTTGTTGCCTTGTTCGCGATGAAAACTATGATGCAGATTGGATTCAGTGCAAAACATGTGAGGGTTGGGCACATGAAGATTGTGCTACCATAACTGATGTCAATTATTATTACTGCAATAACTGTCTATGTTAATGGCAGAATAATAAAAATATATGTCTTTATTTGTTTTATTTTTTTTTTATTGTGTTGACATACTTTGAGACTAAAATATATTAAAGCCAAATTACACGACATATAAAACCGAATTACAAGCCAACAGTCCAAATTACACGAACGGTTCAACTTGCAATAATTTTTTTTTCATTCGAATTGTTCCTAGTTCCGTCATTATGAAATGGAATGTCAATTGTAATTAATGGGTAAAAACAAGAATTTTTTTTTAAGATTCTGCTATCACAAATATCAAACTTATCTTAATTTCTGCTTAGGTGGTCCAAATTACACGGATTTCCCCTAATGTTTCGAAATAGCACACTAGTGTAGTCCCTGAATTAGACTCTGTCTAAGCCATGTATGAACGTTAAAATTTTGGCGGGTGCGCAGTTATTTCTTAGAACTGTTTACGATTTTTTGTGACTACCTTATCTAGACATTGTTTTAATGACCAGTCTTATCTAGAAAATTCCAGGGAGCGATTGTTTTTGTGTAAGCCGCAATCTAGAATTATCTAGTAAAAAAGGCACTAATTTATAAAGGACCGACCAGCGGGAGAAGTCAGTTTATAAAGTGATCTCGCCAAATAAACAAGTGAACAAGTAAATAGTCTAAGAAAACAAACAGTAGTGAAGTGTTTATATAAATTAGTTTAAGTGCATACTGTATATATAATATAAATTAGTGAATAGTTTAGTGAATAAATAAATTAAATAAGTGAACTTACCGTGTGTATAAATTTATTCCACCCGTCAGGATAAAATGTTTTAAATAAATAAGAAAAATATTACAATAGGAATAGTATTATTACTAAATATGCTCACATGAAATATAGAAAAGTTACTTTGTAAAAGTTTAAAAAATAATTAAGAAACAGATAAATAAATATAAAATATGTACATAATTTAAAGCAGGTACATCATTGATAAAATATAACATTGGCTATTACCAAAAATATAATACTTTGTATTAAATACTAACTTCGAAATATGTATTCCAGCCAATAATTCGTGGTTTATCGTCAGTTTTTAATTGTCAGTTTCTTATCAAAATTATTCTAAATTACCAGGCAATCTCATCTTTGGCTGGTCCTTGTCAGAGCCTAACAGGGCCTACAGTATGCTACTGTAATATTAATAACCCACAAAATTGTAACCTATAGATGGCAAATAAACATATTGGGGTATTGAGTATTGAATTGACCATGGGTCCTTCGAAAGAATTTGCTACGGGCCCCGCGCTTGCTTAATCCGGCACTGGCCCCCAAGTCTCTTTATTGCTGCAAAATCTGCCCCTGAATTGGACAACATTGAGGCAGAAGATCTGCGGAAGCAATGTCCTGTATATAGCTGTGGCTGATCCAGTTTTAGAAATTATGCAACTGTACATGCCATTTTGGCAAGCCCACAGGGTTTGTAGTGCAATTATTGTTTCGATAATGTACAAAGAATTGTGTGTTTTGTATGCTGTGGTCTCAGTGTTATATATTGTCTGATTAATTTTAAGAATGTATGTTGATCATTATCCACAACCGTTAAAATTCTTTTCTCCATTTTTTGTAAGAATCTCGACTTTTAGATGGTAACAAAGTCTAACATGCATTGTTTACACTTGCCAACAGTGTAGCAGGGTTTTCTAGCTCCCAAAACTGCACAATTGTGAATTTACAATCACTTTTTCACAATGACAACTTTTTTGACAATTCGCATTTCACATTTTTCAATGGTAACTGGTTTTTTTAAACATGATTTTTACGTGAAATTTAAAATGTATGGAGTCGACGTTATTGTCTCCTGATATGTCTTTGAGGAAAAGTGAATGGAAAGTGTTGAAAAATTTTAAAATGTCCTACCTTGATGACCAAAAAGGATGGAGGTATTTAAAAAGATTAAATTGGTTTTTATTTCGAATTAATTTCTAATTTTGTCACACAAAAATATTGGAGGCAACTTATTTGTTAATGGGGGATTAATAAACTCAACTATTAAAGGTACCCACTCGTTATCGCTCGTTCGTACTTTAAACAGTTTCGATTTATTAATCGCCTTCATTAACAAACTAGTTTACTAAATAACTATTAACGTGAATGAACATATTTATTTTACACACATTCATTACCTGATACCTGGCTAAATCACCGTTAGCTAAGGTTTGTAGCCTAAAACAGAGACTATTCACACAAAAATTTCTAGGCTGGTTCTCGCTCTTACATGTCTCAAGGATATACAACATGAAAACCACTTATGGAATTAAATAGTTTGTCTCCTTATTTTAAAAAATTACAAAAACGCTGGGACACATCACTTTTTGAATTCAATTGTAGGTACTCCATTCAGATATAGTCAGGACTTTTCATTTCTAATGCATATATTTTGAAAGCTCATTAATAAACTAATTTTAAAGATAATTATAGTTTATTATGAATAATATTGATAGTTCAAAAAAATTGTTTTCAAACAAGATGACGTATTCCAGCAATTTTTTATGATTTTTCAAAATAAGGACAGGAATTTTTTTTCCATGAGTAGTTTCCACATTTTATATGTAGATATAATATTATACTATCCAAAAATCAAAGCGCCCTATAGGTAAAAAAATATTGGCGTATATATCTGGGGGTAATCGTGAAGATCCCAAAATATGCTCAGTAGAAGTTAAGGTAATAAAGAAAAGTAAATTATAAAAAATGGTATGAATTTTATCGCCTTTGGAATGTGCGTGTATGTGAAATAATTTGAACGTTTGTTTCAGTTTTGAACAAGAAAATGTGGATGAACCCGAAACAAGTGACAGTCAAAAAAGGGCTAGCCTAAATTTTGGAGTGAATCTAAAAACCAAGGAGGTCACTGAAAATCTAATTAAAGATGACAATAAACATCCAGCAATGGTAATAAACACAAAGTACATTTTTTGCATGTATTAGCTAGAAATAAATGTTGTCGCTTATTTCCTATGGAAAGATAATGGCAGTAAATTATGGAGATTACTGTACGCCTTAATAAATATATCTTGATATTACGATGCATTGAAACATAATATGTAACGAGTCTTTGTTTATATGAAGTGTACCTGAACTAATTTGACGAAAATCGCCGTTTTGAGTTATTTTGTGCTTGTTGATCCTTAAGAAGGTAGCAAAGAGCAGATTTTGAAAATTTAAGACTAGTTTCATACAGTACTGAATCTTATGCCTTACCTTTCATATAACTTATAGGACACATTGTATTTCACGAGAATGTTCTATAAAAAGAAAAGCTGTTCAAAATCCTGATCTCAAAAACTTTTAAAAATGGAAATATCATCAAATATTTGTATGTTTGTCCGAATCAGTACTTGTGTGTCCAAGACACATACCTACCACAAACGACAAAATATATGATTTATTCTATATTGTACAAAATATTATCGGTTACAAATTCCCATCACTTTACAAACCTATAAATTATAAACGAAGTAATATCCATTCTTAAATTCCACTTTCTACGCACATGAATCCTAAAATGTCTAATGGTATTGTTTCTCACTTATGTCAAACCTTTTGCTTTCCAATCGAGTATTATGATCCTTGTAATTAAAACCCTATTGACTCAATTAATTATTTTGTAAGTTTTTATTTTAAACTCAAAAGATAGCTTTTAGAAAAATTCTGACCATTCCAACTAGCAAGAGTATTCTATTCATTTTCCTGCGGAAGAAGCTTGATATTATTTTAAACCACCTTGTATACACAATAAGTTATGCAATAATATATCTTATGTATTTGTTTTAGGATCAATGCATTGATAAACCTGAATTGGTAATTGCTGAAGAGAATAGAGATAATGACGCTAAAAAAGAAGCGAAGTTAAATCCGGATTTAAAGTCACACAAAGAAAAACAGTGTTGGTCAATGTACTGCAAGATGGCCGAAAAGGGCATAAATATTTCTTTCGACACTATATTAAGAGGAATGTTGACTCCAACAGAATACAGAATATGTAAAAAACATTTACTAGCCAATCCGACAACTCAAGCAACCGAAGATCCTAAATAATATTTTTTTTTATAAATGAATGACAAATTACTTTGTATTGTTATATATTTAGTGATCACTGGTAACACATTATTAGTTTTTTTTCCATTTCAGAAAGTCTGTAACATATGTTGACATTTTTTATTTCTTCTTTTATCAGTTTTGTTACTGCTATAATATCAAATTCTTGTATTACATTTCTATCAGATATCCGTGCTAGTAGTCACTACCTTTCAAGAATTATAGAATAACCATCTCAAAATCATTACAAATACCTCTGTCCGGTCGAGGAAAATAATACAGAGAGCAATAAAGAACGATTTTTATATTGAACTTGAATAAACATAAACCTGTACAAAATGTCTCTAGAATCATTGAAATTTAGTGGCTACAAGCACGGGTGTATGAAAAATTATAATAAAACTGTGGAATAACTCAAACATGTCGAAACTGTATGAGAAATTCGATTTGGAAATGTATACAGTGTGTTGATAAAGTATTTACGGGGTAAACTACTTAATATCAAATTTAAAAGATCATCAGAAAGATCGTTTTTTTATAACCAACCCAGTATTGTATCTAATATTACCTCTCTGGCTTTCTATTACAGCAACGCTGTTTTAAATATTGGTCAACGATATATTTTTTAATGGAAACCCCTGGATGTGTATTTTCTTTTTGTTTTGTACATTCATAGATTATTCCAAAAAGGTATCTTAATTGACAATTGAAAGTATAAGCACTTTAAAATTAGTATTTTTGAGGATCACTAATAAATTGAAAATAATAAACAATTATTCAAAATATTTGTTTTCACTTGGGCCAGTTGTCAACAATACACAATAATTCATTCATACTAATGTTTTTAATCTTCTTAATGAGAAATTAATTTAGAAGCGAAACTATGTCATGTTTAGAAAGGTTAAATAATAATTGGAAAAAACAGGAGCTGCAAACAGTCTAAATCACAATCGCAAATCAGTTTCATACAGAAAGTTTATTATTCAGTTATAAACAGCTTTCTGATTTATTGCTAGAAGATGGCATATTTATGGAATAAAATGTCCTGTCTTTACTTGACATTCAGAATATAGATTTGATTTCAGAACATTAATTTAAGTGAATTGAGTAACATACATGACCAAACTTCATTCTTATGAGAGTGGTTACATATAGCTTTTGAACCAATAAATATTACTTGAGATTGTGGGTTGAATTATATTAACAAGACGTTTCAATAAAATTATTTAATTATTCTTTCCACTGGTTATTTTTTCTACAGATTTTAATTGTTGCAATTGAATCTGTATGACAAATTTTTTAGCTAGTTGATTCAAATGTTCATCGTACCCCAGGCCAAGATGAGCTTTTACCCATAGAGAATTAGAGAATTAACAATTCTACCCCTTATTACACATATTCATATTCCAATTATTTAGCATTTTACTAGTTTGGATAAATTGTAGTTGTGACAGTGAATCAGAAACATTTAAAGGATAATTTCAGGCTTCAACAACTGTAAATATAGAAAAAATTTTTGGAAGTTTGAACATTTTTTATACATTTATAGCAGGAACATAAAAAGTACATACATTTGCACCTAATCTACTATTTTCATGATACTTGTCTATATCATATGTGCGGTAAAAATAAACTGTATCGTGCTAACGAAATGAAATTTATAAAAATCTATGCATGGTATTGGATTAAACTATACATTGAGGTCAAGACTTGGTTACAGATGTAATACACTCTTTAGAAGCGATCACTTAAAAAAGATCTTTTAAAACTATCTTCAATTGTTCTTTTATTTTGTAAATGAAACCCTTTAAAGTAAAATACTCAAAACGTAATTATTATTTTTGATTTGATGGTTAATGACTAAATGGACATTAGCTGAAAAAATTTAAGTTTTTCTTCATTCAAAAAACCTGTATAGTTAACAAAGTATCTGAGGTTGGTCCCAAAGTATTGGATTTTTCTTAAATTGAGCTCAGTGTATAAAATTTTAAAGTAGAATATCCAAAGTGGTGACTATTAATATATCCAAGACTTTATATACAAACTTAAGACTGGCAATTTCAAATTAATTATGTGGTGAAAAATCTAGTTTTTGGGCCAAAATGTATTTGGTAGTGTACTGGCCAAACCCGCTTATCTCCACACTGTACCCTATTACAATTTATCTGTTTCTTTATTTCTCAAGACTTTATTTTTTATGTATTTGAAAGTTTTATTTCAAATCATGTTATGAATTAGTAATATTGTTATTATTATTAGTAAAATATTAAAATATAAGAAATGGATATATGCAGTTAATTCTTTCAAGTGTTTCCATAGTAAACGTTAAGTAACTCCACTAAGTACATGGTCTCAAATATCTCATAAATATGTTTGACAATGTAATTTGAGATGGAAAATATATCAAAATGAGAACTAATAATTTCTGTCAAAAACAATGTTGAACTTTTATATCATACCATTCTATTTAATAGGAGACTTCACTAAGTACAATCCTGTCCTTAGACATGATCACTATATTTTTGTTATACCAACTTACTATCACAACTTTACACAAATTTTTGTTTTGATTTGTATTGGTTAAACTTTCTATACTTATTAAAAAAATTATCTGTATAACAGTCTCGCGAAGTACTTATCCTCTTGCAATGATTGAACTGACTGACTTTTTATATGCCAGACTGTCTCTAAAATTATATTAGGTGTTTGGTTTATTTAAATGAATAAAAATATATGCACTGAATTACTTCGACTTTTCTTTTTATAAACCCCAAATATAAAAAAGTAGACAAACGCCACATTGTGGAGTATAGACTTTTGAATAGTCATTCCAGTTTAAATTAACGAACCTTCAGAGGTGAGAAATGCTTGTTTTTTTTTTCATTTTATGATTAACTATTTGATTAAAAAAGTAGTAGTATCTCTATATCATCAAAAGAACTACCCGAACAAAAGAAATACTTGTTATTCGATGTAAATAAACAATTTTCTTATGCATTATGAATTTTTTTTGCATCTAGGCCCAGTCCGACCGTTCTTGTATGAATCTTTCGCCCGACCGTTATAGGGTTAATGAATGACCCAGTATAAAAAACCGAACATTTTTTTCTACATTGGAAAGGTTTCAGAATATGCAGACACCTAATCCGTTTATACCTAAGCTCTAGCACACACCGTTCATCCGCTGAAGCTTATAACGGACGGACGGATAAACCGACACCAGAATATGAGACTATTTTTTCGTCGATTTCATCGACTCGTGTGTATATATGTCTAAAATTAACAGATTTAGAAAAATAACATCAATACTACTATTTAGTTTGGCTGAAAGCTGAAATAATCTTATTTCGCGGTAAGTACAATTAAGAATTATAGTTGTTCGTAAATGGCGACAATAACCATCGATGGGAATCCCATAAAATTTTAGTATACCATCAGGATATATTAAAAATGAACATTTAATAGGAAATATGAATAGTATAATTATGTAAATTTATTTACTTATTTATTAAATTAATATTATTTTATCGGATATTATACAATATTGGATATGTTTACTTACCTGTCCTTTTTGATTTCAAACTTGTTTTAAAATATAAAAAAACTGAAATGAAGAATATCAATTTATCAATAAATATTTTATCTCTGTTTACATTTAAAACATTCGATATTAGAAGAAAACATACTTACACTTGGAAAACACAAAAACAGAAAAAGTGGAATAATGTATTTATATGTATATATAAACTTTGGGACTAAATACCATAGACAAATAATATGAATAGATACCTTTAACTATGATACAACAAAATAGAACCATAGAATATAACGTCATCATATAATTTTCTGACTTTTGCAATTTATATGTATGTATAAAGAAATAAAGAATGAACAGAGCATAAATCTCAACGAGCTAGTTGATAAAACTTGGGCATTTGAAATTTGTGATATAATCCCTGAGAGTGCGTACGTAAGTGCTGGTTATCAATTTCGATTTTACTGGCTTAGGCTTAGTTCAACTGGCCCCTCATTGATATAATATTAACATGCAATTTCTGAAAATTAACTAATGACTGGAATGATTACACTATTGTAACAAATATTTCCAAAATCCGCTCATTAGAGATACCTATATTTCTATGGTTTACTTTTGTCAGGCATTCCAATACATAACTTGGTTAATTCAATACACATTCAAGATTTATGATAACAAACTGTGATTTATCAAGAAAAAAATCAAAATACCTATTTATTATTATTTAAGTTTAAATTAATTGAATGTATGAATGGTTTCGAAAAATTCCCTATAAACCAAATGTTTCTGTCACTGAAATGATCAAATGATTGATAAATAAAAAAATTATTAGTAAGTTAAAAGTAAACATAGATCATTCTGAGTAATTTTTCGATTTTTGTCAATAAAAGTTTCTTATTATTAGTGTCATTTTCGTATTTTATGGTATGAAAAGATTTTCATCACACAATGTTTAGAAAGAGGCATCCAAATAAGGCTAAACTCGAACATAAATTATACTTAGTAAGTTCGTATTATGTTATTTATTGCTTAATTATGAAATTTATATTATTACAGGCCAGAGAAAACCCCGAGCTTGTTTTTGATATATCTGAATGCGATATCCGTGAAGTTCCAAATGGAGTATATTCCCTTTGTAGAGTATTTTTAAAGGAATCTTTGAAACTAGAACATAATATATTGTCCTCTCTTAGTGGTGGAGGTAGTTTAAAAGACCTTCAATTGTTAAAAGTATTGAATTTAAATCACAATGTATTTACCAATTTACCAGATGAAATAAGTCTATTGTCAAACTTACAAGTAAGGATTTTATAATCTTTCATTTGATCATGTTATTTGACTTCAATTTTTTTTCAGGAGTTTTATATATCCCATAATCATCTAAAAAAACTCTGTGATGGTATTTGTACACTTAGGATGTTAAGAGTGTTAGATGTTTCTCACAACCAGTTGAAAGCCCTTCCAAATGATTTAGGAAACCTTACAAATTTAAGAAAATGTAACATTAGCTATAACAAAATAAAATATTTACCATCAAGTATACATAAATGGAAAAATATCCAGAGTCTTGAATTAGATGCAGATGAGTACATTTATCCACCTGTAAATGTTACTAGTGAAGGAATGAATGCCATTTTACAGTATATATGTGATGGTAAGGAAAATAAAATTACATTGAAGAAACTGCAATTATGTTTACATTTGCAGATGTGGGAATACCATTTTGCCCTAATGAAGATGAAGTAGATGCTGATAATCAGGAACTATCACAAACAGAAAATCAAAATGATTCACTGCAAGTAAATAAATGTGTATTTTTATTTTACCTATAAATAAAGTATGAACTTCATTTTTAATAATTGACATAAGTTGGTTTTAAATATGATTAAAAGGGTAGTGTTGGTTCAAAGTAAAATTATTTTAACAATATAGCTTAATATTTATTGCATGCTTTCAAATTAAAAACTGTTTTATACAGGATTTGCAGAAATGCCATATTTCATTTCCATTTACTACGTTAATAAAATCATTTTATAGTGTGATGCAAATATAAACCAATAGAAGATCCTCTTGGAATTCCAAATCTTTGAGTGTAATTCTAAGAATTAAAAGATACAGGAGGAGGAGTTATGTTCACCGCTAATTTGAAGTGGTTGGTTGTCCATGATAATCGTTATGTTGGCGTTGTTGTGTAACCATGCAGTTTTAGAAAGTTTTGGATAAGAGGAAAGTTTGGTGGCCATGTGAAGACACTTGTTTTGTACCACCTGCAAAATGTGGAAGTTGTGTTTTGTGCAGGTGTAATACACTGGGGCAGCATAAGATAAGATTGGTCTAATGATTTGTTTATATATAATAAGTTTTTTTTTACCATTGAGAGATAACTATTTTATTTATTTATTTAAACGGGAAAACCCCCACTACAAAATACAACCTTAGCAAAGTACTCTTAAAGACTTGGAATGAGCCATTAAAAACATTCAATCTATCCTCTCTATTTAAAAATTCTAGAGATCTGTCTAAGAACGAATGTCTACCATAATTAGTTCTGTGAAAACTAATGGAAAATAATTTACAATGCCGCAGCGCTCTGTGTGGAACTTCAAGATATATTTCAGACAGCAAGGATGGACATGATACAATACCATTTAGTATTTTATAAATGAGAGTAATATCAAACATAAGCCTTCTTTTTGCAAATAATAGGGTATACTCTGTTCATTTCAATCTTAGCTTTTTGAACTTGTTTTGATATGCGTGCGTTGACGTTTGTGTTGCCTTATACTGTGTACCCTAGGTATTTTAAAGTGTCACTGGGTGTGATGTTTTGTCAGTCGATACACAACTGTGATTGCAATTAGCTATTTTTGCAATTCTCCTGAGTAAAAAGTACTCTGTCTTGGAGGCGTTGATGGTTAGTTTATTCTCTCTCAGGTATGGAATGATGTGTGATTATATATTTTGTAGAGGTATATTGTTTTAATTGTCTTATAGAGGATGAAATTAAAGGTCAAGAAGAAGAAGAACAAAGCGGATTTCATGCTGGAAGAACATGTAACGATAATATATTTTGTCTCAAACAAATTATTGAAAAGAAGACGGCAACTAACAGAGAAATACATATAACATTTGTAGACTTACACAAAGCATACGACACAATACCAACGGTGAAACTCTGGGAAATTCTAAAAGACACCAACATCAATCACACTCTTATTACAGCTCTACAAAATCTTTATAATGGAGCAAACTCAAGAGTAAAAATAGGAAAATATATCACTGATGAATTTACAGTGAATAAAGGTTTGAGACAGGGATGTTGTATATTGCCAACATTGTTCAAAATCTATGTGGCAGCAGCTTTAAAACAATGGAAAAGGAAAATTCATGGAATGGGAATAGAACTCGATAACACAACACTTTATACTTTGCAGTTTGCCGATGATCAAGCAATTATATCAAATGATAAGGAAGATATGGAGTACATGATGCGCAAGTTGATTGAAGAGTACGAAATCTGGGGTCTAAGGGTCAACATTCAAAAGACCAAATATCTTTGTATCGGTGGAGAACCTAGTGATCTAACATTAAATAATGATCGAACAATAACACACTGTCAGGCCTATAACTATCTGGGAGTGACATTTGACTCAACTGGGACAGATAACAAAGAAATAGAAAGTAGAATAACGACAGCGAAAAAAGCGATATCTTGTCTCAATGGCATTCTGTGGAATAAAAATATTACAAAGAACAGAAAATTCAATATATATGAAAATTTAGTGAAAAGCAGCCTATTGTATGGATCTGAAAACTGGAGACTAACAGAGAAATATAAAAAAAGATTAGAAGCTGTTGAAATGGATGTGATGAGAAGATCACTCAGGATTTCAAGAAGAGATAGAATCAGGAATGACAACATTAAAGAAATAATGGGGATTGAAGGTACCATTATAGACGACATAGAGAAAAAACAACTTACATGGTATGGGCACATACAACGTATGTCAGAAACAAGACTCCCTAAACAAGTAATGAACTGGCAACCGATAGAACGTCGGAAAAGAGGAAGACTGAAAACCACTTGGAAATAGGGCGTGGTTAAAGCCATGAGTGCTAGAAACCTGCAAGAAGTGGACTGGGCCAACAGGAAAAGATGGAGGCAAGGCGTCGGACAACGTCGAAAGACGTTCTAAACCGGCCTATATCTATATATATATATATATATATATATATATATATATATATATATATATATATATATATATAAACAATGAAAAGATTAAAGATAACGCGTGGAATATGAAACAAAAACAGAATTAGCGGGCATATCACGCAAAAGAGGTTACAGAGAATGAGTGGTAACCGTAGACATGCATGTTTCTGGCTCATTAGCCTTCATCGGTACGGCATAACCAAGAAAAGGTGTACAACTTGGGAGCATGGATGTTAATTGAAACATGAGAAAACACAAACAACGGATTTCAACAAGATAACCAAACGCACATTTGTGCCTTCAAATGGAAGATCCCGAGTTTTCAGGACAACAACCAACAGAGACACGGAGGCGTCTATATATATATATATATATATATATATATATATATATATATATATATATATATATATATATATATATATATATATATATATATATATATATATATATATATATATATATATATATATATATTGTTTTAAGAGTAGATCATATAATATAAAAACTAGTTACAAAGGGCTTTCTTAATATCTGATCTGATTTTTAAAAATCTACTATATATTATTCAATATATCCTTGAACCCTTGCCAAAAATTAAAGTAACCTTCAAGATGGATCTAAAATTATGGCTTATGAAATGTATGAAACAACCTGCACTTCCATTATTAATAGAAAACACTACAAAGAACTAGTGATTTTAAATTTTTTGCCTCGAGGGATATTAATTTTCAACACTTTTTTACATATATGTTGTATCAATATGTCCCTATAGATTTAACCTAATATGAAGTTCATATAAATAAAATTGTTTTGTGGCATTTTTGTTGTAGACTTTTTAACATTTACATTCAGATCTGACTAATTTTTCTTCTAATTGTAAATGAACAAAATTACAATTCCATAAATGTCTTTTTTGTTCATTTTATATGAATTATAAAAATTAGTCTAATTCTGATATTTCATAAGAACCATGTAGATATTTAATCTAATTTACTTTTATTTGTTTTTAGGAAAAAATATGGGAGCTAGAAAACATTAAGGCATGTTTAATTTTACCATTGCACATTCATTTTTTTTGCTTTTTATCTTATTGCTTCAGATTACTTTGTTTCTGCTTTATTTGGTCTAGGTACATTTCATGTGTTTTAAACGTTTCTGTAAGATATAACTAAATAAATTTCAAGATATTTTTATTTTCAAACAAATTTCTTATAGAAACTGTTTAAATTCACATTAATCATGTAGGCGACTTTAACATCTACTTTTTAATGAAGTAAATCTTGAATAAATGTTCTTGTTTTTTTGTCTACTATAATAAATACTTTGTTTTTTTTATAGAAAATAAACCAAAAATCAACAACATTTATTCAAGAAAATATACAGGGTGTTTCTGAATTCGTGAGAAAAAATTTCCTATCTTTCAAAGGACTAACCACCGGTATTTTTCAACATTCCTGTTACATTATAAAGTGATGAAATCAGTATCCCTTACCTTATTTAATATCAAATATTTTTTTTTATATTTATTTTTGTAAAATGAAAATATTACATGAAATCCCTGTTTATTTTAAAACATTTCTTAGGTGGTTCCCTAGAACCAATGGATTCGAAGAAAAAAATTAAAAAACAAGGTATCAAACAGAATATTGTGTTTTTGTTTCATCAAATCTATTGGTTCTAGGATAAAACTTTAAGGTGAAATGTTTTTAAATAAACAGGAATTTTAACTGATATTTTCATTTCACAAAATTAAATCTAGAAAACAATATTTGATATCAAATAAGGCAAGGGAGGCTAATTTCACCCCCTTTTAATGTAACAGAAATGTTGAAAAAATACCAGTGTGAGTGTACGAAAATTGAAAAATTTCAAGTTTCTATCTTTACTTGAATTTGGGAAAAAAATTAACACTTAATATTACTCACCACCTTTAGTGGTGATATCTCGGAAAGGGGTGGGCTGAGGAAATTCATATTTTCATGTGGACAATCTCCTCCTGAATTTTTTCGCACGGGTTTAGAAACAGACTGTATATAAAAGGGTCTAGAAAGTAAAATATCAAAGAAATGTTCCTTATTTTCAGTCTATTTGAATAAATAACGTGTTTTTTTACGTTTCTGCTCTTTGGTCTCTATCAAAATTATAATCTGACATTGACAAACCTGATTTATAAATAATTATGAATATCAAATTACAGTCATCTTAAATCTTGTAAAAATTTAATATTTAACATATGAAAAAGAAGCAATTAACGATTATTATAGATACATTGGAATTTATAAAATAGAATTATAAATTTTGCTCAGTTTGCTTAGGTATTTCTTATTATTGATAGATTTCTCTTTTTTATGTAAGTATTTCTATAAATTATCTTTTCTCAATATTCGATTCTGTTTCAAGAATTTTTATAATCACATGTGTGTTTATTTGCTATTTTCCTATTTCAAAACAATTAATAATTCATATCCCCTAAAATATATGGGCTATGGGTTACCAACATTCCATTAACCTTACGTACTTCTTCTATCAATTGTATCTAGTATTCAAACTCTTTTTACCTCACTATCTAATTATTTGAAAAATATTTAAAAAGTTTATTATATCAAAATATATATGGGATTTCAAAGAAAAAATTTAAAATTCCTAATGAATATATATTTAATTCATTAGATGTAGTATATTTATATACAAATCCGAATACACACAGACAAACCTCAAAACGAATTCATAGAAGCTGTAGAAGTAACACTCACTTCAAGTTTGAGTATAAAATATATAAACAAATTGATTGTTGTGCTATGGGGCATCTATATCAAGTGTTATAGCAAAGTCCGTAATGGAAAATATTGAGGAAACTATTATAAGTAAATTTAACATAAATATTCCATTCTTTTTCTATTATTACTGCTGCAACAAAAAATGAAATTCAAAATCTAAGCCAAATATGCAATTATTATCGTAAAAAACATCAATTCACAACTTAGATTGAACAAAATGATAAAATTAATTGTCTTGATCTCACAGTATATAACATAAAGATGATATGCAAAACCAACTTTGTCCTCAAAATATTTAAACTTCAATTCATGTCATCCTATCTCCCAAAAAAGAACTGGGATTGTTAGTTTGGCTGATAGAGATATACAACTATCACATCCTGAATTTAGATACGTTTCTATTGAAAGAGCAAAATCTGCATTAAGATAAAATGATTATCCTAAAAACATGATAAATAACATATTCAAAAAAGAATAAACAAATATTATAATCAATTAAAAAACAAAAAATAATCAACATTAAAATGTGCGACACCTAACTTTACCATATGTACCTACAGGGAATTTCTCAGAAATTATTAAATTGTTTTAGTAAATATGAAATTAGAGTAAGTCACAAAAGATATAAAACATTATCAAAATATTTGAGTGATCAAAAACCAAAACATCAAAAAATAAAAAAAGTAGTAGGTATTATATATGAAGTTTCTTGTAATAATTATTGTGATGCTATTTGCATATGATAAACATCTCAATATTTGGAAAATAGTATAACAAGTCATCAATATCATAAAAAATAAATCAGCATTAACAAACCATGAAATAGTGAAAAAAGATACATTTGATTATTAAAATACAAAAATTCTTGAAACAGATATGAATATTAAGAAACGAGAAATTCTAGAAATGATTATATACATAAAAATGAGAAATATATTAATGATAAGAGCAGCCTAAGCAATTAGAGAAAAATTTATAATTTTTTTTTATTTCAACAGAAAGTCGCATCAACCATAATAGGTTATTAGCGACCGAACAATAGATAATAACATAATTACACTGAATTATAATATTAATTAATTTTAAAAATATTATTAGTTTATCATAATTATTATCTTGAAATAAGGCTTCAAATGTGTTGGGTCGTTTACAATTTTTTCTTTGATTATTGTATTTAGGACATTCTGTGAGGATATGTTTCACTGTTACATCTACATTACACAGATCACATACTGGATGTTCTTCACGTTTTATTAGGTAAATGTGAGTTAGTCTAGTATGCCCCAACCATAGACGTGAAATAATCACTTGGTGTTGTCTGTTGTTAGAAAAGGGAAACCACTTTTTATATAGAGGTTTAATTTCACGAAGTTTTGAGTCACTTTCAGTCCACTGAGATTGCCACAAAGCCATCATTTTCCTATTTAATACGCACTTTAGATCCGAACTAACCACCTTTGAAACCGATTCCGCACTTTATCTGTAATGGAATTACGAGCACATCTGTCCGCTTCTTCATTTCCACTAATACCAATATGGGATGGGATCTATATAAAGATTACATCATTGTTTCGTTCTCTGGCAACGTAGAGTTCTTTCTTAATGAGATGAACCAAAGGATGTTTAGAATAAATCGTTTGTATAGAGTGTAAGGAACTAAGGGAGTCTGCAAGGACAAGGAAAGGATTGTGGTGGCTGCTTTCGTTAAGATTGTTAAAGCTTGATATATAGCGAATAGTTCTGCCGAGAGGATATTTGTCTAGGATGGAAGTTTATATAGGAGTTTCTGCAAATCAGTTACTACAGCTGCTCCTACGCCTATGGTCGATTTCGAGGCATCTGTATATATCTTTTGGTAATTTGGATACTTTCCCAAAGTGGCTTTTATAACAGTTGGGTTTGTATTTTGTTTATCATATTTAGTTACGCTTTTGTCGCAATTTGGTATATTTACCATCCAGGGTTCTATGTTATAATAAGTGGCAATTGGGTAAACTTTTGGTAGACAGAAGTCAATGTCTTGAAAGTATGTTCTAATTTTCTCGTAAAACGGTTTTGGTGTCCTCGATTTCCCAATAAAAAATCCTTCTAATTTATTTGAGTGTGTGTACTGATATGTTGGATTTGGCATATTGGCAAGAATAGTAACTGCATAATTGCTGCTAAGAAATTTTCGCCTTAGGCTTAAGGCTGGTTCTCCTAATTCCCACTGTAGACTTTTTACCGGCGTAGTTATAAAAGTTCCAAGTATAATCCGGAAAGCGGAATTTTGGAATATTTCGAGTTGGTCGGTGTCAGTTTTGTTTGTTGTATCATATGCTATAGAACCATAGTCTAATACTGATCTGATGAGAGATTTATACAGTAACAATAAAGTTGGTCCGTCAGCACCCTATTTCTGGTTAGCTACCACTTTTAGAATGTTTAATCTCTTTTGGCATTCTAAGGCTAGATTGTTGATGTGTATTTTCCAATTTAATTTGCTGTCTAAGTGCATACCTACAAATTTTACAGAAGGTAGGATCTTTAGATTTTCGCCATGTAGTATCAGGTTAGGATGAAATAGTTCATTTGTTTTGCTAAATAACATGCAGTGAGTTTTGGAGGTTGAAAAACGAACTCCTGTTTGTGAACACCAAATCTCCAGGTTTGTAAGAAAATCTTGGAGAAAATTATTCATTGTGGTTATATTTGTACCTTTTAAGAAAACATCTAGATCGTCAGCATATATTCTTGCTCTAAGGGATGCTTTTATATTCTCCAAGATGCTATTTAAGGCTACAATAAATAATGTTGGGCTTACAATGGAGCCTTGCGGTGTCCCATTCTCTTGTAATATATTTTTAGATATCTGTGTATTTGTTCTGACAACAAAAGTTCTTTTTTGGAGGAAGTTTTTGATAAAAGCTAAGCAGTGGCCTTGCATTTTCCATTCACTCAATGCGCACATCTGGTTCAATGCGAAAACCTCATGAATAAAGCTTTCTAATTCAACAATGTTATTTAAAGTTGATCTATGTTTTCTGAAGCTACTTTGTTCCGGGATTAAAAGTTTTCTGCTTTCAAGTGTCCATAAAAGTCGTTTGTTAATTATTTTCTCGGGTAGCTTGCACATTGAACAAGTTTGTGAGATAGATCTATAAGATGCAGCGATTGTTTTAGGTTTTCTAGGCTTTAGTATTGGTATGACAATAGCTTCGCCCCATTTTTCTGGAAAGATGTGTTTAGTCCAGATTTTATTGTATAGGTGTAACAAGTAATCTCTGGAATTTTGAGGTAAGTGCTTCAAGAATACTACAGAAATGTCATCTGGCCCTCCGCATGTATCTTTTAAGTCTTCTAGTGCTTCATTCAATTCATTTTCAGTTATATTATGATTTAATGGATTATGTATGTCAAAAATTTCAATATCATTTGCTTCCTGTGAGACTTTCTTGGTAATAAAGGCGTTATCATAATTATTATTGTTGGAGTGACTAGCATATGTATCAGAGAGTATATCTGCAATATGTTTGTCGTCTGTAACCGTTATTCCATTGAGATCTAGAGATTTTATTTTTTGAATGGAGCTTTTACCAGAAATCTTCTTGATTTTTTTCCATACATCTGATATTGGAGTGGATCTATTAATTGAAGATACAAATTGTCTCCATGATTCCTTTTTTGCAGTTTTTATTATGTGTCTCGAAATTGCTCTTAGTCGTTTGAATTCAACGAGGTTTTCTGTGGTTTTGTGTCTTTTGTAAACGTTGAAGGCATGCTTACTAGTTTTTATGGCGTCCTCTCATGTTCTACTCCACCATGTAACTGGAATTCTACCTCTAACAAGCTTTGTTCTATCAATACTAGATTCTGCGGCAGATATAATATTTTCAAGATTTCTTAAATCCTTATCGATCCTATCAATAACATTCGCAATTGTTCGACCTCGATTATCATTAGATTCGGAGCCCCAAAATATATGGTGACCGTTAAAATCACCTAAAATTAATCTTGGTGTTGGTATTTGATTAATAACATCACAAATATCTTGTATGTCCAATAGACTTGCCGGTAGGTACATATTACATATGTGTATTGGGTGCGAGCTCTTAATTTTAGCGGCAACGACTTCCAGGTTGGAATTAATTGGAATAATTTCTGCTTCTAATGTGTTCGATACATAAATCACAACTCCGCCACTGGCATCTTGACGATTTGTTCTATTCCTAAAGAAGCACTGATAAATTTTTAGTGAATGATAATGATCTAGTTTAAAATGTGTCTCTTGAAGGCATAAAATGTCAGGAAGGTGTTCTGATAAGATTTTTTGTAGCATAGGTAGACGCTCGTAGTATCCATTCAGGTTCCACTGAATAATTGATTTAAATAGCATTGGATTGAAGGTAAATAATAATAAATAAAAGTGGAATTATATTCATGAGAGGACGAGTCACTTTCTGTAGCCATCGATTCATTATTGATTTCGTCTCCTAGGTGTCTGTATATTTTTTGTTTAAGTTTAGTGATACGGCTTTTAATTCGTCTTTCTGTAAGCAGAGGATAAATTTTGTTTAACATGATCACTAGAGATCCATAGTCAGTTGTGTAGTCCTTAACTACTTCCAGAGCATTATGAAAGCCAAGAGTATTTTCAAATAGGTCTACAAGTTGGTCGTAGTTTAATGATAGTCTTTCAGAATTGTCTGTTATATATGCTTTGACTGGTTGAAGTAAAATTTTTACAGAAATTGCTGTTACCACTACTGAGGTTGTCTTAACTTTTTTTATTGTTTTTTTAATAGGATTAGGTTTTTGGAAAATTGATTCTGAGCTTGTTTCTTCTATAGTGGGGCTCTCAGATGCGGGTCTTTTTGGAGTATTGGTTGCTGATGGAATTGGTGTGTTGGGATTGTTGATCGCTTCAATAGTGGAGGGTTTTATTATATCTATAATAGGAGTAGGTGTGCAGGTTGTGGCGTTATTGTTTGATAATGTACTAGGTGCGGGAGTTGTGTCAGTCTGTTGAATTAAATTAGCTGATAGAAACTGAGCAGTGTGCTGCAAGATGTCCTGTCTGGCGACATTTGAAACAAGTCATTCCGTTTTGTGCTACAAATACTCTGTATGATGTATTATCATGATTGATCGATATAGAATCAGGAATTTGGATATTGTGAGGCGTAACGAAAATTTTTCTTCTAAAACTAAGAATATGACTAAATTCCGGAAGAGCGGTACTGATTTTTAGTACAGACGTAGGTGAAGTTGGATTTAGACCTATATTTTGTAATTCATTTATTAAAAAGTTCGTTTGGTATGGTAGGACATACATTCGATAATACAAGTCTTTCTGCTGGTGTAACAAGTTTTCTGGCCTTAAGTATATCACCATTTACCGTTATTTCTCCAATATCATCAAGGAATTTATTGACTATATTTTTGTCGGCTAAATATACGCAGATTCTGTTATTAGTTATTTTAGAGATATGTTTTGGTTGTATAACAGTTCCCAAATAGTCTTGAATAGGAATTCCTTCTAATGCGTTAGAATAGGATTTTGTTTGGTTGGATAGGATTAGAGAAGAGGAATATAAAATGGTGTGTTATTGATCATTGTGTTGTTGGTGTTGGAATGTGTTGGTAGTTGATCAGTTTCAGAGCTCCTGTAGTCAGAAGTGGTCTGCGTGGGAATTAACAGTGACATATCAGAATGTGTTTAATTATACTAGGTCGTATTGGGCAGGTTTGACCCTGTCCATCCCAGTACCTAGGTACGGAAAAAACCTTGACTTGATATTTACTTCGTACTTTATACTAATGGTAAATTTCTTAGTTTCTTTGAGAAAAGTCTTAAATTTTGGGTACTTACAGGTGAACAATAGGAAATAACTAATTAAAAACACTATGGCAATAAAGCGAAATTAAACTACACTGTGTTTTTACTATAAAATTAACAAAATATAAGAGCGAGGTTAAAACAACTTTTTATGTTATTTGCTAGAACCGGACTAATTTATAATTTCTATGGATCTAAAAATAATTTAAATTATTCCTATGTTAAAACTTAAATTTTAACAATTGAAGATGGAAAATCTTTGTAAGTTCGAAGACGATTGTAATTTGATATTCATGTAGTGAGTGACGTAATTAATAATATATATATATATATATATATATATATATATATATATATATATATATATATATATATATATATACATGTAATTACTTATATATCAGGGTTGTCAGATTATAATTTTGATAAAGGCCAAAGTCGAGCCGAAACTTAGAAAGATATTTCTATAAAAAATACGTTATTTATTAAAATAGACCGAAAATCAAAAACGTTTATTAAGGTAAATAAATATTAAAATGTCTAAGAAGTTAAACATTTAAGAATTTATTCTCCCTAGATTTTTTTACAGGCTGTAACTCAGGAATTAACGAATAAGTTTATTTGAAAATTGGATAATGGTTTTGGGACATACAGTAATTTCTTCAGAGGTATACAGGGTATCTGTGCTGTCATCATAGAAGAAGGGACGTCATCGCACTGAAAAAAATTCAATGGAAGGGGGGATCAAGCTTAGGGGCTTTTTATTTCAAATTCAACGGTGTATCACAGTGAGGGTACTCAAGTAGATAAGTATACCAAATTTTCATTTTATTATTTATTTGCAACAATAACCAGAGATCGTTTAAATGCCACAATTATCATGTCCGGATTCACTTCAGATAGGCCTATTTTTACTTTTTAACTAGTTTTTATAAACAGTGGGAATTCTACCTTAATCGCTGTTTGATTGATATTAGTAAAATCTAATGTCATATTGATTGTTGTCACTTTCTAAATGCTCATACCTAGTACCGTTTTAAAACAATACATAGTGTGAAAACTCCGAAGTTAAAATGCCATTCCTATTCACACCGAATGAATACGTAGATATGTTGCTAATCTATGGTGAGTTTAGGATGAATTCTCGAAATGCTCAGGTCTTATACTAGGAGCGTTTTCCCCAAAGAACAACACCTTCTCATATAACTTTTGCTATGGTTGAATGAAGAGAAGATGCGGCAAGGTTCATTTCCAAACTCAAAGCATAGTAATCATAACAAACCAATGCAGACCGAACAGAATGTGGTGAATGTTTTAGAATATGTAGCGGTTTAGTCCCCATGTGTCCATTTGAACCATTGCTGCAGAAATCGGTGCTTCTTTAAGTTCAGTTCATAGAATTTTAAAAACCCACTATTACCATCCGTTTAAATTGCATTTGACTCATGAGCTGCGACCCACCGATCTGGATGCAAGACACTCCCAATGTGTTGAGTGGAGTGATGAAGCACGTTTCCATAATAATGGCGTCGTGAATCGCCATTACTCTCATTATTGGTCAGTGGAAAATCCCCGGTGGGTAAGGGAAACTCGCTTTCAAACCAGGTGAGGAGTTAATGTTTGGTGTGGATTATTCAATGGTCGTTTAGTAGTCCCATATTTTTTTGAAGGCTATCAATGGTCAGCGATATTTAAATTTTCTAGAAAATGACCTACATGCGTTACTGGAGAATATTCCTTTGAATGAAAGAAGAGATAAGATATGGTAGCAAGATGGCGCACCCTCACATAATCGCGGTATTGTAGTAAATTACCCTAATGCTAGATTTCCAAACAAATGCATTGGAACTCATGGACCTATTCAATGGCCTCCACCATCGCCGGTGGTATCAACCCCTAGATTTTTTTGTATGGAGATACTTAAAATAGCGTGTTTATAATGAAAAACCTGTAGACACAAATGATTTAAAAAATAAAATTAGACAAGCTTGTAATAACCTTATGCAAGATGATGCATGCGGCATGTACATGTGAACTATGAAATCACTGTAAAGTCGAAATGTTTTGGTTATTGTTGCAAATAAACATTAAACTGAAAATTTGGTATAATTATCCACTTGAGTACCCTCACTGTGATACACTGTTGAATTTGAAATAAAAAGCTCTTTAATTTGAGCTAAGTTTGATCCCCCCTTTCATTGAATTTTTTTCATTGCGATGACGTCACAGATACCCTGTATACCTTGCATGAAATTACTGTAGGTCCCAAAAACATTACCCAATTTTCAAATAAACCTATTCGTTAATTCCTGAGTTACAGCCTGTAAAAAAAATATTGGTTCACCCTGTTATATGTGAGTCTCAACTTGGAATAAATTCAGTAAATCAAAGACAATTTTTTTGTTGGCAACATCCTCGGAGAGGTCGATTAGTAATTTGAATTGCTCTCAATTTGATGTAAAGAAATGTGTCCCAAATTTGAGATATGACATCATCGACAATTTTTTGAAATGGCGATCCTAATTTTTCTGTTAAAAGATATTCACAAAATGACAAACTAATAAATATCCTTGCTCAATATGATGCTACTCTCCTTACTTGTTTTCATTTAACTTTTTTGTTTGACATTGTCAACATGAACCCAGTTTGAGAAAAAAAAATAAACAAATACCTCTTGACATTCCATTTTTAAATTGTTTGAATTATTTCATTGAGCTGAATCAGATTCCTTCTTTTTTCGAATTAGTTGATGTTTGTTGATTATCTTTTAAAGGACAAGTAATCAAAATTTGTGTAACTTTATATACCCTGCAGAATAGCCAAACAAAAATTAGGATTGCCATTTATAAAAATTGTCGATGAACTCATATCTCTAATTTGGTATACACTGTAAAAACATTTCCTTACATCCAAAAGAGCGAAATTTAAAATACTAATCGAACTGCCCGAGCATGTTCTCAACAAAAAAACTGTCTTTGATTTACTGAATTTATTTCTAGTTGGAGACACATATACATAAATAGCATTTTCCGCCTTCTGGTTCCTAGCTTCCATCGTTGCTGTCTGACCAATTCCCTGATCTTAAATCTCTTTATGACATGGCTCGTGTTATTCCCTGTATTCACTTTTTGATCTGCCTCTTTTAAGCCTTTAAGGGGGTATTCAATTCAACATCTGTTTATAAATTCGTTCGTCTGAAGCTCTCTGTATATCAACTAAATTGCGCTGTTTGTATGTCGTCTATAATTGTTTTCTTCACCCATGACTTCCTTTATTTGCACCTTTCTTATTCTTTAAATTTTTGAGACGCCCATTGATCTCCTCCAGAAATCCAATTCGAGCGCTAGAAGACAGTCTTGATGAGTTTTATTCAATTGCCAGGTTTCCATCCATACAGCACCACACTTGTCGTGGTATTATAAATATATTTTTTACATTATTTAGATATTTTTTTGGACCATAGCAATGAATTTTAATACATCTAAACCAAAATAATAACTATCAGAATGTAAAGATTAATTTTAAAATATGGCAGAATAATATGTTGTTATAGTTCCTTCATTAAATATATGTTGAAAATTTACAAATTAATTTCAGCAACAAAAAATGAGAGAATTTTTGGAAATAGAAAGACTAAATGAACTAATGATGAGACAAGAATTGGAATATGCCAATGCATCGAAATTAAATAGAGATAAGGTAAGTTCCATATTTTCCATCAAACTAATCTTTATGTTTAGTTTTAAATTGTACTTTCTCCTGCGTTCATAATTTTTTCATTTAGTTCCATATAGTGTTTTTAGGCTATTGTATAGTATTCTACCTCTGACAGTGATATCAATACTTTATTTTTGTTGCTGTAGTTACTTCTTACTCATAATGTATTCCTGGTGAAATAAGGTACTTGATTATTGGCCCTTTCCAGTCCTCAATTACATGATTGTTGTCAGAAGGATGTTTTTTTACTTATCTTAATAGATGATGAAATTTGATATATCTTTTTTGCAGTTTTCACTGCTGTTTGTTTGAATTTAATTTTGTTGCTTTCTAATCTGTAATAGTGTTTTCATTTATCACTGCATTATTTTGCAGTGTTCTAATTTTGGTAGCTTTTGGATAAAGTGAAGTATTAAATAAATATACGTATTATTAGTTGATGGTTTCTAATGACGTTTTCAGCTACTGGGGGTTTTAGCAGAACAACAGAATGTTTTTGATAACGAATTATGTAAAATACATCAAGAAAAAGAAATTGAAAGATTCAAATTATTGGAACAACTTCAAGAAGGTAATATTTTATCTCTTCATTTCAATAATTTCTATAAAACATGTTTTTAGTTGAACATAGTGCAGACATAGCTATTAAGGAATTGTTAGCTTTATCTAACGAACCTCTAGGTCAATTATTGGAACAGGAAAAACTCGAAGAAGAAAAACTGTTGTCTGCAATCAATAGATACAATGAAACTTTGAGAAAAGACGATATTTTATCAGCTATGCAAGATATATTAGCTCAAGAAGCAGTGGTGTTTCAAGAATTCCATCAGAATCGATTAGAATCGTCGAAAAGTATTTTAGAACAGTAAGTTCTGTATAAATTTTTTACATCTTTTTATATGTAGTTTTAGAATAATTGTTATTGATTTTCAGCTTATTTTAATAAATAACATGTGTTTTATAGAAATTTTGGCCCGACTTTAACCTTTATCAAAATTATATATTATAATTTTGATAAAGGCATATATTCAAACAGTACCCCAGTCAATATGTGGCAATAAAAGAGACAAAGTAAAAAATTAATTTCATCAGTAAATTTAAGACTTCACTTTATAAGATTGTTGTTCAAAATCAACTCCCCGTTCAAACACTCTTAATAATTGGAAGTTTTGATACTTGAACTGCTTTGTTTGGAAGAGATATTTGACAATTATGTAATTTTTAATATTATGTCTTTATTATATTTATATTTCAGGGAAACCAAAATCGACAATAAATTATTAGAAGTACTGCAAAATCAAGATGACCATAAAGCTGAACTCATTTGTAAACTAATAATGGATAATGACTTACAAAAAGCCGCAGTAGGGACGTTGCTTGAAAGGGGAGATGCAAGAAGTTGGGGACTACTGCAACAAATAAGACTGGTCGAAGCTCAACTTGCAGCACTGACAAAAATAGAAATTGAAAGGAAGAAATTGCAAATGGATGAACACATGGTGAGTTAATGAATATTATTTTATTTCAAACAAGTGTATGTCAAGTGCATTTTGTAGAGTAAAAAGAAAAGTATTGATAATTATATGATCAAGAAAATAAAGTTAATGATGCTTAGTCAGTTAAAACCCCAAAAACCCAGCAATAAATACAAAAAACTGCACAATATTGGGTATAAGTGTGTGAAAATAACAGCATTATATTCATTCATTCAACAAAGAGAAAGTTTCTACATTCCATATCTTTTCTTTCATTTTAAAGTGAATAACAAACTGTTTGATAATATGTATTGATCTCATTGTAATAATAAAAAAAAATGAGTTTATTAAATATTTCAGATTGATTTATGCGAGAAGAGATGCAATTTATCAGTATTATTGATTGATTTATTAGAACAACAAAAAGAAAGAAGGTCACAACTAATTTCTACTCTTCAAACCATGGAGGAAAACAATATTGAAAGCATAGAAGATTTTTGGTTGAGACAATATCAAAGACTTTTAGATAAGTATGAATTCTTCATTACATAACTTACCAATACCTAAGCTTTCTATTCTTCATAAAGTAAAAGTCAGAATAATGTTCTTACTAATTCGTTGACTGTAACACTTCTATTTTTGCACTAGGATTTTTTTGAAACACCATCTTGAGTTATTCATAATTACATATTACATTACATGAAGTAAAATGTTATATATTTTTTTCCATTATTTCAGACTTCCAGAAGGACTGTCCCATGCACAGAAGAATATAGATCCACTTCTAGCACAAGCCCTTTTATTGAATGGTGTGATTCACTGCCTTCCATTTTTAGCTAAACTTACACAGAGCAACTGTAAGTGTAATACTAATAATTTTGTTCACGTTCCCAATTCTTTTGATATATTTTCTATTACTTTCAACCATAATTGAATGCTTGTGGATCGGCAAAAACACTTCAATATATTAAGAGGTTCAATATTAAAATCATGCAACTGTACTATTATCAACTAATGAAGAACGGGTCAGATCATATTTTTTATGGGTAGAATAACTGACAAATATGTATGGCGTTTGTTAATCAGTAGAATAATTTTAATAAATTGAAAACGCTAGATCATGTTCTAGAAGAAGCCACACAGGAGTTGAAGAAAAGATGACCAAAGAGTTGAGAAATTGTCTTGGGGGTTATCAGAAATAATAAAACATCTGCCATTTACTGTGAAAAAAATATGTCTCAATACTTTATTATAATATTATTATAGGCAGCATAAAATATAGTATACAAATGGCAAGAAAATATAGCGTATGTGATGAATATATGATTGTGATTATTTGGGAAATAAAAAAAATGTGATTGAAATCTTTTTGGTTTTTAAATTTAACAAATTTCTCAGTTTTGAATCAAAGTTTTTATGATTTTAATTTATTTGAGGAATTTCTCTCCAGGTACATTTAAACTTACATATTAATACATCTCGGACATACTGGACACTGATTTGAATTTCAAAGCTCAAGTCAACAAATGTATGAATCGAGCAGACACCAATTTTTTAGATCACATTATTCATCATTTGGACCACCAATTGGAAGAACGGAATAAACGCCACTTTTTGACATTCGGTTTTCTACACTTTTACATTCTTTAGACATAGCGCTTAATTGTGAGTTTGAAGAAAGGAACAAAAATCATTCGCTTCATATAGATTCATGCGGAGAGACTGGCGGTAGCGGAAAAATTCTACATATTAAACGTGCTAAAAAGTTTTATAATAAACAGAAAGAAATGTTGGTCTTGTGCCAGAAAAGAGAAGATGTAGGAGCCATTGTATTTGATCACATGCAAAATCTGACCATTCTTAAGATCCCAGTTCAAGAGATGTTTTATTTAAGAAAACCATGGCTGTTCTGTTTTGTGTTCATGACTTAAAGACGAACTCAGCTGATTTCTACATTTACCATGAGGGTGAAGTTTACTGGGGCCCGAATGAAGTATGCAGTTTATTGTGGAAAACGATACGAAACATTGATGGATGGTCAAAGAACTACACGTTTTTAGCGATGCTTGCTGGGGACAAAATAGAAATAACACCGTTATAAGATTCTTTCTCACTCTTGTTGCAATTAATTGTTTTGAGAAAATATATCAATATTTTCCTGTGTAAGGCCATTCGTTTTTATAGCGTGACAGAAATTTCGGAACTGCTAAAAGACTCATTAGGAGAAAGGACTGAATTTACGTTCCAAATGAATATAATAGTCTTATTTTGGCAGAAAAAATCGTTGTTTTTTTTAGTTAATCCCGTTTCTTCTAACGACATACTTGATTTTTAAAAAGCATGGCAGCTATGTGTCAAGAAAAGTTGTAATCATTAGAAAAGGCAACAACATTTATCGATAGTTTCATTAAAACTACATTTTTGCTCCACCTTCTACAAACCCGAACATACCGGAAACTTCGGCATGTGTTACTAAAATATCCGTAGATGAGAAAAAAATCAACGACAAAAAAAATAATCCAATATAAGCCTGACGAATCAAAGATTTCTACGATATTATTCTGACCTGGGCAACTACAAGATCCGAAAATGAAGAAATATATGAATAATAGAGTATGCTTACGGTTTTTCTAATAAACAAATATTTTTTGTCATTATATTGTCTATTATTTCAAATTATTTTTCTATAGTATATCATAAATTGGAAGAAGGGCATAAATTCAACACATTTACATAAACATTTATAAGTGAATATTATATAAGTCAGCCAGATCTATTATTAAATAAATATGAATTTATATTGTCTTCATTGTCATTGATATCATATGAGCCTATAAGTTGAAAGTAAAAAAAAGTTTTTTTTTAATTATCTCCAGTCTTATTTTTCGGATTGATGTATTCCCTTCTTCCAATATTGGTGGTTCATTTGTGATCGTACACACATATATTTATGTCTGTACAAACGTACATGTATATATATATTTCTGTGTATATGTATATATTAACCATTTTTAAATTTTATTTTGGAGAAATGGCTCTCGTATATGTTCTGCTGTTGTCATCTCTTTTTTGCAGTATATCTCTTTATAATAATTATTTATATATATTTTATTGATATTTTTTTCTGCAAACAAACTTATTATTATACACAAAAATATTTATTGATTACTTACCTTGTTAGGCATATAGTCTCAATATTAGTGGTTGCATTTGTATGTTGTCTTGTTTTATTTTTAAAAATAAATAAAATTTTGTACATGGAATTTTAATAGTGAAGTATAGATAAAAGATTTTTCTACTTATGTATGCGTTCTTTACCAAATAACATACATTCTCTTGAGAGCCAAGTAAAGAAGATTTTCAAAAGTGATAAAATTAATTCACAAACACACATTGTATCAGTGGCGTAGCTAGATAGCCAGAGGCCCTGTTGCAAAAAAAGGGTGGGGTCCCCTAATAAATTGTTTAGTTTTTTTCAAGTCGAATATAAATACTTCAAAGAAACAAAGCTTTTTATCATCATTTCTTTATCTTGCACCGCAGGGCACAGCATTGCTACTTACTGTAAGTATGTACACGAGTGTCTTACCTGAGCGTAGTTCTACAGTTGAGCAGTTCAGGAATATACTTGAATAAATAATGTTGTTATTAGGTAATGAAACGAAATGTATCGTAAGATTTATTTTTGTATTTATATAAAACATTCAACTGTGGATAAAAATTAAACATTGAAAACAATGTTTATATATTACCCATTTACAAAGTTTAACTTATGTATTAAAAAAAATAACCAATTTCGTTCACAATATCTTTCTAGACTTATTTTTCGCGAAAGAATCAATGACTTCAGTCAAATCTAGTTTTGTTGCAGCTTTGTTTTTGATTGATATTAGCAATAAATGTCGCAGTCGAGCTTATCCCATAGTATTTCTTAAATAATTTTTTATTATATTTAGTTTGCAGAATCATCTTTCAGCTTCTGCAGAGGGGACAATAATTGTATAGCACATTGCTGTAAATATTTCTTCTAGGTCGCATTCCGTAATTCCTCATTACTTTTATACGAAATTCGTGAATTGTTCATGTCTTATTCAATTTAGGTAGAAATAGGTGGTAAATATTGAGAAATTGAAGGGAAAAGTTGGAGCCTATAATATCAAAATATTTACTTTGAAATTGCTCACACCTTTGAATTATAGTTTTTACTTTTCCGCTCAACCTATCTATATGCGAGAAAAGTATTGGTTTACCCCAAAAAAAGTTGGAATTTTAAAAAAAAGAATTGAGTTATTTTTACGATTTCCATCAACAACAACAACACGAAAAAATGGTTTTCAGAAAAAAATCTCGTGTGTATGTCGTCGTTGTCGTCGGCCACTTTTCGTTACATGTCTTGTTAGCGCGATACAGCCTCCGAAGTGCAACAAGTCACCAATTTTATGATTGAATATTGTGAAGGACATGTCACAGATGAACCTTATTGTTATTCAGCTCACCAGAGGTAGTACAACGGGTACTATGGTACTTGAAGTACGAAATATTTGTCCTTTTTTGAGAAATTTCAGTTTGTTAGCACGATACAGCCTCCGGAGTTCAACAATTTACCAATTTTATGTTTGAATATTATTCAGCACATCTCACAGATGAACCCTATTGATTTTCAGCTCACCACAGTCGGTATAACAGGTGCTATAGTACTTTATGTACGACATTTTTGTCATTTTTGGAGAAATTTCAGTTTGTTAACACGATACAGCCTCCGGAGTATATAGAAGTGATCAGTTTTATGATTGGATATTATTCAGAGCGTCTCAAAGATGAACCCTATCAATGTTCAGCTCACTAAAGCCAGTACAACGGGTGCTATGATACTTGAAGTACCAAATTTTTGTAATTTTTGGAGAATTTTCAGTTTGTTAGCACGATACAGCCTCCAGAGTGTATACAAGTGACCAATTTTATGATTGAATATTGCTCAAGGTGTCTCACAGATATAGCCTATTGATTTTCAGCTGACGAGAGCGAGTACAGCGGGTCCTATAAATCCAGATATACTACATTTTTTGATAATTTTTGGAGAAATTTTGGTTTGTTAGTACGATACATCCCCCGAAGTGTATACAAGTGACAATTTTATGATAGAATATTGTTCAGGGCATCTTACAGATGCGGAAAAGTTAGTTTTAATCCTAAAACCGTTTATTTAATCTTCATCTAGTAAAAATGTGATAGAAAATTGAAAAATGTATTACCTGCAATCATACCATCTAAACGTGCAATTAATTGTTACATTATGGTTTCTAGTACTCTGTAGAGAATATTTATTTTGAATATCTCTTCCTGCTTAGAAATCGGTGATCAGAGTGTGATCATTGAAGTGTTCTTTAACTTTTTTTTGCCCTTTTTCTTTTTTTACTAGCTTTGCACTTCGAAGTAATTTCTATAAATTTTCATCTTTGCATACGTCTCTGCTAAAGCTCTTCATGTGTCATCTAAACTGATATCGCATTTTTGTAAAGCTTTAGATGCGGTGCATAAAATCGCAAAGAACAATGAATTCAAAATTAAACATTTTTGTTTTAATAATTTGTGCTTAGCTTCGCTCGTCTTTACTGCAATTGTTGAGAACTATGTCTGATTAAGATTTAATTATATCAAAATAAAGAAGTTTTATTGCAGAAATTGTATTGACTCTACTGGACCATCTAGTCGGATTCAATTTTTTCACAGTTGTGTCCAATTGGCCTGTGAATTTGGAGTTGACAGTAAATCCCAACGTTTCAAGCTATTTCCAAAAAATTATACAAATATATAACGTTGCGAAAAAAATTTGTAGTTCGATATAATTGCTAACGGGATCATTATCTACAAAATTTAAATTATGATTAGCACAATGTACGTACTCCGCATTAGACGGAATATCCTTAATATGTTTCTGTTCATCGCTTATCAAACTGGCTCATCATAACTTTGACCCACACATTTTTTAAAGTGAATATTTTTGTCGATAAGAAATGAATCACCTGTTTTAGAAACACTTCTATATCAACTGGCTGTCCATTTACCGATTCAGTTATTACAGTATACCTCACAACAGTACTTAGCTGGTCTACCTTTGATATGTCATGTGATGTGTCCAATATTATGGCGAAAAATGATACTGCTCTAATTTGTTCTAGCAGTTGATTTTCAAGTGTATCGCAGGCATTAAATCATTTCATTTTGAATTGTTGGTCTCAGATATCTTGTGGATCCTAGAAACAAAAAAGCATGATTTTGAATGAAAATTATTATTAAATATATAATTTTGAATAGTTAATTGAATAAAATAAAAAAGTAGATGAAATGGAAACAAAATTTAACAAATAAACTTAAATACCTTTGGGCCTATCCAAAACTTGCTGCAAAATGTAATCACATCAGGCAAGAAGTTGTACAACGGACAGAAAATTTCCATGGTGTCCTTCATCACTTAAGTCCTCTCGATGTCTCTAAAGGGCAAATAATTCTTTGCTAGGGTGAGTATGACATCAAATAATCTTCGAAGAACCATTTTCCAAATTGACTGTTCTTTACGAATTTCATCTTCAAGTTCCTTGTCAATAGCATTATTTCGTTTCCTAAGTTCATACACAGCACATGCTTCTACATGTCCGTTCACAAAACTGTGTTGTTGAATTATTTCTGATAAATATTCCCAATCCCGAATGCCTGTACACTATATATTTTTCCTTTCAGAGGAAAATAACCAGCAGTGTTGACAGTAGGCAGCATCTAGTATTTTAGAATAACAGAGCCAAACCAATGCACTTCCATATTTAGAAGTTGAAAAGTGGTATGATTTCAAAAACACCTGTTGTTTTGGTGGGCGTCCTTCGAAAAGAGGCCTGAAGGCTGTAGAGGCCCCATATTAATAATTTGGCGTTTTTCATTCGCAATTAACATTTTGTCTTTGAAGTCGTTCGCATTTTCGAAACCTCGACACATCGGCTTCTACCTGCGGCATGCAGACATCGGCGGCAGTATTTTTAACGTCAAAAACTTACAAATCTTCTTCAGCAGGCTCCTTATTCTCAACGAGCACTTCTGTGTTCACTTTATATGATTCATCACCAATAGAAATCATTGGGCCAGTACTACTTGTAGACGGGTGAATAGAAAATTTGACAATTTTTGGTCATTTTTGTTTACTGTCTTCTCTTTCTTGGCGTTGTTTGCGCTTAAACGCGCCACTAGGCTTCTATATCTATAATAATAATTAACTAACACAACCTCAGAACAGCATACATTTTTTCAGCCGTTGAATAGGTGAACAATGCTGGAGCAAAAATAATAAATATCCTTTTATAAGCAGAAAACACACAACCTCGCACAACGTTGGATTTTCAGACGCTAAAGCTGTTGACGCTGCGGAAAAAAAAATATGCAAAAATCTGCTAGGGCAAAAAAACACTTTAATAAGAAACTACAGTAATTTCAAAGCATTTTTAGCAATTCAAAATAATACATACCATTTTAAGAAAACCCCACAGCCTCGTAGCAGCAAAATTTTACATAAATTTTGGAACTGTTAACAACGCGAGAGCTGATGAAAAAACGATTAGACATTTCGGAAGTACAGAACTTATATGAACCTGATGACCTCGGACCGTGCTACAATTCAATTAATATTTAAAATATATCTAAAAAATCCATAAACATTACACATTATTGTTATGAATAAGGTCAACTATTTGTATAACGTATCGAATGTGTAAAATAACATTCGCGATTTTATTCGCTATAAAAGAAAATAATGTAAACGCAGAAGACAGTCCGTTAAATGTAAACTAATCGGTCTGATGTAGATTGTTTCTACGTTTGAACTTGACCGTTATCGTAGTATTATACAGGTCATGCATTTATTGTACTTTAAGTAAGTGTATGTAATGATAAATAAAAGCCCAGTGATATTTGATGAGATGGTTTATTTCCACCCGCTGTTCCCGATTGTGGTAAGTCCACGTTTCTATTAATTCATGGAAACCTCATACAACGCATAGCAGTACTGTTGGGTTATCCGTTAGCGATATACATCACCACACATGCACTTGCGGCCTAATCTTAAAAGAAAAGAAATATGCATTTCAATCTGGGTGGCAAGGAGAGCGAGCGGTAACAGATACCTTTTATGACACCCAGTGCTATGATCTACGAGCGAGGCAAAAAAGTACCTGTTATGATACAAGGGACAAAAGAAATGAGATCGCAGTACAGAGGCGTAGGAAAATTCATGTAATTTTTGAATGATTCAAAGTAACGTGAATAATATTCAATAGAAAAAATCAATTAAATACATATCTACTTTATATTATAAATTATAATAATCACATATAAGTTTTTTTCCAGCTGTTTCGAACGGGGTTTGTTGGTCAGCCGTTGGGGGCCCCCTAAGCTCGTGGAGTCCCGGTGCACTGCACCGGTTTGCACCTGTGTAGCTATGCCGCTGCATTGTATACAACTTCTTATCCACTCACTACAAATCATCGAAGTAAAATGCATGAATGTTTCGATTTTCCCATATCAGAGTATGGATACAACTGTCAAAAATATTTGAAACAATTTAATATCGCTAATTATTTCTTATCACAATCAGTGATTTTTACCCATTCTGTTACAAATTGATTTTTAATGGACCTTACAAGGTATAAATAATTATTCACATATTCTACCCATATAGTATACTAAGTAGAGTTTGTAATCAAATTTGTTGGGGGAGTCCATATAATCTTTCTAAGCAGCTGTTTCTTTTTCTATTACATATAATAAAATAATTCAGTTTATTGAAATTGAATCGACTATTTAGTATAAGAATACTTAAAAATCGGATTATAATGAGCATTATTTTTAGGTGATACTCGATACATAACAGACAATGATTTGTTACATGCAGGTGTTTTGTGTGGTAATGAACGTAGACAAATCCTGGATGCTTTTAATATGTACGAGAAAGAGAAAAAATCTTTCGGTTGTGAAGAAGTTTGTGCATCAGCCCCTCCTCAACCTATCGAAGAAGCCAGTGCACCTTTTCCAGAAAATATTAAAGCTATCAGTACTTCTGAATGTGTCATTTGTTTGGACCTAGAGGTAAATGATTTATATTTCTTCAATGGATATGAATTTTTTTCATTATTCCTCATGTAAAATATAGTAATGGGAAATTATAGCTGATTTATATGCAATATAAATATGTGAGATGTTTTCTATATGTGTAGGAAAAAAATGTCATGGCATGAAAAATACAAAATTAATATAATACTCATTTGAAAATTTTATATTTACACCTTTTGTTTCAATCCACAATATCAGTTTCTTAGAAGATTGTAACAATTAATTATATCGATTAACGATCAAAAACTTTATTCGTACTAGTCACAGTGAATCTGACAATCTATCAACAACCATCAAAATTTTTTATGACATTTTTTTTGTTTCTGTCATATTAAATAAAATATACAGGAACGTAGATTCTAAAAATATTCAACATTCTCCAACCTCCAATTTGAGAATACTGTTAACTGGTCTAAGTAAAGTGCCCTCTTGGGTTTTGATTTCCACAGAGCGGATTTGGCCGTCATGACCTGGTATTTCTTTGGAAACTCTCCCAAGAATCCATTTTTTGCGGCACTTGCTGTCAGGAAGAGCTATTACATCACCTACTCGCAAGGACTTCTCTTTTTGGTACCATTTGCTTCTTTTTCTGAGCGAGGGAATATACTCTTTGCACCGTCTTTTCCAATATCTCTCCGCCATCAACTGCGCAATCTTCCACTGCTTGTGCCGATAAATATCATCAGGTCCAAAGACTCCGGGAATATTCGAAGTATTCGCTGAACCAATGAGGAAATGCATTGGAGTAAGAGCTTCCAGTTCCCCACATTCACTCGATACAAAGCTTATGGGCCTAGAGTTAACAACGCTTTCAGTTTCAGCCAGAAGAGTTGATAATAGATCTTCTGATGGATGTTGTTCCTTTAGAATAACATACAAGACCTTCTTCACACATTGGATCATTCTCTCCCATACACCTCCTTGAAAGGGTGCTTCTGGAGTATTGAATTTCCATTTTATTTTATATTTAGACAAATCTTGGGCGAGTTTCGCACGATCCATGTCCTCCAAACATATTTTCATTTCATTTTCTGCTCCAACGAAATTCGTTCCATTATCGGAATAAATCTCCAAAGGCTGTCCTCGTCTAGACATGAATCTGTGAATTGCCATCAAGGCTGAATCTGTTGTCAGAGAACTAGTCAATTCGATATGGATTGCTCGTGTATTGAAACATGTAAAGATAACTCCATACCTTTTTTCCACATTCCTTTTCACTTTAACCAACAACGGACCGAAATAGTCTAAACCACAAAAGCTGAATGGTCTTGTATATGGTGCGAGACGTGAAATTGGTAGTGGGGTCATCTCAGGTTGGACTGCCTTAGACTTCTTTATTCTGCACAATTGACATCTTCTCACAGTCATCTTCACAGATTGTCGGGTTTTGATGATCCAGAATCTTTGTTTCAGATTATGTATCAATGTCTCTAGTCCCGTGTGTTTCAATTCTTCATGGAGATGTAGAATGAGCAATTGGACGGAAATATCTTGCTTTGCTGTCGGCAAAATGATGGGATATTTCAAGTCATAAGCAATATCTGCATACTCTATTCGGCTGTTCATTCTCAGAACTCCAAATTCGTCCAAAAATGGAGATAATTCAAAGAGTTTTGAAGATTTGCTAGGATAATCATGTTTTTGTATGGAAGTTATTTGTCCTGAGAAATGGTTTGCTTGAACATTTTTCAGCCATAAACGTTCTGCACCATGTAATTCTTCGGGTTGCAATTCAGATAACTTCAAAACTACGTCAACTTTTATTCTTTCATTTCTTCTCTTGATATTTTGATATATTGTTTGTCTTCTTTTCTTACTCTCAAGTTCTGGCGATTTGGAATTATTGCAGAACCTCAAGATCCATGCTATTGTACGGATAAATTTCAGCCATTTAGAGAATCTGTTAGCATCGGGCAATGGATATGAGGTTTCTTTCAGTACTGCCACAATTTCAGTAGTGACATCTTCTGGCAATTGGTATATCTGCTCTATGGGCCATTCATCTTTTGGTTTCTTTAAAAAGGATGTGTCTTGTAACCACAGTGGATTCATGAGATCTACCTCTTTCTTTTGTTTAGTAGCCAAATCTGCTGGTTTCAAAGCAGATGGGACCCATTTCCAGTTTGAAATGTCTGCAAGCTCTTTAATCTCATGGATTCTGTGCGATTCGTAAGGTTTCAAACGTCTCGAGTCATTTCTGAGCCATTTAAGAACTATTTCAGAGTCAGTTCACCAAAAAATTCGCTGAATATGGAAATTTGACTCCTTCTTAATCGTATTAGCAAGTCTAGCAGCTACAACAGCTCCTTGAAGTTCCATTCTAGGTACTGAAGTGACTTTGTTGAGTATACCAAGTTTGCATTTGGATGCGATAATGGATGTCTCCACATATCCGTTTCTTGATGATCTGTAGCTAGCCACGGCACAAAAAACTTTATTGCTGGCATCAGAAAAGACGTGGAACTCTACTTCACCAGGTGATGATGAGAAGTAACATCTACTGATTTTGAATTCTTCAATCTTTCTCAGCGATAAAAACCATAATTTCCATTTTTCTGCCATTTTCTTACTCCAACACTCTTGCATAATGAGTTTACCTTGGACAACAAGTGGTGCAAGGAATCCAATAGGGTCAAAAATCGACATCACAATTCTAAGAATTTCCCTCTTCGTAGGGGTTTTCTCCCCTCCGGAATGTTGTTGAGCCTTATAGTGAAAATTAAAGTGTCTTCATTGGTGTTCCATCGTAGGCCAAGAACTCTTTCAACGTTCCATGAACCTAAGTTTAGCGTCATACTCTCAGTTAGATACTTCTGAGGAAGAACTTGTGAGATTTCTGGAGAGTCACTGAACCAGTTTACCATCGGGACTCCTCCACGAAGATGGACTTCAATGATGCTGTGGATTGTTTTATGGCTTCTTCTACGGTGTCTGCTGAGTCCAGGAAATCGTCGACGTAATGTTGATGTGTCATTTTTCTCAAAATTCCTGGAAACTCATCTTCAAACTCTCTGCCATTATGGTTTTTGACGAATTGTGCAATAAATGGCGAACCGACAGCACCGAAAATCATAACTCGCATTTGGTAGATATCTGGTAATCTATATCTGTCCATTCCTCGAAAGAGAAACCTCTGGCTTGATCTATCTTGTTTTCTAATGATGATCTGGTGGAACATATCTCTGATATCACCTGCGAACGCCACCTTTCTCTCACGAAATCTCCATATAAGTGCTACTAGTAGGGGATATAAATCGGGACCTTTCAACAGAAAATCGTTCAAACTCATTGTAGAATTATTTGCTGCCGCATCGAAAACGAGTCTGATTTTGCCTGGTTAATTTATATTTTTCACAGCAAAATGTGGTAGACACCAGGTTCTTCCACTATCTCGTTCCGCTTCATCCTCAGTTACCTTCTCTGCATATCCTTTTGCAAGATAGTCCTCAATTTTCTTGCAGTATTCTGCTCCAAATTGAGTATCTTGATCTATCTTTTTTTCCATGCATTGCAATCTTTTCAATGCTAACGATTTGGATTGTGGAAAAACCAAATGCTCATGCTTCCACGGCAACATAACTTCAAATCTATCGCCAATTCTTCTGGTTGAACTTTCCAACAGCTTCAAAGCTTTTCTATCATCTCTGGAAAATGTTTCACGAGATGACAAACCTGAATCTTCTAGTTTGAAGTTGTCTTCAATGATTCTTTGTAGATGCATGTCATCATGGTCACAAACGGATATATTCAGGTATAATTCGTTACCTGGCTTTGAGCAAGGACCATGAATCACCCATCCCAGCTTCGTTTTACTCATTGCCGGTGAATCGAAGTTTGGCTGGATGATTTGCTGGGATGATATCAAGAAAACATTATCTTGTCCTATTAAAACAGTGGGTCGACAGTGTTGTATACTCTTCAAGATTGATTTGTCAAGATATTTGTACCTCTGGTACAGAGCATCTGCATCAAAGTCCATCTTTGTCAAAAGCAGGTTGTCAATTGTTCTGGCATGTTTCATCCTGTACTTCTTGGCAATCCCTTCAGCTCCGGAAATATCGAAATTTACCAACATGGATTCTTCTTCAGCATGAGTGATATCCTTCGTCCACTGTAAGCAAAGTGGTATTTTTGGACCAACAAGTTTTATTGACTTGCATATTTTTGAATCAACGAGAGTAACGGTAGACTCTTCGTCTAAAAGGGCAAATGTTTCGATGTACCTGTCTTGACCGAATAGACGAACTTTCGCGATCTTCAAAAGCGAAGAGGATTTTCCAATGCCATTTTCTGATTCTGGAATCCTTTCTACTATATTTTCCTGATCTCTATTTCTGATAACTTTAGGTACAGGATGAAGAAGTCTATTGTGTCTTCCACGACAAAAATGGACATTACAGAAAATCTTTCTGAAACATCTAGCAACGCTGTGGCCTGATAACAAGCACTTGAAGCACAAGTGATTTTCCTGAACACACTTTCTCCTATCATCTTGGCACATTTCCAAAAAGTCTTTGCATTGGTACAGTCGATGGTTTTCTTTTTTGCAGAGTTTGCAAATCTTATCTTCCGGTTTGCTTTCGATACTAAATATTTTTTCCTTTTTCATCATCGATTTGTTTGATGATGATATCTGAGTGGGAACCGTAATTGACATTAACAAATTCACCTCAGATTTGAGCCATTCAGCAAAGATTTTCAAATTAACAACTTCCTTCACTTGATGTTTCAAAATTTTGACTTAACCCCAAGAACGTCTTGAAATTCTCGGTAATTTCTCCTCCAACCTCAACAATAGTTCGGGATTATCAAGGTGAGAGTTGTGGGTGGTACTCATAGCAACAACCATATTTGTAACAATGGTCGAGATATCCATGAAAGATTCAATATTGTCTTCTCGTTGGTTCGCACAACTCTTAGCCTTATTAATCTGGCTCAAAATGATCCATTCGCCTCTGCCAAAGTTTAGTTTCAAAGTTTTGACGATGGTATCCACATTATTGGGACTACAAAAAAGGTCTTTCACAGACTCTCTGGCTCTTCCCTTCAGACATCTGATGAGGCGATTCAAGTTTTCTGAATCAGATATATTTTTCTCCAAGATGGTTCATTGAAACTCGCTGAGCCAAAACGGGAATTCATGAATATCACCATTGAAATCTGGTAAAGGTTTTAATTTCTGCTTAGTTACCAATTTTTCAATGTTCGAACTTAGATTTTCCATACATTTAATTAGCATTTCAGGAAAGCAATTAGAAGAGCCAGATATATTAGGTTTATGAGAGAAATCAATATTTTCCGCTGAAGATTTCACACATGCAGAGGAGGTATTTCCTTTGGGTACTGGTTTGCAATTTGAATTCTCCCACTCCAGCGTTTCATTTCTGTGCTGCCCTGTTTACCCAATCTGCTACATATGGTTCATCATATTGATAACTGGATGTAGATCTCGTTTTCAATTCCTCTTGATATGTAGCTCCAGAGTTCTTCTTTTAACCCTCTGGTAGATGATTTTCTTATTGATTCTTTCTCTTGTTGGATAGATTCTAACTCTAGAGACAGTAATTTTATTTGAATCTCTCTTTCTCTTTCATTAAGTCGGTGTAGTTTGTCATCGCTATTAACAGAGCTGTCAGATGAATTTGCAAATTCGGTGTGCTCTTCTATTATAACTGGTTCTATATGTCTACCGGATATTCTCCTCGATTCTTCCGCAGTTCTGTATCTTGTAGGAGGAACACCAAAATTTATCCTTGTACTCCTCCTAACCCTTGAAGTTTCTGAGAGTTCTGATAAAGACATATTATCTTCCAATGATTCTTTCTCTTCTCGAAGGACCAATGTTTCAATCCACAATATCAGTTTCTTAGAAGATTGTAACAATTAATTATATCGATTAACGATCAAAAACTTTATTCGTATCAGTCACAGTGAATCTGGCAATCTATCAACAACCATCAAAATTTTTTATGACATTTTTTTTGTTTCTGTCATATTAAATAAAATATACAGGAACGTAGATTCTAAAAATATTCAACACCTTTCTTATGATAACATATGAAAATTCTCTTTCATTTTAATAACAAAAAATATATATTTTTTACTAAAAACAAAACGAGTACCACCATAATAAAACTATTTTTTTTGTTTCAGTGTCAAATAGTGTTTGTGCCATGCGGACACCTCTGCTGTTGTTGCAATTGTTCAGTTCCAGTTTCCGAATGTCCTCTTTGTAGAGAAACCATACAAAGAAAGATAACCCTAGTTTTGTAATATCTACACAATAATAAATATTTACATAATTATTCATATAAGCACGCAGCAAAGCACATTGGGTGATCATTTCAGCTTCTGATATTGTATTGGAAATCGGATTGGAAACATAATTGTCTAATATTTGAATTAGTAGTGTATTTTAATATACTATGCTACCAACTTCCAAAATTCTCGCGTTATTCGAACTTGTTATTTATACTAGTAAATATGATGATAAGACACAGATTTTCTCCAAATTTCGTATTATCTATAAAGATACTATTCTTATTCCTCCTGGAAAAAATAATTCCATAAAGTTATTTTCAACTACAATATTAACAAGTTATCAAATAAAAGAATCCACTATTAGTTATCATTATTTAAGACGTATATTTTATCAATTTTAAAAAATGTTATAAGTTTTTACATACTTTTATACAAAATAAATTAAGGAGGAACAAGAAAAGTACTTGACAAGTCATTTTAACACAACTGAGATTAAGTGTTGCTTATTCCATGTGTATTAAATCATGTTCAAGTCAAGTTTAAGCAGTTCATTAGCTACATATTTTCAAAATTAAATGTTAATATATGCCAATTCAATCTTAAAACTTATATTCTAACCTTTAATATACAATATTAAAACGCTAATGAATTATGAACTTCTTGATTTGAAGGGTAATATTTGTAATTATAAGCACATTGTGTGGCCTTTTAACCTTTAAAGAAAACTGTTTATTCTAGTCAAATATAAAATATCTGCAATACTTTCAAATATCTGTTACAAACAGGAACTATTTCATATATAAGTAATTAGCAAATTTTAGATTCATGTAATTAAAATTGCAAAATGGAATTTGCATATATTTAAGTAAAATATTCAGTGCCATTGTTATATAAACTAAACATGCTAAATTTATTCTTTGTAAATTTTATACTCATTCTTTTAAATGTTGTTTATACCTATATTTTTGTTAAAAGTTGAATAAAAGTTAATGAAATACGAAAATTAATTTATTTGAAATATAAAACACAATCTAACACCATACTATAAACTACTCATCTTCTATAACTTCTGATTTTTCATCTTCATCCATGCTGTTACTCTCTTCACTTGGTTTCTTACTTTTCGACTTTTTTGCTTTAGATTCTTTGAACTCTGTAACATATCAAAATTATCAAACAAATCTGTGTGAATTTACAATGTTCAATAACCTTTAAGAGCATCTTCTAGTGGTTCTACAAAGTTAACAAATTCTAATTCTTCTAAAGCTGTAATAACATCTTTGGCTATTAAAGATTTTCTGTTACTTTTCTGAGCTTCATTAGAAGCTTGAGAAGTGACATAAAGAACAAAAACTGATGCGGCTCTAGATAATGCGGATCGTGCATCTTTTCCTATGTTAATATTATCAGGAAGAGCTTCTTTAATGATTTTTTGAACAGATGTATTGGGTAGATTTAGATCTTCTAACTTCTCGGCCATAATCAACGAATGAATTAAGTGTTTTGCCTAACAATTTATTTTGTCATTTGTTTTTGTTATAAAATTTTTCTTTGCAAAAGTTTCGTCCGTCTATGAATTTAACCTTCTTTAAACAGACCACATAGAGAAAGTAATATTATTTGTCTATGACAGACCAAATTGAGGCAATTTTTAGTGAACGACAGCTTATGGTGCGTACAACTAAGCACTTCGAACAACCACGATAGTTAATTCCCGTTCCACTGGCATGCAAGCGATACACATTAAACTCCACTGACCTATAAACTAGGTCAGTGGTCGCCATCGTTAATTAAGTTTTAAAAATTTCTCTACGCCCACCTCTTGAGATTCTCCAGATTTTCGCCGCGACCGCAACGACCATGGTTGTTATATGGAACGGCTAGAACTATTTTACACGTACGAGAAATTTACTCTGAAAATAATATGGATAATTTTGATATGAATTTTAAAAATATTTCATCGCTTGTCTGTTTGACACATAATATTTTTACAACAAAAAATTTCATAATAATTTATGTCATACGCCTGAGCAGAGATATTAGTCGTTTTGCTGCGAGGTACCGTTGACAACGGTTTTTCGGGGACCGTAACGTTTCGCGTCAGTTCGGTTCAAACCTTGTATCTGTGAACTCTCGCGAAACGTTACGGTCCCCGAAAAATTGTTCCTCGCATTAAAACGACTATTGTTATTATTATTATTATTAAATAGGTCCTTTATTAACAGTTTTTATTCCCCTGACTACATAAATGAAAAATATCTATCATCTAGGATGGTCATGCCGATGTTCTGGCCATTTTTCATCCAGTAGTGTGTGTCCTGCAGTTTCTTTGTGTGGTTCCTTACGCTTGTAATATCCACTAGTTTTCAATATCTATAATAACTCTGTACCTTGAAACGTCTTTGACTCCTAGCATATGTCGACTAAGTTTTCCCTGAAAAGTAGCTAAAAAGCAGGGTTTCAAAAATGATATGGGGGTTATAGTTTTGGAGATGGCAACCTGACAGACTTTGATTTGTACGACTATTGTTTTCGGAAGAAGTTGCCACGATTCACGTTTAAGTAATCAGCCGGTGTGAACCATTTATTTTAGATTAGTTTGGTTATTTTGTAAGAAATTTCAAGTTTTCATATTATATAATTTGGCAATTTAAATGGTATTATCCACTTTTAGCTTGTTATAAGTTTTAACACGTATCCGTATTGGAGTTTCGAGACGTAAAGAAGTTATCAAGTAAACCCTTTTAGCAGATAAAAGTATTGCTTCATTCTGTTTTTAATTGTATAATCTCAAAAAATTTTTAGGTTGTCACTGGTTTGTATTTTTCAAGGTAAAAATGAACTTTGTGGTTATAATCAAACCAAACCAATATCAAAGAAGACCTGTAAAATAGCAGTAACAGCACAGAATACTTATTTTGGTTAGGATACGGATAGGTTTACGTATACGGAGTAGAGGACGTAACCACAAATCATCCACCTTGACGTAACAATCCGTTCAACCCATCGTATCGGCTGAGCTGTAACGGGTCTACACATGCGCAGTTCGTTACAGATACGGATACGTGAGAAATTTAAGACAAGCTAAAAGTACATTTACATCCATGTCTGCAAGACAAAAAGAGTTGCTGTTTTAGGTGCTGCAGCAGTTAGCCGTTATTTACTATTTATATTAATTAAACGCAAAAAAAACAAAGATCTCAATGGTGAAAAAATTGGCTTCAAAGCAGAGAAGGTAGAGGTACCCTACCTCTCCTAAATAAAGAATTAATGGTTGAAGATCCTGAGGCTTATAACGACACATGACACCATTATTTGATTTCATTCATGGCTTCTTCGTCGATTCTCGCGAACTTTCTAAATTATTGCCATTATAATATAGAATTCGTTCTATATTTTTACTCTGATAAATTAACTCCAATGTTAAAATGTCATGTCATTCTCTTCCTCAATATCTAGTAAGCGGACATAACTTTTACACATTGACAATGAGTCGCAAGTTTGGTTACCTATAATTTCACAGCAATTAAGTGTTGGCAAAATTGCAAAACCTGTCAATTGGAAAAACTGTTTCGTTGCAAAGAGAAATTTATCCGATAAAAAAAAGCTCTTGTGTTTTTACTGTTGATTGTTGTCAATAATTCTATGGAGTGTAAAACAGCAAAAACTATTCTTACGAAAATTTTCAGAGTAAATTTCGCAATATTCTCGTAAGTGTAAAACGGTTCTAATAGAATATTTTTAGAGTTGTGAGCGCCCAGTGGAACGTGCAGACGGTACATCTTACTTGGCGCTCAAAATGTTCCTTTTAACCGTTCCATAAGAATATTAGGGTCGCGGCGAAAACGTCACTAGTGACGTCATAATTTTCACTCAGGTTGAGCTCACAAATATGTCACAACGACCCATAGGTCGAGTGTTTGTTTGGAAATTGCATAAGTTCCTTCACATATTAAATTAAGGAATACTCATATACTAAATTACTGTATTATCTAATTATAGGAAGTCATAAATTATCTACATATAAAATAGTAAATTTAGTGTAAAATCTAGATATGAAATGAATGGAAATGTACCTAGTGTATATAACGAAAAATCACATACTTGAAATTGCTTTTGAATTCGGCATTTGTTATTACGCTCATAACACAAGCGAGTGTAACCTGAAACACCGTGATCGTCAGAGATAAGTAAGTTTGTGGTTTTTTAATAGTAGTTATATGATCTGTGTTTATGGTGATCGTGAGTCTTGTGCGCCCTTGTGGGATACACCCTTAGAGTAATAATATACATAGAGAGGGCTATTCATTCATAAACACGTTTATTTTTGCGGCCAACAATTCTAAACGCCAGTAGTACAATCACGAATGAATTACAAAAAGTGGGGATTGTATTGTGGATACATCGCCTTGGCGTCATCGTCAAAGCATAGGCGTACCAAATCTATTTAAAAACAACAAATATAAAATTATATGATTGGAATTTTGGTGTTTACAAATATTTCATTTGATGAAATTAAAGTTTGTTGATTTTAATTAATGTATTTTTTCACGGAGATTTTTACACTATTCTCTTTGTTGTAATTTCTCACCAGGTAGCGCTGCAGCATATAAAATTCTACAACGTTCAACCGATTACCCTCAAAAGGGCATATATATATATATATATATATATATGTATTTTTCTATGCAGAATTTGTATTTCCTATCCTTTTAGTTGTAACTTCCCACCAGGAGACGTTGCAGCATATCAACTTCTATATCGTTTACTTTTTCCAGGAGCACAAATGTTTGTGCCACGAGCCGTAAAGCGAGTGCTGCAGATCAAGGGAGTGCAAAAAATGCCTTGCATACGAATTGTACACAATATTTTTCTACGACCAACTTTCTTGATGAAAGCAAAAAGTAACTTATAGACGTATTTTATTTAAACGTTGAACTGAAAGGATTTAAAAAATGAAAAACAGTTAAACCTAAGTTAATTTTGAAATTTTAACAATTTTGAATTGTTATGCCTGGTGTATCTTTTTTTAATAATAAGTTTTAATTACTTCTAATATTAATATCTGTCACCGAAATTCATTATAAATAGAATATTAGATTGTCAAAACGGGTTTTGATATTGAGATTTCCTTCCCACCAGGTCAGCATATCAACTTCTATATCGTTTACTTTTTTCACGAGCACAGAAGTTTGTGGCACAACCCGTAAGGCGAGAGCTGAAAATCAATGGAGCGAGAGAAGAGATTTGCGTACGAGTTGTGCACAATACTTTTTCTACGATCACGTTTATTAATCAAAGAAAAAGTAATTTATATAGGTGTTTTGAACAGAAATAATTTAAAAAATGAATATTGAAAAATTAGTTAAGCGTAGGTACTGTTATTAATGAAATTTGAATAATTTTGAATTGTTTAGCCTGGTTTATCTTTTTTGATAATAAGTTAGAATTAATTGTAATATTAGTGTTTGTCAACGAAATTCACTACAATGATAAGTTTAGATTGTCAAAATAAAATTTGACATTGACATTTCCATTCCAACAGGTAGCACTGCAGCTCATCAACTTGTATATCGTTCACTTTTTCCACTAGTGCTGAAGTTTGTGACACGAGCCGTAATGCGAGTGCCCCAAATCAAGCGACTAACTTAACCCGGGAACGGTCGCGTTAATAACCATAACTTAAGATGTCGCGTGTTAGATTTGATCAAACATATTCTCATCTGAAAAAAAGTCTATATTTTTTATTTAAATAGAACATAGTAAAGGCATATATTGCCCACAGTATTCATTCAATTAACCGTCAGAATTCTCACCATGGACTGCACAGTTGGTACATGTAGCTAATGTAGTTATGGTACTTATGCTCTTTACATATCGGGGAGGCATATGTTCCACATTGTTGTATCGTAAATCTGTTTTTCTGTCAAGACAGTATCTGCATATCATTTTAGATTGATTACCTTGTAATTTTATGCACACTGGACCAACTTTCTTCCCATATACACACACGTAAAATTTGGAATAAATAAACGATTGCGTGATAGATTTACAGTAACAAGTGTCTTTATTTCTCGTAACAGTTATCTGTACACCTTCCATTGTTGCAAGCGTTGGTATGTGTCATCCCTGGAGGCATTCCTAGATGGCGGCAGAATTCTAGTTACTTAGTGAGTTATTGTAAGAGAAAACCTAAAAACGTTAGACAAAATCTAACAACGTGACTGTTCCCGGGTTAATTTTACTTTTTTGTTATTTTCACCATTTTCAATGCACTTCTAAAATCAGATAAAGGGCCTACAGCATCTTCGGACAGCTTACTTGGGTTTTCTTTTATGATTCCCAAAAGTTGTTTTTCAGTTGAAGAAGCAGTGCTGGTAGTAGGAGATAAGGACTCCGCTGGCGTATTATATTTAAAAAGTCCTGAAGGACCAGGTTCCGTAAACCTAAAATACATAAATCAGAATAGGTTGTTGATTGTAGTCACTGGAACAAACTGTAAATAAATTTTATTGCCTAAGACAAAAACCTTTAAACATTCAAGAGAAAATATATACTACAACAAACCTAACTAAAAAACTAACCTATATGCAAGTATACGAGAATCTGAAGTAAGCAATGATACACCACTCATAAATGAATAATTCTCAGTTACTGTTACTAGATTATCAACAACTTCTTCTACTGGTAAACTAAAAATAAAACACAATTAACAATTTCTTTGTTTTAATAACAAACTTTTAAAAAGCATTACTTTTTTAAATGAAACTAATTTCTTAAAATGTTTAACATATTTTCAATATATTGTGGAATTATCTAGAAACAGTTAGTTTCATTTAAAAAAGTAATATGAGTTGATTCCACAGAGTAAAGGTCGAAACAGTAAATTTTATTAAAAAGCAGTTTAAAAAAATATACTCCCTAATTTCAACATAAATTACTTAAATATTTACCTTTCGACATCACTTAGAGTAGCACTAGAAGCTTGCTCAGATGACACATTTTGTGCTGATAAATCTTTTTGGTGGCAATCTGAGTTATTTGTTGAAGACCTAAAATAGACATATTCTTTTAACAAATTAATGTAAGTCAACTAACTCAGTCATCATTGCTAACTGAATAAAATGGATCATATGTGGCCAAATGACCTCTTAAAAAAATTAAAATAATTTTAATTTTTAAATACAGTTCAGTTCCAAAATAGTAGGCACTAAATTCTCAGAAATATTGCATTAAACCAAGAACAATTGTAGTTGAGTTTAGTGCCTACTATATTGGAACTGAACTATGGTTATCTAGACAGCCCAGAGTGTCACCAGTCGCCCAATAAAGTAATGACATAATTAATAAACTGTTTAAAAATTGTCTTTTATGGCTGCTTTATCAGCTGTAATAAAAAGAACTTATTATATTGAAAGGAAATTTTGTTTATCAGGACAGCGACTTTTTTATTTTGGGAATTACTTTAAGGGCCCATTGTACCAAGAAAATGTGTAGGTACTTACATTACATCTGGTAGATTAAATTCAAAAACTGACATGGGAAGAGCATCTTTGTTTAGAAACTTACGGCCACTACTCTTATATATAAAATCAGATTGTTTAAAATGCTCCGAACAAATTTCAGGTCGTTTTGGAAGATCATGAGTCTTGCTTAGACCCAGTAAAGCAAACCAAATTCTTCTTGTTTCCAAATTGGTAGGAAAACTAGAATAAAACAACGCCAAATAGAAATTTGCTTTTTATAATTAAAAAACTTTTAAGCATTTTAAATATTATAGAAATGAATAATAAAAGTCGCCGCCACTGGAAAGTCGTTCAAATATTTACATACCTGTGGAATGAGAGTTGACAGTTCGGGGTAATTTCGGCCGTTTTTCCGACAGAATTGGCACTGACGAACCATGATAATAAAAAACACTAAATTAATTAACTTAAAACCAGAGGTTGTCACTAAAAGTCTTGAAAAACACACATAACATCGAAAGAACTCAATTTTTACGTCCTAGTCCTAATTGCGCTCGTAATAAACAAACCAAGTTTGACAGTATTTACTATAATACTACAATCCAATACAAATATTAGTCGAGAACGCTCTGACGATATTTGCATCTCTCTTTATATCGTAACTGAACAAAGACAAAACTACTAGATAGTTTATAATAGACAAACAAAGTAGGTACTGAAATTTTTAACAATGTTGCCACTTTTAGTTACAACAAATACTTGTTTAAAATTCATATAAGAATATGCCTTTATTATATAAAATTCAAGTATTATTAATTAATTTTAAAAGCAGCGACTCAAATGCATAAATTATTATGACTTTTTTTTTAATTGCATAACTTTTTAAGAAATTCTCAATAAAATTTCTAATTTCATTTTTCCTGCATCTAAAGAGGATTTGTAAATATGGCAAAGCAGTGGAAGTGTCCCGCAAGTGAGCTTAGAATGTGACTTAATGTTTGGGGCAGGAAAAAGTCAAAACAAACATATCTATTTTATTTATTAATCTGAGGATACACCATATTCTAAGGATACACCCCTCCACTCATGTGATAGATAGGAACGCTTAATAATCGGACGCCGTACCAGTGTTGCCGATTTGTGAGATTTCAAACATGGTTGCATTCAGTTACGTTCATCGATCATGTTGCCTTCAATTATGGTAATAACAAAATAGATAATGAGATCCCGATTGAAAAGACAAAAACAAGAATTTTCTTAACTGTTTATTAACTGAGAAAATGATTTAACCATTTCTCTATGTATCATAATACTGATACAGTACTGTATCATTATTTTTTCCACTGACAATAAATAAAAATAATGAATAAAATATAATTACAGTTTTAAGTGAAGGTTTTTGTGTATCTTAATCGAGCCTTATACAATTAATAACAAGATGAATAAAAATAAATACATACTGGGCTATTTTTATATTCATTACATTACACAGGGGTTACCATAAGTATTTAAAAAAAATCAAACAACAAAAATTGCTTGGCTTCTCCTCTTATTACCTTGTGTATCTTAATCGAGCCTTATACAATTATTAACAAGATGAATAAAAATTAAGTATTTAAAAAAAAATCAAACAACCAAAATTGCTTGGCTTCTCCTCTTATTATCTTTTAGAGCTGTCGAAAAACAAATACGAGTACACATTGCAAAGTCGAAAAATAATAGATATTTTATAGGAACAAGAACACTCTGTATATTGTTCAGGGTACGGTATCATGCAGTCGCTCATTTCAGCGATAAATTGGGTCAAGTCATACTGTTTTAAATTTCGAGCCTCATAAAAAACGTATTAATTGGTAGGGAAATTTAAATTAATACCACCTGGAATAATTTATCGCTAACACGAGCAAAGATCATTTTACCTCAATTTAAAAATTATATAACATGTTAACATTTTTCAATACACCCATTTTTGGACAATTTCAAAGAAAATTTCATTAGGTATTTATGCTATAAAACTACCTTTAAAATTAGGAACATCTCCTAAAGTATAAGGGATTTTATTTAAAATTGCACAAAAATGACTACATTAAATGTCCGCCTTAAAATATGCTTTTCTATCGATTGTTAAAGTGTACTGCTACAAAAAAGTGGAATACTTTTTAAATTATGCGTTTCCATACGATGTCTATTTAAATTGCTTTAAGAATGATAAAACTTATTCTGAATAAACAAACCACCACCCCCGTAATTAAAAACCTGGATGTAAACTTCACGCAACATGTTATATGAAAAACTTAGAATTTGAAATGTTATGTGAGTTCTGAGTAACACCCAAATAAAAAAATAAACCTTATAATATAAACCTATAAGCGGCAACACTGGTTTGACGTCCTAACTTTAAGCGTTCATGTGATAGATGGCAGCATAAAGAAAGTCAAATACGTATATGAAGAAAGTAATATTTGTCTATGTATGTCAGTTATGTCAAAAATCAAAATTCTATTAATGTCAAAACCAGAAAATCTGTCATAGATAAGAGAATTGAAATCTGTAAAGATATAAATAATTTCTTTTAATACAAAATTATGTCTTCAAATAAGTCAGTGGAGAATGGAGTCGAACATGTTAAAAATGCAGAAAAAAGGTGATATTTTTAATATTGTAAGTATTCAAAATAAATATATTATTTTTTAGTTTAAAAACATCACTGTTAAAGTGGCGACCAGATTATGAAAATGCAGCAGAAGAGTATAATAAAGCAGGTACTTTTTTAGTTTAATGTCTCTTGTGGTATATTCAATATATTAAAATGTATACTAATACAAACTATTATTTATTGTAGCTACGTGCTTTAGAATTGCAAAATCATATGAACAGTGTAGAGATTGTTTACTGAAAGCTGTAGATTGTTATAAACAAAATAAAGCGTATCCTTTAAAGAATATCTATAAAGCCAGAATCAAAAATGACTTAAGAAAATTAAGTTATTATATTTTTTATAATAATAAATATTTAATTGCATTATAAGAGATTTTTATGTCACTACTCAAATGATACATTTGTACTAACAGTTTATGAAAAAATCTGCAAATACCACTAAAAACTGGACAGCCACACCAATAACTCACTACTCCAAGAGACAAACAACTGGCAATGACATATAATTAAGGGAAATTACAGGAGCACTTCCCACTGGAGAAGTATCATCATGACACATGTAGGAGTGGCCAAAAAATCTAAATTGAGCTGTGGCATAAAAATTACATGATATAATTGGTCATCTATTATTATCTAGATATAATTAAAGCAAAATAACTTTTAAAACACTCAAATTAACTCAATTTTAATGGTTTTTTAGGAATAATGAGTCACTGACAGAAATTAGTTTTCATTCTTATATATCCTGTTTCATTTAATCTGTGGGTTAATGTAATTTAAATGAGATTTTTTCAATGTAAATATTGCACCTCTATGTTCCTTAATTTCATAACCAGATTGTTTTATGCTGCCAAAGCCCTTGATCAATGTGTTTTAGTCAGCAAAGAATTGGGTGATATTAGGGCAATTCCAATTTTCGCAGAAAGGGCAGCTAATATGTTTCAAGTCCATGGTAGTCCAGAATCTGCCATCTCATCCTTGAGCAAGGCTGCAAAAATAATAGAGCAAACACTACCAGCTGATGCTCTCAAGTTATATCAACATGCTATTGAAATTGCTACAGTAAACAATATTCCTTTTTTGTTATCTCTTTATATATTAATACATATTTTAATTTCAGATTCAAGATAATGTAGGTGAAGCTGCAGAATTTGCAAATAAGATAGGAAGATTACACATTAAATTACAACAGTAGGTTTTTTAAATATTATACACATATATTTGTAGTTCACTCCTTATAATTTTAGATATGATCTAGCAGCTGATGCTATAAGAAGAGAATTAGGATTGCGTCAACAATCTGAGTTATTTGATGCAACTGGCAGGCTGACTTTATCTTTAGTTTTAGTGCAATTAACTCGTGGAGATGTTGTTGCTGCAGAAAAAGCATTTAAAGAATGGGGTAAAGTTATATTGCTACAGTAATTTATTATATAGTTCACTCCACGAATTTATTGGGATATTAAAAGATCTATCCTATTCTCTGCTTGTTACTACTTCTATATTCATAATTGGATTTTCTTTGTAGGTAATAACTGTCAGAACCCAGAATTATCCGTTTTGGAAAATTTGCTTCAAGCATATGATGAAGAAGATCCTGCTGCTGCCCACAGGATATTGAATTGTCCCTTAATTAAGCATATGGATGTTGAATACGCTATTTTGGCAAGAGATATGCCATTACCTGAAGGTTTACATCTCCAATCTGCAGCTAATAGAGATCCATCTGCTGCAATTGTTGATTCCAAAAAGGTACAAGATGATGTAAGTATTTAATATTTTCATTCAAAGTATGAATGCAGTATTGACCATATCACTTACTTTTCTAATTAAACTTATTATAATTAACAGATCACCATGGAAAATTCAGATGTATTTGTGGACAATGCACAATCCTCAAGTACTCAACAGAAAGAAGAAAATGAAGATGATGAATTGGCTGGAGGACTGTGTTAAGTATTAGGATGTGTACATTAGGCTTAAGACTTTCTTGTTGTTTAATTCAATAATTTTCATGCATTCTATTGAATATAATTTATGCTCATAAATGTTTAGCTCAACTATATATTGAGGCCAATAAGAAATTGACAAAAGAATAGCGAATTAGCTTAATCAGATCATTCTCTAAAATTTCAAATTAATATATAAATGGGATCTGTGAAAGTCACAAGAAGCCCCTTGAAAATATGCTTGTTATGACAAATTTTATAATAACAGTAATTGTAAGTTATTAGATGAAATATATGTATATTAAAGGTGAAGAACTATCGATAGTACTATTGATCTAGAAAAATATGTTATACATTTTTTTATTTATTTTTTTCCCCAATTATATTACTACTGGTGAACATAAACACTCTGTTGATAAGAAACTTTTATTGAACTCTATATATCTTATATACCTATATTCAACTCTTCAGGTACAAAACTTATCAGTCATTCCATAACATCAAAAACATTTTATCTTCAAAGTTATCTATATCATAGAGGTTAAAATGAATAATAAAAACTAACTAAATAGCTATTGATTTTGACTAACAAATATCAATTTATTCACTACTTCAGGTTTGAGTCTTGATCTCCTGTCGCGGGACAGATGTAGCTGTTACACACAGATATTTTCTAGTTACCGTTTTCATTGGTTCAACATCTTGATTTTCCAAGTATTCTATTGGATCTTTTTTCCTTGCTAAATTTGGTTTTTCCAGGTACTGCCTCATTATAATTATTGCATCTGATGTTGTAGTTCTCAATCCCTGGTGATTTTTTATTCTTTCATCCATAAATAATAAGAGATTAATCATCATCAATGGCAGGTTCAACTTCACTGTCTGAGTTCCTTCATTTTGATTAATGTTCTGATGATTGCATATTTGCCCAATCTCATGTTGGTCTGCATCACATGCCTGTTGGGAGTTGTCTACAGATCTGAATGCCAATTTTTTGAATATTTGATCTAATATGGTGCATATCCTTGCAACTGTTCTTAATTCATATTTAAACAATCTTTGTACAATTGAGTTTTTTTAATTTTTGAAAAAACTCTTGTGGCTTCATTTTCAAGTTTATCACCAATGCTTATTATTTTATTATGTAGACCAACCACTAAAGGAATAATCAGGAAATTGACTGTCTCGACCCTTACTTCGTGGAATATGCTCATATTAGTGTTTTTAAATGAAACTCACGGTCTCTAGTTAATTCCACAATATAATACAAGTTATTGAAAATTCTAAAAAATTGACAATTGTTTCGATATTGATATTGATTTATCGAAACAATTGTCAATTTTTTAGAATTTTCAATAACTTGTATTATATTGTGGAATTAACTAGAGACCGTGAGTTTCATTTAAAAACACTAATAATCAGGAAATATGTGACATAATTTTCACCAGAATTTTTATTTGTTATGAATTCAAATGGGCTTAATAAAGCTACAATTTCTTGTAAAACTTTCAAATCATTTTACATCTAATGCTTTAGAAGCATTGTGCAATTTTAATAGTGTCGCCATTACATGATACCGAAGTAAAATTATCCTCTGTACCATATAAAAAGTGTTATTCCACCTTCTTGAATAAATTTTTTTGTTTCTGTTTGGCCTCTGTTCCTCCAGAAGCTTCTCTGTTGCTTCTGGGCTCCTCTTAAAGTGACCAACAATATTTCTGCAATGTTGCAGTAAACTATTTAGTTGAAAGTCTCTCAGTCCATCATTGACTGTAAAATTTAATGTATGTGCGAAGCATGGCATGTTGCTAATTTGAAGAAGAGAACATGGATTTATGATATTAGTTGCGTTGTCAGTAAGAATACAAGTTATTTTATTTTGCCGATTCCACTGAGCAATTATATTTTCTAATACTTCTTTTATATTGTCAGCTGTATGGGAGCCACAAATTGGACTATCTACCAACACAGATGATTTAATCAGTCCTTTGTAAATAAAACAACACGTTAAGTAAATATATGCTTCTGCAGCTCTTGAAGTTCATAGGTCAGTAGTCAGAGAGAGTAACATGGTTTGTTTCGCACAACATGCTTTTCAATTTATTAGAAAATGAATCGTAGATAACAGCAATCATTTTATATCTAAGAATAGTTTTTGAGGGAATAGGATACTTTGGGTCAGATGCCTTCAAAAGCTTAATGAAATTGGGTTCATCAACTATTGAGAATGGATGTAAACCTCCAGTTACAAATAGTATTAGACATGTATCTAGTTCAGTTTTTTTCTTGTTAGAATTCTCATATAATTTGGATTTTTCTAGCAGTGATGGTAGAGATTGAATTTTTCTCTTCTAACTCACAGTAACCTCATCTCCTATATCATCACTCTCATTTTATAATAATAAAGCCTAATGTTTTCGTTTAATGTAATCTAACATATTTGAAGTATTGCCAAAAGTGGCATACTCCTTTTTGCATATGTTACAGACAACAAAGTTCTTAGCATATTTCTTTCTTCTGAAGTAGTCCTATACATTACTGAATTTCTTGTTCCTCACAGTAGAGTCACTTGTAGAAGTATCCAAAGATGTGGAAGCAAAAGATACTTCTCTATCGTCATCTACTTCTCTGATTGTCTTCTGCATTTCCTTTTGTCTGTAGAGCAGGGGTTCCCAAACTTTTTTGTACCACGCCCCCCTCTGGTTATTTGGAGACCCCCCACGACCCCCTACGCATATCAGCTTTCCATTTTGCAATACCCTATTTCCACGGTGCCGTACATTCCAACTCCTACTTGTACAAGTATGTGCCTACTTGATACGGTGAGTAGGTAGATTTTTCGATCACTGTTGAATGCGGTAACGCAGAATGGAAAGATTCAGTAATTGTACGTATGGTGAAAATTAAAACAAGTATTACATGAAAAACGAATATAATTACTGATACAAAATTTAACATTGTAACACAGATACATTTTCAATTTAAGGGACGTGAAACAATAGGCCTACCTACTTACAAAAACAAAACATAAAATGTAATTTAGTGAGATGGGTGCGCTTGCATGTTCTGGATAAGTTGACAGATCCTGGGCTGAGTTTCAGACAAAGCACAGCGTAGGTCACTTTCGACATCAAGTTTGCTGCGGTACTTGGTTTTGATCGCACAAGAGTTGAAAACGCTTTTTCGCACATGTATGTTGTTGAAAAAGGCAAGTACATCCGAACAGCTTTCTCTGAAACACTGGGGTAAACTTTTAAGTACTTTAACCAAAATGAGGGCTTGTCCATTTTGTCAAAATCGTATCTTGCAGCAGAGTCAGTTTTTATTTCTATTCCCTCCTCTTGCAACTCTTCTGGCAGCAACTGTATGTCCATGTTGAACGGATCGGTTGATAGTTTGTAAAACTCATCTGACAAGTTAGGAAAGTACCTGCTGAACTCCTCCTTGAGGTTCTTCAAATGGTCAACTATCAAGTTTTTCAAAAGCGGTCCTTCAAAAACGTCCTCAAAACATACTTCTTCTGAGACTGACACTACTTTGCTGAAACTTGAATAGTTGCTGGGGTTCATTGACACTTTACGTATCCAAAGTTGTAGTTTCTCAACGTACATCTTGATGGCTTCCCGATGTGTTACTATATTTGAGTCTGCACCTTGCAGTCTCAAGTTTAGGTTATTTAACGTGTCAAAAAAGTCTGATAAATAGGCCAAAATCACTTGGTTACAGGGTTTTTTGAACTCTGCACTAAGCTCGTTTTGTTTCTGCTGTGCCAAAAACGTTATCACTCCATCACGGAGTTCAAATAGTCTTCCCAACATATTGCCTTTTGATAGCCATCGTACTTCTGTATTAAATAGCAGCGTTTTGTGATCACTTCCTAAATCTTCACACAGAATTTTAAACAGTCGAGTATTTAATGCACTGTTCTTCACGTAGTTGACTACTTTAATACAAAGCTTTAAAACAGCATTGAGTTCGTTAGGAAGAGTTTTTGCTGCCAAGGCTTGGCGGTGAATAAAACAATGAATCCCAACCACATTAGCATTCTTCTCTTTGACCAACTGCAAAAAGCCTGAACGAGAACCCAGCATTGAAGGAGCACCATCTGTGCATACACCAATAAGTTTTTGCCAAGAAAGTTCGTGTTTCTTAAAAAAGGCTGATACTGCTTCCATCACATCTACAGCTTTAGTAGTGGTCAACAGCTCAGTAGAAAACATCAGTTCATCCTTCATTCTTTCATTTTCAATGTAACGAACATATACAATCAAATGAGAGCATTGTGCTATGTCTGTACTCTCGTCAAGCTGGATAGCAAAAAACGGGGATTTTTTTATTGCATCAGCCACCTGGTTTTTAATGTCCTCGGCCATATCATCAATGCGGCGTTTTACGGTGTTGTCTGAAAGTGGTATTTGTGATAGCTTTTGCCTACTATCAGTTCCAAGGCTGCTTTTAAAAGGCACGGTTTAACAAGCGTTTCACCAATAGTGTGACTTTTCTTTTCCTTAGCAATAATAAGAGATAATTCATAGGAAGCTTCAAGCACTTTTAGAGATGACTGAGCAGCAGATCCAGTGCTATCTAACTTCATGCGCTTTAAATTCTTAGATTTTGCAGCGAAAAACTCTTTAGGTTTGTCCTTTAAAGAGGCATGTTTGGTTGACAAATGTCTCAGAAGACGATTAGGCCTCATCGCGTCATTGCTTAATACCTCATAGCAAATAACGCACTGAGGGTGATCAACATTATCTTTAAGCAAGGAAACTAACCCATATTGAATATAATCGTCAATATACTTGCGTTTCTTTGCCGTGTTCATCTTCTCTGATTCAGCTTCACACAGAACTCACAAAACACAAAAAAAATTACTACAATTCAAACGTCGCAGCAATTACAGAACACCCACAATACAGCAAACACGCTGACTGATAATTCACGGAAAGCACTGTTGGCACAACGGACTGGCGAACGGACTAGTTACAACGCAAGCACTGAACAAACTGCAAGGAGTGCAAGGTTATTGACATTGGATTGAAGATGCGGTGGGGGTGGGCGTGGTAGGGGTGGTGGGACACTCGCACTCACGCCAAGGCCAAACGGAGGTATCGGTACACACACCCGTTGCGTATGACAGTAACTGCTATGGAGGGGGACGGTTTTGAGAATATTGAACTCTTGTGTGTTTTGTAGTTTTAAAAACTAGCCTTCTTTGATAAAGTTTACAACTTTGCAACGGGGAAATTTACGCCTTTTGTAATGGGGGAATTTACGTTCTTTGAAATGGGCGGTTTGAGTTCGGCAACACTGTTCTCTAATTTGCATATTAATTGATTTTTAAACAAAGAATTTTTGATCTGTTTTATTTTAAACAATGGTTTTAATTTTTTACAAACACTTGACCATTATGTCAAGTGAATATTCTTTATGTGGAACCGTGGAAATTGGTAAAAGAAACGTGGAAATTGAAACATTACAAAAACAATTTTGAAAACTTAGAAAGACTTTATTTCAAAAATCTGAGGAAATTATGTTTGTAATTTTTTTTATTTATTTCATTTGGGTGTCACGCCCCCCCCCCTGGACTTTCTCCACGCCCCCCCCCTGGACTTTCTCCACGCCCCCTCAGGGGGTGCGCCCCCCAGTTTGGGAACCACTGCTGTAGAGCATAAGATAGTATTACTGTAATAGTAGTACATATCAATAAACATAAACAAGCAATCTACCTTTTAGTATCAGGTTCCATTTAAATTTGTCAAATTTGTTTTATTTTAATTTTTTAGCTAAATTTTATTGAAAAGTAGTTTCCAATTTTCTTCTTCTCTCCGGGAGAGCGCTATTCTCGAATCATACGCAAACAGTATCATAAGAATAGAAAAGGATCTATTGATGAAGAACATTTCAGTGGAAGAGAGAAAGTATTATTTGTTCGTATACGAATGCAGTTGGAGAATGGCACCCCGGATATGGATAGATCAACGTCTGCGGTTTGAATTTCTTCTGTTTTTTCGTTTTGATTTGTTGTGCTAGTATCCAACCTCAGGGGAGTTATTCTCGAACTAAATGTGTATTTGTGTATACAAACGCATATGCTTTCTCTTTTTCACTCAACTGTTCTTCATCAATACATCCTTCTCTATTCGTAATTTCATATGAAATTGTTTACATATGGTTCGAGAATAGCAACCCAGAAGAACAAAAATATTTCAATGTGTTTCAACATTTTAAAGCAATCTTTCACTTACTGTTGTTCGGTGATTGACGATCTCTGAGAGTCAAAATGATTCGATTTCAGTACTACTTAAATTTCAAACCGATAGTTTATCAATTGTATCCAAAAAATATCGATAATTCTCCACCTCTAGTGTCTATGCCTCAGTATTAATAAGCTAGTTATTTTTGAGCTGACCGGGTAATTTATATATTTAGCCAAAAATCTCCCAATGCAAATGCAATATGCAATAAATGTGTATTTGCCTGCCGAAATATTTCTTTATTTTCTTGCTGTTAGATTCTGGTAATCAATATGGATATATGTATAATCAAATTTGATACTTGGTTAATACTACTAACTACTATGAATACTGGTAACTAAATTGTTTTCAGACATTAGTGTTAGTTTTTTCATTATCAACGAATCTATTCTTGTTCTCTTTGTTCCCATATTAAATTCAAATCACATTTTAGAAAGAAATCAGTGTCTGCTTCTAGTTCTTCATTGTAAATTTGTTTCATTCAATGTATCAACTTATTTAGATGATGTATTTTGAAACCAACAGCAATTTGGGGCTCCATTGACTTGCAACAAAAATGCATATGACTTATTTATTCCAATTTACAAGATTAAGGTAAACCGTAAGTCATTTTATTCTAATTAAATGTGATATGTGTGTTGAAACGTCAGAGTCGAAAGTTTTACACCATTTGTAAGTTATGATGTAACTGACATTACTGATGGTAACTAATAGAGATAATATATTTATATTAGAAACTTCCAAGTTACGTTTTTATTGATTAAATGTTTTTGAAAAACTTTTAATCATTTAGATGTTTTAACTTTGTAAATAATAATATTTATTTTGTTATTTGTATATTTTTTACTTTACATTTTTGTTATGGCGCAATTGGTAATTAAGTAGTCAATAGATATGAAAGATATATGTATGTTTGAAATCGGAAGTGATGTTATTTTCTTCTTCTTCAACTTCAAAAATTTTATAAAAGATAAAAATTTACAATTTGTTTCAAAGTTGAGTGTGCAATCAACTTCTAATTACTTTAAATGTTTATGTAAATAAATCACTTTATTAATTGAAATATATTATTAATTTGTTTACAGTAAAATAATTATTGTATATTACATAAACTCAAATTTCCTCTACAAAACACGCTTAGAAACTCAAATTTTGTATATTATATTGGATTCATGAATAGTGTGGTATGATTAAGGTTCTCGCATAGTCAATTCATGTATTGTAAGTCAGGGTTATGATTAAAAAAAGACATAAAAATTAGCTAAACTTGTACTCAGTTTGGATTGAATGTCAGATTAGTCTCAGTATTGAGCTAGAAATTTGTTAAATTAATAATTTCAGTACAAAAGAAGATGAAAGCTAGTTATTTCGAGGGCGTAATTAATATATGTTGAAGAGCCATTCATGTTCCAAGTTATTAAATTGATAAAATGTTCACATTAAACAAACTAATAAAAGGCAGATCAAGTACTCGCCTAGGCGGCAAGTTTGCTAATAAGTTAAACCTCCACAGTAATGCCACAATGTATTTTTTAAATTTTATGTGACCATTGTCAGCAATTTTTTATTTGCTAGTTTTTACACCATAAATTATTGTAACACGTTGTTCTAGTCGAATATCTTAATATGTAAAATTATTACAATATAAATGCTTAATAATTTTAAAATGTCATTTAGAAAATAAATTATTTGTTATCAAGAATATTTTATTTCACCTATTCTTGTTAATATCACCTACAATGACAACTTTATAATGTGTCATGTGGTTCAAATAAAATATTGCTTAGAAATACCCAGTATAGTATTTGTTATGTATTTAAACATTTAACTATTGTTTTATTACGAGTAAAGTGATACTTTTGTAACAAATCTGGAGGTTTGCTGGATGAACGAAGTGAGTCAAAAAAGTATCTTTTACTCCTAATTCTTTCTTCAGATGCTTATGTAAATTGTAAGAAATATTTTAATAAAACACGGTATGTACAATTAGTTTTTATTGCAATAATTATAAATAAACAAAATAACTAAGTCCATTTTACTTATATATAAACTAAAATATGTAATTTCCAATAGTATGGTCCACCAAAACTGTAAGTTTTTACCTTGTTTCATATAAATTTAGTCAGTTTTACTTTTTCCGACGCTCTTAACGGAAGTAAAAATACTTTTATTCACAATCGGTTAGTAATATGGACATTTCTTATCTTTAAAACGTTAGGAAAATGACTCATTACTTACCTAATTTCCATGCTAGCCGGAAGAGTACTTTTCCGGCTAGAAGCACTCACTTTTCTGAAGTATGGCAATATCATGCTAAGCTTTATAGTCTTTACTCATTTCAACAAAATATGCAAGCAGTATCGTTTCTAAAGTATGCTACGCACCCTTAATTGCGCACCATTTAATGTAAGACGAAAAATTTTTCTCCGGAATTATTAGACTTCTGGAGGAGTGTACTTGTTTAAGCAAAAAAAAAAATTCGTAATAGAAAGAATATTTTTTCACTTAATTGTCAAAACCAATAAACTTGTAATATTGACTAGCAACATTTTCATGAAGTTCTTTGTCGAAAAAAAATATTAAATTATGATAACAAATTTTATTAAAATTGATGTTGTTTTGTCTACGACCACTTAATAATAAATTAATATTTTACCTCCTAACTAGAAGTATATGGTACCCACATATCACTAGAGTGAATTATGATATTCATGCTTATGTTTCTGAAATATAACGTATCGAAATTTTCAGTATTAACACTTGTCATAACGATATTTTTGTAATTATCGCTGTCACCACTCTAATAATCGCTAGATCTTATTTTTTTTAACATGTAAATGTAATAACTCTAGACCATATTTTTACACTCTTATAATCGCTGTCACCAGATTTACAACTCTACCCTTTGGTACCGAGTTGTTTCTCATCAAAAAAAACCCTGTCACCAGATGTACAATATCTTGACCAAAATACCCCTACCTTTTTTTGGTCACTCTGTATTGATCCCGTCCTTCGGTTCCACCAAATTCTGTCTCCAATGAGCGGCTGAGCGTGTAAGGCAAATCCAGTCCGATTTTTGAGCTAAGTTCGCCTGATCTTAAAACGGATTAATCTTCCTTTGCTAGGACAGGGTTGTTCTCCTCGTTTCTGTCACACTTCCACGATTGTTACACTCTCCAGAGGGGAAATTATGGAGTAGGGATGATAGGTAAAATAAGGTAGAACCACCACGTTATACAAAAATTATATAATAAAAAAAAAAATTTCTCTGATTACACATATACAGATATATATATATATATATATATATATATATATATATATATATATATATATATATATATATATATAACCTTAACCCAAAAATACAATCCCGTATGACCCAATCAACTAAGCTTCCCTGGTATAAGTCTACCTATACATATATCTATCTATAATTGGTTTTTTTAATCCTACCCCTGTATATCATCATATAACTATTAAAAAAAAGTTATGAACAGAGTTCTCGTTTGTGCGATGGTGCGGCAAAACTATTCCTCTTATCGGCTTGGTCTTTTTCAAAGTGCGTGAGAGGCGTATGGTTTATTATATTCGTTTCCCAACTTTCTAGTCACCGGTGTCGAGAAAATAAATAAATATTATGTGTAAATACCTTTAATCGGAACGTTTCAGCTTACGTCGGTTCAGGTCGCCATTGACCTTCAAGGAATGAAAGCAAAATTTTTGTTCTATAAAATTCTGCTGAGCTAAGGAAAACAATTAAATTATTTATCGACTGGCGTTACAAGTTGCGAAATTCCCCAGTAACTAAATTACCTACGATAATTTATGCATTTACACTGGCAAAATAAGAAAAAGTTTTATTTTATAATCACGACTGAACAAAAGAATGATAACAATGTTTCTCTATAATAAATTTACTTCTAACCAAACCCACGAAAAATGGAAAACATACGCTCCGGCCTTTGTGTTAACAAGTACAAAATTAACCTCGCCTAACTTTCTATCTCCTTCCTGCCTACGAGGTGGAAGAGAATATGTGACCCAACAAAATGATAACTCCTACTTAACAAAATGAAACCTAACTTGTGTCAGGTTGGCGAAACTCTGCAAATTTTAATTATTCCAGCAAACACGGTAAATTATATATTTATCAGGACGAAAAACGTAACTGAGAGTGAACACCTGTGTCCAGTCTCTCTGAAAATCAACCAAAAAAATCAAATAAATATATTTGCTATCGCTACGCCTTGTATATAACAATTGACTTATACTCCCAAGTTCAGAATCCAGCTCGACCAATAACGAGTAAATATATCTCTAGTAAAAAAAATTATCCCAATCTGAATTTAATTCAAAAACTTACTGCGTTGTCAAACTTCCTCTGTCTCGCCGGGAATTTTCTTGATTTTCGCTATCTGCTTGTTCACAACGAGTCGTGCCAATAAACGGAATCGTGCTATGTCGAAAGGAAATTAGCGTAGAGGGTAATTCTACCGTTTGTGTATCGAAACAGGAGACAGTGTTCACCGTCAAGGAATAATCTCAGTATCCCTATCACCTCCTAACACAACGGAGAGAATTTTTACCTCTCGTACCGCTAACACTAAAAAACACTAGTACCGTTACCGTGGCAAGGGAAAAACCTTTCCCTTCGCGTGTTCGACCCCCGGTACACACTGCTGCTCCTGGTCTGTGTACACCCGTTTTTGCTTTCCCCCCGACTTCGGTTTTGGGGTTTTTGTCGAATTGCAAAAACAACTTTTTGTTTTTTGAATCGTGCTAGTTTTCGTTATCGAAATAATTGTATTCAAAACAATTATTTTGCGTTGACCCAGTAAGATGTTTTATTTTTTTCTATTCTGTTTTGACTTCGTATTATTTTATTAAACATAATGTGGGTCGCATTCCAGTTAATATTATGATTTAAAATAAAATATGTTTTACCGTGTGTTCTGAAATTTTCTACAATAAAATTATCTTTTAGGTATTCGTATTTATTACATTTTCTAATAGGTGTGGTGTATCGATATTTTACACAGTATCGCCCATCTCTATAGGTCACATGGATTATTTGACATACTCCAGAATTTTATTAATTTTGAAGTTAGTATTTTCAATACTACTTGCTTTCCTTTTAACACGAATATCGGATCAAATCGCTGCTGGAACTTAATAGGGATACAATTTAGATGTGTAAGCTACCGCATTGCGTAAAAATAAGTACTTACTTCCATAAAAAGTTCTTTTTGCATAAGCATTTCTGGTACAAATGACAGATTAAATAAAGTAAGTTAAATTTATCTGAGATGCTGGTCAAAGATTTCAGTCGTTCCTTTCAAAAAATGAATTGATGTGGTTATTTTCTTTCAAGTAGCTTCACTTCATTGGCGAAAGGAAAACAATACCAAATTATTACAAACATGCCGATCTCCAGGGTCGTGGACAAAGTATAGTATTCAACTCGCAATTTATGGCCATTATTATTCACTCGGGTGACTAGCGCCCATCTCCTACTTCTCGGTACGCAAACGTCACCCTTCGTGAATAAAGGCTATCATAACTCGCTTGTTTAATAATATACTATTAAAAGCTAGTAACTAATCAATTGTGATTAAAATAGTATGCATTCCATGCGGGACGGATAATTCCAGCCACACCTTTTAGCGGCCAGAGGCGCTAAAGTCTAGGCTGTAATGATCTACTTCCCCGCTAGGTACCTATGTAATATACTATTCTGCAATTCCGAGACTAAAGTGGTCACTTTAGTCTCACATGTTAGAAACTAAAGTGTCACTTTTAGACCCGAGGGATATAAAGTGACAGTTAAAATCACAAGGGATTCAAAGTACAAATAAAAACGTACATCCTCGATGCTTAGCCAAGCATTTTAGAAGTCCGTCCTCGATGCCCAGCCAAGTTTCGTAAAAGTCTATCTTAAGTAGTATTTATTTTGATTAAAAATGTATGTTACCGGAATTGCAAAAAATAGCGTATACACCTCTCGACTAAAGTGAGATTAATCCCTTGGGTGGATTGCTTTCCTCGGGCTTCACTGCGCTCCGCCCTCAGGAATCAAACACCATCTACGGGATTAAATAGGTCACTTTAGTCGCTTGGTGTATAATATACTATTACGACGTTGCCAATAGCAACGAGGCGCCGTCATAAAAATCAACCTTTTGGATTGACAAATGGGTTCAAAAATGTCGCATTTTACTGACGTTTGAAGACAAACAGACCGAAAAAGTGTGACGTCAGAACATGGCAGCTGACAGTTACTGAGGCAAAACAAATCAATTATTTACCTTCTTGTCTTGGCCATGGTAATATTTTAAAAGTTTATTCGTTTTTTCATTTGTAGAGTGACACTGCAATGACTATAAAGTAATTATGCCTTATTGCTTCGCTCCTAAATTTCCATCATATACTCTAATTTTGACATATAAAGTGACATTTTTCAAAACTGACTTCCGTTAGAAAACGTCACATTTTTCGTAACCCAGTTACATAATGAAAAATATTATGTAACTGGTGATGAAAAATATGAAAAATTAATTTTATCACCAGTTAATAAAAACAAGAGAGAAAAGAGGAAAGTTTAATGTCATATTATAGAAAAATAACAACTAGAACTGAAGAGAACTACTAACAATAGCAACTAGAACAATTTACTTTTTATTTTATGCATTATAAATATTTATGACACAGTTTGTTAGGTTAATAATAAAATAGCTATTTTCGATTTTAATTTAATATTAATGGTAAAATAATAAAGAGAAGTAGGAATCAAAAAGTGCTGTTTTCAAATTAGAAAAGTTAATTAAAAATTGTTAAAAAAATTTCTTTTTGTCAAAAGGAGTCACATAAACTAAATTTTCTTCTTGTCAAAATTAGATAAAATCTTGTATGAAACACGTTATGAAATGCTTTTTTGTGTAACTTGTGTCATTTTGCGGGACCTCGCTCGTTACACAAAATTATGCATTTCATAACTGGTTACATATTATCCCCTGACTGCTGTAAATATAATTGTGAATAATTTAACAAGTCTTTATTTCATTAAAACCGTTTATAAAATTTACAATGGCGTAAATGGTAGTTGTTGGCGTCAATGTTATCACTAACACCTGAAATAAATTACAGAATAAGTTTTTCAGTGACAGAACCATAAGGGATAATTCTATTAAAAACATTCTAATTTATTTTTATATGTAGTTTATCAGTTTACATAGTCCTTCCAAATATAAGATGTTTGTTTCTAGAGCATTGTTCTTTTTTACTTCTATCTGACCAAATATATTTTCAGCAATATATCGATCAATTATAATACTGCTTACATTTCCCAGACCAGAATTGTACTCACAGTGGTGGTAGTATAACATGTCTCGTTTAGTTTAACGTGCATGGAATTCTATGGCATATTTAATCAATAAAGTTTCAACAGTTCTATTTTGATTATTTTTCTTCAAAACATATTGTATTTGTCATCGCCACCTTTGTAACTGCAGTAACTTTCAAGAAAATTGTGATAATTATTGATTACTATGGTTTTTCATTTTGTTGGAAAACAATAAGCGGCATCTTCAAACCCATCTTTTCTTACAATATGTACATAAACAAAGTGTTTGCCAGTTCTATCGAGTCCTTTTTTGCTATTTTGCAATAGGCTAAGCTACAGAGATTTGGAGTGAGCATTTTGGGTAAAAAGTGTTAGAAGAAAACCAGCTGCGCCATTGCTTGGAGCATAGTTTCATATGATATAGTGAGATGTTTTTCACTCGACTTTATCATTCATAGATTAGAGTTTAATGGTGTTACAAAGCACTGAAACATAAGGTTTATTGTGCCTCCCCCCCCTCTATCAGAGTTGTTCTCGCTGCTACTACTACAGCTCGCCTTCCAGTTTCACAGTTCTAATGTTCTAGTATTTGGGACAGCTTCACTCTTACGAGTATCTTATCCGATGCATTATTTGCGTTGGCTAACAATGGCGAGGCATTCTAGAACTAGGTGATCCGGAGTTTCTTCCTCCTCCCCACAGAAACGACACTAGTCAATTCCAAATGACTTTTGGATCTAGTAGTGTCAAAGTTGCGCAGTAACTTTTTGGAGTGATCCGGCCCGGGAAGGCACCGCCAGAGTGCTTCTCTTTCGGTTTCCTCGTTCTTCTGAAACTCTTTCTTATAGGAGCATTTTCCTACACATCAGAAAGGGTCCGGGTCAATAAAAGGCGTTCGTGCTCCTTACTTGGCATCTTCCTTTCCTGTGATTCCCGAGTGGCCAGGAACCCAGACTAAAGATACCCTGCTATTCCTGCCTAGTTCATAAGTTTGCTTCGGCACCCCATACCAACTTTGAGTCAATGACATGGGAGCTCGATGCTTTGATAGCTGCTTGACTATCAGAATGATTCTATAAGCCACATTTCTGATAGTTTCTTTCTAGGTTCATTTCCACCCATCTTTCAATCGCAAGTATTTCTGTCTGAAAGATGCTTGGACATGAGTATCTGGTGCCAGACCCAAATACTCCAGCTCCTGTGGTGGATTTTGAACAATATGTGTACCATCTATATAATGATGTTTTCTTCGAGAGTTTGGGTGTTGTATTCTCTTTTCCAGTTTCTCCTCTTACTTAGCATCACAGTGAAGTTCTTTTCGATACTAGCTTTCTTGATCATTTCGTCACTGGGAAGATTCGCTGATGAGATGTATTTTGTTAGAGAGGACCAGGCTTCCTGATTTTTAATACTCTCATTGCCTGAACCTTCCCTAGATGTGAGATCTGTAATGGTCTCACAATCATGGCATACATCTATCGCAGTATTTTTGGGTTACAGCCCCAAGTCTTACCAGCCAGACTTCTGCACGCCATCAAAGCTTTTATTGTTTTACTAGCAGTTATTTCAACATGCATATTCCACAGAAGTTTATTGTCTGGGGTTATCCCTAGATATTTAACTTCAGATTTCCCCATTTAAAGAGAGGGGTTTCATAGCTGGAAGTGTTCTTCGGGTAAATGGAATTACTGTAGTGTTGTTTTGGTTAATATTTGGCCCCACTCAGAAGCACCATTGCTCAATCATTCTGAGGCCCTTTTGTACAGTTGGTCTAGTGAATCTTTTTCCATGCGTCATTAATATCTGATAACATAACCGACATAATTTTTAAGTCATGTCTCTTTCTATTAATAGTGAAGAACAGAACAAAATAATTTGACATTTGTCGGTTATGTTATCAGATATTAATGACGCATGGGAAAATATTCACCGGACCAACTATAATAGGTTACACAAGGTGCTCTCGAATTTGCCTCTGACTAATTAGAATTGTAATAATAATAATAATGTCTTTATTATTTTCAAATAACATATTCAAATAAAAATATAATATAGCGTAGGTACATTTGAAAATAAAAGGCGGAAGTTCAATCTTCGTAACGATAGGCGCTATAAAAGTTGCTCTTCCGCTTAACCTTGTGGTAGATACCTATCCAATACTGATCTGGTATATAGGCTCAGTGTCAATTAAAAAATGAATAAAGTAACAAAAATCAAATTAAGTTAATTACACCCGTGCTATCTATTGAATTAAAACTGACAAAACTAAGGTTTCACATATTTTTTTAACATGCAAAGGCAAAAAGTGTCTAATACCATCGACCGTTTTCAGGGATATGTCACCAAGAATTGAACCGTGCGACACTCCTGATAAAAGTGGAAGAAATTCCGAGAACGTTTTATCAAGCAAAACTCTTTGTGACTTATTTTTAAGATAATTAGCAATTAACGCCAGATAATTAGTGGAGAAACCTAAGTAATATAATATATTGATCAGTAAATCGTAATGTTACGAAACAGCGCACTGGTATAGTCCCTAAAACCGACTCTGTCTGAGTTAAAGTTTTGGCGGATACGCAGTTATAAAAAACTGTTTATGAGTTCACGACTATCTTATGTAAACAGACTTACTAGTAAAAATGGCTTTAATATAAATAAGGACCAATCAGCGGAAGAGTTAGTTGATAAAAGTGATCTCGTGAAATAAATACACCGAAATAGCAAACGGTAAATATAAATTAGTTAAGTGTTCATATAAATTAGTTTAAGTGAATATACTGAGTATATATAAATTAAGTGTTAGTGATTAGTTTAGTGTTTTAAATAAATTAGTAAGAAGCCATACCGAGTGTTTGAAATTTATCCCATCCGTAATAAAAACTTTTAATAAATAAGAAAAACATAACATTGGTGTCAGGTGTGGGGTAATATAAATAAATATCTACGTAAAAATGGCCAAGAGATTAAGGGACCTGAAAGTGGCGGAATTACGAGCGGAATTGGAAGATCGTGAGTTGGAAACGTCCGGTAAGAAAAGTGAATTAGTAGAAAGACTTAAAGTGGCACTGGAAAATGACGGCTTTGATCCAGAAACAGTTTTATTTAATGACGAGGCTTCCACCTTAATCTCGTCAATTTCTGCTAACATGGACGAGAAGATTTCTGCCATGCAAGAGAACATGGACGAGAAGATTTCTGCCATGCAAGAGAACATGGACGAGAAGATTTCTGGCATGGAAGAGAAGATTTCTACGAATGTGAAAAGCGATATTTCGGCTATAAAGAACGATATTTCTGCTTTGAAGATCGACATTTCTGTTAATATGGACGAGAAGATTTCTACTTTGAAGAACGATATATCCGCCGACATCTTATTGATGAAAAACGTCATTGCCGCTGACGTTGAAAATGAAATTTCGTCTCTAAAATCTGAAATTGAGAATAAAATGTCAACGATGGACGAGAAAATCGAGAATAAGATTACAACGATAGACGAGAAAATCAAGGAGTTGGAGGAAAAGATTGCCGATTCAAGAACGCGAAGCACGCCAGTGGAAGAAAAGAAGACCGAGCAAACGAAACCTTGCAAGCCAGAAACAGTATCTAAGTTTGAAGACATTGGCAGTTTTACCCGAGTCAAGGCCCCAACGTTCGATGGAAAAATGTCGTGGACCAATTATGTGAAACAATTTGAGGTAGCCGCTAGAGTGAATAATTGGTCAGATAGAGAGAAGGCAGTGAACTTAACCATCGCGCTTCGCGGAGATGCCTTAGATGTACTCCAGACGATACCTTTGGAAGAAACGGATGACTTCGAGCAGCTGAAGAAGAGGTTGGACACGCGTTATGGTCATGAACATCTAGAACATTTGTACAGATTCCAGCTGAAGAACCGAAGGCGGAAACGTGACGAACCCCTTTAAGAGTATGAAATGAATATTGCCCGACTAGTTCGATTTGCTTATCCATCAGCACCAGAGAACATGATGGAATGTCTGGGAATACAGGCCTTTATTGATGGCTTACGTGACCCCGATATGCAGAGGACGCTTCGATTAGCCCATCCTAAAACATTGGCCGATGCATTGACCGCTGCTCTTGAATATGAAGCAGCCACGATGGCTTCGGGATACAACAAAGGTTGAACCATGCAGGAAGAAGATAACGATGACAAACTTGATCAGATCGTCAACTTGTTGAAAGGTATGGCATACAAGAGGCCGAAGAAGATCAAATGTCGGAAGTGTGGCGAGCTAGAGCACGTACGCAATCCGTCTAAGCTCCCCAAGACTCCTGTAACCCAAGAACTCCAGCCACAGGGGAAATCAGACGGAGGTGAACATCCTGCTGATGTGAATCACCGAAAAGCCAACTCTTTGTCCAGACGGCCATGCCCAACAGACTGCTCCCACTGCAACAAGGTGGAATCTAGGGAAGCTGCAGTTTCAAGAACTACTGTAGTCAACGAGGAATGGTCACCCACCAGGATCAGAGAAGATCAAGAGAATGATCCTCACCTGAAGATGATTCGGCAATGGAAGAAAGAAAACCGGCGACCTACCTGGCAAGAAGTGTCAAGATTTTCACCGAAACTCAAAGCGTATTGGGCTCAGTGGGACTCCCTTGTCCTGGAAGAAGGCATATTGAAAAGAATCCTTGAGAACGATGATGGTTCCGAGAAGAGAAGACAGATAGTTATCCCGAGAGCGAGAGTAGCTGAGGTACTGAAGAAGTTACACGACAGTCCATCGGGAGGTCATCTGGGAGTGAAGAAAACCCTTCAGCGAGTCCGTGAAAGGTTTTATTGGATGAACAGCTCCGACGATGTGAAGGACTGGTGTAAGAAATGTACGACTTGTGCTACGAGTAATGGACCACATCGCAAGAGAAAGGCACCCATGAAACAGTACAATGTTGGAAGCCCTTTCGAAAGGATTGCTTTAGATATCGCTGGACCATTTCCGACGACAGAAAATGGTAGCAAGTACATACTGGTTGTAATGGATTATTTCACAAAGTGGGTGGAAATTTACGCTATCCCGAACCAAGAGGCCACAACTGTCGCGGATGTATTGGTGAAGGAATTTATCAGCCGATATGGAGTACCCTTGGAAGTCCACAGTGACCGGGGAAGAAATTTTGAAAGCCATCTATTCCAGGAGATTTACGACAAGCTGGGAATGAAGAAGACCAGGACAACAGCTTTACATCCACAGTGAGATGGAATGGTCGAGAGAATGAACAGGACTATTGGAAAATACCTGTCCAAAGTAGTATCCAGCCATCAGAGAGATTGGGACCAGTATCTTTCCCTATTCGCATTGGCTTATCGATCTGCTGTCAATGAGTCCACGCGTGTAACACCGGCGAAAATCCTGTTTGGACGTGAAATGAGGCTTCCTTGTGACCTGGAATTTGGCTGCCGGCCTGGAGAAGATCTAGCAGGCGAAAACTACGCAATCCAATTGAGAAGAAGGCTGGATGATATTCATGAATTAGTTCGAACAAATCTTCAAGTTGCCAGCGACAGAATGAAAAGTCGGTACGACACGCAGGCCAAGAAGGCGGTAAAGAAGGGGACAAAGTATGGCTGCACAACCCGACGAGGAGAAAAGGATTTTCTCCAAAATTACAAAAATCCTGGGAATGTCCATACTTAATCAAGAAAAGGATCAATGATGTTATATATCGCATAAGCAAGATCCCCAACGGAAAACCAAAAGTAGTTCACCAAAACCGACTAGCGCCATTCGAAGGAGACCATGACATCGAGAAAGAAGTAAACCTTATTCGAGATGTGTCTGACCCCACCTTCGATGAATTTATGGGCGCGTATGGAGGTACCGGGAAAGCTAGATATGGAGTCACTTCGGAACAACAACAAGATTTGTTCACTCTCCCGGAAGATTATTCACTGGCATACAACATCCCCGCCCGTATCAAGAATGCACGAGGGTTGGCAACCGTCTTTCGAAAGAAGTTCGAGCAATTAGAAAAACTTGAAGACCAGATTCCAGCTCCTGGCAAGACACTGAAACTGAAACATAATTCGCGGTACGTCTTCTACGTGGTAACTAAAGATGAATTTAAAGATCGATCTACCTACCGCGATGTGTGGGAAGCAGTTCGTAACCTCCGAGATCATGTGTTAGAATCCAGCGTGAAGAAACTGGCTATGCCTAAGATAGCGAGTAACCAGTTGGATTGGCGAGTTATCAGGAACATGGTAGAGGTTATCTTTAGAGATACCGGTGTCCAGATATTAATTTGCAGCTACAACCCCCGTTATCAGTATCCGATGAAGACGGTGCCCTGCTATTTCCATAAGATCGGAAAGTGTAGAAATGGGGCCAGTTGCCGATTCAAACATCCAGTCTCGGCTACACAAAAGTTCCAGGAGGAACTTCCATTTAAGGAGGGGGTAATGTTACGAAACAGCACACTGGTATAGTCCCTAAAACCGACTCTGTCTAAGCCAGGTATAGAAGTTAAAGTTTTGGCGGATACGCAGTTATAAAAACTGTTTATGAGTTCACGACTATCTTATGTAAACAGACTTACTAGTAAAAATGGCTTTAATATAAATAAGGACCAATCAGCGGAAGAGTTAGTTGATAAAAGTGATCTCGTGAAATAAATACACCGAAATAGCAAACAGTAAATATAAATTAGTTTAAGTGAATATACTGAGTATATATAAATTAAGTGTTAGTGATTAGTTTAGTGTTTTAAATAAATTAGTAAGTAGCCATACCGAGTGTTTGAAATTTATCCCACCCGTAATAAAAACTTTTAATAAATAAGAAAAAAATTACAGTAATTTATTGTGTCAAAAGCTCTGCTAAAATCCAATAGCACAAGTAATGTACATTTACCCTCGTCAGTGGCTTTAATAATATCAACAATATAGGCATAGCCCATACACTCGAAGCCAAGCTCCGTTAGCCGGTAGAGCAATAGCATATAGTAATACTGTTGCCCGCGCGTATTTCATGATCTTTTCATTTGAACATCTCAGAAACAAATAAGAATATCGCAAAACCAAGATGAATGTTTTGAAGTATGAAAATTCTTCTTTTGAAATCGTTGTTGTAAACTGAAATCGTATCATACCTGTCGCATTCAGGCCTGCTGGAAAATTGCATAGTAAAAAGTTCAAATGGCCACAGCTCGAAAACTATGCATCGGACAGTGCCTGCTTTTTGCACACATAAAGTTTATATTAAAAATCAGTACTGGCCGGAGGATCTACGCTACAACTAAAAAAATAACAGTTATATTACTTTTCCGCCCAACCTATCTAATATGCGAGAAAAGTATTGGTTTATCCACAAAAAAGTTGAAATTTTGAAAAAAAAATTTGAGTTATTTCTACGTTTTTCATCAAAAACAACACGAAAAATGGTTTTTAGAAAAAAAAATCCTGTGTGTATGTCGTCGTCGTTGTCGTCGGCCACTTTTCGTTACATGTCTTGTTAGGACGATACAGCCTCCGGAGTGCAACAAGTCAACAATTTTATGATTGAATATTGTTCAGGACATCTCACAGATGAACCCTATTGATTTTCAGCTCACAATAGCCAGCACAACGGGTAATATGGTACTTGAAGTACATTTTGTAATTTTTTGAGAAATTTCAGTTTGTTAGCACGATACAGCCTCCGGAGTGCAAAAAGTCACCAATTTTATGATTGAATATTATTCAGAACATCTCACAGATAAACCCTATTGATTTTGAGATTACCCCAGTCAGTACAACAGGTGCTATAGTACTTTAAGTACGACATTTTTGTTATTTTTGGAGAAATTTCAGTTTGTTAGCACGATACAGCCTCCAGCGTGTATACAAGTGACCCATATTATGATTGAATATTGTTCACGGCATCTTATAGATGGACCTTATTGATTCTTAGCTCACCAGAGCTAGTACAACAGGTGGTATGGTACCTGAAGTGCCACATTTTTTTGTCTTTTTTGGAGAAATTTCGGGTTGTTAGTACGATACAGCCTCCGGAGTGTATACAAGTGGCCAATTTTATAATTGGATATTTGTCAGGGTGTCTCATTCAAGGTGTCTCACAGATGTACTCTATTGATTTTCAGCTGACTATAGCGAGTACAGCGGATCCTATAAATCCAGATGTACTGCATTTTTGTTTACTTTTGGAGAAATTTCGGTTTGTTAGCACGATACATCCCCGAAGTGTATACAAGTGACAATTTTATGATAGAATATTATTCAGAGCATCTCACAGATGCGGAAAAGTTAGTTTTAGTCTTTAAAACCGTTTATTTTTTTTTAAACTGCACATTAGGCAGTTTTCACGATTTTTTCCTAAACTATCGGTCGTTCGATTTCTCAATTTCTTCGTGTTTTTATTCTTTACAATTTCTCTCTTGACATCACGATTACCCTAACAATTTTAATTTTATACGCAAAAAACTTAAGATAAAAGCGATTTTTTGCATAAAACTGTTAATAACAAAGTTATGAATAATAAAATCTACTGAAAAACATCTCACTATATCATATGAAACTATTCTCCAAACAATGGCGCAGCTGGTTTTCTTAACACTTTTTACATGAAAAAATCTCAGTAGCTTAGCCTACAATGTAAGTTTGTATGACCTCTACGCTTCTTCCAGGTAAACGCACATAAGTATGTGAAATTTTTCATTCATTTGTTTTGATATTACAGCATTTCCCAAATCACTTGCATATTAATCCCAACATAAGGACTATTCAATTTCATATTCTACACAATATTTCTTGTGGCTCCTTAAATATCACTAACACAGTCTCTTTTTTTCTTTGGTACTTTAGGATACTGCTGGACATGTTTGCGTGGGCGAAAGCTAAGGTTTTAAGCAGTTGGAACGAAGATTATAAAAATTAAACGAAAGGACTTTTTTATAAAAGTATTCAACCACATATTCCCAACAAACCATGGTTCCAAAAATCACAATTGAATAAGGTAGTAATATCTAAAATTTGTAGACTCAGATTCAATCACACATTAGTTCAGTCACATCTATTTAAAATTAATCTTGAAGATTCACCCATGTGCGATTGCGGAGAGGAAGGAAACGCAGAACATAAAATTTTAAGATGCATATTGATTCAAAATCAAGTTAAAGAGCTGAATAAATTTATTTATAATAAGAACAATCAAATAATGGTTCCTTATAATTTAACAGAATTAATTAGATCAAATAACTTTGAATTATACAAAATACTGTATTCGCATATATGTAAAATCGGTCTTGAAATTTAAATAGATAAATACTAGAATACTTATATTATGTACATTATAAATTATATCCATAAATGTATCTTCATACCTATTGTGTATACTAGTCAATCCGTGGTCCTCTTGTTTGTTGAAGTCGCTCTGATCGACCCCTGTTATTAAAAGAAAAACAAAAAAGAAAAAAAATAGAAAAAATATATACAAAAAATAATAATAAAAAAGAAAAAATAAATAAAAATAATAATAAAAAAAGTTAAAAAGATTTAAAAAAAAACAATTAAAAAAATATCAAATAAAAAAAAGATGTAAATTCTAAAATGTAGATAAAAAAAATGTATCATAGTAGAATAGGTTTAAGATTTAAGTTTAAAAAATGTGTACATCCTTGAGCAAAATGTTAAGCTGGCGAATGGACATAGTATCCGCAGCCAAGGAAAACCAAATCACACACACATAATATGTTTCAAGGCAAATATTTATATTCAAAATATGATCCAACGTTGTGACATAAAACATCATCAGTAAAGTATATTTCATGACTCTAGGCGTGGACCTGTAATAATATGAGACTTGCTTTGAATCAGACCTAGGTGTGTAGGATACCCACTTTACCATTCACTGTTGGGTTCTAATGAACAGTGCTGTTCCTTAATGACGTTGGAATACAGTAGTAAAGCCTACACAGAATTCACGCAGATAAATAATTTTAGTAGTTGATGCGGATGACACAAACATTCCTTCCGTCTATTTGAATCAGCCTTACATTGAATATGTCTGAGTGAACGTTAGTTATTCAATTAGCAATGCTACACTGCATTCTTTATATCACATACATGATAAAATAATTCAGGACATAAACATAATTCGGTCTTTATTGTAACATGATACCTACAGTGACGTGTGATTGATTTAATTCTTGAAATTTGATATTAATCGACGGAAATATCTTCATAATTTGTTAGCGGCCGGGAACTGGCAATTAAATTTCATTTATAAACTTAAAACTACAAAATTTTTCAAAAATGTAGTTTCAATTTCAGGGCAAAATAATGTTTGTAAACAGGATAAGTGAACAGTGTCCAGAGTTTGTACTGCATTTGTTAGAATATTTCAAAGCAAATAATAAACCTTTAGTACCTTTATCAGCAGTTTAGTAACGAGTTACAGCATCCCTAAAGATGAGCGTGAGTGAAAAAATAACCAGGTTATTTAAAAAATTTAGATTATTCTCCTCTATAGCTTCTAACAGTTCTCTACCTGCAGCGTTTGTTAGGTCGCATCCCCAAACTCCATTGTGACAATTGAAATCCCCTCCGACTATAAATGGTTTTTTTAGATTTTGAAAAAAATCATTCCATGTCCTCCACGAAACTTTATTTTTAGGTTCACTGTATAAAGAATAAAATTATATTATATAACTATCTGAAAACTGTATTTCAGCGCCTATGCACATTACTCCTGGTATAGTTTTTGTCAATATTCTCTTTAAAACAAAAACTTTTCTTTATTAAAATAGCAACTCCTGGATACCCATCATCTCTATCACTCCTTATCATATTAAAACCTGTGAAATTAATAATTGAACTTGGTTTGAACCAAGTTTCATTAAGCAAAGCTATCTGAATGTTTTTATCAAATATAAATTTTTCCAGAACTCCCTTATTTGAAACTACCGATCAGCCGTTCCACTGGACCAACTTAAACATTTTCAATTTCAGTAACGTATTTTAATAGATCGTTTCTAAGATCATCACAAATTCAATTTTCATTTTTATTTACTAAATTTTTTTCTAAAAAGCTATTAATTATATTTAATATTTCATTAACAAAGCTAATTTTATTCTTTTCATTTTTTAACATATTCTGATAAGACGATACGTTTCTAAACGACTCATAAGCCGCCTGAGACGCTACATATGGAATTTCCAAAATTTCCCGGTGTTCTTCTGGTAGTACGCTTTTTCTAGGTATATACTCGTTCGGTTTTCATTTTTTTGTTACCATGTATCGAGATCCAACTACTCTGTTTTTTACTACTGCTGCATAACTGTTTTTATGTTTTTCTTTCGCCTCATTATATGATATATTTTCAACTACCATCGTTTCTTTAATATATTTTTGATTACTGTATTCGTCACATTTATTTCCCTCCATAGCGTTGTGTTCGCCCCCCACACATTATACAATTTGGATTATTTTTTAATTCGCATGCTTCCTGATCGTGATTTTCTCCGCAATATTTGCACCTGACTTTACCCTTACATTGCATAGCTTCGTGGCCGTATCTTAAGCACTTTAAACATTGAGTTACTTTAGGAATATACATTTCTACTTCGTATCTAAGCCTTTCTATTATAACTTTTTTTGGTATCATTTGTCCCCTGAAGGTAACAATAATAGTGCCTGTAGGTATTAATTGCTTGCTTTCGTCTCTCCTAAACATCCTTTAAACATATTTTATTTTAATATTTTGTCCATATTCTGGTTTAATTAAATTTTTTAATTCATCTTCAGTTATATCTGTATCTACCTGCTTAATTACTCCCGTTTTTTGGACGAAAAAGTTAGGAATATATACATCGTAATTTCTTATTTTTAACGTTTCTGAATCAGTAAGTTTATTAGCACTTTCAATATTATTTAATTCTACCTTTATTTTATTTATTCCTATGAAAGAAATATTTATTATATCATCTTTAATCTCCGGCACTGCATTTAGAATTAATCTAGCAGTTCCAATTTTGTGTAACCTACCTATATTTCCATCTTTGTTTTGTATGAATACATAATACGGACCTTGATCTCCAATACTATATTTATTCCTACCTTTTTCAATCACTTTACCAATATTAACATTATTTATGTAGTTTTTACTTACGTTTTTATTTTCATTATCAATTTTTGGTTTTGATTCTCACCAGAACTATCTTCTAAATCCATTATTGTATTTTCTTCATTTTGATTCGATACAATCGTTTCATACACTATATTAGTTTTTCCCCGATCGGGTGGAATTTTCAAGTTTGTAGACATAACCTGCAATCACAAACTTCCTCTACACATTAAACACAACCAACCGTTCACTGTGGATATCGTAGTCAAACTGCTTGAAACATATTATCATACTAGTTTTATTATCTAACTAAAAAGTTTGGTTATTTTTAGATGTGTAATATCGTTTTTGATCTGTTTGTGATATAATAGTGCAATATGCAATTAAAGACAGAAACTAATGTTATATTTTTGTAATCAGGAAATATATGGCTAAATTATCAAAAAATACCCATTAAAGATATTGAATTTTTTTAACAAACCCGGTATATACAATTCAACCGGTTGATACAGTAAAATACTGAAACTTTATTGTGTGTGATGAAAAATGTGGAGGTCAAAATAACTTACTGGGTTCATATATGACCCACATTTTTTGTATTCATTGAAGGGGCTATGAAAACAGATATTCAATTAAATTGCTTTAATTATTTATGTAGCATGGAAGATACGGACATTGAATTATATAAATAATCATTAAAACTTAAACATATAATAATGTATTTTTCTGTACTGTACATAATTCACTGATTCCATATATCGACATTTAAATACTAATGTACAGGGTAAAGTAAAAAAAAGTAACAGTAATCATAGTTTCTAGAATAATTTAGACATTTTATAAGATATATCTATGACTGTCATATATGTATTTATGATAGGCGAAAGAGGCTAACAATATATTACATTTATGTTCTGTTTCAAAATTGTGTGTTCTATTAGAGAAAATTAGTTTTAATTTGTGAAAGTGAACCAGTATGTTGAGTAGTGTCTGGTACACACAAATGCTGGCAAATTAAATGTTGAATTGATTTAATCATAAAAATCATCTATTTCAAACTTTCACAAAAAAAATGGACCGTGGAATTATTCCACCAGTGGTTAGTTTTACTGATGTACAATAAATGATATTACCAAAAGATACTAACTAATTTATTTTTGTTTGTCCAGAAATATGTGGTGTTGATTTGCCGAGTATCAGGTGTAATGAACCATTATCCCCTGGCATAGAAGACGAGTGATTCATTGTGGGAATATTGATTTGAAGATTATGTTTGCGGAAAAAAGTTTAAAGATAAAGATGCTATTATTCTCAATAAAAAATTAGCTATAAATTGTCTTACAGAACAAGTAGCTATGCTGAAAGGTGAAACAATTGTAGTGAGAAGACTTCATCTTCCAATTTGGATTAGCCTCCTAAAACATCGAACTCGAAAGTGATTCCAGCATCAGAAACTGTAATAACTGAAACAATTCACAATACAGGGCATTAGTGAGGCAATTATTAATTTACATGCTGATTTGAACTAGGAAAAAACTTAACAGACCTAACGGTTTGTCGGTTGGTTCTTTTCAAACTGTTGATTTTAAGTTGAAAGCTGATGTGTTGTCTACAAAGGGTTTGCACCATTACTATGTTACACAATTTTCTGAGTCTACTTAATATCAACTATTCCAGCATCTCTCTGGTGGTTTGCGAGACATTGGTAGAGGATTATCTTGCCATTTATAGTTATTTTGAAAACACATCCATATATTTGTCTCTATATAAATAATAATAGCACTATAAATAATTTTGTGAATGGCATAGTTAGAATTAATTGGCAGAACTTTGGGTTTGAAAACTCAACGTTTGATGATATTCTTGATTCTCTATGGGGAGCTCTAGTCAAATAGTGGATAAAAAAACATATACCTACCAATAAATTTTGTGCTTCAAAGGAGGAAGCTTGCAAAGTAGTTCAGAAATAAATTAAAACAGCGCAGAATGAGGTTTTCTGTTGTTGAAAAGCGTTCGAGCGCCAGATATTTTAGTGTTTTAAGTGAAACTCACTGTTTCTAGCAATTCCACAATATAATGAAAAATGTTGAAAATTCTAAAAAATTGACAATTGTTTCGATAACTAAATATCATCGTCAGAATGACAGAAGTTACATTTCATTTGATGCCTATATATTTAGTTATCGAAACAATTGTCAACTTTTTAGAATTTTCAACATTTTTCATTATATTGTGGAATTAGCTAGAAACAATGAGTTTCATTTAAAACACTAATATGAGTAGATTCCACGAAGTAAGGGTCGAGACAGTTAATTTCGCCAGAAATTTTAATGATTTGCAGGCTTACAAGGATACTAGGAAGAAATGCAGGAGAAAAATTATTCAGGTCAAGCGCAACATTTACTGTGATGCGATATGGAGTTGACATAACATAAATATCAAGTGGAGTTTTACTGTTTTAAACGAAACTAACTGTTTCTAGAAAATATTTTGACAAAATGTTGAAATTTCTAAGAAACTGCCAATTGTTTCGATACTATCGTCAGAATGACAGAAGTTACATTTCATTTTATACTATATTCTCATTCTTTTTGTTGTTTTCACAAGTCTATATCATGGATTGACATTGTAAATAATTGTGTAGTTAGATGAGTCCCTCTTGATGCCAAGTGTTTTTATGGTTGTAGTGTTCTGAACCAGTAAATGTTTATTGATGCTCTTCTCAAGTCCTTTGAGTGCTCTTGGATCATTCGACGCCAATTGTCGGATTTTTAAACCACCACATTCAACAAGTTGAATCAGTTGATTGCGTATGAACACTACTTCATCAATAGTTTTAGCACAAGTCAATAGATCAGCCACATAAAAGTTACATTGTTGAATTTTGAGCTAATTGATGAAGACATTTGTATTGCCAGGTATGGGGCACATGAAAGTCCAAATGTAATCGTATTCAATTGATATGTTTGTTCCTCGCCTTTTTAGTCAGTCCACAAAATTCTTTGATAGTTGCGGTCTTCAGGTTTGATAAGAAATAGTTGACACATTTTTTCTATGTCTCCAGGCAAAATAATTAGGTGTTTGCAGAAACGTAGTAATAATGTCATCAATTCTGGCTGAATCGTTGGGACGACCAAGAGCGTGTCGTTTAATGAAATTCCTGTTGAGCTTTTTACAGAACCGCCGAAAAGAAATCTTACAGCGGCCGTCAGACTCCCTGGTTTAATGACGGCATGATGAGGCAGATAGAATCCTGATTCAGTTGACTGAATGTTATGTATTGCAGAAAAATGCCCGAGATGTATGTATTAATTTAAGACCTCGTGGTATTGTGTATTTAGTTCGGGATTCAATGATACTTTTCACTGTAGACTCTGTAATCGTTTACGTGCCATGGTTAGAGTTTCGCCGAGTTTTGATTGATTTTCGTTAAAAGGTAGTGCGACAACGTATCTTCCGTCTTGGCGTCTCTGTGTAAGCTTGGAAAAATGTTCTTCACATACTGTTACTGCGGTGAACATAGTGACAAGGAGTTCATCGATCCTACAAAATGTTGACATATCAAACTGAAGTTCTTCGGTAAGGTAGCAGGTACGCGTGCGAAACGATCGTGCAGAAGGTGCACTCCCCCCTGACCCATCCATTCTTGGTTTTCTGTAAAAATAGTTCAGGTCCGCCTTCTGGCGACAGATCTATTTGACCTACTGATAATAAGACAATGCGATGCCGGTGCCTAAGAGCATATCAACAGGCGCGACTTTATGAAATTCGGTATCGGCAAGCTTTATATTCTTAGGTATACATAACATGTTTCGCTGTATCGGTTCTTGTAGTATGAAGTTAGAGATAGTTGGGACAAATCGATTGTAACCTGTAGTTCGTAATGCTATTGTTGGTTACCATATTCTTTGAGAGAGTGGTGCAACCATTCAAAACTCCGGTTGGAATGGAACATTACTGGCCTCGAAATCCAAGTTTCCTTGAAAATTCCTCAGTTATGAAATTTGAAGTGGCGCAGGTATCGATTAGCTTGCGACATTCAATTGGTTTATTGGCCTCCTTGAATGCATTAATTTTTGCCGTTACCATTAATGTATCCATGGATGTAAAGACGATAAAAGCGACTGGCTTAGGTGTCGATAACTGTTGCGGTTCTAGTAATGTTCTTGACGACTGTTGTGTTTCCGGCGTGCCTTTAAGATTTGTTGTTTCATCATTTATTGTCGAACTATGTTGTCATTGATGTAATAATGTATGATGGCGAGCATTGCACTCGCGGCAAGTACCTTTTGACAGACATTCTCGCATTCCGTGTTGTTGACCAAAACAGTTGAAGCATAAGTAATTGTTACTAGCTGATTTTCGTCGTTAATCGATCTGTTGAAAGGTTGCGCAATGATAGATTGAATGTTCTTGAGAACAAATAATGTATGCAGATGATTTTTTCGATGAATTTGTTTGAGGAGTTTGATGTAACAAATGCTTGGGTACTACGGAAGTCCGATTTTTTAGTTTTGAAATCATTACATATGTTATTATGTTTAGGTTGATCAGTTATAGTTTATTTACGATAAAAAGACGATGATGTAATTTTTAGTTACTTTCCTGCTTATCAGAATAAATATTAATTTACCAACCGTGAATACAATTTATCCTCAACAGTCAGGGCAATTTACAGCTAACGGGTTGGCAAAACTTCAAGACGTTGTCAAATCAACTGGTAAAATTCCCCAGTTTGTTTTGACGTTTATTGACATTCGATCATCGTCTAATATTTACAAGTTTTTTTGGTGCTTTTAAATTCATTGCTTCTTTAAGATTAAATAAACAGTTATTTTCATAACTAATTATTTAGGCAAATCTGCAGTGTGTGGTTAATAAAATGCCGAAGCGGCTGAACAGAAAATGTCAAGAGGTGGTAACATCTTTAATGAGCTATTTTGAACGATAATGTCGAAATGGAGGCCCGCTTCCTGCTGTAAGAGACGTAAGTAATAGTATTCGCTATTTGTATTCATCATTATTAATATTATTGTTACATATTTAAATGTAAATGATTAAATGTTTTTAATGTTAGGTTAGATTAATTAAACTTGATAATATATTATTCTTTCATAAATTGAAGTAATTATATTGTAGAGTTGCAGAAGCTTTACAACTTAGCGCTACCACTGTTAACCGTATTGCCGTCAAGCATAATAGAGGTGAACAGCCTAAAAGCCCACCTAAAAAGAGACAACGCATAAAACCTACTGTTAAAATTGATAACTTTGATCAAAATGCTTTCCGAAATGTTATATACGAAATGTATGGAAACAGTGAGTATATTGAATTTACTGTTCTATTTTATTCACAATTAACTAACACAATATTTTTTCAGAGGAACACATAACCTTGAAAACTTTAAGAGACAAACTCCAGGAGCGTGAACTCTTTAATGGTTGTTTAACATCACTCTGGAAGATAGTGAAAAATATGGGATTCAAATACCAAAAAGATGATCCTCGTCGTGGTTTAATGGAGTTGCCACATATTGCATTAAATCGTGTACATTTTCTACATGAATATGTCAAGATAAAAAGGGAAGGTTTATATCAATTTGTGTTTTTGGATGAGACCTGGATATTTAAAGACGGTACTGTTGGACGTTCTTGGCAAGATGCTAATCATAGACGCGTGAAAAAAACCAAAATTGGTGGTCCAAGGTAATTGAATAATAAAATGTAGCAATTAATTTATGATGTACTAACATTCCTGCCATTTTAAGACCTTTTCAAATATTTACTAGTCACACTATTTTTTTTAAATCTATATAATTATTAATTGTTGTTTTGAGCTATGCAGTCTATCTAGGAAACTTACTAGTAATTTGTTATTTCCTTATTGTAGGTATATAGTATTGCATGCTGGTTCCTCTTCTGGATTTATTCCTGGAGCAAGGCTGGTTTTTTGCATTGGTTTGAATACCAGCTTCTAGTGAACTTGGAAGAACCTGCCACAATTGTAATGGATAATGCAAGTTATCACAGTACAGTGATCAATAAAGTACCAACAACAGCTACAAAAAAGGCTGATATACAGAACTGGTTGATACAAAATGATATTCCTTTTGAAAATACTTTCCTCAAAACCCAATTATTGAATTTAGTACAACGGTAAGTTGATATAAACATTTTTCCATATATTATGGTAATACTTAGATAACTTATTTTGTTTAAATATATGCATTTTTGTAGGAATAAACCACCAACAGTATATGAAGCTGACATATTATCTAAAAAATATGGTCACAAAGTGCTTCGACTTCCCCCTTACCACTGTATGTTCAACCCAATGGAACATATATGGGGCATAGTTAAACATTTTTATAGAGATCATGTGGGAACTGATGGTTCTTCAACAGAACAAGCAATAGGTGTATGGAAAAAGTCTTTAGAAAAAGTGACTCCTGATATTTGATCAGACAGTAGAGCATACTGAAAAAATTATAAAAGATGGGTGGGATAGAGAAGTAGTATTTGATAGACAGGATGTGCCTCCACTTATTATTAATTTTTACAGTGACGATGAAGATAGTAATGATTTTGTAGTGGAGTAGTGGAAATATATTGTGTTTTATTTTTTGTATATTTTAATCCAATTTGCTTTATTTCCACCTTTTCAAAATCACTAATAACTATTATTAAATTAATTAGGTACAGTTATTTTATAATACACAAATTAAAACAACGACCACAGTATCTCTACATAAATAATACTGATAAAATGGGAGATTTTTCATTTTTATATCTTGTAACAAAATTTTATTTTGTGTATCTATATTTTTCTTTTCCATTCTATTTTTATTATAATAAATATAATAGATATTGTATAAAGAACCAATATTTAAATTTTCATGAAGATGATTACAGCTTTCATTGATTCCTTTTAGTGTAAACCCTTGCAGTGCTCTTGAAGATGGTTCCATAGAACATAGAATAAGGTATAAGGACCTACAGTTCGTCATTTAACCCTCTTCTATGTAAAATAATTAAATGTTAATTCGAATATAGAATGATTGGTTACTGTTTCTTGTATCTTATCCATAGTTTTTCATGAATAATTATTTATATTAAATTAATCAAGCCTATCATACAAGCCTTTTATTTTTAAATAAATATTTTTGACTTACGCTCTACGAGGCACGGAACAATAAAAAAGAAGAACTGTCAATCCAACATCAGATTGACTTTTCTAGTTTTCGTTAAGTAAAGGAAAAAACTACAGATTGGCAACACCACAATATTTTGTTTTGTAACGTCATCGTCTTTTTATCGTAAATAAATTATATATTGAAATCCGTATAGTTTGCACGTTTTTCAAGGAAGTCGAGTAAATGAGTTTATGGTGGCATGGATTTGTCAGTTAGAGATTTTTGATAAAATCAATTCAATAAGCGGCAAATTCCATTGGTCAATAGGTGCATTCAGATTGTTGAACAATTGTAAATGAAGATTAAGGGTAGTTAGGAAATTGCTTAAGGCGGCTGGCGTGTCTTTGGTATGTTGTGGATAATCACGTATCATAGCCCAATGCTTCCTCATAATTTTTCGCGGACATTCATATTTGTTTTTCAATGTTTCTAACGCTAATAGATAATTTTCCTCGGTTATTTTGAGTGTGTCGATCGTTGCAGCGGCATCTCCTTTCAGGGACAATTTCAAATACTGAAATTTTCTTAATACGGGTAAGCGAGGCTCATCGTGGATAACCTTTGTGAAATTGTAGATAAAAATGACCATTCTTTCTTATACATTCAAAATATATGTATTAAGTTTTCTTCTGCATATTGTTTTTAGTGTAGATAACTTTTTATTGTATTTGATGTAAATTTGTTTTATTTGTCACTTATATCTTACAGTTTTTTTTGTCTACTTTCATGATTCAACATATTAAAAATGGTCAATAAATGCATATCTATCTATCTATTTTTGAATATTTACTAGCAATATTGGAATATCTACATAATGAGCAAAACATTTAAAGCGAGGATAAAATTTGTCGTTATAAAATGCTCTATCTTCTTTTTAAAATAGATATTAATGTTCACTACACCTTTGTCATTAGAAATTGTGAATTTAAAACTAGAAAAAATGAGTTTAAATGGTGAAGACAGTCATAGATACAGTATAGAATCTAATTGGAAATCACAATAATTCAGATGATTAGAACACTCCCACAGTTATTATTTGATTATCATTGTTAGATAATATACAATTATTTATTATGCTTTTTTACGCTTTGATCGATTATCATACATTAAAATAACGTACAGTAGTTGAAAATAATTGTTCAAACAATAAATTCCTTCAACTATAAAACATTTAAGTATCGATGTCCAAGAATATTGTTAGTATTTAACATTCATTTTTTATGGTATAGTCCTTTTTATACTTAAAGGCTTCCAAAAGTTTAAGAGAATCTCGATACTTTAATTTTTTTATTAATAATTTAATTACTGAATGAATTCTTCAAAATGGGTTGAAAACAATGTAAATATAATTTAATAAAAGTTTGTATGTCTAGAGAAACTCCTTGGTATAAGAGTTACTTAATTGTACTCTAGTTAAATTATAAAATTGAAATAAGCTGTCCCACCATAACTCTTATTTATTTAAACTTTCCCACAATTCGTCGTCTCCCCATTTATCCGTCCAATTATTTGTAACCTCATTATCTTTCGTTTTTTTATCTTTTTTACTACTCCGGTAAGTTTTGTCTTCTGCGGGTGATGCAGTAGCACTGTTAGAAGAATAATTCTTTAAATCCGATTGATAACTACCATGATCTTCGTTCTGATAACCCGTCCATTCGCCGTCCCAATTTTGATTGGGAGATTTAGGACTTGATGCCCTAAAACAAAAAAGAAATACAGTATATTTTGTAAGGTATAAGGATCACCTTTCTATATTTGCATTTTCTGAATCAGGTTTATTCAACTTTTTGTCACTTTTTCAGATAAAATACCTACAATTCAGTGTCACAGAAATAATTATTTCTGATTCGGAAAACATAAAACATTTATTTTTGTTTCAAGGTAAGGCACAGGTATGGGCATTACTACTAAAACCACATTTTCGCAATGTATAACAATACTAATGTATTTTTAATGTTTCTTCAAGAAGCATGTAAGTTCGGGCTGACCAAGCTTCTTTTTTCAAATAAGACAATGACTATTGTGGTTCAAAGTATCCTTCACCGATTCATCCATATATTTGGGATTTATTATAGATGATTGTTTAAACTTAAAAGCAAGCAGTTCGAATCGGTCTTTCAGCAAGTGCGTATCGATAGATATTTGTTGTAAACAAACCGGTTAGTGTAAAAAATATACTTATTAATTGACTATTAATAGAGGTGCGAAATAACCAAAAACTTGTTGGTGAAAATACAAACAACTGAATTAAAATGAGTAAAAACGATCCCCTGACGGAAGGTGATATTCAAATGAAATGGTATTGGATGGAAATAAAACAAACAACTCGGATAATCCTGGAAATGAAAAAAACATGGAAAAGGAGCGAACAAAGAAATTATTCAATATCCAGAAAGCTCATCTCTACTCTAACAAGGTATATGTATTCATCGAAAAAACAAACAGGGAAGAGGAAGGAACAGATAAAATGCACCCAATGACGGTAGGCCACATTTTACATAAGAAACTAAAAATTCCAAACATCATCAGCATAGCAAGTGTAGGTAAAAATAGAGTAAGAATAGAATTGAAAACTATAAAAGACGCGAATAATAGATTAGTAACTGATGAAAGATTAATTGAGGAACAGTTAACAGCATTTATACCTAATAACTTGTTGCAACGAAAGGGAATAATAATAAATGTTGACACAATATTCAAAGACGATTATCTTTTTGAAAACATAATTTCCCCTGTAACAATAACCGAAGTCAATAGATTCAAAAGAAAAATAGACATAGATAGCGAAACTGTTTTTGTACGTCGGCAAATGGTCCTATTAACATTTGAAGGGAACATGCTACCCAGTCATGTTTTCATCAATAGCGTAGCATGTGCAGTCGAACCATATGTACACCAAGTCATACAATGCTTTAAATGTTTAGAACATGGTCATGTTGCAAAAAATTGTCGAAGTACAAAAACACTCTGCATTAATTGCTCTAATGAAAAAGAAAACAAGCACAGTTGTAGGGATCCACAAGACAGTTTTTGTCTATACTGCAAAAGCGATAAACATAAATCAATTTCCAAAGTATGCCCTAAATTTGTTGAGCAACATAAAATAAAAACACATGGCAGAACAAAATTTAGCTTTTTTAGAAGCAAAAACTGGTCTCAAAAATTCCTAAGCAAATATAATTACAAATAACAAGTATCTGATATTAGACACGGAAAACATCGAATCCTTTCCACCACTAACACAAAAAACAAACAGAAATCCTGGTAATACATACAGAACGAATATACCCATACAACCATCCACTTCCAACCAAACCAGAGCAATGCCATCCCATTCTCAACAACAACCCGAACCAACACCATCCAACTAAAGAAAAAAAAGTTTCCTCCCCTATACCAGAAGAACCCATGTTTCCTTTCACATTCGGTCCCGAACGGCCCCTCCCTCCTTTTGATAAATCAACATATGAACAGAATGCCAATGAAATAGTAAAATTATTTTTTAATATCTTTCAAAGTGTACTAGATGACGTAAGCTCATTCGATGAATTAAAAAAAAACCAACAATTGTAAAAAACAAAATTAGCAACATTTATTATAATGGCTAATAAGGTCAAAAGTAACTTTAAAATTTTGCAATGGAACGCTAAATCTGCAGTTTCAAATAAATTAAGTTTGGTGAAATGTTTGGATGAAAATGATATAGACATAGCACTTACATCTGAGATATGGTTTAAACCCAGCAGACAAAGTTCGTTTAGGGGTTATGATATAATCCGGAGGGACAGGGTTGATGGATGTTTTGTTTTTATATTATCCTTGTAATTAGACCGCAAGGTCTGTTTGGATATAAATAAATAAATATGCAGGTGTTGCAATCTTAATTAAAAATATTTACTCTTTTAAGGAAATCAACATTCAACAAAATTTCGTACCTGGAATCTTAATTTGCGGTATTCAAATATTAAACTCTAACGATGTAAATTTCAACTGTTTTTCACTTTATTACCCACCGGATATAAACACAAATTACACTGACTGGCAGAATGTGATTAGCTTACTGGATTCAAACAGTATAATAGGTGGAGATTTCAACGCACATCACGAGTTTTGGGGCTCTTACAAAAATAACCCCAAAGGTAAACAATTCAAAGAAGCTTTGGACGATAGTGATATTGTAATTTTAAATACTGGGCAACCCACGCGACTTACTAATAATAACAAGCAATCTGCTATAGATATCACGCTCTCCACGCCTGATCTGGCGCTTAACTGCCGATGGTACACACTTGCGGACGTTATGGAATCAGATCATTTCCCTATTATAATAGAAGTAAACAAAAACATTCACTTTTATGAAGATTATCTCCCAAAAACTAAATGGAACTTGCGTAAAGCCAACTGGAAATTATGCCAGGACGCAGCTGATACTTTTTTACCCAAAACTACCGAAGAATGCATACTACTGAAGAAAAATATGATCTTCTTATCCAAGGAATTAATATGGCTGCCGAAGTGGCAATCCCGGTTAACAAACCCTTCAAACGCAAAAATAAAAAAATGTTGCCTCCTTGGTGGGACCCTGAATGCGACGCCGCAATCACTCAACGTAAACAAAAATTAATGAATTATAAAAATCAAAGTACCGTGGAGAACTACACACTATGGAAACAAGAAATAGCACGAATAAAAAAACTATTAAAAGACAAAGCCAAGGATAGTTGGAGGAGATGATGCTCAAAACTTAATAAAAACACATCTGTGATGGAGCTCTGGAACCAAGCAAAAAGAATGCAAAGAAAAGTAAGTAGTGTGAAAAAAAATGACAGTACTGCATGGCAGGAGGACTTCCTTGATAAAATTGCACCACCTATGCCACTCGATGACATCAGCCACAATCTAGAGACACTCAAACAGTCCAAAAATAATCATTCCATTTTTTCAACACCTATTAACCTGAAGGAAATAGATTATGCACATCAAAATAGGAAAAACACATCTCCAGGTTACGACGAAATTCGATATCCCATGCTTCACCATCTACCTCTAAATGCCAAGCAAATTTTAAAACAAATATTTAACGACATTTGGCTGTCTGGCGAAAGTATCACTGAATGGAAAAATATTATAGTCATGCCTATTTTAAAACATGGCAAAAATCCAGAGGATGCTGACTCTTATCGGCCCATATCGTTACTACCTTGTGTTTTAATTTTTTTCGAAATAATAGTAAAAAATCGTCTAGAATGGTGGTTAAATCATATAAATGTCCTCCCTTCCACTCAATATGGATATAAAAAAAACTACGGAACTTATGACGCAGCGGCACATATTGTTACTGAAGTACAAGCATGTTTCGCAAAAGACGAATATCTTATCACACTATTCCTCGATATAAAATCCGCTTATGACTGTGTAGAATGGCAAATATTACGCGGAAAATTAATCGATCTGCAGGTACCTGTAGAAATAGCAAATATTATTTGCAAACTGTATGTAAATAGATCCTTAACAGTTCGACAACAGAATGGAACCCTGTTAAAAAGTCGAGTAGCCAACAGATGTCTACCACAAGGCTCTGTATTAGCACCATTACTATTCAATATTTACACTATAAACATTCACACGATTACCCCCAACGCTAATATTATCCAGTATGCAGACGACTTTGCCATCTACATACATTCGAAAAGATTTCAACAGTGCTTAACTTTATTTAATGCAGCTATAACACCACACTTCAATTGTTTAGAGAAACTTGGATTGTATATTTCTTCAAACAAATCACAGTGTGTAATCTTTACTCGACATAACATCTTAAATACCCCCACAATAACATTGGGAAATATTCAGTTCCCTCTAGTTAACGAATTTAAATATCTTGGTATTACACTTGACAGAAAGTTGACATTTAAGACACACATAAAAGAAATTCTAGTGAAAGCAAGTAAAGGACTAAACTTTCTCAAATCTATAATGAAAACATGGTGGGGTGCAAACCCTCAAACTGCTCTAACTTTCTACAAGGCATACATAAGGTCAATTATAGACTATGGGTGCACATTATATGGCTGCGCAAGCAAGAAGAAGCTACGGAAGATGGATGTCTTACAAAATAAAGCTTTGAGGTTGTGCATTGGAGCGATAAAATCAACCCCCATCGAACCACTTCGAGCAGAAACGTTAGGACCATCCCAAGAACTACGGAGACAAATGTTAGCAGAGAAAAACATCTTCAAATGTAAAACTAAAAACTCCCCATTAATGACTATGGTAACAGCTTTAAACATTCATGACCTGACATCTAAATATTGGAAACATAAAAGCTCATCTCGTCTATGTGAAGCTTATAGAAACACAAGTGATTTCAATCCTACCAACATTTCTGTAGATCTCATGAAACTTCTACTAGATGTGACAATAATAATCCCGGAATATTCAGAATTTACAGCTCTAAACAATGCAGTAGTCAAACAAATCACAAGTACATATCAAAACTACACACCAATATACACTGATGCTTCAAAAAATAATCAAGGAACCGGTGCCGCAATTGTAATACCCCAACAGATACAACACTGTTACCAACTAGAAAAACACACATCCATTTTCAGTGCAGAATCTAAAGCTATATTAAAAGCAATAGAATATACAATTCAAAACAATATTGAAAAATCTTTAATTTTTACTTATTCACTTGCTATCCTAAATAGTTTAAAATCGCACTTAGAAATAAATTCAAAGTATAATAACCCATATATAACAAAAATTAAAATAAATCTGGCAGAACTCGATGAAAATCAGCGAATAATTTTTGTATGGGTCAAAGCCCACTGTTGACGCCATAGGTAGACGTCTTCTTTTAATTGGTGCAATTTTATTAACGTCACACTGATTAGTCTACCAATAATGTATAGATGAAAAGTACGTCGATGTTGATTTCTGTTTATTTAATTTCATAAAATAAGTTTTTTGTTTCAATGATATATAAGAAATTGTTTAACTGTCACTGTCAATAATAATAAAATAATTCTTTTCTTTCAAAAAATCGTCAATTTCTTTTAACAATATAAAAAGAAAATATAGAATACAAGAAGTTAAAATTAACAAAAGGCATTTTAATACAGTCCAACAAAAACGATTCGAAGTCAGAAACACCCACACCGGAATTGTATATAATGAAAAAGTGGACGAACTGGCAAAAAAGAGCATAATAACAGGCGAAGAAACGACCTGCTGGCTAACATTGGACGAAGGCATTAACCTAACCAGAATTAAAATGTACATAAACTGGAATAAACGATACAGGGAATATTGTAACACTAAACCTACTCGCTACACACAGCTAGTACCAAAAATCGAAAAACGATGCTGGTTCGAAGATTATCAGCGCCCAAGGAAATACATAACCACCATCAGTCGTATGAAGTTTGGACATGCCAGGTATCCTGCACATTTACGTAAAATCAATATCTTGGATAGTAACCTATGTACTACTTGCAATGTCACGTCCGACTTAGATCACATATTCTTCAATTGCAATAGATACAAAAATCAAACTGAAAAATTGATACAAAAACTTCTAAATTTAAAAGTTGAAACTCCATACAATATTTTGTATCTATTATCTACAAATAAAAAAAATATATACGACTGCCTTATTATTTTTGTTACTGAGACAAATATTAAATTGTAGTCATTAGATAATCTTGCATTCCTAAATGTCTACCCTACTGTATTATTTACCTTACTTACCGTGGTCTACCTTGTATTTGTTGTTCTAAAAAATGCCCTGACGGACCTCTGGGCGAGAAGAGAGTGACCTTTGTAACTTAATCCTTTGTGTTAGGGAAAAAATGTTTTTATTGGGATATTCTTGTTAGATAGGTATAATAGGCTCATTGTCACATTTAATTATAAAATTTGTCTGCAGGTTTACATATTTAGATCAATTTTACATGATAATTTAAACATTTTACCTACTTCTGGCTGCATGGACTATGCCTTAAAGCCAAGAAAAAAAACTTAAAAGCAGACAGTTCATACATTTGCAAGAAATTATATTTCTTCTCCAGAATATCTAACCATATATCTTATTTTGCAAGAATACTAGTATGTAGAACAATCATTCAATTACATTTTGATTATTGTGCAACATTAATGTATCTGTTCAATAACAATAACAAACGCGACTTACAAAAATTACAGAATAGAAGTTTAAGAATTGTACTAAGATGCAATGGATACACACCTATTACAATAATGCTAAATACTTTAGGATGGTTGTCCATATATAATCGACTGTACTATATGGCAATGATTTTCATCTCTTAATTGACCACACGGTTGCTTTCAGGGTATTTTGTCTCTTTCATAACTTACATTTTCATATTGTATGAACAAGATACACTGTGAATATGAAGTCTGTATTTTTATTCGGTTAAATGATTATAATCAATTACCAGCTGATGTAAAATTTGCCCAACTCTTAAAATTGTTGTATTTGTGATCAGCAACTTCTTTGTATACATTGAAACTATATTACTCAAAACAATTATTGCATATTCTCTTAAATCTCCATATTTAATCAGCAAATAAAAATAACTTTGATTTAAATATTTTTTACAGGGTAAGGACATATATTTGAAGAAATTTTGCGAAGTGTTGCAAAATTTACAGAAAATTGTCGAAATAAGGTAACTTTTAATTTTTTAATGTTTTATTTGCATTAAAACCAAAGAACAAAATTAACATACTCGTAACTGTCCGGCCATAACGAATTTTACACTACAAAACATAAATTAATATCGAGTATTACCCCCTCTAACCGTTTCAACTGTCCTACAGCGCCTTCCCATACTTAAAATTAAATTTTGAACATACTGTTTGGAAATTCAACTACATTCCTCTATAAGAGCTTCACTGCCATGCTAAATGAAAACGTAGTAGTAATTTGAAATCGAATTTTTGTTACACTTGGGTCTAATTATCATCACAACTTGTAAAAGCGTATCTATAGTTTTAATGTTTATATTTATATATTTTATATGCCGTATCTGCTAAATGTATGTGATTCCTTAATGAAAAGGCAGTATATGCCTTAATCTTAGTATTAAAGCGTGTACCAGATGTAGTTACGGCCTTTTCATTATGGATGCCGCTTTTCTCTTAGCAACATATGCGTAAATTGAGGGCATTTACTTACAGGACAAAAAAGCTTTTCTGCTGTTGCAGAATAAAGTTGTGTCAGTTTCTAGTGCGAAGTGTTAGTTACAAAGAGTATTATTTATGCAAATAATAGTGATACATATATTCTAAATATTGTGTGTATAGTTAGTTACATGTTAAACACAAATTAAAATTTTGCATTATGTTGAGTAGTCGAACCAAATATTAGCATTAGCTGCACAAATCGACAAATCAGAAATTGATTGTTTGGAAGAACCAGTTAATAATAATATGGAAATGACAGAATAAATAAAATATGTTTTTGGAATATTCACCTTCCAGTAATTTTATCTGTTCCATTTTTGCTATGATTAGGTGAAGATTTCATATTGGTAATAAACCGTCAATTAAATTTATTTGAATGTGAATAAACCGGCCCTATAGGATTACTATTGAAACATCTGATTAATTCATTTACTTGTATCCGAACAGTCGTCCAATTTATGTGTTGCATGAACTACAGCCACCATATTTACCATCCATTGAAGAATCTGTAAATACAGGTTTCATCACTGGTTTTTATAATTGGAAAACCTCACATCCCAAAGGACAGTCGTCCCTATTTATCTGACATTGCCGAACGTGGTCAATCTGTATTAAAATAAAAAAAATCCTTTAATGAGTATGTGTGTTTTAGTTATTGGCCTTAGTCGTAGACCAATTGGCCAGCGCTCTTTTTTTTGTTAGTACTATATCTAATAAATGAGTAAACCACAAAAAAATGGACTTTTTAATGAAAAGTGCAATGACAAAGGGTGAAATACTCAAAAGCGTGGAGTGCTTAGATCGACCCCAGAGTTTCCTAAAGAACAAAGGGATGTTCTAAAACAATTGGGTGAGATGAGTAGCTGCCAAAAAAACGAAAAATATTTCGTAAAAATGTGCCTACTACAATTACAGCCATGTCACTTGAAGAGCATCGAGAATCTTTTGAGGAGTCATAAAATGCAATCATAATTTAGCAACAATATTTTCTTTAGTCTAGTAACATAAAACCTGATATTTTTGTTCAACATTTTTAATAAAATTTTAAACAATATGTTTTTTTCTACGCCAGAATTCACACGATATTTTAGAATTATTTATATTTAATAACTATAATAATAATAAAATGCTTATTTTTTATTTTATTTATTTACGGTAATTACCTTTATAATTACAATAGTTCAATATTGTAGATACTGCATCTTCCGGGTCCACATCAGTAGGTATGTACGTAGTTCGTCGGGATATTTATTGATGTGGAGGAGGTGAAGCACCAACCCGGCGCGTCTCCAGGTGGCGGATAGGAGAAAGGCCTCTGAAATGATTTTATATGAGGAGGTCTGCGGGGAAAAACCTGGGGGCTCGTTGTGTCTAAAAACTCAACTGGCAGCCTACGAATACCCTGCCGCGGACCAACTTTACCTGTCCCAGCTGTAGTATCATGGCTAAGGGATTGCACACAGGGTTACGATGCCGAGTGAAATTTCGAGCTTACGTCGAAATTACCTGTTATACCAATGTCTCCTGGCTGTCTGTGGTCAAGTCTCGCGGAGATCACCTCTGTATCCCGGGAAACTGGGCGGAGCAGCCTGGGGGTCGAGAGTCTGACTCGAGATCAAGAAACCTGCTCGAACTCCGAGGAAGATATTGCCATGGTGATCGAGGAGGGTCGGGGAGAGATGAAGGGGGGGGGGGGATGGATAGAGGCTGAGTAACTCTCATTCATAATAATTCACCTTCACGAATGTAGTTCAGATTAACCTGCATCACGCGAAGGGAGCTTCAGCCGTGATTGCAAGGTTGTTCGCTAGACTACAACTGGATATTGTACTGATCCAAGAACCATGGATCAACAAAGAAGGCCAAATCAAAGGTTTGGCATGCAAGGATTCTAAATTGATTTATGATCAAAGGCAAGTATCTCCGCGTGCCTGTGTAATCATAAGAAATAACATAAAATATATTTGTGTTTCTGAATACGTGTCACGGGACCCTGTTCCAATCATGGTTCACCTCAACATTGGGGGTATCGACCAAGACATCGTCATTGTCTCGCCTACTTTGCTGGAGACGGGCCGATGACACCACCAGAAGAAGTACAAGAGCTAGTGAGACACTGCAATGGCAGATGGCTGCCAATTATGATTGGTTGTGATGCCAACGCACACAATACCGTGTGGGGAAGCACTAACAACAACGCAAAAGGTGAGTATTTATTAGAATATCTCTTAGCAAATAACCTTGAGACCTTAAACGTGGGGACAACCCCCACTTTTGTCACGAGAGCAAGAGAAAAGGTGCTGGACGTAACAATTGTTAATGTTACTGCTAGAAAAAATGTAAAAGATTTGAGGGTGATGAGCGAGCCATCACTTTCCGACCATAGGATCATCGAATTTAGGATTCCTACAATCCGAAATCCTAGAAATACTGATTGGTCTCTTTACAAGACCAATCTGAAGGACAATTTGGAACACGTCGAAGTGAATGGGGTAAATCACCCGCAATACGACCTGGAAGAAAGAGTCGAATAGATCAGTAAAGCAACTTTTCATTCCAATTGCCCACTTTCAAAAGCTCGTTCAGAAAAGGATGCTCCTTGGTGGAATGAGAACCTGTCAAACCTCAGAAAAGCGGTCCGTCGGCTCTTTAATAGAACCAAACGTGACGGTAATTGGCAGGGGTACACTGAGAAGCTTACTCAGTACAATAAAGAGATTAGGAAGCCCAAAAGGCTTAATTTTCAAGCCTTTTGCGAAAAGATCACTTCCACTCACACAGCGGCCAGACACGGAAGGTGAAGAGGAATGATCGATTCTCCTTCTTAGAACCAACTTTCCAGGTAGCGAACCAGCAACAAGCACTGAAATAGCAATGAATTACACCAAAAAATCCCGCAAGGAAGATTGGGACATTGCTAAGAAAATATTTACCAGACAACAGACCAGGCAATAAGTACTTTTCAACCATATAAATCACCAGGATTGGATGGAATATTTCCAGCACTCCTGCAGCAAGGGATAGAGGAGAATCTTCCTCACCTGCTGAAGATTACAAGAAGCAGTCTAGCAGTGGGTCTAATACCTGGAAAATGGAGAAGGGCAAGGGTAACCTTCATATAGGGAAAAAACATGGGTCTGATCCCCGATCTTTTAGACCCATCTGCCTAACATCGTTTCTACTCAAAACGATGGAGAAAGTAGTGGATAACTAGATAAGAACAGAGAACCTGGACAATATACCACTTCATAAATGTCAGCATGCCTACAGAGCGGGTCGATCAACTGAGACGGCTCTGTATCAGCTGACTGAAGTCATCCAGAGAACTCTGAACAACAATGAAATCGCAATGTGCGCATTCCTGGATATAGATAGATAGATATTGATTTCGTACTAGTGACAAGATACATTTTTAGAAAAAAAAATATATATATACATTGTATGGTACATGTCAAAAGTTCTCTGTACAATGTTAAACGGTCTCATTTGTTGTACAATGTTAATATGCGCCAAACTATATTTAAAATATTTTAAAAACAAATGTGTAACACGCAAACAATTATAAAAAGATATGCGTGGAACACTGAATCACAAATCCAAAAATGTATTGCTATTTATATCGTCTATACTATATGGTTCTGCAGACATAAGATATTTCCTTATAGTCCTCCTAAATCGGTGTATGTTAGTTATATCCCGTAGTTCTTTAGGTAGTAGGCTGAACGTTAACAAACATCTATATAAGCAACCTTTTTCAAGTAATGATATTTTATGAATAGGGTATCAGAAAATGTGTTTCTGTCTCGTATGATACTCATGTGCAATTGTATAATCTGAAAAATATTTCCTATTTCTATACAAACAACAAAGACACTCATATATGTATATACCAGGTACTGTTAATCAATTTAAAGATTTAAAACATCCCCTACAGCTTTCACGCAGTTTTAAACCAGCCAAAATTCTAACTGCTCTTTTTTGTAATAGAAAAAACAATTCCATAGGTCAGCGATGAATAGAAATTCCCATAATATGCAGTTATCAATGTATGTTTGCTAACTACTTTTTTTAATTCCTTTAAAGAATAACAATTTCTACTTAATCCACCACAGAGCAGCTGCACATGCTCCACCCAGCTCATGTGCTCATCTATTGTGACTCCTAGAAACTTAATTTCTGAGGAAAATGTAGTTACGTTATTGTTAATCTCAATATTATTAGGATACACAATTTCATTACAACTGTGTTTAAATAGAATGCATTGCGTCTTTTTGTTATTCATGAGTAAAGAGTTCCTTTCAAACCATTCAGCCATTTTTAAAATTACAGATGTTGTCTTAGTTTTCATTTCATTATAATTATCTCCAACAATGAGCACATTTGTATCATTAGCATAATTTGTTAGTGTAGTTGTTATATCATTTAAAAACAGTTCTAGATCATTTATGTAAAGTATGAACAGGATTGGACCAAGCACACTGCCCTGAGGTACACCCAGTGTAACTTCTCTGGTATTAGAAGTATATTCAGAAGAGTTTATTTTAATGCAGACTTTTTGAGAACGGTTTGCTAAATAAGATTGAAACCAATCATAGCATCTACCCCAAATTCCCATTTTGTCAAGCAATAATTGATGGTTCACACAGTCAAACGCCTTTGATAGGTCCAAAAAATCTCCAAGAGCGAGACTACCACTATCAAGGGCGTCCAGAATTCTCTCAATAAAACCGAAAGCAGCAGTTATAGTAGATATTGCTTCTCGGTATCCATGTTGATTCGAAGCTATGATCTGGTTCTTATTGAAAAAATTAACCAATCTTTTTCTCATAGCAATTTCAAAAACTTTGGAAAAAGTAGAGAGGAGACTTATTGGTCTATAATTTTCCACCAATAATGTATCTCCGTTTTTAAACAACTGCTACTTTCAGTCTAGATGGGAAAACTCCACCCGAGAATGATGAATTTACAACATGTGTCAGTGGCTCTAAAACAAATGTTGCTATTTTTTTAACAAAATGTTACTGATACCATCCTCGCTACTTGAGCATTTATTTTTCAAACCATTTATAATTTCCAGAATTTCAACATCATCCACCTCGGATAGGTACATAGATAATAGATTGTTATTTATATGATTCAGGTTTCTATTTTTTACCGAAGAGTCTACAAGACTTGCGGCCACTGTGACAAAATATTCATTAAAAATGTTAGATGCAACGGACATAGATGATATTGTTTCATTATTTGACTTAATACCAGTGAAAGTTTCTTGTGTTGATTTGCTGAGGCCTTTCTCAGTTTTTATTATATTCCAGATGGTCTTACTTTTGTTATGCAAGCCAGAAATTTGTCTGTCATAGTAATCCCTCCTTTCCTGTAAGACAAGGTTGGAGTAATAGGTTTTATAATTATTATATGCCTGTTTGGGTATATGATTATGAGTATAAAGCTCAAACATGAAATTTAGGGTATCTTTGGCAACAGTAATTTTGGTAGTCACCATTTGCATTTTTTATTTGGTAACTGTTTAACCTGTTTTACAGGGAAAGACGAATTATATCTGGGGTCTTTGACAACACAACTCATGTGTCTGTCAAAGAAGCACTAAAAAGGCGAGGAGTAAATGAAACCATTGTAAAATGGATGTATGAGTTGTTGACGACGAGGATAGCTGAGACACAGGTGGGGAATCAAACCACCTCAGTTAAAGGCACTCGGGGGACACCTCAAGGGGGAGTGATATCTCCCCTTCTATGGAGCCTCGTAGTAGATGAGTTGCCCTACAGGCTAACGGAGCTTGGCTTCGAATGTATGGGCTATGCTGATGACATAGTTCTAATAGTCAGAGGCAAGTTCGAGAGCACCTTGTGTGATTTATTACAAAAGGGCCTCAGAATCATTGAGCAATGGTGCTTGTCAGTGGGGCTAAACCTTAAACATGGAAATCATAGAATGGAAAGCAGAAGTTAAATATCTAGGGATAACCCTAGACAGTAAGCTTCTTTGGAATAAGCATGTTGAAATAACTGCTAGTAAAGCAATAAGAGCTTTGATGGCGTGCAGAAATCTAGCTGGTAAGAGGTGGGGCTGTAACCCAAAAATTGTGTGATGGATGTGAGACCAGCAATTACGTATGGGGCAATAGTTTGGCATACAAAAGCAAGTCAGTACAGCACGAGGAAGACCCTCGACAAAGTTCAAAGGCTTGCCTGTGTGTGCATCACTGGAGCTATGAGAACGTATCCAACTAGGGCACTTGAGATCATTACAGATCTCACACCTCTACATCTGGTGATAGCAAGATCTGCCCAAGAGGCAATTCTTAGAATATCTAAGGAAGGTTCAGGCAATGAGAGTATTAAAAATTAGGGAGCCTGGTCCTCTCTAACAAAATACATCTCATCAGCGAACTTCCTAATGACGAAATGATCAAGAAAGTAAGTATCGAAAAGAATTTCACTACTATGCTAAATACGAGGAGAGACTGGAAAAGGGAATGGGAATCCAAACTCTCAAAGAAAACACCATTAGATGGTATACGGATGGTTCAAAAATCTCCACTGGAGCAGGCGCTGGAGTACTTGGGCCTGGCACTAGATACTCATTATCGTTAGGCTCCTTCCCGAGCGTCTTTCAGGCAGAAATACTTGTGATTGAAAGATGTGTGGAAATGAACCTAGAAAGAAACTATCAGAAATGTGACATATTGATCCATTCTGATAGTCAAGCAGCTATGAAAGCATTGAGCTCCCATGTCATTGACTCAAAGTTGGCATGGGAGTGCCGAAGAAAACTTGATGAATTAGGCAAGAATAACAGGGTCTCTTTAGTCTGGATTCCTGGCCACTCGGGAATTACAGGAAATGAAGAGGCCAATACACTTGCCAGGAAAGGAGCACAAACGCCCTATATTGGCCCGGAGCCTTTCTGTGGTGTAGGAAAATGCTCCTATAAGAAAGAGTTTCGGAAGAAGGAGGAAACCGAAAGAGAAGCACTCTGGCGGTGCCTTCCCGGGTTGGAACTTTCCAAAAAGTTCCTGCGGAACTTTGACACTGCTGGATCCAAAAAATATTTGGACCTCAGTGAAAATAAGCTACATCTCCTCACGGGCTTTCTTACAGGTCACCGCCGCCTTAGGGCGCACCTAATGAGAATAGGTCTAGCAGAAACTGACGAGACTAGATTTTGTGGAGAGGAGGACGAAACTCCGGATCACCTAGTTCTGGAATGCCTCGCCATTGTAAGCCAACGCAAGAAATGCTTCGGACAAGAAACTTGTAAGAGTGAGGATATAACCTCGTTGAAGCCGTTCCAAATACTAGAGTTCATTAGAACCCTGATAGGGGGGGGGGGCACAATAATCCTTAGGTTTCAGTGCATTGTAAGCCCGTTAAAATCTAATCTAATCTATATGTGATATTGTCATTCTCCGAATCTTCTTTTTCTTGCGTTAAATGCACTATTTGTAACATTTTTTCTTTTTGGGCCTGTTGGAGTTCTTAATTGAAATTTTTTCGTCCCGCTCCCGTATTCCCAAGACTCGCGAATTGATTCGGCAACGACGTCAGTTTTTGATCGGTTGAAATTCCCGCTGTCATTATCTTGTTTTGTTGATCTGGCAACGTTTTGTTTACTGCTGATTTTTGTAGAGCTTGTTTGTAATTACAATTATTCACGTTATCTGTTGGTTCCATTTTTATCAGTTTCTTTTCTAGTAAAATATTGTTTCTTTTTAATAATTTGGTGTTTTCTAATAGAAGATTATATTTTTCATCGTTTTCCCTTAAAAGTGATTTCAACATACGGACTTCAATTAACAGCTCACTTTTCTTGTTTCGTTTCCGGATAAATCTTTATCACATTGTTGGCAAATGATTCTGGTATCACATATTTTTTTACACTCTAATTTTATTTTCACAGCACAGGATAAAAGAAATATATTTCCGCATGTAATGCAGACTAGTTTTTCGTTGATTTTGTTTGGCAACATTTAAATTGCTTTTCTTTAAAGTTTTCATCACAATGCGTACTGTGTGTTGACGGACATTATCATGCATTGATATGATATTATCGCCTACAAATAGGGCAAAAGGAATCACATACTCTTAAAGGATATCAGTAATGTACCTATCACCATTCAAAATACCGTGTTCTACAATATGGAGATCGGTGCATCCACGAAATTTTATTTATTCCTCCCCAAACCATAATGCCTCCTCCACCATGTGCATCCATGTGGCCTTGTACAAATCGGGTTCCTGGTCTTCTATACACCCTTACACGACGATAATTTGTTGAGAATGTAAATCTGGACTAATCGGTGAACAGGACCGTACCCCAATCTGTGTATGTGGTGTTACCTGGTGAGTCGTGGTCCAGTTGCTGCTCGTATTGGTCTTAATTCATATTCTCTCAATCTGTTTCCAACCGTTTGATCACTGATCTTAGCCTGGTAAGTTCTTCTTAGCGCATTTTATACATTCCTAGCTGAAGTTGTACGGTTTTTTGAGATTTGCAACCGCAACGGTCTTGAGAATGCCTCAGTCTCCCTATACCATCTTAACACTACTTACTGACAATTGGGTAACATTTAAAATCTGCCCAATGCGGACTTGATTGTATCACTCAGTTGACAGAATAACAGCCGTTTGTGCCCCAGCATTTGTCAAATGTCTAGTAAGGTGTCTGTTGTTATCTTTCATATCTGAAATTTCAGCAAATTAATAATTTCGTGTCAAACTCTATGGTCAACTAATGGAATAGTGGTGCCATTGATAAGTAAAAAATATAACATTTTGCAGTTGTAAAAAACATCAGAATAAATGATAACGAACCACATAAAAACTCATATCAGATGAAATTTGCAAAAAAAAGATTTGATGTTTTTAGCACTAAATAACTTCGTTTACCAATTTTTTGAATAAAGTATTTTCTACAGGGTTTTCCAAATGTGCGATAATTGTTTTGAGTAGTGTACAATGCATTGTTTTTATAGGGAACAATGTGTAAAAATTAATCTTAATTTTGTTTTTGAATTGAATATTTATATTTACTATGATACTACATATTGGAATTGAAATGAACCTACTCTATCTATTTATAATAATTGTATTGTATATTAGGACTTCCTATTTCATAAACTCATTCATTCACCCTAACTGGAAGTCGTTATGTATATATATATATATATATATATATATATATATATATATATATATATATATATATATATATGTATATTATAATTATTCGATTTTTTACTGATGAGAATTTTATATATTATTTGTTATTTGTTTTTATTTATAAAAGTTGTACAAGTCGTGTTTAAAATGTAGACTTGTCTTTCCTTCGGCTAGCTCCTAATAAATATAATTTAATGTTAATTTAAAATTTTTCATAAAGTCGGTAGCATGAAGACACCTCCCTTTGAGTTCCGGACGTATATTTAATTTTGAATATCTACTTCAGAAACAAAGTCTTTCCTGAATACATACCTTTGATTTTTAATGATTTCAAAATTCTTGCATAGGTTGAATGAAGTAAGTAATTTCTATAAAATGATTTAATAAATTGTTACTATCGAAATTTGCATTATTTTTAACATAAATCTTCCTTATACCAGACCTGCATTCCATCCAGTCATACGCATTGAATAGCTTGGTGAATTGCGTCGGCGCATAAGAGAAATGTGTGCTCTGATAGAGATACACGCAACACTGAACGTGGATTTACAGTCAACGTTATATGTATAAACTGTTCAGACACTATTAACGTTCAGAAGTTTGGTGAAGTTATTAATATGTTATTTAAATTTTAACCATACAATTACACATATATATAAAAGCAATGTGAATGAATTAATATGAGGATAGTAATGGATAGAGAAAGTTAAGCATGCATCAGAAGAAAGAAGAAGACATGGAAGTTATATGAACATATGTACAACGTGAACAATTGATGATGTGATTTTATTTAACAAGTAAGTACTATTCCATCTATTATTAAAATTGTATGGATATTATAAAATTTTGGCCTTTTTTATGTTATTATTTTAAACGTTCAAAAAATTTATGTTTTATTGTTCACTAAGTTCTTTTGGAATTCCAAAATTAATATGCAAAAACACAGACCTTATTTCTCGAAGCTTTCGTACCTGAATTCAGCTAGCGTCCTCCAAATTCTTGACGATCTCTCATCGGAGAAATGCACCTTTCCGTTCACTCCCGTTTATACACAGAGTTTAATAAACATTAATATTACTCTTTTAATCCCTTTATTGGCTTAAAACTTTACTTTTTTATATTATTTTACAAAAATTTTGTAGAGTAGATTTACATAGCAGCCATCAATTTCTCCACCCAAGCACGATTCGATTGTTTTTCAAATCAACAAACTTTTGGCTCATCCAGTCCATAGCCTGCTTTTCCGTATTTTTGTCACTATAATTGTTGACTTGAATGTTTTTTTAATAAAAAAGGAAAATTATTTATTTCAAAAGTTCTGGAGAATATGAACACTTATTGATATAAGTTTATATTGTATTTGGGTTTATATAAAATGTCTTTTTCATATATTATAATAACAAATTTTGTTATAATTCCCTTTTTAATGTCTAACTATTTACATTTAATTATACAAATTCTACAACCTAGATTAATTATTCATACATATGTAATTGTATAGTTTTAAATTTTTGAATTTTCACTAATTTTGTCTTACATAAACTCTTAGTTATTTCCAAATTTATCTTTATTATCCTACATTCAAGTAGTAACCAACAAATTTAGGTTGGCAAGAAAATTACTAAAATTGATTACTTCCTGTTTAAAAAGACTATTCATATATTTCCTTGACAGATACCTTGGCTCTGTTCCGTATGTCACCAATTATAAAGTTCATTTCTTTTTTTCAATTTTAAACCTTTACTAATATCATCAGTAAATATAGATAACTAATTAGTGAGTTGAATATTAATTTTTATTATTTCAGGTTACAAGTAATACTACAGTCAGTTTATCCAGATAATCACGTGGCTGCGTTCAGAGTATTTGGAAACATGTTGACATTAACTTGACCTTGGATAAATTGTTAAGGTAAAATTTTTATACTTATTCATACAATGTTGTTGTTATAATTTTTTATTCATTATCCTTTATATCCTTTAGGTAACTGTTTTTCTCAATATCTTATAATATATTTGCTTACTTCATTCTAATTTTTTTATATGAAATCTGAATTTTTAACTTGGTTGTGTCTAATGATACACCCTACATATTAATATGACATTTTAATGTCTGTTCTAATTTGAGAATAGTTTTTATATAATAGAGGACTAGTTCAATATATATATATATATATATATATATATATTATTATTATTATTTTTTTATATATATATTTAATTAATTTAGTTTTGGATATTTAAGTTTATATTTATTTATGGGCGCCATTTAATAATTATTTCCTTGATTGACTAGCTCAGATTTTTTTTAATTAATTATTTATTTATAATGTTTAATTAGTCGGAAGAATGAGAATCCTCCCTTTGAGTTCTGGAGATACTAATCAAAGATTGAGGAAATATATTCTTAATCTTACCTTTAACTTACAACCTCTGAAAGAAACAATATCTGTTAAATAAAATGATTGAAATACGACAACAAAGATATTGAGAATTTAATCATGGATGTGAGAATAAAGAAAAACCAACACATAAATGTAAAGCAATTTAATAAAATAATTTGAAAAATTTTTAACCTGATTGGAACATAATAAAATATTTTTGAAACTATTAATTTGGTTTATACATTTATTCTTATGGAATTGTGCCACCCTATATCATAAATGTATTCTCTATAACAAAATGTTCCCACTACTGCGTCGGCGCTAAATCTCCAAACGCATGCGCTACTACAATCTACATGAAAGAAGGAGGTTTCCCTTCCATAAACAACGTTTCACAGTCAACACGACGCTAGCGTGCTTGTGATAAATAAATTTGTTATAATAATCAAGTTTCTACAATCAATTACATATACGTGAGAATTTATAAACTATATATGTGTGTGTTTAAAGGTCAAGAAAGTGATAGTTTAAAGTTATGCATGCAATAGCTGGAAGGAAGGTATAGGATTTAATGTAACATACATGATACACGTGATATTTCAAGTGGATAAATTTACACAAGGTGAGTACATTAATTTTATAGATATTAAAGATCTAATTCTCTATATATAAATTTATGATGCATCATATTTTAATGTTTTTGGCCTTTTTATGTGTTATGTGATTCGAATGTTCAACTAAAAATTTGAGTGTACACTTTAAAATGTTAATTGGACTTCCAAATAAGTTTAAACAAATTACACAGACCTTATTTCTGCTATCACTGCTGGCTGCACTCGCATCTTCAAATTTTGAAGATATCTCATAAGAGACACGCTCCTACTACACTATTCACTCCTTACACTTTATAGGATACTCCTATGATTAGTTTTATTCAACTTATTTTTATAATTTCAACTTTTAAACACATTTATACAATTTTATACAGAGAGCAATCTTCTAACGACGCATCCTCTATCACCACCATTAATCCACCCTCATTTGTTTTCAAAATCAACAAGTCTCTTGGCTTCCCTAGTCCATAGCTCACTTATTTGTTTTTTTATCACTAAAATTGTTATTCTCCAGTCTTTTAGTTACTATTTTAAAAAAACATAAATATATTGTCCTGGAGGGTAATAACACTGATACACTTAGATTTCTATTGTATTAAAGAATTTTAATTAAGTCCTCTTTTCCTCCTACAATAGTCAATTTTCTTATATTCATGTTATTTAGCTAATATGAGAAATGTTTATTTTTACAAATATTACAACCTATATTATTAATTAACCTATATGTAATTGATTCTAATTTAGTTTGAGTCCTGTTTTATCATTTATTATACATAAACTCCTGATTATTTTTGTTTTTGTAATTAAATTTCATATATAATCAATAAGCAATAATTTTAAGTTGGTAATAAAAATTCCCTAGCAGGCATTACTTCTTGTAAATATTCATTTCCTTTTTATACGTTTGGGCTGTGTTCCAACTATCTTTTCCATCTAGTTTCAACCCTTTGAAATTAATGAATGAAATATGGTATTCTAAACCTTTGCTACTACAAAAAAAATTATTTAAACAATGTTAAGTTATAGTTAAACTAATTATTCTTTTCTCTTAATTTAGGTTTCAAGCTATTATATGACGTTTCGTCCCGCAGAAATTGCTATGGCTGCGTTCAGTGTAATACGGAATTCCGTGACTTTGACAACCAATCAGAATTACTGGTACAGGTAATATTTACTATCTATTTAACTAATATAGTGTTGGAATTTTATTCTTCATCCCTTTTCAAACATTCACATCAATATTTCACCCGATTTATTTATATTTCAATCTTTTTATATTTTAATATTTGACTTGTTATTGAGTTTATTCTAATGGTTGTGTCTACTGACACTCCTTCCGTTATAATAAGACCTTTTTATTATGTTTATTTATTTCAATATATTTGCAAAACTAGATGACTAGTTCAATATATATATATATCTATCTATCTATATGTATATATATATATATATATACATACAGGGTGTCCCGGGACTAATGGGAAAAAAGTCAGGAGCGTATGATCTGAGCCAAAATAATGTTAGTACTTCATATAAACTTTTTCTATTCAGGCCCTCGTTTTCGAGTTATAGGCCTCCAAAGTTTTAATTTTGAATTTGGTTTTTATTTTTTGTACTAGTTATTTGATCTTTATAAAATTTACGGCAAACGTATAATGTACGTGTATGTTTATTTTGGAAAGGTAAACAGATTTACAGTAGTGTCTTGAAGCCAGGGACGGACCACTCGCAATGGTTAGTGATCCAAAAATTTTGGAGGGATGGCACACCCTGTATGAAATTATCGAAATTGACTTCCCCACACATTAATCTAACGAAAAGGTACTTTTGCTGGAATTCGATAAAATAAGCCGTTTGGCTAATATTTACAGTTTTATTAATGCACTACGTACAAATTTACCTAACTAACTTATTAATACGATGTACTACAAGAAAATAATTTGATGATAGCAGATGATAAAAACATTAAGAAATTATTTAATGGGAATTAAATAGGTACGCAAACAACGTAATTAGTTGCTTTTAATCAAAATTATGAACACAACATTATTAAACCATTAAGAAAACCTCAAAAAACACAAGTTATAAAACAATGGACTAAAACTAATTCCTAAACAACAACAAAAACTAACGTTCTTTTAATAAATGTTCAATATGAGCTCCTCCCACTTCCACGCACATTCTAAGTCTACGAAGGTTGTTTCTTTGCACTTGAAAAAGCAATCCCACATTATTTCTAATAACATTGCAGTGTAACACAATTCTGTCTATTAAATCTTGCCCTGTTTGCACAGGTGTTGCGTATACCTTACTTTTGAGATAACCCTAGAGGAAGGAATCCATAGGATTAACGTCTCCTGATCGCGGTGGTCATTGAAAAGGGCCTCCACGACCAATCCATCTATTAGGAAACCTTGTGTGTAAATGCTGTCGTACATCTAAACTGAAATGAGGAGGGGCCCTATCATGCATGAACCATAAATTCCTACGAGTTTGTAGTAGCACATAATCAAACAGGTTCCATAACTCATTTTGCAAAAACTCCAAATATCTTTGACCGGTCAAAGTATCGTCAATAAAGTATGGCCCTATCAAATGATTGCCAACTATTCCTGCCCAAACATTAACCATGAATCTATGCTGGCTCCTAGTTTGGATAATGCCATGTGGATTCACATCATCCCATAAATGCATATTATGAGAATTTATGACTCCATCTCTGGTGAAACCTGTTTCGTTCGTAAAGAAAACGTTACTAATAAATGTATTGTCTGCTTGTTGTTGTCGCAGAAACCACTGGCTATACTCAAGTCGTGAAGGATAATCAGCCACTGTCATACTTTGTACTTTTGTCATGTGAAAAGGATATAACAGCTGTTCTTTTAGAGCTCGATGAACAACTGATTTCGAGACGTTATGTTCCCTTGATAATTTTCGTAAACTCGTTGATGGTTCATTATCAAATGCATTTAACAAGTCTTGTTCAACTGCCACAGTACGTACGCTTCGTACTGGACCTTCTTCACCTTTTTTTTGGCAAAAAACTTCCTAAAATTTAAAACTTTGTTTTGTATACATGGAAAATTACATTTACTTATTCATACCTGTTTCTTGTAACCTGAGATCAATACGCTCAAACATTCGTCTGTCTGGCAATGCTCTGTTTGCAAAATGTTCTGCATAAAGCCTTCTGGCCTCTAAGCAGTTTCGAGAAACCAGTCCATACATTAAATTCATATCTGCGTACTCAATAAAAGTGAATTCTGCCATTGTAACTGTTAAATTAAGGACTTATCAATTATTGACAAGTACTGACTACGAACTATTCTACACAATGTTTGACAACTAATCCTATGGTTACTTGCTAAACGGTAAAAACACTTTTAAAAAGTTTTTAGCAACTTTCCAATTAATAACTCGTTAATGTTTTTTATCTTCTGCTATCGTTAAATTATTTTTTTGTAGTACTGAAGGTAAATCTTGGACATCGTATTAATAAGTTAGTTTTACCTCGTTGTGTACTTATAAAAATGGTGAATGCGTAAATTGGTACGTAGCGCATTAATAAAACTGTAAATATTAGCCAAACGGCTTATTTTATCGAGTTCCAACAAGAGTACCTTTTCGTTAGCTTAATGTGTGGGGAAGTGAATTTCGATAATTTCATACAAGGTGTGCCATCCCTGCAAATTTTTTGGATCACTAACCATTGCGAGTTCTGTCCCTGGCTTCAAGGCACTACTGTAAATCTGTTTACCTTACCAAAATAAACATACACGTACATTATAGCTTTGCCGTGAATTTTATAAAGATCAAATAACTAGTACAAAAAATAAAAATAAAAACCAAATTCAAAATTAAAACTTTGGAGGCCTATAACTCGAAAACGAGGGCCTGAATAGAAAAAGTTTATATGAAGTACTAACATTATTTTGACTCAGATTATACGCTCCTGACTTTTTTCCCATTAGTCCCGGGACACCCTGTATATATATATATATATATATATATATATACAGAGTGGCCCAAAAGTCTGGAAACGGCCAATTATCTCGTAAACTGCTAGTCCTAATTGTACAAAATTTGGGGTACACCTATTATGCGATACGGAGATTCCAGATTTAATATTTGCAATGTTGCCAGATTTCCTGTTTCTCTTATATTATTAGTAACTTTGGTTTTTCAAATGCATCACCCTGTATATTCAGTCGTTTTTGGAACCTCCTATTCAATACGAGTTCAACCATATGTAACACTTATGATTTTCTGTAGTCTGGAAGGTCTTAAATACATAAAACAGTAAAAAATATGTAGATTTGAAGTAATTTAAATGTAGAATGCTGTGATTTTGACATTTGTCCACCATTTACATTATTAACTAAAACTGACAGTAGTTTGATGTGTTTTGAAAAGTTCTGCAAGGTAAATTGCTTCTCTAAAATGGCTCTTAACGAAAAAAAACGAATTACTATTCTAATGATGAGAGGGTACGGCGACAGAAAAAGATCTTATTGTGAAGTAGCCAACTTGTTCATCGATACTTTCCCAAACCGTTCTCCTATTCATAAGGCGACGGTACAAAAAACTGTAAAGCGATTTGAGGAATCTGGAGGAGTAAAAGACAGATACCGATCAGGTAGACCGAAAACAGTTATGAATGACAACAAAACTTTAGATATAATGCAGAGTTTTGTTGAAGATCCACATACATCCTCACGCAGGGTTGCACAAGTACATGATGTAGGTCGTTCTCCAGTCTTACGTATACTACATAGGACTAAATTTAAACCATACAAAATTCAGTTATTGCAAGAATTAAGTGAAGATGACTTCGATCGTAGATTAGAGTTTACTGAGGTAATGATGGATAAAATTGAAAATGATGAAAATTTTGTTAACAGAATATGTTTTCCCGATGAAGCAACCTTTACACTTTGTGGCAGTGTAAATCGACACAATTTAAGGTACTGGAGTGACGTAAATCCCCACTGGATGCGTGAGAACCATACTCAAAGACCACAAAAATTAAATGTATGGTCAGGTATAGTAGGTACTCAGTTAATTGGGCCATTTTTTATCGAAGGAAATTTAACGTCAGATAAATATGAACTTCTACTTAGAAATGAAATTGTACCTACACTGAGAAACTTGTTTGAAGCCAATTTTAATATTATATGGTTTCAGCAAGATGGAGCTCCAGCTCATTTTGGTGTAAATGTCCGGCGTTATTTAGATGGGATATTTCCCGGACGATGGATTGGTAGACGAGGTAGAATTGAATGGCCTCCACGTTCACCTGATTTCAATCCTAAAGATTATTTTTATTGGGGATACTTGAAAAATTCAGTTCACAAAACTAAACCAGCAAGTCTTGCAGATCTAAGGCAACGAATTATCGATGAATCTCGATTAATTTCTAGACAATCATGGAGAAATGTGGTAGATGCATTCTACCATCGATTAGGGTACTGTCAACTCACAAATGGAGCACATTTTGAACACTTGATAAAGTAACCATTGAGTTAAAAATGTTGCGATATTTCAATTGTTACGGTTTAATGTAGTTGAAAATAGTTTGTATTAAAACATTTAATGAGACAATTAGGCGTTGCCAGACTTGTGTTTTATTTATTTAAGACCTTCCAGACTACATAAAATCATAAGTGTTACATATGATTGAACTCGTATTGAATAGGAGATTCCAAAAATGATTAAATATACAGGGTGATGCATTTGAAAAACCAAAGTTACTAATAATATAAGAGAAACGGGAAATCTGGCAACATTGCAAATATTAAATCTGGAATCTCCGTATCGCAAAATAGGTGTACCCCAAATTTTGTACAATTAGGACTAGCAGTTTACGAGATAATTGGCCGTTTCCAGACTTTTGGGCCACTCTGTATATATATATATATATATATATATATATATATATATATATATATATATATATACATCTTACTATCATTTCTGCATCCGATAGAATGACTTTTGCATTTAATCCTGCATCCTCTGTAAACTTACGTCCGTATATCGGACGCAAGACTACATCTTTCGTTTTTGGCAATTTCTGATGAATATTTGTCCCATAGAACATATGGAAAAGATAGACCACCTAAAATACTATGGTTAACCACGGGTGTCCAACTGCCATCTTTTGCAGATACTTCTATATTTAAGTATTAACCAAGGTCAAATGGACGCAAAGTTGATAGGAAATGTATGAAAAAGGTATAGTTTTAGTTCAACGAATTTCTGCTGGTGGCGCACCAGAATATACTTTAATATACATAAAATTACAATTTCGTAACATTCTGACGTCCAGTAGATTTGGCAACGTAGTGTCTGGTATTGATAACAATACATTTTAAACTAAATGCATTTCGTTAGTTTGCGGGAGTATAGTATAGTTACAACTTAGGCGAACGTTACGTCCGTATTAGTAGTGGTGATTTGTAAAAAGTTTGAATATCAGCCTGAACCCGTAAGACTGCTAAGTATATGTATGAACTTTATTCACGATTTATGGTTAGTTAGCTGATGTGTTATATAAAAGGCGGGAAGCGTATGCACGAAAAACTAAACCGCAAATTACCAATACTTCTATAATAGCATGGGTAGTTTAGTGTCAAATAAACATTAATGAACGTCTTAACCGTGCAGTATGAAAAAAAAGGAAAACTTTGTAAGTTTTGGGTCGCGTCCTATTATTTGTACAGGTTGGCCCATTTTCGATGGATACTATAACCTCAGGCCAATTTTTTTTGAGACAAATTCAACGGTGGATACGCAATAAACTTAAGTTATATACAGTTGGCTTTAATTCTATTAAGTTGCTTAAGCTTTTCAAGAATATATAGTTATTTCTTTTCGAAAACAAATGAATAAAAGGCATTTTGTATAATTATATGGAATAAATAAATAAACAAAGGCGGAAAACATTTGATCAGTGGGCTTTGAAATAGTTTAATAGTATCTGAAAATGATTCAGTTCGTATGGACTGCGATAATCGGACATCGGACGAACACATATGATCTCTCGTAAAAAGCTGACATCTCCAGCTATACTTTTTTTGCCGGCACGACCTTCACTCCACCATTCACAATAGTTTCTCGGCCGTGCAGTGGAAATTGGTACTGAGTTTTATAGTATATTAAGTACCAAGTGTCAAAAAGGTTACTTTAGTCACGAGTTTTACTAGGCACGAGTGGAGCGAAGCGGAACGAGTTCTTTGTAAAACGAGTGACTAAAGACGTTTTTAACACGAGGTGCTTACTATACTTTTTCTTCGCCCGCGGGAAGGAAAAAATTATATTATATTTGAATTATATTCATTACATGACGGACGATGGCTGACAGCTGACTGACAAATCAAATGACGCAGAATAACAAAATTATCACAGAATATGAAATTTAACATACAAAAGATAAACTTGATTTGACGTTTAAAAAAACAAAAGATAAACGAGATGTGACTTTACGCATTTTAAACACTAGTGTTTAAAGAGTCGTTTTGTGCATGTCAAACCCGTGTTCAAAGTGCGGTTTTAGTAGCGGAAGTAGAAAAAATATTTTATTTTATTTTGAATATATACACAGGGGGCTGGCGGCTACAGTACCAAATATATGAATTTACCATTTTGTTAAAACACATAACACTCAATATAACTTTATTTTGCAATAAATATGCAAAGGTTTTTAAATGTTTCCGAATCTTGTGAAAATAGTTGGATTAGGTTGAAAACTATGGGAGTACCTTTGCAAATATAATTCAGATGCAGCTTCTAAATTTTGTCGGCTTCAGTCGATGAATGCGTACATCATATCCCACTTCATAAAACTTTCAAATCTTGGCATTTGTAAAATAATGAATTTTTTTTAAGACCTAGAGTAGAAATCAACTTCTCTGATATCAAAATCGTGACAGAAGTGGCAAATTAATGTCTAGGTAAATATTATTCCAAAAATGTTTATTATGCATCAAGCTGTTTCTTAGAACTTTTTCTAATTTTCTGGTAGTAAATCGACCACCGCACAAGCAATTTGTAATTCTTCAACATCCATATTTTAACACATAACAACTCAATCAAGCTCGTTCATTTATGCATTTTCACGATGATCAAAATTTGTTTCCTAATTTATTGCCAAAGACTACCAGTAGGTATTTTTAAAATTAGTAAATGTCAATAAAATTGGATTTTTGGAAACGTTTCTTTCACTATAACTTGTATGAGTCGTGAAAAGAGTAGTATATATGCAACTCAGGGAGAATGCTGTTTACCCTCAATGCCCCCCTGGTTAGAAAATACATCTTTCTCCCTCATTGCATAATCTACTATTATATGTAATCCTATCAATAATAAAATTTTTTGCAAACACGTTATGCTAGATAGTTCTACTATTATGTTTACTACTAGCTTTTGTTTTAATAATTGTGCACAAGACAGCAAACTTTATTAATAATGATAATTTGTAGAAAAATACAGTAAAACTTATATTATTATACCTAATAATTTCTCACCATAAGTGCTTCCATCCTTAAATAAACATTTCTGAAATATTTAAACAGAATAATAAATCTTTTATATATATATTATATAACCATGTTGTTAAAGCATACTTTAAATTTTATTCTTAAAGCCTACTTGTCACATGTTACCCGCCGTGGTTTAATTGTTTATACCGTAATGATACAAAATTCCTATTATTCACTTGTTTTTGAAAAGAAGTATATTAAACTATTTTTGAAAAGCATCAAAAATAAGCAATTTAATGAATTTAAAAATTTCGTACAAACGCTTCCCGCCTTTTATATAACACATCAGCTAACTAACCATAAACCGTAAATGTTGTTCCTAAAGACAACCCTTTCTTATTTGCTCTTCCACATAAAGAAATAAAATCGGCAATTTGCGGTTACAAAGTAATGCATCAATATGCCAAAGCGTGTGGGGCAAAAAATCCTGATGCTCTTACTTCAACCCGCATTAGAAAACATCTGGCAACTTTAACTCAAATTTTTAGTATGAATGACGGGGATATTGAACAGTTGGTATCATTTATGGGGCATACTGTAAATGTCCATAAAAATTCGTACAGGTTGTCCGATGATGTGTTTCAAACGGATAAAATTTCTAAGCTGCTTCTTTCAATAGAAAGCTGACAAGCTGGTAATTTTAAGAGACAAGTTCTGGATGATATTGAAATTAATTTGGAAGAGGATTTACTTGAAGATTCTAATTCTGAAAGAGTAGACTCTGAACCCATTGATTCAGATGACAATATAAATTATTCATACAACCTCGTTGCTCCTGCCATTTTTGCATCTGCCCCAGCTATAGATAATTCATTCTATGAAACAAAAATGTCTCCCAATATTTTCTCCGCGAAAAAGAAGAGACAAAAAATTCCTTGGACTGCAGAACAAAAAGGTCTCTTCAAAAAATTTTTTGCTCCTTACATTAGAAAGTGCATGCCCCCTAAAAGAGTAGAATGTGAAGATTTGTTGCAAAGGTATCCAGATATTTTTCGAAATAAAACATGGTTAAAATTAAAGATGTAAGTGCAAAAGGTGTACACCAAAAAATGTAAAATTTAAAAATATTATATTTTGGGTACGAATTGTGTCAGACTCTTAAATGTTTTTCTACAAGCTATAACACAAGATTGTTGCCAGGCAATAAGCCGTCATAAAATAGTTATTAAACTATTTTAAAGGTATCCCGTGTTTAAGTATCCTTTTAATAATCAGCCTACGAAAAATCTAATTACATATACTTCGGAAATGATCTTGTTCTTCCGGCTGAATGATTTCGACGAAACCGTTACACATATCGTATTCGACTTTTAAACACGTTCTGCATCTTCCTTGTAAGAACGCTATATGGATTTTCAGCACAACCAAAAAGATGTTTAATAATAACTAATAAATCGACGTTGAAGATGGGATTTATTTACTATTATAAACGCCTCCCCATAAAGAAAAAGATACCTCAGAAAAAATTATCATTAGACACGACATTATGCTATGAGTAACGATTAATAAAAGCACTCACTGTTTTCATGAGCGATTCGATTTCCTGAAAAGAACATAATATCATACATATAGACATACTTCGCGTTTTCAAGTGAAATTTCTTGTAATAGCTAACTTTTTAAGTCAATAAAAAAGTAAAACAAAAAATGCATAACATATTAAAATAGCCAGTGAATAAAACTTAAATATATTAATGAAGTAATAGAAATTTTTGGAACGAGATACCTGAGAAAGTAACTTAAAAAATATCTAAAAGCATTTTAGAATTATTCCGCAGTAAAAGTAGGTATCCAAAAAAGAATCATTATCTGTAGAAAGTATGATGTTATTTACATCTCACTTTTTCGACAAGGTTCACCGTTATTCTGTCCTTGTCAGTTATACAGTAAATATGGCAACACTGCAGGACGTCACATTGATAGAAAAATTAACAGCAGTTTGAAAGTAAACTATACAAGGGGCGCAACATTAACTCACATTTAAAAGGTCGTAAAAATGATAGTAAAATGTAAAAATAACGTATATAGTTATTTAAAAGATAATTGAAAATTGAGACCATTGCCGGGATCGGGGTGACGTGAGCAACAATATATTCGTACTTCCAGTTCTCTATTTGGCTTCTTTCTCGTGGACGCTAAAATGTATGAGTTTTGAAAGGATGCAGAAATGATAGTAAGATGTATATATATATATATATATATATATATATATATATATATATATAAAACGACTTCCAGAGTTGAAGTGTTCATCTCAATGACTACTATCAACATATAATGTATTTGATACAAAACTAATTTTTTACATGTCCCGAGTGATTGCCAATTATTGAGCCTTTGAATCATCGCAGTCTCTTCTGTGCCCATGTTTCAATTTTCCATAGCAACCAGATATTTTGTATTTAATTCTATTTTTAAAATAACAGCAAAACAAATCATCTTCTTGATGAATAATTTTTTCAAGTTTTAACAAATGTAAAGTTCCCCACAAATAGTGAAGTGTGTCTCATACATAAGTCATGTTCCTATCCAAATATGATGAAAAGAAGTTTTGTTATTTTGAGTAACATAGCAGAGACTTACTTAGAACCTTGCTGACTTGCATAACTCCAATCTTCTTCTCTAACATAACCATTTCCTTGACTATACAGAGAAGACTTTTCACTAGGAGAATAATTATCACCAGCAACTTGACCATAACCCCCATCACTGTTGCTTTCATTACCTAAATTGCTAACTTCTTTCCATCCTTTTCTACCTAATTCGCCCATCTACAAAAATGAAAATTACAATGAATTAAGAAAACCACTTAGCTCTGGAGGGAATAATTATTACCCTTCTATCACACACTATAAGTAAAAGGGGATAACTAAACCAATTTTGCATTTCATTCTGATTTTGTAAAAACAGTAATGCCTTAGTTTTTTTACTTGGTATCCTATTGAAACTTCACAAAGAACTAAACAATTGGCTCTATAAGCTTCGCCTTTTAAGGTAACTCTTCAATACAAATGTTTAAATAGTTTGATTCATGTTTCTATTCATTTGAACCATTCTGATAACAATTACTGACCTCTATAGGAGATTTAATTATTTGACATGGTTAGAGAGTCTAATCTGAAAACGACTTCTTAATTGGTATTAATTATCTTTATCAGTGTTTCACATCCATGAATGGAAATTTGCTGATAACTAATTAGTTATTTGACAGTAAAAAATACTAAATAAATGAAAGATTTCACGGCAAAATTAAGCTGTACAGTTTTATGAATTGAGTTTCAACTTTTATGGAAATATATATCAATTGCTCTGTGCTACCTTAAATGCCAAAAAATTGAAGTTACAATAAGAAACTTCTGATAAAAACTTTATTTCGTTTTAAAAAAAGGAATTAATATATTATGTGAGAAAAAAAATCTGAATTATATGTAAATATACAGAAAATATATATTAAAACTTTTTCAATTGTTAATGATTTGATTACCTACTATAAAACAATAAAAAAAGCAGTACTTGAACCATTGGTATTGATTTCAAATATGATATATTGCAAATTATAAAATACATTACCTTATTTGCTAAACTAGAAACCTGGCAACCAACTTCATTTAACAGAGTTCCTTCTTTAACCTAATAAATGCAACAAAACAAAAATAATTAAACAAAAATAAGAATAATTTACCAAAAACATTGGTGGCCACATTTTTCTAATCTAATTTACATCAATAACTTTGATAAATATTTTTTCTGATAGTTTGGAGGCCAATACTTTTAGTAAATAAACAAAAAAATAATTAAGAATCAATGCAATACAACTTAATAAAAAACAAATCAAATAAAAAGCAACAAAACAAACCTTTTCCCCTACATGTGAACTAACTTCAACTACCTTCTGACTCGCCAATCCTCCATATTTAACTGCATTTTCTGACGCTTTGCTTGCTAATTTGGTCGCTGAAGATGACAGAAAAGACCAACCCTGAAATAATAATTGCAAGATTAAAAATTGAAAACAAATACATGCAATAAATATTTCATTAATAATCCGGTTTATCATGGAGCTGACATTTTTTATATTTAAAATATAAACCAGAATATTTTATGTATCACTGGTGTAATAAACACGAGATATGACATAGAAAATTTTAAACGCCCTATATAGACAAATTTTTCTTAATTCGAAATAATTATTAATTGTTGACCTCAACGAAAGAAATTATTACAAACAAAAATGTGTTATTGCAAGGTTAACAAAACATTTTAGATGACATGCTTGTTTACTTTGTACGTTACGAGTTAAAAAACAATGATATTGGAAACTAACCTTCACACAAGGTAAAATTTAGAATAAATAACGAAAAAATTGGAATCAAATGAGAGAAAGTATCTCTCCCCGAAGGAGGTCAGTCCAAGTATTGACGGTCCCTTCACCCCCAACAGTAATAGTGTACAGTTTGTGACTAGTGATATTCCAAAACGTAAGTTTTTAACGTACAATTATTTTATTATATTTTGTATTGATCTGTTGTATTATATTTTCTTTGACTTAACCGGGTGTCCCGAAATAGGTAAGGGACCTCACAGTATTTTCGGTCATATCTAGTGTTTCATATATATCGGCACCCCTCATCTACTGGTAGAATCTAAACAGTTATAGGTATTTATCTTATGTTCAGGGACCATTTCCCTATATATCTTCTTTTGATTATTTGATTATAGCGCACAGATATTTATATTGTACCGGGGATCATATTTAGTCCTACCTTAAAGTATCAACTGATAACTTTTTCAGTCATATTACCGGACATCCAGATACCGGAGACATCATAATTAATTTTCTAAATTTTATTGATATAGATTGTATTCCTGTATTCTTTTTCGAGAAACGTAATTAGAATTAAAGAAAAATAGGGGATATAGATTTTCTTTTTTATATATATATTTTACCAGTCGATTAAATTTCACAAGATTCGTAATTATTTCTTTCCAGTCCCGGAAATTTTGGCAATATATATATAGGGTTTACAGGATATCGTATTTGATCCGATTCATAAAGTTTCGTTTGATTTCTATTTATTGCCTTAATTTTTGTGGAGGATATCCAACATAATTATCGCTAAAAGGTGTATAGGGTACCATACTTATTCATGTTAAGTACCAAAAAGATATTCCGCTTGTTACTTTGATATTTTTTTATTTATTTATTTTATAGCGCGTAGGCTATCCAAAAATCAGGAGAAAGCCGCGTATATTATATTTATTCGATTGCCAAAACTTTCGTATATGGTTTTAATAAGTTTTTTGTAATATATGCTTGTACATATTTTAACCTTTCAGTTTATTTCCTTAACCTCAACCCTCACCACCCCCGTACCAGTCAAATAGGACGGGCCGACTCAACCTGCACTACGAACTCGGGCACTGTATAAGTCCAAGGGGCCCCACGACGACCTTGATCGCTCGAGCCAGGAACAACCCCTCCCTCGAGGTAATCCCGCAGGGAGATTCCTGGTTCTACATTTTGTGCCGCGAGGCACTGGTGACAGCACGCTGCAACGATTTTGTTCTTTGGATATGAGTGTACAGTAAGGTCTTCCGGTCACTACCAACAGAGAAAAAAGGCCACCCGAAGGATTACCGATCCCATTACACTGGTGTCGGATAAGGATAATTCCGACTCGGTTACATTTACCAGGGTAATACCCGGTCGGTGGTCATCATAAAAAAAATAATAACAAATACAAATAGGAAGGATTTGAGAAGTATTACACTGGTGACAGCGGATTGGTCAGCTACATCGGCTGGGTAAATCTCTGCTTCACCAGAAGAAGGAAAAAAGGAGCTACCCATTTATTAGAGTGGTGACAGCGGTGGGATAAAACCATTTTCTCTCGGAGAGGTAATACCGGTTGACTGGAACCACACCCCACGAGCGGTGACAAGCGGTTCAGCAGCCATACCCAGGAGGGAAAACAATGGTTCACCACCAGGGTCTAGTATAGCGCAACATAGATCCTTCGGGACCACAGCTTCTGCTAGATCAAGACTAGTGTGCGTGGTGAAGAGCCACATCCAACACGAGGTGTCACTGCTGACACAAAACACACTGGATCTAGACCAGAGAAGGTCGAAAAACAATCCTACTCAGCAACACCGGCTGAGTTGATCATTGCTTCACCGTAATAATATGGATAATACCGATCCAGTTATTAGACTGGTATTTAATTTAAGAACCAAAGTATTGATCTCAGATTAATACCTAACATAGATATGTTTGTTTTGACTTTTTGATGCCTCAAACATAAAGTAACATTCTAAGCTCACTTGCGGATGCTTCCACCACTTTGCCATATTTGCAAATTCTCTTTAAGTAGTTGTAGGAAAATGAAATTAGAAGTTTAATTGAAAATTTGTTAAAAAATTACGCAAATAAAAAAGTCATACTAATTTTTGCATTTGAGTCGCTTCTTTTAAAAATAATTATAAATACTTGAACTATATTTAATAAAAGCATAATATTCATATATAAATTTTAAACAAGTATTTGTTGTAACTAAAAGTGACAACATTGCTCAAAATGTGTGTGCTTGACGAAAATTTCGAGTCAGTATAGTATTAAATTAACTGTCTCGACCCTTACTTTGTGGAATATGCTCATATTAGTGTTTTTAAATGAAACTCACGGTCTCTAGTTAATTCCACAATATAATAAAAGTTATTGAAAATTGGTATTGATTTATCGAAACAATTGTCAATTTTTTAGAATTTTCAATAACTTTTATTATGTTGTGGAATTAACTAGAGACTGTGAGTTTCATTTAAAAACACCAGTATAGTATTAGTAATAAATAATGTCAAACGTGTTTTGTTTATGATGAGTAGAGTAAAAATTTAATTCTACCATTTTTATATGTTTTTTAAGACTTTTAGTAACTTTTAAGTTAATTAATTTAATGTTTTTGGATTATCATGGTCCGTCAGTGCCAAGTTTGTAAGAAGAACAGCCGAAATTACAAAGGCCATGTATCCACAACCACAATACCATCCCTACTTTTGATAATTCATTCATTATTTTACTACTGGCATTTAGGATTGTTGGCCGCAAAATAAGCGTGTTTATGAATGAATAGCCCCCTCTATTGTATATTATTACTCTAAGGTATTGAGGCAGTACATATAATTAATAGAGTGTAACCAAAGACATTACAATGTTGTAATGCATTTGTGTGTAACTTACAGTGGCTAACGAAGATATAGCTGTATCTACAAATTCTTGGGATTGGCTCCTTGGTGGAGGTTCCATTGTGTAACCAAATCCACTATATTTACCACCTTGACTTGGTGGAAGATCACTAGAATTCAATTTAGAAAAATACAGTAATTAAATGTATGCATTAAAATGACACGTAAGTTAATATAAATTAAAAAATGATGGTACATCAAAGTTTGTATACATTGAAGTGAAGAATAATTGATACACGCCACATTTAATACTACCATTTAAGAACATTCTATAATAAAATTGAATTATATATCCATTAAATGACTACCTTGGTCTTGTAGCATTCTCTATCTGTTTTCGTGAAAAGAAGGCTTCTTTGTGATCTTTAATATCTTGAGAATTCATATTTTGATAACTACTTTCATAATCATAAGATGAGGATGGATAAGAATTAGCAGGAGAGCTGTAATTTGACCTAGTGCTAGATTGCTGTGAATAATCCATTCCAATTAAGCTACTTGTGTAATTTTGTGCTGGAGATTTTTTTTCATCCCATGGTTGCTGTTGAGCTAATGTAGAAATCTAAATATAAATCATAAATTAATATTAAAAATGATAACATTAATAAATGAATGAACTTACTTTATCCCTATATAATGCTGCAGCTTTAGTATTGTATTTTTGTTGTAGAGTCATATCATCATCCCAGTCTGGTTGTGCTTCAAAGAATATTCTGGCATTTCTGTTGCCTCCAACTTTCATCTTTTCCAGTTCTATGTCTTTCCATTTATCCATTGTGACAGATCGCACAAAAGATAGATGCACTCCAAGTCCTCTATGTTTACCTGAGCATTCTAGGCAAATCCATATTCCATATGTGACAGAAACCCATTGGGGATTAAGGGTACCACATTCAAAACATTTCTAACAGAGTAAAAATTACTTAGTGATTTATATAAACTGAGAAAAAGTTTGTCGTTAGATGAAGTTTTATAAATAAATTACCAAACTTACGTTATTTTCATTGCTAGGCTTTAATTCTTGTAAAACACGACGAGTTCTTGGACTTGCCATTATATTTTTTCTGATAACTGAGTATTCAAATACAATATTTTATTAATCGGAAAAGACAATATTATAATATGCCAATTTATATTAATTGGATAAAAATCAGAAATTTTTAGTTCCCGACAAGAAAATAATACATCTCTACGTGTCAACCAATTATCCTAGGCTTTTTATTTAATCAGATGTTTGACAATGACATTTTACAAGCATGGTTCTGTGTACTGCTAAGCCTATTAGTAATTGTCTATTCCGGTATGGAAGAAGATGATCTGTTGGAATGTTGATACCATAGACAAATAATAATATAATATGTATATAAGTATAAAATAAATATTTTATACGTACAGTATAATCTCACTAATCCGGCACTTCCATAGATCGGCACGTCCAATAATCCGGTACCCTTTGCCCACGCCTCCCTCACTCCTCTATACCTGTGCGCTTTGCGCTTTGGTGGTCACTTCGTCGTCGACTAGCAGTCTAACCTCAAAACTTATCACGTGCACGTGCTAACGTATTTGTTTTTATAGTAAAAAATGTCAAATAAACGCAAACACAAAACACTAGATTTGAATGATAAAATGGAGATTTTAAAAAAGTTAGATAGTGGACAAAATATGTGTAAATTGGCAAAAGAATATGGTGTTGGGCGTGCTACTATACACGATCTTAAGAAGAAAGGGCAAAATATAGCAGACCACGTTAAGACAATGGAATCATGGCCAGGAAAGCGTAAAACACTAAAAGTTGGCGATTGTCCAAAGATGGAAAACGCTCTTTACTTATGGTTCATACACTCCTATATCTGGAGAAATTCTGAAAGCCAAAGCAATCGAATTCTATAAAAAAATTACCCAAAAGATGATTTTCGTGCGAGAGATGGATGGCTGGATAAATTTAAAAAACGATTTGGTATCCGTCTATTAACCATATCGGGTGAAAAATTATCAAGCAACGAATCTGCAGTACAGCCTTTTATCGAGCATTTTAAAAACAAAGTAGAAGAACTGGGTCTTCTTCCTGACCAAATCTATAACGCAGACGAGAGTGGTCTGTTCTGGAGACTGTTGCCCAATAAAACGTTCGTATCTGCTGAAGAAGCAAGTGCACCAGGTCGTAAAGTGAGTAAAGATAGAATCACATTCATGCCGTGTTCAAATGCTACTGCTACACATAAATTGGATTTGTTAGTGATTGGCAAAGCAAAAAATCCCAGAGCTTTCAAGAACATTTGTCTGCCAGTCTGCTACAAGAATCAAATCAAAAGTTGGGTCACGAGAGAGGTATTTAGCGAATGGTTTCATAAAGACTTTGTCCCAGAAGTCAAGAAGTTTATGAAAAGATCAAACTTGCCCATAAAAGCTTTATTCGTACTTGACAATGCTCCAGGCCACCCAAATGAACAAGAACTTAAATCAAGTGATGGGAATATCCAAGCCATCTTCCTACCACCAAACTGCACATCTTTACTGCAGCTGATGGATCAAAATGTTATCCAAAAAATAAAGTCTTTGTATAAAAATAAATTGCTGATCCGTATTACGAGTATATCTGAGGATGGTGATGTAACGCAGAGCCTTAAAGGATTGAATTTGAAGGATGTTGTATTCTCTCTCGCTCATGTTTGGAACTCTGTTTCTCCTAACTTAATCCAATCTTCATGGAAAAAGTTGTGGCCTACTATGAATGATGTATCAGAAACAGAAGAAACAAATGAATGGGATACTGAGGATAATGTGCCTATTGCCGATTGGGTTCAAAATCTATCAGAAAAAGGATTGGAGACAAGTGAAGAAAATTTGAATTCTTGGTTTGAAGGAATCGAAGAAACAGAGGAAATTATGACTGATGAAGAAATTGTACGTGAAGCAGTACAAGAAGAAAGCTCTTTAGAAATATTGGAGCCACCAACTGCTGTAAGAGTTAAACCAGATGATGCATTGATTTGTTTCAATACCTGCATAACATGGGCAGAAGAAAACGGCATATCTGCCAAAGATATTATAATTCTTCGTAACATGCGAGAAAAGGTTTTTAAGCAAGGACTACAAGTTGCACAAAAGCAGACCTCAATTAAGGATTATTTCAAATCTTGTTAATTACATATGTATGTACTTACATGTTAATTTAAAACATTACATACATTTATTCTCTCTATGAAATGCTTTATTTTATTTATTACCTATGACTTTTTCTGTACAACCCAGTAATCCGAACATTCCAATAATCCGGCACCCTCCGGTTTTCAATAGTGCCGGATTAGTGAGATTGCACTGTATATGATAATATGTTTATTTCTCTATGGTTGATACCTCTTAGATCATACATATAAGGATATGGGATATGTATACACAAACACATATCGATATCACCGATATAGGAAAACAAAATGGGTTGCCATCCCTTATGGAAAATATTTACTTAAAATGACTGTGGCATGCAGGTCGCGACCGCGTGACTATTTACGTTGGCTACATTGAATCACAGAGGGGTTTTGTTACCAAAAAATACGCGCTCTTAAGTTATGTCAATTTTGTGTCCGAACAAACGTAACTAGACATTTAAATACCATTGGTGTGATATCCACGGACTTAAGATCTTAGTCCGTGGTGATATCATATACGTAATAAATAGAATATACTGCTAACTGCCTTATCTCCAATAAGCGTAATGCGTTCTATTAAGAGTGAGAGGTCCGACTACACTCTGGGTGGCCATGTTAGTAATGCGCAAGTGCTGTATTTGCCGCCTGTAATATTTTTAAACGAAGATATTTGAGTCAACATAAACTTCGTGTCTGATTTTTGATTTGACCAAATAAAGTGCAATTATGTAATTACATTTTTTTTCACTTCTAACATAAATCTCAAATAACGTCTTTTATAGTTGTCTAGGTTACTTCAAAAGGAATAGAAATGAAGTAAACATGAAATATATAGTGAGCACATAATCAATTAGAGTTATTATTTTTATACATCATTTCTTCGATATCTACACACTAATATAGCCATACATATTGACAAATTAAATGACGATGGAGTACCTCATGGGATGATTTGTTTTCAAACGGAATTTATTTTTATATAACTGTAGACCTGTGAAAATTTAAATTAGGACCAATCTCATTACATAAAAAGCACCGTCGTGGAGACATAGTTTTTAATAAAAATCTAAATAAAAGAAACACGTAAAAATCACAACACAATGATAAAACAAATAACAAAATCACTAAACATTCAAACCACAGCCTAATTTTACTATGCTGTGTCCAAACAAACAACCATAGAGAAAAGCAAATATATTATTTGTCTATGCTAACAACCTTTACCACTCCCCTGAAGGTCTAAAAGTGTCAAAGAGGGAATGATACAGCCAATGATATTAAACAATGCAACGTCTCGTGACTCGCATGCGCGTATTGATCATGGCCACAGAAGGTGCCGACATGTACATGTCGGCACTCTGATGATCGCCACGCTTCCCAGACCGCTAGGCGCAGTATATTTTATTTATATGTATATGGTGTGATATATTATTTGTCTATGGGTGTGATTTTGGACCAGAGATTATTCCCTTATATCTTGAATATAACTGCTGATTTAGGCATTTAGAGCTCAGAATAACAAATAAAATAGATATGTTTGTTTTGACTTTTTCCTGCCCCAAACATATTGAGTCACATTCTAAGCTCACTTGCGGACACTTCTTTGCCATATTTACAAATCCTCTTTAGTTGCAGGAAAAAATAAATTAGAAGTTTAATTGAAAATTTGTTAAAAAGTTATGCACATAAAAAAAGTCATACTAATTTCTGCATTTGAGTCGATGCTTTTAAAGTTAATTAATAACACTTGAATTTTATTTAATAAAGGCATATTCTCATATAAATTTTAAACAAGAATTTGTTGTATCCTTAGATATATTTATGGTTATAACTAAAAGTGGCAATATTGCTCAAAATTTTAGTACCATTTTAATGTGTCAATAGTAATCTATTTAGTTGTTTTGTCCTTGTTTAATTACCATATAAAGAGAGATGCAAATATCGTCAGGGTGTGATCGACGATCATTTTAAATACGCCCAGGCCTGCCACATCTACGGAATTTTCCGTAGATCTACGGAATTCAGAAGGTGTCTACAGAATCTCCGAAAAGTCTCGAAAATATACGGAATTTTTAATAACAATGATAATAATTACTATGAACTGTTATACTGTTTGCTTCGAGTTTTCTGAGTAAATTATTTCTCAAAATATTACCCACTAACAAAATATTTACTACGAAAACGAAGAGTGCGGAGAGTGGATAACCTGACATATACCAATCTGTATTTTGTGGTTGTTCAACTTACATCAAAGAATGTGTATTCTTTGCTTACATGAATCAAGAATATAACCATAACCAAAAACAGACGAAAAACTTAAAAATCTTCATTATTTAATTCCCACAAATATAAAACAAAAGAAATCCATTTATTGCAGCTTCGGCTATCGATTTTCCTATAGTAATAAGTGAAAATGTGAATTAAATTTCTCGGATAGTTTTGAAAACTTCTGGCCCAAAGTATAAGTTTTTAAAAATGCAAATGATGAACTAACATTTCCTTTATTAGTAAAATTAACAAATCACATTAGAATTCTTTCTCATATTTCTGCAACAGTAGGAAGAATTTTTTCTTCAATTTTTAGGTGCGCTCTTTTTGACTGAGAGCTCAGTTAATCTCAGCTCACATCAGTAATGTGAGCGTTCTTTTTGTTTTACTCACTTTAAGTGAGCTGAGATTTTTCCTCCCCCTTCACGGATGCTGAATGTGTTGTAGGGGGAATCAGTTGGACTTAAGTCGGAAATAAAGTGGAGGGAATGAAGAAATATTTGATTTGCTTGGTTTATTTGTAGTTTTAACCAAGGTTATCTATGGTTTTAACCATTGACATATAAACAACAAACACACATAATCTATTTTTATTTTTGTTACAAATTTTGGATACATTAAGTGCGCTCTTTTTGACTGAGATCTCAGTTAATCTCAGCTCACATCAGTAATGTTAGCGTTCTTTTGTTTTACTCACTTTAAGTGAGCTGAGATTTTTCCTCCCCCCTCACCGATGCTGAATGTGTTGTAAGGGGGTATCAGTTGGAATTGAGTCGGAAATAAAGTGGAGGGGATGAAGAAATATTTGATTTGCTTGGTTTATTTGTAGTTTTAACCAAGGTTATCTAAGGTTTTAACCATTGACAAATAAACAATAAACACACATAATCTATTTTTCTTTTGTTACAAATTATGGATACATTAATTGACATTATTAGATGCTGATACGAATCTGTCTTATAGTTCAAATCTATCGACAGATCGCGCGCTTCAATCGAGATGTCGTTCTTTTTGGTGCTTACTCACATCACTTTATCTCAGATCACCTTAACTGAAGTGATCTGAGATCTCAGTCAAAAAGAACGCACCAATTGGCTGCATTCAGGGAACAGCAGCGCTGCAGCACTTTCTTGAAGCAGTTGACTGAACGTACGATATTCGGCGTAGTTTGCTGCAGCGCTATATGCAGCGGTCCAGCATATATTTTTTACGCTTTAACGCTGGAAATTCAAAACTGTAAATTAAAGCGGAGTTGAAAAAATAAATTGAAAAATGGATTTGGATTATTTGGGTGTGGGCGATGGTTTTATTCCTATAGAAATTGATGGCCAGGTTTTATATTTTCCCCAGCATCTTCTAGGAGTGCTTCCAAATCTTCAACCACGTAAGCAATAATGTGGTTAAGGTTATTAAAATTGTTAAACACAATGTCCTCGTCTTCATCCTCTAGTATTTCATGCAAATTTATCATTTTCCACTCATTAAACAAAGGTAATCTGTGGTAAAAAAATGTAGTATTGAAGGTTATGGCAATAAAGGGCGAAACTTCCTGTCATTTTCTAACGTGACCATTCAGTAACCTACAGAATAACTGCGCTGCAGCACTTTATGGCTGAATGTTCCCTGAATGTAGCCATTAATTAACATTAATAGATGCTGATACGAATCTGTCGTATAGTTGAAATCTATCGACAGATCGCGCGCTTCAATTGAGATGTCGTTCTTTTTGGTGCTTACTCACATCACTTTATCTCAGATCACCTTAACTGAAGTGATCTGAGATCTCAGTCAAAAAGAACGCACCTAAAATATAAACAAAACTAGCACCAGAAACTCATTGATTACCATTACCTACCCAGAGTCGACTACTCCATGCAAAAAAAAAATCAAAAATAAATACAATTGCCATATCTTTGAAGCTGTTAAATTGTATATCGTCCAATAAACCAATTCAAAATTCACACAGGCACGCTACTTGAGCGTTCAAGGTCATTAAGGATCAGATGTTCATAAGTTCAGATAACCCATTGAATAAAAAGTAAAGGAAGGAGCAATAAACACAAGTTTGGTTGATCAGGATGGTTGTTGCATATGGCGGACGGCAATATCCGTTTTACCATAGGCGCGCTATATAAATTCGTCCACAATTTGCTTTTCTGACAATCTTTAGGAAAACTAAAAACATATTTTTATGCATCAAACTTTTATAATCAATATTTACACATTATAAATAAATCCAATTTGAAAAAATGCAAATAAATATTTCTTAAATGTATAGTGTTACAACAGTTAACTTACTATTTTTATTTTTATGTTACGCCTATGTCTTAACCTTGTCATTCATCAAAATATGAAATGTTTATTTTGCGTCTTTTATATTATTTAAAATATAAATTAAAGTATAAAAGAAAACAACTTACCTATGAAAAGTGATGCCTAAAGATTTATTTTTAGGGGTATTGGAGTAACCGCAGGCTGCACAACTAACCATTTTGTTTGTAGTCTAATTACTAATGTTTCAACACTTAAAACACTATTCTAATTAATCCTAATAAACACTTATTTAAATACAAAACAAAAATACAAGAAAAACTAATGAAAAACACTATAAAATTATTATAAAACTTCCAAAAGCAAAAACGTACTCTCCAACCAATGCAACAACAAAATAAAATGAGTCATACTTGGTTGTTCAAGATGGCTACTTCCGTCTTGCTTTCTCTCTATGAGTGTAGATAGTAGCTATCCTTCCTTTACTTTTTATTCAATGAGATAACCCCATACTGTATGTTGAAGCTCTATTCTGGATCTACGGAAATTCTACGGAAATTTACGAACCAATCTACGGATATTTGATCAGGCGCTTGTGGCAGCCCTGAATACGCCGTAGTATTGTAGTAAATAATGTCAAACGTGGTTTGTTTATACGAGATACGAGCGCCATTACGAATAGAGTAAAGGTTGATTCATAAACTTGACGTTCCGTTCAGGAGCTTACCTAATCTGTAACAATTAGCCAAGTTCTGCTCTTCCACTAAACCTTTCAAATATACACAACTATGTGAATTACAAATACAAATATAAAAAAGTACACAACAATGTAAATTAACGAATAAGTTCAAGTACATCAAGACAAGATCCACTGAAATAGTTAAAAAATAAACAACAAAAACATTAGTCTAGTTTAAGCCTGCCATTAATTAAATCCATTTTAACCGTATACTTAAATTTATTGAATGAAAATGTTAAGTAGTAATTGGGTATCCTATTTAGTAGCCTAGTTATATAAAACGAAAAAGAGCCCTGAAACAAATTGGTTTTGTGGATAGGTGGAGTCAGTTTATACTTATGTCTAATGTTAATATTATGAACGTCAGTTCTAAAAGTTATTTTGTTATATAAATATGCGGGTGTATAAGTTTTAATAATTTTCATAAATAAAGTGCAAGCATGTAAGGCACGTCTCTGATTCATATTTAGCCATCCAAGTGTTTTTAAATGTGAAGAAATGTGATCCCTTCTGCGCAATCCACAAATAAATCGAATGCAAGAATTCTGAATTCTTTGTAATCTTGTCTCATCATATTTAAATAAACATGGCCCATAAACTGTGTCTCCATAATTAGCATGTGATAAAACAATTGACTCACAAAGCATTTTTTTAGTTCTTTTGTTTAACATATCTTTATTTGCATATAATAATTTTAAGCTATTATAAGCTTTTCTAGCAATATCGGACACATGAGAGCTAAATTTGAACGAATCGTCAATGAGAATGCCTAAATTTTTCGCACAACTTTCTAGCCGGAGATCTTCACTGCCAAAAAAAAGGTTTCAAGAGAATGTTGAAACATGTCACTAGATCAAACAATCACTATTATTTATCTTATATTTTCGGAAGTAATTGCACAAGTGCATCAAAAATACCGATATATTTGCATGACAGCGTGTTGTCTAAAAACTGTATGAGTTCATTTTCATATTTTGGAGAAAGAGCTCGACACCGAAGGTGGAGGGGTCTTTTAACAAAATATGAAAATGACCGAATGCAGTTTTTCCAAGACAACACGCTCGAATACAAAATTATCTGGTTATTTTGATGCACCAGTGTAATTCGAGGGAATATTTCCCGAATACAAATATTGGTTTAAATATTAAATTCCTATTTCTTTTTTTTAATACAAAATATCCATTTTAAAACATGCTGTTAGGTACTCACAAAATAAAAAGACCCAAAAATACGACTTTTTCATAACTATTTTTAATAGAATGAACGGAAATATATAATAAAACGATTTTTTTAAAGTAAACCTAAACTAAAAGTTGCAGGAATTGCAATGAAATAAACAATTGTAATAACTCTTTGTGTTCTGCTTAGACAATGCAGATACCGGTACATTAACGGCTGAAGATGTTTGAAAGTGCTGTGGTACATCATTACCACGCATTTTTGTCACTATTTCTTCATGGTGATTTTCATTCATTTGAAGATATGGCGTTATTGATTTGGAATTGGAATGGCCAGTGATTTTTATAAGTTGCTGCTCGCCGACAACCTTTCTAGCGAGATTAGAGATAGCCGTAGCTCGTAAGGAATGGTTAGTTAGTTTAATATTCTCTGTATTCAAACCTGATATTTTGGCTTGTATGTTAGTCCATTTGTTTACTGTATTTCGTCCAGCGGGAACATCTTTAAACCATTTTCTGTTCAACTTCCAAGCGGGATTTACTGTAAGAAAAAGTCGATTTGTTTTTATTCCATCCCGTTTTTCTAAGAATTTTTTGTATAATCGAATGGGACACAAATCAGGATTGATTTTATTCATTATTAGCCATTTCGGTGAAGCGCATGGTTTTCCCCTCCTTGCGTTGTCTTAGTAAATACAGGGTCGTAAATAATCCTTCCTGTTTTTTTACCTGTTATTTTTTTCTTCTTTAAAGTATGAAATTAAGCACTTGTAGCCTTATCCACCACGCCAAGCTTACTCAAAAGCAAAAACAAAAAATACCTTCCTTTGTAACCCATCTGGGGTGTCTTCATCACAACGACGAACCATATAGTGAAATTTATCGTACTTTAGAAAAACTGCACTTTCTTTTCTTTCTGCTGGATCAGTTTGTAATTGTTTTCTCTTGGCATTTTTCGCATCTCTGGCTGTTTTGAATTCAATGTCAGTAAAAGGGTTAAAAATCATTTTATATTCGGTGAAAAACTTATTAATTAGTAATTTCGGGGTGACGTTCCAAATTGTTTTAACAGTGAATTCCTTGTGCTCTTCACCATTGTAATAAATACGAATACCAAAGAGATAAATTGATTGTAGAAAATTTCAGAACACACGGTAAAACATATTTTATTTTAAATCAAAATAAAAAAATAGAATGCGACCCACATTTTGTTCAGAAAAATAATACGAAATCAAAACAGCTTGGAACAAATAAAACACTTTACTGGGTCAAAGCAAAATAATTGTTATGAATACAATTATTTTGATAACGAAAAATTAGCACGCTTCAAAACATAAAAAGTTGATTTTGCAATTCGACAAAAAAACCCCAAACCTAATTCGGGAGAAGAGCAAAAACGAATTGCGGAGAGCGGCAGCAGGGAGTGCCGGTCGAAAACGCGAGGGGAAAAGTCCTTTCCCTGTCACGGTAACGGTAGTAGTTTTTTTTAGTGTTAGCGGTACCGGAGGTAAAGTTCTCTCCGTTGTGTCAGGGTGTAATAGGGATACCGAGATATCCTTGACGGTGAACACTGTCCCCCGTTCAGGACACAAAACGGTAGAATCACCCTCTACGCTAAGTTCTTTTCAACATAGCACGATACCGGTTATTGGCACTACCCGCGGTGGCTAAAAAGATAGCGAAGAATAAGCAGTAGCCAGGCCAGAGAAGGGAAGTTTTCCAACGCCGTAAGTTTTTGAACAAATTGAGATTTAAACGTTGTTTCATTTTGAGACATTTATTCGTTATTATTTGCGCTGGATTCTGAACTTGGAAGTTATAATTCAAATGTTATACATAGGGAGTAGCGATAACAAATATATTTAGTTGGTTTTCTGATCTTTCAAGGGGACTGGACACACCTGGTCGTTCTCAGTTACATATTGCATGTCCAGGCTCACAAATTTTGGGGGCACAGCTCGTTCTGTAATATATAAAATTTACCGTGTGTGATGATATAATCAAATTTTGCAAAGTTTCGCTAACCTGACATGAGTTAGGTTTTTTTCTAATTAGTAGTTATTATTTTGTTGCACCACATAATTCGTTTCCACCTCGTAGGTAGGACGGAGATAGAAATTTACGTAAGGTTAATTTGTACGTGGTATAAATAAAAAGGGCCGGAGCGTATGATTTTCCAATTTCCTTAGGTTCCAGTGAACTTGTTCTGACAAATCTAAAAAGAAATCGTTTTCTTTTGTTCAGACGTGAACAGAAATTTCTTATTTATTAGTAAACTAAATAAAATATTGTGGGTGATTCAAAGACTTGGAATTTTGCAACCCGAAACGCCAGTGTCGACAAATATTTTATTGTTCTTAGATCAGCAGTATATTGTTACGATTTAAATTTTACTTTCATATTCCGATCAAGGTCAATTGTCAATTTTTTAGAATTTTCAATAACTTTTATTATATTGTGGAATTAACTAGAGACCATGAGTTTCATTTAAAAACACTAATATGCCAGATATAATTATTACTCCAGATAAATAATATATTGTACCTACAACGTGATTATACTTTTTACTTTTCTCGGATACGCCTAAGTTCAATACAGTGTATAATACTTAGAATTTAAAATGAATAAAAATTACTCAAAATCGCCTAGTAGGTACCTAAATAAAGCTCGGATTATAGGCAAATTGCCCTTTTCGTCTATTTTAAGTGTTTTTTGCATATTTTACTTTTTTTCGTAACATCCATCTTTTTGCCTTTTTTAAATTTTATTTTAAATATGTAACTATTTTCTGTCTTTTTCAGTAAAAATCTTTGCCTATATAAGCGCACTTCTCTTCAATTTTTATTACTATAAATCCGAGCTTTATATATAGGTAAGTGCTTCAGGTTCTTGATAATTTTGAATAATTTGTAATACAAAACAAATAATTAGATCGCTGTCAGTTAGTTAACTTATTCAGGGATTAAGAACTTTATTTGAGCGCTATTATTGTTTTATTTTAGGTGCAATCTCAGATCAAAGTTTTATTGCGGATGTAAACTGCCAAACTCCACGTTCTACTTCATCCACACAAACTAGCAGTGATCTGTCCCATAATAGTCCACGAAAGAGGAAATATCGTAGTTGTGTTACGATCTCAAGAATGAGATTATAGCTTTAAAGAAGAGAGTTGTGGAACGTAGATTCGAAAATATTGAAAGTGAAATAAGTTTGGAACAATTTTATGGACTGACTTATAAATTTTGTGGCAACGATGAAGTAGCTCGTCTAGTTAATTGCCAAATTAGTCAATCAAAAAAAAAACCTAAGTGACGAAGATATTCACTTGAATTTAAAATGGAGTGCTTAGCGCTATATTTTACTGGTCCGAGAACTTAAAGACAAGTCGTCTGCCGTCACCTACAACCCTCTTAAGGATTTTACAAAATGTTTAAATAAATTCTGGCTTGAAAAATCCTCAAGTATTTGCCATGTTAAAAATGAAAGCCGATTGCTTCGATGACAAAAGTAAATATTGTGTTTTATGTATAGACGAAATGTCGATCAAAGCACATTTATTTTATAATCGAGGACTGATGCTGTCGTTGGTCTTTCAGAAATTGAAGATACAAATAATATATTACGACCGGCATTAAATGTATCAGTTTTACTGTTAAGAGGAATATTCAGTAAATGGAAGCAACCTGTGGCATTTAGTTTTTGCCATTCTTCGTGTCCTGCGGATATATTAAAACAGCAAATAATTGAAGCAATTACTAAGTTGATGGGCGAAATAGGTTTGAAGATATGTGCTGTCACAACAGATATGGGATCCAATTATATGCCTTTGTCAAATTTATTGGGTGTTACTGCAAATCGGCCTAATTTTTACTGCAGGGGACAAAAAATTTATTACATTTTTGATATTCAAAACATTTTTAAAGCCATTAGGAATATGCTTATAAAATGTGATTTCTTAATTGACAATCACAAAATTTCATGGTCATTTATAAAATCATTTTATGAGTATGACAAAAAATATGCAGTAACAGCGGCACCGAAATTAACTACGTCCCATATTTCTCCAAGTTCATTTGAGAAAATGAAAGCCAAATATGATCTACAAGTATTTAGCGCAACAGTTTCTAGTGGCATGAATGTTTATATCAGATTTGGATAATTGCCGCCTGAATAATATCACACTTCAGAATTTGTATCGAAAATGGACAAATTATTTGATATGCTCAATTGATCTAGTACCTCTTCCGCAAAATTATATAATAGAGCTTACAAGAATTTACCCCATCAGGTGGAATTATTAAATGAATGCACTGCCCTTTTGAACAAAATTAAAATTATAAACGAACAAAACAAAAATGTGACGAATATAATCAAAAGCTTTAAATGTATTAGGATTAGTATAAATAGCATTCGGAGATTATGGAATGACCTCAATGAGAAAAAAATTGATTATTTTTTAACTAGGCGCTTAAATTCAGATTGTCTGGAGAATTTTTTCGGTTCTGTCAGACAACAAAATGGCAACTGCAGAAATCCTACTCCAATTCAATTTAAAAGAACATTTCAAAAATTGGTGTATTTAAAAATATTTAACTCAGGGACCGAAAATTGTGAGGCAGATCCAGATTCCATGCTTTTGAAGTTGACAGATGTACCTGCACATGCGGTACCATCTACAAAAAACATGCCAATAGAAATTACCACTCAGCTTATAGGTACAGATTATCAGCAAGATGAGATGTTACACAAGAATTTTGTACGGTATATCTGTGGCTATATGTTAAAAAAGCCCTTAATATACATAGTTGCGACGTGTGCATAACATTTTCAAACCATCGACAAGAATTAGATGATTCTTCATTATATATCTATTTTAGGGCAAATGAAAATTCCGAAAAAACTATTTTTGGAAATTTAAAAAATCCAGCAGACATTTTTGAGGATTTTATTGCGAATGTTGAAGAAATTTTTCAGACAAATTTCCACTGTCTAATAGCAAGGACCAACATTTGCAATAATCTTTTCCAACTTGTACACAGGCAATATCTTGCGCATCCTTGTGAGAAATTTCCCAAAGAGTTTGTATTAAAATTGTACTTACTTTATTATACTTTAAAACATATTAATAATAATTTTAAAGATCAAAAAAATATTTGTAATAAATTGATTATATGGCGTAATAAATAGGTGGAAGTATATATTTGTGTAAATACTTCAAGTTACAAATTTATTAAGTCACATAGACCAATTATTGTTTAAATATAGGTTTGTGTTATTGTATTTACTTTTTGTATTTGTAATGTTAGTATTGTTTATTTAACGTCATTATTGTACACATTTCATTTTTTTACTAATCTCATTACACCGTGAGTGAAACTATTATTTATTGTAAAAATATTTGCGAAAGTATCGCACAATTTTAATAAATCGTTTTTCACATATGAACACATATCTAGATCTTATGTCTTTTTTAATTCTGTTTCCGGGTTGATCATTTCACTTTTTATGTTATACGTATTAAATTAATCTGAATTTGATAATTGCATATCGTTAATTTTGATTATAACACTCCCATACTTTTCATTTAAAATTGTCACATATGGATTATCTTTTGACACTATACTTATCTATAAAAATTCCTTCAATTATCTCTAATGGTGTATATATATTAATCTTTTTTCTCTTCTAAACTATTATAGGTAGGCTAATTTTATCAAATGCTTCTAACAGCACATATAATTCTAGCATTCTAACTTTTTGATTGTATGTGGTCTATCAACGTGTGATCTCTCAAGTTATTTGACTTTCTTTTTAATCGAACTACCTACTTCCCAACGCGGTGATATAGCTAAATAATAAATATGAATATTTCACGTAACAAGAACAGCTTGCCTATATTCTATTTTTATAATTATCTATGTAAATTCAAATAAACATACTCTAATGTTTACTTTAAATTTCTAAGTACGGCCCTGCCAGCGGTACTAAAATAAACTCATAGCCAACTCTGAGATTTACACCCAAATGGCTTCCTCGAGGTCACAGATTTTCAATAAATAATATCAAAGTGCCGACGTTAAGAGTCTGGGCTGTGTGTTTATTAGGCTGTGCCGGGGGACTTTATTTATTTGGGTAATATTGGGATTTTGTTTTATAATTACATTTATATATATATATATATATATATATATATACACTCACAGAAACTTTTATTATATTTTTTTATACAACTTTGTGGTTCCACCATATTTTATTTATCATCCGTACCCCATAATTCCCCCTAGAGAGTGTAACAACCTTGGATGTGAGACAGAACCGGGAGAACAATCCTGTCCTGGCAAAGGAGTATCAAACCGTTTTAAGACCAGGCGTACCCAGCTCAACTCGGATTGGATTTGCCTTACACGCTCAGCCGCACATTGGAGAAAGAAATTGGTGACTCGAAGGTCGGGATCGATATAGAGTAAAGAAAAGGTAGGATTTTTTTTTTATTACAAGTGGCGACGTTTATTTAGAGTGGTGACAGCTCTATTAAAAGGAGGTTTTATTACACCATTTTGCTTACGCATATTGAATGCCCAGTCCGTTAATATTTCTGCCAAAACGTTGATCTGTGTTATTTCATCCAATGTATATTTTTTTTCAGCACAAAAGCTCATAAACTGTCGCCACACGTATTGTCTGTTGTGTTTAGTGTTATTTGGTTCGCTTTCCATCACTTTATTTTCTATAATTCCCAATGAATCACATCCGAAACGAGACATTTTAAAAAATATTTTTTGACTTTACTTGTCAAACTGATTCTATTTTTAATTATCATGGATTCACAATGGGATTACCGTGGATACGTAAACAATGCAATTATCGCAGTGCTCTTTCGGTTTCTACAATACAGTTACCGCTGTAATCAATCGATAATTGCACTCCTCTTATGGGATTTTTTACACATGAGGGAAATATTCACGTTAATCAAAATAATCCAGTAAACATAACCTCAAATATAGCTTTTAAAATCAAAAATACGGATTGCGGGATAACTTACATTATCAAAACTATTATTTTTTATATTGAGTAGACACGATTACTTACTTTTCAACAATTTATTCCTGTCAAAAACACGTATGAAACGCTTAAATAATCAAAAATCTACACTCAAATGGAAATTCCTATGGCAACAAGTTTTGTTTGGATACAGTTTGAAATTGTGACGTCACACTAATCCTGCGTATTACTTGTCTACAGCCATAGGAGCATACAGAATGTGACTAAATACACTAATCCACTTTTCAGAAGTTTAAAAACTGAATCACTGATTTTGATTTACTTTAATCAAGAGCAAATTAAACCCTCCATCAAGTAGCAATTCCACCACATTACATGATAGGTATTCCACGTCTCAACGGATTGTTTTGATAAATTAAACAACATTAGAAGATACACAGTGAGGTACGCTCGAGTGTCATGTTTAGAAATTTTACCAATAAAGATCTAGCTCTAATGCCTATATTGATTGATGATGATATGGCGAATCCATAATGAAAAAACAAAAACGATTGTGGTTGCATAAAATGTTACAAAAAACCTTAATCTGAAGGAGAATATCATACTTTATATAAAGAACTGGTAGACAGCAATAGAAAATGTTACCAATAATTTTGCCCATATTACTTCTTTTCTGTTAGCACTATGCTTATTATGTGACATGTTGTAAAGGTCCGGCCCCCACCTCTATTATTTGTCTGTGGCGTATACCAAAGATTATATATACTAAGCTGCTGACACCACAGATAACCCACAACTGACACTATGACAGATTTTTAAAGAGCAACTTACACCCCCACCAAAGAATACAGCAACAAATGTTGGTGTATTCTTTGATTATATAAAGGCCTTTCGATTATTCTCTTTTAGCCGCTAGTAGCAGCTCGTAGCGAATGAATTCCGTTCGTTTATTATGGGGTGTGACGCCTAGTCTTACCTTCCCCTTGCCCCTTGAGCACATACCAAAAAGTATGAGCTTCAAGCCACAGACATTTAAATATTAACGTTTAACGAGGTTAAAGGTTAGGATTGTGCCGATTACGATTTAAACTTATTAAAAATACCTAAATATGCAAAATTATATTAAACACACTATAATTGAGAACTGTTCTTCTAACAACAGCAATAAGGAACTTGTTAAATGTAAATTCATTTGTACTAGAACCTTTTAATGCTTTTTTATGATCAAATATATTAAGTATATATTGTTTTGAAGGTCCCGCTTGGTTTTCTATAATTAATTAATAATAATTTACGTTTAACAAATACAGCTAAGTAAAAGCCTTGTTTATAAAAAGGGTAAAAGTAGGTAACCTAAACTTTTGTAATTACAAAATCTTTGACATTTGACACGTGATTTTGAGCACAGATAATTTGAGGATCCTGTTCGTTTATCTTAAAAGTCGTTACGACTGAGGTGTCACGCACAAGTGCTTGAAGCCTAAATAAACGAAAGGCCTTATTGAATAATGTCAAACATGGTTTGTTTATACAGCGCCATTACGACTAGAGAGTAAACATTTAGTTCTTTCGTTTTGATGTGTTTTTCAAAACTTTTAGTGACAAAATAAACTTTTAAGTTAATTAATTTAATGTTTTTGGATTATCATGGTTCGTCGGTGCCAAGTTTGTCAGAAAAAGAGCCGAAATTTCCAAGGCCATGTATCTACAATACAATCCCCACTTTTTGTAATTCATTCATTATTTCACTACCGGCGTTTTTAATTGTTGGTGTTTAAAGTATTTGTCTGGTGAGCAGGTAATTAAATAATACGATAGATGACTTGGATGTTTTATTATAATACAACTATAATTTTTTTATGGACATCTCTTGTTGTTGCCGCCATCCCTTGGATCAGATGATGACAAGTGACGCAAGGCATTTCTTCGCATCGCATCACTTATCAAACACCTCCCTTTCAAAGATCTAATACCTTCCTAGGCTTTATACAACGCCCAGATCTTGTAGTTACATTTTGTTCATGTATTTCTACATTAGGGTTCAATAGTAAGTCCAAATATCTATCCGACAAATTTAACTCCTTATCATCTACAATATCTACATTATCATGCGTTTCCACATCATTGTGATTTTCAGATATATTTACATTGTTTTCAGGTATGTTTACATTGTTTTCCTGATGAGGTAAGTCTTGTATCAGCTCAGGGTACAACTCAGGCTGTAGCGCTCTGTGGTTATCCGTATTGTTAACTACTGAAAATTTCATTTGATAACTGTTACGCCGAATAACCTTCTCAGTACTCAATTTTTTAACCCAATATGACCTAGGTTCATCTGCTGCTTTTAAAACAATTGCTTTTTCCCAATATTGTTCATTTTTAGATTTAATTACTACATTATCCCCCCTTTTAAAATCTATAGTACGTTTCCGGCTCGTTTTATCATAATGTGACTTAATTTGGTGCTTTTGTTTACATAAGAATGTATAAATGTGGTTTTGGACTTTAGGTTCCAAGTTTACGCTGCTTGTTGGTAGTTGCCCTCTAAGGTTTCTACTCTGTAATATTTGAGCAGGAGATACTTTTAAAAACGTTATAGGTGAATTATTGTATTCCATTACTGCATTTCTGTAATCGGTTTTTTCTTCGTCACATTTTTTTAGAATTTGTTTGCAAACACTAACGGCTTTTTCGGCTAGTCCATTACTTTGATGGTGATGGAGTGTGCATGTTTGGTTTGTAATGTCATGTTGTTTATAGTAATTTATACACTTATTGGAAATAAATGGTAGGTTGTCAGCTATTAGTGTCTCAGGATAACCAAATCTTGTAAAGACGTTTTGCATAGCATTAATAATTGACTCGGAAGTTTTAGAATTCAACTGGCTTAGCTCAATCCAGTGACAGAATTGATCTATTATGATAAGGTACGCTTTTGCACCATATTCTAGTATATCTGTCGAGACTTTATTGAAATTTAGTTTGGGAACGCTGTGTGGTAATAAAGGTTCTTTGTAATTATTTGGCATACATTTTTCACATATGTGACATTGTTTAATAAACTCTGAAATATCTGAAGTCATTTTGGGCCAAAATAAATGATATTTTGCTTTATTTATCCTTAAGTGGCCTTTATGTAACGTTTTAAGAATTAACTTTTTACAGCTTTTTGGGATTATCAACCTGTCATTATAGAAAAGCAGCCATTTCTACATATATGTCGTTTCTCAAATTAAAATACTGTTTAACACAATTTGATAATTTGTTTTCAATTGGCCACCCGTTATAATAAAAGTCTATAATCTTTGTAAGTGTTTCACCGCGACTTGTTTCTCTTCTAAAGAAATCTTTTTTATCACTACTCATTGGTAAGTATTTTGATACTGTATGCACCATTTCATGCATTTGTGTATCAAGACTATTTGTGATTTTTAGTGGGGACCTAGATAACATATCTGCAAAACGGATGTCTTTGCCAGGAACATAAATAACATTCAAATAATATTTTAATAGTTTGATTCTTAGACGCTGTAGTCTTACTGAACCAATTTTACCAATAGGTTTTTTCATTATGGATACTATTGGTATATGATCACTTTGTACTGTGACCTTGTAGTGGTAAATGAACTCATGGAATTTTTGCGTACTATAGTATATTGCCAACATTTCTTTTTCTGTCTGGCTATAATTTAGTTCATGATTGTTCATGTTTCTAGACGTGCACACTACTAATTTTAATATGTTGTAATATTGTTGAAAGAGAAAACATCCGATACCATTTTTAGAAGCGTCACATTGCATTATTATTTTTCTGTTTGGATCAAAAGGAACAAGTGCTGGAGATTTAGAAATTATATATTTAATTTTATTGAGAACATTTTGATGTCTAGGCATCCATTCAAATTCTATATCTGCTTTTAAAAGTTCACATAAAGGATGCATGTATTCTGCCATGTTAGGTATATATTTTCTAACATAGTTAATAGATCCTAAGATCCTTTGTAATTCTAACTTGTTTTTTGGGCTTTCCAGCTTGCACAACGACTCAATTCTACATGGGTCTATTTCCATACCGTATTGTGATATGATTTGACCCATAAATTTAACTTTATTTTGATAATATTGTAATTTGCTTTTATTGAATTTTGCATTTACCTGCCTAGCTCTGTCTACTATTTGTTTAACTGCTGCATGTTCAGTTTTATTATTACCTGCAACTATCATATCATCATGAAGAATTTGTACATTGGGGATATTTGAGAAGTGTTCCTCAACTACCTCTTGGAATAAATCCTGTGAGTTAGATAATCCATATGGTAACACCGCATATCGGTATGTATCAAATGGTGTCGAGAAACAACATTTCCATGATGAATCTTCATCTAATTTTAAATGATGGTAACCTTCTGACATATCGAAAACCGAGAAGTATTTTTTACCTATTAAATTACTACATATCTCTTCAATGTTAGGAACAACTCGTGGCTTTCTGATTATTTGTCGATTTAGATCAGAAGGATCCAAGCATAATCTAATCTGACCATTAGCTTTTTCTACCAATACTACACGGTTAATACTAGCACGGGGGTCTATTTCAACCACTTTTATAATTGCTTTATTTTTAACTAGCCTATTTAACTCAGCCTCTACCGCATTACGTATTGCTAATGGTATTCGATTTGGTGGGTGCCTTACTGGTTCAAAATTTTCTTTCGTGACAATTTTATATTCTTTTGAGAACCTACCAAAACCATTAAAGATATCCCTATTTGCTTTTATGAATTCAAGTTTTTCATTTTTACCCTCTGACTCTATAAAAATTTCTTTATTTTGATCTGTGGAGTTTATTTTTTTAATTAACCCTAATTTTATGCTTGCTACACCACTTAGCAACACCTGATTTGCTTCCTGGGCTATTACAAAATCTTCATAAATTTATTTATCTTTATATTTACACAGGAGATTAACTGTACCTATGGGTTTGACTACTGTGCCTTCAAACCCTTGCAAAATACAATTTGTTTTCCTAACTTTAAATTGTTTGTTAACTTTTCTGAAAATTTTATCTGGCAATATGCTTACATCAGCACCGGTATCAATTTTAATTTTTATATTATGACCTTCAAGTACAATACTTTCTGAAGAATATTTCTTACCTTTACTCAATTCACTTATACTGTCTATAAAAAATATATAATTGTCTTGCTTTACTTTCTTCACATTTTTAATTCTACATGCACTGGCAAAATGGTTAAGTCTCCCACATTTATTGCATTTCTTGCCAAATGCTGGGTATTCTCTTGAACCATGAGTTTTTTGACATCGCCTGCACTGGAATTTCGTATCGTTATATCCACTTTTTTGATTGTTTGTGTTTATTTCTTACTCTATGTACCTCACATTCTTCCTGGTCATTATTATGGAACTGCTTATTTTGTTGCTTACTTTGCTCACTTGTCCTGCAACACTTGATAGCTTTGTCAAGTGTGAGGTTATCTATTCGTAGTAATGCTTCACGGGTTGTGGAGTCCCTTATTCCCATTATAATTTTATCTCGCAAAGCCTTGTCTTGAGGGGTTTCCTCTGGGTCTGCTGCATTGTAATTGCATGATTTTATTAGTAGTTTACATTCGAGAGAGAGAGAGAGAGAGAGAATATATGTTTATTGTCCAAGAACAAGTCTTATTGACAAACACCTTGTAAAATGTAAAATAAGTTAATAAGTTAAAAATTAAATTACCAACAAATCATTAAACATTACTAGATAAAAGATATAAATAAAAAAAAAAATAAATACATTCACACACAAATCTTACATATTATATACATACAACATAACTTATATGTATTGTCAATAAATAACTAAATTATAATACAATAATTAAAAGCACTCTAAAATATTTTAATTTCATTTTCTTTACTTGTTTATATACACTGTTGACAAGAATAATATTATAGAGAATGTATATGAGAAAAGCATTCATTTAAATTGTAGTACGCCTCGTCTATCAACTTTTCTTTCATTACTTGCCGAAATTTATTTAAATGCTCTATATTCTTTATATATGCTGGCAACAAATTATATAATTTGACTCCATTGTAAACAAATGAGGCTTTCACCAAGGAAGTTTTAGGTATAAGTAGCGACAGATTGTCACTTTGTCTTGTATTATAATGACTTTCTGTAATATACTGCTCTTTGTTCTTATGAATGAGGGATGTTACTTCTAGTACATAGAGTGATGTAAGAGTCAGTATTTTGTGTTTCACGAAATATGTTTTACATGAAGTTCTTTTATTTATTTTACATAAGAATCGCATAGCTCGTTTCTGCAATAAAAAAATACTTTCGAACAGCTCCCCATTACAAGAGCCCCAAAATTGTAGGGAATACCTTAAGTGCGATTCCACTAAAGCGTAATATACATCTTTAGCTACCGAGAATCCCAATTCACACGAAGCTGATCTAACAGCGTAACAGCCTGAGGATATTTTCTTTTTTAAGATATTAATGTGTCCTTTAAACGTCAGGTTACTATCAATGTTGAGTCCTAAAAATGTTGCTTCTTCAACACTCTCCACAGTGTCATTTCCAAATTGAACAGGTGGTAATCTGCATTTAAATGTCATTATTTTTGTTTTACTTATATTTAGTGTTAGGTAGTTTGCACTACACCATTCCTTAACCGTTTGTAAGTCATTGGATACAATGTTATGAAGCCTCTGTTCATTGGACTCATGCCAAGTTAATGTGGTATCATCGGCAAACATAGTAAAATTACCATGAATATTTAAATTTGTAAGATCATTGACATAGAGAAGAAACAAGATTGGACCCAACACTGAACCCTGTGGTACTCCCCATTTACCAGATCTGACATTTGAATTTGAATGTGGTGTTCTAACAAATTGCTTACGCCCAGACAGATACGAGCTCATCCATCCAAGACCAACACCCCAAATCCCATAATGATTTAATTTTCTCAGCAGTAATTCATGTTTAACACAGTCAAAAGCTTTTGTCAAATCACAAAAAACCGCTGCGACCGGTATACCATTGTTTATAATTTTATATATTTTTTCTAGACTGTTAAATATGGCATCCGATGTATTTTTACCTTTCTGAAACCCAAATTGTCTGCTGTCAATTATATTATTTATTTCTAAAAATTCTGTTAGTCGATGTTTTACAAGTTTTTCAATTATTTTTGCCAATGTTGGAATCAGAGATATCGGCCTATAATTAGATGGATCCCCACCATATCCCCCCTTATGAATTGGAATTATCACACTAGTTTTAAGAAAGTCTGGAAATACTCCCTCTTGAAACGATTTGTTAATCAAAATTGCTAAAACATTCAAGGCTGTGTATGGTAAATTGTTAAATATTTTTATAGACAAGTTGTCATAGCCACAGGCATTTTTCTTTTTGATATTAGCAAATACTTTTCTTAACTCATAGGTATTCGTTGGATATAACTTAAATTGTTGATTTATATGAACATCTTTCATGTACGATAGAGGATCGGTTGTAGAATTTAATGTTTTAATCAAAGATTCGGCTATATTACAATAAAATTTATTGAACTGCTCAGGATCTATATGTATGTTCTGTTTAAGTTTATCATTATTTTTTCCCCTTAATTCATTCACAATAGCCCATGACTCTTTAGATTTATTTGAAGATTTTTCCATTCTTTTGTTATAATAATCATCTTTTGCCTTCTTTATTATTGCTCTATAAATTGACCTATATTGTGTATAATATGTGCTAAAGGGCTCGTCATGAAAGTACCCTTTTATGTAGTTTAATGACCGCATGTTTTTCCCTGATATTCGAATACCACATGTAATCCATGATTTTTTAGATTTTATTCTGATTCTTTGTATTGGAAAGGATTTTTCAAAGATAATACAAAATGTTTCATAAAGTTGCCTGAAGGAATTTGAACTTAAATGTATAATTAAAGAATTCCAATTATATGCATCACAGTGAGCTTTAAATTTTTGATAGTTACTTGTACTATATAATCTACCATATTTAAAAGACTTTTTTTCCAACCCACACTTGACTGGTATCATAGTATATACAGCTTCATGATCAGACAAGTTACTTGGAATTATATTACATGTCACTTCAGTTTCATCATATGTACTACAAAAGTAGTCAATAATTGTTGCAGAGTCTCTATTTATTCTTGTTGGCTGTTTAACATGCATTTTGAGATTGAAGGATATCAATAGACTATTTAATTTGTTAACATTATTTTCATGCTCATCGTCAAAATTAATGTTAAAATCACCTGTTAATATCACCTGTATAGATGTTGTTAATTTGGACAGCAAAATTTCCAGTTTGTCTAGGAAGACTGAGACACTGGTTGTTGGAGAACGGTATATGCAAAGTATCACAGTATTAATAGACCTAATATGTATGCCCGATAATTCAAATTGTTTTTCTTCTGCGATATTTTCAATTATGAATTCATTGACTTGCCAATTTTCCATCACAGAAGTATGTACTAATATAACTGTGCCTCCATGCATATACCGTTCTCTACAAAAAACTGAAGCCACAGTGTAGCCTGGAATATAAACGTTTTCAGATTCTTCAAGCCAATGCTCAGTTAACAATATTACTTTAGGATATTTTAAATTTTCTATTATGATAAAAAGATCATCAATTTTATTTCTTACCGACTGTATGTTAAGAAGTAGAAATGTTAAAGAGTCAAATTTATTTCTACGTTTTTCCCTAAAAAAGAACTAGAAGAAGAGTTACTATCTTTTTGTTGAAGTGAATTTTGTGATTTTAATACATTCATGGATTCCCGTTCCTTCACATCAGTATCCAACTTCTGTAAAATTTGTTGTTCACTACTACTAGTATTTTCTTTTGTACTCACCTTATCAGACTTGTTATTGTTATATGTGTCATCGTTATGTCTCATTTTGATAGAGTGTTGCTTGGAATTTTCCTCATTTATTTTTACAAAAATTAAACTTGTATGTGTTTTTGTCAAGCCCATTTGTTTTTTGATTAGCCAAGACATATTAAAGTTATTTAGTTTATAGCCCTTATTATTGCAAATATTTAGGTATGAAATATTATATTCATTATATCTGTCAACAGTGTTTATATATTGATTTAATCTAATGTTAAAATTGGCAGTAGAACTATAGCTAATTTTACTAGTCTTAAAAGTGGACAAAAATATAAAATTGGTGTTAGAACATATGTTTAATTTAGAGTTTATAATTCGCATGCTAGGATATTTCAACTGTAACAGATCATTAGTTCCAGCCATAACAATTACATAATCATTGGAACTCAAATTTTTTGTGAGATTTTCTAAATCTTCAATTACCCCACTTAACATTGCACCGGGTTTTATTAAAGTTTGTATTTGAATATTTTCCTGTTTATACCTACGACGCAGTTCTTTATCCAAGTCTCTACCATATTCATCAGTTAGGATGAGGATTTTTTGAACATTTTTACCAGTTTTCTCACTTGATTCAGTTATTACAGTTTCTATTTTATTTTTATTTGTATTAATTTTTTGTAGTTCTTCCAAACATCTATTGTTGTCGTCCTGTAATGTTTTTATTGAATGTTCCATATTATCTTTTTCCAGTAGTAGCCTTTCAATTTTTTCTTTAAAATCATTGTCTCTTCTTTTCATATCTTCTTCATCCAGTTGCAAAGCAGCAATTTCTTCCCTTAGTTCAGCAATAAGTTTATTTGTCCTTTCCTTTCCTACATCGATTTTAACTAGGTTGTTTTTGTAAAATAATTTTTCATTTTCAATTACCTTAATTGTGGTAATCATGTTTTTTCCTATACTATCTAATTCTTCAATATCTTTAGTTAGCCTTAATATTTGTCTGTCCTTTTCATTTATTACCTCTGTTTGTTCCTCGTTTGTATTCTTAAATGACGTATTTTCTTTGTGTAAAGATTCTATTCTTTCTTCTTGATTTTTAAGTTTTTCAATGAGGTTTGATTCAGCCTCTATCACTAGGGCTTCGTAATTTTTTGTGCTTTTTTGCATGAGTTCTATAAATCTGTCCTTCTCATTGAGTGCTTGATTAAGACGTCTTATTTCATTTTTTAGAGTTTCTTCTTTACTTTCCTCTTCTCTATTTTTCTCTTGGCAGATCAGAGAACAGTAAATTTTATTATTTCCTAGTCTAATTGCATTTTTTATATCCCTCTCCAGACAACTTTGGTGGAATACATTCAAGCAAATCACGCAAATATAACCTTTAAAATCTTTATTGCAACATTTAAATTTTGAAGTCATTTTAAATGAAACGCCACTGGAGCCAAAAGAACTACAAGTAGATAAGAGGTAATTTCCACTAATGACTATCACTTATCAGTTATAAATGTGACTAGTTTTTGTTGCACATTTTTGTTTTAATGATTTAATATTTAACACAATTTTGCAATTATTTCATCATACGTACATTACACATTTCTGCAAACTGCATATTCTTGTAGTGCTATTTTCAAACTATCCATCGGTACCAAATTCACTTTAGTTGTTTAGATAACTTTTCAGAATATTAAATATTGTTGGGAGCTATTCAAAAATACGTCTATACGAAATATTAAATTTAAATAGTTACATTCAGTTAGGAAGTGCTCGAAACTTTCTCCTTCTTTATGTGCTCTTTTTAAGAAGTTGGATGGGGGATGACTGATTTTGGTTAAAATGAAAGGTAATCATCCATCAATACATTCCCGTGAAAAAAAAATTTATCAGGTATGGGAGTATGCTAGACCCAAGAGCCCTACTCCAACCGGAAGTTGTACCTTTCAAAGGTTTTATTTACTCTTGGGTTTACATAGTCCTCAATTTTTTGTATTATAGGGTCATATTTACCTTCCTCTTCTGGGGTTACTTCAAAAGTAACCATAATTTCAGCAGATTCGGCCCCAATTAAGTTTCTTAATATGGCCAGTTTTATTCTGTCTGCAGATTCGTACTGTCCTGTCGCAATTAAGTAATCTTCGAATGACACTTTCCAAAACTTCCATTCGGTACATGCATTCTCCCCTTGTAGGTAAAAATCTGGGGGAAGCTTTACCGGTCCTGCCATCGCCATTGTTCTCTAGTTTGGGGGCCGACAAATTGTTTCATCAACTTTATCAAACCGGATTTTATTGAACCTGCCACCTTTTTTCAGACTCTGTTGCTATGTCTTGGCTGCGCCATGTTTAAAGTATTTGTCTGGTGAGCAGGTAATTAAATAATACGATAGATGACTTGGATGTTTTATTATAATACAACTATTATTCTTTTATTGACATCTCTTGTTGTTGCGGCCATACCAAAGATTATTGGGCCTTGTGCCATACCTTGGGTATTGGATCCGATGATGACAAGTGACGCAAGGCATTTCTTCGCGTCGCATCACTTATCAAACAGTTGGCCGCAAAAATAAACGTATTTATGAATATAGGGAGATTTTAAGCCACCTATTTGAACAGCAATATACTTTATCCGTTATACATCGCATGCGCAATAGCGCTAAAATAAAGGACAATGTTATTAACCGATATTGCTTCATGTTATTAGAGTGGAAATAACGTTCCGTAAATAAAGGATATTGATTTGGCCCTGGTGCCACATGTAGAACATTTATATTTAAATTTTATCGTAAACGCCAAAGTCTATGACAAATACATGTAAAAGTTAAAAGATTTGGGTTTAGTCTTTAGTATTCACAATTTTAACCACTGCTGTTAAAATATGAAATAAAAATATTTCATAAAATTAAATGTTATGGCAACATCGGATATGGAGAAACGGCCTCAACTATAGAAGAAGACGAAAGACGAATTAAGGCAGTTAGAATTTAAAACAAATATTGTAAATGATTATTTAAACTATGAGGCTTCTCATGTGTGTAAGTTTATACAATGTAAATAAAAATATAAAATGTTACCGACATCAGTATCAGTGACGTCTGTCATCTGTCACGACTGTCACGTAAATAACGGAAGAATGGGATAGCTTAAAAACTCAATTTTGAAATACGTTATTAACGTACTGTATTTACTTTAATAGCGGATAAAGGGATATAACGTATGATGCTCATGTTGTGGCTTAAAATCTCGCTAATGAATAGCCTCCTCTATGTTAATTATTACTCTAAAATTAATACCAATCCTCGTTTGGACAGACTAAATAATTTACTGCCATTTCTGTGTATATAATCTTTGCTGCCAACATATATAATCTGTGCTGCCAACTATGGAATGGAACAGAAGCACAGCCTAATATGCTGTGACAGAAGTGCTTTGTGATCGATACCACAGCATTAGGCTGTGTCGATACCTTAGCGTTAGCGATCTTATTCAAAACCTGTGTTGCCATGTCTGGTGAAATTTCCCCAGATCTGGTGATTTTATTCCTAATCTTTGGATTTGGTGGAAACTTTTTAAAATATCAAGAATATGGTGTTTTTTTAGTACAATAATGTTTTAATTATGACAAATATGTATGAATAATGTTTTTTGCCATTTTTGTTTTGTTTTTTTATTAGAATTTAAGAGTAGAATGTTAACGTTATATTTTATGTTGTTAATGTGTGTTGCATTTTAATTGATTATACATAATTTTTCTTGTTTTTGAGACTATTGTAATAACGTACTATAGTAAACGGTTGGTACCATCTCTTTTTACCTGTTTGTTATCTATACGTATAACCTTTCCAAGCGAGCGAGTGGTTATTACAAGTGGTAATGGCAACAAATGCCAAAATACGTCAAGGTTATACTGGTCGCTTTGATATAGGAGTATTCAGTGGCGTAACTAAGGGGGGGGATGAGAGGGATAGAACCCACCCAGAAACCTAAAAAAAAAAATCTAATACATAATCACAGCAACCCTATACTTTATTGAAATGTGCTAAAAGCTATGAGCTGTAGGCTATAATTTTATAGGACAAACAAAGCTAAAATGCAGTTTTAGGGGCTTAAAATTTGAAAAAATTTTCGATACCCAGATCTCCCGGTAGTTGAGGAGCCCCCACAGGGGTATCGCGGAACCCCAGGAATACGCGAAACACAGAGAATGGCTGGTCTAGAGGATCTGTTCAGTTAAATCCTCGCTATTTTTATTTGTTTTTCAGTGTTCATTATCGTTTTGCCATGTAGAAACTGAGCAACGGCAGTTTTAGTGAATATGCCATAAACAAAAAATGTTAATTATCACATCTGTCAATCGCAATAACTCTGCTCCCGACAGGGTTACTGGTGGTTTTAACCTAGAGTAATAATATACAATAGAGAGGGCATTTCATTCATAAACACGTTTATTTTTGTGGCCAACAATGTTAAACTCCAGTATTAAAATAGTGAATGATTTACAAATAGTGGGGATGGTATTGTAGACACATGGCCTTGGTAATTTCTGCTTTTTATCTAACAAACTTGACACCGACGAACCATGATAATCCAAAAACATTTAATTAATTAGCTTAAAAGTTTATTTTGTCACTAAAAGTCTTGGAAAACTCATCAAAACGAAGGAACTAAATGTTTACTCTCTAGTCGTAATGGCGCTCGTATAAACAAACCACGTTCATAAAACACTTTGGTTGAAGTATTTTATTATGAACCACGTTTGACATTATTGACTACGGCGTATTCGAAATTATCGTCGAGCACATTTTGACAATATTTGCATCTCTCTTTATATGGTAATTAAACAAAGACAAAACTACTAAATATGATACCCTTGACTCATAAAACATGTAGTGAAATTTTGAGCAATGTTGCCACTTTTAGTTATAACCATAAAGGTATCTAAGGTTATAAGAAATACTTGTTTAAAATGTATATAAGAATATGCATTTATTAAATAAAATTCAAGTATTATTATTAAATTTTAAAAGCTGCGACTCAAATGCATAAATTAGTATGTCTTTTTTTATTTGCATAACTTTTTAACACATTTTCAATTAAACTTCTAATTTAATTTTTCCTGCCACTAAAGAGAATTTGTAAATATGGCAAAGCAGTGGAAGTGTCCGCAAGTGAGCTTAGAATGTGGCTCGATGTTTGGGGCAGGAAAAAATCATAAGAAACATATCTACACTTAAAATTATTGACCTTTACCTTGACGTCATTAATATCTGATAACATAACCGACAAATGTCAAATTATTTTGTTCTGTTCTTCACTATTAATACAAAGAGATGCCACTTAATAATTATTTCGGTTATGTTATCAGATATTAATGACGTCAGGGTGAAGGTCAATAATTTTAAGTGTATTTTATTTGTTAATCTAACGTGACGTAATTTGACATCAAGGACTGATGTGACGGTTAATACCAATCCTCGCTAGGACACTACGGTATTTACTTCGCTTGGAGAGGCTACTGGTTTATGTTCATCAACTATGCAAATTCGTTTGTATTCGTATTTTCTAATGTATCTGTAACCTATGGCTGGTTCTCCGAACACTCGTAGCTGTCAGTTGGTTGAGTCATCTATTCAAAAAAATACATACATTTTCAAAAAATATGACATCTGCAAGAGATGGTGTTAAGCTGACTTTTTTGGTTGCGATCTCTGGGTGATTAATTGTATGTTCACCTGGCAACGTGCACAAAACTAAAAAGTGTTTCCATTCTTGTTTGAATCACAGACCACAGACCACTTATCTTGGATTTGTATGTTGTATATGTTCTATGCCGGCTTGTTTCATTTTTTATTATCAATTGGTCTGTGATTGTTTCCATAATTTATTTTTTGCAGTTTTCCAAGTGAATAAAATAGTTTAATTTAATTTTGCCAGGTAGTTATCGATACCTTATTTACATACAATTTCTCAGCATATGAAATTTTTAGATGTCCGGTTACGAGGATCGTGATAGCGACTACGAAGATGCGGATAACGAAATATTTAGTTCCTCTTTTAAACCATCTTACGTTGTTATTGCCATCGATAACCATTCATCGATGTTTGAAAGAAATTCACATGGAGTAATACCATTTCGTATGTGTTTAGAAGCATGTCATAACTTAGCAGAGAATTTACTTTTTCGAAAAGATGCTAGGTCTTGGAGCCCTTTTGCTATTCTAATATCGGGCATATCTAAACCTTTGACAACATTCAGTGAAAACGTTATGGATGTTATAAAAGTGTTAAAAGCAACATCTGGCTTATCCGATGATGAATTAAGCCGGGAGTATCAAAGAAAAGGCAATTTGGATTTATCATCATTTTTTCTTACTGGCAAAAAACTTTTTCATGAAGTTAAAACAGTATTTTATAAAAGAACTTTTCTCTATTTGAGTAATGATGATAATCCAATAAGTGATAAAAATTCCAAATTTACTGCTTTGAATGAAATCAAATCATTTGCTGGAAGTCAGATTCAATTCCAGGTGGTACCAACTATACAATCATTTAACTATAAAGTCTTTTATAATGAGTTATTCAATCTATTGGGAGGTCTAAAGCAAGAAGAAATTTGTACTGATACAGAAGGTTTGACACAAAAGTTATCCTCAACAATATTAGTTAACATAAATGAACGTAAACTAATTTTCTATCCATTCAAAGATGATACTAGACGTTTTATGAAATGTTTAAGACTCTATATTTATTCAAACATACAGCTATATAGCACTAATATGACTAAAGATGGTCAAAAAGTAATTAATACCTCTAAACATAGTGACACTCCTGTGCATTATCGCATAAAGCATATTAACTCAGATAAAGCACCAAATGTCAAATTTGATGTAGATGAAAAGGACCGTCTAATGGACTTTGATACACCAAAAGGGCTGACTCTCTTTTATGTAGCTGATAGACAAGTGGGAATTGGTCATATCTTTACCAGCCCTAATTTAATAAGGGCAGATCCTAAAGAGGAGCTACCCTATTTTAATAAATTTTGGGACAACTGTGTAGCTACTAATAAAGTTTTAGTTTGTACTTCAAAAGTAAGGCAACCAGACAAGATTAGATGTGTGGAGCTAATTCCTGTGTTGGTAGATGGAATTCAAATGTTCTTGGGTAAGAATTATATATTATTAAATATTTTTCTAGTGTCTTGATTTAACAGAATGATTTTTGAGTATCAATGAAATTTTGACCTAAAAATTGCTTTTTTTATGTAGAAGTTGAATTTTATTGCTCACTTTATTCAGATTAAAAGAATACACTCATTGATAGAGGACGTTTTTTGCGGGTCAAAAATAGCATTGTTATATTTTCCTCAACTATTTTTTGGTCGTGGGAAACATTTATATAGTAAAGAAAATTCTTCAGTGAAAATAAAAAGAATTTTTTTTCAATAAAGAAAATCGTAGGTACAAAAATAAGAATTACAAAAATAAAACTCGTAACACTGAAATAATTCAAAAATTAAGTCAAGCCAGTAACAGTGCTTTACTAATGTTCCTTAATTTTCATAAAGTGTAGTGGTTTGAATACGACAAAAATTACCGTTTTTTCGAGTGGTGGATGCTGTAAGCATTTTTCTAGTGTTTGCTGTGCAGTTTCCATGCTATTGTTTGTCAAATCCTGCGAGATTGCAACACTATTTTGAATCAATATTGTTTGTGGTGTATAAAAAGTTTTAAAATTTTTTTCTTCAGAAAACTGTTTGCCTGGTAAGAACTTAATTGGTTTGGAAACACTCATTAGGCTGAAGTTTTTCCTTCTGTTGTAAGTCATTTAAATTTAAACAACTAATAGTCCAGTGAAATTAGTATGATGACTGACAATAAATGTGCATGCTGTGAAGATAAACTGGGGGCAAGTCTGTAGCTTGTGACAGCTGTCATATTGTCTTGCATTCTACGGAACAGTGCATGGGTCTAAGTGCATCTGAACTCCGTGCTCTAGTCAATCCGAAGAGAATCTTGGTATACTTTTGTTCGGACTGTCGGTTATCATTTAAAAATGTACCCAAGATATTGAGAGAGGTGGCGTATTTGAAGTCCGAAGTGACATCTCTCAAAGCTGATGTCAAAAAATTAAAGGATGGCAGTAGTACCTTTCCTGTTACAACTTATTGATTTTCAATCTGCCCGAACTACCAATATCCTCCGACAATACTAACCAAGTTAAATCTATTTTAACTGGAGATAATGGTGCTCCGGTAAAAGTAAACGATATGAGAATCTTTCGCTTTGGAAAGAAGAATAAAAATGGTCACCGTCCACTTAAAGTTACTTTTTCTTCTGCTTGCGAGGTACACGAAATATTGAAAATTAACACGAAGCTGGGTCGTACTAATAAAGTATTTTTCCAGCCAGATCAGACTCCTACTCAGAAAAAACTATATGATTCTGTTATAAATGAACTTCAAACTCATTGACAGTCTGGTGAAAAAAATTTGTTGATTCAATATATTATCAACACCCCTAGGATCATACAAAAAAACTAAATTTGGGCAGCCTTTTGTTATACTACCAAAATGTTAGAGGACTCCGGACTTACCGACCTTAGCCTAAATGTTTGTAATTGTTCTTATGATACCATAATTTTCACAGAAACCTGGCCAACTGATGAGTTTACAAATTCCGAACTTGGATTACTCAATTATAATGTATACAGAAATGATCGTTCAATTCTAACCAGTGTTTTTAGCAGAGGTAGAGGTGTATTGATTGCAATCAAGAAATCTTTTTCTTTTAGTCTGATTCATTCTGATCCATCAATTGAACAGCTATTGGTTCTCCTTAACAACAAATTTATTTTGGGTACCGTGTATTTCCCACCTAAATCTCAACCCACTTTATATCAATCATACTTTAATCAGCTACTAGCAACCAGTGAGTAGTATGCAAATGCAAATCTCTTCCTGTTTGGTGATTTTAATCTACCAACTGCAGTTTGGGAAATAGATGACTTTTGTTCCATAGCTTCTCCACTACCCATGGCATCTCCGTCTGAAGTCAATTCTATCGAAATTGTGTCTAATATCTGTGATTTCCTCAACCTATTTCAATCCAATGGTATAACTAATGAAAGAGGAGTTCTACTTGACCTTATTTTATCACCATTGGAACTTACAGTACAAAAGGCCGAAGATATCTTAATTCCACAGGACTACCACCATCCTCTACTTGAATGTAATTTACCTCTCAAGATTGTAAATGGAGATACATTTGGCGAAGAGTACTACTACGATTTCCGTCTCGCTGACTATGCTAATATGCGTCTATTCCTAGAATCAATTGATTGGGATGGTACGCTACAGGATAAAGAGCTCCCTGAGATGATTGCTGTATTTTATGACTTGCTATATGCCATCATTGATGACTGTGTTCCACTAAAAAAGATCTGTGTAGGGAAGTTTCCATGCTGGTATTCCCCTGAACTGAAGAGACTACTGTATGAGAAAAAAACAGCTCACAAGATCTATAAGAGCACTAGATGTCACGAAAGCTATTCAGTATTTAGCAAATTAAGATCTAGTTGTAAATTTTTATCTAAACATTCTGTTATTAATAATGCTAAGTCTTTTTGGAGATTTGTAAACAGTAAAAGGGAAAATAACACTATACCTGATAAAATGACTCTTGGCGATTGTAGTGCTCGTAATGGGAATGATATTGCTAATCTATTTGCAAAACATTTCTCTTCAGTTTACACAAATCAATCCCTTGATATACATGATGTCCACATCTCTTCACAGATTAATGTGTCCTCTTACCATGTTGATATTTCAAACATCTACGAAAAGCTATCAAAACTTGATATCCATAAGGGTCCTGGTCCTGATGGGATTCCCCCCTTCTTTCTTAGAAAATTTAGCTTTATTCTGTTGCGTCTACTCTTTCATATTTTTAATAAGTCACTCTTCACAGGTGATTTTCCAGACTATTGGAAAACCTCATATGTCACTCCAATTTATAAATCAGGTCAAAAATGTGTCATCAGCAATTATTGTCCTATATCCATCATCAGCATAATTCCCAAAGTTTTTGAGTCCATCATTTTGGACTATCTTACTTACGACTGCTCCTCAATTATTGAAACCCATCAGTTTGGCTTCACTTGAAAAAGGTCAGCAGAATTGGGTCTGGTTTCATATGTTAATTTCTTGTCCGATGCTTTGGAGAGGGCCTTACAGGTTGGCTCAGTGTACACTGATGTTTCCAAGGTTTTTGACAGAGTAAATCACGAGCTTTAGCTTCATAAACTTTATTTGTACGGTGTTGACGGTCTTGTATTGCGTTGGCTGGGTAGCTATCTAACAGAAAGGTCACAAATGGTCAGAGTTAAATACTACTATTCCTATAATTTTCCTGTAACTTCAGATGTTCCACAGGGTTCCCATTTGGGACCACTATTATTTAACTTGTTTATTAACAATATAATGTGCTGTTTCCAAAATAGTAAAGCTTTACTGTTTGCTGACGACCTCTAATGCTTTAAAATAATTACAAATATAGATGATGCCTTACTTTTACAGAATGACTTGAACATCCTGTCTGATTGGTGTACACTAAATGGAATGAGTTTGAACTAATCCAAATGCCACATTATCCGTTTTCATTGAATACACCACCCAATTGTTTTTGGATATAAAATTTATAATGTATCTTTAGACTCTGTTTCTCAGATTAAAGAACTAGGAGTAATCCTCGACTCCACACTCAGTTTCAACTCTCACATCTCCACTATCACCCAGAAGTCAATGAAGATGCGCTTTATAAAGAGAACCACTTCTGATTCAAATATCATTGCTGTTAAATCCCTCTATGGTTAGAACACACCTTGATTACTGTTCTTCAGTTTGGAATCCACATTATGTTACATATGAACTTAAACTTGAAGCTGTTCAGCACAACTTCTTGCAGTATATTTCCTTTAAGTTGCATGTTTACCATGACTATGTTTTTTGGAGCACATATTAAATAATTCTTCTCTTGAGGTTCGCAGAAAGCAAAGAGATTTAATACTGCTATTTAAAATTATCAATGGACTGTGTAACAGCCCCGAACTGTTCTCAAAGGTATACTTAGTTGCACCCACTCGGCCTACAAGGCAGGTACAAACTTTTTATGTTTCTTTCCATGGATCTAACTATGCATCTAACAGTTTTATCCCTAGAGTTCTTAGATTAGCCAACTCAGCTGACTTTTAAATTTTTCATACTTCAGCTCACCGATTCAAAAACCATGTGTTGGACCTTGCACTCTGATTACTTGCAATTTTTAGTTTTTAGCTTTCATTTATACTGTAGTGTTATTTCTCTTTTTACCATTTAATTTATTGTTATTGTCTTCAACTATTTTATCTTATATCTTAATTGATGTTGTTGTGTTGTCATAGCATTTTTATAGCACTGTGATTTTAGCAGTCTTTGGTTTGCCTGTAAATGAATAAATAAATAAACAGTTATGTCTCTCTGTGATAATATTCTAAGGTTGTAGTGTAATGAGAACAGTTTATTTTCTATTATTAGTTGGATATTATTAAATGAAATGAACATTGTAAAAAAATAAGAGCTAGAAAATTAACTACTATAGTAATGGCAAATAAATGTTTTAATTAAAATCAGGGGAATAATTTATAACATGTATCCAACTCAACTCAAGCTCTAATCACTGCATTCTTTGTACTTGGCAAGCTTGTGCTCCATTCATGCTGGGTTGCACATAGAAGCTTTCCTCTTGTACTTGAAATAAGAAAATTAAATATTTTTTCGTATATGTCATATTAGCTTATACCACATGTGCTATAACATTTATTCCATTGAACATGCATCAGGCAAATTTTAGACCACTAATATTGTACTTGACTTATGTATAATAATTCATTTTTGGGATATGTGGACATCAACATGAGATTTCTAGTAGAGCTAATTATCAAATTACAGTTGATTGCAGTTATAGGCACATCGTCTATACACTTGAAATTGTAAATTGGACTCCCCCTTTGTTAATTACAATATACATCATTTCAATATCACTGCATTATCTATCTACTCAATTCCATAAAAAACATGTTAATACCATAATATACACTAAAGGCTATAGATGTTATTGATATGACATAACTAAAAATATTTCAAATTACTGAACACATTCTATATAATCTTATACACACTAGTTCAGTATAATTTCAAGCTATCTTTAGGATGCACTTATACTTGATTTAAAAAAAATACAAATTACAAATAGATTTTTTTCATTTTATTAATATGTAAATAGTCTTTATTAACTACAGTTTCATTTTATTAACTCATATTTTTTCTTTGATAGAAAAACGCTTACCCTTTGGAAATGAGATAATGCTTCCTCAAAAGTTGAATTATCCAGTAGAAGAGGTAAATGAAGAGAGAAGAGAAGCTGTCCGGAAATTGGTAGACAAGTTGACATTTGACTTTGAACCTAAAATGGTAGTGGATATCCAATTCCAGAGAAAGAAGGCATACATTAAAGCAAAATTACTGGATGAACCAATTGTACCAGTAAATGATATTCAAGTAGACCCCCAAGCTCTAGATAGTGTATTGGAGGAGGTGATTGCAGAACTCAAGGAAAAGTTTGATTTAAGAGAAACAGAAAAGAAAAGAGGACGATCTTCATCATCCCAAGGAAATAAAAACAAGAGAATTAAATAAAGTTCATTGTGTATGTACTATTTGTAAGGATTTTTAATAATAATAATAATAATTTTGTATCTCTATTACAGTCTTCTCTAATTTTTTTATTATAATCAAATTGAATTTTCTTCAAAATATAAGGATCCATATTGCAACAATTTCAAAAATGAAGAATGATATTCTAACATGTTCTATAAAGTCAATAAGCTGCTTATTATTCTTGACCTGTGTTAAAATTGATAAAGTAAAATTTAAGTCGAGACAAACCATTTCAAGTAGTGTTTCATAGGACTCACTCAAATTTCTTATCAGTAAGCTTCCAGATAGCTTGTACTGATAACAGAAAGCATAATGAGCTAATCAAACATGAAGAATCAATTGGTATTTGGATGTTATTTGTAAATAGGCACTAATCTGCATCACTGCAGAACTAGAGCTAGTATACTTATATAGTAATTAACCATTTTCTCCCTCAGATCACAGTGACTTAAGCATTAATAACCAACGTACAAATTTCTACATATATTTATGTTTAGAAAATAAAAAAAAAATAATTACGTTTGCAAAATTTATTTTAATTCATTCCCAAGCCAAACTATAGACAAAACTAATTTCAATTTTGTATGTATTTTCCATTGCTGGCTCGCGCTTTTTGCCACCTTTCTATCTCCATCTCTCTCGCACAGCTAGTGCGACACACGATACTATGAGTTGAATCACGGTTCATAGACTAAGTCTGAATCCACATGAGTACGTGATCACGGATCCGTTGTAACCACGTGACTACTACCAACCAATCAGAGTGCTGGATGGTTGATAGTAGTCACATGGTTACAACGGATCCGTGATCACGTACTCATGTGGATGCACACTTATACGGTTGCCTACTCCAACTAACCAATGAGAATCAAGCCCGCGATTACGTCACGAGAGTACACAATTTGAATCGGTGTCCATTCTATACGTAGAGCAAATTATTTTGTTGGGTTCATATCTCTCTAACAACTAAGTTTGTCTTCTTTTTCGGTACGTGAAGTGAAAAATAACCGCATCTTTATTTATTCATATTCTAATATACCGAAAAAAAAGAGAAACTGAGCAAATTATTAATAATTATTATGAAGTAAACATGTGATTTTTGCATTGAAATCAGCAATTAGAAAACAATTAAAACTGAGTACAAATTTTTAGAAGACAAAGTCATTGTAAAACAATTAGTCAAATAATTACTTGTTAAATAGGTATAGAAGTAGATTACCCATTTTCTCTAATAGGCAAAAGTTATAATTATAAATTAAACTCAAAATCTTCACATATAAATGTGTAGTAATTTTTTTTATGAAATGGTGACTATAGTTTCGGTCCTGAAGGACCATTACATCAGACCTATAATAATATATAAATTATGATGTTAATTTCTAAAAAGTATATACACCTCAAAAAGTTATATAAATATTGATATTTATGACACTTTACCTTATTATATATAGGTGCTATTATTGTAAGATTTATTTTACAGTGGTTTACATTTTATTTTTGTATATGCTATATATTTTGTAAAGATTATTAACTTAAAATTTTTTTCATCTTTTTAACACTTTTTCGAGATTCATCATTTGTATCATCTTCTCGTTTTCTTTTACAGATGTTAGATGGCTGGTTTTTGAAACAATTGTTTAGATATTTAATTCTCATCAGGATTCTTTGTCTGCAAAATGCTTTCACTAAAGAAATGGGTATATCAGAACAATGTTTACATACATACTCTGTAGTTCTATGGGTTACTTTTTTTCCAAGTTGTAGGTTGTTGTCATGAAATTTATTAAAATATTTTTCCATTTTAGTTATTTGTTGTACCCATTATGATGATGGATTTGTGAGTCCACCAAATAAATGTTGTACCCATGGAGGTAAAGCATATTTATGAATATTTATGCTTTGTTCTTCATGAGTATATTTTCCTAAGTTCGAGAACTTAAATTTAGAAGCTATGTAACCAGCAATATATATGAGCCCATCTTTTTCTGTTTGTCTAGTAATATTCTCCGAAACTCCGGACATGTCTGAACTACAGCTACGTTGACTCTGTATGTTGAATACCAAATCATCTTCAGTAGATGCTTCTGGTGGTAAAGTATTTATTTTTGCATGTTGTAGTGCTCTAGCAACAATATATTCTCCATCCTCTTCATAAGTATGATGAGAAACATTTGTATTTTGTTGCACAACACCTGGATTTTTTCCTAATATAATCATGCGTACTCTATACAAGGTATTAAGAGGTGAAGGGTGGTCATGTAACCCACCCCTACTTCGTAACTACAATTAAAGAAGAATTGAATATATAATTTTATATTGAGGTAGAGGGTATTTAAGAGTATTTCTTAAATAAATGTAACACCTTTTACTAAAATATCGTATTGTGAAAGCCTTTGATATTTCTCCTGTACTCCAACATGCTCTCTGTTTCTTCCTTAAAATAATTTCTAATTCATTTTTAGTAAATATGTGTTGAAACAGGTCCAAAATGTTTTTCTCAATATCAATGCCTTTGTCCTAGTTGATTTTACTTAATTCTGTAATTTTCATTTTTGCATTAAACAATTCCCCCTCCTTTTCATCTAATTTTTCTTTTAATTTCAAATTTTCTATAACTAGCTTATCATACTTCCGTTTTAAGATGTCTTCATCTGATTCTTTACTTGTACTAGGGACATCAAACAAATCTATGTTTACTCTACTTATTTCTTTGCATTCTTACAAATGCGCCTCTAATACATCTTTAATGATTGCATCGTGTCTTTTCACAGCCATTCTTCTATCACTTCTTGCAGATTCTTTTTTTTGAAAACATGTTTTCAAATTTTAATTTTTGACTTGGAATTGCTAGAACATGAACATAATACTGAATAAAAAAAACTTTAAGGCCAACAAAACTTACCACCATTCTTTAATTTCAATTTTGGTTTAGTTCCCATCATTCGTGAATACATATCATCTACAAAATCTTCCTCTCTGAAATGATCACTGCATACTCTTGCAGTCGTTATATTAATCTTATCTTTACGATGACAACGCATAATCCATAATTTTTGTAGCTTTTCGTCTTTGGGAAAGGTGAAAAATGCTATTTGTTGTTGCCCTCTAGACTTTTGTTTGTAATAATTATTACCACAAATGACCACACTGCAACCCGTACCGGGCATTCTAAAGTTGTGTAAAAATTAAGTTTAATAAGGCAATTCCATAAACATCATCCCATGTTTACCTTATTAAAAATATTCTATTAAATTAAAAATCCACTTCAATCTTGCGAATAAACTTCAACAAATTACAAAACATAAAAGACAACCTCGCAAACTTGTAACGTTTTACGTTGATTGAGTTCGGCGGTTCGACCGTTGTACTCTTGTGACGTAGAACGAGAATTAATTTCTCCCCTCCACCATAGGAAGAGGCAACCGTATAGTCTAAGAACCGTGGAGCTGAATAGTGACAAGGCGTATTCATGTTAGGTTATAATATCTATGCTAAAAAATAAGATTTTCAAAAAGAGAGATCATTTTGGTGGAACTTTATACCTCCTAGGTGATCTAACAAATTATGTATAGGTGCGAGTGAGTAGCGCTATAGGCAAGCCGTAGTGTGAAAGAGAGCGTTTATCGGCAGCTCTCTGCGTTCTCTCTTGCCGTGTTACTATTAGCTCTGGCGAGGTCACGTGACTTACAATAGCCATGAGGTTTCTAGTCGTATAATTCTAGTAATGGTGTTACACGTTTTATAATTTAAAGAATTTTAAAATGTCTGGTGAAAAGTTAGTTTGTGTCATTTGGAAAAAAGACGATGATAAAGTGATTGCTTTTGTGGATAAAACTCATGAACTGTTAGAGATCCGTAAACATCTTGGATTAAAATATAATAATATTGTTTTGGCAGTGATTCCTAACCATAAAAATTGTTATCCAGTAACTCCTCTTCTGATGTCAATGTGCCGTTTGGATGCAAGTTTATATCAAACCGATAAATCTGCTTTGCAAATGCTCTGAAAAACAACACAATTGTACCAAAAACCGTTGACGTTTTTTTTGCTGCATACAATGCACGATATACCTGCAACATTTAGCGGCATTTAAAAAAAAATAATGAGCATCTTGACAGCATTTAAGTCTGCACGGTTTGATATTGTTTTTGATTAATATTTCTATCCATCTATAAATAATTATGAGCGTGCGGGAAGAAATGAACAAGGAACTATTGATTTCAATATTATTGGTCCCAGTCAAATTAGGCCGACAGATTTCATGAAACAATTAAAAAACATAAAGTGTAAGCAGAGTTTTGTCAAGTTTTTAATTGAAAATTGGTCTACAGATGAAATGGTACCATTTATTGGTAAGACATTTATAAAGTTAAACTATGATTCGTGTTATTCATATATTGTAAAAAATAATGTTGAAATGACTATTGATTAAGATATGACCTGTAATTAATCATGTAGAAGCTGATACAAAGGTAGTATGTCATGTGTGTAAGCTCGATGCATATGCAAAGACAAACGTTCTTCTTAAAACTTCAGATAGAGACATATTAATAATCATGCTTGGAACCATGGATCATCTTCGAAGCAATGAGCTCAAAATTTTTATGGAGTATGGCACTGGGAACTCTAAAAGATATATCAATGTAGCAAAATTACACATGGAATTAGGTTCATCTTTATGTACGAGTTTACCTGGTTTTCATGCATTAATAGGTTGTGATTACAATCCATCAGTTTTTCAAAAAGGCAAGATAAGACCGTTTAAAATATTGATAAAAAATAAATGTTACCAAAAAGGATTAACAGACCTTGGAGTTGCGCATATTACCGGTTCGCGTGATGAAATTTTGGAAGCATTTGTTTGCGCAAATTTAGGGATATAAAAATATTTCAAATATAAATGCAGTACGATTTCAAATATTTTGTGCGGCTTACAAAAATTGTGATCTCTCCTTTACCTCCGTGTAAAGCTGAATTACAATAGCGTCTTTTAAGAACGCAATATATAAAGAGTATTTGGAGAAATGCATATTTGCGATTCCCCACCGGACAGGAACGGATGGACACTTAATGAGGATAAGCTAGATTTTCACTGATTCGACGGAGACTGTATGCCGCAATTAGTATTCGACGCTATAGTTGTTCATGAAAAAAGTAAAAATAATAATGTTGGAAATGTGAATATAAATAGTTTTTCTTTAATAACTTCTGCTTTCGAATTTCTTTGATTAACGAATAAATGAATATATATTACTTTTCACAGATGATGCAGAACACAGATGAATCCGAAGAAGATTCTGTTAGCTCTGATGAAGGAGAATCCACAGAAGATGAATCACAATTTATTTTTGATATGGAATTAAATAAATTTATATTTTTGTACTTATAATAATTCTTCAGTTGTATAATTATTTTATATCTCAATAAATCTGATTTTGAGATTTAATATTTTTGTAATCATTGCCTCTCAGATTAACAAATAAAATAGATATGTTTGTTTTGACTTTTTCGTGACCCAAACATTGAGGCACATTCTAAGATCACTTGCGGACACTTCCACTGCTTTGCCATATTTACAAATCCTCTTTAGTTGGAAGTTTAATTGAAAATTTGTTAAAAAGTTATGCATTTGAATCGCTGCTTTTAAAATTAATTAATAATACTTGAATTTTATTTAATAAAGGCATATTCTTATATAAATTTTAAACACGTATTTGTTGTTTCTTTTGATACCTTTTTATGGTTATAACTAAAAGTGGCAACATTGCTCAAAATTTCAGTACCTGTTTAATGTGTCAATAGTAATCTATTTAGTAGTTTTGTCCTTTTATAATTACCATATAAAGAGAGATGCAAAGATCGTCAGAGTGTGATCGACGATCATTTTAAATACGCCGTAGTATTGTAGTAAATATAATGTCAAACGTGTGGTTTGTTTATACGAGCGCCATTACGACCAGAGAGTAAACATTTAGTCCTTTCGTTTTGATGCGTCTTTCAAGACTTTAAGTGATAAAATAAACTTTTCAGTTAATTAATTTAATGTTTTTGGATTATCATGGTTCGTCGGTGCCAACTTTGTCAGAAAACCAGCCGAAATTACCAAGGCCATGTATCTACAATACCATCCCCACTTTTTGTAATTCATTCATTGTTTCACTACTGGCGTTTAGAATTGTTGGCCGCAAAAATAAACGTGTTAATGAATGAATAGCCCTCTCTATGTCTATTATTACTCTAAAATTATTGCTTTCTTTAATACGTTAGCCTTTATTAATTTTTTTTTTTTTTTATTATGTATATATTTTATTAGCAATCAAAACTTGAAAAGTTCTATAAGCTAACTGGTTGGCTTGAGGGCGGTTGGCTCCTGCTGGCGTGGTGAGACCTTCTCCAGTGATGGGGTCTCTTCAACCATCTTTCAGGTCAGTTGTCCAGTTTCTTTTGAGTCTTCGGTTAAGTTGAGGTTCTAGGAGTGGATGGAGTATTGGATTAACATGTAGTTCTAGTCTACTGCAGTGTTTTGTGCTTTGTTTTGCAATTTCATCTCGTATATAGGGGATTTTTAAGTCTTCATGAAGAGTTTGATTCGTCACGTACCAGGGTGCATTTGTTATTATACGTAAAATTTTAGATTGACTTCTTTGGATGATGTTTATATTTGATTTGCTCGCACATCCCCAGAGTTGAATACCATACATCCATATTGGTTTTATAATTGTTTTGTATATAAGTAATTTGTTTTCCAAAGCCAGTTTCGATTTTTTACCAATTAGCCAATATAAGTCTTTTATTCTTAAGTCGATCTGCTTACGCTTCTTACGTATGTGTTCATTCCATGTAAGTCTTGAGTCGAGATGAATTCCAAGATATTTAGTGCTGGAAGTTTGTGGTATTTGAGTGTTGTTGAGAGAAACTGGAGGACACTGGTCTCTTCTTAGGGTAAAAGTCACTTGGACGGATTTAGACTCGTTCGTTTTAATTTTCCACTTATTTACCCATGTTTGTATGTCATTTAGTTGCCTTTGTAGAATGATGGACGCTGTTACTGGATTTTCGTGAGTTGCAAGTATGACGGTATCGTCGGCAAAGGTGCCCGTGATAGTGTCATTGCTTGTTGGAAGGTCTGCTGTGAATAGTACGTACAATAACGGTCCGAGAACACTTCCTTGAGGGACTCCTGATTTTATTGGATAGTTGTTTGACGTACTTTCGTTGACTCTTGTTCTAAATTCTCTGTCACTCAGGTAGGATCTTAATAGTTTGTAGTAGGAGATTGGAATATATTTCTTGATTTTATAAATTAATCCCGTGTGCCAGACCTTGTCAAAGGCTTGGCTGACATCCAGGAAAGCCGAAGTGCAGTACTGTTTGAGTTCCATGGCTAGATTAATACAGTGAACCACTCTATGCACTTGCTGTACTGTAGAATGCTCTTTGCGGAAACCAAATTGGTGGAGTGGTATCCATTCTTCTGTTTCTGGGTCAGATTCGATCCTTTGTAGCAATAGTCTTTCGAGAATTTTAGACACCACAGGTAACAGGCTTATGGGCCTGTGTGATGAGACTTCGTTTGGGTTTTTCCCTTGTTTTGGAATTAGTATAATTTCTGCGGTTTTTAGCAGTTTTGGCCAATAATTTAAGCGTATGATGGCATTAAATATGAGAGTAATGTACACAATTCCTTTTCTAGGGAGTTCCTTAATCATTGTTGGGGTTAATTTTTATTAATTTGAACATGAAAAAAATATTCAATTTCTGTATAAATTTTGAGTTAGAATACTGTCATAAAAAAAAGTAATTTTTGAAATTTTTGATGTAGCGGCAAAAATATGAATCCTATAAAAAAATTTAAAACGAAAGTTGTTGAAAAATTAATTTTTATAAAAAATGTCTTAGGATTTCTCGAAAAAACCAATATTTTTGCAATAATTACAAATATTTAAGTAATTCATTACATTTAGAATTGTATTGGAATTGACTAAATAACCAATTTTTTATGATAAAAAAATAACACAAATAATATATCCATTTAACACACAAATCAACACAATCTTTTTATACAAACCGTTTTTAGCACAAATTCACAAAATTTTCTATTTTTTTACTTTGAAATTTCGACTAGAAACCTCATAACTATTGTAAGTCACGTGACCTCGCCAGCGCCAATAGTAACGCAGCAAGAAAGGACGCAGACAGCTGCTGATAAACGCTCTCATTCACACTACGGCTTGCCTATAGCTCTACTCACTCGCACCTATACATAATTTGTTAGATCATCTAGCAGGTAGAAAGTCCCACCAAAATGATCTGTCTTTTTGAGAATCTTTTTTCTTAGTTATAAATAATACCCTATTAAAATTTCAAGTTGCCTCAAATACATTTTGTATATTTTTTGGCAAAATATTTTTGCACGCGTCTGGCAATGTTAATCCCCCGACTAATTCGTGAGGCTTATTTTTTTATTCTTTAAACATAAAACTACAACATATAAAAATTGCATATTGCCTCTAACATATTTTTGGAAAAACATTTCTTTTTTAAACTAGGGGTTCAAATAGGAGATGCATAGAAGAAGTTTTCAGCTTGTCTCAAATACCTACCCAAAAATTGGTGCCAGCTCTCGGATTAATATTTTTCATCCTATATATTTCAAAACAACAGTTTTCATTAACTGTGGGTGATATATTTTTTATTTGCATGTGAAACATCAAAATGATTCAACAATGCGATAATAAAACTGAATCACAGTATGCATGACCGATTTCGATTTTAGGAATTCCAGAAAAAGTAGATTTCCGTATTTCTAGTTTGGGGGGGGGTGTTATTGTATCTCAGTACCTTCCTGAAGTGAGTGAGCTCGAGGCTCACTCGGCAAGTAATTGGTAGCAAATTTTCGCAACGAAAAGAAACAGCGTAAAATTATAATAGGTGTATAAAAAGTTCTTTGTTTATAGTTCTGTAAATATATTAATAGTGTCCGACTTCGATTTTTATTTTATAAACAATCTAACAATGTACGTGCAATACGTAACAACAAATGGCCTTCGATTAGCGGATGTTATAAAAACCGGAATTAATTAATAATTCGGACACTACGGAACTCTCGTCACATTTCCTCATCGCATCGTGTCTATACCTCTGAATTCTCTCCTCGTCTTATCTTCGGGATCACCTGGATTCTCTTCGTCGCCACAACACTTGTGGTCTTAAGACTCGTCTGGATGTTTCCTTCACCGCATCTACAGTGGTAAATCTTCCAGATTGCCGCCAAACAGTTCAAGGTTTGTCAACAATTTGAAGACTGACAGGTATTTATAACTTTTGTGTAAAGTGCAAAGCATTTAATAAACTTCTTGATTCGTAATTTAACTATTTCGCGGTATTGTCTCTCGATTCTCATTCGTTGTATGTTTTAGTTAAGTCAGCTTGAACGGTGGTAAAAAGTTTTTGGCAATACCAAATTATCCTCGTGCTTTTGTTGTTTAATCTCTTTGCTCTTAACCTATTGCTTGAGAAGTTTTGGTCTCAAGAAGAGGTTGATTCGAGCACCTCCTTTCGCTCTTTATCGGCTGATGAAGAAAAGGCCGAAGAAATATTCTTATCCACCACCAAAATTTTAGTCAACGGAAGATATCAAATAAACGTTCATCCGTTCATAGAATCGAATGCTCACAAAAAACTTGGAGACTCTCTTTTAATAGCAAAACGTAGATTCGAATCACTCGAAAGAAAATTCGCTCACAACCCAGCTCTTTCCTCAGAATACAAACAATTTATCGATGAACACGTTTCTCTCGGACATGGAAAACTTGTTCGTTTCGCTCTCATCAACTCCTTCAACGAAAATAAGTACTTTGTACCCCACTTATGTGTTCTGAGAAACCACGAAATTGCGAGTGGTCTTCGATTTCTCCTCTAAAACAACTTCATCTTTCTCTTTAATGACATCTCTCTCAAAGGTCTTCAGGTTGAGCCCGAATTATTCGACATATTATGTCGTTTTCGCTCTTCTCGATAGAGCGTGTTAACAGCTGATATACAGAAGGTGTACAGACAGATATCCAGATCAAATTTTTTTACTGATTATATTATGGAGATATTCTAATGATACTTTTTTATGCATAGAATTAACTTGTGTGTCGTTCGGACGAAAAAGTGCTCTCTATCTCGCATGTCGAGTACTTCAAGACATTGCATTACGAAATACCCATTTATCTCTCGCTTCAGACGCATTAGAGAGTTGAAGTGATGTCATGATGAACGTTAACTTAAACGTGTAAATTGACGGTTGCTCATGCGCATTGAATAAATATTCACGTCAAGGTTTACGGACCTCCGTTAACGTACGTGCTCTCATGTAAGCGTCTAACGTTAATCGATGCTGTCCGAAGACCTGCCGGAAATTTCCGATTCCCCCTATTCTATTATTTGGAAATTGGAACTTTTGTATACAATGCACAGAGCACCTTGATACAATGTAAAGGGATCGTCTTTGATGTGAAGGTTATCTATTATTTATTTATCAACATTTACTCGGGTATTAAGAATAAGTGTTTATGTATTCTTATTTACCTGTATTTGAGAATGAAATGGATAATTTCTCGAAATGTTAAATGAAAAGCTAAAATTTTCGTAGAAAATCAGAAATCAAAAAGTTGGTTCGTTAATGTATGTAATCAAAATTTCACGTTAACGGTTGATGACTTCATCTAGTACTTCAACTCTGAATTTATACAATATAATGTAAACTTAATATTTTTGCGTTAACGTCTACGTACTACACTCACTTCAACTCTCTATTATTAAACCAGACGTACGTGGATGACATATTGTCAGGTGCTAACTCACTGTCTGACCTGAAGCTGTTGCAATCAGAATTAAACAAGTGTCTTAATGCATCAGTTTTTACGCTATACAAATTTCGTTCGAATTCTCTAGACTTCCATAACGAATCAGTGCAGTGTCAAGAGTTATATATAGGTTTCAATTTTGATAACATGTCTTGTAAAATTCTTGGGCTTAAGTGAAATCCAACTCACGACATTTTTCAAATCTACTCCTTTATATCTTGATTTCGAATTCTACATCACTAAGCGAAACGTTCTATCTGCTGTCTCAGAATGTTATGATCCTCTAGGATTAGTGAACCCATCATTGTCAAAGGAAAAATATTAATGCAACGCACATGGTTGCACAAACTTTCATGGGACCAAGAAGTCACTGATAAGTCCATCATCCTCACTTGGAAATATTTGATAAACAGTATTTCTTCTCTCTCGTCCATCGTAAGATGTTCTTGAAGACGTCCAGTAAAATCTTGGAAGACGTCTTTAAGACGTCCATTGTTACAAAACAGGACGTCCTAAAGACGTCTTCAAGTCGTCCATATGGACGTAAATAGAACGTCTTAAAGACGTCTTAGAGATGTCCCAATATGGACACAAATAAAACCTTTTCTGGTTATTGAAATACTTTGATATTCAGTAAATTTCAGGTTTAAAATGTCATTGAGAAATACAAAATGTAGAAATTTTTTTTATTGAATTTATAATTTTTTATTTTGTTTATATAATGTGTGGTCTCCCGCCCTCTTCAACCATAACTGAGTCGATGTTTCCGTTTCCTTTCGATCTTTGTCATTTCACTGGCACATAGAACAATAAATTTATAAACTGTAGAATAAAAAATACAAAATCTTCGATTTCTTGTGAATACATTTTTGGAATGCAGGAATAAACATTGTTATGCCTTTTGGCACGCATATAATATTTCTGTGAAGCCATTTTTATAGTATAGATTTGACTTACCTCGAGTGATTTTTTTTCCTTAATACGATTATATCGTCCTGTAGTATGTATTTAATTGGTCAGCCAAGAAATAGAAATACAATATGAACTTTTATTGGATATCGAAAACACAATCCACAGATAATAAATACTACACAATCTCAAACAGAACTGGCGCCACAAATGAACCTTATTCTATAAAAGCAAAGAATACAGTTGGTGTATTCTTTGATAAAAGCCACGAGGAAATTCACGAATTAGGCTGAATCTGGTTGTTATATGCGCAGGGTGTCTAGAAAATATCGATATTGCTTAGTTCGATATACCGATTTTATTTAAGTTTTCGATGTATCGATATGAAATTTCGAAAATTAGTATTCATTATTTTAAATAATTAATATTTGATTTATTAGAAGTGATGTCCTTGATGGGTATTTATTATGTAATGTGAAATGGTTGAGCTAGATTATGCAAAATTCCGATATTTTTTATTTAATCTATCAAAATCGATATTTGGAAAAAAGATTAATACGATATCCATAGATACTTTTTGATAGTTCCGAACCTTGTGGCTTGAATAGTAGCTTCCGCCATCCCTAAGACGAAAGATGGCGAGGAGTCCCGAGTCCTGACGAGTCTCATACTAATGCATTTCTGAGGATTTCATTATTCTAATTTTATGATTGGTTGACAATGGACATTTGTCAAGTTTCACCAATGAAAATATCGGATTACCATTTTCATATTTCATGGTACAGAAAATTGGTAAAAAAACGTTAATTGTCTATCATTCGTTCATCGTATCTAGATGAACAAAATGAACACTTTAAATAACGAATCGAACTGCAACATCGACGACCACGACGGCATATATTAGGTAGGTATATAGGATTAAAATGAGGAATGTTAACATCTTAATTTTTTTCACTTCATTAATGAAGTAAATTGGCAAATTATTAAAATCTCGAATGTTCTCACACGGAAAATTTTCAACAAAAACATCCTCTTTTAAGAAAACTTTGATGTTACTCATTGGGTAAAAACAACAATCTGGACTTATTTGGGACGTCTTTAAGACGTCAATTCATGTACGTTATTGAGACGTCCCGAAACAGACGTCTTAAAGACGTCCATTAAATGCCTCTGGACGTTCAGACCTTATATGGACATAAATTGGACGTCTTTAGGATGTACAGTGCTGTTTGGGTGTTGCCCTCCAACAAGTACAGTCACTCTCTTATTCACACATGAACATGTTCGTTTAGGATATAGTGGCCCCCAAAATGTCCTCTCCGACGTCCGGTTACGCTACTGACTCTTGGGCAGTCTCTGGGAATTAAAACGCATTATTAGAAATTGTGCAACGTGTCATAGGATTAATGCCATTTTGTCACAACAATTCATGGCGGATTTATCCTCAGATTAACAAATAAAATAGATATGTTTGTTTTGACTTTTTCCTGTCCCAAACATTGAGTCACATTCTAAGCTCACTTGCTGACACTTCCACTGCTTTGCCATATTTACAAATCTTCTTTAGTTGCGGGAAAAAAGAAATTAGAAGTTTAATTGAAAATTTGTTAAAAAGTTAAGCAAATAAAAAAAAGTCATACTAATTTCTGCATTTGAGTCGCTGCTTTTAAAATTAATTAATAATACTTGAATTTTATTTAATAAAAGCATATTCTTATATAAATTTTAAACAAGTATTTATTGTATCCTTAGATACCTTTATGGTTATAACTAAAAGCGGCAACATTGCTCAAAATTTCAGTACCTATTTAATGCGTCAATAGTAATCTATTAAGTAGTTTTGTCCTTGTTTAATTACCATATAAAGAGAGATGCAAATATCGTCAGAGTGTGATCGACGATCATTTCGAATACGCCGTAGTATTGTAGTAAATAATGTCAAACGTGGTTTGATTATACGAGCGCCATTACGACTAAAGAGTAAACATTTAGTTCTTTCGTTTTGATTTGTTTTTCAAGACTTTAAGTGACAAAATAAACTTTTAAGTTAATTAATTCAATGTTTTTGGATTATCATGGTTCGTACCGACGAACCGCCAAGTTTGTCAGAAAACCAGCCGAAATTACCAAGGCCATAAATCTACAATACCATCCCAACTTTTTGTAATTCATTCATTATTTCACTATAGGCGTTTAGAATTGTTGGCCGCGAAAATAAACGTGTTTATGAATGAATAGCCCTCTCTATGTTCATTATTACTCTAAGGATTTACCCAAGGATAGAGTATCCCCATCCAGACCTTTGGTAAGAATTTGCATAGATTTTAGTGGACCTTTCATGGTAAAACCGTATCGCTTACGCAAAGCTCCAATTGTAAAAGCTTACTTGGCACTATTTGTTTGCATTACTACTAAAGCAGTGCATTTGGAACTCGTGTCCGATTTATCCACAGACTCGTTCATAGCAGCTCTTCAACGGTTTATAGCTCCTCAAGCGCATCCTTCCGTGATATATAGTGACAATGCTATCAATTTCGATGGTGCTCGAAACCAATTCAAAGAACTGCTCCTGTCTCCACCAAAACAATACTCGAATTTATCTCCAACAATAAAACTCAATGGAAATTCACATCCCCAAAATCTCCTCAGTGGGTAGGCCTATGGGAAGCGGCGATTAAAAGCGCCAAAAATCACCTGCACATAATTGTGGGAAAGCAAACATTCACCTTCGAGCAATTCACTACAATCCTAACACAAATAGAAGCTATACTCAACTCTAGACCCCTGTACCCCTTCTCGAATGATCCCAATGATTTGAATTCACTTACTCCAGGCCATTTTCTCATCGGCTCCTCTTTAACTGCATATCCTGACACAGACGTATCTACGTGGTCAGCAAACACTTTATCGTTTTGGCAAAAGTGCACACAAATTAAGCAACAGTTCTGGAAAAGATGGTCGATTGATTATCTCGATCGTCTCCAAAATAGCCCTAAATGGTTCAAGACCACTAGGGACATTAAGCCTAATGATCTGGTCCTGGTAAAAGATACACTATCCCATCCGCTCAATTGGCCACTAGCTCGTGTGATTGACACGATTCCTGGTAAGGATGGCCGAGTTCGTGCTGTTCGCCTTAAAACCAGCGAAAGTGTGTACACAAGACCCATAATAAAATCTTGGTATTGCAAATCTGTGAAAAGGGCTAACTTTTCTATCTCCTCCGATTCCTGTACAGTAGTTATGGTTATATGTGTACGTTGTAAATGGCATATAAATGTTCATTTAGGCGACTGATGTCGCGGGCAGCATGTTCGAAAAGATGATCCGAACTGTAAAATTCTATGTTGAATAGAATTTACAAAACATTTATTCTGAATAAAAGAAATTACTACCCTTTTTGTGAATCGGTTCAGCTCAGTTGTATCTCAGTACCTTACTGAAGTAACGCAAGTGTTTTATTTCCGCTCAAGTATCTCTCTGCAACTAAATTAGTAGACGCGCAAGTTAGTAAGTTATTGGTAGCAAATTTTCGCAACGAAAAGAAACAATGCAAAATTATAAGTGTATAAAAAGTACTTTGTTTATAGTTCTGTAAATATATTAATTGTGTCCGACTTCGATTTTTATTTTATAAACAATGTAACAACTGGAAATACAGTGCATTAATTGTACGTGCAATATGTAAGAATAATACTGAACAAAAAAATGGATTCCTCGTATTAAAATACATGGTAGTGGATAATGTTCTCCATACATTCACTATTAACAATTTTTTGGTCAGGACGACAATTTTTTTGAAAATATTTCAACGTGCTTCTATAAAATATTCTATAATTACAAAACTATGTTATATATCGATTCTATTATTACGCCATTCGATAGAGGAAATACGTATCTCAATTACTTACCATATTTTAATTCTTCAATTCTGTATATATAGACAATATACGGGATTAAAGATTAAAGCTGGAGTAGAAATTTTTGTAATAATTCATTTTTCGAACAACTGACAATTTTTTTGGATTCCCTGTATCAAAAACCTACCTATGCAAAATTTCATAGAAATCAGAATCAGAAATTTTTTTTCAATTTTCAATCCATAGGGACATTTAGAAATGAGAATATTGTTATAAAATGTTTTATAACTCGTTTTGAAATAACGGTGGAAAATTGCTGTATTTTTTTTATAATAGTATTAACGCATCTTTTTCGATGTTTACCAATTTCAGTCTTTCCAATTCATAAACGTAGTTGTTGCGAATAAGTGTAGGATAAATTTACACAAAAATTTCTAGTTCAACTTTAACCCTGTATAATTCCTACAAATATTAAATGAAAGAAACTAAATATTGTAATGTTTTTTGTTATTTATTTAAACAATAAACGGGTGGGATAAATTTTAAACACTCGGTATTGCTACTTACTAATTTATTTAAACACTAACTCACTAACACTAATTTATATGTACTTAACTAGTCACTTAAATTTAATTTATATGCACACTAACTTATTAATTTATAACACTTTTTTATTCACTTAATAACTGTTTAACTCACTATGGCAAATTATAAACTGAACTCATCCGTTGATCGGTCCTGTATTTATATCAAAAACTTTCTTTACTAGAACATTCGGGATGGGACATGCCTTTCGCGTTATTTCTTAAAATGCCTTTCGAGAACATGTTTAAAAAGGACGGTCACAATAGATCCCAATAAACCTTCCCAGAATTCGGCGCGCTCGCCCTTTTCTTAACTCCGTTAACATAAGGCTACAGGGCCGCACTTAGTATCTGCTTCGGTGTGCGAGTTCGTAACATTACCCCCTCCTTAAATGAAAGTTCCTCCTGGAACTTTTGTGTAGCCGAGACTGGATGTTTGAATCGGCAACTAGCCCCATTTCTACACTTTCCGATCTTATGGAAATAGCAGGGCACCGTCTTCATCGGATATTGATAGCGGGGGTTGTAGCTGCAAATTAATATCTGGACACCGGTATCTTGAAAGATAATCTCTACCATGTTCCTGATGATTCGCCAATCCAACTGGTTACTCGCTATCTTAGGCATAGCCAGAGTAGTAGGATGGGTGGATTTGGCCTGGGAACTTTTGCCGACCGTGGGAACTTTTTGTGACGTCACACGACCACACCCTTTGACCTTGACCTATTGTTGGGGGTTTGGCCCGGGCCAAATGGGGGTGGCACGTGCCATTGCCAAAATGGGGTTTGGCCCAGGCCAGGGCGGGGGATGGGGGTTTGGCCCGGGCCAAAATTTTTGGGGGTCGCACTTTGGCCCAGGCCGGGGGTGGGTGGAAGAAGGGTAGCTACGGGGGACGGGGGGCCCAAATTTTTGGGGGTGTATCCGGGGGTGGCCCGGGCCAAGGGGGTCGCTCTTTGCGTCTACGGGGGTGCAATGATTTAGAAGAAGCGAAGAGGGTTGGGTAGCACGGGGGAGGCGTCTACGGGGATTACGCAAGGGTGTATACAAGAAGTAGCGAAGAGGGTTTTAAGGGTAGCGTCTACGGGGATTACGAAGGGTGTCGGGGGTTATGCAAAATTTAGCCTACCAGGTGTCGCTTGCCATCATTGCCATAACGGCGCTAACAACTATTTGTTACCAGAGTGCCAAAACGGCCGTGGGTAGCTGGGGTAGCGAAGCTACTTTTCCCGTATACTGCGCATGTTTTCCGTTACATATAGGTCTAAAAAGACACATTTCGACGATCTGCGCAAGTGCTAAAGGCATTTTTTCATATCTCTGTTATTATTTGTCGGATTGGAGTCTAATAAACGCCAATATGATTGTTCGAATATTATCCTATACAGGATGTACAAAGATGCCATTAGGGCACTAGCACATATCTCTGCTATTGGTCAGATTGAAGTCAGATAAACGATATTATATTTGTTAGAATATTATCGTATACAGGATGTGCAAAGATGCCAACACTAGCATATACTAGCAAGTAATGACGGTAGCGTCTACGGGGGTTATGCAAAAGTGTGTATGTTATTACGTGTATAAGGTAGAGGGTGGTTTAGAAGACGCGAAGGGGTTTGGGTAGCGTCTACGGGGATTACGCAAGTAAGGGTGTACGGGGGTTATGCAAAAAGTGTGTATGTTGTTACGTGTATAAGGTAGAGGGTGGTTTAGAAGAAGCGAAGGGGTTTGGGTAGCACGGGGGAGGCGTCTACGGGGATTACGAAGGGTGTAAGAACGGGGGTTATGCAAAAAGTAAATAAGTGTGTATGTTTTTGCTATAAGGGAACTCTGGTCGCCACCGACTGGAGACTTTGTGACGAAGCTTCTGGTGGTGTAGAGATTAAAGAAGTGACCTAATAGAAGATATGCAACAGGATGTAGAATGATACCGTATATACAGGATGTAACTCGAACAGGGTGTAAAGATACCTTTTTATGTACAAAAAAGATACAGAGTGTAGTAATAATTATACCAGAATGTACCAAAAAGGGTGGTTTCTTATATACAGGGTGTAGTCATAAAATATACCATTTTGCACTTTGTCGAGTATAGAGGTCAAATTGAGGAATTTATGATGAAAATTGATCGATTCCTTGTATAAGTTTTTATTGTCACAAAGTCACTGTTATTACACAAAAAGTTTTTCAATTGAATAACGTATCATTTTTCGCAACATTTTGTAGCCATACTATATAAATACCCCGCTGGATCATCACCGTTACAGTATGACAATACTATATGAAATAAACTTTAAGAAAAAAATTTCAGTTAATATTTCTGGGGCCCCATCCTTCCTACCACTGATATAGATAAATTTTATTCAACTATTACTATCCTACCTATAGTTATCAGTTATATAATTTTAAATATTCATTTAGAATTTATACCACATATTCAATTGTTCTCGTTTCATCACCTTGTATAATTTCCTTATAATTATATCAACACATTCATAAAGATAAATTGAATATAAACAGATTTTTTTAAAAAAAGTCAATATAAAACTTCAAATCTTTTTATTTTTCTCTGTAAATAACATTATATAAAAAATGAAAATAACAACAACATATCTTTATCCACACCTCTAGGGGCCGGCATCCCTGAAGTAAACTCTCGTCTGGTGAACCATTCCGCATAGTTATATTCATCTGGGGCAGTGCCTTCCCCCATACACGAAATAGGTTCGTCTTAGCTGTGAAAAATACAACAAAACTTTTACTGAAATGTAAATATTACAAAAGTTGAAAAATACAGCAAAAATGTAATAATGACAAACGGTGAAAAGTAATTGAAAGATGTGATGAAAACTAGAAGATGTAATAAAAATTTAGGGTAAATGTATGAAAAGGTAATTAAAAAATGTAGTGATATCTAATAGCGATTGTTATCGTGGAATTGACCTCTTTTGGCGTCATGATTGGTAACATTTATTTCTCAAGTATTTTTGCTACATTGTCATGGATTTGTTTACATATAGCTAATAATTCCTTTGGTGCTCCATCAAAGTACTCTGCTGTGGACTTTGTTTTTTTAAATGTTCGAAAAATATCAATCATTGTCGAATCTTCAGAGTTTTTACACATAAATATTCCCTTCTTCAGCATAAATTCGAAGTCATGAGGTAGGTAGTGTTTGGTAATTGCATCTGTTGGATCGTATTCCACATTACCATGTTCATTCCAAAAATGTGGTGTAATTGTAACTCCATTTGAGTAAAACTTTGTACCGACACATACTTTGGTCTTTATTTCATATTTCCTAGCTAGCTCATACAATATAAAACTTGTCGGAAGACATACTCCATGATAATTGTTTTTAATAAATTCTTGCTCTATACATGTTTTAATTAGATTGAGTTGAACGTTTTTGCGCATAAGATCTGTCATATTAGCGTCTGTTACAACTGTTCAGTACGAACGTCATGTGAAGAATGACGTTGCCAGTCATATCGTTATTATTTTTAATAAAACTATCGTAAATTTAGTAGTGAAAATAATATGTAATGAATATATGACGTATTATTCAACTCTCTATTTCTAAATTTATCTTATTTACTAAAAATACTACATAAACGGAAGTGTGTTAAATGAAAAGCTCAAATATTATAACTTGCAAATATTTTAAGGTTTTGTGGAATGATTTGCAACAATTGTTGTAATGCAAATGTCTTCAAAACGACTGTTTCATATTTTAATTTCTTGTATACTTTTTATAAAAATGTTTATACATATCTTATACTTAAATCTGAAATACTGTTAAATTTTGAATAAACCTTCATTATATTGAAATATGATATCACTTTCCATTTTTACGGAACCCACAAAATGATATTAATTAAAATATTCTAATCAGAGTATGATTAAATTTTTCCGTTAGAGAGAAATAACGGTTTTTGACTTTGTTATCTTTTAAAATATATAGAAACGTTATACCACATACCATTTTTTCCATATGTGAGCAAGGATGTGGCAATTTGATCTTCATTTTATTATAGAAATTATCTAAATACCGCTTCCTCATCACCGTTCTAAAAATTAGTAATTATAACTCTGATTTCGTTATAAAAAATATACAAGTTTTCACAAAATATGTACAGTGAAAAATTTCATCTCTTTCCATGGACTACCCAGGAGACAGTAAGCATAAGGCTTACCGGAGATGTTTAAGGCCTCGTTAAGATTCCCCGTCAAAAAGACAGGCCTACGGCATCACGAACACTTCAAATGTAAGTTCTTTGTCATTTTAGGGATGAAAGACCATCTTTTCTGTTAGTTGGGTCTTTCATCCATCTTTTACATGTTAGTTGGCATCACGAGCACTTATTTCAAATTTAATTGAAACGGGTCTTTAATTCGCCATTTAGGGAAAAAAGACCATCTTTTCTGTTAGTTGGATCTTTCTATCCATCTTTTAAATGTTAATTTTAGGGATGAAAGACCATCTTTTCTGTTAGTTGGGTCTTTTATCCATCTTTTACATGTTAGTTGGCATCACGAGCACTTATTTCAAATTTAATTGAAACGGGTCTTTAATTCGCCATTTAGGGAAAAAAGACCATCTCTACTGCTAGTTGGATCTTTCTATCCATCTTTTAAATGTTAGTTCAAACGGCATCACGAAAGACTTTAAATTTGAGTTCTTCGCCACATCGATGGGTTAAAGTGTAACAATTCATTAAAATTCTCAAAAATTACTCAGTTTTTATATGATGGTTAAAGAGATCATATTTCAATCACCTTTTACATGTTTAGATATTTTTTTTTCAAGTGTAACAGTTCATTAAATTCTCAAAAATTATTCATTTTTCAGTTTTTTATATCCAAAAGGTAGCGAAGTGTGATCAGGAAGAAATTTTCTCTTACTTGAATTTGGTTTATATTGTTTTTGAGTATTTTTCGTAATCACTTCATGATATTTAGTACGGATAATCTGTCTGTTTGTAATATAAATAGGATCTGATTTTTTCAAAACCATTTCCCTGATTTTTTCAAAATTGAGAATTTGTGAGGAGTTATAGTTCAGTGAAATACCCTTAACCTTACACAAAACTGATTCTTTTCCATTAACTATATATTTATATGCATAGTTCTTTGGTCCACCACTTACAAATTCTGTAATGTACCCACCACCCAATTCATCTGTTAAATCTCCAATGCAAGTACCTGTGGGTAGGTCGGGGAAATCAGGTTGTGAAATATAAATAATTGAGTCTGTGCCATAGTACAGAGCTCTTTCACCCACCTGATCCAGGTAGCTAAATAATTTTAATCTGGCTAAAGTTGTAACGTAGGCTGCCAAAACAACATTTACAGTAGAGGAAAGGTCATAACCCTCTTCTTTATGCTCCCATGTCACGATTAACGTTTCTTCATTTACCGGAAGAATAGTGTTTACATTTATTACTGCGTTCGTCATCATTGAATAAAATTCCGCAGAATTTCTGATTATTGATGTTTTAGGTAAATTTTCGCGTTGAGCAAATTTACCCCAAAACGAATTTAACATTAACTTAGCCAGTGATCTTAGACCCGGATTCTCAGATATTTCGGAAAATTCCAACAAAATGTCTTCTCTTTGAAGAAACTTCTCAATGTATTTGTCTTTATCTTCATTTGTGACACAATCTTTGGGCCATCCAGAGGATTCCTGTTTAATTTTAATAAATCTGTTCATCATAGCAGAGAATAAACCTTCTTGTTCTTTACTAAGTTGTATAGTGTCGTAACTCCACAATTCGTGAATATCCATCATCCTGTATCCTTTTTCAATAGCTTTCACAACTTCTTCAATCACCCAAGTACCTTCTAAACATCTTTCATCATCATTGTGATTATAATCACCCTGAATAAAATCTTCACCGCATTTACGACACAAAACAAACATACATTTTTTATTCATTTTAGTCGGAAGTACAGGATGATACAAGTTTGTAGGCGGTAATATTTTACATTTTATTATACCCGACATTTGGAAAATGTCTGCTAGCATACATTCTTCTCCTACGTAAATTCTCTTAGGGTGACCAATAGGAAATTTGCCGAATTTACACACCCAAGGGTAGAGAGAGCAAACGTCAACATATTTAATTTTCTCGTTTTCTTTCGCTTTATAATACTCGACGGTGTTTCCTGTTCTCCCCCCCCCCCCCCCATATAACGAATGTCTAGGACTGGCCGGTAATTGTTTCACATAAGGGTGATTTTCTGTGAATTTTTTAATTTCGGGTGTTATATTTTTACGAAAATCACACTCCCACATCTGTATCACTTTAAAACCTTTACTCTCTAAATGTTTTATTCTTTTTTGGGTTCTGTCGTATCGGTTTTCCATACAATCAGCCGGGTCATCATCTAACGGATTTTCTCTGTCGTACTTAAAACATGTAGGGCAACCATGATAACAGCCATGAAATTCAAACACTTGATTTTCAAATATACCATCCACCTTTACACCTACTACAACAGCTTCTGAACCCTTGGCGGCATGGTGAATGTTGATATTTCTCTGCTTTTCTTCCCATACTAACCACTGTAGAGCTATTTTTGATTGGTTGTCTTTGAATCTATATCCGCCTTTAGGGATTATTCCAATTGTGTTTGATTTCAGAAAGTTTCGCCGAAAGACCTTGTTACAAGCAGAGGCTATGGTGCTTGCTTCAGTGAAGGGGCAGACGTTTGACGTGTCCATAACTTGGTGACGAAATTTGAGACAGGCCTGTGTTAAAATCTGTACATCCGAAACGCAATATTCCACAATTTCCTTTTGAAAGTCGAAAATTTCAGCGCTTCTCTCATTGTACCATTTAATTAATCTATCACGTGCGTCTTCTTTCAAATTATCCGGATCGTAAAATTCCAAAGCAGGTAATGTTCCAATATACTTTTGATTTTCCATTTTGTTGAAGAGATGTGGAAAATATCCTTTCTTCAGCTCTGAGAATCCAAAAGCTTTCGGTAGAGAAGACAGAGGCATCGGAAAGTAGTTGAGCGAATCCAGAAATTTAACATTTCCCATCGTCATTAGAATCAGTTTCGTACCACGCATAATCAGATCAGGTTTCAAATCAGTTTTAGTCAAAATGTAATTTAAAACAAATTGATGGTCGAAACCTCCACCATTGTGGGCGATAACAGCTACTTCTTTAAATTGTTTTCTTTGCGTTAGTACATTCTCTATTAATTTTGCTATTACATTATCTCTTAATATCTGTTCCCTGAATCCACAACTCTGACAAAACATTAATTTACTTTCATTGATACATCTATGACATACTTTTGAATAAATACATAAATTGGGTTCTTGCTGGAAAATTCCATCAGTTACTGCGTTTTCTTGTGTTGTTTCCAAGTCATAGAAAATAAACAGAAAGTCTTTAATGTTGGGAGATTTTCTATCAGGTTGCATTTAACAAAGATGACTCTCTAGCTGTTTGGATTTACAAATTTTGCAGTAAACCTCCCCGCATACGTGTTTGTTATCGGCGTTTATCTTAAAACAACCATCACATCTTTTTATTTTACTACAGACCGTGTTCAGGTGTGCATTAAAACACTCATCACCGTAAAAATCTCTCCCGCATTCATTACATCCACGTTTTACCACGTCTTTAGGGCACGCTGGTGATCTCCTACATGCAAAACATGTTCCTCCACATTTATGCTCATTTTTATTATTGTAAGGTGTATGACATGCCTCACAATAGTATCTACAACAGAAAGCTGCAGTTAAGGAGGTTATTACATTATAATGACCCTCATGGTAGAGTAAATTCAGTGAGTGACCATTACCATTACCTTCGAAAATGACCTCACGCCCTTTACTGCCGTACTGATAAACTGTTATTTTATAATTATTCAGATACTGCTGAAATTGTCGAAGTTCGGGTATTCCGCACCCCTCTGGAGGGAATAAAACACCACTGGATTTCATCAGTTCCATAGCTCTGGTCGTTTGGAGTTTACCAACATCGTTTCGAATCTTAGTGTATTCGGGATTCCTAAAAGCCATAGCGACAATGAGAGCACGAGGTAGGCAAATATTATCTTTGTTTTTTATTGAGACAATACCTCTTCTTTTATTGCTTTCTTCATTGAAATTATTATATTTTTCTCCACCTTTTCCGTATGGCATCTTTACAGTTGTAATTCCCAAACAAAAAGTTTCCGTATTCATTCCCTTAGAATTCGATTGGTATATGGAAGAGATGTTCTTCCATACATCATCAACTGTCACTTCCGACGCAGGTCTAAACCGTATCCATCCCTCACCTCGTGCAAAATCTTTGGAACAAAAAGTAAATCCAACATAATCTTCAGAACCTATGTTTTCTGTCCCCTTCAAAACAATATCTTGGATGGCTTTTTTTATCCAACCTACAGGTTCCGTTTCACTTGGTACAGGTTTAATTTTAAATTCCAAAGTTCGCCCCTGGACACCGAATCTACGTATTTTCTTGGTAAAATCTTTAATAATTTGAAAGTTTTCCATCTTTAAAAAAATTCGAAAAAATGTCTCGCAAAAACTCGACTCCAAAAATCAGACAGTAGAGACTCTGCTAGGTTGTTAAAAATTGTAAAAACTTTTCTCGACTCCAAATTACAAATCAGACAGTAGAACACAACAGCTTGTTAAATATTCAAATTTTTCAATAATAAAAATCGCAAAAACTTTTTCAGTATCAAAAAACCAGACAGTAGAGACTCTACTAGGTTGTTAAAAATTGTAAAAACCTCTCTCGACTCCAAATTACAAATCAGACAGTAGAACACAACAGCTTGTTAAATATTCAAATTTTTCAATAATCGCAAAAACTCGGTATAAAAAAAATCTCCAAAAAACTTACCTGCCAAATTAGCACACGCACAATTAAAACACAAATGATCTGTTATGGACCGCGCTCCGTATTTATTCCTTTTCAAGTGAGATCACGTGACAAAAAATGGTGATTTTGAATAAGGAAAAAAAAATACACATTTCGTTCCTATAGATAATCAATGTTTCTATTTGGTAAAATTTACATTCTTACTTTTTGCATTGGGAAATCCTATTAATGATTTATCATATTGATAATTTTTTCATCTACCAGCCAACGCCCCTGTTGATACGAGCTGTGAAATTCCATATGATTTTATACAAGATTTTAAATTCATGAAGTAAGAGTCAGTTATTGAAAAATTCAGATTCTACACACTGATTTTCGGTTATATATTATTTTGTAGAAAATAAGGAAATATAATACACATTTCGTTTCTATAGATAATCAATGCTTCTATTTGGTAAAATTCAGATTCTTACTTTTTGCATTGGGAAATCCTATTAATGATTTAACATATTGATAATTTTTTTTTCATCTACCAGCCAATGCCCTTGTTGATAAGAGCTGTGAAATTCCATATGATTTTATACAAGCTTTTAAATTCATGAAGTAAGAGTCAGTTATTGAAAAAATTCTGAGAAATATTCAAAGAAAATTTAAAAAATACACATCTCGTTTTTATAGATAATCAATGTTTCTATTTGGTAAAATTCAGATTCTTACTTTTTTGCAATGGAAAATCCTATTAATGATTTAACATATTGATAATTCTTTCATCTATCAGCCAACGCCCTTGTTGATAAGACCTGTGAAATTCCGTATGAGTTTAAAATGATGTGTGAAAACGCTTTTACCAGATTTTAAATTCATGAAGTAAGAGTCAGTTATTTTCATTAAAATGGAAAATTGAGCTAGATTTTTTTTCATTCAAGTCAAATGATGTGTGAAAACGCTTTTACAAAATTTTAAAGAATTCATGAAGTAAGAGACAGTTATTGAAAAAATCAGATTCTATACACCGATTTCTCAGTTATATTTTATTTTATTTCATATTAAAATGGTGGGATTGAGTTAGCTTTTTTCATTCAAAATCGTTAATTATTTAGTCATTGCGGTTGAAGATTATTTCTATGGTACTTGATAATTCAGAGAGCGTCATTTTTTTGTGGGGTCGTCTGCAATTCTATAGTTAGGAGGCACGTGCAGACCAAATCATTTATTCAGACAATACTGAACTTGTTTCAAATTATGATTAGATTGGAATGTCATGATTTCTGCTTTATAATTGTTAGTTGAAATCAGTTGTTATAATTTAAAACAATACAAAAATCTCACATTATATTAAATTCGCTTAGTAGGTAATATTTATGCGTTATTTTTATAGTTATGAAGCATGTGCAGACCAAATCATTTATTCAGACAATAGTAAACTTGTTTCAAATATGATTAGATTGGAATGTCATGATTTCTGGATTATAATTGCAACTATAAAGAGTAGAAAATTGCGTAATAGGTATACAGTTATACAATATGAATAACACCGGTGAGTAGCTTCTTTTTTCGATTATAACAAATAATTATGTTTTTTTCTTTTTTTTATCAGTTAGGTTTTTTTTATCAGACAGGAGAATAATAGCTCTCTTGAGAAGAAACCTATCCGCTGAACAACTTGTAAGTGTTTTTTATATTACTATTTTTTTTCATTGATTCACTATGCATTTTTTCAAAAAATGGGTTATCTAACATTTTAATCAATCTAATATATTCAGAATTGTATGTTTTTTTTTATTATAAAACACTGAACAGTTTGTACTTTTTATATTACTATTTTTTCATTGATTCACTATGCATTTTTTCAAAAAACGGTTTATCTAACATTTTAATCAATCTAATATATTCAGAATTGTATGTTTTTATTATAAATCAGCTTTATGACATTTTTTATCTGAAAAAAGTGATTTTTATTTTGTGAATGAAAAAAATATTTATAAAACAAATTACAATTTTTTGAAGAAATGTGATATTTTTTTAAAAAAATTTAGCTATTAAGAATGGTTTTAGCGTACGTCAGCAAAATTGCAAAGGTTTTAATTAATATATATATATATTTAGCGTAGATTGCATGCAAAAAACTTTTCGTTTGATAAGTTAAAAACGATGATAATACTCATACTTCCTTCTTTTTCAAAGTTGATATAATTATAAGGAAATTATACAAGGTGATGAAACGAGAACAATTGAATATGTGGTATAAATTCTAAATGGTTATTTATAATTATATAACTGATAACTATAGGTAGGATAGTAATAGTTGAATAAAATTTATCTATATCAGTGGTAGGAAGGATGGGGCCCCTGAAATATTAACTGAATTTTTTTTTCTTAAAGCTTATTTCATATAGCATTGTCATACTGTAACGGTGATGATCCAGCGGGGTATTTATATAGTATGGCTATGAGGAAAATACCAAGTTAGGTTAGTTTTTTGTCATTTTGTCTTTACACGATACGAATGCTCGCTATAGTCATTTTCCCCTACACTACATCGAGGACGTTCTATTATTTGAATAGTAGCAGGATTTAGAGTGCTATCTACAGGTAAATTGAATTTCTCTTGAAAGTCTTTTAAAATCGATGCCATATCTGTGATATCATGTTCTGACTTGTTAACATATCCAAATCTTTCAATATATTCCACAGCATAATTCAGATCAATTTTCTCAGGTGCAACTAAAGGTAGAATTAGTAAGAGAATCATCCTTCACTTTCGACGTTAGCTTTAATACTGATTCTTAATCAGAAAGTTATTATGATAATATACAATCCATCGATTAGGTATTTAAATGAAACAGAGAATATTTTCAAAATTTTATATTGTTAAATCATTGATTACATTGATTTTGTAATAATACAGATACTCTCTAAGTGCTTTCCCTACTAAACTGTTTTCATAACAAATATCACAAACTGCATACATTAAATCTATACAATTAGAAAAGCCACACATTGGATTAGGTATAAATGACTTCAATAAATTAATAATATTATAATAAAAATCACAAAAGTTTACATTTTTTAAAATTGAAATGTGGTGTTGAAGAAAATTCTCATGAAGGCGTAGAATTTCTACAACTTCTTCTTCATCGAGGAAAAATGTAACATCATGTTGATGAACTTCCACAAATTTCTGATTATCATAAATGACTTTAGTTATTTGACAAAAATCTTGATAAAACATGATGGGGCTGACGACAGGACTTTTCTCACCATCTGGAGGATTGAAATACTCGTTACTTTTACGAAGCACCTCTATGATCTCATCCCATTCTATAGTATTGAAGGACATTTTGGTAGGTTCCATAGTTTCGATAAATGATGATAAAATGATGGCAGGTGCAAAAATTCTGGCAGGGCTCAGGATACATCCAACTTCAATTCGACCAACATTGAAAACTGTATGCAATAATGTTTTTCTTTTTTTATTGCAATTTCATATTTTCGTACAATTTGATCTAAATCATGATCATAATCTTCATCACTACCACTACATGCCATTGTAACACTAGCTTCACTATAATACCCAGAATCTTGACTCATGATCACTACTGACTTCTAAATTAATGTTGAACAATTTATATGTTTAACTCTCTCCCCACCAAAGTTCGCATTGGTTGCTGAAAATGTATTCATAAAAAAGATTTCGATCTATACTACATCATAGGCGTATATCCAACTGTTATATTTTTTGTCTAAGCCTAACCATTTAACGTATATTTTGTTACGTTTCCTCTTCAATACTTTTTCAACGAGATAAATGTTGGGACATAAAACCCAAATGTGAGATTTCAATACAATATAAATCATTACTAAAATGCCAAGGTCATTGGATTTTAAATATCTCTTAAAAGAAGATTTATTCTTTCGCAATATAAATAATTTTAATATCTTGCACTTTCAGCACATGCGCATGTCCTTTCGCAACCAGCCAAAATTCTGCAGGCAACTTGTTTGCATTCAGTAAAAATACCGGAGATTATTATACCCAGATTTGACTATATTGGAAATAAACAAAGTACCCGTCCCAACTAACTCAAAAGTTGATGTTATTTTCCAAACAAATAGTGGTCTTTGTATTTTATGATAAAGCAACACAATACATTGAATTCAATGATGGATTTAAGAAAATTTTGAATAGATTCGTCGTTTATTCCACGTAGCTGAATTGGTTAAATTGCAATAAAAACGCTCTACCTATTACAATGGAGTTTTTGTTCGACTAAAAAAAAAAAAAATATCTTCTATTACGTCACGATACGTCACAATCTTGGCGTCACTTCTTTAGTCTCCAGGCCTCCAGAAGCCCCATTTCTTTGAGAGGCTCCTGGTGGGGCATCTTGTATATACGGTATCTTACTACACCCTGTATCCAAACTGATGCGTCGTTTTCACAGTGCCAATGCTCTAACGACTGCGCATCATCTGTTCATTTCCTCGACCCAAAAACTGTGCAAAATGGCATATTTTATGACTACACCCTGTATATAAGAAACCACACTTTTTGGTACATTCTGGTATAATTATTACTACACTCTGTATCTTTTTTGTACATAAAAAGGTATCTTTACACCCTGTTCGAGTTACATCCTGTATATACGGTATCATTCTACATCCTGTTGCATATCTTCTATTAGGTCACTTCTTTAATCTCTACACCACCAGAAGCTTCGTCACAAAGTCTCCAGTCGGTGGCGACCAGAGTGCCCTTATAGCAAAAACATACACACTTATTTACTTTTTGCATAACCCCCGTTCTTACACCCTTCATAATCCCCGTAGACGCCTCCCCCATGCTACCCAAACCCCTTCGCTTCTTCTAAACCACCCTCTACCTTATACACGTAACAACATACACACTTTTTGCATAACCCCCGTACAACCATTCTTGCGTAATCCCCGTAGACGCTACCCAAACCCCTTCGCTTCTTCTAAACCACCCTCTACCTTATACACGTAACAACATACACACTTTTTGCATAACCCCCGTAGACGCTACCGTCATTACTTGCTAGTATGTGCTAGTGTTGGCATCTTTGCACATCCTGTATACGATAATATTCTAACAAATATAATATCGTTTATCTGACTTCAATCTGACCAATAGCAGAGATATGTGCTAGTGCCCTAATGGCATCTTTGTACATCCTGTATAGGATAATATTCGAACAATCATATTGGCGTTTATTAGACTCCAATCCGACAAATAATAACAGAGATATGAAAAAATGCCTTTAGCACTTGCGCAGATCGTCGAAATGTGTCTTTTTAGACCTATATGTAACGGAAAACATGCGCAGTATACGGGAAAAGTAGCTTCGCTACCCCAGCTACCCACGGCCTTTAGGCACTCTGGTAACAAATAGTTGTTAGCGCCGTTATGGCAATGATGGCAAGCGACACCTGGTAGGCTAAATTTTGCATAACCCCCGACACCCTTCGTAATCCCCGTAGACGCTACCCTTAAAACCCTCTTCGCTACTTCTTGTATACACCCTTGCGTAATCCCCGTAGACGCCTCCCCCGTGCTACCCAACCCTCTTCGCTTCTTCTAAATCATTGCACCCCCGTAGACGCAAAGAGCGACCCCCTTGGCCCGGGCCACCCCCGGATACACCCCCAAAAATTTGGGCCCCCCATCCCCCGTAGCTACCCTTCTTCACCCCCACCCCCGGCCCGGGCCAAAGAGCGACCCCCAAAAATTTTGGCCCGGGCCATACTTTATCCCCTTCTATAAAACCTCCCTCTGTGGTCTGCGTGTCGTACCGACTTTTCATTCTGTCGCTGGAAACTTGAAGATTTGTTCGAACTAGTTCATGAATATCGTCCAGCCTTCTTCTCAATTGGATCACGTAGTCTTCGCCTGCTATATCTTCTCCAGGCCGACAGCCAAATTCCAGGTCACAAGGAAGCCTCATTTCACGTCCAAGCAGGATTTTCGCAGGTGTTTCACCCGTGGACTCATTGACGGCAGATCGATAAGCCAATGCGAATAGGGAGAGATACTGGTCCCAATCTCTCTGATGGCTGGATACTACTTTGGACAGGTATTTTCCAATAGTCCTGTTCATTCTCTCGACCATTCCATCTGACTGTGGATGTAATGCTGTTGTTCTGGTCTTCTTCATTCCCAGCTTGTCGCAAATCTCCTGGAATAGATGGCTTTCGAAATTTCTTCCCTGGTCACTGTGGACTTCCATGGGCACTCCATATCGGCTGATGAATTCTTTCACCAATACATCCGCGACAGTTGTGGCTTCTTGGTTCGGGATAGCGTAAATTTCCACTCACTTTGTAAAATAATCCATTACAACCAGTATGTACTTGCTACCATTTTCTGTCGTCGGAAATGGTCCAGCGATATCTAAAGCAATCCTTTCGAAAGGGCTTCCAACATTGTACTATTTCATGGGTGCATTTCTCTTGCGATGTGGTCCATTACTCGTAGCACAAGTCGTACATTTCTTACACCAGTCCTTAACATCGTCGGAGCTGTTCATCCAATAAAACCTTTCACGAACTCGCTGAAGGGTTTTCTTCACTCCCAGATGACCTCCCGATGGACTGTCGTGTAACTTCTTCAGTACCTCAGCTACTCTTGTTCTCGGGATAACTATCTGTCTCCTCATCTCAGAATCATTATCGTTTTCAAGAACTCTTTTCAACAGCCCTTCTTCCAGGACAAGGGAGTCCCACTGAGCCCAATACGCCTTGAGTTTCGGTGAAAATCTTGACACTTCTTGCCAGGTAGGTCGCCGGTTTTCTTTCTTCCATTGCCGGATCATCTTCAGGTGAGGATCATTCTCCTGATCTTCTATGACCCTGGTGGGTGACCATACCTCGTTGACTATAGTAGTTCTTGAAACTGCAGCTTCCCTAGATTCCACCTTGTTGCAGTGGGAGCAGTCTGTTGGGCACGGCCGTCTGGACAGGGAGTCGGCATTTCGGTGACTCACACCAGCTCGATGTTCGATGTTGAAATCGTATTCTTGAAGTCGTTCAATCCATCTAGCGATCTGGCCCTCGGGATTCTTGAACTGCATCAACCACTTAAGTGCTACATGATCAGTCCGGATTAAAAACTTCCTACCATAGAGACACTGGTAAAAGTGTTCCACGGACTTCACAACTGCCAAAAGTTCTCTTCTTGTGACGCAGTAGTTTCGTTCTGGTTTGGAGAGGACTTTACTGAAAAATCCCAGCACTCTTTCTTGCCCTCCTTGGATTTATGAGAGCACTCCACCAATTCCTACGTTGCTTGCGTCAGTGTCAAGAATAAAGTCTCCCTCTGGTAATGGATATCCTAATATCGGCGCCGAGGTTAAATGCCCCTTCAAAGTTTCAAAATCCGTTTGACAGTCTTCGTCCCATTGGAAAGCTCTTGCTTCTTCTGTAAGTCGCGTTAGAGGCTTGGCAATATCTCCAAACTTCCTGATAAATCTTCTGTAATACGTGCAAAGTCCAAGGAAACTCCTAATTTGATGTTTGTCGGTTGGTTGCGGCCATTGCTGAATGGAAGCAACTTTCTCTGGATCCACCGCCACTCCTTCATTGCTCACTATATGACCTAGATAGTTGACTCGGTTTTGGTACAGCTGACATTTCTTCGGGTTTAACATGAGCTGGGCAGCTTGGAGTCGTTTGAATACGTCTTCCAAATTTTTCAGATGTTCGTCAAATGTCTTCCCCAGTACTACGATGTCGCCCAAATAGACCAGGCATGTCTTCCAAGACAACCCTCTCAAGACATTTTCCATAAGTCTTACAAATGTCGCAGGCGCATTACAGAGCCCGAATGGCATGACGTTGAATTGCCATAATCCAGAACCGGTGGTAAAAGCAGTCTTCTCTTTATCTTCGGGGTCCATTTCTACTTGCCAATAACCAGACTTCAGGTCCAAGGTGGAAAACAGTTTGCTGCCGGCCAACGTGTCTAGCGTATCGTCAATTCGGGGCAGAGGATAGCTGTCTTTCTTCGTCACGTTGTTAAGCTGGCGATAATCCACGCAGAATCTCGTAGTTCCATCCTTTTTCTTGACGAGCACTACTGGAGACACCCATGGACTAGTAGATGGTTCTATTACTTTTTCTTCTGCCATCTCTCGAATTATTCTTTCAGCTTCCTCTCTCTTCGCTCGTGGAAGTCTTCGAGCTGATTGTCTAATTGGCTTAGCATTACCAGTATCGATTTTGTGTTTGACGGCTGATGTTCTGCCAGTCTTTCCTCCTTTTGGTACGAATAAGTCTCGATACTGCAAGAGAAATTCTCTCATTCTCTTTTTTTCAGCTCGATCCAAAGATTGACCAGCTACTGATAACATTTGTTCGAATCTGGCATTAGAATTATCAGTGGTCGTTGTTTGACGAACTATTGACGTCACTGGTACGCAGTATCCAATCTTGGTTTCCTTCTTGATTGTAATTGGGTAATCGTTCACGTTTATCACACGTACTGGGATCTCTTTCGCCGACGTGACCAATCCTTTTCCAATTAGTACTCCTTTGCCAACTTCTTCGTCGTGGTTCCTTGGCTCCATCATAACCGGTGTACCTTCCTCCATGATTTCCTGTAGCCGTGCTACTATCATGGTTTCGCTTCGTGCAGGTAGAACGGTATCTTCCTGTACAGCTGCCAACACCGCGCTGCCTTCATATGGATGCAGGAATACCTCCTCGGAACCCACTTTAATGGTTCTGTTTCTGAAGTCTAATTGGAAACCATGTACATTCATTACGTCCATTCCCAGAATCACGTCTTCTTCAGTGTCAGCTACGATTACCGTATGCGTGAACTTTTCTGCGCCAATTCCCAATTGGATTTGTGTTTCCCCGTGAACGTTGGCACTTTCGCCTGTGGCGGTTCGCAGTCGCAGTCTCGTTGGTAAAAGCTTCTTCTTGGAGTTTATTAGTTCTGGTCGTATAATGGTTCTAGTTGCTCCAGTGTCAACCAGCAGAGCATATTTCTTGCCATTTACTTCGCCATCCACATATACACTGTCGTTGCGACATCTGAGAGAAGCTTTCAGTATGAGAGGGTCTTTGGAACAATCATGGGTCGGTGCTGCCCCCTCGTAGTCGACCCGTTCTAGTTTTCCTGTAACTGGGGCTCTTGGTTTGCAGGAGTCTTGGGGCGCTTACATGAACTACGTACAAGCCCTAGCTCACCACAATTCCAGCATCTGATCTTTCTAGGTTTCTTGTCCATCATATTCTTTATTAAACTGACAAACTGGTCAAATCTTTCTTCGTCATCTTCTTCTTGGATGGTCCTGATTTTGTTATATCCTGAAGCCTTCGTTGCTGCTTCATATTCAAGAGCAGCTGTCAATGCGTCAACTAATGTTTTGGGATGGGCTAAACGAAGCGTCCTCTGCATATCGGGGCCACGTAAGCCATCAATAAAGGTCTGGATGCCCAGACATTCCATCATGTTCTCTGGTGCTGACGGATAAGCAAATCGAACGAGTCGGGCAATATCCACTTCATACTCTTGAAGGGCTTCATCGCGTTTCTGCCTTCGGTTCTTCAGTTGGGACTGGTACAAATGTTTTAGATGTTCGTGACCGTACCGCATGTCCAACCTCTTCTTCAGCAGCTCGAAATCATCCGTTTCTTCCAGAGGTATCGTCTGAAGTATATCTAAGGCATCTCCCCGAAGCGCGATAGTTAGGTTCACTGCTTTCTCCTTATCGGACCAATTATTCACTCTAGCGGCTGCTTCGAACTGTTTTACATAATTGGTCCACGATGTCTTTCCGTCGAATGTTGGGGTCTTGACTCGTGCAAAACTGCCAATGTCCTCTATCCTGGAAGTTATTTCTGGCTTGCAGGGTTTTATATGTTCAATCTTCTTTCCTTCTGCTGGCGTGTCTTCTGTTCTTAAATCTGCCATATTTCTCTCCAATTCCTTGATTTTCTCGTCTATCGTTGTTATCTTGTTTTCAATGTCTGATTTTAGAGACGTAATTTTATTCTCGACTTTTCATTGTGGTAATCTTCTCGTCCATATTGGTAGAAATATCATTCTTCATAGTAGAAATCTTCTCGTCCATATTGGTAGAAATATCATTCTTCATAGTAGAAATCTTCTCGTCCATATCAGCAGAAATTGACGAGATTAAGGTGGAAGCCCCGTCATTGAATAAAAATGATTCTGGATCAAAGCCGTCATTTTCCAGTGCCACTTTAAGTCTTTCTACTAATTCGCTTTTCTTACCGGACGTTTCCAACTCACGATCTTCCAATTCTGCTCTTAATTCCGCCATTTTCAGATCACACAGTCTCTTGGCCATTTTGATGTAGCTATTTATTTATATTACCCCACACCTGACACCAATGTAATGTTTTTTTGTTATTTATTTAAACAATAAACGGGTGGGATAAATTTTAAACACTCGGTATTGCTACTTACTAATTTATTTAAACACTAACTCACTAACACTAATTTATATGTACTTAACTAGTCACTTAAATTTAATTTATATGCACACTAACTTATTAATTTATAACACTTTTATATTCACTTAATTACTGTTTAACTCACTATGGCAAATTATAAACTGAACTCATCCGCTGATTCGTCCTGTATTTATATCAAAAACTTTCTTTACTAGAACATTCGGGACGGGACATGCCTTTCGCGATATTTCTTAAAATGCCTTTCGAGAACATGTTTAAAAAGGACGGTCACAATAGATCCCAATAGACCTTCCCAGAATTCGGCGCGCTCGCCCTTTTCTTAACTCCGTTAACATAAGGCTACAGGGCCGCACTTAGTATCTGCTTCAGTGTGCGAGTTCGTAACAATATTGTAATGTTTTTCTTATTTATTTAAACAGTAAACAGGTGGGATAAACTTTAAACACACGGTATGGCTACTTACGAATTTATTTAAACACTAAACTACTCACTAACACTTAATTTATATACACTTAACTATTCACTTAAATTTAATTTATATACACACATTAATTATTAATTTATATCAACACTTTACTGTTCGCTATTTCGGTGTATTCTTGTTTATTCGTCGAGATCACTTTATCAACTAACTAACTCTCCGTGGTCGGTCCTTTATATATGAGTACCTTTTTTAACTAGATAATTCTAGATTGCGGCTTACACAAAAACAATTGGCTCTGGGATTTTTCTAGATAAGACTGGTCACAAAAAACAATGTCTAGATAAGATAGTCACAATCGTAAACAGTTCAAAGAAATCCCTGCGTATCCGCCATAATTTTAACTTTCATACATGGCTTAGACAGAGTCGGATTCAGGGACTACACTAGTGTGCTATTTCGTAACAATATAATCAGTAATTGAGATGCATCTTTCCTCTATCAAATGGTGCAAGAATGAAGACGACACCTTGCATAGTTTCAGAAGTATTGAATTATTTATGGAAGCATGTCAATAAAATTTGTTTTCCGGGATAAAATATTTAAAATTTTGGTTTTTAGTGAATGTGTAATATGTGAAAAATTATGCAATATGTTTTTCGTGTCGTAGAATCCAAAAATACCATTTACTTAAAATTTTCTCAACTTTTCATCCAAGATAAATTTTTTTCAAACAACTGACTAATTTTTTGGAATGGAGCATTTAAATAAGCATTTCACAGAGGTAGGAAAAAAATACATTAGAACTAAATAATGAAATCCAAGCCTTGGGCAATAACCCCGAGTTTGAAGACATTGTAAGTAAAAATAACATCTTTATAGAGTTAAGTAATGACCTAGATATTGGCGAAACCATATCTGAGCTAAAAAAGAACTCGGCCCCAGACTATGATGGAGTGACAGCTAGGGACATATTAAACCTAAAAAATGACATTTTAAAATCCTTACAAACCCATATTGTCCTAAGAACCGGAACGTTTCCAGAAGAATTAAAAATTAGTAAAATATGTCCAATTTTTAAATCTGGAAGTAGAGATTGTGTGAACAACTATGGGCCAATCTCTGTTATAAGTGTCTCCTCGAAAATTATAGAAAATTATAAAAAAAAAGAATAACAGGGTTCATATGTAAATATTCAGGTAGATCCAGTTTCAATATGGTAGTATATAACGCTTAGCGCTACACTGGATTCTATTAATCACGTATCTAGGTCATTATAGATGAGGGTCTTATTGTAGTGGCAGTATTTGTTGATCTGCGAAAAGCATTTCATGTGGTTAACATTGATATTTTGCTAAGAAAGATGGAACGTATGAGTTTTAGAGGGATTTTATATAACTTAATTAAGTCTTACTAGAGGACCCGTGCTGCTCCGCAGCATTAGGATAGACTATGTATGAGAGGGTGTAATTATTACATAAAATCATTTTACAGTACTTCCTTCCAGACAATATTAGCTGTGCGTCGGCCGCAGTATTTGAAACGTGTGAAACGATCAAGATCCATTCATTAGAAGAGGAGCTATGAGAATTCGAATTGATTGAGTGAATGTGTCCCATATGAAATGTACAGGGAATAACGCGTTTGGGTATAACTTGAGTAAGGTGGGAGCTCAGTAAATTTCAATGATTGATGACATATCAGTTTTCATAAAAAATATTTAATATATAAGATCTCATAGTTCGCGCCAATGCTGTCGTGTCCAGTTCGGAACTTCTCGCGTCTGGGTCTGGGAATGTTTTTCCCTAGTCAAAAAATATATACATATTTATATTTTTTCTATGAATTTATCTATGTGACGGAAAATAAGTTTATTTTGTTACTTTTATCCAATTTACAAAAAGATTTTTAAATAAACATTAATAACTGTTTCTCATATAAAATAGTTTCTTGTTGCTGAAGGCTGATACCGGGGTTATATGGCTGATAATACAGATTTGTATTCGGTTAGGTTCACAGTCCACATATTCCATGGTTTGTGCAAGTAAATATTGTGTTTATTGTACGAAAAGTTCATTAATAATTAATACGTTAATATGTAATGAAAACATTGGTAGGTACCGATCTACACTTATATCATTGTTGATATCGCAGCTAGTTGTATTAGTCAGTGTCCCTGAAACTGTATAAATAAATATCTATTTCTTTAATACACATCTCATTGTCGTCAGAGACTCTGTTGCCGTTTAGAGTGAAGGTTGAACAGATTCGCGGGTAAGGTTTTCTAAGTTTTTTATGATTCTTAAACTGTTGAAAAATATATAGTAATACATTTTTTTCATTCTCTAGAAGAATGACCAGTATACATGCAGCAAATATACATGAAATTCATGATATGCCAATATCAGCAATTCTAAGACCATTTCTACCAGAGTTGGATGAAAGTAAAGTAAAATCTTTGATGACTACTTTATTAGATCCAGTAAAAAGGCAAACAGTTCCCCCAATAGATGTTCTTTGGATAACCGGTAGAGAAGGTGGTAATTATTATTACAGTTTTGGAGGGTGTCATAGGTTTGCTGCACACAAGAGACTTAAATTAGGTACAATTAAAGTAAAGTTAATTAAATCTGGTATGAATGATTTAAAATGCTATTTAGGTGCCAGTACACCAGATTTAAAATAAACTTTTATGAAATTGATAATTTTATATTTCTCAGTGGAGTGTGTAGTTAACTTTGGGTTAATAAATTTTAAACTTGATGTTTTTTATTCTTTGTAAAATATAAATGTGTAATTCAATAATCTACATTATAAATACTTTTATCTCAAGTTAATCCTGTAGTAATCAAGAATTTGATTAGGGTGTTAACACAGACCTAAGAATGGTCTGTGGGTGTTAACTAATTTAAAATAAAAGTTATGTTTCGTTTAAATATACTATGTATGGTTACTTTTCATAATTTAACTGAACAAACTTTTTTGTGTATCACATATAGTACTTGTGTAAAGAATTTGATAAAAAGTTATTCAGATTATTGTAAACTTAACATTTATCGAAAGACAGAAATGTCGGAGGTCATAATCAAATTGTGCAATAGGTATTAAAGTTTGAAAATTTTCATTTATGTGTGCAATGCAAAACAACACAATTAATATTAATACATTTTGAACAATAAATGCGCAAATTTCATGTTCATTCTTAACATGGATTATTTCATTAAAAATAAAAGAACAGCTAAATCTAGAGGTAGAAAAATTCGCACTAGACATTTAATCACCAAAAATGGTAACCAGACTATACAAGGAATAATTATCCAAAAGTAATAAGAAGAGAGAGGCAAAGAATTGAGAGAATTTAATTCAATTAATAAATATCGTCAACGTCTAACAACTGTTAACTCATGTAGGAAGCCACAAAAATTGAAATAAAGTACTGTCCACCAATAAGAAATTCTACTTGGAAGGTAAAGAAATTAATGCAAACTAAGTTGCAAAATATGGTTTGATAATTTGGCTGATCCTAAAACGACTACTACCAGATTGTGTTGTATGTATAGTTGTGGAGCAGGAGATGGCAGGATAGCCATGTGTTGAATGTAGTGTTGACATATATGTTGTGACGGATAAGACCATAAGTCTCAAGATGAAGCCGTGTACTCAAGTAATGGTTGACTTACCCAATTCTGGATTATAGCGAGAAAAGTAAATATTTCGATAAGTAGCACTGGGATTTTATTTATACACTAAATAACACTTAATTAACTGGGACAGTCAAGTTCAACTTCTTACCAACAATATACACTAGTTGTTATCGATAAACAGAATATATTATTCGTGACTGTTTACAATATTTCTTTTTATAATAAATAATATTTCTAACGTTTACAATAATGCTTATACTTAGTATCAACATGCTAACATGTGTTTGTTATTCTAATTAATTAAACAAGCGTTTGCGACTTTAACCTCGACATTAACTAAGTTCATATTAGTTCGTTTGGATTGTGTCTAACCTTAGGGCTTAATAACCACTCTTAGGGGAGGAAAATTACATATGGAATTTTCCGAAAAACGATATGTTTTCACTACACTGTCTTGCACTTTTGTTTAGTTTGTAATGTCTATTGACTGTGAATGTTGTATGTTTATTTGTTCCACTTTTTAGCGTTCGTGACATTCACCTTTTACAATTATTGTTACGAGTTATATTTGTACAGTCTGTTTTTATGAATTATTCTATGTTTATTGTTATTTAACTTGACTTCGCAATTGACGCCTTCTATTTTAGTGATTTGAAACGGACCAAAATATTGAGAGTTAAATTTGGTTCTTTCCTCTATTTTCTCTAAGACTAATTCGCTCTCTTATGTTCCCTAACTACTTTGTGTTTCAATAAAAACTTCCTAGTGTTCGCTCGTGTGCGTATTGAAGTTTGTACTTGAACTCGTTGTGATACGACTCGAAGTCATACCGTGGTTCTATTCCAGTACTTAAATGTTCTGGTATGTTCGGTTTTCGCCCATACACTAACTCAAATGGTATATTACCGTGGTATGAGTTCGGTGTGGTATTATAACAGTAAACAAACATCGCATACATGCACCAATCATCCCTTGTTTCATTTATAAAATTTCTTACATACTCGAAGTTCTGTGAAGTCCTTCACAGCTTCCTATTGATTCGTGATAATACGCGGTAGAAAATTGATGTGTTATATTTAATAATTGTTAATTTCTTCACGACCTCGTTTTTATACTCTGTTCATTATTCTTACATTAAACTGTAAGTTGGTATGAAATTGTCAAATATCCCTCTTGCAATTGTCTGAGCCTCTTTGTCTTGGACTGGTATCATAACTGTATGCTTTGTTAGTTCACTTAACATATAGTATCGATTACCTCTACTACTCTCGACAAATGGACCTATTGTGTCTATATACATAATGTCGAACGGTTTTATAGCTGTGTCCGTTATGACAAAATTTTCTTTGTGACCGGGTTTTGCTTTGTTAACTTGACAATCATGACACTTTTTTACGTAATTTCCCTAATCTTTTTCCATCTACAATTCGCTCTTATTTTCTTCAGAAATCTGTTGTTTCCAGACCTCCGAACATAGGATCATTGTGATATATTTCTATGATCTTCTGTATTTCTTCTTCTTGCTCTACCATTCTTGGTACCTCGCAAATGCATATTTGTATATTTCTTAAAACTTTGTTACCTTCATTTATAAATTCTTGTACTGTATATCTCTTGAAAATGAGATCATTTTCATATATCTTCATTATTTTACCTTGTTTTCCACCGATAGCTTATCAAGCTCCTCCAACGTTCGTCTTAAATCGAAGTTGTGTAATTAGGTATTTAAAGCTTCGCTAAATTTCAATCCGTTGTTGATCCATACGCTCATCCTTAGCGAGACACGGTTTTCTTCAAAATGTAAGATTAGTAATTTATGATCCTCTAAATTTTTTAAAACTTTTATGACTGAAGGTTTTTCTATTGGCAATATAACTTACAATTTCTACACTCTTAAGGTACCTGTCGTTTGCTGCGTCCCGATGTTTTTCGTGATGCTTCTTTTGAACTATCTTCTATGCGTTTTCCAAATGGACCAAATTAATTTAAGTACCGCTAATGTTGCTATTATATACAGTATAAAACTATATGTTGATTGTTTCGTTTCCTGTACTGTGAAGTTGTTGACTGCACCATTCTTTTGAAATTCTTGTTTCGTCGATTTTCCTCCCATTTTTAATAACCAACCAACGACGTCGATATATGACATGTACCAACAAATTCGTTTGTCCGTGGGATCAATAATATCTTAGTTTGCAGGATCAGAAACGGCCGATAGCATAGACTATTTTTTAATGTACTATTAATCAAATGGAGCTTTAATAGCTCAATAAAGTTCTCGGCTCATTGCACCACAGTTTAATATACCGTTAAGCATTTTTTAAGCGCCCTTTCATAAGTGACGAAATCTCTCCAGTTAAAGCTTCATTAGCAAACATAAGTTAAAATATTTGTATGGAAACAATGGAAGAGATAAACATTTTCTTTGTAATCTTTTCAGATAAGAAACTCTAGTTTCTAATGAAATTTAAAAAAAATGTAATTGCTATGACTGAAAAAATTAAAGAGCTGGAGCAGTATATTTAATTTGATCATTTTGAAATTGAAGAGAACATGAACAACGTGAATATTGTGGAAGATGATGACATTGAAGTACAAGACTATTGAATATGGATATCCACGAAGAATCAACCCAAGACCAAATTATTATCTCGAAATGAGTGAATTTTAGAATTCTTCAGAAGATTTCGTTTAATGAAACCAAGAGTCCCATGCTTCATTTTTTTCGTTGTTGGCAATTACATTGGTTTGTTTGTTTTCTATGTTTTTATATTTTAGTAAATTGAGAACAACAAATTTTGTTTTCTAGGCGTGAAATTAATTGACCTAATTAGTTTTTTCGGTTCAGCCATGTAGTACAGTACGTAAAATCTTGTAATCCGAGAAAATCTGCTCAATAACACAAATTACAACTAGAATTTTTAAATTAGAAATGTTAATTTTTTACGAATCGACCTAAAAGAGAATAAATTCCTATGCAAAGTAAGACGTTGTCATATTAGGTACTTTTAGCTTGTCTTAAATTTCTCACGTATCCGTAACAACCTAGGCATGTGTAGACCCGTTGTTACGGCTCAGCCGATACGATGCGTTGAACGGATTGTTAAGTACCTTCTCCGTATACGTATCCCGACCAAAATCAGTATTTCGTGCTGCGTTGTTTATTGTTTACAATATTTCTTTTTATAGTAAATACATCATAATTCAAAATTCGGAGAGCCACCTGTCGGAAGGCACTGGCAAACTACCGACAGTATTCTGCCTAGTACAACCGCTCAACATAGACGTTCGGAGTCGTCGTTAAACTGTAAATGCCTTCTATCTGTGGTAACTGGAGAGACTAACACAGGTAGAAGTGTGACTAGTGAGAGGTCGCCGACATCTCATCACGGATATTTTATTTTTTTTAGTCACGAGAGGGTTAGGGTTCACATGCCCTAATGGTTGCCGCTCAGCCATTAATTGGCTTATTGTGCACCCCCACTTACAGGTATTAAGCAGAGTCCCATCCTAAATTCTTAGCGAACATAGAGATTCGTCGGATTATGTTTTCCTGCATTCCTCCTGATTTGTGCCTAGGAAGATATCTAGACAGGAGGCTCGCCTTCTGCACAGGGCAATCGAACACCACGTGCTTTGCGGTTTCCTCTGCTTCTCCACACATCCTGCAATGGGGATTTGTTATTTCAATCCCCATTTTCACTAGGTGTGCGTCGAATATCCAGTGGCCAGTTATGAATCCTACCACTTTTCGCAGTTCTTTCCTACCCAGTCTAAAAGCATTTTGCTGCGTAGGACCTCGATGGTCCTTTTAGCATTCTTTTGGACTGAGCATGTCCCGTGATTTTGTTCCAGCGTTTTTAGTGTTCAAGCGACACCCAGTTGGAAACAGTTTTTCGTACGGCGCTGTATGAAACGCCGTATGCTGGTTCTGGTCCCATGAGGGTGAGATGTGCTGCTTTCTTGGCACACTTATCAGCTCCCTCATTTCCAGCTACCCCTGTATGGCTTGGCACCCAAGTAAGAATTACTCTATAGTCTTTTGCCAAGGGTTTCAAGGTATTGTGACAGTCCCACACTATCTTCGACGTATAGCTGTGGCTTGCTAAGGCTAAAAGGGCCGCCCGACTGTCCGTGTTCACATAGATGGTCTTTTTGTTATATTTCCTGTCTATGCATGTTCTGCCGCATTAGATTAGTGCAGCTATTTCTGCTTGAAATACGGTCGTCATTTTGCCAAGGCAAACATTTATGCTTTGCCTGCTCCTGTACCCGTTAGGGTCCTTGACCCGTCGGTGTACCAGGTGATACTTTTCAGCATGCGTTGAGGTTCTCCCTGGGCCCGTTCGGATCTGCCACTCAAGTTGACATGATATGGTATCTCAGTTTCCACGACCTTGGGCATTCTGTCAGGTGCCATTTCGATGATGTCGCACCTCATGGTGTCGTGTATTTTAGTATGTTTCATAGCATGGTGCTTGCACCAGTTGCCATTGCACTGCATTCTGTATGGAGCTATTTTAGCCTCCCCCAGTATATATAAAGATCTAATGGTGGGATGTTTAGCAGTATTTCCAATGCTGCGGTTGGGGTGCCCTTCATGGCGCCTGTAATGCTCAGACACGCAGCTCGCTGCACTTTAGAAAGCGTTTTGGCGGCTGTGCTTTGCTGAACTTTAGGCCACCATGCGATCGCTTCATACACATCACGGATATGGCACTGCAAGAAGTACGACCTCTTAAAGGCCCCATACACGGTAATATTTATCTCTACGATCCGTCGCGTCAAACCGATCGAAACGACGAATCAATGGTTTATGTCAAGATCGTTAACGATGTCGGAAATCGCAGCAAAAACCCATGCAATCATGAATATCGTAACGATGAATCGACAGTGTATGTCTCTTTACGATCATCGATTCGATTTTGTTTCACTCTGGCTCAAGTCGCCGCACGCCTTGGCTATCGCGTTAGTACTCGTTCGTACCTACCAACACGCGATGAGCGAAACAAACAAAATGGCTACATGGAGTAATGATGATTTGATTGAATTTATTGAATTATTCAGAGAGCAAGAGCCTCTATGGAAAACAAAACATAAAGATTATCATAACAACGTAAAGAGGACAGCGTGTTATGAAGTACTTTTGGAAAAAGTGTGAAATATAGAGAATACTGCAGATTTAAATAAAGTAAAAAAGAAGATTAATAACTTAAGAACAGTCTTTCGGAAAGAATTGAAGAAACAGCTTGACTCTCTGGTGTCCGGAAGCAGTACCGACGAGGGTTATACGCCTAAACTAAGTTATTTTAATAACTTAATGTTTTTAAAAGACCAGGAAATACCACACAAGGGAATAAGTTCCACAAGTTCAGTGAGTACAAGTTTTTATTAAAATTTCAACTTAAACTAAGCTATACCCTATTCAAGATACCAAAAAATAAAATCTAAACAAACCATAAATAAGATTCTTTGGGTGTCGCTTTTACAACAATTAAAATGTACTAAACTAGAAATTAATATACAACACACTTCACATTTATGAAAAAACATTGAATCTTTAATTTTTTACTCTAGTTTATAACAATATTCATATATTTATATAAAAACAAAAATTGTTTGTGAATTAGAGTTTAGTTTGTTTACATTTTATTTTTTGGTATCCTGAACAGGGTATAGATATTTCTATTCTATATGTAATTGTTCTGCCACGGAACTGCACCGATTCCATTAAAATATTCTACGAATAAGTTCCTATTTTCAGTTGCAGACTGAAAACCGGATCCTCTTCTTCTCTCGAGACAAAACAAGTTACTTTGTAGACCATTTTGAATGTCTCCATTTTCATAGTCATCTCTATCAAACCTATTTTGCGGCGAGTAGGTGTCTGGGTGTATTAGTGCACAACAAGCCAGTACCACTGGAGCAATATTATCCAAATCCAAGTTAATTTCATTATTCAGTATTCCAAACCGTGCAACTAAAATTCCGAATACATTTTCAATTATCCGTCTTGCTCGGGATAAACGGTAATTTTTCATGTTTCATTGAGCTGTGACTTATTAAATGGTTTTAAAAAATCATCCCTTAGAGCAAAAGCTTCGTCTCCAACAAATACATAAGGAAGCGTTATTCTATTCACTGAACCTTGTTGTGGCAAACTCAGTGTACCGTTAACAAGTTTTTGAAAAAAATCTGTATTTTTTATTACCCCACCGTCTGACACTCGGCCGTTTGTACCGAAGTGAAAATAAATCAACTCATAGTTAGCATTAGGAATTGCCATAAGAACCTGACTGTGGAAGTGTTTATAATTAAAGAAATATGAACCAGAACCAGGCGGCGGCTCTATTTTAATATGCTTGCCATCAACAGCGCCAAGACAATTGGGAAAATTCCATCGCTTTTCAAAGTCAGCTCCAATTGCCTTCCATTCGAAGGTAACTGAAACAAAACAAATTTCTTTTATTACAGAATATTCCTGTGGAAGAACATGACGATGACAAGGAAAATTCTTCAGAGGTACTGTCGCCAAGTCGAAGTCAAGATGAAATTGTCGATAACTTGTCACCTCCACTCACACCTAATGCATTTAAACGGAAGAAATCTTCGCAGGGGACAAATTCAACAATATATTTAACTCTTCAAAATATAAACAACAAAATTATGTCTATTAAACCTGATGATACATGTGACATATTCTGAAAAACTGTAGCTTCTAAATTAAAATCATTACCTAAAGATCAACGTATCTGAGCAGAAAAATTTATTAATGAAACCTTCTCAGAAGCAGAACTTGGAAACCTAAGTAGACAGTCCGTGACTAGAATTAACAATATCTTCAATAACACTTCGCCAAATTGGCAACCTCAAACTTCTCCATGCTCTCATTTCTCCTTACTCTCAACCTAACACTTCTCCATACTCGCAACCGCAGACATCTCCATATTCTCAGACACAGACATCTCCACACTCACAAGCTCAGGCCTCTGCATACTCACATACTTATTTATCTCAGAATATTCCTCCATCTCAACACCAAATACAGACACTACCACAGAGCAAGATGAAATTGTCGATAACTTGTCACCTCCACTCACACCTAATGCATTTAAACGGAAGAAATCTTCGCAGGGGACAAATTCAACAATATATTTAACTCTTCAAAATATAAACAACAAAATTATGTCTATTAAACCTGATGATACATGTGACATATTCTGAAAAACTGTAGCTTCTAAATTAAAATCATTACCTAAAGATCAACGTATCTGAGCAGAAAAATTTATTAATGAAACCTTCTCAGAAGCAGAACTTGGAAACCTAAGTAGACAGTCCGTGACTAGAATTAACAATATCTTCAATAACACTTCCCCAAATTGGCAACCTCAAACTTCTGCATGCTCTCATTTCTCCTTACTCTCAACCTAACACTTCTCCATACTCGCAACCGCAGACATCTCCATATTCTCAGACACAGACGTCTCCACACTCACAAGCTCAGGCCTCTGCATACTCACATACTTATTTATCTCAGAATATTCCTCCATCTCAACACCAAATACAGACACTACCACAAGAGCAGATTGTACAATTAAATATACCTGATAATCAGTCCGCCCAACCTCAAACTTTACTCCTTGCCAGACAGATGCCATCGCGAGAACAGTTATCAAGTGAAAAGGAACAAAATTTAATGACTTTTTTTGAAAACTTTCTGTCCTAATGTCTTACGTATTTGAAAGAAAATAAATGATTCTAATTATATGAATGATATATCTTTTATTGCAGTACATACCTTACAATAGTCATGACATGCTGTGTAAATGGCGGTGCAGGTTTCTGGAATGATTTTTCCCAATAACTGTGGTGAAATTATCGATGAGTACTTTAAATCTTCATAAGATCGTCCAGTGGCTAGAAAACGCAAAGTTGCACTTAGACGCTCGTGATTACTGACAGCTTGTCTCATGTTTGTATTGTTCTTTTGTATTTTAGGCGATACTAGTTTCAATAATTTTAGGTACGTGGGTTCCGTCATTCTCATATAATTGTGCCAATCTTCTGGATGGAACCTTAAAGACCGGGCCACACCGGCATCCATCCATCCGATGGATGGACGTCCGACCTCGGACGTCCACGGAGCGCTTCGATTCACACCGAAAACATCCGTCCACACCGAAAGCATCCATCCAGTGGACGGATGTTTTCATGAATCTGTTCAACGAATATTTTGTTCACTTGTGTCAGTAGCAGTGCATAAATAATGTCGTTTAATTTGCCCGTGATTTGTCAAAAAGTATCCCGTGGCTTGATGACTGCAGCTCTAGTGACGATGATGAACTTATTCTATTGTATTGTGTAAATAACAATCGTTCTCATTGGGTGCACCCAATTAACAAGAGGAGGAAAAAGTTCTGGGAGTTTGATGACCGATTTGGAACTAGACGAAGAAAAATTTAAAGGATATTTCAGACTTTATAGAACAATTTGATGAGGTTTTGTCGTTCGTTGATGAGGAAATTCGAAAGCAAGATAAAAACTACAGGAAAGCTATAACTAGCAGAGAACGGCTAGCTGTTTGTTTAAGGTAAGCCCTTTTAATCTCGAAAGGAGAATAGTATATTTCATCACTAGGTGCCTAAGTGAGGCTTTTTGATACGAGCTAAAGTGTAACGTCTGAGGATTTCCAAAGACGTTAATTGAGCGAGGATCAAAAAGATACCTCAGCAACGAGTGATGATGAACGACACTTTTTGTCATGAGGCAGATAATATTTAGAAATAAGACATTATTAAAACATAAATCTAAAACATAAAACCATAAATGTGTACTTTAGTAAGACAAATTATACGAAACAGCTGTTGGGTGTGTTTAGAATGCATTTTTACTTTGTTATGAATAAATTTTTTTGTCCTAGACTAAAAAATATATTAATAACAATCAAAAAATGCATTCAAAACAAAAAATTTTGTTTCAAATGAAAAAGAGCAACTTTAACGTCATGAAACATAGCTCAAACAACTGTATTTGTAGCAGAATCACAAAAAAAAATTTTGTTTACGAAATAATTAAAGTACTCTTTTTGTGATATCGAAAACATTTACTAAATGGTTCTTGGTGGTTTGGTTAGACAAAGTATTTTTACAAATTGAAAAAATGTCGGTCCTGGTTGGATGACGACGGCGAGAAGTCCTGGTAGTTTTGTGCTCCCACTTGGTAGTTTTGATGCACTGGTGGTGAGAGCTACTAGATGTTCCTAATGGTGAGTACAGTGGAGGAGCCATATGCTGGTTATTTTTGGTATCACCTTGTGGCATACGATTATTTGTACCATTCATGGTATTGCATTCGTGCTCTTCTTCTGCCAAAGTTACAATATTCAACATTTCCCTCTTAATCCTCAGTTGTAAATAGCGAGGAAGACTTCGAAAAGTGTGGGTAAGGCTTCCAAAAAATAAATTTAGCTCGTCTGCAGTTGTTTGTGCTTTGCGTTTTTCTTTTTCGGTCAAAAACTGTAATACCTTATCACTTCCTCTCGCTTCCCTGCGCCTTTTTTCTCGATATGGTTGGTCAATTGGTTCAGTGATGTCCGCTGTCGGATCTTCCATATTTTCTCTAGCCTCTTCTTCCAACTGCACCTCGGTTCCAGCTTGAGAGGGAGACGGGATGTTTGTGTCAGTTCTGGAAAAGAATAATATATAATTTTTCATTTAAATAAGACTATTCTATTGCAAACTTACTGTCTCTTCTCAAAGCAGCAGCTATATCGTCCCATGCTTTTTCCTTCACGTTGAGTTCTCTATACGCAGGAGATCTCGTGTCCCACAGCGCGGTATGGTTTCTCACCTCTTCAATTAGCAGCTCCATTGTAGCCAAAATAAACATATGCACTCAAAACTTAAAAATATAAACCTAAACTAACCGTAAATGAAATAAACAAAATAAACTTTGTACAAAACTGGTATACTTGTAAAAACAATGCGAGAAGAGTATCCTACACGAATATGTTTTCAGAGAAACCATGTGGACTAGGGTAGTTTTGTCTGATACCGAGTGGAGCGCGTGTGACCGGGCCCAGAGGTCATGCGCAGGAGAAACGTCCATGCGGATGCGAAGGAAAAATCGCTCCCCCGGCGATTCCAAAACATCCATCCATTGGACGTTTTAAACGTCCATTGCGCTATTTGCCAAGCTGGCGAGCGATCTTTTTTGAACATCCGAAGGATGGATGGATGTTTGGTGTGGTTTGGCCTTAATTCCTTTAAAAGATTTACATGCGAGTACTGATATCGCTTTAATAGCCATTTCTTAACCCACATTCTTCTAGGCTTTCTTTTGAATACGAATCAACGCTACCGCCACATAGGCAAGGAAAATAAGTTCAATTTCCATTTTAAGGGGCACATATTTAATTATTTGAACACGTCTTTATCCTTCAGCTTTAAACAAGTAAATGATCGATCGTTACGACCAGTCGTTTCGTGTATGAGCGACATTTTTGATGCGATCAATCGTCACAATTTTCATCAGATCGATCGTATAGACGAATCGTACCGTATATGGGGCCCTTTAGGTTAACATTTTGTAGGATGATGGTATTAAATATAAACTAGGTTGGTCACAATACTAGATTAGTTGGGTTCCCAATAAAAAACTTTATTAACTTGAATCAATAAATAAAAGATAACTGTATATTTTAATTATTCGCAAATATAAATTTTTTTGATAAGACTGAATATCCTGTATAATATTAACATTTTTGATAAACTTTTATATAATATACTTGCTTTGCAATTTGGTAATGTTTTTAATCAATGTGTATCCCAAATTTTTATTAGTCAATATGTATGTGATTAGTTTTCGTTTATATATAGAGATGTACTTATTATTTTAATTTTTGTTTTATACAAAAACATTCAAGTTTTTGGATTTATATGTTTTTTTGTATAATCATTCCAGGTTTTTTTCTTCTTCTTCTTTTCTAAATCCTTTTGCCCTTTCAGGCGTCGGATGTGGATTCCGTGTCCTGTACCCATTTCTTCCATGCCTTTCTGTCTCTTGCTAGATTTTTCATTTCTGCTATGGTCTTTCCTCTTTCTAAACCTATATCTTGTATTTGGTCTAACCATTTCCTTCTAGGTCTACCCCTTTGTTTTTTGATCGGCTTTCCAATCTCCATTATTTTCCTAGTTAATCTATTTTGTTCCATTCTTACCATATGACCATACCAGCTAAGTTGTCTCTTTTTTATTTTACTAATTATCGCTTCCTGCTTAGTTGTCTCTCTAATAACGTCATTTCTATTCCTATCCCATTTAGTTTTCCCTGAAATTCTTCTTAGATGCTTCATTTCTATGGCATTTATTTTAGTTTCGTCCTTTTTTCGCACAGTCCAATTTTCACTTGCGTATATTATTGTAGGAACTGTTATCATATTATGAATTTTCATTTTTACTTCTAAGTCTATATCTTTATGTCCAAGAATTGTTTTATTTAGAGAGTAGTATATTTTTGTTGATTTATTTGCTCTGTTTGTTATTTCTGCATCTATTTTTCCATCTGCTGTTACTATACTTCCTAAATATTCAAATGTTGTTACTCTTTCTAGAGTCTGGTTTTTGCATTTAATATCTCTATTATTTTGATCACCTGGTTGTTTTTCATTTATTATCATCACTTTTGTTTTATTTATGTTCACCTCCATATTCATGTTCTCTACTTCTTTAGTCCAAATATTCACTAGTCTTTGCATTTTGTTCATTGTATTCGCCACTAAAACCACATCATCTGCATATAGTAGACTACTCAGTTTTATTGGTTCTAAATTTCTGTGTCCAATTATAGTATTCAGCTGCTCATACTTTTCTTTGATTCGTTTCACAATCTTATCCATGATTATTATAAACAGTAGTGGGCTTAAACTGTCTCCTTGTTTTATTCCCTTACACATTTTGTATTCTTCAGACCTTTGGCCTGCAATCTGTACCTTGGCTCTAACTGTCTCGTATACACTTTTAATTATATTTATTAAGGTGGGTGGTACTTCCATTTCCTCCAGGGTTCTCCATACTTCTCTTCTATCTACTGTATCAAAGGCTGCTTTTAGATCTATAAATGTAAGGTACATTTCTTCTCCCTCTTCTATTTTTCTTTCGATTATATTCCTTAGTATATAGATATTGTCATTTGTTTGTCTTTCAGGTCTAAAAGCTCCCTGTTCTTCTCCTAATTTTGGTTCTACATATTCTCTTAATCTTTTTTCTATTATTTTTGTGTACACTTTATAGCTAGTTTGGGCCAAACATATTGCTCTGTAATTCTCACATTGTGTCTGTTCTCCCTTTTTATATATGGGTACTATTAAGTTATTTTCCCATTCCCTTGGAATTTTTTGTTGTACCCAGGCTTCTTTGCATACATTCCATATCCATTCTTTTCCTCTTTCTCCTAATGACTTAATCATCTCTGGCGCTATCTCATCTTCTCCGTTAGCCTTGCCTATTTTGATTTTTTGTATTACTTGATCTATTTCTTCTTTATGGATTCCTTGTAGTTGGTCAATTTCCTCTTCTGCGGTTGTTATACTCTCTTCCGGTGTTAATGTATGGAATTGTTCTGTATAGTATTCCTTCCATGTTTTCAATACTTCTTCCATTTCCGTTTGTACTTGTCCTTGTCGATTTTTTATTGCTCTAATATCTTTATATTTATTTCCTCTCAATCTTTTTATTCTTGTCCAAAATTTCTTGTTATCCATCTTATGTAGATCTGTTATTTCTTCTCCGAATTTCTTCCATGACTCACGTTTTGATTTTTTGACGGCTCTTTTTACAATAGTTTTCTTCCTGTCATATTCTTCTTTGTCCACATGTGATTTTGATGTGATATATTTTTTCCATGCCGTTTTCTTTTCTTTGACCGCTATTTTAATTTCGTTATTCCACCAGTTAGTCCTTTTTATATTCTTATTATATTCAATTTTTCCACATATCTTCTCTGTTGCTGTTAATAGCGTTTCTTTAAAGGCGACCCATCGTTCTTCAAGTGTCCAGTCTGTTTTTTCTTTTTCTAGTTTATAGAATTCTTTATTCGTCTCATTTTGGTATTTTTTCTCGATATCTTTATTTTTGAGTTTATGTGTTGCTAGTTTACTGTAGTCTGTAGTAAATTCTTTCCTGAGTAATTTTACTAGACAAGTTGTCACTACTAATCTGTGGTTAGATCCAATTTCTGCTTCTTTCTTTGTTTCAATTTTTTGCATTACTTCTGTTAGGTTTTGTGTATATGTTATGTAGTCTATCAGGCTTTTAGCGTTTCTTCCTTCTGCCACAAACGTATATTTATCATTTAGTTGTTGTTCCCACATCGTATTTCCTATTATTAGATCATTCCTTCTGCAAAAATCTATCATTTTTAGTCCATTTCTGTTGATTATGTCTTCTCCATGTTTTCCCATACAACCCATTCCTCTATTGTAATCATTTCCTACCCTGCTATTCCAATCTCCCATTATTATTGTCTTTTCGTTTTCCTCCCTTACTTCATCTAATACTCTTTGCAATTGAATATAAAATTCTAAAATTTCTTCCTCTGCCGTTCCTTCTACTGGCCCATATATTTGTATAAAATTGATTATTTCTTCTAATTTTATACTATTACTATTATTCTCGAGTCGACTGCCTTAAATTGTATTACCTTTTGTTTTATTTCTTCTGTAACAATTATTCCTACACCCTCCTTTGCCCTTTGTTCTGGTTTTACTCCTGAATAATATAATGTGTGCTTTGTTGTTAGTTGCGAACATCCTTTGCCTTTTTTCTTCGTTTCACTTAGTCCTAGAATTTGAATATTATTGTTTTCCATTTCTTCAGTTAATTCCAATTCTTTCCCTGTTAATGTGTTTATATTCCATATACCTACGCCCATCTGTAATTTTTCCATGTTTTGAGGTCCGTGTTTTTTATTATTACTCTGTTGATGATAATCTTCCTTTAATTTGTTATGCTTGTTACTTGTTATTCTTCTGCTTTGTATTTTGTTATTTAATTTACCGTTATCATATCCCTTGTTCTCAGCTTGAGTCATTACCTGTGTACTATCTTTAAGTGTATTGTTTATTAGTTTTTTTGGTTCTGCTCTCTAGTCATCAATTGTAATTCCTCTGAATCTTCATTCCATTTCCAAACTATTCCGTTTACTATCAATTTCTTGTATCCTACTTTTGTATTTTTTCCTTTTTCTTTTTCTTCTTTGGCCTTTCTTCTAATTGTTTTTTGTATCTCTAATTCTTTTTTGGTAAGGTCCGACTCAATATAAATATGTTCCTGAGAATTTCTCAGTCTACTTTTGCTTCTTAGAATGTCCATTTTATCTGCAAAACTTTCCATTTCAATCAAGCAAACCTTTTCACTTAGTTTTTGGGCGCTTCTTATTTTGACATCTATTTGCAGTCCTTTAGTTATGAAGTTTTCCATAGTTGTCTTTAGTATCCTATCATCTTTTGTATTCAATTCTAATCCAGTGATGACCAAATTTTTCTTTTTAGTTATTTTTTCTAGATATTCCACTTTGTTATTTAGTGTTTTTATTTCGTTCTTGAGTTCCTGGTTTTCTTGCTTTATTTCTAGTAGCTGTTTGTTGTTCTCGCTGTTTTCCTTTCTTAATTGCTTTATTTCATCCATCATTTCATCGTTTTTGTTCATCAATTCTTGCATCATTTTTATCATGGTTGTTTCCGAGCTCTCTTTTTCTTCTGCGCCTTTCTTGGGTGTTCTCTTAGTTATTTTACTTCTGCCAAAACTTTCATCTAATTCCCTCCTTTTTCTTTTGTATTCTTCATCAGTATCTGTTCCGCTCTCTAAAGGCATTTTGTTTGATTTTCTTTTGTACAATCCACGAAATCTGTGTCTCTTTTGTAGTTTGTGTACCGAGAACCTACTTAGTTCAGTCCTTAGCCTACTCAGAGCTGACCGATTTCGTTTATGTATGTAAATCTTATATTACTTTTTACCTGGTAAATATTTAAATCCGAACCTGTTAAATCCCACTTAACTGGCCTGCCTGTGTAGCAATTACCGGTTTTACTGCCAGCTAATTAGAATTTTGTAGTGTTTAGTTTTTATATTTTATAGTGGAAACTTTTTATTTACTGTATATTTTATACTCAATATTTTTATTATTAGACTTAATTATGCTAAAATCTTACTTTGATTTTGCTGTCTCCAATTGTGCACTCACTTCACCTCTTTATATATTACTTCGTATAGCTTTTACAATTATTTGACTCGTAATTTATCTGATATTCAGCTTTTTTAGCTTTATCCAGGTTTTTTTTAAACAAATATATTTAAGTTTTCACAAAAAAGTAAATAATGGTTGTTATTGAAGTATGCTGGTCCCCTTTTCTTTGAGTACACTATGCAAATACTTTTTCCATCAATAACACTGAAAAAGTTAGGAAAATTATATTTATTGTATAAAATTTGTAGCATTACATACACATTTACTCCCTCAATAGAAATAGAATGTTTATTAATATAAAATAAGGTTCATATAATTAAAATATCACTTTGGTTATGACAAAAGAAGGCATGCAATTTATTTATACTTTATTACTTAAAAAAAAACACTGTGTACATATGCTTTATTTACATGATAAAAAACTATAAAGATATATTTTAAAAAAGAAACAATTTACAAATTAAATAAAAACGTCGTTCCGTGGATACAAATAAAAACGTAATGCAAATTTATTTAGACATATTTGAAAAAAAAATAAACTTTATAATCGCTCACCCGCGCTTAACAAAATTACAAATAGTCAAATGCTTATATCCAAAATTAAAATGTGTAATATAATGCAGTGTATAGAGATATAGAATCAGATATAGATAAAACAAGAATAAAACTTTATAGGTACCATTGTTGGAAGTTAAGCTTCATGAACTTTGTAGATTTAGAGTGGGATAACCAAAAGTTGTTCAAGTCTGCATTGTTAAATAGTCAAATTTGAGTGACAAACTCGAAGTTGTTTGTAAATATTCTGAAAGCTTAACATATCTTTAATGATGATTTAAATTCGAGTTAGTTGAATTATGTATTTTTGTTCAAATGTAAAGGTAAATTAATCCTGACATGTGGGTTCACAGATACATTGGAGAAACATTTTCATTTTTCGGGAAAAATGTCCAGATGTACACGTTTTGCTGATTGTAATACAAAAATAAAGAAATACTTATGTAGAGATAGCATATGTTCAAGACAAAAATAAATCGAACTATACAGACAGTGAGGACGATGCAACTACTGCCCTTGCTATATGCAGTCAGTAAGGGAAAATCCTAAGTTGAATATACGACAATGATCAGTGGAGTTTAGTTTTCGCAAGAGCCACATATAAAAAATATTCATCTGTTCAAGCCCACATTTATTTACACCTTACAAGATTGTGCTTATGACATGAGGCTTGACATTGGTGCAATTGGTGAGAAACTTTTTAATTACCATCTTTCACACTACATTTTTTTTCTTTTCTGATGAAGCAACTTCACGACAAATGGAATTGTTTCATTCCAAAACTGTCGGTGTTGGGCTAGTGAAAATTCTTATTACAGAATTCACAAAAATAGTCATCGCCTTGAGTGCTCTTTTATCAATAGACTGGTATGTTAATGATGATCAGTCATTGTCGGATCACAGTTACATTTGTTTCAGTTTCAATGCTGTTGCTGAAGAATAATCAGTAAAATATCGCTAATAACGATGAGATTGGCTCGATGATTGTCTAGTCATAAGAGAAATGCGCGCAGAAAAAAACGAGGAAAGAGGGGTAAGGGTGGCGGAACAACTCTCTGGACTCGCTGCGGAAACAAACCTGGTGTCTATTTAATAGTGCTAGGACCAGAAACGAAATGAGTATAAGAGCGCGCCGTTAGGCTGTCTCGGAGAGATGCTTGTTGGGCCTTCTGCGAGGATATCGTCTCGGTACCGCAAATGTCAAGGCTGCGTCTAGTATTAAGGAAGTCTGACAGCGCTCATGGCTTTCTGGAAATCGCACCGGTTGTTTTCTCGGAAACTACGGGGGGATAGCTTGCAGCACTTATTTGATACTCACTTCCCCGGTTGTAAAACAGTCGGGCAGGAGGGCGAGTGGGAACACAACGACAATGTAGGAGGGACTATCTTCTAGGAAAGGAAATAGTTACCGGAGCGGAGTACTTGGGCAATACGTACATTTAGGCGATTTTAATCTCCACGGAACGACCAAATCTTTGGCTTTGGCTATTGGTCTAATCTTAGTGCATATCTTTCGGGTCTGATTGGTAGCAGATATGCTCCTGAGCAGTGGAGACAAGTAAACGTTGTCTTTATACCAAAGCCCGGTCATACTACACACACCGTGGGTAAGTCCTTTAGACCTATCGGCCTATCTTTTGAACTGAAAACATTGGAGAGGTTGGTTGATCGGTATATGGGGGAAAAGGTTGGGTTTACGTATCCTTTGCACAACAATCAGCATGCGTTCCGGCGTGGCAAGTCAACAGAGAGTGCCTTACACCAACTGGTAACCCAGGTGGAAATGCGCTGGCTGGAAAATGGCATGATCGCTCAGGGCGCTTTCGACAGCACTCCTGTATCAATAGGTGCGTTCTTTTTGACTGAGATCTCAGTTAATCTCAGCTCACATCAGTAATGTAAGCGTTCTTTTTGTTTTACTCACTTTAAGTGAGCTGAGATTTTTCCTCCCCCTTCACCGATGCTGAATGTGTTGTAAGGGGGTATTAGTTGGAATTGAGTCGGAAATAAAGTGGAGGGGATGAAGAAATATTTGATTTGCTTGGTTTATATGTAGTTTTAACCATTGACATATAAATAATAAACACACATAATCTATTTTTCTTTTGTTACAAATTATGGATACATTAATTAACATTATTAGATGATGATACGAATCTGTCGTATAGTTTAAATCTATCGACAGATCGCGCGCTTTAATTGAGATGTTCTTTTTGGTGCTTACTCACATCACTTTATCTCAGATCACCTTAACTGAAGTGATCTGAGATCTCAGTCAAAAAGAACGCACCTAATGTGTAGAGCTGCAATAAATCATGGAATAGAAGAAATTATAACTCACTGCCTTGGGGCCATGCTACGCAACCGGACAGTAGAGGCGGCATGGAAGAACCATGTGGCTAAAATGGTCGTCGATGGGGAATGTCCTCAAGGGGGCGTCCTTTCGCCCAAATTGTGGAACCTAGTAATCGACGAACTGGGCATATATAATTAAACGGTGAGGGCTTCCTAGCCCTGGGTATGTCGATGATATAGTTGTCCTTGTTGTTGGACGGCATATTACCGTCATCAGGGATCTAATGCAAAGGGCCCTGAATAGGGTACAGAGTGGTGCAACGATTACAAACTTGCAGCGAATCCTGTCAAGGCTGAGGTAGTTTCTTTTACCAAGAAGAGAGGTATAAGACCTGAGGGTCTGCACCTTGGTGGGGTGCCACTTCCAATGATTGAACACGAGAGATATACTTGGGAGTGATCCTGAATAAGATACTGACATGGAAGGCTCACCTTGATAGTGGCCTAGGCAAGGTGACTAATACGTGCTGGGCATGTAGGAGAGCCATTGGTCCGAAATGGGAACTAACTCGTAAGACTATCTTATAATTCTACAAAGTGATCGTGCTGTCTATGCTAACATACTTATCTCTGGTCTGGTGGTCGAGAGTAGCCTTGGTCACGGCTAGATCGCAACTGGCACGCCTCCAAAGAGTGGCCAGTTTGGAGATAACTGGCTGCATGAAGATTACACCAACTGCTGCGTCGGAGGTTATTCTTGGACTTCGGCCCTTTCACCATGTGATCGAGGTTGAGGCCGGGACGGCACTCCTACGTTTAAAAAGTTTGGGATATGTGCGAAGCGAGGAAGGGAGCAGGCAAGTCAAGAAGCTCAGACTTCTGGGAGATGTCCCAGTTCTGGCTCGAGCGGCTGATGTTTGCCTGCGCAGGTACTCCTTCGTAAACCCCTATAGGGTGAAGATCCGGAATATAGAATTCTGGGAAAGGGAAGTAAATCCACAACGTCATGGGATCGTCTGGTACACAGATGACTCACACTCCAGCGATAGGGCGGGGCTGGAATTTACTCCAGGAACCCAATGACCAGTATGTGTTCCTTTGGGAAAGGGGGTATGTGCATATCAGGCAGAGGTATACGCTATCTTTGAATGTGCGCAGATAAAACTAGATAGAGGTTATGTGGACCGACACATAACCATATATACCGACAGTCAGGCGGAAATCATAGCCCTGAGTGGATATACCATCAACTCAGGGTTTGCTGCTGAATGCCGAGAACGGCTTGCTGACGTAGCAAGGCGGAACGTAGTGTGGCTAGAATGGATTGTGACTCACTCTGGTTTTGAAGGTAACGAAAGGGCGGACGCACTGGCTGTGGAAGCGGCGGCAGCTCACTTCAGCGGCTCTGGCCTGATCTTGGTCCTTACAAAACATGCAATCACTAAGGAGATGAGGAATTGGTTGAGGAACCAACACCTCGCTCATAGGAATGCTCTGCAGGGTCTAAGGCAGTCCAAGCTCCTATTGAGGGAGTGGACTGATGGACACGCTAGGGCAGCTGTAGAACGTCAAAGGAGTAGGTTAAGAAAGATAGTAGGACTCTTAACAGGGCACTGCTTTCTGAGGAAACACCTTCATAACTCAGGTTTATGGAAAGTCCCCTATATAGGAGTTGCGGCATGGATGACGAAACGTCGGTCCATGTTCTCATAGTGTGTCCACATTGGGCTGTACTACGCAGGCGAATCTTCGGAGTCCCTGTTATGGCCCCTGGGGACAGATGCAAGCATCCGCTAAAAAGGATTGAGCCCTTCACCGAAAAATTTGGCTTCATGGATGCATAAGTAGCAGGAATGGCATAATGGGCCCGCCAATGGCCTCAGTGCCGGAGCCTCGGCTGAGGTACGCCTGCACCTAGTAGTATCAATGGAATAATCAGATTTTCTGGGAGGATATATTAAACTAGGAAATGTATTTTCAGCGTCATGGCTGTTCGGGACATTCTACTTTACTGTTGGCAAGATGAATATTTTCTTGAATTGTGGTTGGGACAGTATGGACTAATCCTTTTTTCGCGTCAACCACGAGATTTAACATATTTTTTTTGTCTGTGCCTCCTAAAAACAAAGTTTCTGAAAAAAATGTAAACCATATCTTTTAAGATTTGGAAACACACACTACAGTTAAACCAAAAAGTATAGAAAGTGTAACGAGCTCCAAACGTAAACACCAAGAGAAAAACGTTGTCATAATTAATTCGAAAGTTTATTTATCTTGAATGAATAATTCGGAAATACTTTAAAAAATTCAAGAACTAATAATTTTAACATTTATTATTGAATTTTTTTAAATTCAGTTATGTACGATTCGCCCCACGTCAAGCTTTCGGCGATCATTCCACTTTCTATACTTTTTGGTGTTACTGTAATTAATACCGTAAATGGAGTCACCCCAGAAAGAAACGGTTATATATGAATGTAGGAATACAATTGAGGCAGGATAATAATTATTTTTTTTAATTTACTGTTAGCTTTTCTTACAATATTATTTGTTATGAACATCACTCATTACATTTTGGTGTACGTAGGATAGTAATTTTAACAAGTTATCAGTATTCTTTCGTTAAAGAACTATATTTAATGTGTCAAACATATTATGTTAAAAATTCTTTCATCTTTTGGTAAAATCTATATTTTTGCTACACTTCTGAGTAATGGGCGAAACACTGAAAGGGACAAAGTTTCAGACCCCGAATTTACCATTCTTTGTTACATATTCTGTGGTATAAGTGGAAGGGGTATCAATTTCATTATTTTGGTTTCATGATTTTATAGCTACTTTTAAAATTAAAAGAAAAACTTGGTGTCTACTGTCAGAAGGCTAAAGCAATTTGATAGTTACAGGATATGAAGTGAAGTCACTTATCAAACCTATTGGACACATTAATACCCGTCAATAACAAATGGTATTGTTTTTGGATTTATATGTACATCTTAACAAACGTATAAAATCTACTAAATTAATTGTACTTTACGTAACATAACATTTGTACTAAATATTGTACAAAAAATACGAAATAAAAAACTTTGACTGCTGTTAAAGCTTACATTAAATAATACAAAAACTCATTCAGTTTGCTTTAATTACATATGCGCGCCTTCCTATTATTTACTACCAATTAAAAATGTAAAACTTAATCGTTGAAGGGCTTATTATTTGTGAATAGTTAGACTGGATGGCTTTAATGTGATGGAATCTGGGATAGTTTTACATGTACTGATTGTTACTTAAAACTGCCAAAATATAAGGTTTTGATAAATATCTTCAGCAGATTATTGAACTGTATATATATATATATATATATATATAAAATGAATGAAACACGAGGTGTCTATATGAAAAATAAATTTCGGTTTTCTACTGCACCTCCGTTTTTGTCAAAATTTCAATAATTTCGACATATTAGCCTGACCGTTCTTCGAAGAGAAAAACAACTACTTTCCTAGCTAATACCACGCAGAATATTTAATTACATCCCCTTTGAAGAACGTGACATTGATCGACTCTTGTCGATACAGACATCTGTGGTGATTGGCAACCGCAAGGAGAAGGCATAGTACACTAACCGGTTTCGACCTTTTTGGGTGAAGGTTGGAACACATTCGTTAAAAGCTTGATTTGGCCGTTGGGGAAAAAAGCTCAAACACGTTGATTTTATTTTTTAGAGGCGCATTTATTCGTGTACCGATATTTATCATCAGCTTTTTTTAAAATGGGAATACCCTATTTTGATAGTGCCATCAAAAAAGAACTCATTTTTCTGTATACCGTTGAAATATTTTTTATATTACATAACCGTATGTTAGAGAAATAAAATATATTTCATTCATTATATTATTTATAAACATGTAAACAGGACTAAATAAACCAAGGTAAGTATTGAATGAAATGCTCAAATGGCGATCCATTTGCCTCTTGACAATATGCAAGATTATGTTGAAACTCTTTTGCAAACATTATGTTTTTGATTATACTTCTAGCTGAACTTCGTCTACTGGCGTAGACATTCAACTAGATAAATAATCTTAATTTGACAAAATTAATAATTTATTATGTTCAAATTTACAAAATGGTACAAAGTTGTGAATGGTGAACTTCGGTGGTTTCGATTTGATGAATATTAAAACTTTGTTTTGAGCGTTTACCTCGATTCGATGAGTGTGTAAAACTCGCGTCGATGAATGTAAAACTTTGTTATCGAGAGTATTGAACTCGCTTCGATGAGTGTAAAAAACTAACTTTGTTGTTGAGCGTTGAGCTCGATTCGATGAGTGTAAAACTCGCGTCGATAAGTAGTAGAACTGAGAGTGAAAAACTGATTTCTTCACGTTGTGAGACGTGTTAAATAGAAATCTGCAAGGGGCGTGTTTACACTTGGATTGGGTTGACCAAACGAAAATAAATTTTTCCTATTGGCCAGTATCATTGGACTCGTCGGGTTCATCGACAAGAATCAACAATGGGTGCCTCCAATAGATACTTCTATTGAATACTTCAATAGCAATTGTAACCTTTTTACTCAGAAAGTTTATTCAAACATGTCTTTGAAATCTTCCGACCGTCGACCATAAAATTCACGCAGAAGTGACAATAAATTTAGGGTTTTTACAATACAATAGATATTAGTGTGAAACGTGACATTTTCCTAACTTCATAACTATAGGATTTCAAACACAATGCGACAAGATGTCGACTTTCAGAAATGTGCTATTTCAATGCCCAAACAAAACTATTTACAATTATTGTAGCAAAACGTGATATTTTAAAGGTGTTTAACAAAAGTTGAAAATAAGGTGAAAATATCCTTTGAATTTACAACAATATAAAAGATCTTATCAATTCTGAAACATAATTTTACAACGCTAGCAACTAAAATGAATTTACGCTTTAAATATATACAATGACGAAAAGAAGCATACAAATATCTTACATATTTTAAAAGTATCGTAAACAATAAAATTAAAGATTTTATAATCTTGAACACATTGTTTAAAATCGTGGATTGATTTTATGTTATAACGGCTGTAATCGAAGGAAGAGAGCAATAGATAAATGGCTGTATGGATGAAGGAACTGTTATCTGAATGATTTTATATGAATTCGTGACGAAAGTCCAATACTTTCTACAAAAAAACTTTATTTGTTCGCTTATCGTGAAATATACAATTTTCTTGACGTTCTGTCTCTACGACAACATAACTACCTTCTTTTTTTTCACAACTGGCTTGCAAAACACAGGAGCAGATAAAAATCATACCAAATACCGACGTTGCCAAATTTCATGAAAGTGACATTTAACCAATGTGGAGAACAAAATGAGGTTAAGTGTTTTCAGTTGTTATTATTATTCTTGGAAACTTGATAATTATTATGGCAGTGTTTTGTACTGAATGTGAAAAGGTTTTTTCAAATCAAAGTTCTTTAAATCGTCACCGACGAGAAGTGCATAAAATGAATAGTAGTATTGTAAGTTATAAAGCAGACGAAAGTAATAACAAATTTTTATGCGGAAAACAAAACTGTAATACCTCATTAATTAACGCTAATAATTTGAGACAGCATCTTTTTCATGTGCATGGTATCAATAGACAGTAAATGAGATGAACTTCCCATATAAAAAAGGTAAGGTTCACATTCCCTGGATATATTATTTAAATATTTTTCAGAATTTGGGAGCTGGTTCACTTTTGAACAGAGAAACAGTAATACAAGTTATTATTTGTCAACAATTAAGGAAGGTCATGATGAAGAAGCCTCTTATTACTACTGCAATAGATCTGGTATGTGTGTAACATTATATATGTGCTTTAAAGTTTGTTACTTAATGTGCAATTTGGAATTTTATTTGTACATATTATTATGTTTATCAGGAAAATCACAGATAAAACCAGTAGAAACTAGGAAACGTAGCATAAAAAGTCAAGTTTCTTGCAAAATTAATAAATAGTGTACCAGTCAATTGATACTTCAAAGAAATATTCTGAGTAATGAATGCTTTATCCAGTATTTTAGCAAACATTATGGTAAGGTCGTGGAAACTGAAATACCATATCGTGTCAACTTGAGTGGCAGATCCGAATGGGACCAGGGAGAACCGCAACGCATGTTGAACAGTATCACCTGGTACACCGACGGGTCAAAGACCCTAACGGGTACAGGAGCTGGCGTTTACGGCGTCAGACCCTGGCAAATCATAAGTGTTTGCCTTGGCAAAATTACGACCGTATTTCAAACAGAAATAGCTGCACTAATCGAATACGGCAGAACATGCATAGACAGGAAATATAACAAAAGACCATCTATGTGAACACGGACAGTCGGGCGGCCCTTTTGGCTTTAGCAAGCCACAGCTATACGTCGAACATAGTGTGGGACTGTCACAATACCTTGAAAACCTTTGCAAAAGACAATAGAGTAATTCTTACTTGGGTGCCAAGCCATACAGGGGTAGCTGGAAATGAGGAAGCTGATAAGTGTGCCAAGAAAGGAGCTCATCTCACCCTTATGGGACCAGAACCAGCATACGGCGTTTCATACAGCGCCGTACGAAAAACTGTTTCCAACTGGGTGTCGCTTGAACACCAAAAGCGCTGGAACAAAATCACGGGACATGCTCAGTCCAAAAGAATGCTAAAAGGGCCATCGAGTTCCTACGCAGCAAATGCTTTTAGACTGGGTAGGAAAGAACTGCGAAAAGTGGTAGAATTCATAACTGGCTACTGGATATTCAACGCACACCTAGTGAAAATGGGGATTGAAATAACAAATCCCCATTGCAGGATGTGTGGAGACGCAGAGGAAACCGCAAAGCACGTGGTCTTCGATTGCCCTGCCCTGTGCAGAAGGCGAGCCTCCTGTCTAGATATCTTCCTAGGGGAGGGAATGCAGGAAAACAGTCCGACGAATCTCAATGTTCGCTAAGAATTTAGGATGGGACTCTGCTTAATACCTGTGAGTGGGGGTGCACAATAAGCCAATTAATGGCTGAGCGGCAACCATTAGGGCACCTGAACCCTAACCCCCTCGTGACTAAAAAAACATTATGATCACAACATTGAAGTACAGCATATACAAATTCACAAATCTGATAGAGTTGATAGCATCAAAACTGATTGCAGGAGTATCAGCATCAAAGTGAGTTACTTTTAAAAACAGATTAGTCTATTCATATTCAGATTGTTTTTTTTTATACTGATGTTTTTTTAATTTCAGTCTTTCAAACAAAACAAGAAGTGAAGTGGGTGTTGAAGAAACCCTTAAGCGTGCAGATCTTTTAGTGCATAAAGATATTAATAATATAAAGAATGCCTATGATATAAATATCATTGATGGGTGCAGACATAAAAATGATTCAACTAGTGTCCATCTTTTTGTTTTAGAGTGTGATAAGAATGAATTCAACCCAGTTGCATTCTATAAAGCTCAAGGTGTTCAGACCACTCAATATAATTTAAAAGAAAATGATTTTTGCATCATAATAATCACTGAATTGCAATTACAAATGTTGATAAAATTTGGAAGCAATATAATTACTATAGATGCTACACTTGGGCTTAACTCCTATGATTTCGAAATGTCAACACTCATGGTGATTGACGAATATGGAGAAGGCTTTCCCGCTGCATGCATGTACACTAATCGTAAAGATACATACATTTATGAAGTTTTCTTTTCTGTGTTGAAGGCCAAAGTTGGTCATATGAATGCAAAAGTATTTATGAGTGACATTGCATCTGCATTTTATAATGGCTGGTGTAAAATTATGTCCTGTGGAACATCGACTTTTGTGTGCATGGCATGTTGACCTTTGCTGGAGAACTAATCTTCAAAAAATAAAGGACACAGATCAACGATATAGTGTATACAAAATACTGAAATGCATTCAGTATCTTCTTGATGAAGACATATTTGAATGTGAAATGAACAAATTTATTTCATATTTAAATGATACCTCATTATTAGATTTTGAAACATATTTTTTGGATAACTATTTCAACATTAAGCATCAGTGGGCTTATGCTTACAGAAAACAATGTAATGTTAATACAAACATGCATTTAGAAAGTATGCATAAAGCATTGAAGTATATATACTTTGATGGTAAAAAAATTAAATGTCTTGACAAAAGTATCAACGTTTTATTAAAATTTATTCGGGACAAAACAGTAGAAAGACTGATTAAAGCTACCAAAGGAAAAACAAAAAGCCAGGAAACTCAAATACACGCAAGGCACAGAGCAGCTGTATGCTCTTCTGAATATAAATTAGAATCTTGCACTCAGAATAAAGGTATTGTTAAAAATACAAAAACCAGTGAAGTGTATATAATAGAAATTCAGTCTCTATCAGCATGTTGTGAAATAAAATGTTCATTCTGTCATTAGGTTTGTTTTCACATGCAATCAGAAATATGTTTCTGATAGCTTTCAAACTACTTATACTGCGCATGTCATGTAAGACAAAAATCCATAACAGGTTTGTGATTTTTGTGGAAACACTGGACTAGAACGTATTACTGGTTGCATAGGCATTCTTCTTCTTTTTCTTTGCTTTTAAGAAATATCCTTATGAAACTAACCTTACTTTATTTCCACAAATTTTCATTATTTATTTAATATTTTTTACACCATAACACTAGCGCTAAATAACACCATTACTCACCACTATAATTAAGTACAATTTTAATCTTCTTGTGTTAGAAAATGGATAAAAGAAGTAAGTATATTGAAACATCTTTTAAAATGATTTAACATAAGACTACATTATTTTTTAAGGGAGCGTACCTCATGAATTAAATGAATTTATTATTATTAACGTTGAACCTGACGATACATCTGTTTCAAGACAATCAGACCTATGGACCTGGACAACTAATAATACAAAAAGAATGATTGATATTTATGCTGAATTAAAGCCTAAATTAGGTACTCATGCAATAAAAAATATGAAAAGATTGTGGGAACTTATCGCTGAAAAAATGAATGGGCCGGTAACACCAGCACAGTGTGAAAATAAGTGGATAGTATTGGAAAGGGCCTACAAAAAATATATAGATAATCAAAAAAGTACTGGTAGTGGTAGAAAGTTTTTTGAATATGCAGAAGAGATGGACTTGATATTTAAAGGGAAAAAAAATGTGCAGCCTATTCTATTACTCTCTGACACTACAAAAGATGATATTCCAAATTTAGTAGAGGATGACTTAGACAGTGTTAGTGAAACTGATTTAATTAAACCATCATCTTCTAAAAAAGTAGAACCTGAAGTAAAACAAAAAGAAACGCCTTTTCGAATCAAGCATAATCGGACTAGGCAAAGAAGCAATCCAGTGTTAAATAGGAATATTACTTTGGAGAAAATGAGACAGGATAGAAAAGAATATTACAATGCACGCATTGAACAAGAAACGGAAAAGGTAAATCTTTTGAAACAAAGAAATGCTTTGCTATCAGAAAAAAATCAAATTCTGAAGAACAAGATCTGCTCACTCAGTTTAAATAGACCAAATTTGGAATAAGCAAAATATGTAGAATATAAAACAACTGTAAGTCTGAGTTTAATGTACCTGTGTAGTTAATACCAATTTGTTGATTTTTTTTGTTACTTTAGAGTTAGAAAAAAGTTTTATATCTCGTTAATTTAATTTAGTTTTTGAAATATACTTGTGTAGGTATATTTGTTCGTTCTGTTTTGTATGTTTCATAATAAAAACTGTTAAAAACTTTTATTTCAAAAACAAACAAATTTTTGGACACCCTCTGTATGCTCAAAACGAGGCTCAAAATTTAAATATGTATTTAACAAAGATTCTTACAGGCCTATCACTTTAATTATTCAAACTTATTGTAGAGTATTTACAATCATGTTTCTTTTTTGTACAGCATCTGGATTTGCAATATTTGCATGTTCTGCAGCATCTTGGATATCATATAAATTTACATTATTTTCATTTGCCTCTAAATTATTATCACCTTCTATGTAAAGGAAGTTATCATTCAGTGCCAAGTTATGAAGAACACAACATGCCCTAATAAAATGAACTATTGTACGTATATCCCTTAACTTAAGGTGATATAGTTGGCGCCATTTTTGCTTTAAGAGGCCGTTACAATGTTCAATACAAATCCTATTGGATGAGTGTTGAAAATTATAGTTAATTTGATTTCTAGTTAACATTCCCCTGTCTGGAAAGGGAGTCATAAGATTGTACATTAAAGGATAAGCGCTGTCTCCTAAAATATGGAATTCATTACACTTCTCTTGGAGTGAATGAAATAGGTCTGATGTCCTGAAAACACGTGCATCATGCACCGAACCTGGATATCCAACAAATAAATTTGTTATTTTTAATTGATGGTCACAGACAAGTTGTGCCTAAAACAATAAAAACTTAATATGCACTTTATAAATTAAATATTAATATTAATTAATGTTAATATGCTTACCTGTATTGAATAATACCCTTTCCTATTTATATAAGAGTCCGGGTCCTCCAAAGGCTTGTCAATTTTTATGTGGGTTCCATCTACGGCTCCTATAATTCCTGGATAACCATTTTTTTCGCGAAAATGTCTTTCGATTTCAGCTTGCCTTTCATTGTTAGGCCATATTATTACTTCAGGCGCCAGATTACTTAGGAAATATGTCATTCGTTTAGTTACTTTATGTAAGGAACTAATGCATATATTAAATCTATCTGCCACATCACGGAAACTGGCACTTTGATGCCCCGCAAACCACAGAAAAATCTGTGTTTGCTTTAATGGGGTAAGTTTTTCATGTGGTCCCAATTGCCACTTATAATATTCACTATTCTCAAAACGAACAGCGATGTCTGCAGCAACATCTTTGCTTACTCGAAAGTGTTCTATGTGTTCTTTATCATTAAACTGCGGTACAATCTGTTCAAAAAAACTTTGATTTTTAGGCCGAATTCTTTCTTCTAACATAATTTCTAGATCTGAATCTGTTTCCGACATTTGGGAAAACTCTGATCCATCGGATGAAGAAAAATCAGATATTTTTTACTACAAAAAAAAATTAATATGCAATAAATAACACTATTTAATATTCACATTATGAATGAATTAATTACCTATTTAACTTCACAAATCAGAATAATTATTTTAACCACTTTTAACTACAAACACAAAGCAAAACCGCAAAACGTCAACACAAATAGCACAAAATATAAATTAATTGTCAAAATTCAAAATAATGCGAATTGCGCATGCTCCAAACTCTTTACTTGTAAATAATCCGCAAACTCTTCTTGCTGCTAGCAAACTGTCAGGAACTGATGTGTGAACAACCGACTCTTAGTTTGATAACAGCTGGAAAGTGATGTGTGAACGCAAAAAAGGTATTACGCAGAATCCAAACATCAGAAACACGTTTCAAACTGATGTGAAAACAAACCTATATTTGTGCACTCATGTTCCTGCTCTTGTATTGACTTTGTAATTCGATCAACAATATGTAAACATATTCATTTATATTTACTTAATAGCAAAACTGTCAAGGATTTGACTAGATAATGGCCCGCTATAAATATTGAAACATATATTGAAAATACAACTATAGTGGAATCTATTAATAATAAATCAATATTAACTTTAAAAGACGAAATACATTTAAATGCACTTGATATGGCAAAAAAAATCAAAAGCCATGCATACACTTCAGAACAAGTTACTGCAATTTCAAAGCATATTAAAATCATTGCTGCAATTGAATCATTACCAATTGAAGATTCAAATGCCAAAAAATTAAAACGTATACCCACCAAAGATACAGTTGGTGAATCTTCAAACAAAAACATTAAAACAGATATCCTACTTTTCAACTAAAAAGAAATCTAAAAAAAGTACAGGAAACCAAATTTGGACGAAAAATTAGCTATTAGAGGCATTTTGAATGATCACAATTATAATGAAATGGTTAAATAAATTTAAATGTAAATAAATTGAAGCAATGCATAATATGTTATAATGTAGCATTACAAATACTGATTTTGGTGAGTCTCTTGAGTTAATTTTTTGTAGGTATTTGTTTATTTACACCTATTTACCTTATACCGACGACTTATATCAATTGTTTACTAATTTTACTATTGTAATACAAGCTATAAATTGAATTTTGAGTTTTTGTTTTATTTTGTGTAAGCTGAAACAGTAACGTTTTTCTATGTTATATGAAAACGATGGGCGTCAATAAATAAATATAAAAGATTGCCAATGAAACTTTTTAATAAAATGATGGAAAAAATAATGTAGGTTCTTGCCTATCTGTCTTTAAACCAAAGCCAGATCTCAGGACTTTGTTATCAGCTATATAAGAAAGACAAAATTCAAGGAAAAATACAGAGAAGGTATTTAGGGTGCCATTAGTTTTTTTATGATACTTAAGATTAATAAATAAACTAAATAGTGTTTCATTTCATAAAATCCAATTTAGTCAAAATGTACAGGTAAGTTTAAATGTTACCGCCAACTTCGTGTCACTTTCATGAAATTTGGTAACGTCGGTATTTGGTATGTTATTTATCCGTACCTTCAAAACACATTCGAAAGTCTGTATAAAAGTTTGCTTTAGCGATGAGACAGAAGTCGGCTGACACTGTTGCCTTTTTTTAATATAACAAAAAAACAGGGAAAAACATAAACTTAACATGCCGCCAGCCTTGAAAAGTCCACTTTTCAATGAAGATAAGTATGATAGAGGATTGCGGCACAACAAAACAGTACATATATACATTTCGATTAATATATATATTTTTGGAAATCAGTTCTCGATTGGTAGCGCGCAAACTTTAGAAATGTTTCTTTTCAAAATATTACCATTTGCCATTCGAACAGAGACTACGCGCACAACATTGTCAGTACCATAATGTAATTCCACGACACGAGCGAGAGGCAATAATTTTAAAGAAGGTAAGTTATCTTCAATTAGAACGACCATGGATCCAACTTTTAAAACGCTTTTAACATCAAGCTTCCATTTGGAGCGAATTTGCAGCTGGCTTAAATAGTCCTTTGACCATCGGTCCCAAAATTGTTGCTCGAGTTGTTGTAGTCGATAGTATTGATACGCTTTGGAAATTTTAGCTTCTTTGAGGTCATCTTTTGGTAAACTAGCTTGTGAGTCGCCAATAAGGAAATGAGAAGGAGTCAAGGGTAGGGAATCGGTAGAGTCATCGGAGAAAGGGCTCAATGGATGTGAGTTCAAGGAAGACTCAATCTCCACCAGTAGCGTGTACGAACATTATTCCGGGTATCAACGTTATTTTAATTAATTTCGGTCCTAACTCTCTTTTTTAGTTAATATTAGGCCTGTTAACGTAAACTTTTCACTTAGGGTATCTCCTCAAAAAAATCTAATGGGGATAGATCTAGCTGGCCACTCTAGAAAGCCTCGTCTACCAATCGATCTATGCTACCGTGCAATTCACTATGGTACCAGCAAAATGGAGCATATAATAAATATATGTGAATTACACATTCAGTTTCATCACACAAAATGTTTTGCTATGTACAATTAAAAAAGCGTCAATATTTCACAACTAATTACAATGGACCTATTAATAAATAAAATTTTTATTAATTTTAAGGCTTGGACTGTCATGAAGCTTAGGACGAAAAGTAAAGCTGCTAAAATAAAACTAAAAAGGAGTAAAACTGATGGTGGCCAGGAAAATATTAAAGAACAAAATCACATTGAAGAAAGAGTATTAGCCATCATAGGGCACCGGGGAGTCGAAGGAGATTCCAATAAAGAGTTTGGGATTGGGGCAACCAATCCACATCCAGTGAAACCAAAAAGAAAGATTGATGATCAGACACCTTCGACAAGTGGTGGTGAGTATTATTTAAATTGACCATGTAATGTACCTATATTGACTTTGTGATTGATACCAAAGTATTTTCATAAACACTTATTTTCAGTAAAAAGAAGGCTTAGAGACAGAACGCTACAAGTGGAAAATATGCATGTAGAACACATGCATCACCTTGAAAAAATATCAAACACCTTATTAGATATTAATAGAAAATTAGATGGCATCAGTCAGGTTATACAGGAGCAAGGGGAGCCAATAACTGCTCTGAATATAAATTTAGATAATATATTTCAATAAAGAAATATATTTATTTAACTATGTACTATAAATTTAATAAACATTATACAAAATAATTCTATTTCTCAGCTGTCGTCCTTCATTTAAAAAATCTACTTCATGTCCATTATCAACATCAATTTCCACACCTTGATTAATTGCTATGTTATGTAAAGCACAACATACATTTATTATGGATCCAGCAAATGTGGGCTCATATCTAAGAATATTATCTTTAGATAAACATCTAAATCTTGATTTCAAAATCCCATTACATCTTTCTATACAGTTTCTAGCTCTTGAATGAGCTTCATTGTATCGACTTTCTGGGCTATTATCTGCTGCACCCAAAAAAGGAGTTAAAAGAATCGGTTGAAGTGGGTACCCACTATCACCAATTAACCACCCTGAATGTCCTACTAAGTGCCTTTGCACCAAATGCTGTCTTATTGCTGAATTTCTCCAAATAAATGCATCATGTGTGCTACCTGGATAATTAGCATTCACACTTGTGATTCTTAAATTTGAATCTCATATTAATTGTACATTTTTTTAATGTACTCCCTTTCTGTTTATATATAGATGTTCATTTTTCTTTGGTTTCAAAAGAGGCACATGTGTGCTGTCTATAGCTCAAATATACCCAGGAAAACCTTTTTCCATAAAACCCTGTTGAATATTTAAAATGTCCTCTTCATTTTGTGGAAAGACAATTCACTGAGGGCAAATAATTTCCTCCAGAGCCTGGGTAACACCATGAATTATTCTACAAAAGCTTGTTTGGCTCAATCCATAATTGAAGTCCTGAAATATTTTTATAAACACAATGTGCACTTTCACTCACTTAGCCTATAGATCTTTGATACGAAACACATTCATAAAATCTCAAGGCAGACAATATTTTGATTTCCAAATTAGTTCCATGTGATTTTTCAATACGTGGTAAGACAGGTTCTACTGTAGTTAAAAGATATTCAGATATAAGTTAGTCGAACGGATTGTCGATACTTATCAGGAATAGCTTTTACAGTGAGTATCGTTAACGACATTTCGATAAACGATATGTAATTCAGAATCCCCGTGCAGATAATTGTTATTTGATAAATACTTTTTTATTGCCAATCAGCCCAACATATTGTTTAAAGTAATATCATTTAGCCAAATAATTAATAAGCTTATTGAGGTAAACGGGGGTCACATATAACATTAGTTATAAAAGGTTTTACTGTTTTTTTTCTGATATGTTGGTGTTATTAAAATTGTAGCTACTTTTATCAAGATTACATTTTTAAAACCACAATTTGTTTTTAATTCATTCGTTCATTTAATAGTTATGTTCTTTATCGTTATTAATGATTAAAGTTACATTAAATGTTTCAAGCTTTAGTCTGATGAATACTTACTGTGTGTGTATCATTAAGTTTAAATTGTGAGTAAAAAGTGAGAAAAAGTGATCAAAAAATTTGGTTCTTGGACTGTGTAAGGAATAGAAAATCGGTACACAAGTAGAAATAATAGTAAAGACAAAAAGCTCGTTGTTTATTATGCAAATGGCAATATAAACTAATACGAAATATCACATATGGTATTCAATTAAGGACAAAAAGTTTTACTGATAAGAAATACCTACTCAACAAATAACAAAAACTGGACTTGTAATTAGTTATATTTAAAACTACCTAAACATAAAATTTAGACCAGGTCTTGAACATACAAATGAACATTTAATATGTCCCAGTATCGGAACTGTAAAACATTGGAAAATGACATTCAGATTTGGAATTGCGACCAATGCAATGAAAGGATATGCCAAAACTGCGCCAAATTAACAGCCTCGGAAATAAAATTTATGGAACTTACAAAGAATAGAAAACTTATATTCCTATGCCACCACTGTGAAAACAATATGAAGGAAGCAACAGAAAGACACATACAAGATCTACTAACATCATTTAAAAAAGAGATATTGAAAGAAGTGCAAAATAGTGTAAGTAAGGAATATAAGAGGATTGAAGAACAGCAAAATCAAAAATTAACAGAACTCATGGAAGAAATAACAAAAATGAAGCTAATTATGAATAATCAGAATTTTTTACCAATAAAAAACCAAATGACTAATATACCTAAAGGAAATGGATCTACCAATGTTGCAGTCAACTCTGAACAATACACAACATATGCATCAGTCTCAAATACTCAAAATTATCAGGATATGAAAAAGCATAATTTAAATGTTCCTTTAGCAAAGTAAGTCATATGCCAAATATTAACTTGAACAAGAGAAAACCATCTACAGCATCTCTGAACATCTTCTTTAATAATAGTAAAGATAGTCAACAGAGTAGTATAGTAAATGACCAAGCTGAAATGATGAATAACATAATTAACATAAACAAGGATGAAGGTGAATTTCAGCAAATCAAAAGAAGACAGAGAAAACGTAACTTAGGAAGCGGTGATGGTGATACTTTTCAAGGAAGAAATAACTCCACTAAAAAAAGCTGGATGTTCATAACAAGAGTTCCGGATAATGTAAAAGCAAGTGATGTACAATCTTTTATCCACTCTAAAGCCAATATAACACACGCGGCCAATGTTCAGATGAATGATATAGAAGTTACAAAGTTAAGTACAATCACAACAAAATCTGATAACCAGTCATTCATGATTGGTGTAAATCCCATTCTTCAAGAGGAGGTATACAAATCCAGTTTTTGACCAAAAAATATCGCTTTCGAAAGATTTGATTTTAGGAGAGGACAAAGATTTCTAAACTCTCACAAATCTGAAATAAATAGTCAGCAACATGCAGCATTGTTTTTACCAATGTGATGACAGAAGAGAATACAAACTTAGTCTCAAAATTGAAGAAGCCTTCACAAAGATATAAGAAAATTAAAAGTTCTAAGGAGAAGGAAAGCACAGATACATTAAATTTGGAGTGTATGCACATTAACATACAGGGTGGACTAATGAAAAAAAGATCAGATTTAAATTTAATCTTAGAAAAAGAAAATGTAAGTATTCTATGTATTACTGAACATTGGCTTAATGCAAATAATTTAAAAATTACGCCCATAAGAGGCTTCCAATTAATGTCGAGTTTCTCACGTGTGAATGGAAAAAAGGTGGTGCCTGCATTTTTGTCAATAGCGAGATATTAAATGCTGCAAATTTCCAACAAATAAATTTAAACAAATTTTGTATTGAAGGTGAATTTGAAGTATGTGGTGGAAAAATGGAATATGACGGAAAAAATTTTTGTTTGTTTTTTGTATTTACAGACCTCCATATGCTACTAATTTCAAAACATTTATTAATCAGTTTGAAATTTTACTTTATAATACTTACGATAACATGTTCTTGATCTGTGGTGATATTAATATAGACTTTTTAATTCAAAGCTACCAAAAAGATACTTTAATAAATTTGTTTAAGGAGTTTAACATTGAACACCATATTAACGTACCCACGAGAATAACCAGTAACAGCTCCACATGTATAGACAATATCTTCACCAATTATGATATAGATAAGGTAAAAGTGTGTGATACATTCTTGTCTGATCATACATATCAGATGTGTTGTTTTAATATGTCTCTTTCAAAAACCCAATGAAATCAGTTATATATATAAAAGAAACTTAAGTGATCCTAACATAGTTACATTTCAAAATATTTTATCAAAAGAAATTTGGTATAAGGTATATAAAGCCACAAATTTTCATGAGAAATTTGCAGCGTTTTATGAATCATTTGTATATTACTATGAGTTAATATTTACTAAAACAAAGAAATGTCTTATTAAATATAAACATAAAAATCCTTTTCCATCAAACATTAATGAACTACATGATCAGCTGTGTGAAATGAACAGATTGAGAAAAGTAATAAACAATCAAAATTATACAGAATGTTACAGAGAGTTCAAGAAAGAATACCAGATACTAAGTAAAAAATACTTGCGCGAAAAAAATAATAATAGAATTTGTAACAGTGGTAATGTAATGAGGGAATCTTGGAAAATAATTAATGAAGCTAGGGAAGATAACAAAAGCAACGTAGTGAACATAAAAGTTGAGGGAGAAAATAACTTAACACCTAAAGAAAAAGCAAATTATATCAATAAATATTTTGTAACTGTAAATCAAAACAACATTATTCCTAATTATAATATGCAACTCGATGCATCTCATACAAACTTGTTTCTATTTCCAACAACTCTTGATGAGATTATATCTATCATCAATAAAACCACATCCAAACCTGCACAAGGGGTTGATGAAATTAATGGTAAGGTAATAAAAGCGGCAGCTGGGTTTATTGCTGAGCCCATATCTAATTTAATTAATGAATCGTTTACCTCAGGTACATTTCCTAAGGTGAAAGTATCTAAAGGAATTCCAGTTTACAAAAACAAGGGGGTAAGAGATGAAATAAATAACTACCGTCTTATTTGTATACAAAGTCAAGTAACTAAGATATTTGAAATGGCATTCTCTGAACGTCTCGTTAATTATCTTGAACATTTCAACATGCTACCTCAATCTCAAAATGGTTTTAGAAAGAAAAGATCAACACCCAGTGCCGTTGCTGCTTGTATAGAATTCATTTATAATGCGCTTAATGAAAAGCTACATGTTTTGGGGCTTTTTTATGATCTTAGCCGTGCATTTGACACAGTTGTTCATGAACTTTTGCTAATGAAACTTCAAGGAATTGGAATACGTGGAAAACCATACGAATGGGCAAAATCTTACTTGTCCAATAGAACTCAAGTAGTTACAGTTAACAACACAACATCTGATCCTATTCCCTCTAAAACTGGAGTACCACACGGATCGATTCTTGGCCCATTATTTTTTATTATCTTCGTCAGTGATATTAACAAAATTTCCTTAACCTCTCAAAAAATTATTCAATATGCTGATGACACTAACATTATCATGGTGAATCAACAATTTGAAGAACTCATTGATGAAACTAATGTATCATCTTTTGAACTGAATAAATATTTCATAGGAAATGGTTTAACGTTGAATGTGTCAAAAACATATTTTATGCGTTTTTTGCCAAGAAATGTTGTGCCTGATATTGAGCCTTTTTTACATATTAATGGAAAATCCATTCAGAGTGTCGATCAATTCAAATTCTTAGGAATAATACTAGATCCCAAGCTCAGCTGGGAGTCTCATATAAATGCAGTGATTGCAAAAATAAGTTCATGTTGTTATATCATTAGAAATCTAAGAGAAACTGTCTCTCTGAATGTATTAAAGCTCATTTATTATGGACTAATACAATCAACTCTTCAGTACGGCTTAATGTTTTGGGGTGCATCATCCTTTCTTGAGAGGGCTTTTAAAGTTCAAAATAAGGCTATAAGAGCTATGTACAGTGTTTCTCCAAGAGGGACGTGCAGATCATTTTTTAAGAATGCTGAAATTTTAAGTCTACCATGTCTATTTATATTCCAATTAATTAAATTTGTAGAAGATAATCAAAGTTCATTTGAAAGAAATGAATACATACACACGCATACCACTAGACAGAAGAGTGATATCCACCAACCATTTTCACGTTTAGAGATAGGGCAATATTGTCCAAGGCATATTGGAATAATATGCTATAATAAGTTCAGTAATATATTGAATACAGAAAAAAACATGGGAACATCAAGGAAATTGAGAAATATACTTCATTATTTTTTATTACAGCATGCATTCTATAGTGTTGAGGAGTTTCTTACATATTAATACTATATTTTAAAAATTACTTAGTATTTGGTTTATAATCGATTTTATTAATGTGAATGTTTTTATTCTAATTACCTGTATTTCGTTTGTTTAGTTGACTAGTCTGATATAGTTGTGTATTATATGAAATTTCGTATAATTTATGATTCTCATAGATGAAAAATATATTCTATTCTATATCCACGTGCCCAAATCAACGACATAGTTATTACAGATCAAAATTTAAAAAATTGTGCTTCATGTTTAATTTAAAATATCTCGAGAAATATTGACTTTATCGTTTTGACGAAAGAGTACGTTATTTACGGAAAAAGTGGCGTAGAATTTGGGAACGATCAACCATTCACTTGCCCCTGTCGTACGCCTCTGGTAGTGGTCAGAAACGTTTTTTTAACATAATTTAGTATGGTGTACAGTGTCTACAGTTTCTTCCAAATATGAAACAGATACATACAAAATTTTTAAAGTACTGAGACAAATTGTTATTAAAATTTCAAACAGCCTGTAACTCAGTAAGCTGCTACATTTATTTGGGTGTTTTGGGTTAAATCTTCATAATTCAGGATTCTACTGTTAAATTATTTCCAATTAGTAATGAATCACCCTGTATATATATATATATATATATATATATATATATATATATAATTCGTAGGCCTTGTTCATATATTTTCTTGATTTTTGGTCTATTTCAATAATGTGTTTTCATATAGAAAAATCTTTCGAAGTTTGACCTCAATACATTCAAATGTTCCCCTATAATGTGAAACTCGATATTTAAGTTAAAGTGTTTTTTTAATACTATAAATTAAACATTTGAAACTTATAAACTATGTTATTTAACGCTGCATAAAAATGTGATTGATGATAGCCTATATATGTTGAGATCGAAAGTCATAATTTGCAAAAAAATTTGTATTATCAATTTCAGACCAAATTTTCTTATACATTGGTAGTGAAAAAATATATGACTGCTAACCCAGAAACGAATAAAAGAAAATCATGTCTTCAGAACAGAAAGAAGTATGGTATACAATATCAAACATGAACAAATAAACAATCAAATAAATCAGAGTATAAGAATAATAATCAGAATAGGAAAAGTACAATTTATGAAGAAAATGTGTAAAAAGAAATGTTTTGTCTTCCCACAAGAAGGTTAAAGAATAATGACAATTCAAAAGACTTCATTTTTTTACAAAAACATTAAACTAGTGGCAGATAAAGAAGATCTTTATGCTAAGATTATATTCAAAAAATACAACAAGAATCAGTACAAAACACCAAAAATTGTAAAATAATGGCGAAGGCACACATAAATAGCAAAAATGAAAAAGTTAACAGATGAAGTAGATAAAAAATGAAGAGCACATCGACTCAATAGTTAATATTATCCAATATATGTAATATGGCATGTTTCAGAGGATTGGCAGAGTTCAATTTTATCATATAAAGACAACATCAAAAAAGATAATGGTTCACAAACTTTGTAGGAACTGGAGATTCCAAAATCCCCAATATAGTGCAGAAAGCCATCAATTAAAAGAATGGCGAAAAATATTTCTTCTACTAAAATCAATCTAACAAAATTTTTTGCAAATACTTCACAAACACACGAAGTTAAATTTAATTCAGTTTAAAAAACCTGTCATGAGGTTTCACAAAGTACGGTTTGTAATTGTTTTCGTAATAATTCGTTTTTGTGGTGTTAGCATCACTAATGATTGGGTCGCTTTCCATTGGATCTTTTTTAGTGGCATTGTCATATTTTCTGAAGTGTTGAGGGATGACTCCGTGTTTCACGTGAATTAATCTGGTGTCAAGAACTTCGCAATCGATTTGCATTAATGGTATTAATGACGTTTTCGACACTGTATCTAAAAATTGAAATTTAAGAGTATATGCATTAAATTCATAAACAGGGAAATTATCCAGCAAATCATTTTACTATTAATAAATCATAAAATTATGTCTTTGACAAAATAATCGAAAATGATAGGATTTTATTCATTTTACCATTTGGTAACATTGATGGCATGATGAGGGACATTTTCGGTCTTCTTGTCTTGTTATGGTACAAAGCAGGTAACAGCATATGTTGATCTGTAAAAGATACAACGTAAAATGTATCTTCTTGTCTATTAATAGCTTCGAAAAATTCCGAATACATTTGGTCTGGTCTTATAGAAAACACTTGAATTTCGTTTTTCGATGCCTCATAATCTGGTTTATCATTCTTATACCTAAAATTAAATATATATACTAAAACTGCAACAATTACAATATATTTTGAAATGCTACCTTCTGTAAGAAGCTACTGAACTATCCAATCTGTATTTCTTCCTTTTTGGATGAACTTTCTTTGGGTTAACTGGAACTGCTGCATTCGAATCAATATTAATATTTGCTGGCAAATCCTCAGGTTTACCAATCCACCTAAAAGGGGTTTTCCAGTTAAATGTATTGAAATAAATATTCTTAACGTTAGTATGAATCAGTTAAGACCTTATAGCTTATATTTCCATTTGCAGAGCTGTATATGCTAAAAAGCATAATGCACAATTACTCGGAATAGCATAAGTATACACATAAATATCACTGGCAAGTAATCATTAACACCTTTAGGTTAGTTTAGCATTTTACCTTTCTAGTTCTAGTACCAGTCTAGCACTTTCCGTTTGATTAATTGTGGCAGGGCACATGAAAAACGTTGAAAATGACGACGTTTTATTTTCGTTACTATCTTCTGCAGCCCATAATAGACTTCTGCCATGGTGGTCGCTTAATTGAGGTACACTCGATTTTAATAATCCTACTTGCGATTTTGTACTAAATGGATTCCTCACTATATTTAAATTTACTCCGACTACCAATAAACATACACAAAGAAATATACTAGGTTTAATTGCTTTATTGCGGGCATTGATGACAAAATTTGGCTTGAATTCGAAAAGTTTTTCTTTCAGTTGCTCATTTTCCTAAAACAAAATTTACTGTTTAAAGTTTATAATAATTTTATCTCTAAAAAATAATCTATATTTTTGACTTATTAGAAGTAAATTTGTGCATATTGATTATGAATTTCTAATTTATTGTGAATCAACACTACAGCAAATATTTTGAATTAAAATTTCATTTCAATTTATCCATCCTTGTGTATCTATGAGAACTCAATAATTGCTTCAGCAAACCTGCAAGACCACCTCTTCAACATAGAATGGACTACAAAATGTAATATTAAAATTAAGGAAAGTAAATACCAACAACATTCAGACTAAAAAATCCTCCTATATACTAAATTCAACATATGCAAAAAACAAAAACAAATGAACATCAAAATGAAAGAAATGTACTGGTTGCTTGGAAGAAAATCATGAATGACATTAGAAAAAAATACTATTGTATAAGGCAGTAAATATTCCAATATGAATCTATATTATCGAGGGATGGGACACAATCAAAGATCCTAAGAACATTAACAGAAGCTCCATGGTATATGTCAAACCTACATCAGTGCCTACAAACCACAACAGATCAAGAAACAACACAAAAGAAAAGCCAGAAGAGAATAGAACCACACATCAATCATTTAATGCAATAAATACATAATACTATTGACAATAGTGGAAGTAATTAACCAGTCTCCTAGCTAGAAAATAGCTTATAGAATCCAAAATTCTGATTCCTGTTAATTTAATCATTAAAAAATATTGTGTTTATTCCAATCTCAATATACCTCAATTTAGAAACTGACTTGTTTGGTTTTGAAGATGGATCGTTTTCAAATGAACACAGTATATAGTATCTATGCAAAAATATATTTTCAGCGTACTACAGGTGTTTCACTAGCGCTTTGTGATTAGTTTAGTGTTTCATGGTTCGGTGATGTATATCTATATTAAATTCTTAATATTGTTTTCTGCCATTGCAAAAATTGTAAATATGAAATAATTTGTGTAATTTACAATTTTATTTACATATATTATCTGTTTTATTTAAAGTTACACAAAATGTTGTATGTAAAAAGTACAGTGATTTATTTTGATATCTCATATTCCTCTACAATTTTCATTAATTGAAGATCCATAACGTAATTCTATAACTACTGTCTACTACTCCTCCTGTACAGAGTGCCACATATCCACCCATATATTACATTACGTCAAATCACATGCTCTTTAAAAAAAGGTTAATAACAGTACTAATAAGACAAAAGGCATTTTTACAAGCGCTGTTAGATTAGTACAAACAGTGAGGAAAGGCCAAATGGAAAAACTCATTACTATGATTACTGTAAATAATTATAAAAAAACCCGAAACGCATCAAATATAAATTATAAAATTGACGTTCTTTAATGTGAAAATGTGATAGATACCTTCCTTCAACCCCCCTTCGAATGACTGTACAGCCCCCCAATTTTTGTCAATGCTGTAGATATTCAAAAATTCACCGTGAACGTCTTGGCAACATCTTACTCTTAAATAAAAATGTCTTCCAAATGTTGGTAATTGCATGATTTTATTTTTTCTATGCTATAAACTTGAGAATAATATATCACAAGCCATATTTCCCATCTTTCAAAAATTAGGGGTTGTACCTGTGATTCGAAGAGGGTTGAAAGTAGGGATTACATTTTCACTCTGAGGGATAACAATGTATAATTTCAATTAGACATGTTTCGGGATTTTTTATAATTATCTACAGTAACCGAAATAATTAATATATTCCATTTCACTTTTCCACATTGTAGAGTAGACAGCTCTTAATAAATCGTTGGGTCATATGATAGTCAACAATTCGACATTTCTAGTTTCAAATATTCAATTACCTTGATTGAGGATGATTCACTCAATTAAAGGTTAAAGAGAGGTATCAAATTATGAAAACGTAGAAAAACATAAAAAAACTATAGGCTACAGGATGTTTTCACATTAATGGATTAGCTTCATAATAGAATATGAGTGAGGTTGAAGAAGTAGCATTATGACAAAGATCCTTGTTACGAAAAAGGAGCCAACAAATATAAGGACAGAAATATGAACAAAATTTCTATAAAAATAATAATTTGCAATTATAAATGATTGTTTAAATATTTTAAAACTATTAACTTAGTAAATAACATATACCTAATAAAACTGATAATTGCAATAGGTGTAGAATTTAAAACATTCGTTTTTGCATAAAAGTATGATAAGGTTGTATTTTAAGTGAAGGTTATTTTCATAATGTAAAACTTGACAAGTAAAATGTTTTTTAACTAAATAAAGATTAAGGAAAAATATTGAAATTAGTTTCTTAAAAATATAAGACAACCGCAATTTTTATTTAAATTTCAGGGACGACATGGCATTTTAGTCCAAATAATATTTATGGAATAAAAAGTGCATATATATATCTGTGACTTGCACTGCATTGGCATTTTTTTTTTGAGTAAATAAAAACTGAAATAATATAGAATCAAGTTTAGTTTAAACATTATGAGAACAGGCTTCATAATAAAATACAGAACAGAATGATAATTTTTATTAAGTTCAACAAATGCTTCTTTCACAAAACGGATTTTGCTTATTTCCCTTTCTGGACTTCAGATTTCTTGAGGTCCTTAATTTTTATTGATATCACGAATAGTACAAAGTTTTATAGCCTAAAATGAAAGAAAGATAATAGCTTTTCAATTTATATTTAGCTACTTTCGATTTTAAATATAGTTAAAATTTCAGGATGTTAAAATGTCACTAGACACAAATTAACAGCTGACTAAAGGACGGTTTTCTCACTCATGTACTTTCATAAATGTTCACTTTGGTAAAGCTTATAATACTGACATCTCATCTAATTTTGAACTACTATTTTCAAACAATAAAATAAATACTTGGTAAATGTTTTTAATCAACATAATTCTTTAAATTTCGTTATAATATATTGTGTATTTTATTTCAATTTTTTATCATCTTAAGAATATTTACCTACTCAATAGAATGTGTTATCACTTTACTCAAACATTCAAGTGGACTTACACAATATCAAAATTTAATAAACATCATTAGATTGATTTTTACACAATTTTAAGGTGGATTTGTAGCATATGAATACCATAGTTTAGTGTAAAAATAGTAAAGGATATTGCAAAAAACTATATAAGCAAAATATGATTGTATAATGCAAATATTAGAAGATAACATATTAAACAGCTAAAGCCCATTATTTTTTCAATAATTTCGAGCTACTAAATAAAATCTTTAAACCCATTGCATTTTCCAATACAAGGAAAAAATAGTAAAGCACTATATTATCATAGCCAAAATTAAAATATAGTTATAATCCAGTGTAACTTCACACAATGGTTTAGTATTTTTTTCTATTGGGAATAGTCTCAGAAAACCAGAATATTATTTTATTATTTTCTGCTTAGGTATTTACTGTTCCTCAATTTTCATATGTAAATTGATATATTCTGTATCTTATCTAGTACTGAATTTTATAAATAGAACACAACCTTATCAATCTGTCCCATGCCAAAATTTTGTGATAGTATTATATCCCTGGAGATTAAGTCAAGTGATATGTTATGAATTAAATATGCATAGAAATCAACACACATCAACAAGAAATAGAACTGAGATAATGAAGATGAATGATAATTTCAATATCAGTTTTACTGAAAGATAAGAAGATTAACTAACATGTCTTTTTGTAGAAGCCCACAGACAAGAGTAAATAATGCTTAAATACAAGTTACCTGCTTGTAAACATTGAAATAATATATTTAATAGTATAAACATTTATAATGAACCGATTTTATTTGTAGTAGACATTCAAAATATTTGTTTTAATGTGTTAAAATATGGAGTATATACATCAATTATTATTTTTATTATATAAACAAAATAACAAATATTTTCAATTTCTTAATTCAACATTTTTTATTATTAATCTTTTTTACTGCTGAAACGTCTTTCTACTATTATATTTGTTTAATACAACTATAAAACAGCATTGTAATTTGTTTTTAGTATGATGATCATATTTATCAAGTAAATATTTTCAAAAATAACTTGTAAATGAATATTTAGATAAATGGATGGAAAAAGTAATGGTCTAATCAACAATAATAGTCAGGAACCCTGAATACATCCAATAACAATTTTTACTAGTTATTTACTATAAAATTATGTTATTAAAATGATTTTTACCCATTTGTCAAAAAGATAACAAAACTAAACTTCAACTAATATTAGGTTTTGTGGTCAGGTGCAAATTTTTTTATTGGCCTCATAATTATATCATTTATTTTTTATTCATCTATGATAATTAGGCACAACAAATTATTCCACATTACAAATAATTAAAACTGAAATAAGATCTTCTTCATTGATTAAATCCTTGTAACATTAACCAGAGTTTTAATTTTAAGCTTCAGATAATTCTGTTTTTGAAAATACTGGGATTCTTTCTGGAAACAAATATAAAGTTTCTTCATCGTTTAGCAAACTATAACGCCATCTATTTAAAATAATTTCTTAAAAATCACTATCATCACATCCACTTTCATTCATTCAGGAAGATAGGGTGAAATTTAAATCATACACAGTTTCAAAATCATAAATATTAACTAGAAGTGAAGTTTAATCAAAACTAGAAAAAAACACGTATTGTTTGAAGTTTCTTATTTTCAGCAGTCAATTCTCTAACGTATTTAAAATAATTTCTTAAAAATCCCTATCTTCGCATCCACTTTCATTCAATCAAGAAGATATAGCGAACTTTGAATCATACAGTTTCAAAATCATAAATAGGAACTAGAACTGCAGTTTAATCAAAACTAGAAAAAATACGTACTGCTTGCAGTTTCTTATTTTCAGCAGTCAATTCTTTAACTTGTTCTTCTAAGGAAGTAACATAATCCTTCTTTTTTTTCCTAGATAAACTTGCAGATTCTCTGTTTTTTATCTTCCTCTGTTGCCTCTTCAAAAATTTTGGGTCTAAGCTCCTTCCAGCCAAAGTAAAATTAGTATTTCTATCTATAACTACTGAAGGCACTGTCACAGACTTAGTAAGATTAGTGACAGAAGTTACTGGCACATTAGGCACAGATATTTTCGGTATCCCTAAATTTTCAACTAAAACTACATTAGGAGATTGTGTAACCACAGGTTTTGTATCTGTATTTATAACTACTACATTATTTTTATTGACAGGAAGGGTATAAGGTGCTTTTGGTACTATTGGTTTATGTTTTTGAGGTAAATTTTGTGATAAGAATTTAACAGGTTGGGCAAATATAAGATTATTTGGCATTTCATTTACTGCATTAATGATAATAGGAGATGCAGGAGGAGTTTTTACTATTATTTCATCTACATTAGGTTCTGGTGACACAGGGGAACTTGATTTACTGGATTGGGGACTACCAGGTTCAATTTTAATGTCTGATTGAACATTTGGAAAAGATTCAGGTCCACATTTTGTGAAATCCATATTTTGCAACTCTGAAATTTCATTGGATATATCTTCTTCTGGCGAATAAGGAGGAGAGGCAGTTTCTGATAAAATTTCCTCTGGACTCTTATCATATAGTAGAGAGTTGAGCATACTGAGCTCATCTTGTCCTTGGTTTAACAAAAGAGGTATGTCTAAATCTGCTGACAACTGTGTAAGAAAGTCTTCATCAGAAGTGAAATCCATACAATCTAAAAAATTAAAATTGAGTTTTACAAAATAAAGTGATATTAGTCAATGTAGCCTATACTTGGCAACCTTATATATAATATTCTATAATTTAATATCACATTCTCAATATAAATTTTTTTCAAAATTATCTATGTATAACGAGAAATGTTGCCTTCATGTACTACTTATTTTTGAGATACTCATTCCTAGAATCTCTAAAATATATAATAGACGAATACACTATTGGAATAATTTCTAATGAGTTGAAAAAATCATTTTTCAAGGTTATTGAATTTTTACAAATAGCCGATATTATTGAGTATAATTTACCTGTAGAGTATGAATGATCGCTACACGATTCCGGAGAACTTTTAAATACATAGTCCTCTAGCATAAAATCGTCCGTTGTTAACATTTTTAATCAATTACAAACCACTAACAATGCCGATCAATTTACTTCTAACCTCATGTTTTACGCCGTGAATAACACTTCTGTTTTTGATGACGACTACAATACATGCTCTCAAACAAACATACAACGATTATATACACATACTCATTTTTAGCTTAAAATACGAAAAACATGTAACTAAAAGTGCAATGACATCAAAATTTTCTTCTTTCTTAACATAAAAATATTTTTTTATGTGTACGAAGTACGAACACTCTGTATGACCCTTAGACATATACGTAATAAATAAATTTATTTATATGTATATGCCCTTAGACTAGCTAAGGTATGACCAGAGACACTATGACATCACGGAACGATGTTCTGTGTTTGACATGTAAAGAAAAAAAGAGCTCGTACAGAGTATCCGGTGATATTTTTGTGGCGTCCGATTTGCAGGCCAGGACCCCTATTCTGTAACTCAAGCGAGAGCTCGTGCACGACTATTCATTGGTATGAGTACTCTCTCACTCCTCACTCACATAATTCTTAAAACCGTATTCACGATGAATCGGCGACTCTACTACATTTGGCTCAGCGTTGCCAAATAAACGGCTAGTTTTGACCTACTATTTAGTAGTTTAAATGTACTTTAGGTTATATGAGGATAAGAAACGAAGAAATATTTTTAGATTATGTATTATGTTGTTATTCACAGATTATATATGTTGTTATTGTTGGTGATTTGAGATTGTGTATTAGTTATTTATTATATTAAAAAAAGACAATAATAATGTTGTGTAAAGCACAAAAAACAGTATTAATAGAGTTTATGAACAATAATCCAAAATTGCGTACTGGAAAATTTACGCCAAATTTCACAATTAAGGCAGCACAGCAACTTTGGGAAGAAGCAACTTGCATGTTAAATAGCGTCCCAAATGGACAAATCAAAGATTGGAAGAAATGGAGGAAAGTAAGTATATTTTGTTTTTTATTATTTCACAAAAGCGGCAATCGCGGTTAATTTCGTGTTTTCTTTCATTACAGACATGGCAAGATTTAAAAAAAAACACCAAAGCAAAAAAAGCCGCTATTAATAAACAGATTAATATGACGGGAGGGGGCCCATCTTGCTCCCAGAGTCTTGATGAGACGGAAATGGAGGTGCTAGAGATGATGAACCCTGTGCAAATAGAGGGTTTAGGAAGTGGAGAAACACCACTTGAGTTTTCATTTGATGGCATAGATGAAGTAAGTACTTGTTATGATTCAACAAGCAGTTTTGTTTCAATTAACTCCTATTCTTACTAGAAAAAAAACAATTTTAATTTACTGTAACCTTCAGCCACTTCCTGGAACTTTATCTAGTCATATAGTTAAAATTAAACTAGGAAATTCTGGAAATGATAATTTTGGTAGTATACAACATGTAGCCAAATTAAATGTACACTATTGCAAGCCAAAATAAGAATTCATCAGTAAATTTAGTCTTCTACAGAAGCAACTTTTTTTCCTATCACAATATTATATACTTAAATTGTCCATGGTCCATTTTTAGCAGATTTAACAAAAACTGATTTTATGAAGAAATAAATCAAACTCAGTTTTGACTAAGATTGTTAAAATACAGGCTTTACTGTAATAATGACATTATTTTATAACTAATTTTTCTTCAAATGTGTTTTAGAACGCACCTCATGAGAATGATGCTCCACCCAAAATGGAAAGAGTCCAAAAGGTAACAGGTTTTTTTAAAACAACTGAATAGAATAGAATAGAATATATTTTTCCTCTATGAGAATCATACATTACACAACATTTCATACAATACACAACTCTATCAGACTAGTCAACTAAACAAACGAAATACAGGTGATTAGAATAAAAACATTCACATCATAAAATCGACTATAAACTAAATACTAAGTAATCCTTAAAATATAGTATTAATATGTGAGAAACTCAATAAAATTGACTATAAACTAAATACTGTTATCTCTAAAATATAGTATTAATATGTGAGAAACTCCTCAACACTATAGAATGCATGCTGTAATAAAAAATAATGAAGTATATTTCTCAATTTCCTTGATGTACCCATGTTTTTTTCTGTACTCAATATATTACTGAACTTATTATAGCATATTATTCCAATATACCTTGGAGAATGTTGCCCTATTTCTAAACGTGAAAATGGTTGGCGGATATCACTCTTCTGTCTAGTGTCGTACGTGTGTATGTTTTCATTTTTTATAAATGAACTTTGATTATCTTCAACAAATTTAATTAATTGGAATATAAATAGACTTGGTAGAGTTAAAATTTCAGCTTTCTTAAAAAATGATCTGCACGTCCGTCTTGGAGAAACACTGTACATAGCTCTTATAGCCTTCTTTTGAACCTTAAAAGCCCTCTCAAGAAAGGATGATGCACCCCAAAACATTAAGCCGTACTGAAGAGTTGATTGTATTAGTCCATAATAAATGAGCCTTAATACATTCAGAGAGACAGTTTCTCTTAGATTTCTAATGACATAACAACATGAACTTATTTTTGCAATCACTGCATTAATATGAGACTCCCAGCTGAGCTTGGGATCCAGTATTGTTAATAAAATATTATTTTTTTGTTTCAGGTTTTAGTAGACAATACTGTAAACGAGGTTTTAGACCAAACAAGTGGAAGAGGGGAACAAAATTATATGGTACAACTGTCTATTCAAGTAAAAAAATAGGTGCCAGGTTTTAAATAATTTCGTATTATTTCAGATGGATGAACACAACTATAATATGAAATTCCCTAATTCCCAAAGGCAAAAAGGTCAGGCTCCCAAAAAGATGTCAAAAACATCTAGGCTACAGACATCTGTGGCCTTGAGCCAAAAACATTTGGCCTCTATTAACCAAAGAAATGATACACAAGAGGAATACTGCAAAATGAAAAATTTTATAGAAGGCAGAAAATTAAGAGCCCAGTTGAGGTCTGAAAGACTTCAAAATGTGTGGTGGAAACACTTGAGACATTAATGTGTTATGTGCCATATTTTTATACAGTGAGTCCATGGATAGGATGCAATTTTCTTAGTTTAGTTTTTTATTTAACTCTCTACCCGCTCTTTTCATTTTAGAATCCGTGTTTGGTTAGCAAATCTGTTTTTTATCATTCTCTCGTACGTTTTCAAAACACAGGAAGCTAAAGCTATTGGTCTATATGAATTTGGTTCCTTTTCTGGTTTCCCACTTTTCAATATTGGTACGACAATGTAATTGTACCATTCTGCGGGTACGTCCATTTCTTCTCTGAGAATTTTGCTAAATATTTCTGCCAGTTGTATTTTAATTGTTGTTGGTAAATGGTATATCATTGAATAATGGATATTATCTTTACCAGAACATGTATTATTGTTTTTTCTTAGGGCTATATTTAATTCTCTCAGTGTGAATTCTTTTGTTAATTCTGAGTTTTCATATTCTTCTGCTTCACTTTGCGTAGGAGGTGTATTTGTATAATCTGGTGCAAGTTTACATAGGAAATCAAAAATCCAGTCTCTGTCTCTTTTTACACTTTTTATAACTTTTTTCGAAATTGCGTCAGCTTTTTTATAATTCATTAGGTTTGTTAAATTAGGGGTCTGTTTATATTTGATGAACGTTTCTTTTCTTTCTTCAACTACTAGATCGCATTGTTCATTCCACCACGGTTTTCCTTTTACTTTGATATTTTTATTTTTTATGTACTTAGGTATAGCTTCTTCTGCAGATTGGTTTATAACATGTGTTATTTATTTATATGAATTATTAATTATGAAATTAGTATTGTTATTGTTGTTAATGTTTTTGTTAAGACATTCTGAGATATATCTATCCCAGTTTGCTTTCTTTATGTTCCAAATTTTATAATTTGTTTGTGATACTAATTTTAAATTTGTTTGACATTCTACTACAATCAGTATGTGTATTGATCCGCGTGTGTCTGATAACGTCAGCAATTCGAAAATGTGGTGTATCTTTGGACTGCAAATAGTTAAGTCGATGGCGCTATGATTTTGATTATTTATACACGCCATGCTACCATAGTTTAAAAATACTGAATTATTTTGCTGTAGGCTGTCTAACAGTGTTTTACCGTACCTATCAGTGTTGATACATCCCCAGGCTAAATGGTGGGCGTTGAAATCTCCACCTACAATATAAGGTTGTGGTATATTTTCAAAAAAGTTATTCCATTCATTTAATGTTATTTTTGTTGCTGGTTTAATGTAGATTGATACAATAGTTAATTTAGTATTATTGGATAACTTAATTGTGACACCGATTTTTTCGATTTTTTTCGTACAAATGAAACCTGTAATAGTATAGTTTATGTTGTTTTTTAGGAGGATTGCTACTCCTTTCCCATCGTATCTATCTTGTCTAACATTGTTATAACCTGTAAAATTAACATAAGTACCTGGTTTAAACTATGTTTCTGATAGTAGGGCTATACTAATTTTTTGTTTAAGTAGTAGATTTTCTAAGTTGCATTTATTTGCTATGGCTGATCTACTATTCCACTGTAACATATTAAATATTTCCATCAGTTTTTGTGAATGTTTGTTCTAAATTTACTATGTTTTGTTGAACTAGTCTTATTATGTCTTCTTCTTGAAATTCTATTTCATTATTTTTATTAAATGTTTTTATTATTTCTACTACGATACCTAATATTGTACTAAGCATATATTCTTTCGTTTCTTCATTTATTTTTAAATTTATATTATTATTTCTCAAGTAAAAAGGAGAGTTTAATACTCCTCCAACATTTTGAGGAAATGTTATTGGGGAAACTATTGTTCTGTGAGCTTCAATTGTGGAGTTATCTTGTCCGGTTACTCGTGTCCTTTTTTCGGTAATTGTGTAAATGGTTGTGGTGAATGTGGTTTTTTGTGTGTGTATCTTGTTTGTGAAGGTGTAGAGTGTACTTGTACATCTTGGTGATCTAAGTGCTGGGTTTGGAATGAATAATGGATATGTGGGGTTAGAATTGGTGGTTGTAGGCCGTGTTTGATGAGTGTGGTAGGAAGAGGCCATGCTGGCATACGTCTTCCTTGGGATTGCCTTATTGGCATCGTTATAAGATGAATTACTATTAGCCATATAGTTTTTAATCTCTTTTTGTCTAGTATATTCCGGACACTGTTTGAAATCATTTACATGATGATCTCCTTTACAAATTAAACATTTTTTTTCAGGGCTTTTACATTCGTCGGTTTTATGATTTTCTCCGCATTTCATACACCTTTCTTTGTTCCTGCATTGTCGTCCTAAATGCCCGTACCGGAAACAGTTATAGCACAACAATACTTTTTGTGTGTACGTTTCTACCTTGTATAAAACTTTATTAATTTCCACATATTTTGGTAGAGTCTGACATCTGAATGATACTATTATTGTGGTGGTAGGCTCTAACTCAATTATATTTTCTTTTTAAATTTTTTTGTTTATACGTTTTACGAAATCTACCTCAAATTTGTTATGATAATCGTATGCCATAATGCGGTCTTTTAGAAATGATTCTGATAAATCCGCCTCTATACGTTTTATTACTCCCAGTCTAAATTTCAAAAATTTGGAATGTAGGCATTTAAATTATTCTGTTTTAAGAATTCTAAGTTTAGAACTATATTTGCACTTCTACTGTCTTTAAATATTATACGGATTCTGTTTTTACCTATTGATTGCATTTGTTTATATTTAGATGGTTTTGAAGAATGATTTCTCCAACCTTAATCGGGTTTAATTTGACTTTGAAATTATCGTTTTTATTTTCTACATAGATATGGAACGGGCCCATATCATTAGATTGATAAGTTAATGAGGGTCTAGTTTTTTGCTGTTTAATGTTTACATTATTTTCAATTGTACTATTAGATTCGTTTGTATTTGTATTATTTTGTAAATGTGTTGTAAATGATGTAATACTTCCCTGTTCATTCTGTTGGCAAGCATTCGTATCTCTTAGGATTGCGTCGTTGTCCATGATAAGTCCTAAAGGATTGGGATTCCAAGGCGAAGGATCTTTTACATTTTTGTCGATATTATCGTGGGGCTCTCCCTCGCTATTATCACTCATGCCTTTGTTATTTTATCACTATTTCACTGATATAGTTTTTATAACTTTCTATTTCTATAAAAACTAGTTTCAATAATCACTTTGATTTTATCGGCGTTTATTTATTTCGAAGCGAACTGTTCTCTGCGAAAGCATAAACAGAACTGACATTTAAGATAGTTTTAGTAATTTTAGTGATACTATTTTGATAACCCTTTTTTGTGATTTTTTTATCAAAATATTGTATATTTTTTTTATTAATATTTTATGTTATGTTAACCCTTTTTGAGATTTTAATGAAAGGTCATATTTGGCCAATTGTGATATTTTGATGTAAGGATTCTATTGTGTACAAATAATAATAAGAATCTTTATTTAGGAAACCCTAATATACATAAAAATTTAAAATTCAAACAAAGAATTACAATATCATATTTAAATACAACTTACACACTAAGTATACACTAATACAAATGTGACATAATAATTAGTTTATAATAACATTGAAGGTACTGAAAAGAACTCATTCAAAATATTAAACTATATTGCAATACAGCGCAATTCAGCACCCACACAAATGTACTAAAATGTTCCATATTCATTTTTATACAAGAATGATAAATGTCTTTTGAATTCAGAAAGACTTTTTGAGTTTTTGATATTATTCGGTAAATTATTGTAAGTAATAAATCCTTTAAAGAATAAAGTTTTCACATTATATGTACTACTTTGATTATTTAAATATAAATTATTCTGGTTTCTAGTATGATATGTGTGAATTTGATTAGCGAATACGATAAAGTAAACAACTGCAAAGTTTGGAGCATCAGTGATACAGGAGTGATTCTACTACACCTCAAAATAACTCTCATTGCTCGATTTTGTAACGGTTACAATTGACACAATTTATTTAAATCAAGGAAGAATAGCAATGTTGGACAATATTCAAAATGAGGTTGAAGGATGGTTTTGTATACAATAAATCTTGAATTTAAGCTTGTTGACACTCTAGAAACAAATATAGTTTTTTCAAAATTTTCTTCTTAATATATTCAAAGTGACTGTTAAATGACAAGATATTATCTAACATAAATCCTAAATATTTAAACACATTAATGTGATCAATATTTATTTTATGTATTATTTTATTTGTCCGATATTATATTATTTACCACTGAATACTTAGTTTCATTTATCTAATTATATAGGTCATTGGGTGGTAAAAATCATGTTAATCTAAATATAGTAAGCTGGAACCATATGGGAACATTTTTTATTATTAACTTTAGGACAAAACATATAATATATAATAGCAAGAAACTACGAACGCCAGAAATAACAAAATGTTTGTTTACAATTCAGACATATGTAAAGAGTGTTGAGTAAAACCGGCTGCGATCTGACCAATGAGGAACCTACATACATAATTGCAAACTTGAATTCAAAGCACTTCTAGTTTAAAAATGGGATATACTGATACTACCGCTAACACCACTAGTTTTTAAATTATTTTAATTGTAATGCCTTTCAATTATTAATTGCTGTAACTGTCTTCCAGCTTCTAAGTCGTGTTGTGCTGCTATATTATTCACTGCTTGAACCTCGTTGTGCTCAATTATGCCAAGATCTGCATTCAACAGTTCGAGATCCCCGTCTGGCTCTGGAATTCTGTTTTGTGTGCAAATATTGTGTAGCACACAACACGCTATGGTAATTTTGGCAGCTTTTATCGGTTGGTAGTGGAGAACCCTATGTTTTAGAAGACATCGAAACCTGTTTTTTAACACACCATTACATCTTTCAACAGTGCTCCTCACGCTAATAAAATCATTATTAAATTGCTCTTCTGCACCTGGAGCAGGATCTCTTAATGGTGTCAGCAACCAAGGCCTCAGAGGATAGCCTGTAAGAAATAATAGTAAAGATCATGACTAAGATTTAGTATAAATTAGGTTTTTTTACCTGAATCAGCCAGCAAAAAAAAGTTGTTTTGGGGTTCTTGGCGATATACTCTTTCAAGGACATTTGACATATTTGATTGCCCCCAAATAAAAGCATCATGTGTACTGCCTGGAAAATTAGCATTTACATTCATAATTACCAAGTGTTCGTCGCATACCTGAAATAATAACATTAAAAAAAAAGACGCGAAAATGTAGAATAGTTTACCAGTTGTACATTTAAGGAATGGTAGCCTTTCCTATTAACATATATATGTTCATCTTCAGGCGGTGGCACAATTGCTACATGGGTGCAATCAATGATCCCAATTCCCCCAGGAATGCCAGTAGAATTAAAAAAACTAAAAAAATGCAATTTAAGTCAAACATTTTTCAAAATCATCATGTTCCATTTATTTATACCTTGCTCTGCGCTGCGATAGCTCTTCAATATTTCCTGGAAAATGAATCCATCTACTCAAGATTTCAGGCCTATTCAAAGCATTGGTGACCTCTGCAATGCACCTACTAGCACTGCTTTGACTCATTCCACAAAAATAATTTGAACCTGTCACAGCTTGATAGCTGCCTTGGCCAAAAAATAATAGAGTCACCAACAACTGAAAATAATTTTTTCTTGTCAATTGGAAACATATAATGTACATATATATAAACACCTAACTTACCGTTATTCGGTAGGTAGGTATCTAACATTTTTGTTTACTTATCTAAAAACATGATATGATGCAGTAAAACTAATGTTCTTACCTTTGTTTTACAGCTTAGACCAGATGTTCTTTCGGGAGCTGTTAAAAACGGCGTTAGCTCATCCAAAAGAGCTGTAAAAGTTTCTTTATTGAAACGAAAATGTTTAATAAAGTTACGGTTAGAGAAAACCAAGAAAGGGTCTTGACGCTGGAAATATAATCGAGGTACGTCCTCTACAGCCTGTTCTTCCGCATCTTCAACATTGTGCATCAACATTTGCATCACAAAATCTTCATCATCCATTTTAAATAACTAATAAACAATTAACTTTAAAAACTAAACGTGTTAACTCTTCTCTAAAAATAAACAACAACTAAAAACTAAGTCTGTACTGTGAACTAAACCACTAACTTGTTCAATTAAAATTAAACCTGTTTATTGTTTGATTAATAACAATCCAACAACATAGTAATCTCGTTGATTATGATTAATCTTTGATTTTGGAGGTTAAGTTAAAGGACAAAATAAAACGGTCCTTGTCATTATTTTATTGGCCTCTTATTTATATTTATACTGTGACTAAAGACATTATGCGCAAGTCCGTTCTCTTACTCTCCTGCTTTAGTCGCATAGGAGTATGTGAGCACTCTCCTACCTTAGAGAATACGGATTTTATAATTTTTAGGAGAGTGGCATGCGCAGTAACGCTAAATTGCGAGAGAGAACTCGTGCACGAGCTCTCGCATGAGTTACAGAATAAGGGTCCAGTTAGTCAGACTGATGGCCGTTTGCACCAGTACTTCTTAAAAACTCGTTATAGCTAAGGGAGACTCTAACTTAAGGTTGGCCTTGAAAATTAATGTGTTGGCAGGAGTTGCCCGTATCAAATTCTTAGTTAGTCGAGGAATATGGAGGGTAGAAGTAAGGAGGGGTATAGGGGACAAGTTGAAAAAGTGCCCAGCTGTAAGCAGCAAATTACAGTTCAATAACCTACCACAATAACGCTAGCGTAGCGAGAGGAAAGGACATGAAATTAGCAGTTGTAAACAGAGTGAAGTGAGCTGAGTTGGAAAATTTAATGTCTCTGATGACTAGTGTAGTTGAGCACATTGCAGTTTATAAAACGTCAACTATTTACGTCGTCAAGTGTTGATTAGTGAATAGAACTTATAAAACTGCTGAATTAACGTGGATAGTGATTCGATTTTTATAAACTTTAGTAGATACATTTATTATTATTATTACGAATTTGTTGTTGTAAATTCAAAGAGCAAAAAAATAAAAACAATGGGAAAGCTTTGTTTAGTGAAAAGTTGTCCAAGTGGGCGAAAATTACTCTACTGTACTCTAATAATTTATGGCGCTGTTTTTAAAATCTTTCCACTTGCTACTATGGCGCCACCTTAATTTGCTCCGTGTCAACGGTCACTTTTTCATACACTGAGTTGGTCCTCCTTACTTTCTACCCTCCATATGGGGTCTATTCTCGAATGTCGAACAAAATGTGTCGAATTCGACATTTGTCGATGGAAATTGTCGTACAACTTGAAATTGTGGTAATCTCTATAGACCGAAAGAGTGTTACGTCGAACATGGCCGCTGACACTTACCGAGGGAAAACAAATCAATTATTTAACTTATGTTTTGTCTTGAACATCGTAATATTTTAAAAGTTTATTCGTTTTTTCATTTGTAAAGTGACACTGCAATGACTATCAAGTAATTACGCTTTACTGCTTCGCTCCTAAATTTCCATCATATACTCTACATCTACGACCGAAGCGTTATATATAAACAAGGGTTATGACTGACCGAACATAATCCTGCCAATTACTGTCAAATATTTCATGAAGCGTGCGACATGAAATTGTTGACTTCTTCAAACCACTGTACAATTGTCAACAAGTTATCTATCGAAAATTTTCGAATGTGACATTCGAGAATAAAGAAATACGTTTTTTGTTCGAAAATTTAAAAATCTCGCATGCGACAAAATATGTCACCGTTTGAGAATAGACCCCATATCGAGGAATGATAAATGGCATGAAAAAGAAGAAAAGGAGCAACATAACCTAATTTTTTTATAGATCATTTTTGAGTCACCTGCTGACTTTGACAGAGCGGCATTTTGTCGGTAGGGCATGCATGAGTGGGTTTGCCATTAGGTTCTCATTCTTATCTGCAGGTTTGTGGTGTTTATTTCGAGTTTTTAGTGCCTATATTGCATATTTTATTATCTTTAACTACATTATGGTTTGGAGTAAATACCACTTATCTCTTAAAGGAAACGTGCAATTGCATTACTACTCAAAACTTATTATAGACAATGTTGATCCCTATTCTCCTGGTGCAAGTGAACTAACCAACTGACCAGCAATTTGAGTTTTTTGCCAAAAGTGAGCATTATGGTGAATTATCTCATGATTCCTGTATATACTTACTATGCAAATAAAATTAAAGTTTAAAAAAATGTGTTTTTTACTCAGATTAACAAATAAAATAGATATGTTTGTTTTGACTTTGAGTCACATTCTAAGCTCACTTGCGGGACACTTCTACTACTTTGCCATATTGACAAATCCTCCTTAGTCGCGGGAAAAAAGAAATTAGAAGTTTAATGGAAAATTTGTTAAAAACTTATGCAAATAAAAATTAGTCATACTAATTTCTGCATTTGAGTCGCTGCTTTTAAAGTTAATTAATAATACATGAATTTTATTTAATAAAGGCATATTCTTATATAAATTTTAAATACGAATTTGTTCTATATTTAGATACCTTTATGGTTATAACTAAAAGTGGCAACATTCCTCAAAATTGCAGTACCTGTTAATGTGTCAATAATCTATTTAGTAGTTTTGTCCTCGATTAATTACCATATAAAGAGAGATGCAAATATCGTCAAAGTGTGATCGTCGATCTTTTTAAAGACGCCGTGGTATTGTAGTAAATAATGTCAAACGTGGTTTGTTTATACGAGCGCAATTACGACTAGAGAGTGAACATTTAGTTCTTTCCTTTTGATGATTTTTTCAAGACTTTTTAGTATGAAAATAAACTTTTAAGTTAATTAATTTAATGTTTTTGGATTATCATGGTTCGTCGGTTTCAAGCTTGTCAGAAAAACAGCCGAAATTAGCAATGCCATGTATCTACAATACCATCCTCACTTTTTGTAATTCATTCATTATTTCACTACTGGCGTTTAGAATTGTTGGCCGCAAAAATATACGTGTTTATGAATGAATAGCCCTCTCTATATTTATTATTACTCTTAGGTTGCGATCGTTGTGTGGAACGCACCCGACTTGTGAATGTGATATGATGCATGTCAAATGTCAAACAAAATGTAATGTACCATATATAAATAAATTTATTTTTTAAGTATTTTGGCAGAAAATAAACAGTTTAAATAGAATGGGACCAACAAAGAGACTCAGAACATATGAAAGATCGAATACAAGTTTAGTTAATAATTCAGTTGAGGCTTTTAATGTGTTATTTGCTAAAAATATGACAAAGCGGTTACTTACGAAAAAGAAAAATAAGTTTTTAGTGAAGGACCTGCCTCGTAGAAATAAATGTGAATCTTTGCTGGGTAACGATTCGTTACAAATTTCCACCGATGATACTTTTGATAAATTGAAGCATAAAAAGCAACCTAATGAAGTACCTACTGTAAAAATTTCTTGTGATATATCAAATCCTGAAATTGTTGAAAATAATACTTTCAATAAATCTGTTCGCATAACGAGACAAACAAGCCATTTATCTTCATGTAGTTCCAGCTTGTTAAATACTAATGAAAAAACTGATTCTGTTGATAAAACTCATTTGAGGAGACTACTACAACCATCCATTGAAAAAATAGAAGAAAGCCTAGAAATTGAAAGAGCTCCAGCAAATCCTAATTTTTCACTCAGTTACATCAAAGTTCCTAAAGAAACATACATGTCCGCTGAAATATCTAACTTGGGGATTTCTGCAACTGACTTTATAAAAAATTTACAACAAGAGGTAGTAAATCATTGTAGTACACCCATAGTATCTTCGAAGAAGCAAAAAATTGTTAACAAGACAGTCTCCCCTATAAAGATTACTACATTGCTAAAGAAAACATTCCAAGATATAAATAAGTGGGATAGCGAATTCCCTTTAGAGAATCAGTCAGATAATTCAAAAAATATTTGTTTTAGTAGTTTTCTCAATGGCCTAAACAGTGATCCACAACAATCTTCTATTTGTAAAAATAATCAAAGCTCATATATACAAGACACATTGAACAATAAATCACCTAGGAGACAAAGCTTCATAACATTAAGACGAAGAAAAGTACTTAAATCATACAAAAAAGACAGTAAAAAGATCAATAGTGCCAAAAAAAATTTAACTGTGAGCCTAGAATCTTTTTCTAATTTTGAAATAAGGAGTCTTTCTAATCACCAACTATCCAATTTAAAAGATTCTTTGTTGTCTCATTTATCTTTAGTAAACTTGAAATCCAAGAGGAATATGTTTAAGCAAACAGACTGGTCCAATTGCAATTCATATAAAAAAATAAATGAAGAAACTGATGAATCTCTGTCTACATATGGAGCTGTGTCTCATCCAAATATAAATAAAGAATTAGTTATTAAAGTTCCTAAACTGACTTGTGATGATTTTGAAAATTTCCATTCTTCTCTTGTTAATTGTGAAAAGGCTGCAAGAAAAACAATTTCAGTGATGGAAAATAATAATATATCAAGACTTCAGACCAAAGAAGATATATTTGAACATTTCTACACTAGAAACATAAATCTAATGGGCACTAATAAGGAGTGTATCAAAAATAACAAAATTAAACTAAATATAACTATGGCAAAATCGGCAGAGAATATTTTTGAACAATTTTACAAAAGGAACCATAAATCACTCCAAAATCAACAATATTTCAATACCCAAGAGGAAACTGCGAAAAGTAAGGATATAGGAGTCAATATAAACAATGTGTCCACAATTAACTCTAAAAATGATATATTTTCAAACTTCAGTGAAAATACTTCAACACAAGAGAAACATTGTAATGTAAATGAACATAATGATTCAAAAGTAAATTTGGGAAAGGGGCACTCTAAAGACGATTTCGAAAATTTCTTTAAAAGTAATTTACAGTTGACTGGAAATGAAGAATATTTTTCAGACATAGAAGAAAACAAAGCTGAACACAAAGAGAGTAAAAAGTACACAACAAATTTATCAAATATACAATTAGAAGACACATTTGAACAGTATTACAAAACCAATTTGGACATATCTAACCTAAAAAATTCATGTACAAATATTAAGGAGAAAGATTACATTAAAGATTTAAAAGTAAAAGTAACAAACTTGTTAATAACACAACCAGAAGACACATTCGAAACATTTTATAAAAGTAATATTAATATTTCACAGAGTAACAATCCTTGCTCAAATCAGGAAGAAAAGGTAAAAAAAACTAGAGAGTTAATAGTAAATGTAACAAACTTGTTAATAACACAACCAGAGGACACATTTGAAACATTTTATGAAAGTAATATTAATATTACACAGAGTAAAGATTTTTGCTTAAATCAGGAAAAATATTTAGAAGTTAATTCAGCAGCTTTACGAGGATCTCAAGATACCTCAGATAATGTCTTTGATACAGATGATGAAATTTGTTCTCCAAATAAAAGACACAAAAAAGAGAAGGATATGAGAGAAACTTTAACAAACATATCCTGCAGTTCAGAGGACGTCTGTAAAACACCGGCTAAATATTGCAGTGCAAATTACAAAAAATACTCTTCAGAAGAAGATGATAATAGTACATGCAGTGAGGCAAAATCAAATTTTAGAGTAAATGTGCCAGAAAAACAAATCTGTGTGAACCTGGTAAGAAATGATTTTAGAGAACTTTTAAATGTTAAAGAATATTCTGCACTTATTACCGAAGAAGAAGCAGCCAAGGAGGTAATGCTTGAAACATCCAATACACAGCATTTTGAAATGTTTTATAAAGATAATTATGGAGTATATAATGTGCCAACACAGGTAAAAAATATTAATACTGAGAATAAATCTCTCCCCATTTATTCAGATACATTATGTTCTGAGCATGACAGTAATATTATAGAAAGTTCTATACTTGAAAGTGATTCATTGAAAAAAATTCCATCAACATCCAAATCAAAGGTCAATCGTAAAACCAGATTGAAAAATACAGCAATAAATTACAAATATGTTGAACAAAAGACTGAACATACATCATATATTAGTAATTCAAATATGAATAGTACTAAAAAAATAATGCACATAACAGCTGACAGTGTGTTTGATAATAACTATCAAGTACTGGAACAGGATACAAGTTTGGAAAATAACAATATCATGATAAAACAAGAACAAAATAATAGTACAAATAGTATACAATATGTAGGTGATATAAACCCCATTAACTCTCAATTGGTAGGGAAGAAATTAAATTCTGATAACAATGGTAAACATTTAAAAAGTATTAAGAGAAGTGTGAAAACTTCTAAAAAAACTGATTTCAGTGTCAGTAATAGAAATAGTAAAAAAAATTCAAATTTACATTCTCAAACTGATTCCAAGGACATTCTAAACATTTCTACGTCAGACAGTGATTGTATTTTTGTAAAAGAATGTTCTAATAATTATGTTCTAAATGATTCTGTGAGGGAGGTCGACCAAGATACATTGAATTGTGACAGATCACCAAAAAGTATTTTGCTTAAAGCTGGAAAACATTGGAGAAGGTCACTGTCTATATATAAGACATCTAGTTCATTTCCTAAAGAAGATTCCTCTAGTTTACTTGCAAGTAAGCACATTTTTTATAGCCAATGTACTTTTATGGGCAATTAGTCAACACATTTGTTTTAGGAAAAACGTGTCATAATAGTAAATTATCCAGATTAACAAGTCAAAGGATCACTACTAGACTTTCTGTAAGATTTGTTCCCATAAAGCCAGTTCGGGAATTACAAGACGAATACTATGGAACTACAATTTTAGAAGACTATGCACTGAATACCAGTGAGTACTTTTTTTGTAAATAATATTTTTAACATAAACTTTAAATTTTAAAGTAAGGATAAACCGAGGGGGTGACCACTCAGTCAGAAAATGTACATGTATTGCCAAAATGATGCGATTTCCTGGTAATCACTGGATTTTCAGCAATTGTCAAAAACTGCCTTAGAAATCGTGATGATTTACAAAGATTGCTAAGGATTGCCGTGGAAATCACTTTGATTTTCTAGGACTGCCAATGACTGCACTGGAAATAGCATTGATTTCTGCGATTGCGTGATGATATTATTCACTTTGATCTTTCAATATTACAAAATTTTGGAGATCGACCTCTGGGTACCGAAACTAATATACCTACAGTGTGGTTCTCTTAGTATGCAACATAGAGGATTTTTTTATTACAATTCCTATTCCAATGGGAACAGTGTCAAAAGTTAGTACATGTCTGATCATCTTATCAGCGGTACATAGAATGATTGCAAGTTGAACAACCTACAGGGTAGGCCAAAAATACGAAAATTCTTCAAGAGTAAAGTACCATGATTCGAATGAATTTTGAAAAATGGCATAAATAAAAGTTGTTTGGAATTAACAGATAATTTTAAACACAAAGTCATAGCCTCCTTTTCGGAAAATGAAAATTTATCAGAAAATTTTGAAACGTCTTCGTATAGTGCGTTTTTTTGATGTTCCGCATATACTTGTGTTGAAATTAACTAAAAACAAACAAGTTATTTTGCTAGGTGGTAGGTCCTTATAATCTACAGAGATTTTTTTTTACAATTAAATATGTTATTACTATTTGCAGACGTACTTGCCACAGTAATACCATTCAAATTTTCAAAACCAATTTCCTCGATGCTATTTTTCATATTTTTTAAATAAAGGTACTTTACTCTTGAACCGAGTGAACGATTTTCGTATTTTTGGCCCTGTAGGCTGTTTGACCTGCAGTCATTCTAAGTACCGCTGATATGGTTATCAGACATGTAGTAATTTTTGACAGTATTCCCATTTGGATAGACTTGTAATAAAAAAAGGTCCATATGTTACATACTTAGTGGACCACATGGTACCTATATTGCAAAAAAAGAGAGCTATATCCATGGTTATTTCAAATTGTTTGTTTAGGTCTGGTTCGGTGGAGATGATTTGTTCCATAGTTTCACAAATCTGAAAGTACGATGTTATTTTGGTTTGGCTTTCATCAAATTCTAATCTTCTTGTTGTTGCGATTCTATCCCTTCGACTAACATTGACTTTTGCTGTTGTATCTGGGGCAGAAGTTCTATCAGCTGGTGAATTTTCAACGGCCTCCTCACTGAAAGAAAAATTTTCTGGGGGAATCTTGGCTGGAAGTTATACGATCTTTATTAATCAATATATCGGAATATGCCTCGGAATATGCACTCGTTGAAGGTTGATTTAAATCAGATTTTTCAAGATGTGTCATTTCTATAAGATTTTCTGCAGCAGTTTCAGATGAACTTTGGCTTTGGTCGAGACTTTTGTTATTCAAATCATCGGTACTCATATTTCCTGTTTTCAAAAACAAAAGCATTGAATTTTTTCCGATGATGATTTTGATTTTTGTAGTATCAAAGACCGAGAATTTTTTGTTTAGTGAGTTTTGAAATGCCTATTCACGTTTGAGAGTATCCATTTTTTTCCATTATTTTGTACTTTACTGTATGCTTTGGATACAAAATTGCACTTAGTACATTTAACCAGAACACATTCTTCTTTTAACTTCTACTTCAAGTTTATCAAATTCCTTCAACCCGTCACTTTTCCTGTTTTTCATCTTCCAGACTATTCAAATATTTATGCTATTACTACAAGTTTTCTCTCTTGAGTCATTCAGAGATGAAATTGCATTATCATTGCTAGAAGAATTTTCGTCTACTAATGAGTTTTCTTTTTCCGTGGCAGTAGTTGGCATTGAAGAACATTCTTTTAGATCTTTTTTGTATTCTAGGCGACACTCCAAATCTTCTCCGATTTTGCGAATATGCTTTACAGTGTTCTACGATTTTGTTGAGTAGTTTTCGATGCCAATCAACTATTTAGAACAGTGATGTATTTCAATAATATATTCCAAAAAAATCTAACTTCTCTTGATCCGTGAACAATTCAACAAGGTCAGTTTTTGCATAGACTTCAAGCCTAGCAAAATCTTTCTCCTCGAACATCGACAAAGCAGTGTAGTTGTCAAAGCCCGCATATTGAAGAAGATCCAATAAATACTGGGGAAGCTCGACTGACGTGTCCAATCCAATGTCAGACAAAACATTTCCTGGAGTTGAGGCTTGCATTGAATTATCCATTCCTAATGGAGAAATATGCTTAGAGATGAGTTATTTCGATAGATTGTTTGCCAATAATGTTATAGATTCAGACTATTTGACCTACTGTATAATCGAAATTTGAATCGAAATTTCGAAATTCATACAGTTTTATCAATAAAAAAACACGTCATTGTCATTTTTCAAATTGAAAAAAGCATTACTTTCAATGTATACACATTTTTTCGATCATTTTTTTCACAAAAACAGCCAATGCGGTTTATTAAAAATTTTCACGTACATACGTACGACAGTAAACTTTGGATTTTGTATGACCGAAGTCATTTTTGCTTAAAAGATGCAGTTTGTCCAGCTCTACAATAAATAAAAAATCTGAGCCAGATTGCACGAATAATAAACTTTTTTCAGTACTACAACCCGAAAACAAATGGGCACACTGTCTGTGTCACGGTGAAGTTGAAAACGGCCTTTTTTATTAAGAATCTAAAATTTGTCAGAGATTTTTTTTCAGGAAGCTTCCTCGCCTCTGAATTTTAATTATTGTTCATAACTGTAATTGGATCATGCAGTATTTGATGGATTGTTGGGTATATTTCTTCATTTTAGACCTTTACATCAAGGTACATATTTTGGCTGTAACATGAAATCCCAAGTAACATTAATAAGAATTGACATCAAGAAGAAAAACGGTTTCAGCGTAAAAACAGTGAAAAGTGTAAGCTGAAGAAACAGACCTCTTATTTATGCCCTGGTGTAAAAGAAAAATCAGCGTGAAAATATATTATAACTTCATGGGGCAAAAAACAAGATCACGACTTCAAAGAAATAATAGAAATATTGAAATGTTTCCTAGTGTGACCAAAAATAACTAGTAAAGTCAATATTAAGATAAATCTTTACTTACCAATAACTGGACAATCCTATTCTCAGTTGCTGATATTCTCAAGTTGCTGATATTCAAACACTCTAAATTATTGAAAATTATATGATTTCTGCTGAAAAAATGTAATCACCAACAAGTCTACGCACGTTCGCAACTATTTACACAGCGCTAATTACGAAAACATGTTAATAGAGAGATATTGCTTGGTAAAAAATGCTTTGCGGTATTTTGACGTTTATTGAATGCGCGATTCACTTCTTTACGTCTCTAACGCTAATAACGTTAGCGCTTCGTGTAATTTACGGTTATGTACCGTAGTGCGTTATTGTAAATACCGCACAAAATTGTCCTGCGCAGTCCTCAAAACAAAACGTATCGGTTTTCTAATGTTAGGTTTTTGTTCATCATCGCGTTTAGATGATGTTTAGTATGTGTTATGCAACTCTCTTTAAAAGTATGCAAATTCCAGTAACTCCTAAAAGTACCAATAAAATATGTAAAGGAGATAAAGCAATGTGCATACTTACTTTTATATCTTATAATACTAACACTAAACTATAACAGAACTACGAGTGAAAGTATAAATTGTTTCAGCGATTCCAAGAGCCTCAGTCAACTTAGAAATACCTTCCCTTTTAAACATAAAATTGTTTTTTACATTATCTTCTTGCGTATTATCAAAATCAAATACAATCATAGGGCCTTGGGTATATTCTATTTGGTTTTGCTCCACTCCTTTTATATTATGCAAAATCACATATTCAATAGCATTTTCACTAGCTCCAGCTAAGAATTTCACCCATTCTTAAATATATTTCATTTTATCAAGTATGCAAATAGTAAGTTTATTTGGTTTTAACTTTAAAAAAATTATACGTACACAAAAAAGACAGGTTATGTTACTTCCTTCTTAACGCAGCACTACGTTATTAAATAACCGTGATGGCAATAGCTCTTATTTCCTAATCTATTTTAGGTAGAGCTTTATTAAAATAGCGCAACATTAATACCGCACCGTATGCGGTATTGCAATTGGAAATATCTCTCTAAGCCACGTGCTAAACCGTAAACCAGCTACGGCAGTGTTGCCAGAGCGATCTACTGAAATATCGCCACGAGCGGGTATGAAAAGGTCGCCACTTTGTGGCCACATCTTTCAAGTACATGGGAGAGTAAATATGTAAAATAAAACAATGTTTTTTACGGAACAAACGAAAACAAATTTTATTATCATACAATAAATATAAAAAAGAAAATAAATACATTCCTAATTTTGGCAAAATAACAAATAAAACAAAGTCTATTACTCACAACAACAAAAAATAAATAAAAATAATATAAAAAAATACAAAATACAAGAAAAACAAAACATTCAGTTTGATTCACTATCGGAATCTGAACATAATTTTACATCATCTTTTGAACTTTTATATATATTGCCCATTCGTGAAAAATGTTTATCGCTAAAATTATATGTCGTACAACAGTCTTTGTTTTGTTTTAAATCCAATTTGATTCTCAATAGATCGCTTAACATTTGAGCACTCATTTTGTTTCGTTTTTTTGTTTTAATGTCCAGCATGTTAGAAAACACCCTTTCTACATCTCATTTCCATGCGGTATGATTAAAATAGCATTAACAATTTTAGCTATATTTAAAAGTAATAATGTGCCATTAAAATTTTTTGTTTCTTCTAAATCGGTCCAAAAAGAAACCACCGATTTCTGTTCCCACATCTTTTTTTCTTCAGAAGAAAAATAATGCTGAATTTTTAAAATTTCAGAAAATGCCAAATTGTCATCGCCAATATGTTTAAAAAATTTTAAAACCATTTTTATATTTTTGACAGAATTTTCATTAAATTTATAATTAAAAATATTAGTTGGTTCAACAAAATCTAATAATCCATCCATGTTTCTTTTACGGGAAATCTTCTAACAGAATCAGTGGCGGCTTTTTGATAGAAACTAAGACTCCTAAATTTAAATTGCTGAACATCGCCGTTATCCAGGCTACCAAATAAAGCAGTTGTTTGCTCACGAGTCCAAACTGAATTTCTTCAAGAGGTAACAAACTGTGGGGATGTTCAAAATTTAAAGTAAAAAGAGAATTGTCTGAAAGTAATTCTGGTTTGATGAAATTACTGCCTAATAAACCGTTTACTCTCTTTACTGATAATTGGAAAAATTAAATTCATTGAAGAGTGGTAAGATAAAACGAAGAAATTCAAAGTAGGCTTTTACGAATGGATTTTGAAATTCATTGTAAATGATTTGGGCAGTGGAATTTTTATCTTCAAAACAGGCTACTTTAAATAATTCCGCTAAAACATCCCATTGCTTAAGAACTCTTTCGACGCATTTAGAAAGCGATAGCCAACGTTTTTTTGCCGGAGCTAAGATCTTGTTTTTCCTTTCTAAAAAAATTTTCGAATTCCTCTAAAATAGACTGACGTTTGGGAGATCGGGAAAAATATGCGTAGATATTTTGTAAGAGGGATTCAATATTTGAAGGCAGTACTTCAGAAGCTGCAGATGCTACAAGGTGAGCACTGTGACATATACAACCACTGACAACGATATTCTTGTTCTTATTGAGTAAATGGGTTTTAAAAGATTCCTTTACACCCATCATGACACTGGCATTGTCAGAACAATAACCAACAATGTTTTCATATTTTAAATTGAAATTATTTACAGCTTTGTTAAACAGCAAAAATAAACCTTTGGCAGTCCCTTCATCACCACCTATTTTTATACAATCTAAAATTTGTGTTGTTAAACCTTGGCTACCGTTAATAAATCTTACAAGTATGCACAACACCCTAGTGTTGGAGACTTAATTTTACTTTTCCACTTAAAGAAGAATCTTTAAAAACACTTTTTGAAATATTTACAATATGTTGTACCGAATTGAAGCTAAAATTATGACTGACAACTAACAATGTGTACTTTAAATCAGCAATCATAATGTCCTTTGTTATAATTTGTTGTTTAAATAGTACATTTAAAGTTTTTGTATTGGCTATTTTTTGGGAGTTTATTTTGTGTTTATTTGTATTCGCATGTTTTATTAAGTCCGATTTTTTTGCTGATAGAGAAACGTTACAACATTTGCATTTAGGTTTTCCATCGCATTCCATTAACCATCCCTCAAATAATGGCTCATCCAACCATTTAACTGAAAAACTTCGTTTTTTCACAATATGTGCTCTTTTTGATTAGGGAGTCTCAATTTCGTCAGAACTACTGCTACTAGTATTTTTTTTGTTTCATCTTAAAGAAAAATTTTAAAAATAAATACCAATAATATCAAATAAACTGAGCAAATAACTTACCAGTCCTAGAAGTTGACGCAAGACTAAAGTATTTGGTAATTTCACTCATATTAACCAAGGAAATATCGGAAATTAAAATAAAATATACAAATTCAACTCAATTCACATAACGTCATGCGTCACTGGCCTTACACACAAGTAGCGAAACAAAGTAAATTGACAAATTTTACTATCACAATCAATAAAGTTAATCATAAACGTGCTGAACGTTGACTAGTCGACTAAAATTGCCCAACGCCCTCCAGCCGCTATTAAAAGCATCACGGGGATTCCCCGAGATTTCGCAACGCAAATTACGCAAACAGAATAATTTAAAATGGGACTCGCGACGGTGCCATATTTAGTTGCCTTTAGCTATTATTTATTTTGGCATTCCTTAAAAATATTATTGCGACTTCTGGCGATTAATATTAAATTGTTTAAGCGACTGTTATCGATATTAATTAGGTCAACACTGGGTGTTTTTCTGACACTACTGAAAAATAGAATTATTGAAGGTAAGTAATGTCCTAAAAGTCGCCAAAAACGGTCACTTTTTAAAAAATCGCCGCCACGCTCGAAACATCGTAAAAAGTAGTCATTTTGGCGACAAGTCGCCACAAATGGCAACACTGATGCAACACGCAACTGCATGAAATTTGAAGTTCTGCCTCTCTGTATGAGACTTCCGGGAGTCCCACATTGACTACCGAGATTGCCGCGACTCCCTGGTGATTTTCGAAATTGCCACAATAATTGCCGCGATTTCCACAGTATCAATGGGATTTCTAGCGATTTCTCAATGATTGCCAATGATTTCCAACAAAATGTACATGTATTGCCAAGAGTGGTCACCCCCTCGGGATAAACAATATTCTTTTGATAATTTTTGGATTTATTTTTATTAGGACAATTGAGCAAGTACATTCAATAAATTTGCATCTTTTTAGAGGTCACTTTAAGTTAGTATATATCAAGAAAATTTGTATTTGATCTCTTTATGACTAAACCACACAATTTGGAGAATGACTGAAAGTAATACCACTAGAAGTTAAATTATTTCAAGAAATTTTTCGAGCTCATGAATTTTTTAAAAGTGTTCAAGAGCGGGTAAAAATTTCTGGATTTAATTTAAACCCGTGTGGTATTCGGTAAGAAAATTCCACACCAAATTAACCAACTTACTTTAGTTACACAAAATAATGAAAAATAAGTCGATAATAGCTCAATTTCTCAGTTTTTTACAAATTAATTTTACTAAAGTTGGTAGAAATATATTTTCTTACAAAAACTCCAAGTACTATTTAGTTTCAATGATATTTGCTCACATAATATTAGGTTAAATAAAATATAATTAAATGATTTTAGTTAAATAAAATAATAAAAAATATAGCGATAGTAGCTCAATCTCTCAGTTTTTTACATATTCATTTAGCTAAAGTTGGTAGAAATATATTTTCGTACAAGGAACTTTTTTACCTATAAAAGTCAAAAAATTTCCTTTATAATTTCATGCTCTTTACCACAAGGAGGAGAAACATTTCCGGGAATTTTTTTAGTTGCTATGGTAGTGATACAAAATATTGTTACGAACTCGCGTGAAGAAACTTGCTATGCCTAAGATAGCGAGTATCCAGTTGGATTGGCGAGCCATCAGGAGCATGGTAGAGGTTATCTTCCAAAATACCGGTGTCCAGATATTAATTTGCAGCTACAACCCCCGTTATCAGTATCCGATGAAGACGGTGCCCTGTTATTTCCATAAGATCGGAAAATGTAGAAATGGAGTCAGTTGTCGATTCAAACATCCAGTCTCGGCTACACAAAAGTTCCAGGAGGAACTTTCATTTAAGGAGGGAGTAATGTTACGAACTCGCACACCGAAGCAGATACTAAGTACGGTCCTTTAACGTTATGTTAACGGAGTTAAAAAAATGGCGAGCGCGCCGAATTCTGAGAAGGTCTATTGGGATTTATTGTGACAGTTTTTATAGACATGTTCGCGGAAGGTCTTTTAAGGATTGAGCCGGCAATCGAGAAATATCGCGAAAGGCATTTGTTTTGTGTAAGCCGCAGTCCAGAATTCTCTAGTAAAAAAGGAACTAGTGTATTAAAAGGACCGATCAGCGGACCAGGGCAGTTGATAAAGTGATCTTGACAAATAAACAGTAAATAAGTGAATATAAAAGCGTTGATATAAATTAATAATTAAGTTTGTGTGCATATAAATTAAATTTAAGTGATTAGTTAAGTACATATAAATTAGGTGTTAGTGAGTTAGTATTTAAATAAATTAGTAAGTAGCTATACCGTGTGTTTAAAATTTATTCCACCCGTTTATTGTTTAAATAAATAACAAAAACATTACAATATACGCTTTTAATTGGTTGAAAATGTTGGTGTGGAATTTTCATAGAAATTTAATTTGCAAATTAAAACTTTTTTCCGCTATTAGCTATGACAATACATTATTGCGTCTCCTAGCCAACTGAGAAGTTGAATTTCTCTAGTATTGGTCAATAATTTTTTCTATTATTAACGTAGGTTAATGGACAAATTCAAATGTGAGAATCCAGGGATAGTAGTTTAACAAAAACTACTTGTGCAACATAATTTTGTGTATACCCTGGAGATTGTCTCTAATGTATTTGCTGCTTGAAATTACTGAATACCATAAAATTATTTAAATAAAAAAGCCATTAGTTTAAAATGCGGGCTCAACCAATAATGACTGATGACATCCGGTAACAGTGATGACAACCTAGGGAATTCTTCCCTAGTTCTACGGTTTTTTTGGTGCAATAGGGCAAAGGGAATTTCATCTATTATATAGGAAATTTTCAACTGTTCGAACTAAATCGATCTGTTTTTAGTTCAAATAATCCAATTTTAGCACGAAATTTCAAATTAAATAGTCTTAACGATAAAATTCTATTAAACTTGTACCCTAGATTAAGGTTCAGTGTTAGTACCACACAAAAAATTGGTTCCTAATGCGCTGACATGACCTACATCTAAGTGTAGTCCAGGCTTAGTCAGACACTAAATGCTGTGTTCAATTCGTCTTTATAATGGAAGTTGCTGCACAAATTTTTCACTAAATAAAAATCATTTTAGTATAATGAAAAAGGAAAACCTTTAGAAAAAAGATTAATTTTTAAATTTATACTTTTTTACATTCAGTAACTTTTATTTTTGTTAACTACCTTTTGTAACAATCTTACGATTAGATATGTATTGCTACACCGTTTTTCGTATCCGTTTCATGTATAATTCCTAAACTATTGTCTTTTGATATTGATGTATGTAGGTACATCAAAGTCAAGGATATTTGAACTCAAGAATAGTTCGATCCCTATGATGCAATGTTAGTGCTCACTGTGACATAAGAGGGCGACCTACTTGTGTATCTCACCCATGCGGCAGTGATGTGTCTTGGTGGTGTTTAGCGTGTTTTGGCTTCAGCTTATCTTTCATCACTTTGTTAAGTATTTTTTGGTGACTTTCGAGGGCGTTTGTGACTAAATTAGAATTATATTTTGTTTAAATTGTAAATCCAAAGACTAATCGATGATCGTATTTGTGTAATTTATAAAGAATACTTTGTTGATCACAGGAGACATGCCGGGTTGCAGATGTGCAATAACAACCTAGTTTCACTAAAGCTAGAGGCGAAAACATAATTTATCATAAATTTCCCAAAGAAACGAAACTAGTTTCCAAAACTGTAAAAAGTGAATGGGTATGACGATGCAGAAGAGCAGGCAAGTGGAACCCTAACACTAGTCAAATCTGTTCTGTACATTTTTGTGATAATGACTACGAAAGAGACCTGCATAATGAATTATTGGGTAAATTAAATTTACTATTTCGGCCCCTACTCTGTGGAATCTACTCATATTACCTTTTAAATGAAACTAACTGTTTCTAAATCATTCCACAATATATTGAAAAAATGATAAAAATTCTAAAAAATTGATAATTGCTTGGATATTACTACCCTTGTAATGTTGAAACAATTGTCAATTTTTTAGAATTTTTTCAATATATTGTGAAATTATTTATAAACAGCTAGTTTCATTTAAAAAATAAATTATTAGGTAAATAAGTGGAAACAGTGATAGTTATTATATTATACACATCAAACTTATTATGATATAGTAATATTATTAAGGTCCGCCTGTTAGAAATTTTTTAAAGGAAACAGCTGTGTCTACGGTAAATTTACCCAAATCGGAATGCCATACTGGGAGTTCAGAGAGTCATCAAAGACTAGAAAAAATAAAAAAAGATAAATGGGCGTTCTTTAATAACAGGATCGGATCCATAGCCTTCTACTTATCAAACAGATGACACACCAGCAGAAAATTCATCAGGCAGTCTCACTGACTATCTAGTAAAAGACAATGAATTACTTAGTATACATAATAAGATCGAGATAGATTATCCAAACTTTAAACAAGGTTGTATAAGAAAAATTAAATCTTTTAATGATCAGTTAAATTATTACAAGAAGAAATTATGAAATTGAGTAAAACTGAAAAATAAGATAGAGCTACCAATTTATTGAAGACATTTTATACAGAAAATCAGATAAATTTACTTTTAAACAAAAGCATTCACTATTTGCTATTATAGCAAGAAGTTATTTGTATTTGAGAAACAAATTAAAATATACTCTGCCTGGACTATTTACTCTCGGAAAGTGGGCTACAAGAATAACTATGAGCTAATGTGTATTAAAGGATGTTTTTAAGTTTAGCTGGTGAAAATATGGCTAATTTTGAAAAACGGTAGTAATACTGTTCGATTATTAGAATTTATTTTTGTTTTTTTTTTAATTCATTTTGTCGAGCTCTTGGCAATACCGCAATAAGGTAGGTGAGATTGTTTTAAGTTCGACTATTTTCTTAATGCAATTATTATTATTGTCATTAAATCCCCAAACTACAGTCCATTCTCTCTCCTAAATTTATATGAGCAATACAATTTAATGAAGTAAAATCAACTCTGGAATATGACGTTGCTGAAGATGAAATAATGGGACCATATAATCAGTTACAGGTAGTCATGGTTCTTGACTTATTTTCTAATTATTGGAAACGACCAGTTGACCTAAAAATGACTAAAGAAATATTGATGAATGTGATAACAGAATTACACAATATTTCATACAACGTCGTCGCATGTGTGATTGTGGTGCAAGTAATGTCGGCTTATGGAAAGAACTAGGAGTAGACATAAATAATACAAGTTTTACGCATCCAGTAACAGAAAAGTCTGTATACATGTTTGCTGATGCTCCCTATTTGCGAAAATTGGTAAGAAACTGGTTACTCGACACAGGTTTTAACAAGGACAACAGTATTATCAATAAAAAACCACTTGAGAGCCTAATACAGTTCACAGACAATGAGGTAAAGGTTTGTTTTAAAAAATTTCAAGGAAACACATTGATTGTGAAAAAGCCCAAAGACAAAATGTGCGTACTGCTGCAGGACTTCTTTCGAACACTGTAGGTATTGCATTAATCAATAAATACTTTTTAATTAGTGACGTTTTTTACTTTTTCTCACATCCTTCCGTTAATCAAAATATTATCTAGAATAAACGGTTATCTTCATTTCACAATACCTCTATTATTTGTCTGTGGCCACAATGCATTGAAGCATGTTTTTGTAATGTTTTATCGCAGAGTGAGGTCGCCTGTCTACGTCACCGCGTCACATGACGTTGGCGAACTGATCTCCGCTCATCGAACAATCCTGAGTTCAAATATCCTTGCATAAAAGTGTGAATATTCAATGTGATTTTGACCTAAGGAATTGTAGGGATTTTTCCACATAAAAATTGGGAATTTTTGGCGAACTCAGTTGGCAACACTGTCCCGTAACCACAGTTTAAACAATAAACTGTGCCGTAACTACAACATGGCGATAATTAAAATGTTATTTGAAAATAAGTTAGTATAAAATATATGGTTTAACCACGGACTTAGGATCCATGGACTACTAATTGTATATTCGGTTTGACTCCTCTACTGTGGTCGCCATGTTGTGTTAATTTTAAGTTGGCCGGCCTGAGTCACGTGATTCGTACAGGACCGGTTTAAACAATAAATCAGAAATCATTTATAAGATAGGAAAATATGAAACGGTGAGTGAAAAAAGTATACCTACTTTATTATTTATACTAGCTACTGCGTATTGTGTATATCTACCTACGTTGGGATTATGGAAAACGTTTTCATACATTTTAAGAAGTGTTTATTTATAAATTATATTATTATATATTCTTATTCAAATTCAATTAATCAGGAAATAAATAAAATAACCGTTAATTTTAATTTAATTTAATCACGGTCAAGCCCAATTCACATTAATAAAATATGGAAATATAAAAAAATGCTACAATAACAAAAAACGAAAAATATGTAAAACTAGAACAAGATAGAACAATTGACACATGCATTAAACTTATCTATAAAACAAAAGGAAAAACCTAAAGTATAGTATAAATCACAAGAAAAAACAACACATCAAACCAGTAATAAAAGATGTACGCTCTAAAGTGGAAGCTCCATCAAATGTTTTTTAATCTTGAAAGTGGACACATCAAAAATTAAAATTCCATCGACAGAATTTGCTAATCTAAGTGTCCTAGGTAGAAAACTATTCATTGCATAGTTGTACCTATGAAATGCGACATGAAACGTTTGTACCTGCCTAGAAAGACGAGGAGGGACATCTAAATATATTATAGAGAGAAGCTTGGGACTATCACAAATACCATTTACTATGTTGAACAGCTGTATCAGATCCCTTTGCCTGCAGCGAACCTCCAGAGTAGGAATGTTTACAAAACGTTCTAAGAAATCATAACAAAGGTAAATGTGCATCTTAAAGGTAATGTATCTTAAAAAATGATGCTGAACAGTTTCATGTAATATAATGAGGAGACCATACTGGTAAACAATAATCAAGATACGTTCTGACCAGTGAGCAATATAGAGATCAAATAGCGGTGATGTTAGTAAAATCAGAAGTGGTTCTCTTTATAAAACCCAACATCTTCATAGATTTTTGAACAACAGCGGTAACATGAGACATATAATTTAGTGTGGAGTCCAATATAACACCAAAGTCCTTAGTTTGAGAAGCACATTTTAGAGTTTCATTATTAATATTGTAATCAAAAGCTATTGGGTGGTGTATTCCATGAAAACGCATTACATGACATTTGGATGCATTTAGATTCACACCATTAAGTGACACCAATTTGATAGACTATCTACATCAGATTGTAATATTAGAGCATCATCCATGCCACTAATAACACTAAAACATGTCAGGTGGTCATCAGCAAATAACAAGGCTTTGCTATCTTGAAAACAATGCATTATATCATTAATAAATATGTTAAATAATAATGGTCCTAAATGAGACCCTTGGGGAACTCCAGAGGTTACTGGAAACGTATGAGAATATTCATGAGTAACTCTGACCATTTGTAAACTATTCGTAAGATAATCACTTAGCCATTGTAATACAAGACTGCCAACACCATAATGAAAAAGTTTATGTAGCAAGAACTCATGATTAACCCTGTCAAAAGCTTTAGAGAAATCAGTGTACACAGAATCAATCTGCAGACTCCCTTCCAAACCAGCAGACAAAATGTCAACATATGTGAGTAAACCCAATTCTGCAGACCTTTTAGAAGTGAAGCCAAATTGTTGTGACGTCATAATACTCGAACAGTCATAGGTGAGACAATCTAAAATAATACTCTCTCAAAGACTTTGGGAATTATGCTAAGGATTGATATAGGACGATAGTTTGAGATGTCTGATTTGCTACCCAATTTATACACTGGAGTGACGTATAAAGTTTTCCAATGATCTGAAAATTCGCCTGTAACAAGAGACTTATATATGAAAGAGCGGACGAGATAAAAGGAAGCTAAATTCCCTAAGAATGGAAGGTATTCCGTCAGGACCGGGGCGTTTTTTATTATCAAGTTTAGATAACTTTGCATAGATGTTCGAAGCCAGAGGTTGATTTGAATAAACTGATGAGAAATGTTTAGCAAATAGATTTGCAATATCATTCCCGTTACCAGCAGTAAGGTCCCCAAGAGTCATTTCAGAAGGTATAGTGTTATTTACCCTCCTACTGTTTACAAACTTCAAAAAACTTAACATTATCTGTAACACAATTTTCAGTATATTTTACATAATTCCAGTAGCACTGTCGTGATAAAAGTTTACACTGAGCCCTTAATCTACTAAATTCCATTTAGTTTACAGGACACCTAGTAATTTTGTGAGCCACTTCTTTCTCGCACAAATGCCTCTTCAACTCCGGAGTATACCAACATGGAAACCTCTTCTTGCAAACCTTTTTTAGCGGAACAAAGCAATTTATTATAGTGTACATTATATCGTAAAATATGGACACCATCTCAGTCAATTAATTCCAAGGAAAGGTGCATTGCTTTATAATTTGCACGATTAAAATCGTAGTTTTCGCCTCCTGCTTGTTTTTCTGCAAATTTTTAGTTTGTTTCTGCATACTCTTAATTGCCTCTTCAAAAAGCGAATCTTCTCTCTCAATTTTACATTGGTATCTTCTGTGGAAGGTTTGCTGAAAATAGAACATTTCTTTAGACTGGTTAAACTTTGGTACTAAGGCATTATATAAATGCTACGTAAAATTTATGTAAATAAAATACATATTAAACTTTGATTTTAAAGAAAATTTGATATTAAACTTACCTATACGGATGAAAGAATTGTACCATCCGTACTATATCAGAAGAATGAGCAGATTGAGACGAGTCTGAATCACTCCGTTTTATTGGAGAAAGTTTTGTAGGAGATTTTGATGAACTACTTTGAGGTGAATCAACACTTTCCAGCTTGCTGCTACGATTAAAAAAATATTTTTTGATTCTTTGTGAGTACTAAGTGAAAATTAACATACCAAGTAGGTGAAGGTGAGCTAGGTAAATAACTTTTCTCCATGTGATCTACTTCAAAACATTGAGGTAGTTTTAGGGTTGGAATTTACTTTATTCTTAAACGTTTCCGTTCGCCTGCCACTTCAAAATTGTTTTGTACAAAATGTTCCGAGCACACCTTTTCATAGGCAATATTATAAGCTGGATATTTTCCAGGTGCTACCAACCAGGACCTTTTAAGCGTATTGTCACTGGGAAATCTACAAATTGGAGAAAAAGGAAAATGTAAATTAAGTTGCATACAAAAAAATCATATAACTTACTTATGAAATGTTACACCCTCTTTCAAACGAGAAATGTAAGTAGCGTTAGAGCAACCTCGTACAAAACAGGAAGGCATTTTAGCACAGATTGTAGCTAGTCTCCTAGAGTTCTAGATCTTACAAATAACACTATACTATTAACTACCTTACTAAAATAAACCTACTTATAAAATGTAATTAACCACTATTAATTTGTAATAAACAGGAATATAATCCAAAAGTTAACACACAAATATCAAACTTGCGCTTAACTCAATAAAATACAATACGAAAATTGCGAAATGTGACTTGATGCAACTCCTGACGCTGTCACAAATCAGTCAAATCGCATTGCAACAACGGAACAAAGGAAACAGAAATTGACAGAACGAAAATGTCGCGTCAGTTCATCCTGCTAAATTCTAATTGGTTAATTATTTCTATTATGCTGTCAATTATTTCCCGCAACCAACCAACGTTCCATCCTCAATATCAAGAACTGTAGCTTCTTAATACCAACTTAAAATTAGCACAACATGGCGGCCATGTGTAGGCAAAGTGAGGGGTCATTTCGGATGTATGGGAAACATATACTATTAGAAGTCCGTGGGTTTTACTCATATATGTAATCCTTGAGTATTAAATATATGGTTTTACTAGTGGAAATGTCAATCTGCATCAGACTACTTAGATTTTTGTTTTATTAGTGGGAAGGCGAATTTGCATTCCTGTGCTACTTGATTTTTACAAGATCATTTTTAATTTTTGCCCTAAATTTGGGTAGTAATGTAAAATATATATAAACCACGGAGGTGAGAGAGAGAAGTTCGAGTGTTGTTTGTTTTTGGGTTTATTAAGTTTTGTTGGGGTTGGATATTTAGAGAATTGTTATAGGATATTGTTCCTATCCAGGGCTGGTTTCGGGGTGTTTTTTGGTTGGTTTGTGTGCCGAGTATTGAGTTTGACTTGAGTTTAAGTGGTGGTCAAGTGGAAAAAAGTGTCTAGGATGTTTCGAGAAGAAAAGTGTATAGGAAGAATTTTGTTGAGATTTTTATGTTGAATTGAGAGTGGGCGAATGGTTTTTTGGTAGAAAATAACCGGAGAGAAAAAAAGGCAGGATCTGTTAGCAACGAGAATGGCCGATATGAGAGAAACGTGGTTTTAAAGGTACATAGGATGGGGCAATAAGAAGTGTCTAGTATAGATTCGATTTGTAGAAGACGAACCACGTTGTGTTGCGGATTGTTAGTGGTAGATGAGGTGGGTGTTTGAAATTTTTGAGAAGTTTATGGGAATTTGGGTGTCTCCGATGTCTCGTGAGTTAATAAGAAGGATTTTGTGAGTGGTTTTGTGGATTTTGAATTTTTATTTGTTTAGAAAATGACAACGAGTCATAGAAAGGTGTGTAGAAGTTGTCGGGTGATGGCGACTGGCTTTTTGAGCTCGAAGAGAGGAGTATACGTGAGTTAAGTGTATTTATTGTACTCGGTGAGGTGGTTGTGGTCATCATCATCAAGTAAATGTAATCGGGTACAGCTGTGGCTACATTATTCCCTATATCGGCGAATTCCCGTCGTGTGTAATGAATATAGATAGTTTCATTCTCCCCACGATAGTCTCGGTGGATATGATCTTGGTCAAAATAACAGCTGACTCAGGTCATGTTTATGTGCTAAATGTTTATGTTCCTCCATCTGCTAGTAGCGAAGTATACCTTAATCTTTTTGAATCAATTAGTAATACTTATCGAAAGTTTGCATAATAATAATTTACTCATTGTGGGTGACTTTAATATATCTTCTTATGCTACATATTTCCATAATAATTTAAGGAATGACATTGTTTCTGCTCTTGCCAATTTTCTCCCAATTTTTAATTTAACTCAATACAATACTATTGCGAACGACTTGGAACATATTCTCGAGCTTGTCCTCTATAATAATGACTGTTTTGTGGAAAGATCTATTCAAAATTTAGTTGCTCAAGATCGGTATCATCCTGTTTTAAATATTTCCTGTGAACTAAATTTTTGCCACACCTTAAAGCGAAATTTTCCAACAATATCTTGCAATGAATATAACTTCCGAAAAGCAAATTTTTACAATTGTATCAAAGTCTCTCTAATGTAGATTGGACTTTCCTTCAAACATTTGATAGATCCGATGATGCCTGCGTCTACTTTTACGGTAAGTTGTATAATGCATTTGATGAGTGTGTGCCAAGAGAAACAAAACAATATAAAAGAAAATATCCACCATAGTTTACCCGGGATATTATTAAAGACATTAAGCTGAAATCGAAATTAAATAACGAATGTAAAATCAACAATGATGTAAATACTCTTAACAAGTTTAAATATTTACGAGCAAAGGTGAAATCTGACATAGACAAGTCGTACAGGGATTATGCCGATTCAGCTGAGTCGAGTATGAAAGCAGACCCCAAAAAATTCTGGGCTTTTGTCAACAGCAAATATCTCTGATAGAATGACGTTTAACGGCCAAACGCTCGATACGCTTACCGATATACTTAATGGTTTTTCTGAATATTTTGCAAAATCTTTTTCAGTTAGTACAATGTGCGTTACCCAAGATGATTCAGTAACCTGACAGTTCCTGAATATCATGTCCTTCACTGAGGATGAAGTACTTATAGCTTTAAAACAAGTAAAAAATAAAATGAAACAGGACCAGACTCTGTCCCTGCTTTCATATTGAAGAATTGTGCGTTTGTACTTGCTCCGCCGTTAACATTACTGCTCAACACGTGCGTGAAGACGCACTGTACCGAATATGTGGAAATCGTCGAAGGTTAGACCTATCTACAAACATGGTGATAGAGTTAATATTAGCAACTATCGGCCAATCTCAATTATTTGTAATTTCTGTAAGGTATTCAAAATGTTATTGTAGAATGAAATGTATAGCCATTTATGCAACATAATAACCATAAAGCAACATGGTTTTGTAAAGGGTCGCTCAACTATCACCAATTTGGCAAATATAACCCAATTTATTGCTGAAAACATCGATGAGCAGACTGACGTTGTGTACACCGATTTCTCTAAAGCGTTCGATAGACTAGACCACGGAATTCTAGTGAGTAAATTATCTCGATATGGATTATCACCCTCTCTAATCAAATTATTCACCTCCTATCTAAACAACAGACACCAGTATGTCGTGTTTAATGGTTATAAGTTAGTTGAATACTTAGCAACATCTGGTGTTCCACAGGGAAGTAACCTGGGCCCCTTATTATTCAATGTCTTCATCAATGATATAGTTGACGATCTTGATGTCAACTGCTTACTATATGCTGATGACTTGAAATTATTCTGCCGGATTGGTGAAAGAAGCGATTGTGTCTCACTTTCAACTAACCTTCGACGTATTGAGACAATTGTCAATTTTTTAGAATTTTCAATAACTTTTATTATATTGTGGAATTAACTAGGATCCGTGAGTTTCATTTAAAAACACTAATATGAGCATATTCCACGAAGTAAGGGTCGAGACAGTTAATTTTTTAAGTAATAAATTGTCGTTGAATGCCTGTAAATGTAAGGTAATGACGTTTTCCTTAAAACCTGAGAAAATTATATATGGTTATGAACTCAACAATACTGTTCTTGAACGCACAGCGACATTTATTGACTTGGGTGTCACTTTTGATTCTAAACTTTCTTTTATACCTCATATTGAGGCTATATGCTCGTCTGCTAACAAAATGTATGGCTTCTTAGTTCGAAACTCGCGTGACTTCAATGATCAAGACACTTTAAATGCTTTATACTACGCCTATGTTAGGTCTAAAATTGAATACGCAGATGGTATTTGGAGTCCATTTTATGACATACACATTCAGAAACTTGAATTAGTTTAACGGAGGTTTTTAAAATTTCTTTCCTTTAAAATGGATGGCATTTACCCACTGGTAGAAGTTCGTACTGGTACACTTTAAACGAGGCATTGTGTGAATAACTTAAGTGCTCGTCGTGACTGTCACTTATTGATATTTCTGTTTAAAATCGTGATTAACAACATCAATGATACCAATATTCTTCTTAAACTCCAGTTCAATACTCCGAGAGTAGCTTCAAGAGCTGTTAATACGTTTTACCTTAATACCCCTCGAACAAATATTTTAAAGTTTTCGCCACTTCACAGGATGTGTTCGATATAGTAATCATGTAAGTTACCAGCTTGATATATTTCATTGTCGCATATCTGCGATTAAAGCATTCTTCTTTGATTGATGATATTATTCTTTGTAATCAATATAATTAAGTTCCTGTTCTGTAGTTGGGTTCGTCCTGTTTGAACAGTGTATTAATAAATAAATACATAAATAAATATAATAAATGTAATCGGGTACAGCTGCGGTGGCATTATTCCCTATATCGGTCTATTTGGCTAGCGAATAAATTCACCATACTACAGGGAAACCGCAGAAAACTTGTAACACCGATTTGGGGGGATCGCGCATTCAAGTTGAATTGTTTTCGCTCCTGTTGGGAGTGAAAGCGAAGTGAGCTCGCCTGCCTTTGTTTGTAATAGTGCAGTGTGTCGATAAATGGATGGAATTAGATGGCGAAGAGTGTCGGCTATATGATGTCCCTTGAGTTGGTAATGGCGTTCATGAGAGTGACTAGAATTTCAGTTATGATTTTCGTATCTGTCGAAAGATCGTAGGGAACTTCTGGCTTTTCCAGTGTGACTGGAGCGGTCTCTTGTGGGTTTTTCGGAGTGGCTAGCCTCTGGAAGCAGCGAGGGTGGAAGACGGGGTGAGGACCACCGTAATTTGTGCAGGTTGGAGTTTCGGGCTTGGGGCAATTTTCGGAGTGGTGGCCTCTTTGGCCGCAAGAAGGACAGATCGGTTTAGACCGACAAGAGTCCGGTTTTTGTGCAGCGATTGAAGTATTTAGGAACTGGGGGCTTACACTTATGTGGGAGACCATGAAATGAGAGGCCAGAGGTGAGGACCAGGTGTGGTAATGTGTTTCGGAGTGGGTTATGATGCGAAACATCCACGTTGACTTGTTCGTGGACTTGGCCGCAAGTTTTAACGAACGGAAATTGTTGATCATGAAGAATATCTTCGAATTCTTCGAAGGGGATCGTTGCGTCTACATTCCTGACGATTGAGAACGTGGGTTTGAGAGTTTTGGCTGGTCGGGGTGGACGTTCTGTGGAATGGAGGATGGTGATGTTGGAATCATCAGTCGAATTGTGGATTTCCTAGAGTAGGGTGGAAGGTGCAATTGGGTAAGAGGTTTCGAGGAGGGCGGTTCTTTTGTAGTTGGCTTTTAGGTAGGTAATTTGTCCATTTGGGAGTTCATAGGTGTTGTGAAGGTTGAAAAGGGATTTTTGAGAGGAATATTGAAGAGGAAGGTTTAGAGTTTGTGTTGTTGTAGGATTGTTGAGGGGGGTTGTTGTGTGATTGTTGCGGGGGTAGGAGTTGAAGTTGGTCGGGGTGGATTCACCCTCGTAGGGAGTTGAGGTTGTCGGGTGATTGAGTGTGTGGGAGATTGGGATCTTACAGAGGAAGCGTAAGACCTAGTTGGGGATATGAAGGAAGTGCGTTTGAATGTTCATTTTGAGGTTTGCGTAGAAGGCGTTGAGTTAGTGTTTGTTTTGTTTGAGGTGTGTTGTTGTGAGGGTGTTTTGGCTTTTGTTGGTTTCAGATGAGGGAATTCTTTCTCGGATTGGGCTGAGGCTTCTTGATTTTTGGGCGAATTGAGGTATTAGTTGTAGGCATTGAAGAATTCCTTGGTGTAGTCGGGGTGGTTGGGGTCGATTTGGTCGATAATTGATTGAACTTCGGGTTGTATTGAAAAGAGTTTTGCAGCTTTACTGCTGCGACGGTGCCTGGAGGACATTTTAGGGTTTGAATGAGAGTTATGAGTTGGGGGCGAAAGCTAATACCGACAGCGGACTCACTGCCGGAGGGAGCTGCCTCCCTAGTTAAAGGTTTCATGACATATTAGCTTTCAGGGATTTTATATTTACCTAGGTGCTAAATGTCCATCTTTCTTCTAGCGGGTGTAGCTTTTGTTGATTTGAAATCTAAAAAACAATGTTAATTTATTTTCATAAATAATATTTGTTTCTAGAGAAACAATTGTGTACACTTCCTAGTGTTTTTGGTGAACTGTCGAACTGATGAGTTCGGCAGAACATGCGGGTTGATTGGGCTTCGGCGTTGGCGTCGTCCACATTGATGGCGAAGTCGACTGTTATTTATTTGTATCAGTGACCAATTCTGCTATATCACCTTCCTCAAGCGATGAACTGGGACTACTCGAAAAAGTGAAATAACGGAGGTAAAAGGTGAAGACATTTATAGGCTACGCAATAATCTTGCTACTCACAGCAATCTTGGTGCTCCGTCAATAATAACAGTCTTCAGCACCTTGGTGTATCAGCGGCGTAACTACGGAGGTGGGTGGGGAGTATGAGAGGGATAGACCCCCCCGAACCCTACAAATTAAATAAAATCTCCAAAACATAATCACAGCAAGCCTACTTGATTGAAATGTACTAAAGGCTGGGAACTAGACTATAATTTTATAAGAAAAACAAAACTAAAATAAACGGTTTTAAAGATTAAAACTAACTTTTCCGCATCTGTGAGATTCTATCATAAAATTGTCACTTGTGTACACTTCGGGGGATAAATCGTGCTAACAAATCGAAATATCTCCAAAAAGGGCGAAAAATGTGACACTTCAGGTACATTAGCACCGGTTGTACTAGCTCTGGTGAGCTAAAAATCAATAAGGGTCATATATCAGAGGCCTTAAACAATATTCAATCATAAAATTGGTCACTTGTATAGACTCTGGAGACTGTATCGTGCTAACAAACTGAAAATACTTCAAAAATGACAAAAATTTGGTACTCCAAGTACCATAGCACCCGTTGTACTGGCTTTAGTGCTCTGAATATCAATAGGGTTCATCTTTAAGACGCCCTGAATAATATCCAATCATAAAATTGGTTACATGTATATACTGCGGAGGCAGTATCGTGTTAACAAACTGAAATGTCTCCAAAAATGACAAAAATGTAGTACTTAAAGTACTATAGCACCTGTTGTTCCGGCTCTGGTGAGCTGAAAATCAATAGGGTTCATCCGTGAGATGTGCTGAATGATATTCAATTATAAAATTGGTGACTTGTTGGACTCCAGAGGCTGTATCGTGCTAACAAACTGAAATTTCTCAAAAAATTACAAAAATGTCGTACTTCGAGTACCATAGCACCCGTTGTACTAGCTCTGATACGCTGAAAATCAATAGGGTTCATCTGTGTGATGTCCTGAACAATATTCCATCATAAAATTGGTGACTTATTGCACTCCGGAGGCTGTATCATGCTAATAAGACATGTAAGGAAAGTGATTGACGACAACGACGACATACACACAGGATTTTTTTTCTAATAACCGTTTTTTCGTGTTGTTGTTGATGGAAAACGTTCATGGTTCATCTGTGAGATGTCCTGAACAATATTCAATCATAAAATTGGTATTCGTGTTTTAAATGAAACGTTTCTAGCTAATTCCACAATATAATGAAAAATGTTGAAAATTCTAAAAAATTGACAATTGTTTCGATAACTGAATGTCATCGTCAGAATGACAGAAGTTACATTTCATTTGATGCCTACCTGATGTTTAGTAGTTATTTTTGGCTAGACCAAGAAGTGACCTACCTTGTGATTGACTTAATATATGTTAATAGAAAAAAGAAGAAGGTGTGATATTACAAATATTGAAGCGTAGATATTATTAGCCCTATGGTGATATTCTGGATATCATTTTACTTTTCCGCCCAACCTATCTAATATGCGAGAAAAGTATTGGTTTACCCCAAAAAAAGGTTGGAATTTTAAAATTTTTTTTTAGTTATTTTTACGTTTTTCATAATCAACAACACGAAAAATAAACGGTTTTAAGGATTAAAACTAACTTTTCCGCATGTGTGGCCCTGAACAATATTCTATCATAAAATTGTTACTTGTATACACTTCGGGGGATGTATCGTGCTAACAAACCGAAATTTCTCTAAAAATAACCAAAAATACAGTATATCTGGATTTATAGGACCCCCTGTACTCGCTCTAGTCAACTGAAAATCAATAGAGTACATCCGTGAGACACCTTGAACAATATTCCATCATAAAATTGATCAATCGTATACTCTCTGGAGGCTTTATCGTGCTAACAAACTGAAACTTCTCCAAAAATGACAAAAATATCGTACCTAAAGTACTGTAGCACCTGTTGTATTGGCTCCGGTGAGATGAAAATCAGTGAGATGCCCTGAATAATATTCAATCATAAAATTGGTGACTTGTTGAACTCCGGAGGCTGTATCGTGCTAACAAACTGAAATTTCTCAAAAAAATACAAAATGTCGTACTTCAAGTATCATAGCACTCGTGGTACTGGCTCTGGTGAACTGAAAATCAATAGGGTTCATCTGTGAGATGTCCTGAACAATATTCAATCATAAAATTGTTGACTTGTTGCACTCCGGAGGCTGTATCGTCCTAACAAGACATGTAACGAAAAGTGGCCGACGACAACGACGACATCGACGACGACGACAGCATACACACAGGATTTTTTTTCTAAAAACCGTTTTTTCGTGTCGTTGTTGATGGAAAACGTAAAAATAACTCAAAATTTTTTTTCAAAATTCCAACTTTTTTTGGGGTAAACCAATACTTTTCTCGCATATAGAAAGGTTGGGCGGAAAAGTAAAAGGTTTTTAGAAAAAAAATCCTGTGTGTATGTCGTCGTCGGCCACTTTTTCTTACATGTCTTGTTAGCACGATACAGCCTCCGGAGTGCAATAAGTCACCAATTTTATGATGAAATATTGTTCAGGACATCTCACAGATGAACCCTATTGATTTTCAGCTCACCAGAGCCAGTACAACGGGTGCTAGGGTACTTGAAGTACGACATTTTGTCATTTTTTGAGAATTTTCAGTTTGTTAGCACGATACAGCCTCCGGAGTTCAACAAGTCACCAATTTTATATTTGAATATTATTTTGGACATCTCACTGATGAACCCTATTGATTTTCAGCTCACCAGAGCCAATACAACAGTTGCTAGAGTACTTTAAGTACGATATTTTTGTAATTTTTGGAGAAGTTTCAGTTTGTTAGCACGATACAGCCTCCGGAGTATATACAAGTGACCAATTTTATGATTTAATATTATTCAGAGCGTATCAAAGATGGACCCTATCGATATTCAGCTCACTAAAGCCAGTACAACGTGTGCTATGGTACTTGTAGTACCAAATTTTTGTCATTTTTGGAGAATTTTCATTTTGTTAGCACAATACAGCCTCCAGAGAGTATACGATTGATCAATTTTATGATTGAATATTATTCAAGGTGTCTCACAGATGTACCCTATTGATTTTCAGTTGACTAGAGCGAGTACAGCGGGTCCTATAAATCCAGATATACTAAATTTTTGGTTATTTTTGGAGCAATTTCGGTTTGTTAGCACGATACATCCCCCGAAGTGTATACAAGTAACAATTTTATGATAGAATATTGTTTAGGGCCACAGAATCGGAAACGTTTGTTTTAATCTTTACAACCGTTTATTTCCAATGAAGATCAGTATAACTGTGCAATGATATAAAAAACCAGGAAAACTATATCTGCTGATCTTTACAATTATCACTTAAGAAGACAGTTCAATAGTGGAGAACTCCCTAGATTTATCTGTTCATTGGCGACTTCATATTGTGGGTTTCTTAAGTGTCTTCTAATTTCCAACTCTTCAAGGAAATCCAGCTCTTGTTTCTTATCAAAAATATGTAGTACTTCTAGTTCTGTGTTAGGTGTCAATGAATGGTTGGTGTTAAGTAGATGTTTTGCGTAATGGGATTTATCTGGTTGTTTTAATCTGTACGCTCGTAAGTGTTCACTGTATTGGATTTCAAAATTTCTAAGGGTCTGACCCAAATAGACAGCATTACATTCTGGATATTTGAGTTTATATATACCTGATTTCTTTAATGTTGGTATTTTTATTTTAACATTTAACAATTTTGTACTTACATTACTTTCTGTTTTAAAAGAAATTGTTGTATTCGTTGCTAAAGATATTATCTTTGAAATATTATTAGAAATATTTCCTGCATATGTGATGGTTTTATAAGTTTTTATTTCTTCAGTTTGTTTAGGAAATATTAGTTGTAATGCCACTTTTTCCTCTATTTTATTAATTAGTTTATTTATCATATGTAATGGATAACCGTTGGATGTTGCTATTTGTCTAATTGTATTAATCTCTCTATCAAAATTACATTTGTTCATAGGAACTGAAAATGCTCTATGTATCATTGAATTGTATGCCGCTAGTTTATGTGACATGGGGTGATTGGAACTATATGAAATTGTCACATCAGTGTGTGTTGGTTTTCGGTAAATTGCATAATCAAGTACATTATTAACTCTTTGAATTTTCAAATCAAGAAAATTGATTGAGTTATTTTCTTCAACTTCTAATGTAAATTTAATTTTTGGGTGTAAATTATTAATGTGGTTGAAAAATATATCTAATTGTCGTTCACTACCTATAAAACAAGCTAATATGCCATCTACATATCTATACCAAAATAAAACAGTTTTTGAAATATTACTTTCAAAGATTTCCCTTTCTAAACTGTCCATAAAAATGTTTGCCAAAATAGGTGATATAGGGCTTCCCATTGGTAAACCTTCATTTTGAATATATATGTTATTGTCAAAAGTGAAATAATTCTGATTAATACATACATCAAACAAATTAAGTACATCCGATATTATTCCTGGATTAATATTTTTATCTTTTAGTAATTTTCTTACAAGTCTTAGACATTCTTTATGAGGAATTTTAGTGAACATATTAGTAACGTCAAATGGCTTAGCGTTATCTTGTAATTTGAATGCTTTTAATTTTTTGATTAGTTCTATTGAATTTCTAATTGAGCATCCGTAACTATTGAGTATATTGTTAAGCTTCTTTGCCAATATATTATTAGGAGTATTAACATAAGAAACTACAGGTCTAATTAGTTTCGGTATTTTATGTAATTTTACGGTTCCATATAATTGTGGACTATGAGGATTCTCATTTATCGTGGACCTCTTTTCGTAATCACTTAAAAGATAATTTGAATTATTAACAATATCCCTTACATTATTAGAAAACTTCTTTGTTGGGTCTGCTCTAAGAACTTTTACATCGCTAGATTCTATAAAGTTATACATTTTTTAATTATAATTTTCAGTTGTCAATATGACAGTTGTGTTCCCCTTATCAGATTTTGTAACTGTTAGGTTATTATTTTCTACTTTCTTTTTTATTGCATTTAAAACTGTAATGTCATTTTTTGTTTGACGTTTAACTTTTGTAGGTTCAATATTTTTGATTAAATTGGCAATTTTTAATTTCTCATAAAGAAAATTATTTGAATTAGATTTTAAAGCTATTTCTGATTCTGTAGCTATAATTTGTTTAATATTATTCGTAAATTTTGGTGGTATGCTGTACTTTACACCTTTATTTAAAAATTCTATTTCACTATCTGTAAAATTAGTGTCTGAAAGGTTTTCAAATCGTGGTGCAAAGTGTGTTGGTATGTAGGTACTTACAGTGTCATGATATTTAGGGTATTGAATTCTATGTTGTGTGTGTTCAATTTTATGTAGCTTTTGTTCTTGTTTCTTAAATTTCTTGTGCTTCATCGTGCTGACACTTTCTCTGATTTTGTCATCTAAACAGTCATATTCTACTGGATGTAGTTTGAACGTGAGTTCTGAATGTAGAACTTTTATGTAGTTGTCAAAGGAGTCTCTATCTTAAACCATTTTTACACTCTTCTTTTATCCATACTCGTTGAGCACATTTTATTGCTTTTTGTGCTTGTGGTGTTTTAGTATGGAATTTTATATTCACATAATTTGGTATTACCTTTTTCGAAGGCATTCTTGGTTAAACCAAATGTTTTGTGATGCTTTGTAACGTTTTTGTATTCTGGTACAGTCGGGTCAAATCTTCTCTCGAAGATTTTTTAATGAAATTAACTGTCTCGACCCTTACTTCGTGGAATCTACTCATATTAGTGTTTTATATGAAACTCAACGTTTCTAGCTAATTACACAATATAATGAAAAATGTTGAAAATTCTAAAAAATTGACAATTGTTTCGATAACTGAATATCATCGTCAGAATGACAGAAGTTACATTTTATTTGATGCCTACCTGATGTTTAGTAGTTATTTTTGGCTAGACCAAGAAGTGACCTACCTTGTGATTGACAATATATGTTAATAGAAAAAAAAAGAAGATGTGATATTACAAATATTGATACTTAGATATTATTAGCCCTGTGGTGATATCCTGGATATCATTTTTCCAATTAAGATCAGTATAACTGTGCAATGATATAGAAAACCAGGAAAACTATATCTGCTGATCTTTACTATTATCACTTAAGAAGATAGTTTAATAATTTACACCCAAAAATTAAATTTACATTGGAAGTTGAAGAAAATAACCCAATCAATTTTCTTGATTTGAAAATTCAAAGAGGGAATAATGTACTTGATTATGCAATTTACCGAAAACCAACACACACTGATGTGACAATGCCATATAGTTCCAATCACCCCATGTCACATAAACTAGCAGCATACAATTCAATGATACATAGAGCATTTTTAGTTCCTATGAACAAATGTAATTTTGATAGAGAGATTAATACAATTAGACAAATAGCAACATCCAACGGTTATCCATTACATATGATAAATAAGCTAATTAATAAAAAAGAGGAAAAAGTGGCATTACAACTAATATTTCCTAAACAAACTGAAGAAATAAAAACTTATAAAACCATCACATATGCAGGAAATATTTCTAATAATATTTCAAAGATAATATCTTTAGCAACGAATACAACAATTTCTTTTAAAACAGAAAGTAACGTAAGTACAAAATTGTTAAATGTTAAAACTAAAATACCAACATTAAAGAAGTCAGGTATATAAACTCAAATGTCCAGAATGTAATGCTGTCTATTTGGGTCAGACCCTTAGAAATTTTGAAATCCGATACAGTGAACACTTACGAGCATACAGATTAAAACAACCAGATAAATCCCATTACGCAAAACATCTACTTGACACCAACCATTCATTGACACCTAACACAGAACTAGAAGTATTACATATTTGTGATAAGAAACAAGAACTGGATTTCCTTGAAGAGTTGGAAATTAGAAGACACTTAAGAAACCCACAATATGAAGTCGTCAATGAACAGATATATCTAGGGAGTTCTCCACTATTAAACTGTATTCTTAAGTGATAATTGTAAAGATCAGCAGATATAGTTTTCCTGGTTTCCTATATCATTGCACAGTTATACTGATCTTAATTGGAAAAATGATATCCAGGATATCACCATAGGGCTAATAATATCTAAGCTTCAATATTTGTAGTATCACATCTTCTTATTTTTTCTATTAACATATTTATGTTAAGTCAATCACAAGGTAGGTCACTTCTTGGTCTATACAAAAATAACTACTAAACATCAGGTAGGCATCAAATGAAATGTAACTTCTGTCATTCTGACGATGACATTCAGTTATCGAAACAATTGTCAATTTTTTAGAATTTTCAACATTTTTCATTAAATTGTGGAATTAGCTAGAAACGTTGAGTTTCATTTAAAACACTAATACCAATTTTATGATTGAATATTGTTCAGGACATCTCACAGATGAACCCTATTGATTTTCAGCTTATCAGAGCCAGTACAACGGGTGCTATGGTACTTGAAGTACGACATTTTTGTAATTTTAAAAAAATTCCCGTGCCCAGATCTCCGGTAGTTCATCCCCCCCAGAACTTCATCCTAGGTACCTACGCCTCTAATGTATACTATTACCTACTCCCATTTTCGTCTTGAAAAAATCCTATTTATTTGACAACATCGACTTTTATACAACACTATTAGCAAAGTAAACTTTGCTATTAGAATTCTCTCATGATTGCCTTTTTTCTTTTCCATGTTATGTGTTTGAAATTATTCAGTTAGTAAAAATAATCAAGAGTACGGTTATGTTTTATTTAAAAATGAATCATGCTGAATGGGAATCGATTAGTCATCAGTTTTATCATGAATATTGTGAAATTTTAGGTCAATTAGATAAACCCAGTGTTTTTATCTAATGAGCAAGACAGGTAGAATTTCTGGCTAATTAATGTTGTGAACCAGAAAAAGATGAAATGGTAGTCCTTGACGTAAAGTTGACTTAAGTGCTGGCCGAAATGTATCGATAGTTAGATTTATAGATGACATATGGTAAATATGACCAAATTGCTGGGAGATTTATGTCTAAAAACTATAACATTGCTTTGTTATACTTTTAGAAAACAACAGTTATTAGATAATTGTTCTCAAATACATTAGATATAATTTTGGATTTCAAGTGTTGAAAGAGCTGTTAAATTGAAGTTAACAACTAAATACAAGTTTGTGCTTACATGGCTCCAATATGAAGAAGCTCAATCTACACTTTGATTGAACTGAATATCTTGGTTCATCAATCAATATTGAATGTCATTTTTGTTTTCTGTTATAATGTTTTACGTGGATGACATAAATTATTGTATGGGACATTGTCCATAATAATTATTGATGGTTTAGTAAGGTTTAACCCATATTCGTGTTTTTAAATGAAACTCAAGGTCTCTAGTTAATTCCACAATATAATACAAGTTATTGAAAATTCTAAAAAATTGACAAATGTTTCGATAAATCAATATCATCGATGATATTGATTTATCGAAACAATTGTCAATTTTTTAGAATTTTCAATAACTTGTATTATATTGTGGAATTAACTAGAGACCTTGAGTTTCATTTAAAAACACTAATATGAGCATATTCCACGAAGTAAGGGTCGAGACAGTCAAGGTTTAACCCCTTAATGCACTCAGCCGAGTTAACTCGGGATAGCTTGTCTGACTTTTTTCCGCGAACCCGAGTATATTCGGGCATCTTGGTATGTTTTTTATTCAGAAGTATCTCAACCGTATATATTAGATATAAGTTCGTAACGCATTCTCGCTCAACCGAGCTTCGCTGCAATTGGTTTCCCACCACTCTTCTGCTATTTCATGCTTTGGTGAAAGCAGCACATGGTAAAAATTCGAGTTTAGTATATTCGCAGCGTTTGCTGTTGTGTTTACATACTGTAATGTTTTTCTAATTTATTTAAACAATAAACGGGTGGGATAAATTTTAAACACACGATATGGCTACTTACTAATTTATTTAAACACTAACTCACTAACACCTAATTTATATGTACTTAACTAATCACTCAAATTTAATTTATATGCACACAAACTTAATTATTAATTTATATCAACACTTTTATATTCACTTATTTACTGTTATTTGTCAAGATCACATTATCAACTACCATGGCCCGCTGATCGGTCCCTTTTATATACTAGTGCTTTTTTTACTAGAGAATTCTGGACTGCGGCTTACACAAAACAAATGCCTTTCGCGATATTTCTCGATTGCCGGCTCAATCCTTAAAATACCTTCCGAGTACATGTCTATAAAAACGGTCACAATAAATCCCAATAGACCTTCTCAGAATTCGGCGCCCTCGCCATTTTTTTAACTCCGTTAACATAACGTTAAAGGACCGTACTTAGTATCTGCTTCGGTGTGCGAGTTCGTAACATTACCCCCTCCTTAAATGAAAGTTCCTCCTGGAACTTTTGTGTAGCCGAGACTGGATGTTTGAATCGGCAACTGACTCCATTTCTACACTTTCCGATCTTATGGAAATAACAGGGCACCGTCTTCATCGGATACTGATAACGGGGGTTGTAGCTCCAAATTAATATCTGGACACCGGTATCTTGGAAGATAACCTCTACCATGTTCCTGATGACTCGCTAATCCAACTGGTTACTCGCTATCTTAGGCATAGCAAGTTTCTTCACGCTAGATTCTAACACATGGTCTCGTAGGTTTCGAAGTGCTTCCCACACATCGCGGTAGGTAGATCGATCTTGAAAGTCATTTTTAGTTACCACATAGAAGACGTACCGCGAATTATGTTTCAGTTTCAGTCTCTTGCCAGGGTCTGGAATCTGGTCTTCAAGTTTTTCTAATTGCCCGAACTTCTTTCGAAAGACGGTTGCCAACCCTCGTGCGTTCTTGATACGGGCGGGGATGTTATATGCCAGTGAATAATCTTCCGGGAGAGTGAACAAATCTTGTTGTTGTTCTGAAGTGACTCCATATCTAGCTTTCCCGGTACCTCCATACGCGCCCATAAATTAATCTGAGGTAGGGTCAGACACATCTTGAATAAGGTTTACTCCTTCCTCTAGTTCACGGTCTCCTTCGAATGGGGCTAGTCGGTTTTGGTGAACTACTTTTGGTTTTCCGTTGAGTATCTTGCTTATGCGATATATAACATCATTGATCCTTTTCTTGATTAAGTATGGACCTTCCCAGGATTTTTGTAATTTTGGAGAAAATCCTTTTCTCCTCGTCGGGTTGTGTAACCATACTTTGTCTCCTTCTTTAAAACCGCCTTCTGTGGCCTGCGTGTCGTACCGACTTTTCATTCTGTCGCTGGCAACTTGAAGATTTGTTCGAACTAATTCATGAATATCGTCCAGCCTTCTTCTCAATTGGATCACGTAGTCTTCGCCTGCTAGATCTTCTCCTGGCCGACAGCCAAATTCCAGGTCACAAGGAAGCCTCATTTCACGTCCAAACAGGATTTTCGCCGGTGTTTCATCCGTGGACTCATTGACGGCGGATCGATGAGCCAATGCGAATAGGGAAATATACTGGTCCCAATTTATCTGATGGCTGGAAACTACTTTGGACAGGTATTTTCCAATAGTCCTGTTCATTCTCTCGACCATTCCATCTGACTGTGGATGTAATGCTGTTGTTCTGGTCTTCTTCATTCCCAGCTTCTCGCAAACCTCCTGGAATAGATGACTTTCGAAATTTCTTCCCTGGTCGGTGTGGACTTCCAAGGGCACTCCATATCGGCTGATAAATTCTTTCACCAATACATCCGCAACAGTTGTGGCCTATTGGTTTGGGATAGCGTAAACTTCCACCCACTTTGTGAAATAATCCATTACAACCAGTATGTATTTGCCACCATTTTCTGTCGTTGGAAATGGCCCAGCGATATCTAAAGCAATCATTTCGAAAGGGCTTCCAACATTGTACTGTTTCATAGGTGCCTTTCTCTTGCGATGTGGTCCATTACTCGTAGCACAAGTCGTACATTTCTTACACCAGTCCTTCACATCGTCGGAGCTGTTCATCCAATAAAACCTTTCACGAACTCGCTGAAGGGTTTTCTTCACTCCCAGATGACCTCCCGATGGACTGTCGTGTAACTTCTTCAGTACCTCAGCTACTCTTGTTCTCGGGATAACTAGCTGTCTCCTCATCTCAGAACCATCATCGTTTTCAAGGACTCTTTTTAACAGCCCTTCTTCCAGGACAAGGGAGTCCCACTGAGCCCAATATGCCTTGAGTGTCGGTGAATATCTTGACACTTCTTGCCAGGTAGGTCGCCGATTTTCTTCCTTCCATTGCCGGATCATCTTCAGGTGAGGATAATTCTCCTGATCTTCTCTGATCCTGGTGGGTGACCATTCTTCATTAACTACTGTAATTCTTGAAACTGCAACTTCCTTAGATTTCGACTTGTTGCGTTGTGAATAGTCTACAGGGCATGGCCGTCTAGGCAAGGAGTTGGCTTTTTGGTGATTCACATTAGCTGGATGTTCACCCCTGTCTGATTTCCCCTGTGTCTAGAGTTCTTGGGTTACAGGAGTCTTGGGGCGCTTAGACGGACTGCGTACGTGCTCTAGCTCGCCACACTTCCGGCATTTGATCTTCTTCGGCCTCTTGTCTGCCATACCTTTCAACAAGTTGACGATCTGATCAAGTTTGTCATCGTCATCTTCTTCCTGCATGGTCCTACCTTTGTTGTACCGCGAGCTTTTCTTGGCTGCTTTGCATTTAAGAGGTTCTTGGTTTACAGGAGTCGTAGGACGCTTACACGAACTGCGTGCATGCTCTAGCTCGTCACAATTACAGCACCTGATTTTCTTCGGCTTCTTGTCTACCATACCTTTCAACAAGTTGACGATCTGGTCAAGTCTGTCATAGTCACCTTCTTCCTGTATGGTCCTATCTTTGTTGTATCCCTAAGCCATCGTGGCTGCTTCATATTCAAGAGCAGCAGTCAATGCATCGACTAATGTTTCAGGATGGGCTAATCGAAGCGTCTTCTCCATATCGTGGTCACACAAGCCGTCAATAAAGGCCTGGATGCCTAAACATTCCATCATGTTCTCTGGTGCTGATGGATAAGCAAATTGAACTAGTCGGGCAATATCCATTTCATACTCTTGAAGGGTTTCATCACGTTTCCGCCTTCGGTTATTCAGCTGGAATCTGTACAACTGTTCCAAATGTCCGTGACCATATCGCATGTCCAACCTCTTCATCAGCAGCTCGAAATCATCCGTTTCTTCCAGAGGTATCGTCTGAAGTACATCCAAGGCATCTCCCCGAAGCGCGATAGTTAAGTTCACTGCCTTGTCTCTATCGGACCAATTATTCACTCTAGCGGCTGCTTCAAATTGTTTCACATAATTGGTCCACGACATCTTTCCGTCGAACGTTGGTGCCTTGACTCGGGCAAAACTGCCAATATCATCTGTCTTGTGTTGTGTTTCTGACTTGCAGATCTCGATCTTCTTTTCTTCTGCTGAAGTGTCTTGTGTTTTTAAATCGGCCATCTTTGTCTCTAACTCCTTGATTTTCTCGTCCATCTGATTTTCATCGTGGTCATCTTATTCTCCATGTCTGATTTTTGAGACGAAATTTTATTCTCAACTTCAGCAGCAATGTCATTTTTCAATGAAAAGATATCTGCAGATATATCATTCTTCATAGCAGAAGTCTTCTCGTCCATATTAGTAGAAACCTTGTCCATGTTAGCTTAAATATCGTTCTTCATGGTTGAAATCTTCTCGTCCATGGCAGAAAAATCGTTCTTTATTACAGAAAAATAATTCCTCATATCAGAAATTGACGAGATTAAGGTGGAAGCCTGGTCTTTGAATAAGAATGTTTCTGGATCCAAGCCTTTATTTTCCAGTGCCATTTTGAGTCTTTCTATTAATTCACTTTTCTTACCGGACGTTTCCAACTCACGATCTTCCAATTCTGCTCTTAGTTCCGCCACTTTGAGGTCACATAGTCTCTTGGCCATTTTTACGTAGCAATTTATTTATATTATCCCACTTCTGACACCCATATAATGTTTTTCTAATTTATTTTAACAAACGGGTGGGATAAATTTTAAACACACGATATGGCTACTTACTAATTTATTTAAACACTAACTCACTAACACTTAATTTATATGTACCTAACTAATCACTCAAATTTAATTTATATGCACACAAACTTAATTATTAATTTATATCAACACTTTTATATTCACTTATTTACTGTTTATTTGTCAAGATCACATTATCAACTGCCCTGGTCCGCTGATCGGTCCTTTTTATATACTAGTGCCTTTTTTTACTAGAGAATTCTGGACTGCGGCTTACACAAAACAAATGCCTTTCGCGATATTTCTCGATTGCCGGCTCAATCCTTAAAAGACCTTCCGAGAACATGCCTATAAAACGGTCACAATAAATCCTAATAGGCCTTCTCAGAATTCGGCGCGCTCGCCATTTTTTTTAACTCCGTTAACATAACGTTACAGGACCGTACTTAGTATCTGTTTCGGTGTGCGAGTTCGTAACAATACGTTTTATTTTGACTTTATGTTTTGAACTTTATGTGTTATATTTTGATATCGTTCTTTTCTACGAATTGACGTTATGGATAGTGATGCTAGTGACGCCGAATGGGATACAGGTTCCGAGAATGAAAGCTTGGAAATGAGTGAGAGCGATTCCGAACTTGAAAATATTTCCGACGGCGAAAGTAGTGACGACAATAATCTTGCAGCTGCACGACAATGGTTTCAGCTTCCTGGAAATTGTCAGGCACCTCCCAGGTTTCCGTTTACGGGAACTCCTGGTATAGCTGCTAATGTTGATCAAAATAGTAATTGTTTGAATTTATTAGAGCTCTTCTTTGACGATTTTTTAGATCAACATATAACAAGCAAGACTAACAGATATGCGGCCAGCAAGATACAGGGGAGAGCAAATAGTGTGGGGCATGAAACAAATCCGAATGAGATTAGAGTGTTCCTTGCTGTTATTCTATTGCAAAGTATTCTTAACCCGAATACCGGCATTATTGGACAAAAAATGCACTACTGCATACGCCTTTTTTTCTAAACTGTATGACTGAAAAACGATTTGAAAATATAAAACAATACTTACATTTGTCAAATAACGAAGACTTTGATCCAGATAACCATCCTTGTCCAAAACTAAACAAAATCTGGGAAGTTTATGAAAATATAAACAATAAATGTAAAAACCTAATTACGCCGGAACAATTAGTGACGATTGATGAGAGTCTTCTACTTTATAAAGGCCGTTTGGGATGGGTGCAGTACATTCCTCTCAAGCGAGTAAGATTTGGGATAAAAACATATTTGTTATGCGAATCAAAAAGTGGTTCGAGATTTTGAAGATCTCCCCGCATTTTTCCAAACAGTCATGACGTTGATGAAACCATTATTGAACAAGGGTTACTGTCTCACAATGGACAATTTCTATAATTCAGCACAAATGGCAGATCTTCTACTTCAAAATAGGACTGATGTATATGGAACGTTGCGACTTTCGAGGAAAGAAGTACCTGGAGAAGTTAAAAATAAAAAGTTGAAAAAGGGACAAATAATTGCTTTTCAGAGAGGAAAAGTATGTGTAATGAAATGTAAGGATAAAAAGGATGTCCCTCTCATTACTACAATTCATAACAGCTCGATTGTAGAAATCGAGACGCGTAAAGGCAAAATGAAGAAACCGCAAGCTGTTCTTGATTACAACAATACAATGGGGGGTGTTGATCGTGTAGATCAACATCTATCTTCCTATGTTGTACCAGGGAAAAGAGGAAAGAAATATTACAAAAAAATATTTTTCCACATCCTAGAACTGGCAATGTGCAACGCTTTTTTGTTATACCAAAAATGTGGTGGTCGGATGGATACCCTTGATTTTCGTCTCAAGGTCATAGAACTCATAATTGAAAAGTACAAATCTACAAGTATTTCCAGAAGCAGTCGTCCATCTTCAACTCCAACACCACTAATATTATCAGCACGGAATTTCCCAGATTTCATACCGCCAACGGAAAAAAAACCAAACCCAACACGTCAGTGCTTTATCTGCGCACGGAAAAGAGATCAGAAAAATAAAAAAATCCGTAAAGAAACGAGATATATGTGTCGTGACTGTGATGTGCCTCTTTGCGTCATACCATGATTCAAAATGTATCACACTGTTGCAAATTTGGACTGAAAAAACATTTTTTTTGCCCGAGTTAACTCGATTTGGCGAAATAAGGTTTCTTCAGTTGTATTTTTCTGTCAAAATATAAAAAATTTCCATATGTTTTGGCAATATTTCCTTGTGTTTTCATATGTAGAACAAAATTCATAAACAAAGTAATTGGTGAAAAAGGGTCGTTTTTTAAATTTATTTGGTGCATTAAGGGGTTAAAAGTAGTTGATGCATAAACCGTTTATTTCTGTCCTATCAATAAAGCTATCATTGTTTTCAGCATAAAGTACAAAACATCTGTTATGACAAGAATTTAAACATGCTTATTCACCAACTTTAACAATTTTCACATTATTCTTATCAATATGTAGGATATATTTAGTGTAAAAACGACCCTGTGTCATTTTGGATAATCCTGGTTTCATCAATAAAAACAAATTTATATAACATGTTTGCTTTCTCTTGGATATATTTCTCAAAAATTGAGTTTTGTTATAGATTATTGACATTGACCACCAATAAATGTACAAAGAGGTCACAACACTAACAGCAGTCCCGGGACTAATGGGAAAAAAGTGCAGGCCCTCCTTTTCGAGTTATAGGCCTCCAAAGTTTTAATTTAGAATTTGGTTTTTATTTTTTGTACTATAAAATTTACGGCAAAGCTATAATGTACGTGTATGTTTATTTTGGAAAGGTAAACAGATTTACAGTAGTGCCTTGAAGCCAGGGACGGACTACTCGTAATGGTTAGTGATCCAAATATTTTGCAGGGATGGCACACCCTATATGAAATTATCGAAATTGACTTCCGCACACATTAAGCTGACGAAAAGGTACTGTGGTTGGAATTCGATAAAATAAGCAGTTTGGCTAATATTTACAGTTTTATTAATGCACGACGTACCAATTTACCCAACTAACTTATTAAAACGATGTCCAAGATTTGCCTACAGTACTACAAAAAAATAATTTGATGATAGCAGATGATAAAAACATTAAGAACTTATTTAATGGGAATTAAATAGGTACGCAAACAACGTAATTAGTTGCTTTTAATCAAAATTACGAACACAACATTATTAAACCATTAAGAAAACCTCAAAAAACACAAGTTATAAAACATTAGACTAAAACTAATTCCTAAACAACAACAAAAACTAACGTTATTCTAATAAATGTTCAATATGAGCTCCTCCCACTTACACGCACATTCTAAGTCTACGAAGGTTGTTTCTTTGCACTTGAAAGAGCAATCCCATATTATTTATAATAACATTGCAGTTTAAGACAATTCTGTCTATTAAATCTTGCCTTGTTTGCACAGGTGTTGCGTATACCTTACTTTTGAGATAACCTCAGAGAAAGAAATCCATAGGATTAACGTCTCCTGATCGTGGTGGCCATTGAAAAGGGCCTCCACGACCAATCCAACTATTAGGCAACCTCGTTTTCGAGTTATAGGCCTCCACAGTTTTAATTTTGAATTTGATTTTCATTTTTTTTACTAGTTATTTGATCTTTATAAAATTTACGGCAAAGCTATAATGTACGTGTATGTTTATTTTGGAAAGGTAAACCGATTTACAGTAGTGCCTTGAAGCCAGGGACGGACTACTCGCAATGTTTAGTGATCCAAAAATTTTGCAGGGATGGCACACCCTATACGAAATTATCGAAATTGACTTCCCCACACATTAAGCTAACGAAAAGGTACTCTTGTTGGAATTCGATAAAATAAGCCGTTTGGCTAATATTTACAGTTTTATTAATGCACTACGTACCAATTTACGCATTCACCCTTTTTATAAGTACACAACGAGGTAAAACTAACTTATTAATACGATGTCCAAGATTTACCTACAGTACTACAAAAAAAATAATTTAACGATAGCAGAAGATGAAAATAATTCGAAAGTTGGTAAAAAAAATTTAAAAGTGTTTTTACCGCTTATCAAGTAACCATAGGATTATTTGTCAAACGTTGTGTAGAAAAGTTTGTAGTCAGTATTTGTCAATAATTCATAAGTCCTTAATTTAACAGTTAGAATGGCAGAATTCACTTTTATTGAGTACGCAAATATGCATTTAATGTATGGACTGGCTTCTCGAAACTGTTTAGAGGCCAGAAGGCTTTATGCAGAACATTTTGCAAACAGAGCATTGCCAGACAGACGAATGTTTGAGCGTATTGATCTCAGGTTACGAGAAACAGGTATGAATAAGTTAATGTAATTTTCCATGTATACAAAACAAAATTTTAAATTTAAGGAAGTTTTTTGCCAAAAAAAGGTGGAAAAGGTCCAGTACGAAGCGTACGTACTGTGGCAGTTGAACAATAATTGTTAAATGCAGTTGATAATGAACCATTAACGAGTTTACGAAAATTATCAAGAGAACATAACGTCTCGAAATCAGTTGTTCATCGCGCCCTAAAAGAACAGCTGTTATATCCTTTTCACATGAAAAAAGTACACAGTATGACAGTGGCTGATTATCCTGCACGACTTGAGTATAGCCAGTGGTTTCTGCGACAACAACAAGCAGACAATACATTTTTATTAGTAACGTTCTCTTTACGGACGAATCCGGTTTCACCAGAGATGGAGTCATTAATTCTCATAATATGCATTTATGGGATGATGTGAATCTACATGGCATTATCCAAACTAGGAACCAGCATAGATTCATGGTTAATGTTTGGGCAGGACTCTTTGGCAATCATTTGATAGGGCCATACTTTATTGACGGTACTTTGACCGGTCAGAGATATTTGAAGTTTTTGCAAAATGAGTTATGGAACCTGTTTGATGATGTGCCACTATAAACTCATAGGAATTTATGGTTCATGCATGATGGGGCCCCTCCTCATTTCAGTTTAGAAGTACGACAGCATTTACACACAAAGTTTCCTAATAGTTGGGTTGGTCGTGGAGGCCCTTTTCAATGGCCACCGCGATCAGGAAACCTAAATCCTATGGATTTCTTTCTTTGGGGTTATCTCAAAAGTAAGGTATACGCAACACCTGTGCAAACAAGATTTAATAGACAGAATTGTGTTAAACTGCAATGTTATTAGAAATAATATGGGATTGCTCTTCAAGTGCAAAGAAACAACCTTCGTAGACTTAGAATGTGCGTGGAAGTGGGAGGAGCTCATATTGAACATTTATTAGAATACCGTTAGTTTTTGTTGTTGTTTAGGAATTCGTTTTAGTCTAATATTTTATAACTTGTGTTTTTTGAGGTTTTCTTAAGGGTTTAATAATGTTGTGTTCGTAATTTTGATTAAAAGCAACTAATTACGTTGTTTGCGTATCTATTTAATTCCCATTAAATAATTTCTTATTGTTTTTATCATCTGCTATCATCAAATTATTTTTTTGTAGTACTGTAGGTAAATCTTGGACATAGTATTAATAAGTTAGTTAGGTAAATTGGTACGTAGTGCATTAATAAAACTTTAAATATTAGCCAAACGGCTTATTTTATGGAATTCCAACAAGAGTACCTTTTCGTCAGCTTAATGTGTGGGGAAGCCAATTTCGATAATTTCATATAGGGTGTGCCACCCTGCAAAATTTTTGGATCACTATCCATTGCGAGTAGTCCGTCCCTGGCTTCAAGGCACTACTGTAAATCTGTTTACCTTTCCAAAATAAACATACACGTACATTATAGCTTTGCCGTAAATTTTATAAAGATCAAATAACTAGTACAAAAAATAAAAATAAAAACCAAATTCAAAATTAGAACTTTGGAGGCCTATAACTCGAAAACGAGGGCCTGCATAGAAAACGTTTATATGAAGTACTAACATTATTTTGGCTCAGATTATACGCTCCTGACTTTTTTCCCATTAGTCCCGGGACATCCTGTATAATATAATACAATATACAAATTAAGTATATGATCATGAATTAACACAAATAACACAAAATCGCTATTTGTTGTAGTCATTATCAACAACGATTAACAAATAATACGATTTTAAAGAGGGGACACTATTCTAAAACCATTGTGCCGAGCAAATAGATAAACAAAAAACTAATAAAAAAGTCATAGAAGTCTCGTAGACTCTAAAAGTATTCCATTTGCTAACAACTTCTTTACAAGAAGTTTGAACTTTAAATTCACAATTCATACAATATTTCTCTCAAAGGCATCGCACAGACTCAAATCTAGCCTATTTTGCTGGGTAATACGCAACCTTTATCTCGGAAGTATTAGACTTCTCGCACTACTCGTATCATCGCTATGGATCAATGAATGAACTTTTTCATGGATAACAAGGCAGCGGCAGAATCCCATAGTTCCTGAATAGAGGCTGACACAGTGTATTCTACTCTTCAGCATCAATCAGTAAACGGTTGAACTTCCAGGCCAAAGTTATATTGTCCCAAAATACAACACCGTATGTCAAATGGCTCTGGAAAATAGAATAATACACAGCCTTCATAATAGCATATTACTGAGGTAGTGCCTCAATTATCTAAGAGCAAATATTTGCGACGAGAGTTTTGAGCACAACTCATTTATGTGACTTGACCCGTGTAACGTGGTATCAAGTGTGATGCCCAACAATATAAAAGGTATATATTTGTCACTTACTTTCTACGAGAAAGCGTAATAGTTTCAGTTTTCTGTTGATTTTATTTCAGAACATTAGCAAACTAATTTTCTAATGTTTTAATGAACATTTATTTCGAAACATCGTTTCCACAAGATGAAAAAGTGTTATCGACAGCGAAGAGTATCAAGTATCTTCGTCAATTTGGTGCGGTAAATCATTGATATAAATAAAAAATAATACAGGGCCCAATACTAATGAGCCTTGTGGGGCACCTCTAGAGACCGGTGCCACCATTGAATTAATACCATTGTAGTGAACAATACCTGGTATAGTATAGATTTATGTCGTTTTGTTTACGAGTTTGAATTACCTCTAATTATTGGCCGTAGTGCTTTAAATGGCTTGGTATTCAAATGCAGCAATGTATTTTTATTATAGGTATATTGTTAAGTTATTCCATTAATAATACCTCGAGTACCTTGCAGTGACTGTTTTCTTGGAATATTGTCTCTTGAAATAACAGTTTTTCAATGACTTAATTAAATAATTGAAAGTCCCAAATAAATAGAACAACATAGATATAAAACACAAATAAATCATATTCAAACGCGGCAATAAAGCAAGTCACTGCTAACATATAGAGGATGGACAGCTTGAAATAATTCTCGTTTGATTTATAATTCACCAAGAAAGTGACAGAGTTGAATGATTTTTATATCGCACAATCTCAGGCTTGATTCTATTCATTCTTTGATTACATGTCAGGGAATTGTCCAGTAGCGGAATATCAGCATACATGAACTGAGTTGTGTAATTTTCATGATTATCACTTGAGAGAAAACTGCTTCTTAACCACGCCAAAAATAAGTGGCGTAGTCCATAAAAGTAACCAAAATAGTGTATTAAAGTATAAGTGGATAAAGAGGTCTTTCAAACACGCGCGATTTTTCGAGCACGACGGCGCAGCCGGAGTGCTCGAAATGGAGCAAGTGTTTGAAAGACCAGTTATCCACGAATACTTTACGCTATTTAGGTGTTTTCGCGGAAACAATCCCGAACGCATTCAGAATGTTAACGCATGCGCATTTTAAAATTTGCCGTTCGCGGTGAAAAGAGAACACCCTCCGGATTTTAAATTCAGTGTTCGCGGGTCACGTTCTGTAACCTGTGGACTAGTTCGTAACGCATTCGACAGATCCTCGGATTGAAGGAGGGATATCTTATTCAGAACGAATCCTAACCTAAAACTGTGTTGTGGTAAGAAGTAAAAGTATACAAATATACTCCATTTTGATTACTGATTTTTTAGATCATATACTATTTACTAGTAAGTTCGAGTGACGGAGATTTAGAAGAGTTGCTGATGGATTTTGGAGATGTATAAAAAATGCAAACTTATTTGAAGAAATTGTGCCACAATTTTATGATGAGCTGTTTATAATCTATTTTAGGATAACTAGACCGAGTGTACCGTGACTTATATAACACAGATAACAGAAGAAATATCCTTAGATGTGCTAGGAGCGTTCGCGGAGTCTAAAAATAAATATCTATCCGGAACTAATTCTTATATGCGCTTGCGCCGGAGCATAGGTTCATTTTGTATTATGAATGCGTTCGGAATTGTCTCCGCGAAAACACCTTTTTATTGGCGCACTTAGAAATCATATAGTATATTACATTAAGAGTGCGAAAAGTGACACTTTTCACACGAGTGGGAAATATGTAGCACGAGGCGTAAGCCGAGTGCGACAATCCCACGAGAGTGAAAAGTCACTTTCGCACAAGTAATGTACAATATTTTTCCTACGACCACCCATTTTATTAAACAATATATGTAAATATCAGATCGTGTATATTGAGTTGCCTCATTAATTTTATGTTTTATTTGTGTATATGTTTAAGTATTGTTTCTGTAAAAAGTGTTCATGAATTTACAATTACTTTTATAGTGAATTAAAGAAATAACAATAATTAATGTTCATTTGAAAAAATTACAATAAGTACGTACTTATTAGATACAACTGGGGAACAAATTGAATTATTTGGGACCATAAAAATTAAAAGTGAATTGATTATTGTTACAATAATAAATTAACAGTTTCAGAATTTCGTTGCTATCTTTTAGTTGTTACATTTATTTATGAAAAGTGAGTAATAAACTCTCAATTCACTTTAATAATAATACATTTTTCTAGAACAACACATTTTAATTCTTCAACGACACACTGACATATAACAGTCTTCTTTTTTATTTTTCTTATCATTACTTACATAAACCATAGATAAATTAAACTAAACCGTAACATTAATTACTTGAACTTTGAAAATAGCTAAAGTTTGTTTTAATAAAATGAAAATATCATAATTAGATTAAAGTAAATCGACTTACGAGATCTAATAACCATAATTCAAATTTGAATTAGCTCAGCTGGAAGAGTATCTGGTTTGATGGTTTCGATTCTCCGCGTCAACAATTTTTTTTTATTTCTTTATTTTTTATAAATAATTAGTTTTTAGTCCTGTTGTTATGTGGATAATATTAATAAGGAACAACAATTAATAATTACATCTGTAAATCTTACAGGATTCACAGGTTTGACGGCTTATTGACAGCCGTGCGGAAAGTCACTTTCCGCACGCGTGAGAATAAAGGTCACTTTCCATGCGAGTAGAGAGTGCGAAATGTGCTACTTTCCTATGTGGTCGTGGGAAAAAATATTATTATTATATTATTACTACAAAAAATGGAAGTCCGTCCTCGATGCCCAGCCAAGTTTCGTGAAAGTCCATCCTAAATAGTATTTATTTTTATTTGACGTTACGAGGTACTGCTGTCAGATCAATAATCAAAAAGTTTCTTTATTTATAATTAAAAGGATACAATGTATATATGAATATATAAATAAATTTTGCAGAAAAAACCAAATAAGACATTGGTTCACAATGAAAATATACAATTTAAAAACCAATAAAAAAAGTTGTCATTGATACTTACGTTTCTCGAGTTGCTGTTGTTACCATAGGGACTTTAAAAAACGCGCGTGTTTGAAAGTTCGATTTAAACACGCTGAGGCGTGTTTTAAATAGGTAATATGAGGCATCAATGAAAAAAATATATTATCATTACATTTTTTTTTGTGAAAGATTGTACACTCCGACCTGTACTATAGATCACAATCAAACTATTCGACCCGACCGTTAGAACCGTTAACAATCGTCAAATATCGTCGTCACTGTTGTAGTTCGTGCCGGGATGAGTAGTAGTAGTAGTCCAGTAAAATAATGGTTACGATTTGAGTTTATTATTTTCTAATAATGGGTTGGGGCTGGCATAACGAACAAGGTCGCGTGAGAGAATCGTCCAATGAAATTACGCAGCAATACAAATAGCGACAGCACATAGCCACCATTTTAATTTTAAACGTCCTTTCACTCGTTCGTTAGAGCGGAAGACGAAAAGTTACAAATATTGCGTAGAATATCTGATTCACGTGTTTGGTGATATATATTAAGTATATAAATCGAAAAAGTTCATTTAATTGCAAATCGGGGATCGGGAGTGCCTGTTTTGATAAAAAAACGTTCATTGCATGTATCATTTCGAAGATAACTCCAAATTGAATTGCATGTGCATTACTACGTATGCATCTTTACCAGGTTATGTACCAGATCAAATCCTCGAAGCCAATTTGGAAGATACTTTTAGATGTCTTTCGCTAAATTCCAAGCAAAAAAGAATTTCTAAAAGTCAATTAAGTGTACCAGTAACAGCAAAGGAAATCGTTTTACGAACGTGCAGCCAGGCGGAGCCAATACCATTTTCACAATGTTTTCCAGAGAGGTAAGATGAATTTTATAAATTTCTACACCTTATATATTTTGATGTAATCTAATTATACAGACGTTAAGGGTTAAGGATGCTTTTTTGTGAATGTGTAATGTTGCTATTTCCAGTTTTAATGACCAAATTGTTGGCGTAAGTTCGATGTAGGTAATTTTTGTAAATTCATAATTTAGCATTAAAAGGATGGGTTGTTAATGTTACAGGACAAGTAGACAATTTTTAACCAAGCTTTAGTAATATACTTAATTGTTTTGAAGGCTTTCTCATTTATTATTTTTTGATGTTATGTATTTGATGAAACCTTTTATACACAAATACTTAACATACCTATTATTAACTTTAGTTTTAGTTGAAAGTCACTGAATATATTCTATCATAATTATAAAATTAATCTGTAAAATTATCTGATACTTTTGACCTCACATTTGACTTCTATCAAGTTAAATGTCTATTAGCATAAATATTTTAAACCATTGACCCTAAAAGGTTAACCATTTTAGACATTGTTGAACAAATTTATTGCTAAAGTTGTTAATAATAAGTCAAAGTCAATTTCTCTACTTTAATTTTTTCCAGATTATTTTGCATGCACTTGGTTGTAGTCTTCTTCACAGGTGTGAAGGGACATAACCCACATTTATGAAACCCTTGTTTTATAATTTTTGGCAAAACTTCTTTTGTTATAACTAATTCCAAAAGATGACAAAATGTAGATTTCGTTAATAACTAACATTTTCAGGACGTGTAGCCCAGTTATGAATTGTATCTTTACAATTTGACTGAAGTGGTTTGAAAATGCTGACATCAGCAGGCATATGTGTATTGTGTGGGGGAAGCAATTACAGTATTATATTGTTTTCAGAATAGTATTGACTTAAATCCATAGTTAAATGACTCTTATGTCCATCCACCAAAACAAGATTGGCTTCTTAATGTTCTTATGTACCATCAATTTGTCTAAATCCTTAGTTATGTAGTCATAGAAGGTCTCTGATTTAATCCACCCTGTATCTGATTTTCCCAAAAACCAATCACATTGCATGCTGTTAACTACATTCTTCAGTGGTGTTATGTATGGAAATATAACGCAGTGATGCAAAATTCTTCCACTGGCAGAAAAAAAAGAGGACTGTAACAGCTTCTTTTTCATTTCCTTTAATTATTTTGTAGAAGTTTTTGTATCCACGGGGTGCAATAGCTTTCCCAGTTTTTGGACACTTTATAAAGCTAGTCTCATCACTGTTATATATTCTATCTGGGTCATTTAAGATATCACTAGCACCTACAGAATTCAAAATACTCTTATAGAGTCTTTAACCATTTTAAAATGCTCTCTTTTGTTACAACAGCTCGGCCTTTTAATAAGTCTTCTGCGTTTCTAAGTGATAGTGTAGAGTTCCTTTTAAGGAAAGAACTGTACCACTTCTTAACAGGACGATTGTTTGTAAATAGATTAGGTCTGTATTCTCTTTTTATTATTTTGTGGACAGTGTTTAAAAGATCATCTGGTTTCAATGGGAATCCACATTTTCATGACATTTCGTATCGCCACCATTGCTTGTGAGAGACTCTGTTTGGTATATTTATGAATGGGCCTTTGAGACATGATGTCCTGTATAAAAAAGTTTTGGTGTCAATATACTAACCTAACTGTGAAATTATAAAACTTAATATGATATATGCCTAATATAAATAGTCGATATTGAAGAAAACATTCAAAAACCAGTACTTGGCCATATGACATTGCATCTAATACAGAAAAAATTATACCCAGCCATCCATTTTTTAAAGAAAAACTTTTATAGGTATTTAGTTTTTCTTCATTTCATAATATAAAAAATTATTGTTTACCAATAACTTAGAAATTAAATTAATTTAATGAATAATTTATAAGAAATTATCTTGACTGCTAACACTCTTCGCTAGTAAAAATTTAATATGCAGTTCACATCTGCACACAGAGACGAGCAACTCTCAAATGAACATCAAATTCAGAGTAACTAGAGACACTACTGTTATAATTCGATGTGTTTAAATTAATGAAAAGGTACTAAAACGATCTGATAAAAATTTAATATGCAGTTCACATCTGCGCACAGAGACGAGCAACTCTCAAATGAACATCAAATTCAGAGTAACTAGAGACACTACTGTTATAATTCGATGTGTTTAAATTAATGAAAACGTACTAAAACGATCTGAACTTGGTTCTATTTATTTTACTCAAACTGATCCCTATTTATAAGGGAAATAAGACAAAAATTGCTGAGTACTGGAGCATGGCTCACCACCGGAGCATTTACCCTATTTATAATTTTGCGAATTGTTAATTTTTTTTATTTTAACTTTTATTAAATTTGAACTGAACAATTGTAATAAAAATTTGAAAACGTCGTTAATTGTTCATTGAATTAATATGCATTAAAAGTGAAATTTGTCCTCCACTGTTTTGTCTTAAAAGTCAATGACATGTTCCAAATTCAGACAATTCTTTTTTGTTTTACTAAGTATTTTTAACAACCTGTCATTTTTTTCTGATTTTCTTTTGCTTTATTGAAAAATCGATGTATATAAAGTTGAGGGTATGTATAAAAATGGGAATGATATCAAAAATTAATTGGAATTAGTTGGCACTGAACCAAACAAATTCTACTGCGGAAAACATTCATTGAGCCATATAAATGCCAGATATTATTGAACTCAATCCAAAAACTCAGTGTATAAACATTTTATGGATAATCCTTTTCTACTTCATAATTCAGATAATTAAAAAATATATGTAATTCATTGCATTTCGAAGTTACATTTAATTGCCCTTTGCAATGTACAACTAAAACAGTTGGCATTAGCTACAAATGTATCACATGAAAAGCAGACTATTTAAAAATCAAATATTGTTTTGACTGTTTTACTCTACTTGAAGGTTTAAAACAATAACACAATCAATGTTTATAAGTTTTCTCTAGAATAATTTAAACAAAACAATGTTTATCTTTGACTTTTGCATGATTACTTATATTTGTTTGTAGATATAAAAACTAATATATGTACTATTGGGTTATGTTTTTACTGGACATATATCAGATTTTAATTATTTTGCTTTTATTAAAATATTTTAGATAATGAGAATAAAAGATGAGACAATCAAATTATAAAAAATGAGTAATTCATTATAATAGAATTGCCAAATTTCCGAGAATTTATCTGATCTTAATTTATATTTACACAATTTAAATCTAAATAAAAATATGTTGCATATTCTGATACAATAGAATTTTTAGGATCGGATCATTTTTTACAGTTTTTGAAAAATCTTGATACTGAACGTGATTGTAAGGAATATTATAAAATTAATACAAGGTGTGAATTAAATAAAAAACAACGTTTTTTCTTTAAATTGCTATTTTTCTATTGAATTGAAAAGGTACACAGGATATGGATAACACATGGGACAAATAATGGGTGAAATTTTTTTCGCTCAAAACAGGTTTCAAAAAAATGATTTTTTTGGCAGTATATAGAAGCTCCTCAAACTCAAAATAACAAGTATTTTTCTGCGGAAATGCATCATTTTCATTTTCCCGACTTTAGAATAACTGATACATGAAAACACGTTGATGCTTTATAAACACTTTTTTAAACATGAACACGCAAAAAAAAAATCTTTTGATTTTACGAAAACCTGATTAAAAAAATAATATAAATAATGTAAAAGTTGAATTTAATCCTTTTCCCAACCAACAACGCTCTGGTAACCATCTTTATCCAAGCAGCTCTTGTTGCATATAGTACTTTCTGAACTATTTACACCAACACAAATTCATTCATTTGATTCTCCATGAGCAAATCTAAAAAGATCACTGCATTTAAAATATTTAAAAAAAAGTTTTTAAACACTTACCTACCTAAACTCTTTTTCTGGTGAAAGATGACTATTTTCAAACCAGGTTTCCTTTGCAACAAAATACAAAGGCCAGTATTGTTGTCGTTTAGAAAACCGATACATTCCCAAATCTGTTTCAGAAAAATAATAATGCGAAAATATACCCAAATTACTTGTATGGCCTACAGTAGGGTAGTCGAGGTATTAAACCATTTTTTGACAATTCATGAACTTCATACCTACCTATAAGGCTGTTCTCTCCCAAGAAAAACCACATGTAAATAAAATCACACACATATTGAATGGCCTAGGCAAGTGAATAAGGTTGAACAGAGGCGCATTGAGTATTCACACAATAATTCATTTATTATTTTCTAATTAATTAAATCAATTATGGTTTGTTAGCATAAAATGTAAAATATGTTACTTACAAGATATGCATTATATCTATGACATTATTTACACAAACTGGAAAAAAAATTATCCATAATCAAACAATCTAACAGCATTTCTTGTTTAATTATCAACAACATCTATAGACCTCACTCCGTTTTGGTTAGTATGAGGTTCCAGAAATGAATGTGATTGTTGATACTCTCTTTTTACTTTAGACACACTTGAGCGGAAAGTTCTGGACAAATCTGTGACTGCATATTTTGCCATACAGCTATGTCAGGATTCTCGCGAGAAATAATTTTAAAAATATTTAAAATCATGAGTTAGGTGCCAACATCTGAATGACACTTTTTAAGTCTTTTTCTTGGGGGAGATAACTCGACATTTTGTTGTTTTTGTTGTTCCTTATCATTGACACTGTCTGTACTCCACATAGTTTTGTTTTTAATTAATTACTTTACAAATAAACAAATATTAATAATTATCAGAACAAAGAACACCATTCTAACAACTTAAAACACTAATACTGTAAATTAACTCTTGTAAATATGTACTATACACAATAATTAATTTTAATACTAACACAGTCAGTATGTACGAACCTGTAAAAACTTCCCTTCCCCTACTGCTAATATTTCAAAGCGAGTCGTCCAATATGCAGCCAATTTAGAATAGATCACGCATGGTTTTTGTTTACAGGCGGTTTTTCTTGGGTAAGAAGAGTATAGTTGTAGGCAGACTTTGCTCAGTTATAACAAAATATAATTTAACCACTACTCCACACTATCTGTTTTACTATGCTAAACAAACAATAAGAGAGCTTCTATCCTAAATGATGCATTTCCGCAAAAAAATTCGAGTCTTTCTGTTTGGAAAAGGTTACAAATGGTAAATAAACGAATATTTCTTACATAACTGATTTCAGCTAAATGAAAGTTTATTCCAAATAGCCCTCATAGCTTTGCTAGCACATACACACACGTTTGTAAAAAAATTCTCTAACCATTTTATATAAATGTGTCTGAATTTATTTGTTGCTGTGTTCTATTTTCTCCTACATGTCTCAACCAGTAATTGTATTGTATGGCATGTGGCACTGTCTTTTTGAAACCACTTGTCATCCACATCTATATCATCCAATTTAGGGGGGAAGAACTGTGTTAATTTTCAGTGCTCGAACAGCTTTATTTTTAAAAGAGCTTTAGTCCAATGATGCCTTTAAAATTGCCCCACAGTGACACATTGAGGATGCAGTTGTTATTCGACTGATTATAAACAAAACCGTTCATCCCTAAAATGACGATTTTTTAAAATGGTCATCTACTCTCTTTGCCTGTCAATTGAATTTTGTAAGCATAGAGACCCAGATCTTCTCTGAGTATATAGGCCGTTCAGAGCTTCTTAAATAAATTCCACAATGCTGGATTTATGTTCCTTGATGTTCAACAACTCTCTCACACCATGCATTTGAATGGCTTGTTTTTGGAAGACTAGTGAGTATAACCAATTGATCCAGCTGCCTGAATTTACCAATTTTGTATAAAAAAATGTGAACCATGGCCGTCAGACTTTCATTATTTTTTAAACATTGTTCAACAATGAAAGTTAGTTTTATTTTGTATTCCATTTACTGTTGCCAATATTTTACAGCATGATTAGTGCCAAATGTGAATCTTGCGTTGATTGTGGGATACTTTTAATTTACAAATTTGAATTTTATAATTGTTTTATATTCAATTTGACATCTATTTCCAATGTTCTGTGTACTTTTAAAAATATAGGAACATGGGATGTACTAAGAAATGAAGATTTTCATAAAAAGTCATGAATTTAGTAAATAGTAATAAGTACCCCTGAAGAAGAATAGAAAATACTTAAGAATCTATAAAAGTTTATTAATGTGTTTAAGTCATTATTCTTATATAATTCCAACACTATCCACATGAAGCCAGTAATATATTGAATGTTTAGACCATCAAATGACCATTATACCTTAATTGAAATCTAAATTTTGACTTTTTGTATGCTGTCACTTAACAAAAAGTATCTTAAACACTGATTTTTTAGAAGTTATACTTTTGAGTTAGTTGTCTTCCACAAATTTACATACATTTATCTATAAATAACCTTTTCATATACATAGTTGAGCGTTACTCTACTTTGAGGTTCTTGATTACATTTTCTTAGATGTTATGAAATGCCATTTCATGTATTCTTGTATAACCAACTTTCACCTTATTGCAACTACACTTTTACTTTCTCCTTGATAAAAACGGGTAATGTTGTTTAGATGATTAAAATAAGATTATTTTATAATATTAATTAACTGTGAAGACTTAGACATGTCCATTTGTTCATTGCTTTGTATAAAACTTCTTTATTTGGTTTTGCAGTGTTCTTCGAAACTGTCAGAAAATAGGCGAGGGTGTTTATGGGGAGGTGTTCCTCTTCAAGAATCCCAATGGGGGCACATCAGTATTAAAAATAGTACCAGTAGAAGGCGACCAAATAGTTAATGGAGAAAGGCAGAAGAAATTTGAGGAAGTTTTATCAGAAATCATAATAACAATGTATGAAAACATATTTTCTGTGTTTTATAATATTGAAACTCAAATTTTATATATTGCAGGCAACTGAGTAACCTCAGAAACAACACACAAAATGGTATAGCTGCATTTACAGAAGTGCAGAAAATTCAATGCGTTCAAGGAAGATATCCAGATAAACTAATAGACCTTTGGGACTTGTTCGATGAAACTCGTGGATCTGAAAATGATTGTCCAGATATTTTTGGAGATGATCAGCTTTATATCATTTTTCAGATGGCCTACGGTGGAAAAGATTTGGAGTCTTTTGTATTTAATAGCGCCATGCAAGCATACTCCATGTTTAAGCAGGTAAACCCCAAAATAATTATAATAGTTATTTCCCATTTCAATAGCTAATCAATAACCTTATATTGAAAATTGTACTGTATTTTGATACTGTAATTTCAAATAATTGTTTCAGGTGGCATTAGCTCTTACTATAGCTGAAAAAGAACTAAAATTCGAACATCGCGATCTTCACTGGGGAAATGTTCTAATTTCAACAGTAGCAGCCAATAAAGTTGCTTCATTCATTTTGGATAATAAGACGTATGATATACCTACTATGGGTGTCGAAATAGCCATCATTGACTATACACTATCTAGAATAGAACACGACGGCATCGTTATTTTCAACGATTTGAGTTTGGATCCCGATTTGTTCACAGCAGAGGGAGATTATCAGTTTGAAGTATATAGATTGATGCAGCAGAAAAACAGGTAAGCGATAATTATGGAATCTGATTTTTGATTACTTTGTTTCATTTCAATGTATGTGATTGATGGTTAATTTACTTTTTAGGAACAATTGGAAGGAATTTGAACCATTCACAAATATTCTATGGCTCGATTACATCTTAGAGAAAGCATTGGTGGCATTGAGATACAGAAATACAAAGACAAAACGACACAAAGATTATATGAGAAAGTTGAAGAATTTGAAAGAAGACATCTTGTCTTATCAGAATGTTCATGATTTTGTAGTTGCCAATTTGTTAGATATTTAAAAAGTTTATATTAATATAAGACATTATTTTTTATTAGGAATCTAGTTGTGCCGATTTATTTAAAAAAAAATAGAATTGCATACTACTGTAAAGTATGTAATGCCATAGGAGAAGTTTAGTCAATATTTGATTTTGATGCCATTTTTATTTTAGTTTGTGAATTTGGGTAATAAACAGTCGTTAAATTGGGCTATTATGCAAGAAAATTATAAACAAAAAGGAGCTAAATCTTGTTTAGTCATATTATAGAGTTTTCAAGTTTTGTATACAAAATCAAGCAAAAGGTTTCAGGTGCTTCATTTCTTTAGCAAATATTTTTGGTAATTCAAGGAAACAAAGTTTTAGTTGCCAGCTTTCTAGGGTATCACAAAAATCAGCACAAAATAACTTATTATTTTCCCGGTCATTCCAAATTTGTTTCTTGGTCAGCATAAGATTCTTAGTTGGTTCTGACATTTGTCATCAGTTAACTGGGACAGGAATTGAAAAAAAAACATTCTGATTGTAATTAATGGTATTAATGTTAACTACAATTTCCCATCTTATCATGATAACACCATTCGCTTTTGTGACTTATTGTAGAAAAATACTTTCAGTAAGTTTCAATGACATAATATAGAGTAAAATATTTATTGTTAAAGTAGTTCTCTAATTTTTCACATAGTATCCGATTTTCAGGCGTTTTCAACTTGAACTTTTTTTTTTGTATATTTGTATAAAAAATGTATACCTGTTTTTATCTATACATCGATATTAATGTATTTTTTTGGGGCCTTAGATGCTACAAATAAACGCACAGCACTATGTATACATGTGTTTTCAATAAATCTTTATTTTGTAATATATTTTCATGTGTCTTAAACTGTATTGAGTAAGTCTAAGGTTACTGCCAATTATATTTTTAATGCTATTCTGTAGATATGTAAATTATAAAAATCAGATTACCAATTTTTTATACTATGAATAAAGCGCTCAATAATTTAATATTTATTTCCTTTCTCCTACTACTTTTTCAGTTGGTTTTTGATTTTATGTTGTTGTTTCCATTCACAAACTATTATTATTATTAATTTCTTTATTTCAAAACAATATACATAATACAAGTTATAAAATGTATAGAGAAATGAAATGATGGCAAAACAAGAAAATCTATATAATCCTTTGCAGATAATAATCCAGGCAATAAGGTTCCAAATCTAATAACATTTTTGTTACCTTCTCCTAAACGCCTGGCAATGTTCTATATTTTTAATGTCGTTAGGTAGGTTTATTAAAAAACTTAATACAAGTAGAAATAGGATTTTTTTCAGTCATTGTCAATCTATGGTATGGAAAATGTATATTTTGTGTTCTTGTTTCATCCCCTCAGGAGGTTCCAGGTGGTTGGCCATATGGTCAGCAATTCTGGAATACGGGTGTGACGATCCGGGGCCCTAGTCATGTCGTGTAATGTCTTGTTATTGTCCTTCACATCTTTGTATGTGTTCGTCCCCTTTGAAAAGGTAATCTCAAAGTGTTAGACACCGTGCTGACGAGATGCATGGCTCAGCCTTATTGAGTCTCGAACGGTTCCCACACAGGGCTACATCTGGACTGTAATTAAGCCTTGTCATAATATCCAGGTTCTATCATGATCGACCGAATATTTCCTAGGGTACTCGTGGGGCAACATGAATAGTTCTAATGTATCTTCTTTTCCCCCAATTAGCGGGTCCAAGCGACCCAGAGTTGAGACTAAAATAACTACATCCCCCATAAACAATTATAATAGATTCTTTACAATAAAAAGATCAATAGGTAACTTTACCAACATCTCGCCTTTCGTCATTCAAGAAGCCCTTAATAATTACTTCGGTTCCTTAAAAGAAACCAAAAAATTATCTGATGGATCTATCTTAATAGAGGTCAATAACATCAAACAATCTACAATAGCAGAAAAATTAACCAATCTACATGAATATGAAGTAATCACTACCCCTCATTCTTCCTTGAACATCATTAAAGGAGTCATCACTTGCAAAGATTTAATCAATTGTTCCGACGAAGAAATAATTACCAATTTAAAAGACCAAGGTGTAACTAGCATCTACAGAATTCTCTCCAAAACCGATAAAACTCCCACTGGCACTTTTATCGTATCCTTTAACACACAATGTTCCCACAAAATTATTCGCAGGTTTTCACTCTATCAGAGTAAGACAGTACATACCTAATCCTTTGAGATGCTTCTCATGCAATGAATTTGGTCACACAGCTTCCAAATGTAAAAACAACCCCACTTGTCCATCCATCCACTTGACCCCCCTCACGACGACCCTCTTATGTCCTACTCCAATAAAATGTGTAAATTGCAAAGGAAACTATTCTCCTCGATACAAAGTATGCTCAGCCTTTAAACGCGAATTCGAAATTCAAAAAATTAAAGTAAAAGAAAACATCTCATACTTTGACGCAAACAAAAAATACATTTCCTTAAACCCACCACACATTTTTAAATATAGTGCAATAGCCTCCGCAACTCTTACCCATTCAACGCCCAAAGTATCAATATCCATTCAATGCGACCTCCTACAACAACATCCTTCATCAAATAACAATACCCCACTCATTTCATCCCTCCTCCCCCTCCCCAAAATCCACTTCCTCCCTCTCCCCATTTCCATTCCCCTTCCAAAAAATCACCCCCAACATTCCACCTTCCAAAAAAAATTCCAACTCTTCAACAGAAAAACCTCCACCGTCTTCCCAATCCTCCAATCTCAAAACCAACAACTCAAAAAGCTCATCCACCAAATCTCATAAACATAAAACGTCCATAAAGAATTCTTCACTATCAGACATAGATATGACATTGATCACCTCCCTTGATCTTCCAGTAAATATTCACATATACTCTTCAATCAAATTATCATATTTTTTACCTCCTATCAATAACATTCAACTTCTTTCTCCCAATCCTACAATGCAATATTAACGGTTTTCAACCAAGACAGGAGGAGTTACATACCGTAATAAAAACATTCTCTCACTCGATTATATGTCTCCAAGAGACCAACTTTAAAAACAAATTCTCAGCAAATATAAAACATTTCAATATTCATTTTACAAACAGACCCGACAAAAATCGTGGTGCTGGCGGAGTCGCCATCTATATACATGAATCCCTAGACTACGACAAAATAAATATCGTTTCCAACCTAGAAGTATGTGCCATCAGAACCCATTTACATAGTTCTATTACCATATGTAATATCTATCTTCTCCCCACAGCAAATATCTCTTGAAGAATTCACTTCCTTATTATCCCAACTTCCCCAGCCATTTATACTATTAGGCGACTTCAACTCTCATAACACCATCTGGGGCTCCAAATACACCTCCCATAGAGGCCATATCATAGAAAACCTGATAACTCAGTCTCTGCTCACCTTACTAAACGTCAATGCTCCTACCTTCCTGTGCATCTCAACTGGTTCGTTTTCCACCCTTGATCTTTCCTTCTGTTCCCCCTCTATCTTTCCCCATTTCCAATGGGAAATTCTAGATGACACTCATATGGAAGCGATCATTTTCCAATATTAATCAGAAGTCAACTCCCAACCAACACTTCAATAAATATTCACAACAGATGGAATCTCAAAAAAGCAAACTGGCCATTATATCAAACAATTATTACATCTCTGCCCCTCCCAGATCATACCCACCACGAACATTTTCTTCAATCTCTCTGTTCAAACATTTTATAAGCCACATCTCAATCAATACCCAAATTCTCTTACCCAGAACACAAAACTCCAGTTCCTTGGTGGAATAAAGAATGCGCCACAGCTATCAAGAACAGAAAAAAAGCGCTTCAAACATTTAAAAGACAACCCACAGAATCCAATTTCATAATTTTCAAAAAACTCAGCACTATCCAAAACAATAATAAAAACAGCAAAAATCGAATCTTGGAACAAATTTACATCGAACCTGAACCACAATACTTCCCCCAAGACTATTTGGGATAGCATCAAAAAAATGAAAAATGCCCCTTCCAGATAGATACCCGGTATACACTATAATGACGAATGGATAACAAACCCTACTGAAATAAGCAACCTCTCTGCGAAATTCTTTCATCATAAATCTTCCAATTCATCCTACAACTCAAATTTCCTCCAAAAGAAAGCGAAAAAAACTATCATTTTTACCTCATCCTCCGATTCCTATAACATCCTCCTCTCTCTACATGAACTCCATCATGCCCTTTCCAAATCTAGGAACTCCGCTTCAGGCCCAGATAACATATTAATACCAATGATCCAAAATCTACCAATACTCATTAAAACAGGAAATTTTAAATTTCTACAATCATTTATGGACCAATCATATATTTCCTTCATCCTGGTCTCACTCTATTATAATACCCATCCATAAACCTAACAAACCCAAAAACCTCTTAGAAAGTTTCCGCCCAATATCCCTCACAAATCATCTATGCAAATTACTAGAAAGAATGGTCAACTTTCGACTTTCGTGGTTCCTAGAATCCAATGGTATTCTAAATAGTAATCAACTCGGATTCAGACACAAACGATCCACAATAGATTATCTATCTAGGCTGGAAATAACTATACAAACATCTTTTCGCAAACAACATCACCTCATAGCAGCTACTCTCGACCTTTCTAATGCATATGACACCTCGTGGAGGTACAATATCATCCATCAGCTCAAAGACTTTGGACTCCACGGTAACCTTCCCATATTTATTACAAACTTCTTAAATCAGAAATCCTTCTCTGTAAGAATCAGTAATCTCTAATCCATCCTCACCCCCCTCGAAAATGGAATCCCCCAAGGTTCTGTCCTTAGCACCACCCTCTTCATCATATCCGTCAACTCTATATCAAAATACATCCCCTCTTCCATATCCTACATAATGTATGCCGATGATCTAATAAACACTGGCTATTTCTTTTCCCCTTCAAAATCCTCCATTACTCACTTCTGTAGAAAGAGAAATTGTTCTAAACTGAACACAATCTCCATCAACCATGACGAAATTCCTATAAAAGATAACATAAAAATATTAGGCTTATACTCGTATTTCGACTCTTATATAAATTGGAAATCTCACATAAATTATCTAAAATCCATAACTCAACGCCATATTAACATCTGAAATTCCTATCTCTTCGCACCTGAGGTTCGGACTACAATATTTTAATTAAAATGTATCGAACAGTAATTTTACCAAAACTAATGTACGACGGATTCATTTTCGATTCAGCAAGACCCTCATAAAAAACAACTCAACCCAATCCAAAATCAAGCCCTCAGAATATCAACAGGAGCATACCGAACTTCTCCCATAGAAAGCCTACAAAGTATCACTAACTCTCCTTCCTTAAAAAATCTCAGACAAATCCAACTGTTAAAATACTCAGTCACCGTAAAACAAAGAGTTTTCATCCAAAAAACCAACAATCTACTGTCTCCTTCCATTCCTTCTTTACATCTAACTTTTCACAACTCATCCACCAAAAATACAATCAACACCTCTTAATATTCATAGACGGTTCCAAATCTGAAAACGGTGTTGGATCTGCTTTTTATTAATCTAACTCCTCTATAAAACTAAAACTACACCCTAATAATACAATCCTCTCAGCAGAACTCCTCGCCATTCGCGAAGCCATAAAACACATCTTAAAAAACATAACACCTCTATCCCTAATAATATCAGATTCCCTTAATGCGCTGAACCTTGCCAAACAAGCAACTACAGATGGCTCACCTATCCTAATCCTATACGCCTCAAAAGAAGCTAGCTCCTTCCTCTCCCCTATCAATCGAAATCTAAATCAAAAATATTGGCACGCTACTAAAAACAAAAACAAATTATATGAAGTGAAAAACAATTTCTTCGATACATATGGTTTCCCTGGGAAAGACAATGTTAAATTGAAAAGAATTGCTATAGGCCATTCCAATTTAACCCATTCTTTCCTCCTCAAAAATGAACCTCCCCCAACCTGCCTATTTTGTAATTCCATCCTTTCATAAAACACATAATTATAGATTGTCCATACCTTCAAAACAAAAGAATCAACATATTAAACTCAAATTCATTCAAAGACATCATGTCTCCAAACCTAACAACAGCCAAAAAGCTCATTCAATATATAAAAGACATCAATATACATATACAATAAACTCTAAAACATATAACACAAACAATTTTTCTTTAAAAATCTGCAATGCGAAATAATTATGTTATTACTTACTACAATATAATGTAATGTTTTTCTTATTTATTTAAACAATAAACGGGTGGGATAAATTTTAAACACACGGTAGGTTCACTCACTTAATTTATTTAAACACTAAACTAATTACTAACACTTAATTTATATATACTCAGTATATTCACTTAAACTAATTTATATTCACTTATTTACTGTTTATCTCACGATGTCAAATTATAAACTAAACTAACTCTTCCTGGTCGGTTCCTTATATATTAATGCCTTTTTCACTAGATAATTCTAGATTGCGGCTTACTCAAAAACAATTGGCTTTCTGGCATTTTCTAGATAAGACTGGTCACAAAAACAATGTTTAGATAAGATAGTCATAATCGTAAACAATCCCTTCGCGTCCGCCATAATTTTAACTTTCATACCTGGCTTAGACAGAGTCGGATTTAGGGACTATACCAGTGCGTTGTTTCGTAACATTACCCCCTACTTAAATGGAAGTTCCTCCTGGAACTTTTGTGTAGCCGAGACTGGATGTTTGAATCGGCAACTGGCCCCATTTCTACACTTTCCGATTTTATGGAAATAGCAGGGCACCGTCTTCATCGGATACTGATAACAGGGGTTGTAGCTGCAAATTAATATCTAGACACCGGTATCTTGAAAGATAATCTCTACCATGTTCCTGATAATTCGCCAATCCAACTGGTTACTCGCTATCTTAGGCATAGCCAGTTTCTTCACGCTGGATTCCAACACATGATCTCGTAGGTTTCGAAGTGCTTCCCACACATCGAGGTAGGTAGATCGATCTTGAAATTCATTTTTAGTTACCACATAGAAGACGTACCGCGTGTTATGTTTCAGTTTCAGTGTCTTACCAGGGGCTGGAATCTGGTCTTCAAGTTTTACTAATTGCCCGAATTTCTTTCGAAAGACGGATGCCAACCCTCGTGCGTTCTTGAGACGGGCGGGGATGTTGTGTGCCAGTGAATAATCTTCCGGGAGAGTGAACAAATCATGTTGTTCTGAAGTAACTCCATATCTAGCTTTCCCGGTACCTCTATACGCGCCCTTAAATTCATCGAAGGTAGGGTCAGATACATCTCGAATATGGTTTACTCCTTTCTCTAGGTCATGGTCTCCTTCGAATGGCGTTAATCGGTTTTGGTGAACTATTTTTGGTTTTCCGTTGGGGATCTTGCTTATACGATATATAACATTGATCCTTTTCTTGATTAAGTATGAACCTTCCCAGGATTTTTGTAATTTTGGAGAAAATCCTTTTCTCCTCGTCGGGTTGTGTAACCATACTTTGTCCCCTTATTTAAAACCGCCTTCTGTGGCCTGTGTCTCGTACCGACTTTTCATTCTGTCGCTGGCAACTTGAAGATTTGTTCGAACTAATTCATGAATATCGTTCAGCCTTCTTCTCAATTGGACCACGTAGTCTTCTCCTGCTAGATCTTCTCCAGGCCGACAGCCAAATTCCAGGTCACAAGGAAGCCTGATTGCACGTCCAAACAGGATTTTCGCAGGTGTTTCACCTGGACCCAATCTCTCTGATGGCTGGAAACTACTTTGGACAGGTATTTTCTAATAGTCCTGTTCATTCTCTCGACCATTCCATCTGACTGTGGATGTAATGCTGTTGTCCTGGCCTTCTTCATTCCCAGCTTGTCGCAAATCTCCTGGAATAGATGACTTTCGAAATTTCTTCCCTGGTCACTGTGGACTTCCGAGGGTACTCCATATCGGCTGATCAATTCCTTCACCAATACATCCGCGACAGTTTTGGCCTCTTGGTTCGGGAATAGCGTAAATTTCCACCCACTTTGTGAAATAATCAATTACAACCAGTATGTATTTGCTACCGTTTTCTGTCGTCGGAAATGGTCCAGCGATATTTAAAGCAATCCTTTCGAAAGGGCTTCCAACATTGTACTGTTTCATGGGTGCCTTTCTCTTGCGATGTGGTCCATTACTCGTAGCACAAGTCGTACATTTCTTACACCAGTCCTTCACATCGTTGGAGCTGTTCATCCAATAAAACCTTTCACGGACTCGCTGAAGGGTTTTCTTCACTCCCAGATGACCTCCTGATGGACTGTCGTGTAACTTCTTCAGTACCTCAGCTACTCTTGTTCTCGGGATAACTAGCCTGTCTCCTCATCTCAAAACCATCATAGTTTTCAAGGACTCTTTTCAACAGCCCTTCTTCCAGGACAAGGGAGTCCCACTGAGCCCAATACGCCATGAGTTTCGGTGAAAATTTTGACACTTCTTGCCAGGTAGGTCGCCGATCTTCTTTCTTCCACTGCAGGATCATTCTCCTGATCTTCTCTGATCCTGGTGGGTGACCATTCCTCGTTGACTACAGTAGTTCTTGAAACTGCAGCTTCCCTAGATTCCACCTTGTTGCAATGGGAGCAGTCTGTTGGGCACGGCTGTCTGGACAGGGAGTCGGAATTTCGGTGAATCACACCAGCTGGATGTTCACCCCTGTCTGATTTCCCCTGTGACTGAAGTTCTTGGTTTACAGGAGTCTTGGGGCGCTTAGGGGGACTGCGTACGTGCTGTAGCTCGTCACACTTCCGGCATTTGATCTTCTTCGGCTTCTTGTCTGCCATACCTTTCAACAAGTTGACGATCTGGTCAAGTTTGTTATCGTCATCTTCTTCCTGCATGGTCCTACCTTTGTTGTAACGCGAGCCCTTCCTGGCTGCTTTGCATTTAAGAGGTTCTTGGTTTGCAGGAGTCGTAGGACGCTTACACGAACTGCGTGCATGCTCTAGCTCGCCACAATTACAGCACCTGCTCTTCGGCTTCACATCTACCATACCTTTCAACAGGTTGACGATCTGGTCAAGTCTGTCATCGTCACCTTTTTCCTGTATGGTCCTACGTTTGCTGTATCCCGAAGCCATCGTGGCTGCTTCATATTCAAGAGCAGCAGTCAATGCATGGACCAATGTTTTAGGATGGGCTAATCGAAGCGTCTTCTCCATATCGTGGTCACATAAGCCGTCAATAAAGGCCTGGATGCCTAAACATTCCATTATGTTCTCTGGTGCTGATGGATAAGCAAATCGAACTAGTCGGGCAATATCCATTTCATACTCTTATCTAATCTGTACAACTGTTCCAAATGTTCGTGACCATATCGCATGTCCAACCTCTTCTTCAGCAGCTCGAAGTCATCCATTTCTTCAAGCGGTATAGTCTGAAGTACATCTAAGACATCTCCCCGAAGCTCGATAGTTAAGTTCACTGCCTTTTCTCTATCGGACCACTTATTCACTCTAGCGGCTGCTTCGAATTGTTTCACATAATTGGTCCACTACATTTTTCCATCGAACGTTGGGGCCTTGACACGGGTAAAACTGCCAATGTCTTCAAACTTAGGTAGTGTTTCTGGCTTGCAAGGTTTCGTTTGCTCGGTCTTCTTTTCTTCCTCTGGCGTGCCTCGCGTTCTTGAATCTGCAATATTTTCCTCTAACTCCTTGATTTTTTCGTCAATCGTTGTAATCTTATTCTCGATTTTCTCGTCCATCGTCGACATCTTATTCTCGATTTCAGATTTTAGAGACGAAATTTCATTTTCCACGTCAGCGGCAATGTCGTTTTTCATTAATAAGATATCTGCAGATATATCGTTCTTCAAAGCAGAAATATCGTTTTTCACATTCGTTGAAATTTTCTCTTCCATGGCAGAAATATCGTTTTTCATAGCACAAATCTTCTCGTCCATGTTGGCAGAAATGTCTTACTTCCTAGCAGAAATCTTCTCGTCCATGTTCTCTTCCATGACAGAAATTTTCTCGTCTATGTTAGCAGCAATTGACGAGATTAAGGTGGAAGCCTCGTCAGTAAATAAAACGGTTTCTGGATCAAAACCGTCATTTTCCAGTGCCACTTTCTACTAATTCACTTTTCTTACCGGACGTTTCCAACTCATGATCTTCCAATTCTGCTCTTAGTTCCGCCACATTGAGGTCACATAGTCTCTTGGCCATTTTTACGTAGCAATTTATTTATATAACCCCACACCTGACACCAATGTAATGTTATTCTAATTTATTTAAACAAAATAAACTAATCACTAACACTTAATTTATATATACTCAGTATATTCACTTAAACTAATTTATATGATCACTTAATTGATATTAACTTATTTACTGTTTATCTCACGATGTCAAATTATAAACTAAACTAACTCTTCCTGGTCGGTCCCTTATATATTAATGCCTTTTTCACTAGATAATTCTAGATTGCGGCTTACTCAAAAACAGTTGGCTTTCTGGCATTTTCTAGATAAGACTGGTCACAAAAACAATGTTTAGATAAGATAGTCACAATCGTAAACAATCCCTACGCGTCCGCCATAATTTTAATTTTCATACCTGGCTTAGACAGAGTCGGATTTAGGGACTATACTAGTGCGTTGTTTGGTAACAATAAAATAAACGGTTTTAAAGATTAAAACTAACTTTTCTGCATCTGTGGCCCTGAACAATACTCGCTCTAGTCAACTGAAAATCAATAGGGTACATCTGTGAGACACCTTGAACAATATTCAATCATAAAATTAATCAATTGTAGACTCTGTAGAGGCTGTATCATGCTAACAAACTGAAAATTTTCCAAAAATGGCAAAAACTTGGTACTGCAAGTACCATAGCACCCGTTGTACTGGCTTTACTGAGTTGAATATAATAATAATAATAATGCCTTTATTAATTTTTAGAAAAGGAAACATACAAATATTAACAAAAGAGATATACAATTAAGGCGAGGTTCAATTCATCCGTCCCGAGTGAAACGGATGTCTGCTCTTCCACCTAACCTTAGTATAGTTAATTCACAGCAAAAGCTGATCATCGTAATGAAAAATGTTCATATAAAACATATACAGGGGAGAATACATATATCCATACAACTACATTACAATTTCATTCTTGTTGAGAGAGTAAATGAACAAACAATTTATTTTTAAATGCATTACTCGAAAGGGTATGACGAATATTAGCTGGCAAGTTATTGTATATATTGACAATTGAATAGCTGAAACAACATTTGAAAAATATACAATTGAATAATGGCGGAGTAAGTGTCCCCCTAAAACGAACATTTAAGTTATGTACGTCTGATCGATATGTTATTTTTTCATACAAATAAGCGGGTGTTTTATACTGCAAAATTTTGGAGTATAAGCTAGCAGCATGTAATATTCTTTGTTTTAATCTGAGCCATTGCAGTGTCGTGTAATAATGACTGATATGACTATATTTTCTAACACCAAATATATATCGTATACAAGCATTTTGCAACTTTTGAAGCCTTGTCTCATCGGATCTACTTAGGAAAGTACCATAAACAACATCACAATAGTTTAAGTTAGAAAGTATCAATGCTTCACATGAAATAATTTTAGTTTTTCTTGTAAGTAGATGACGATTCAGGTAAAGAAACCTTAATTTTGTATAAGATCACTGCAAACAAAAAAATACATGCTTAGTAAAACGTAAATCCTCATCCATAAACACTCCCAAGTTCTTAACAACCTGTCGACGCTCAATAACTTGGTTATTAACAACTATTTCGTTGCTACTCAAAATGTCGGAAATTTTAAAGCGACTGGATTTTCTACCAAACAGCACAAAGTTAGATTTAGTTGGGTTAAGAGTTGAACACATTTGCAGAGATTGTGTATATAATGTATTCAAATCATAATTTACCGCCGTATTAGCTTGCTTAATTTCGTCTGCATAAAACGATACATACATTTGAATGTCATCAGCATAATAATGCTGCCTACAAGATGTAAAGAAGTGTGGAAATCTAGAAATGTATATATTAAAGAATACCGGCCCAAGGATTGAACCCTGTGGAACGCCTCTTGTATTATACAGAAACGTAGATAATTTGTAGCCTTTAACTTAAGTAGTCTTTTAATAGTAATAAAGCATCTTGAAAGATTAATGTATTTAAATAGTGATTCCATTAATTTATGGTTAATGGAATCGAAAGCTTTACTGTATTCTAATAAAACCAAAAGGGTGAGTTTTCCTTCATCACTTGCTTTCACAATGTCATCTGTAAGTTTTAAAAGCGCAGTGCAGCAGCTGTGCTGTTTTTTAAAACCCGATTGAGTTTCTGGAATAACATGATGTTTAGAAGTAAAACTTAAAAGCTGCATTTCAATTACCTTTTCAAGTATTTTAGACTAGGTTGGAAGGATACTTACCGGACGAATATCATTAAATGTTGTAGCAGTGGCAACCTTCATCAAAGGAATAACTAGATTTTTTCCAGGCACCAGGGTATACAGAATTTTTCAAACAAAAATTTATTAAATGAGTAATAAATGGAAGTATATAAGGAATACATAATTGCAAACTTAATATATTAATGCCATCTAAGCCCGTAGCCTTACTTTTTAATTTTGTGATAATATTTAAAATGTCTAATTCTGAAATGGTTTTATATTTAAATGAATTATCAGTTAATTTATTATTATTATAATACTCTACCAGTTCATCAGATACTGAAATAGTAGGAATGGATGTTATAAAATTATTATTTAATCTTTCAACATCACTGAGTTCATCAGGAAGTATCGATAATTTGTTGTTAGACAATAAATTTAGCGATCTTGCAGTATCCCATATAACTTTACTGGAGGCAGTACTAAACTTTGAGTAGAAGAAAGTTTTTTTTTCTTTTTTGACAGCTACATTTGTAATATTTCTCAACATTTTATATGTAGTCCAGTCTGATTTACGTTTAGTTCGTCTAAATTTTGACAAAGCATTGTCTCTATCATGCATCATAGCTCGTAGTGTGTTAGTAATCCAGGGTGCGTATTTTTTTGTTATTTTATATGTTTATAGGAGCATGAATATTAAGAAGAGTAATAATGTTTTCATTTATGAATTTAATTTTGCTGTTAGCATCCCTCAAATCATATATATTTTCCCAGGGAATAGATTGAAGATCTGATTTAAATTGAGGATAATTTAAATGCTTAAAATCTCGAGATGTGACAAATTTTGTTGTAAGCCCTTCAGAAGTTTCAATATTCAACTTGCAGAAAATTAGTTTATGATCAGCTATTTGCTTAACATCAATAACACCTGATTTCGCAACAATTTGTGTATTAGATACAAGAACATAATCTAATAAAGTAGCGCTGTGGTCAGTAACCCTAGTTGGTTCATTTATTAACTGTGTAAGCCCTAACCCTTCAAAAATATCCAGAGCCTTACGTGCTTCGATTGAATCATGTTTCAGTGAATCTACATTAAAATCACCTGCACATACAATATAATCACTGAATGGGATAATAGTAGTGAAAGTAGTTTCTAGTTCAATAAAAAAACACTTTGTTGAAATAATGGCGACCTATAAACAACAATAAAGGAAAAAAATGTATGCGTCAGTCCAAAACTAACAGCGTCAAAAGTGAAACTTTTCATGTAATTCAAAAACTGTCAATGAGTGTACAAAAAAATACATTGCAGCAAAGAAAAATTGACTGGAAATTATAATAAAAATGATTTATAATAAAAATCAAGAAAAATCTACAGACTATCCCGAATTAATTACTACGGAAGTTTCACTTGTACGTACTATTATTTACATATACATAAAACTATATACATATACGTACAAGTGAAACTTCCGTAGTAATTAATTCGGGATAGTCTGTAGATTTTTCTTGATTTTTATTATAAATCATTTTTATTATAATTTCCAGTCAATTTTTCTTTGCTGCAATGTATTTTTTTGTACACTCATTGACAGTTTTTGAATTACATGAAAAGTTTCACTTTTGACGCTGTTAGTTTTGGACTGACGCATACATTTTTTGTATCTTCATTGACAATAACTGAGAATAAAAACAATATTAAAAAATTTTTAATATGAAATAATTTAATAGACATATACATATATATATATATATATATATATATATATATATATATATATATATATTACATATACATAAACATTCTACATTAAGAAAAGAACTATATAAGTAATTAATATGACTTATGTTAATGAATCACAGATTCAAATATCTTTATCTGCACTGTCATTTTTATTTGGCAAAATAGAAATAATTGGCTGAAGATAGCTAAAGTAGGATGCAAATACTTCAGATCTCAATGAATTCAAGTGTCTTGAAAAAACAGCATCCAAGCAAGTTCCATATCTTGTTGTTGAAATATGAATGTCATTGTTTATTTTTAATTGTAATTTATCATATAAAAATGAAATGAGTGGTTCTGAACTTTTGTCACTAAAATTTACATTAAAATCTCCAGCTAAGATCATTGGAATTTCAATTTCCATCGCCAACGACTGAAATTGAAGTTTTTTGTCCATTCCCAGATAGCACGCAAGTTTGCTGCAAACTTGCTTGATTTTTGATATTGAGTTGCTCAAGCAAATTTGTCATATTAAGCGTGAAACAAGTTTGCAACAAAATTGCCATGTCAAAGTTGAATATGAAAAATTGTTGCAAATTTGATGCAAATTTAAAAAAGAACATTTTATTGTTTTTGTATTTAACCGTAATCAATTTTATCACTTATATGCGAATAAGCTCAAAAAACATAAAATGTATTAGGTAATAGAATAATGTTTAAATATTCATAAAATTTAGACATATCATCGTTGCTACCGGATACTATTTTATTTAAAGATCAGGGTTTCACTACGAAAAGAAGAAGATTAACATAACCTTACACAATGAACTGTTCGTTGTTCGTTGAGGGTCAGACGCCATTAAAGATGAAGATTTTAATGGTGAGTTTTGGTGGTTTTATCTAGAAAATAGTGTTTTCGCGCGTTATTAGTGTTAGTGATTCTATATCGTTATAATAGTTGCCAGAGACCCTGAAATTCTATCACGATTCTATATAGTGATTTTCGTTGGTTTTATCTAGAAAATAGTGTTTTCGCGCGTTATTAGTGTTAGTGATTCTATATCGTTATAATAGTTGCCAGAGACCCTGAAATTCTATCACGATTCTATATAGTGATTTTCGTTGTATAGATGTAAGTATCTTATTTTTATATATAAAAATAATGTTTGTGTAAGAATATGCGTCTATTATTATGAATTGTGTTTATTTAACTTCAATTTCCAATTACTGATTAAATAAAGTAGGAGAATAAGTTATAGAGCACGTGGGTTTCTTTTATTTATAATAGATAATTATTAATTTTTGGATTTCTGGGTAAAAGTATTACAATCAAAATAAAATGATAATAAGATGTAATATCTCATTTCAAAAACTATAAATTTATTTATCTCAAATATAGATTAGTGATATAACATATTCAGAGAGATGGGGAAACAGCAGTTTTCATGAATTTGACAATCTTCTGAAGTAGTTTATATAGTCATACGAGTTTTATTATTTTATTACAGGTTGTAATTGAAAAAACTAAGTTCAGCTGGCTACCCTATTCAATTAGTGACTGACCTAACAGAGGGGAGTAGAAGGTTGACTCCAGTTTATCCCAAACAGAGAATACTGCCAGAGCTCCAAATCAAAATGACAATTGGGAAAATATGCAACAAATTTTTGTTTTTAAATCAAATTCAAATAGACAGATATTGAATAAAATTAAAACAAATTGTTGAATTTGAATTACCCTTATATATTTTTTTGTTTAATATTTTCGTAAAAACAAAATTGAAACACATTGTCTTATTTTAAACTTGTTTCTTTTTCGAAAAAAATGTCTTTCAATCAAACACAAATGAAACTGTTTGAATTAGTTTATCACAATTCAACCTTTGTTTCAGAGCTGAGAGACACCAACGAAAAAATTATGTTGTAAATAATATAGGTTAATAAAAGTTCTTAAATTTGTTTGTCTACTTCATTTAAAACTACAAGTGTGCCGTAGATGCTAATAAAAGTCGTTGACATCTATGATAAAGGAGGAAATGAATACCAGCAAGTCCCTGTGGGATATATACTATTCTGACATTTGACACCCAGTTGTGACTTGTGACAAGTTTGAGTTTATAAACTTTAAGCAAGTTCCATATGGCTGACTTGGTGCAACTTTGATATGTGATAACTAGCAAGTTTGCTTTATACTTGCAGCAAGTTTGTGAACTTGCTGTAGCAAACTTAATGCAAGTTTAGAAGTTTGATGTGTCAAATATGATGTAAGTTTGTAACAAGTTTAAATTGCTATTTGGGTTCATTTTCATTTATCAAAAAATAATTTTAAATTACAATTACAAAAAAAAATATTTCCATAAATAAAGCAACACTAGTTACAACGACTTTCTCTGATGAACTGAGACTTACTTGCTCTTCTACGTACAGGTTAGCAAATATAGCTGAAAGTTTGAAAGTGGACACGCCCACGATGCGCGTTGGTCTCAATGCGGAAAGTAGGAGATAACACAGTTTATGCTTAAACTTTAATGAGTACAGAACTTATCTGTACGGACAAGTATACCTGTTTATTTCCTTTTTCAATATATTTCAATACTCTTGTTACGTTTTATTACATATTTTTTTCAAAATAATACAAATAAATACACAATGCAAAGAAATTTCCTAGTTTTTATCGCCTTAATTTTAAAGGTAAACAATTTCTATATTAATTTCGCACTGGATTATACCAATATCGGCAGAAATTATTAAGCGCTTTTGGTATCCTTTTCCCCCCGAATGCGTTCTCACTTTATCGTTCGCGCAGCGAAGTGGGGATTGATAAACGGAATAACATGATCGCCATCAATAAACAATGCCCTGCGACTATTCTCGGCGTCTCCTCTTTGTGCGGATCTTCGTTAATTTTTTCCGCCTCTCTCACAAGGAGTTTAACAGTTTTGTTAGCTCGACGAGTTAACTCTCATGACAAAACGCTAGTGTCCCATAAAAAGTTTCACTTCAATATTTACTTTATTTACAGTTAGTTTAACACAGATCTGTTCAATTTTATGCGAAGTATTGGTCAATACATGCTGAATATCCGTTCTAATGTAGACATACAAACCTCCGCCTCTGCCTTTTCGATCTACACGTATCAATTTATAACCAATCTATAATATCAATATAGGGTTCATCTTTGAGACGCTCTGAATAATATCCAATCATAAAATTAGGTAACTTGTATATACTCCGGAGGCTGTATCGTGCTAACAAACTGAAACTTCTCCACAAATGACAAAAATATCGTACTTAAAGTACTGTAGCACCTGATGGATTGGCTCCGGTGGGCTGAAAATCAATAGGGTCCATCAGTGAGATGCCCTGAATAATATTCAATCATAAAATTGGTGACTTGTTGAACTCCGGAGGCCAACAAACTGAAATTTCTCAAAAAATTACAAAATGCACTTCAAGTACCATAGCACCCGTTGTACTGGCTTTGGTGAACTGAAAATCAATAGGGATCATCTGTGACATGTCCTTAACAATATTCAATCATAAAAGTGCTGACTTATTGCACTCCGGAGGCTGTATCGTGCTAACAAGACATAGAAGGAAAAGTGGCCGACAACGACGACACACACAGGATTTTTTTTCTAAAAACCGCTTTTTCGTGTTGTTAGAAAACGTAAAAATAACTTGAAAAAAATTTCAAAATCCCAACTATTTTTGGAGTAAATCAATACTTTTCTCGCATATAGAAAGGTTGGGCGCAAAAGTAACATATAAGTTAAAGTAATTCCACACAATACATATACATAACAAAAACTCTTATGGGTGCTAAATGACCAAGATATGGATGCACCTAACCCCCCTAACATTTCCTTCCTTCCTGTTCTTGTATCATAACTAAAATTAGTATTGTTTTGTAGAAATAATTCTTTATTTTTGTGAAGAAGCCTTAGTCATTCAAATATGTATAGTACATCTAAAGTAAATATTCTTTTTTCTCTAAACACCCCTCGACAATACTCCTTGTATCAAATATTATTTGTACAGCCCTTTTTTGTGATACACACTTTATAGCTCCCTAAAAAATTAAACCATATCTCAACAATAACTCAAAATTTGCATGGTATAACACCCTAATAGTTTTTTGAAACATATGCTGCTTATTCTGGCCCTAATATGTATTCTACTCGTATACTCGTATGTTTATCCCACTTCAAAAACCAACCAATATACTCCAAGGAATTTAGTGTAGGTATTCATTAATAGAAAAATCTTGATCAATTAAATTAATGAAATTTGGTATTACTCTTGATGAATTCATTGTTTGAAATCTAACAATGTTAGTTTTTTCCATATAAAAACAATGGGTTTGCCCTACGCAAGTATTATATGTCCTCAGGATAAGACTCCATTAAATGCTCTCCAACCAATAAATTAGTATCGTTAGCAAAATTAATTATACATACATTTACATTATCAAATAAAATTGGTCCTAATATACTCCCTAGTGGTACACCTATAGAGTTTATATCAGAGTTGAAAGCACTCTTATTTTTAACAATTTTATCCCTTTGATGTCTATTTGAAAGGTATGACTCGAACCACCTATTTACATTTCCTCTAACTCCATATCGTTCTAGGTTTTTTAGAAGCATTTCCCTATTCAAACAATCATATATATCAAGAAATAATCCTGAAACTATCGTGTTGTTTTCTATTAGTTCAACTATCTTTCTCATGAACTGAAAAATTGCCGTTTGGATAGATCTACATTTCAAATATCCATGTTAAGTTTCACTGAAAGTACCACAATCATTACAAAAACTAAGAAGCCTTTTACATATTATATACAAGTTCAAATATTTTAGAAAAACTTTACAATAAACTAATGAGTCTATAATTATTAAATATTTGTTTGTCCCCACCCTTGAACAAAGGTTTTATGATTGCAGACTTTAGCTGGTCTGGAGAAACGCTATATTTGAATGAATTCCCAAAAATGTGAGATAACTCTTCTTTAATTTGATAGATGGAAAATTTAACTACGCAAAATGGTATTTCGTCTACCCCACTACTAAACTTATTTTTTAAACAAGTTGCTAATTCTACTACTTCATCTGGAGATGGAGGTATACATCACTGAGATCATAATTATATACATGTTCAGATACACCATTCATGAGATTTTGAATAACAGTTAACGAAAACTAATTAAAATAATTTGCAACCTCATTTGGCTCCCCATCAATTAGAAATTCTGCATTATTCCTTTCTTTACCTAAAATATTACAAATACTCCACATTGTTTTGTTTTTATTATCTAAACTTGAAACGCTTTGTTCATAATTCGAGGACCGGCATTTAATTAACTGGAAATCATATTCTTTTTTAACTAAATTATTTGCTTCTTTATACACAGGGTTGTCTTTACTTAAGATCAGAAGGGTGTCAAAAGGTTTTTTACACTTAACTACATCAGGATCATTATACTTATATCGATTTCATTTTTTATTACCTGTTACAAGCTTTAAAGGAAAACACCGATTAAAAAAACAAGATATAAATTTAGAAGAACTTTCCATTGCTTATTTACATTATCTCTGGGTTCATCAAAAACAATTTCCAATCCTGTTCATTTAGTTTTTTCATTAAATTATGTTTGACAATTTCACTAAAATATCTTGGGTGAAGAACAAGTTTCTTTTTTTTAATGTAAATAAAATTCTTTGAGCTCTATGGTCTGAAATATGACTTTCAAAGACCTCATATTCATTAATATTTGTAAATATGTTATTAATACAACTTCAAGAAGATGTGTAAATTCAAAAATAGTTTGATATACGAACCCAAAAGATTGAGCAAGTCTAGCTTTCTTGGATCATTGTCTTCTAACATTTCGATATTAAAATAGCCACACATAATTACTAACCTATTTTGTCTAATTATATTTACAACAATATTTTCTAATTTGTCATGAAATATTTCGAATGACCCATTAGGAAGTCTATACACAACAATAGGTTTTTATTTTTTTCAAATGTACACTCTACATTAGAACATTCAATTACACCAACTTATGACGTATTTCTCTTTTTTCCGTTTGACACCCATTTTTAAGTAAATTGACGAGCATCCAGTAAATTTTCTCCTCTACAAAAAGCAGTTTTCCAATGCTCGGTAATAAACAAGGCCATACAGCAAGGGTTTTCTTCTAACATATAACTTATTCTATCAACCACATTTCCTATTGATTGAACATTCTGATGAATAATACAAACATTTTGTTGATTAATTCTAGTTGTATAGAATTGCTTAGTGACAAATTTTCTTTTTCTTACAACTGTATTCTTTTCTTGTGATGTACTTAAACACCTAAAAAATCTGCTTCTTAGTTTAAAAACTCACTATATCTTCTAAAATCAAACCTCTTGATTTCAACAAATTGTGGCCAGAAGGATGGAACATACATCAAATCTTTTTTTTTTTATAGTAATGCAGTCACAAAAACACATTTTACTACTTTCATTTATTAACATAATTTCTTATTTACAATTATTCCAAAGGTATTTAAAGATATATAAAATGAGTATATTACATTCTGCATGGTCTTATAGAACTTTGTCAAGTACTTTGCACAGTCAATTTCCTATTCTCGATGAAGAGTAGCTCTGTGCGATCTTCACTTGTCTCCCGATGCCATATTTGATAATATATCTAAAGGATGTTGTTTGACAATAGACTCTCGAGCATAACTCTCGGTTTGTTGTCTTTCTGACCCCTTAGCCAGAATCGTTGTTTATTGATTGTCATACCTTGTATTTTACTTATTTGATTTTGTGTTGTGATCCATGTCTAAACACCAAAATTGAATGTCATAAAATTCTAATATATCTCTTATTTTAGGACCTCATATCAAAAATTAAGCAATACATATCTGATAATTTTTTTAATTAAATATGCTCTCGAATATTTTGTGTGATATATTAGTTTGCTCTAATTTGCGCTACCAAAAATTAATATGGTCCAGTACATAATACTAAAAAAAAAGAAAAACGATGGAAACACTATTCTTGCTATACGATCTATTTCTTTCCACATAATCTTATCTTTCCCATCTTCCTAAAAACCAAACGAAATAATGTATTCTCCCTGTTCAAATAAGATCAAAAAAACAACTATTTGTATATTCCTCATTTCGTTCACTTACCGTTTTCCAATAGACATGAATTATTTTATCTTTTGCCATATTATTGTAACGAAAATTGTGTACACGTTTCGGCGACGGTGGACCTGCCCATTGCGTTAGAGAAGTATCCTACAAAAATCAAATATATATGACACATGCTGTACATTTAAATGTAATTTAATCTAACTTTCACCATTTTCGCCTCTTTTGCCTTTAGCATATTATATTTTCCATATAAAACTTTAACGATGACAAATTCTCCTAGTGCAGCAAAGACCGAAATCATACATCCTGCCATCCAAAGATCCAGTGCCTATAACGATACAGGTTTAATTATATACTGCTGCACTAAAGGCTTTTGATATAGTGTGAAAATAAATTTGGGTGATAAAGTTTACCACTTATTCCAATGCCAAAAATGCTAATTCGCAAAAAAATCTGGTCCCTTTGAAGTTACAAAATAAAAGAATATTTTGAACATGTTCAGGTGGCTTTGTTTTAAAAAAATTGAAATTGCGGATAAAATGAAGATTTTAATGCCCAAACTGCTCCATTTTTTGTAAATGTAATTGAATTATTGTAGCACCTTTTGAAATTTTCTTACCCATAATACTTTTGCGAAGAGCCAGTTTTTATCGACAAAGGACCTTTAATTTAGATTAAAAAATTCTGGCCAACAAAAGTAAGTAATAAATGAACTTTCATTCTATTTGCAGGCCCAAAAAACGTCTGTTGAAATCGATTTGTAGCTTGAAATATTCTAATAATTGTTTGTTTTTTATTGATAACAGGATTAAGATCTGGACCTCTATGGCTGACTACGGCAAATATGCTCAGGGCTCCTTTCAATCCAGGAAATTGTTCAAAAAGACATTTCCGAACTTTATGTACTTCCATATGTACTCCGGTCAATTAAGTCGGCCCTCACCCAATAGATATTTTCAACAGAAACATTTGGTCGTTATGCACACCAAATGGACCAATATGCTCCATCAATGTCACTCAAACAATGTACTGTTTTTTTATCTCTGAATTCCTTTGAAGGAACCAACTTTTTGTACCGGGTGGTCAGATAAGAATGCAACGTGCTGTAGCTCAGAAACTATTCGTCGTAGAGACTTACTAAAGTGGCCAAAAAAAGACTGGAAAATATTTTCAGATTTCCAAGATGGTCGCCAGGGGGCGTAACCACCATATTAAACTTTTAAAGTAATTTTTCACTGAGGTACACCTAGTAAATGTACCAAAAAAATATATGTTCTTAAAAGCTAAGCTTTATTCGAGTAATCTTTGACGTATCTATTAAAATAAAGTGGTTGGGGCTAATTCAATGTTTTTTTTTTAATAAACGGCTGTAACTACTAACGACTGAACGGATTTTAACAAACTTGGTCTCGTTGGAAAAATGATTTATTGTTCCATCAAACCCATCTTACCAGTGATAGTGATATGTACAATTATTACTGATGCCGCCAGAGCGCGTTTTTCGACATAATAGCAGAAAATTGCAAAATTAAATGCAATAATATGACTTTTTCATAAAAATGTAGTGAAATGATACCTAAATAAGCTAGTGACAACCTTATCTCGATATTTTATTCCTAGCCTCAAATATCGAAGAAAGTAAATTTAGTTATCATAAAATTTTAAAAAGACGCTAATACACCGCTAATTATTCTTATTTATTTGTCTTTTTTCAAGATTTACTGATAGAATTTTATAATTTTTAAGTAATAAAATAATTCAGAGTTCAAAAAATATTTAAAAAAACGTGTAGATAAGAAGAAAAAAGGAAAAATTCTGAAATAGAACTAATCCCTCCTTAAATACGCGAAATGTCTTCCATCACACACTCAATATGTTGTTGAAACCGCTCATGCGAGGACATTACAGCAACTTCAATTTCTGCGCTTGACTGGCGACAAATGGCCTCTTGTATTCGTACTTTTATGTCGTCTTTCGTTGTTAGTGGAATTAGTCCAGACATGTGAGGGATGGGGTGGGACCGGGTTGCATATTTTTATGTAGCGGACGCACAATACCACCGAATAACGATCGGAAAATTCCGAAGTATAACTTGTATGCTATAATAGATATTATAACTAAAACTGGTAACTCGTCTCTTACATACACAACGTTTATATCGTAAATCATGTGATTGATTAGTTAAAAAAGTTTAGTGATCTTATTTATTTATTTAAATTAAAAAAAAACACACAATTGATGCTTAGTAAAAAAATACTAATTTATTAACAACTATTACTAAATGATATTAACAACAAAATTAATATAAACGCGATTACAAACATTATTTTCTGAACTTATTACCACCAAGCCCTACGTTTTGTTCTACGCAAATTTTTAATGCGTGTGCTGCCTGTTTTTCCCATTGTTTCCAATAGACCTTCCAGAAAAAGTATTTTTTCCTCCCATTTTTCTTCTTGCCACTGACGTTGGCTGAATAGGAATTTTATTTCCTTTGCGGCGAGTTGTTGTGGCAGAAGTTCTATTTTTTGACGAAATTCCTTTATATTTGAATGCAGTATGCATTCCACTAAGTAATGCAGTGGTTGTGTGTGCATATATATCTACATTATTTAAATATTATTGTATAGCAGGATAATATTGAGGATCTTGTTCAAGTTTATAGTGACTATATCCTATATCATTAGAAGACGATATCCATTTAGCTTTTAGCTCTGCAATTTCACTTTCCGAAGGCAAGCAGGATTCGTTATTAAGCTGTAATGTTCCATTTCGAGATGAAGATATTTTATTTTGGTGCGACGCACTCTCGGACGTATTAGCTGATGATGTGAAAGCACACTCCAAAATGGTTTCTGTTATTTCTGTATTTTGCAGTGGAAGAAATGTTCTTTCAGGTGAGTCATTACCGGTTGCAATTTCGTACAACTTTAATTTAGCGTTTGTGGAGAAATTATTTATAACCGATAAAATATTATAATTTTTAACCACTAATGCTTGATGCTTACAATATTTGCCGTTAAATCCAGGGCACGTACATTTGCAACATAACATATCAACCTTGTAAATTAGTTGATTATTTGTTTCACTCCGAACGGTAAACTCCATCTGCTCCATATTTGCTGATATCACTTTACAATTCGTGTTATAGTTTTTGAGGTACCTAGAGGTAACAACTTTTGACTGTCTACCAAAAATTAAATCCAGAATCCTTTGTTTATAATATGACTCAAAGCTTGTAACAATAAAATCTGCTAATTGTGTTACGTTAAAAGCTTTTGTGCGTTCGAGAGGAATATCTTTCAATAAGCGGAACATAACTTCTGTATTGTTATTTGTGTGTACCTCTCAATGGAAGGTTTTGCCGATAGAAAACTGCCCACTCCTGTATTGTTGTTAGCATGTTCTCAACATATTTTTTAAAGTTTTCATGATCACAGTTGTCCAAAAAGTGTTGCTTTGAATTTTCGAGGTCTCTACTAGTCTTAGAATATAAAATATTTTCAAACATGGCATAGTATTTTTGTGTTTTTTCTTTTGGTACAGAATTTTTTGCCATTGTTAGCCAACGCCAACATGCTTTTAGGACATGGAATGTACATAATAACAAATTTGAGGATGACCAATATTTACGTAATACGTTTCTTTCCGCTAAATCATCATCGGTAAGAATGACTAGGATTTATTTTAATTTCAAAAAGACCTTCAACATCCAAATCAAAAACATCTGATTTTGGCTACTGCTGATAATACAGCCTATTGGCAAACCTCCAGCGGCAGACTGCGTTATAAAAAAGTACACCTTGTGGTTTTGGTTATCGCAATTGCCTGTTGCATCAACAAACATTATTTCAGAACATTGAGGCAATTCAAGTGTTCTTTGCATTATTGGCGTACAAAGTGCAATCGCATATTCTTGATTTTTTCCGATATTTTAAAACGAACTGAACTATTTTTTTCATGAAATTTTAGCAACTCTTCAAGCTTAAGTAACATATTGGGATCTATACAGGGTGATTCATTACTAATTGGAAATAATTTAATAGTAGAATCCTGACTTCAAAATATGAAGATTTTACTCAAAACACCTAAATAAAATGTAGCTGCTTAGTGAGTTACAGGGTGTTTTGTTTAAAAATTTTAAAATTATTTGTGCTCAGTACTTGAAAACTGTTTTACCTATTCATTTCATATTTGGCAGAAAGTGTAGACACTGTACACCCTACCAAATTAAAATAAACAAACGTTTTTGGCTACTACCAGAGGCGTACGACAGGGGAAAGTGACAGGTTAATCGTTCCCAAATTATACGCCACTGGCGGAATAGGAATTTTAGCACAATTTTTTGATTCTCCAATACTTTTTACGTAAATAAAGTACTCTGTTATCATAACGATAAAGTCAATATTTCTAGAGATATTTCAAGTTAAACACGAAGCTGCCCAATTTTGATGTGTAATAACTATGTCGATGTTTTGGACCAGTGAATTGCATTAAATACGCAAATTAAACTTTAATCCGCAAATAAAGATATTAAAATTATTGGCAATAAACTTAGAATAATATTAAAGCGATTTAAAAATATTTTCAAACAAATACACTGATCTCTATTTTTAATTACGATCAGATAAATCGCATTTGATGGATAATTTTTCAATATCAGTTGGCTCTGGTCTGAATTAATTGCTTCGATATAGTGGGGTGCTGTCATTGCTGTCATAGCTATTAGTTGTTGCTTATATCACTTGAAATTGTGATTGTTGTAAAATATAAAGTCGGTTAAGTGAAAATGCCTCGACACAACAATTTTTCTAATCTTGAAATGCGAGACATACTTTGTGTTTATGTACAAGAAAATTATTCCTGTGTTGCTGCTGATCGCAGATATCAACAAATGTATCCAAACAGAATTCAACCCAATCGGCAAACTTTCAGCAATATTTTTCGTCGATTAGGAGAAACTGGACAATTTAAGCGTAATAGTGGTATGGGACGACCGAAAATAATAACTGTGGATCAAGAGGACGATATTTTAGTACGAGTTGCTAATAATCCAGAACTAAGGACTCGGCGTTTAGCAGCAATGACTGAAGTCAATCTTCAGTTTTGCGAATTTTGAAGAAAGAAAATTTACGACCTTACCATTTTACACCGGCACAAAACTTATTGCCTAGAGATTATCCTTTAAGGATGAACTTTGCTCAGTAGATGATAAATCAAAAAAATTAAGATCGAAATTTTGTTCACAAAATTATTTCCACTGACGAGGCCACATTCACTCGCAGATGAGTTTTTAACTGGAGGAACGGCCACAATTGGGATATTGCAAATCCCCATGTATTCCGATAATCACATTTTCAGCACGAAATCAAGATAAATGTATGGTGCGGTATCTTTGGAGATAGTTTGTTGGATCCATATGAGTTCCCAGCAAATTTCAATGGTTACTCATATTTAAAATTTTTGGAAACAACTCTATTCGGTCATCTCGAGGAATTGCCACTTAAGGAGATACATGTGGTTCATGCAGGATGGAGCACCACCTCATTATCAGATGATAGTGATAGATTTCCTCATCGTTGGATTGGCAGAGGTAGCGAATTTCCGTGGCCGCCTAGAACTCCCGAAGGTAATCCCCTAGATTTTTATTTTTGAGGCCATATGGAATCATTAGTATATTCACAAGAAATAAACACTCGTCAGGAACTATGGCAGCAAATTGTAAATTCGGCTAATTTTATTGCCAATCAACCTAACTTATTTTTCAAGGTAAGAAGATCATTTAGACAGAGAATAAATAAGCTTATTGAAGTAAACGGGGGTCACATAGAACATTTGTTATAAAAGGTTTTTAGGTACTTTTCGTTTCTGATATTTCCGATATGTTATTAAAATTGTAGGAACCTACTTTTATTTAGATTATAATTTTCAGAACCACATTTTGTTTTCAATTCATCCGTTCATTTAATAGTTGTGTTCTTTATTGTTGACACGGAATAAAGTTTCATTTGCGTATTTAATGCAATTAACTGGTCCAAAATATCGACATAGTTATTACGCATCAAAATTGGGCAGCTTCGTGTTTAACTTGAAATATCTCGAGAAATATTGACTTTATAGTTATGAAAAAAGAGTACCTTATTTACGTAAAAAGTATTGGAGAATCGAAAAATTGTGCTAAAATTCCTATTTCGCCAGTGGCGTAGAATTTGGGAACGATTAACCTGTCACTCGCCCCTGTCGTACGCTTCTGGTAGTAGCCAGAAACGTATGTTTATTTTAATTTGGTAGGTTGTACAGTGTCTACACTTTCTGTCAAATATGAAATGAATAGATAAAACAGTTTTAAAGTACTGAGCACAAATAGTTTTTAAATTTTTAAACAAAACACCCTGTAACTCAGTAAGCAGCTACATTTTATTTAGGTGTTTTGGGTTAAATCTTCATAAGTTGAAGTCAGGATTCTACTATTAAATTATTTCCAATTAGTAATGAATCACCCTGTATAATCGCCATAATGTTGTTTAAAAATTTACTTTCCATAGTGTAGACACATCATTTTTTTTAGGAAAATAATGTCTAACAAAAACACAATTTTCATAACTATCTCCTAACTCTTCAATTTTCATACAACAATAGGTATGGTAAGCAGACGAGACAGAATGGCCTCTTTCGAATAATTCAATTATTTTTGCTTTTACGTCAGATCCTACAGGTCTTTCTCGAAGTGCTTCAGCAACGTCCAGCCTATGGTTGTGTTTGTTACGAAATTCAATTATACAAGGATATTCTTAATCTACAGTTGATGTTTTATTGCTCTTAATAAATCGTTGAATTGTTTTATAAACAATTGTGCAGGGCAATCGATATTTTTAGATCGCCTATTTCGAACTCCTTTTGTAACTTTACGTGTAGTCGTCTTAAAATGGCAGTGATATATCCTTTTAAATAGATTTCTGGGCCGATCAGAGGCTACTTTAAAAGTTTTTCAAATTGACCAAGTTTCTTTACTATTTTTTTGGTATTCTTCCATCCATTTCTAAAATAGAAGAAAAACGGAATTCATTACTACAAAAACATGCGATGTTGCCCAAACTGGCAACGTAGTAAACTATTGAAAAACATTTTAATTATTTATTTAAAATTAAAAAAAGGTATCGATTTATCTAAAAAAAATACGCTGTTTTCTTTAAAAAATATAAACTTTAGTCTATTTTGCCCAAAATGGCAACGCTGCAAAAATTTAAAAGATTCTGAATATGTATGTTTGATGTTTATTTATTCAAATATGATTAATAGCCAATCTCAGGTTTTAAAACTATTACCCTGTGCTTTTTAAATGACAACATCGCATAATCTAAATTCTGATACCTACTATTCTCATTGTTAAATGACTGTGTCGAAATTAAATAAAACTAAGTAGGTACGCCAAAAAAGCTCCACACTTCTATACTTATTAGGGCATTTAAAGTTAAAGCTCAGAAACATAACTTAGAACTTTTGTTTACATACCTCTACATCTTCTTTTGTTTTTATTGTTAATTTGTAGGTGTATTTATCAACCAATTTCCAATCATACAGGTTCGGAAACGAAATCGCACTTATTTCATTCATATTTATTGTATTTTCTTTAGGCGGATAAAATCGTGTTTGCTGAATTGCAAGAATGAACCTCTACGAAATACAAATACTAATTGAGAATGAGCGCTTTGTTTTGCTTTTTGGCTAATCAATCACGCGTATGTAAGAGACGAATTACCAGTTTTAGTTGTAATATGTCTCTTACATACAAGTTATACTTCGGAATTTTCCGATCGTTATTCGATGGTATTGTGCGTCCGCCACATACAAATATGCGACCGGGTTGGCCACGGAAATAGACTTCCTAGTCTAATCCACCTCTGGTGATATCTTCGATCTAAATGTTCTCGCACATTTTTCGAAAAATGTGCAGGGCAACCGTCTAGTTGCAAAAACATATTTTGCCGTAATTGCAAGGGCACATCTTCTAATAAAATAGGCAGTTGGTTTACCAGAAAATCATGAAACAAGGCACCATTTAGTGGTTGATCGAATAGGGACCTATAATAGTTCTGCCCAGGATGGCACACCACACATTGATACTCCAATGGCCTTGGTGTTGGACCTCACGCAATCAGTGAGGATTGTTGTCCGACCAATAATGCATATTGTGCAAATTAACGTTTCCATCACTTCTATAAAAGTGGCCTCATATCCGTCCAAAGAATTTCGAATACATATTCTCTATTTTTCCTAATCATGCCCAACCTCCAATAACAATAATCTAGTCGTCGGTGGAAGTCTTCGTCATTTAAAGCTTGCTGTAAAACCATTTGATATGGGAGCAGTCTGAAAATTCAAAATAACAAACAGATTGTGAAACATTTAAAGTAGTATTTTTAGTGAGATAAAAACTTACCTACGATCCCTTAAAATGTTTAGAATAGTAGTACGTGATATACCTAACGCGACAGACGTTGCTTTTTCGTACTAACGTGGGGATTCAATTGCACGTATGCTAATACATTACACAGCACATACATGCCAAATGTTAATGACACTAAGTTAGGCGCGAAATTTAAAGTGATAGGGTAGCTGATAAAGAAAAACGTTCTGAATCTATGGTTATGAAATATACAACATTTTAAGCAAGAAACTTCATCTACAAATTTTATTATAGCCTTAAATAATGCGACATTATACACGTGTAATGATCACTCATGTAAGAATTTTGGAGATTACCTGTTTTAAAAATATGTATAGTCAAAACTTTAGGATATGGGCCTATTGTTTCAGAAATGATAGCAGTATTAACACTAACATATGCATGTAGAAGTAATGCATAAAGTAATCAACTTCTTATATTTAGATCGAAAGACTGTTCACGACTTGACAGGAGGTTACATATGTCACAGTATACACACCGTATTGTGCTTACCTACATGTAATGTTAAAGTATGTGAGAGACAAAATTGTAGAATGGCTAATAAAGCTGAAGATACAAAATTAACAAGGGAATTAACACAGGCTCACAAAAGTGCAATTAAAAGTTGTGAAAAATATAATGTATTTCATTTAACACACAGAGGAATCATTTTGAAAGATTACAAAAAATTAGCATGTTTCTTATGTGTCACAAACAATTACTGTAAACAAGTTTGTATCTTTTGTGGAGCATGTACCCATGTGAATGTAAATTTTATAAATAAACAAAATTGCAAGCACATTCACTTTATTAATTCCAGTTTAAAATTATCGGGCGATAGTCCTGGTAATCATTCCAAGCTGGAAAATTATGCAAGTGATGAATTATATATATATACAAGGCTATACACTCCAGTTGGAGTTGTAGCCGCTCAGATTGAGCTCTTTTGACCCTGTATCTTGTGGGGGGTCAGCCCACGTTTTTCTTGCTGTTTATCTACAATTTATTAGAGGTTTTTGCAGTTTCGACAATTGCTCTCCACTCCTTTCTGTCCTGCATCTGTCTCTCCCCGCCTTGTGCTCCCAAAATTTTTATATCTTTCACAACCTGATCTTCCCATCTAATTTTTGGTCTTCCTGGTAATCTTTCCTCATTCGGTCTCCATTCTGTAATTCTCCTCACCTTCTGTCCTTTCTCCATTCTTTTAACATGTCCGTACCAACGAATCCTTTTTGATTTAATTGTGTTTACTATGTCCTCATTTTCTAATATATTTCTAATTTCATAATTCATAAGTCTTCGGTACTCGTTATACCCTAGTTTGACCGGTCCATAAATATTTCTAATTATTCTTCTTTCATATATCCTTAGTTGCTCTTCGTCCTCATTTGTCAGTCTCATAGTTTCTGCCGCATATGTAACTACCGGTTTTATCGCCGTCCTGTAGACTCTTAATTTTGTTGCTCGGCTTATTCTCTTACTCTGCATGATGTTTTTAAATTTATTATATGCTCTATACCCTGCTTGAATTCTTTGCCTTATCTCGATTTTTGTGTCGTTTTTGTTACTAATAATTGTTCCCAGATACTTAAAGGTGTTAACAACTTCAAAAGTGAATTCATTTAACTTTACTGCTTCTGGTTGGTAGACTTCCTTCTTTCTTTTCATTTCCATATATTTTGTTTTCTCCTGATTTATTTTTAATCCTCTTTTTCCCGCTTCCTTTACAATTTTCTCTAATGTTTCTTCAAGGCTCTTTCGGTCTCTCGCTATTATGGTTAAATCATCAGCATATGCCATTATTTGTTTTGATTTATTAATTATGCTTCCATTGATATCACAAGTCTTAATTATGCCATCAACTGCTATGTTAAACAATACCGCTGACAGCCCATCTCCTTGCCTTACTCCAGCATTTATCTCAAATTCCTCTGATGGACCTTCCCTTGTCATTACTGTTGTCCTAGAATCTTTCATCGTCATTTTCACCAACCGTATGATCTTTTGTGGTACATTTAGTTGTTCCATATCCTTTATGATTGTCCTCCGTTTCAAGCTGTCGAAAGCTTGCTTGAAGTCAATAAATAGCATTTGGACTCCAACATTGTGTTCATAACATTTTTCAATTACTTGATTTATAGTATGTATGGCATCTACTGTTGATTTTCCTTTCCGAAAACCTTTTTGATACTCCCCTATATTTGATTCCATTACCTTTTTTAGCCTTTCATTTATTATCGTTGTTAGTATTTTATATACGGTATTGAGTAAACTAATTCCTCTATAATTGCTACAAATATTACGATTTCCTTTCTTCATTATTGGTATAATCATACCAGTAGACCATTCTTCTGGCATTGTTTCTGATTCCTATATTCTTTCCATGATTTTAAATATTTTATGTCTTAGATCATCTCCTCCATATTTTATCAGCTCATTTATTATTTCGTCTGACCCTCCTGCTTTGTTGTGTTTCAATTTATTAATTATGTCGTTGCATTCCTCTTCGGTCGGTTTTTCTTCGTATTCTATCCCTGTATCATTATCAGTCATATCATCTTCTTCATACTCCCCATCTTCTTCCGTTAAGAAATTCTTGAAATATTGACTCCACTCTTTTTCCTTGATATTTATTGCAGTTGATTTTCTGCTTTGTCTCTTTATATATTGATATGATTTTACATTATTTTTATTATCATTCTCTAATATGTCCATGCTTTCATTTAACCATTTTATTCTTTTTGCTTTTATCAACTTGGCGCTCTCTTTTCTTATTTTTCTGTATTCATCATAAAAATTTTGTTGCTTAGTTCGCAGCCATTTTAGTCTGGCTTCTTTTTTCTTTATTTTACATTCTTGATCAAACCATTTATTATTCTGTCTTGTATCTTTTGTACCAACCACTTCCTCTGCTGCCGTTATTATACTTCTTTTTATTTCCTTCCATTGTTCATCGATATTATCTTGTTCTTTGCTCTTTTGTAGTTGCTTCTTTACTTCTTCCCCATATTCATTTTTACTACTTTTCAATTTCTGCACGTTCCATTTCCTACATTTTGTTGTCCTATTTACTATATTTACAATTCTCATTTGCATTTTGACAATTACTAATTGATGATCAGTATCAACACTTGTTCCTCTGTATGATCTTACATCCTGTATCATCTTTGATCTTCTTTTTGCTATCAGAACATGATCTATCTGGTTCCCCGTAGTAGTCCCAGGTATAATCCATGTATTTTTATGTTCTTTCTTATGCTTGAAACTAGTGCTGCTAATATACATGTTGAGCTCCTCAGCTAAATTGCATAGTCGCCGTCCATTATCGTTAGATGTTTCATGTATAGTGTACTTCCCTGCAACATTATTTAAGTAGTCTTCTTTTCCAATTTTCGCATTAATATCTCCAATAATTATTAATGTATCATGTCTTGCGGTTTCCTCACATACCTTTACCAATTTCTCGTAAAATTCATCTTTGTCTTCATCTTTTGCTTCTTCCGTCGGTGCGTAACAATTAATTATTGCAATATTTGCCATGTGGTTTTTTAATCTTAATTTTGATATTCTACCGCTTATAACTGTGTAATCTAGTATATTATTTCTTATTCTTTTGCTTATCATAAATCCTGTGCCGTTCTTTCCTCGACTGTCTTCCCCTCCATAAAACAATATATATTCTCCTTTGTTTATTTGTCCTTCACCTTTCCAGCGTATTTCTTGAATTGCCAATATCTCTATTTTATATTCCAACATCTCTTTTGAAATTTCCTCCATTTTTCCCATTGTCAGCATTGTCCTGATATTCCATGTTGCCATTCTCACTAAACTCTTGCGTTTACTTCTCTTATTTTTACCCTTACTCATTATCCATTTCATTGCATTGTCTTCAATTGTATATATCGTATTTTCTTTAGCTACTGGTTTTTTGACTTCTTCTCTTTGTTGCCTCCTCCATGTTCCGGCGAACGATCGGTTACTGTACGTTTCTTATCATCATTTTCTTTTGGCTTTTCATCCCCAAATGCATCTGCTCCATAAACTCTGTTGTTTATAATTAATTTATTAAACTCAAGTACTGCGTTGTGTCCTTGTTCTCTAGCTATTTTTACCTGAGGCAGTAAAATTTTTCTTTCTCTTTGGACTTTTTTCGAGTAGTCGTCATTAATCCAAATATTGGTACCTTTTAGCTTTTTACCTTGTTTCATAATTTCTAATTTTTTACTCCAATTTTTGATTTTAACTATAATTGGTCTACTTTTGTTTCTTCCAAAAGTTCCGATCCTGCCGAATTCTATCAGATCTTTTTCCGGGTCTACTTCTACCTCTATTTTTCTCATTATTTTTTGGACTGCTTCCTTTATTTCTTGTTGGCTCTCATTCTCCTTATCTTCAATTCCTTGAATTACTATGTTATTGCGCCTTATTTCCCTTTCTACGTAGTCTAATTTTTCTTCTTGCTCGGCGATTATTTCTTTCAGCTTATGATTTTCCTGTTTCAATTCCATTATAATACATGCATTTCTGTCTATTTTTTCTTCCATATTCCGAAGACTATCTTTTATCTGCGAGAACATTCCTTTAATTTCTTCCATATCGTATTTATCGATGTTCATTTCTTAACGCACCTTAACGAGTTCCGCGTCCCGTCAAGTTTCGTCAGTCACCTACTCAGTTCAGCTTCCAACACTCACCCGGGGTGGCTGAACTCGTCTCGCTGCGTTATAATAAATTAATTTCCTTTTTGAAGTCAGTCCGGGACTGTATTTTTAAACAAGTACTCGTATTTTGGTGAACGATCTTCGCTTATCGCTTTTGTTTTTTGCTGGTAATTAACACAATTTAGATTTCGAATTTTACAATGTTGAATTGTTTTATGACAGATTTTCCTATTGTCTCAATATTTGGAGAATACTCACCAATTATATGTGATAGTTTACACTTACACAAGATATTTTTGTACTTTTTGTGAATCTCAGTTTTTAACTTTAATCACAATTTGATATTATCGCTCCCTCGATTTAACTGTATTCTTTCCACATTAGATGCAGGACCGAACTGAAAAAAGTGATGAATTAATTGAAGGTTTATCCGCCATTTATCAGGAACAAGAAACATGTAACGGTAACAAATCAAAATTAAAATAAAATATAAAATCATTATTAAGCTTCATCGAATACGAAGAGCTTGATGAGTCAATTTAGCGAAATTCATCATCATTCATTAGTAGGTAGGTAATTAATAATTTGACTGACTGTCCACAGTTAACTATAAATAAATTCGAATTCAACAACAAATCATCAAAAAGGGTCATCTGTCCTCAGGTTCGGTTGTATCCCCAAAACAACAACCGGTTACACGAATCACTCTCAGCACGGCTACGTCACAAGAAGGTAGGCAAATTCAAGAAGATTTGAGATATTCCCATGATTCAATATCCTAATTTCCCTCTAATGTTCATCAGTATGTTTAGTGTACCTATAAGTTCTGTACCTACCTAGGTATTATTCCGATATATAACAATTTTTTATTACCTAAATATCTTATCGCATTCATTTCAAATTAATATAAATCCAACGATTTTGCAATTTTTCGTACAATTACTACTTAGGTATTACTTTTACCTAACCAATTTTGAACTATCATCGATTATCTGATCACATTAGGTGCGTTCTTTTTTACTGAGATCTGTTAATCTCAGCTCACATCAGTAATGTGAGCGTTCTTTTTGTTTTACTCACTTCAAGTGAGCTGAGATTTTTCCTCCCCCTTCACCAATGCTGAATGTGTTGTAAGGGGGTATCAGTTGGAATTGAGTCGGAAATAAAGTGGAGGGGATGAAGAAATATTTGATTTGCTTGGTTTGTAGTTTTAACCAAGGTTATCTAAGGTTTTAACCATTGACATATAAACAATAAACACACATAATCTATTTCTCTTTTGTTACAAATTATGGATACATTAATTAACATTATTAGATGCTGATACGAATCTGTCGTATAGTTTAAATCTATCGACAGATCGCGCGCTTCAATTGAGATGTCGTTCTTTTTGGTGCTTACTCACATCACTTTATCTCAGATCACCTTAACTGAAGTGATCTGAGATCTCAGTCAAAAAGAACGCACCTAAAATATAAACAAAACTAGCACCAGAAACTCATTGATTACCAATACCTACCCAGAGTCGACTACTCCATGCAAAAAAAAATTAAAAACAATTACAGTTGCCATAACTTTGAAGCTGAAAAATAAGTCACTCACAATAATATCATATACTCTGGATATTTTAAATCTTGCGCCTAACTTATAGTCATTAACATTTGGCAACGTCGGTACGGTCTGGGCGAAATAGCCTCTCGTTTAACTATATTATCTTCCATTGTTCTAGCCGAGTGGTTTCGCAACTGAGGTCGAAAGCAAATTTCGCACTAATCGCGGAAAAATTCTCGCATGGCATAAACGCCGATTTGGATATAGAGCTCTGTATACTCTTTGAGCAAGTGCCGCATTTTGAAGACATTCAAAATATACAGCAATCATATCGACAGCTTCATCATTTGTAAAAGGCATTTTCATAGTTTTAAGTTTTGACAGTCAAATTTCTCGAAAACTGTTCAAATGACATTTATGAAATTTAGCAGATGTAAACAGTCGAAACTGATGCTTATATTTATTATACAATAACTTCCGTTTTTCCTGTCATTTCGACTCACGTGACCCCAACATATTTTTTTTAAATGGGACAACCTGTATAATATCACAATTTTGGATATATCATTCAAATTCAACGATACCACACTTTTCATCATTGTATTGTGCAGTATTGATAATATGGGCAATTAAATGGGGAATTGCACCATTTGGACCAATCCATTTTTCAGGAAATGTGTTATCAAGATATTCTGTAACTGATCAAAAAAAGTGAGGAGATGCTCCATCTTGCTGCCTTTCATGTAAGGGAATATCTTCAAGTAATTCTGGAAGAGTATTTTGAAAAAAATCTAAGTATCTTTGTCCCGTTAATGTTCATTCATAAAAATAGCATACCATAGTTCTGAAATCTACTTTCGTCACTCTATAATATTTTTTCTAAAATTACTGTGTACTAACATTATAGCGATAAAATTTATTCTGCTTTCAAGATCTGTGTTAAAAGTAAGTATTTTATAAGTTTGGTTTTGTGATTTTTTAATATTGTTTGTATTTAACTACTACATATTTGTAGTAATTTTTGTTCAAGAAATTGTATTGAGGTGTATGGATTTACCTGAAGATAAGACAAAATATTTATCTTTTGACGAGGGACTTGATTTTTACCGCTTGGAAAAGAACCAGTTCTTAGCTTTCGTTCGACATAGAAAAAAGTATTTTTGCTTGGAGTTATTCTATGAGGAAACAATTTCTGAACAAACCTTGAGCATGAGTTTTGTTTTTTCCACATTCTCCATAAATAAATTGTATGTCAACATATTCATCGTAAGTAGAAATTGAAGGCATTATTTACTTATTATTACAGTGTCTTCACAAGATTATGACCAATATTCAATGACAGTTCTTGAATAAACTTCACCAAACAATAATGAATGACAACCTATGTTGTTGCTACTATAGTTATTTGTTTCATAGCCACCTAAATGCACAATACAATGATGACAAGTGTGGTATCGTTGAATTTGTTTTTGAATGATATATCCAAAATTATAATATTATACAGGTTGTCCCATTTAAAAAAATTATGTTGAGATCACGTGACCCGAAATGACAGGAAAAACGGAATTCATTTTATAATGAATATAAGCATCAGTTTCAATTGTTTATATCTGCCAAATTTCATTCATGACATATGAACAGTTTTCGAGAAATTTGACTGTCAAAACGTCGTGGGACACCCTGTATAGTGTGCAACAATCACAAATTATACTGCCTCCATAAGCATAATTTTAACATTTGTTGACAAGTTGATTTAAGGCATTGTTTTTCTTCCATATTCTGCCTACACTTTGAAAAAGACAAATAAATAAGAATAATTAACGGTGTATTAGCGCCTTTCAAATTTTATGATAACTAATTTTTCTTTCTTCGATATTTGAGGTTAGGAATAACATATCGAGATAAGGTTATCACTAGCCTGTTTAGGTGTCATTTCACTACATTTTTATGAAAAAAGTCATATTATTGCATTCAATTTTTTAGAGAATTTTGCAGTTTTCTGCTATTATATCAAAAAACGCGCTCTGGCGGTATCACTAATAATTAGACATATCACTGGTAAGATGGGTTTGATGGAACAATAAATGCTTTTTCCAACGAGACCAAGTTTGTTAAAATCCGTTCAGTCGTTTAGTAGTTACAGCTGTTTATTTAAAAAAAACATTGAATTACCCCCCACCACTTTATTTTAATAGATACGTCAAAAAGTGTTTAACAAAAATTACTTGAATGAAGCTTAGCTTTTAAGAACATATATTTTTTTGGTACATTTACTAGAAGGATTTCAGTGAAAAATTACTTTAAAAGTTTAATATGGCGGTTACGCCCTCTGGCGACTATCTTGGAAATATGAAACTATTTTTCTCGGTCTTTTTTTGCCACTTTAGTAAAAGAACGTCTCACGACAGTAAGAATTTGGCTTTCACGCACTTGCGCACTTTGAGATTTTTACATTCACATGTTCCTATCGTGCGACGTTGTCACTTGTTCAAGTTGGTGGATTTGTATTTCGTTTATTAGTTTGAGTTGTGGTTTTCTGTTTGAGTTTTGTTGTTATGATGGATTCTACTAATCGGGTAAGGTGCAACGAGTGCCCTGCTGCATTTTTTTCCTGTAAAAAGAACCTTTATGCGCATATTAGAAGAATTTATGATGTAGAGAATCAAGGGAAACCGGAGTCCAGTGCAAAAAAGGAGAACGTCGATGTAAAATTACATAATTATTCATCTACGTCTAGAATAACAAGATTACGATGTCCATTTGAAAACTGCTTTGATCTTACTCCTAGTTACCGAACACTGCATATGCATATGCAAACTGATCATTCCATTACAATTGAAGAGCAGGATATTACATTTCATTCCATGGAAGGTACATTATATGTGTTTTTTTTTTATTCTAGTGATATATGAGTAAACTTTGCAAATGTAAGGATAAAAAGTAAACATTCAATTAGTAAATATCTTACAAGGTGAATTTTATAGAAACTATTAGACATAGGTACTACAGTTTGATCGTCATGTCACAATAATGCTTTTACAGAGGTTTTTATTTAAAATAATATTCTCTATTTCTATTATTTTCAGAATTCCAAAAATGGAATAATCTTATGCATCTCCTTAAAAAAAGATCTTCGTAATATAGTGAGAGACTTTAATCTATCTTATACCACTAAAAAACACTCAAATGATGCCATCAGTGTTCACTTGTGGGTGAAGAAAGTTGAGGAGCTTGGTGCTATGTCACCGGTTTTAAAATACAAATCTCAAAATGAACTGGACAACAATGGAAATCTCAATCAGGATGATTTTTTGTTAATTTGAATGACATGTTTTCAAGAGCACCAACTAAAGAAGTTTGGAGAAGACAAGATTTGTATTGAAAGAACCCATGGCACCAATGCTTATGATATTCAACTTTTTTCATTACTTGTAGTAGATGAATATATGAATATGGGACAGGTTGCCCTGTGGCATTTTATTTCTCTAACAGGTCAGATGAAGTTATTTTTAAGGTTTTTTTAATGTGTCAGGGGTCGAGCTGGACTAATTAAATCAAAAATATTTATGTCTGATGATGCTCCTGCATTTTACAATGCTTGGTCCTCTGTGATGCGTGAAGTACCACACAGATTATTATACAGTTGGCATGTTGACCGTAACTGGCAACATAATTTAAATAAAATTGGCGACATCGAAAAAAGGTCTATCATATACAGGATCCGCCAAAATAAACAGTACCGAAAATAAAAATAAAAATTAATTTTTAATTTCTGTAATGTAAGTGTTCAAAATGTTCACCATTTCGACGCAAACAAACTTCATATCGATTTTGTAAGCCAATAAACATATTTATAAAAAGTGGTTGATGTAACTGCCGAAAAATATTTTGTATTCTTTCCCGTAGTTCGGCAATATTCGCCGGCGAATTTTCCGAGTGAAATATTTTGTCCTTCATTATGCCCCAAATGTATGCGTCAGGTGGCGTCAGATCAGGTGAATGAGAATGAGAAGTCTGTTCCCCGAGAAATTATTCTATTATCGAAATGCTGACGGAGTAAGTCTAAGGTGCGCACAGCTGTATGGCTCGTTGCACCATCTTGTTGGAACCATTGTGTGCGAAACTGTAGATTTCGTGCACGGCAAAAGTTATTTAGATCTCTCACAAAAGGTATAATAATTTTCTCTCTATAACGCTCTTGGTTGACACTAAGTGGATTCTGATTATCATCTTCAACGAAATAAGGACCAATCATTCCATGACCAGATACCGCGCACCAAACGATAACTCTAAGACTGTGGAGTGGTTTCTCTACAATGACATCAGTACGTTCAAACACAAGGAATCTGGTTGTTTGTCGATTAATATAGCCGCTAAGATGAACGTGACTCTCGTCTGAAAACCATATGTTTTTCAAAAATTCGGGATCTTCGTAAATTAAACTCAACATGCGACCACAGTAAATTTCTCTTGCACGTTTGTCCGCAGCATTTAGTCGTTGTCCAACTTGAATACGGTATGGATAACCACCAATTGATTTGAACATGCGACGTAAAGACGTTTCACTAATGTTGAGTTTACATGCAGTTCTTACAAGACTTCTTTGAGGTGATTGCACAACTTGGTTAAAAACACATCCTTCATTTTCGTTAGTGCATACTGTTTTTCGACGACATGAAGAACCTTTACGTTGACACAATACACTACCAGTGCGACGAAATTTTTCAACAATAGCTAACATCACACTTTTACTAGGAGCTGCTTTATTAAATTTTTGTTGATATTTTATTGACACCTGTTCTAAGCTTGGACCATCATTACGACCTTTTCCGTATGAACGAAAATAATGCTCTACCAAAAAAACTTTTTCTTCCGTTGTTAGAACCATTTTTAAATCAAATTTAACTGCAGCGTACTATTAATATATCAACTAATGACAATTAAGTCAAATATGACAAATCCATATTACATAAACAACTCCACAGCACTCTCTGTTTCGGTACTGTTTATTTTGGCGGATACCGTATAAAACACTTAAAGTCTTACTCCACCTTGACGATGAAAATAAATTTAATGAAGCGCTTAGAAAACTCTTAACTGACCTTTCCTCAGACCAAGACACAATACATTTTGGTACATACTTCCAAAATTATTACTGCAATAGGGCTAAATTATGGGCATATTGCTATCGGCAACATCTAGGTACCAATACAAACATGTACCTGGAATCAGTACACAAAACTTTAAAATATTATTATTTAGAAGGAAAGAAAACACGTAGACTAGATAAGACTATTTATTCATGCTGTAATGAAGTTTGCCAGGGACAGTTTATTTAACCGAATAATAAAAATTTCCAAAAATTCTTGTAGTACTAGAATAAAAAATATTCAGGTCAGTCACAACAAATCTAAGTTAATTACATCTTCAATGATAACTATTCTTGAAGAAAATGAATGGTTAGTTAAATAATCCGCAATTTCTGAACAAGATTATATTGTTCAGAAACTAACTAGAGCATGTGAAATAATAAATTGTTCTTTGAAATGTGTAGATTTTAATATTTGTGTCCACATTTATAAATGTTCTTGTATGGATAGTGTTATAAAATTTAATATTTGTAAACATTTTCATGCAATTTTATTATAAAGCCAACTTAGTTATTTTAGTTCAGTATAAAATCAGCCTGATTTAATTCCAAATGTTGATAATTCTAAAGAATTGAAAACCCTTTCCATACTTCATGTGAATAACAAGAAAACAAATCAGGAAATAAAAAAGAAAATAGAGTTGATGATGGGTCTTTGTGAGAATGCTTGTTTAGATGCCGGTGATGAGCTTCAGTTGTTGAAAAACGTAGATAAATCAATAGATATACTCAACAAAAATCAGATTAAGTTTTCCAATGAAAAAGCTGTTAATACTAATGAAAATAATGAAAAACAAATTAGGCTTTTTACCACTAAAAAGAAACCAAAAAAAACTAACCCCTTTAAAAGACCAAGAGTTTTTGAAGAGAAGAGTATAAGGGATGCATTTGAAGCTAAAGGCAAAGCAATGGTTTTTAATTCTTCAAACGATCACACATACACTAACTTGTGATAATAATATAGGTAAAAAATTAACTGTCTCGACCCTTACTTCGTGGAATCTACTCATATTAGTGTTTTAAATGAAACTCACTGTTTCTAGCTAATTCCACAATATAATAACACTTATTGAAAATTCTAAAAAATTGACAATTGAAGATGATATTGATTTATCGAAACACTTGTCAATTTTTTAGAATTTTCAATAACTTTTATTATATTGTGGAATTAGCTAGAAACAGTGAGTTTCATTTAAAACACTAATAATATAGGTATTATTTGTTATGTTTCTTCGCATATCAAATTGTTATCGTGTGTGCATGTGTCTATTCAGACTCCGATTCACATAAGAAGTCTTAATTTTTGGCCGATTTCATCGAACATCGCCAAAGAACCACTTTTTTAACTAAATATAGTACAATAAAGTTTTGTTTTTTGCATGAACGTATAAAAACCACATTAAACTTATGGTTCGTAGTATAAATAATTTTATTTTTCTTATCATTAATATTTCTCTGTTTTGCCTTTTATTTTATTTGTATTTTGTATACCATTTCTATTTTTATCACATGTTTCCTGGTTATATAGTTTATTCGTTTTCTTGTAGGTATATTGTATTTAGTCAAAACATACATGTATTGCCCTTTAAAGGGATTGTAAAATCTGTTGGGCAATCAATGAATGTTATTATTGTTTATTGGGAAGGAAATTAATTCTATGCATTTTTTTACTATGATATACCTAGATATATGCTGAAGATGAATCTGACTGTAACATAATATTATTAATAAAATATTGCATTATACAATTTGTGTTATTTCAATATTTCAACAAACATAATTGAAAATCTTACTTAAATAAAAATTTGTTATTGCAAACTGACCTCAGTTTTGAATAAGTAGGTAAGTATTATACAGTGTATTTTTTGTAACGAAGACTAGGATTTTAAATGGTAAAACTGTTAACTTATGTTAGGAACATTTAAACTGACCTGATATTGTGGAAACTAAAAATACATGATTTATAAGGCCTTAAGAATAGGTACATTTTAAATATGCCTTAATTGAGTCGAGAAATGTTAAGGATATTTTCAATCAACTCTGAAGCTCAGAAAAAACTATACGTTTCAAATTCCTCGTATCATTTAATTATCTGAAGGTGAGTATTTATGTACGAGATCGTTATAGACGATATTTTAGTTACCTATCCAAACAATAACAAAAATCTTGAGAGGATACCCTCCCCAAGGATTTCTGTCTACAATTGAACCGGCAACGTCGCACGATAGGAACATGTGAATTTAAAGATCTCAAAGTGCGCAAGTGCGTGAAAGCCAAATTCTTACTGTCGCGAGACGCTAGTAATATATTACTTTACCGCAAGTCTCTACGACGAATATTTTCCGAGATACAGCACTTTGCATTCTTATATCTAACCACCCGCTACTATTGGGCAAAGTTTATTATTAAATTATTTTTACGTCTACCTCTATCCAAAGTATACATTTCCTGGCCTCATTGTAGGGAGCAAAGTAGTACTTTTCCTCCCTAGGAACTATGTTAGACCCAAGGGATATAAAGGGATAGTTAAAATCCCCAAGGGTTTGAAATACAAATAAAAACGTACACCCCCGATGCCTAGCCAAGCATTTTAGAAGTCCGTCCTCGATGCCCAGCCAAGTTTCATAAAAGTCCCTCCTCGATGCCCAGCCAAGCATTTTAGAAGTCATCCTCGATGCCCAGCCAAGTTTCGTAAAAGAAGTAGTATTTATTAATTTTGTTTGTTAGTTTCATAAATAAATTATCGAAAATGTCTTGTTATTTGAGGGAGGCGGAAAAATCATATGTATAACATGAGTGTAAAGTACCTTTTCCTCCCTCGAATGATTACTGCCCTCCGCTACGCGTCGGGCAGTAAACTTTATCCTCTGGAGGAGAAGTAGCACTTTCCTCCCTTGTTATACAAATAGCTATTTCCGCCTACCTCTATCCAAAGTATACATTTCCTGGCCTCATTGTAGGGAGCAAACTCGTACTTTTCCTCCCTAGGGAGGAAAAGTAAAAGTGACGTCATAGTACGTTACCAATGAAATAATTTTTGCAATTTCAAGACTAAAGTGGTCATTTTAGTCTCACATGTTAGAAACTATGTTAGACCCAAGAGATATAAAGGAACAGTTAAAATCCTAAGGGATTTGAAGTACAAATAAAAACGTACACCCCCGATGTCTAGCCAAGCATTTTAAAAGTCCATCCTCGATGCCAAGCCAAGATTCATAAAAGTCCATCCTCGATGCCCAGCCAAGTATTTTAGAAGTCCATCCTCGATGCCCAGCCAAGTTTCGAAAAATAAGTAGTATTTATTAATTTTGTTTGTAAATTTCATAAATAATTGAAAATGTCTTGTTATTTGAGGCAGGCGGAAAAATCATATGTATAACATGGGTGTAAAGTGCCTTTTCCTCCTTGGGCAGTAAACTTCATCCTCGGGAGGAAAAGTAGCACTTTCCTCCCTTGTTATACAAATAGCTATTGTTTTGCTAAGTGAGTAGTTTTCGTATACTAGCAGAAAAAATGTGAACCTAATGCATTTTTTTTCTTAGGGGAAGGAACATACTTTTTATATTTAGGGGGAAGGGAAGATTTTTGTTTTTATTGCTGGTGCATTAGGAGTGAACTCAACTAATAACTAATTAGAAGGAGAAGGGATTTTGTTTTTGTTGGTGGGCATCGGAGTGCATTTGATGTGTATTTTGCTGCATTTTCTTTAAATTATCATTGGGGGGGGGGGCAACTTAACTTTACATATTGAGGATTAACTAAGTAGAGAGGGAGGGGGATTTTGTTTTTGTTGGTGGTGAATATGAGTACATTAGAAGTGGATTCAGCTGTAGTATATCTTTTTGCAAATTGTCAATGGGGAGGGGGGTCTTTACTGTGAATAATGCTCGGGGAATGTGATGCAGAGAAAATAATTGACGGGGCATATTGGTGCATTGGGCGTGCCTAAGTACCAAATATGCTTTTGTAGAAAATATGTATGGGGGGGGGCTTTTAGGGTCAACTTAACTGACCTCATGTACTCTACTAAAATAATTCATTTTGTTAGAACTGCTTATAATTAAGTTATAGTTGGAACAAATACTGGACCCATTAAGTTATTATTCACAATGTATGCCCAAAATTATCTTTAAGTCTTATTTCTATATGAAAATGAGAGAAGCAACAGGATATAATGAGGTGGCAGCTGAAATGATAAGAACATGAATAAAGAAAAAAAAGGTGATATCTTAAACTAAGCCTAAGTGATAAGAAGATACCATCAGATTGGCAAATAGGAATCATTAAACCAATATATAAGAAAGGAGACAGAATAAAATTTAATGTAATCAATCTGGGAAGTGGGAAGTAAATAGAAAAATTATGCGCCATAATAATGAAAAGGAGATAAGAAAAAAACCAGAAAATACCGTAGAGGAAAGTCTGGTTGGATTTAGAAACGAGAGAGGAACAAGTGATCAGTATATAGTACTTATCAGGAAAGAGCTGATTTATTGACATGGAGAAAACTTTTGATAGAATAATAAAACGAAAATCTATAAAAACAGGGAAGTATCTTGGGTTCAAGTAGGTGACATGGTTGTACTTGTATCCGCAGAAATAGAGAAATAATTGCAAGAAAATTTATATTTTCTGTGAACCAATATGAAAATATAATCAGAGCGATATCTATAGTGAATGGAAAGTCGGACAAAAGACATAATATAGCGTAGAGCAAATAGAACAAGTGAACAAGTTTGAATATCTTAATAAGATACAATAGAAGACGAAATAAATGAAAGATGCTAACACAAGCATGTTATGTAACAGCATAAAAAAATCATTTCTTCCGTAAAAAACAAGTTCCTAGCATAATAAAAGCTGAAATTATTGAAAAAACTGAAAAATTCTCGTTGACTAATTCAAATGAATCACGGACAACAAACTGTAGAAAACTAGACTAAATAGCATAGAAATGAGATTTCTGAAAAAAAATCAAGTAAGACGAATAAAGGCGAAATTAAAAACAAAATATTTCTAAAGAAGTAGAAAATTATCGCGGTAGAGAACAAGAAGAAATAAGCCACGGAATAAGAAGGAAGAAGAAAAAAGGCAGAGGGAGAAGAAGGGAGCGAATAGAAGAGAGAGTACTTGCACGCGACAGAACAAGGTGGTAGAAATGACCAGAAAACTCCTCATTCCCAATTCCCAATATAACTCTACACCTAAAGGTACAAAAATACCAGTATTAAGTAAGTAGCGGCGTGAAATCAGGTGACTGTCCTAGTCATTCCGACGACACTCGCCTTCTTATACATCGTTTTGGAAATATTAATTCGCACTACTTCTTTTAGCAACTGACATTTACTTCGATTTATCAAGAATATAGAGGATGTTTCAAAGAAGGGGGCCCCGTTGCTAGGATAGGTAGAATGCAAAATAAGTTGAGTTTGCCCCGTTATACATTTTTGTAACGACTTTCGTTTTCAAGATAGAGTATTGCAATGTTTTCTTATTTATTTCAACAGTAAACGGGTGGGATAAACTTTAAACACACGATATGGCTACTTACGACTTTATTTAAACACTAAACTACTCACTAACACTTAATTTATATACACTTACCTATTCACTTAAATTTAATTTATATACACACAACCTTAATTATTAATTTATATCAACACTTTACTGTTCGCTATTTCAGTGTAATCTTGTTTATTTGTCGAGATCACTTTATCAATCAACTTAAATCTCCGTGGTCGGTAATTTATATATATTAGTTCCTTTTTACTAGATAATTCTAGATTGCGGCTTACACAAAGACAATTGGCTCTGGCAATTTCTAGATAGGAGTGGTCACAAAAGCAATGTCTTGAAAAGATAGTCACGATCGTAAACAGTTCTAAGAAATCCCTGCGCGTCCGCCATAATTTTAACTTTCATACATGGCTTCAGGGACCATACCAGTGTGCTGTTTCGTAACATTACCCACTTCTTAAATCGAAGTTCCTCCTGGAACTTTTGTGTAGCCGAGACTGGATGTTTGAATCGGCAACTGGCCCCATTTCTACACTTTCCGATCTTATGGAAATAGCAGGGCACCGTCTTCATCGGATACCGATAACGGGGGTGGTAGCTGCAAATTAATATCTGGACACCGGTATCTCGAAAGATAATCTCTACCATGTTCCTGATAACTCGCTAATCCAACTGATTACTCGCTATCTTAGGCATAGCCAGTTTCTTCACGCTGGATTCTAACACATGATCTCGGAGGTTTCGAAGTGCTTCCCACACATCGTGGTAGGTAGATAGATCTTGAAATTCATTTTTAGTTACCACGTAAGTAGAGTATGGGCCACTTTGGACTGGGAACTTTTTGTGACGTCACATGACCACGTCCTCTTTTTTGGGGGTTTGGCCCGGGCCAATTGCCAACATTTTTTGGGGGTTTGGCCCGGGCCAATTGCCAAAATTTGGAAGGTCAAAGGTCAATGACCTTTTTTTGACCTTGACACACTTTTTGGCCCGGGTCAAAAGTCAATGACCTAACATGACCACGCCATATAACGTAACATGACCACACCCTATGACGTCACATTGTCTATGTGCCGTATGTGCGTTCCGCCGTATGTGTCATCCGTCAAATGTCATATGTGTCGTATGTGCCGTATGGCCATCCGTCAAATGTCTCATCTGTCATATGTGACGTGTGTGCCGTATGTGCGTTCCGTTGTATGTGTCATCCGTCAAATCCTTGCCATCTATCGTCGTCGTCGTCAACCTACATTATCCAACAGGTGTCGGTAATACAGTTACCTTGTCTTGCCATCTGTTGTCGTCGTCGTCAACCTACATTATCCAACAGGTGTCGGTAATACAGTTACCTTGTCGTGCCATCCGTCGTCGTCGTCGTCAACCTACATTATCCAACAGGTGTCGGTAATACAGTTACCTTGTCTTGCCATATGTCGTCGTCATCGCCATAACGGTACTAACATATATCTATTTGTTATTCACCAGAGTGCCAAAACGGCCGTGGGTAACTGGGGTAGCAAAGCTAATTGTTCCCTATACTGCGCATGTTTTCCGTTACAGATAGGCCGAAAAAGACACATTTCAGCGTTCTGCGCACGTACTAAAGGCATTTTCCCCATATCTCTATAATTTTTTATCGGATTGGAGTCTAATAATGATTGTTAGAATATTATCGTATACAGGATGTGCAAAAAAAAAGATGCCATTAGGGCATTAGCACATATCTCTGCTATTATTGGTCAGATTTTATGGAACAAAAGACATTATGATTGTTAGAATATTATCGTATACAGGATGTGTAAAAGAGATGCCATTAGGGCACTAGCACATATCTCTGCTATTATTGGTCAGATTGAAGTCGATCAAACGCGCTGGAAGATGGACTTATACCAATAACAGAATCAATTTCGTGACAACATAATGATTGTAAAGTTATGCAGCTTAGAGGACTGTGATGGAAATTCTTAACTTGTTAAAAAAGAAATATGTGGTTCTTTTAATAGTTATATACGTGGAAAGTTTGGCGAATTGGTTTCTGTAAAACATGGTGTTAAGGCTAAGCTGTCTTTCCTCTTACTAACTAACAAAAACCGCTTGCCCTTGGAACTAGAGAAATAGTCGGAGAAGATTTGGAAATTATTAAAAGGAAACATAAAGAACCTGTAGGCGTTCCATACAAAGTAGAATTGACGGCCGTTAAACTCGATAGGCTACTTAAAGAAATACCAAATTTTCCGACAAACAACTTTTAACTTTTGCATCCAAGAAGAGTACAAGGAAAGGTGCAACGTTATTGTAAACAACGATAAAACAGTTGGCAAAGATTTCCTCACTTGACTCACATCTAATGCAAGATTTAAAATATACAACTAATTTATTTGTCAAATAACCAGTCCTGGATTTCACAAGAGCATTGGAAACCATATTATAGATATCGTCAACAGCATTACCAGATTGGAGTAAAAGTGAACAATATACGGTGGATTGAAAAAGATAGAAGAAAGAATATTATTGAATTTTAAACAGCATGCCTTCGTACAAATAAATCATATAGGTAAGAAAACCACATTACTTTGATTTATAAGGGCACTTTGTTATTATTAATCAGATTAATGTTGAATAAACGGTATTATGTTAGGTATGTCACTACGACGATGTGTAGTCGTAAAATATTATACAGGGTGTAGTCGTAAAAATATTAGGTTGTAAAGGTATACAGGGTTGTGTAAAAGAAGCAAACCCCGCGAGAATGAGTCAAGTCGGGGCATCCTCGTCTCTGGTTGGTCAGCGTCCTTATATCTGTTATCTTTCTTTCTAACTCCTTAATTTTCTCATCCATCGTTGACATCTTGATCTCGATTTCAGATTTTAGAGACGAAATTTCATTTTCAACGTCAGCGGCAATGTCGTTTTTCATTAATAAGATATCGGCAGATATATCGTTCTTCAAAGCAGAAATCTTGTCGTCAATATTAGCAGAAATCTCGTTCTTCATAGCAGAAATATCGTTTTTCACATTCGTTGAAATCTTCTCTTCCATGGCAGAAATCTTCTCATCCGTGTTCTCTTCCATGGCAGAAATCTTCTCGTCCATGTAAGCAGAAATTGACGAGATTAACGTGGAAGCCTCATCATTAAATAAAACTGTTTCAGGATCAAAGCCGTCATTTTCCAATGCCACTTTAAGTCTTTATACTAACTCACTTTTCTTACCCGACGTTTCAACTCACGATCTTCCAATTCTGCTCTTAACTCAGTCACTTTCAAGTGGCATAGTCTCATGGCCATTTTTACGTAGCAATTTATTTATATTATCCCACTTCTGACACCAATGTAATGTTTTTCTTATATATTTAAACAGTAAACGGGTGGGATAAACTTTAAACACACGGTATGGCTACTTACGAATTTATTCAAACACTAAACTACTCACTAGCACTTAATTTAAATACACTTAAATATTCACTGAAATTTAATTTATATACACACAACCGTAATTATTAATTTATATCAACACTTTACTGTTCGCTATTTCAGTGTAATCTTGTTTATTTGTCGAGATCACTTTATCAACTAACTTAACTCTCCGTGGTCGGTACTTTATATATATTAGTTCCTTTTTACTAGTTAATTCTAGATTGCGGCTTACACAAAAACAATTGGCTCTGGCATTTTCTAGATAAGACTGGTCACAAAACAATGTCTTGATAAGATAGTCACAATCGTAAACAGTTCTAAGAAATCCCTGCGCGCCCGCCATAATTTTAACTTTCATACATGGCTTAGGCAGAGTCGGATTCGGGGACTATACCAGTGTGCTGTTTCGTAACAGTATTATTAAAAAATAATTCTATACACACGTTTTACGATTATGTCGAAACTACTGGCTACATTGTAATGACATTTTGTACGAATTTGTTTTGGTAGCTGACACATCGTATGGATTTGATTTTATATATGCCTCTCATAGAGAGGGCGCAACTTTTTTAAGTTAAATTTTCTATTCCAAATTTTATGAGAACTCATTCAATTTTCCACCAAAGAGGTAATTTTGGTAACATTCGAAACTGATGAAAATTAAAATCAATTTGACTAAAAACATGAAATGTTCAATCAGTTAGAGTACAAAATGTCCTTCGTTAAAAAAGTTTAGGTTAGTTCGTGTCAAACCTCAAAATGGTGTAGTCTGAGTTAGCTATGGAACATATTCCGAAAAAGGAACACGATATCGAGTTTTACTAGGGATAACTTTTTGGTACTGTGCAATTTGTTTTTCACTAGCCTGTATTTATATTGAAAACGGATGCCCTTTTTACTGAACTGCAGTGTTCTGTCTATCTTAGCAACGGAGCCACCTTTTTTTGAAACACCCTGTATTAAAAAATTAATATTGAACTTGTTCCATTAGGTTGTTTCACACTGCAAAATTCATACCTTTTACCGAAAATGTGTGGTGGTTTGAAGAAATAAATAGGGACCACCCGAAAATGAGTGCGCAAATCAATTTTATTATTACTTACCTTTATGTAAGCTACCGCTGGTATATCGGACCTTAGACCGGTGAACATTGTAACCAAGGTGAGTAGACATGTTACCAAAAGTGTTACTCGAGCTGGTATCGCATCAAGATCTAACCAAAAACTAAACCATGATAATACCACTACCAAAGTCGACGGAGCGAAAGTCTGGATTAGATGGTGGCCGATTTGTCTTTCAAAGCGAAAATAGACTAGTAATCGAGAAAAGTTGCCTAAAATAATTATATTATAGTATTCGCATATATCTGTTGTTGACATTCTACCGTTTTTTTCAACGGTGTAAGCGTGCGTTTCTTCTAATATGAGTGGGAGAATGTTGTATTGTAACAGCTTTAATTCCGGAATTATAGTTACTCCAGCTCCATGCCATTTTAATAACATTTTATTGGTATTATAGGAAACTGAAATCAACAAATAATATTACAGCCTACGGTAATAATGTCTCAAAAATTGACGACCGTCCTTTCCGAATATGAATCGTAGAACTAAAACAAATTAAATTGTAAGAATACAAATTTTGCGTTTGTCCTTGGTTACCGATCTATTAATATAAGACAAAGCTGTAAAATTCTTTTAAAATGAAGTTATTTTAAAACATATGGCTGACATAGGTTGCTATGGTGATGTTAAAATTTTGTGATTAGTTCTGTCAACTTCTGTCATTATTAGTGTTGCGATTTAGCGAGTAATGTATACCACGAAAACAAATTAACAAAGCTTTCTCACTCAATCTGTGTATTCTCGGACAAGTGTATGGCGCCGAAAAAGAAATATTCTCTACAGGAGTTTGGCACTTAAAAGTTAACTAGTTCAAAAAATCCATTCATAAGAAATAATGATGGAACTTCCTAAAAACATTTGAAATAATGTAACAAAACCACTCAAATCATTGATGATGTTCCACAATGATGAAGTAAATAATTTACGTATCTCACAACAGGACAGAAATATATTTTATGGTTTTGGGACATAAATTGAATCTTAGTCATGGGTGAAGTTACAACCCCTATTCAAAAATACCACTCTAAGGAAATGTTACAATGACCCAACTTATCTCTATTGTCAATGGGCAATTTACTCGGCTTCAAGATTTCAAGTGTCGACCCAAATATAATAACAGAGAAATATACTTTACGACATCCGGATCTGAATTACAAATGGTCTTTCAGTAAATCCCTGTCGCAAATGAACATCTAACAGTCTTTTCAACTTGCAATAGAAAGAGGAACTCTCCAGCAAATAAGGGCAATGGTGAAAAATATCTTGTCCGAATCGGACACACTTGAGTGTGTAACAAATATCTTGAAACAACTCAGTTTGAGTAAATCTCTCCAGTGCTAAGTATGAGTGTTTTAGTTCAATAATAATCGGAGAGAAATACATATTTATCATACGAGCATCTAATATCTGTGAACAACTGTAACTAATTATCTAATTAACAACTCACCGCATCATTTGTTGTATCTACCTTAATATCAGTTTTTTTGCAAGATTTTATTTTCGTTTGTTAATATTGTCGTACTTAAGTGTTTAGTTAAACCTTACTTAAAATTACGACTAGTCCTTCTTTCCAAAAACCTAATCGAAGTAAACCAAAACACGAACTCTTTTGTGTAACAGTGAACGACAAACACAACAGTCCACTCCGCTAATCTAGTTTATCTACACCAAAAGATGGTCCTACAGAGTCGGATCTAAACCAGTGCAACTCTAAACTCAACATTATCTTATACACGTAAATCAAAGTGAACTCTCTCGCTAAACAAAGTGCAGAAAATAGTGATAAGAACAGACCAAGTGGGCCTTCAGAAAAATTCAACCGATCGAATCATCTACAAACTTACACCAGAAGCCGAAACTGCAGGTATCTCGTAGCTGGATTGAAAAAGGTCAGTTTATTCCAATTTTATTGTTCATCACTATCTCGCTGAAGAAAAATTGAAAAAAAGTCATTTATTTTTGAACTCTTTAAATAGCTTAATATATTATTTAAGTTCATATCTATACCTTTCTATGTAAAATTACAGTAGCTCGTATAAAACATTATCTCAAAAATTCCCAGCATCTGATAAAAATATCCATCACATTTTTGCTTTGGTTATAAATTTAAACTAAAAATCTCAACAATTGATTTAAAAACTTTAATTAATGATCGTGAATCGATTTAAGGAGAAATCAAGAATAAATAATCAACTAGAATCAGAATTGGATAGTTTAGATATCTTTGATCTGGAAATTTTACAAAAAAAACGTATCAAAAACTTTAACCAGTATAAACACATACAAAATAAAATAGAAATTCACCCACCTTAGAAGAATTACAAAGATATATCACATCAGGAAGATAGGAACAAAATGAAATTGATTATCGTAAAACCAGGAGTCAATTAGCCAGGGCGATTAAAAAATTAACTATACCTGAAAGTAGCCGTAATGAGTCAGTTAGGGAAATAAGAGTAGAGTCAAACTATAACTCAGATACTAAATTACCTGAAATAAAAATGAAGGGAATCACACTGAATGGGAAAGTTTTTATAACCTGCTCAAAACCAGTGTCTTTAAAAATTCGCACTGAGATGCTGAGGAATTTTATTATTTAAAAAGTTATCTTGAAAGTGATGCCTTATGTATTGTAGATGTATTACTGAACAGTTTTACAAAATCTTGAATTTGAACACAAAGTTTTATTAGATGCATTAATAACTTATCTTTACCAACAAAAATTAGATTATGATTTCAAAAGAGAATTTGAAAAATGTAGAAACAAGGACGTCCTACGAACAGTCGATGAATTTTTACAATTTATAAAAGAGGAAATTGAAATACTCGATAATGCTGCTGATTACAGACAGATTAGACGAGACAATCACAAACGTTACAAAACTCATTTTCGCATAAAAAACCTCTAAACAAAGTAGCGTTTCATACACAATCGCAATCAAATTTCAACAAAAACTCCAACAATCATTTAACTTTTCACAAAAATTCGAATAGGTAATCGAAATCAAAACATTAACGCATGCATTATGTATTCAGACACCGCGCTTAAAATCTATACCTATGAAACTTTTGCATCATTACCTTTAACGAAGCGAAATGAATTTGTCAAAAACAAAAAACGGTGTGTAAATTGCTTAGGCACGAGCCACAGTGCTGACACCTGTTTGTCTCAAAGGTGATGCGCCCATTGTCCCAAAAGGGATCATTCTCTTCTGCATTTTCAAAATCCACATAATAACGAACAAAGTTCTTCGCACAGTAACAATTTTAATCCGCATCTCAACTCTGAAAATTCTCGTTCGCAAAATTCAAATTTCCAACATAACACTCAAACTATCAATCGCAACAATCATTTAGAGAATCCTCCTCAAACTCAGGACAGATCGTCCTCATCTCAAAGCTCTCAAGAATATCAAACAACTCCAAATTCGTCCAGTTTATCTTCTCTTCCAACAAAAAATAACTTAATGTTGAAAGCGACCGCGCAAGCAACAATTTACAATCGCCAAAATCAACATGTTCAAGTAAGAATTATTCTGGATAACGGAAGTCAAAACTCTTTCATTAGCAAACAACTTGTACAAAAACTCAACTATACTCCGTACAGGAAAATCTTAAATATTTCAGGCATATCTGATATCAGTACTCTGTCTAACGAAACGTTGGATATAATGCTTCACTCAAACGTTGACTCCTAGAAAAAGTTCGAAATCTCTTGCGCTGTGCTTGAGATAATTACTACTACTATCCCCCAAGTGAAGCTGAATGTAGATCACGTAACAATACCTTCGCGGATTGTAAATAAATTAGCTGACAAAACTTTTGCCAGACCTGGTAAAAGCGATCTATTAATAGGAGCAGATGTTTCTTATGATCTGTTGACCTATGGCGTCATCAAACTAGGTGACGGTCTACCCACACATTTCAATACCAATTTAGGTTACATTATCCCGGGAAAACAAAACTCCCAACCAGAATCAAAATACACACCCGCTATCTCGTATCATGTAGCTAGTGAACCCTTAAACTCTAGTCCAGACACTGACTTACAGAACATTCTCTCAAAATTCTGGGAAATCGAAGAAATCCCAAAACTTAAATCTCTCTCAACCGAAGATGAACTATCAGAATTCATCTTCAAATCTACAACTAAGATTCTCGAAAATAGACATTTCCAAATTGGTATTCCGTTAAAATCTGTCACAGAACACACTACTGTAGTAGACAAGCCTCTACGGAGGCATAATCAAAAAAAATTTAGAAAGGTTTAAATGGTTTAAATAAAATAAACCGAAACGTTACCACTATAAGCAAGTGATTTTATTTTTGACCGAGACCCATGAAAATTTAAGAAATTGAGAATTTACGGACATTAAAAATATATAGGAGTAACTTATCGTTTTCTAATAATTAAGATATTTTGCTCCTGAAACCGATCCTGGTTAAATAATAATGTGTTAACTACAAAAGTTGTAGAACTTGTTAAGGCCTATAGAAAAATTAAAAGATACAGGATTTTTTTTCAACTTTGACAGGCCGCCATTTTGTTTCTACTGGGTCGATTTGGTTCATTAACGAACTCGTCCAAAATACGCATACGCAATACATTGTATATATAACCTTCGGAACACGGGGTTATTTTGGCATCAGGGCACACCAAAATGTTCATGCTTATTTTATTATGAGCTAGACATGGAAAGAAAACTAAAACATCTTTTGGACTAATTGACTGTATTTCTAAGGCTCCTACATGGTGAAGCTGTCTTGCCGTCTGTATCCAGGCGCCTGGAATGGTTGAATATATGTTTTTGGTACACTTTTTTGATCGAATTTTGACCGAACAATTTTACCGGTTTGTATAGAAAATTAATGTTTAACATGCGAAGGTTTACAAAGTACTTCTCTGGGCATGTCGACGTTTTATCAACCATGCGCCAATGATGTGTTTCACTGCAAAATTTAAATACTAGGGATTCCTTAACAGCTTTAGAAGTGAAACTTTTTATGTTACGAATAAACTGTCAATGAGTGTACAAAGAAAATTCTTAAACATCAACAAAATAAAACGATAAATCTTTAAAAAAATTAAAACAAAAAAATCATTTCCAGAAGAAAAACAATACTTTTTCGAATAGACTATAAAAAACTATTTATAATAGAAGACGAACAAACGTAAATATTCTTTTTAAGAAATTATTTTATTAAATGTTCGAATAAACCAAAATTTTGAACTTTAATTTAATTCCGTTGCTCTAAGAAAATGCATGAATATTTGAAATAAATCAGATATACTTCTTTACAATATTACCGATATTAAAAAAATTAACTGTGTCGACCCTTTCTTCGTGGAATCTACTCATTTTACTGTTTTAAAGGAAACTTAATGTTTCTAGGTAATTCCACAATATAATTAAAACAATTTTTAAAAACTAAGAAAATTGACAATTGTTTCGATACAAATATCATCGTGACAGAGTGACAGAAGTTATATTTCATTTGATGCCTCTCTGATGTTTAATAATTATTTTGGCTAGCCCTATGGAGATATCCTGGATATCTTTTTCCAATTAAGATCAGTATAACTGTGCAATGATATAGAAAACCAGGAAAACTATATCTGCTGATCTTTACAATTATCACTTAAGAAGACAGTTTAAAAATGGAGAACTCCCTAGATTTATCTGTTCATTGACAACTTGATATTGTGGGTTTCTTTAAGTGTCTTCTAATTTCCAATTCCTCAAGGAAATCCAGTTCTTGTTTCTTATCACAAATATGTAGTACTTATAGTTCTGTGTTAGGTGTCAAGTAGATGTTTTCCATAGTGGGACTTATCTGGTTGTTTTAATCTATATAATATTTCCTGAACAAACTAAAAAAATAAAAAAATTATGAAATCATCACATATGCAGGTAATATTTCTAATAATATTTCAAATATAATATCTTTAGCTACAAATACAACAATTTCTTTTAAAACAGAAAGTAATGTGAGTACAAAATTGTTGAATGTAAAAACAAGAATATCCCCATTAAAGAAGTCTGGTATATATAAACTTAAATGTCCAGAATGTAATGCTGTCTATTTGGGTCAAACCCTTAGAAATTTTGAGATCAGATACAGTGAACATTTACGAGCGTATAGATTAAAACAACCAGATAAGTCCCACTATGCAAACCATCTACTTGGCAACAAACATTCATTGACACCTAGCACCGAACTAGAAGTACTACATATTTGTGATAAGAAACAAGAACTGGATTTCCTTGAAGAATTAGAAATTAGTAGACACTTAAGAAACCCACAATATCAAGTTGTCAATGAACAGATAAATCTAGGGAGATCTCCACTTTTAAACTGTCCTCTTAAGTGATAATTGTAAAGATTAGCAGATATAGTTTTCCTAGTTTTCTATATCATTGCACTGATCTTAATTGGAAAAAGATATCCAGGATATCTCCATAGGGCTAATAATTTCTAAGCTTTCTTTTTCATTTAGAAAATAATTGTTGCATCCACCACTAGGGTTATTAGCAACATAACATAACATCAGTAACATGAAATAACATTTAGGCTGGTCACGTCACTATAACATACAATAATATTTGAATAGCATCATATCAAAGATAGAAATCAGTAATAAGCAACATGGTAACGAGCTTAATAATTTACATTTTGTTGATTAAACCTATTTCAGAGAGGAATCCGATTGTGTTTTCGAAATTCGATTTTAAATCTGCACCTAAACTGTACGTCTGGCGTTGTTCCGCGAACCTCGGACACTCGACCATGAAATGTTTAACTGACATTGGCACCTGACACATATCACAGATTTTGTCTTCTTCTCCTTTCAGCAAGTGTTCATGGGTATACTTTGTATGTCCAGTGCGCAATCGGGTGATTATTCTTTGACTAGGGATGTTTCTCCATGGCTTGATATCATCTTTAATTTCTTTAAGTTTCATTCCAGATTCTGCCCAGACAGATGACCAGTAGTTAGAGACCACATGTTTCATATATTTTTTCTGATCAGTATACGGTACTTCCTCTTGCTATTGAAAGGTTGGTTCATTCATGGTTTCACGTGCAATTTTATCAACCCGCTCATTGCCAGAGATCCCAACATGTGACGGGACCCACATGAAGTCCAATCGTCTGGATTTGGATAATGAATAGATGAGGCTTTTACTTGATGAAGATCCATACTGAACGATGAAATAAAACAATATATTTTGTTTAAATCTTCATTTATTCGAACTAATGTTCAATTTAAACTTGTTGACGCGTTTCACTAACACAGTAGCTTTTTCAAAACGAATGAAGATATAATGTAAAAATGTCTTAATATATACAGTGCATAAATACATAATTCTATTTACTAACGTTAACAATGGTATTGAAATAAATTACCTGGAAATTCATTCACTACAAACATTCCTAAGCTATCTTCTAGGTAAAAAGGTTTAATAAAGGAGACTGATTGATATCTATTTGGTCGTTAAGAAGATTACCTGAATATTTATTTTTGTTAATCTCGAGGGCCTCTAATAAATTTAAACTAAAGGATTTACCGACTACATGGAGAATTTCAAAATTTGGGTCGAAAATGTGTTGGTTTTCTAATAAATGATTTGAATAGTTAGAATCTAATTTTTGGTTGTCATAGCTTCCTTTGTATTCCGAAATTCTAGTTTTAAAATTTCTAAAAGTTCTACCGATATAAATTTTATCACAGTTGTCATTACCACATTTTAATTTATAAACTCCTGATTTGTTTCATTTTGAATATTTAGATTTATTATTTTTAATGAATTTGGATAAATTGTAATCAGTTTTACAGGAAATATTCGTGTCTAAAGTATCTAAAAATGATTTAATTTTTAAGGGTGGTGTTCCAAAGTATGTTAAGCTTTTAAATTGTTTATTATTTTTATCTGAAGGGAATACTTGTTCTAAAGTCTGTTTTTTATCTTTTTATTTATGATATTGTCAATTAAATTTGGATCGTAATTATTATTAACTGCTATTTGTTTTATGATATTTAATTCTTTGTTACAATTATTAATATTTAATGGGACTGTTAAAAGTCTGTGTATCATACTATTGAAAGCTGCTAGTTTATGACCGAATGGACGGACCGAACTATTATGAATTGTAATATCTGTATGTGATGGTTTATGAAATATATAAAAATCATGCTTACTATTTATATTTGAAATTGTAAGGTCTAATGTCAAAAAACCCACAAAACAAATTCTAAGAACATAAATTTTTTAATAGATTCGTCAATTTTCAAATACAATTTTTTCAGATAAAGAAGTTCAATTATTACAAAAAGGTTTTAAACATAATATTCAACCCACATGTTCATTTGATAACTTCAACAAACTAGGTATAGAAACAGAAATTGAATTGTATTATTTTCCAAATAATTCTAATCTAAAACATAAAACTTCAGAAATTATTAAAAAAGAATTTGTCGAGTTTAACAAACCCAACTTTGAATTATCAGTCGCCAAATCATTTCAACAAAAATCAAAGTTAAATAGTCTTATTTTCACAAAAGCAGATAAAGGAAATACGGTAACAGCATTACCTAAAGAAGATTATATATTAAAAACCAACAATTTTATTCATACTATTGAAAGCTGCTAGTTTATGACTGAATGGGCGGACCGAACGAGTTTATAAATTAAAATGTGGTAATGACAACTGTGATAAAATTTATATCGGTAGAACTTTTAGAAATTTTAAAACTAGAATTTCGGAACACAAACGTAGCTATGACAACAAAAAATCAGATTCTAACTATTCAAATCATTTATTAGAAAACCAACACATTTTCGACCCAAATTTTGAAATTCTCCATGTAGTCGGTAAATCCTTTAGTTTAAATTTAAAAGAGGCCCTCGAGATTAACAAAAATAAATATTAAGGTAATCTTCTTAACGACCAAATAGATATCAATCAATCTCCTTTATTAAACCTTTTTACCTAGAAGATAGCTTAGGAATGTTTGTAGTGAATGAATTTCCAGGTAATTTCTTTCAATACCATTGTTAACGTTAGTAAATAGAATTCTGTATTTATGTACTGTATATATTAAGACAATTTTACATTATACCTTCATTCGTTTTGAAAAAGCTACTGTGTTAGTGAAACGCGTCAACAAGTTTAAATTGAACATTAGTTCAAATAAATGAAGATTTAAACAAAATATATTGTTTTATTTCATCGTTTTATTGTGGATATCTTCATGAGCGGCGTATTTGATTGCTTGAAGGATTGCGTAAAGTTCACCACTATAAATGCTGCATTGTGGAGGTAGTTTGAATCCACTAGATGTATTTGGGCTTAAAAAGCTGATGCGACTCCTTGATTTGACTTGGAAGCGTCTGTATAGATGTGAGTATAATCACAATATTCATTTAATGATGAGAGGAAATGATTGTGAAGCAGACTAGGAATAATTTCAGGTTTGTTGAATTTGGAGAGGTATAGGTTGCATGGTGGCGTGTCTGAGTTGTTGTTGGGAAGGGTAACTGGGAAAGTCACATTCAATTCGGAACTGAACTTGTTGATCCTCTGATAGAAAGGGTAAGTTAGTCGTCTTCGGTTTTCATACAGATTGCGAAAACGGTTTGAAAAGGTGTTATGATATACTGGATGTTGACTATCAGTAGAGACTAAAGATGCATACGCTAAGCTCAGCTGCTGTCGTCGCAGTTGCAATGATGGCTCTCCAGCTTCACTGTAGATACTCTCAGCGGGCGTTGTCCTGTATGCTTCAAGGGCCAGCCGTATTGCTGTATTGTGTACCGTGTTAACAATTTTCAGAGCTGATTTACTTGCTGAGGCATATATTATAGAGCCATAATCGATTTTGGATCTTACTAGAGCTCGATATAGAAGTAAGAGCGTTTGTCTGTCGGAACCCCAATTTTGGTTTGACATAATTCTCAGTAGATTGATGCCGCTCTGACATGATGGTTAAGATGGGCATTCCAGTTTAACATTCTGTCGAAAATCATTCCTAGGTAACGCATCTGTTCCACCACTTGGATATTCCGGCCACATAGTTTCAGATTAAGCAGTGCTAGTTATCTTTTTTTAGTAAAAATATGCACTTAGTTTTTTCTGGGCACATTTTGAAACCAGTGCATTTCAGCCAACTCTCAATTGAAATCACTGCCTCTTGCAAGTTATTTTGGATTGTGGTAAGATTTTTTCCTCGCGAGTATACGACAAGATCGTCGGCATAAAGGCTAGCTTCTACAGGTTGTTTGATATTCTTCACAGCTTCATTTATCGCAATTAGAAAGAGCACCCCGCTCAAAACCGAACCTTGAGGGGAATATCTAAGATTTAATATTTGTAATATCATTCTTCTTCTTTCTTTTATTAACATATATTAAGTCAATCACTAGGTAGGTCACTTCTTGGTCTAGCCAAAATAATTATTAAACATCAGAGAGGCATCAAATGAAATGTAACTTCTGTTATTCTGACGATGATATTTATATCGAAACAATTGTCAAATTTCTTAGAGTTTTAAAAAAAATTCATTATATTGTGGAATTACCTAGAAACAGTAAGTTTAATTTAAAACAGGAAAATTACCTATATTGCTGAATACATAAGCAAAATGGATTTATAGATTTAAAAAAAATTGAAAAGTTGACTGTCGAAATCCGGAGTCGAATCAAGTACCTTTAGATCTTCAGTCTAACGTTCTGCCAACTAAGCTAACTCGTTCTTTATATGAGGGATGTAACAGAAGACAAGCACAGCATTGCGTCTCTCTTCCTCAGCTTAAGTAAATAATAATTAAAAGAGGACATATAAAGAGTTTAACAAAATTATTAGTTTCACGAAATTACTATCATACAAAAACTCATATAGTGCTCCATAAAAAGTTTCACTTCAATAAAAATATAACTTACATTATTCTTGAAGCGAACAACATTTCACATTTTAAACAAAAATCTAGTTGGGGAGCACAAATGTTGTTTAGAAGAGGATGGTGGCCATTTCGTATGACTAATAAATTTTCATGATAAATACTGTATTTTTTAATTAAATCATTGCTTAAACAGGTCCGTTTCGGGAGCAAAGTGTCTGAATAAAAATTGAAAAATTATAAACTACTCATTTATTTTTAGTAATATGTCCATAATTTTGAAGTAATTTATTTTAGCTATTTAATATTCAGGGTGGCCCTTGCATGTTTCTATTTAAAAAACTATTTAAACTAAAATGGCGTCAGTATTTATCATTTGACAGATGTAATATATGCATTTGAGGCCGTAGAATCCAAATAGGTATGTAAAAGTAATTTTCATATCGTTCCCTGTGAAACCGAGACGCGGCCATATTGATTTTTTATGTAAAAAAATTTAATATTAAGCGTAATTTAACTCGACGAAATTTCAACAATATCGAACAACCCATTCAAAACTTATAGGGGTGATCCATGTATCATATACACCCAGTATATAATTTTCTGGATCTTTCTCGGAAATTCGAGCAATTTCTCGAAAGCCGAATAACTTTCTGACATCCGTGGAAAATTCAAGCAATTTTTTCATCGTCTGGTAACTTTCTGGGTCTTTCTGAAAAATTTAAACTATTTCTCAAAAGTTTGGTCACTCTTTGCATCCCTTTAAAAAATTTAAGCAATTTCACAACAGTGCGATCACTTTCTGAATCTTTGTTGAAAATTCTAATAGTTTCTCAAAAGTTTGGTGACGTTCTGGATCTTTCTCGAAAATATGAGCAATTTATCGAAAACTAAATCATTTTCTGACACTTTTTGAGAAAGTCAAGTAACTTGTCTAAAGTTCTCTAACATTCAATACATTTTTGAAAAATGTGAGCATTTTCATTCATGTCTAGTACAAAAAGAAATTAAATATCGGTAATATTATAATATAATATTAAAAGGAATACGTATGAAAATAAAAATGTCATGAAAATTAAAAACTATATACCAATAGTCTCCCAGCTTTAAATATAAATGAAAAAATATACCATATGACCAACGAAGCGGTTGTTTGTAGCTAGTGTGTTTATGTAAAAATAACTTACAACTTTCGACTGCTATAGGACATACTTGAGTATCCATGGGATAGTGATAAAATTCCATTTGACAAGCAACTATAGCATGCATCCTGGCAGCATACCTGATCGTTTTGTTTTTAAACAAAGTAACCGAAGAAAATTTGTGAGTTAAAGTTGCGATTTCTAGAAAAAGAAATATTAAATCACCTCATGAAATGACTCACTTAAATAACTTACCGACCACTTTGGAATTCAAAAAATATAAATCGGGTTGCCATAAATTTTCAAAAAATTGAGAAGGTAGAGTAACAGAGTCGTCTCCATAATCGAACATTTCTTCGGGTATTTTGATTCTGGCATCTTGCCATTCTTGTTTTAGAAACATATCCATACTGTAAATAAGATGAATTTTTTTCATTTCATTGGTTTTGTTATTGTTTTCCAGCACTATTGGACCGTGCAGAAAAAAGTATTCCTTACAGGTGAATATAGTTTTTATGTTGTACCTAGTAGCCGTAATCCTTTCATCATGCATATTGGCGGTTATGTGTTAATAGAATATAAGGAAATACAATATAGGGGGGTTGAAAGTAATGAATGGGTGAGTAGATAACTGTGAAATTCTGGATGTTTCTGGAAAATACGATTAATCCCAAAAAAGTTTGGTGTCGTTCTGGACCTTTCTGAATTTGAGCAATTTCTCGAAAGTTTGGCAGTGTTCCGGATTTTGTTCCCTTGCTCGAGCTGGACATGTATGGTTCACGTAAGAGATATAGCGCGAAATTTAAAGTTTCGATTTATCTTTTAATTTGAATACTGTCATAGTCCAGTCAATGTTATAATTTAAAATGCTTATTAGACGATATATTCATTTATTATTATAACTTCAACTAACAATCGTTAAAATGTATTTAATAATTTTATAATTATTAAATACATCTTAAACATAACACCAGACAATTAACACTACCTTATATCTCGTTTTATTAACAACAATTAGTAATATAATTTTGAAATAACATATTATTTTCACTGAACTATAAGCATATTTTGAGATGGCAGATAGCCCACCATTTTTTATAGCTAGCACACCAACTACACTTTTGATTCTGGGGAGTGGGACGGAGGTCAGTGAAATAACGCTATACTTACTCGATGAATAAATGAATAGGTTGAATATATATGTAAAACGGCTGGTTTAATTGTTCCTTACTGTAGTTACGAATAATTTTCGGAACATTCCACTTATATGGTAAAAATTCCAAATGAAGCAGGATCTTTTCGACAGGGCCGATAATTTCCCTTTTAAGTCCGTTTATAAGTAACGTCAAAGTAACAATTGTTGTTATTATCATAATTTTAATTTAAAATATCATAAAAATGTAACGGTTTGAAAACTATTCTTCAAGTTTAATCCAAAAATAAGTGACTGAAAATTAACCAAAAAGGGTAATTAAATTCCATGTAACGTTGTTTAAATAATATAAATTTCGCATTAATATACAGTATAATCGAGAAATATTCTATCGAATTACAATCGTGAAAATAGTTAGATCATTAGTTTTACTCTTAAAGTAATAATAAACATAGAGCGGGCTATTCATTCATAAACACGTTTATTTTTGCGGCCAACAATTCTAAACCCCAGTAGTGAAATAATGAATGAATTACAAAAAATGGGGATGGTATTGTAGCTACATGGCCTTGGTAATTTCGGCTGTTTTTTTGACAAACTTGGCACCGACGAACCATGATAATCCAAAAACATTAAATCAATTAACGTAAAAGTTTATTTTCTCACTAAAAGTTTTGAAAAACACATCAAAACGAAAGAACTAAATGTTTCTCTCTAGTCGTAATGGCGCTCGTATTAACAAACCACGTTTGACATTGTTTACTACAATACTACGACGTATTCGAAATGATCGTCGATCACAGTCTGACGATATTTGCATCTCTCTTTATATGATAATTAAACAAGGACAAAACTACTAAATAGATCACTATTGACACATTAAACAGGTACTGAAATTTTGAGCAATGTTGCCACTTTTAGTTATAACCATAAAGGTATATAAGATACAACAAATACTTGTTTAGAATTTATATAAGAATATGCCTTTATTAAATAAAATTCAAGTTTTATTAATTAATTTTTAAAATAGCGACTCAAATGCATAAATTAGTATGACTTTTTTTATTTGCATAACTTTTTAACACATTTTCGATTAAACTTCTAATTTCATTTTTCCTGCAACTGAAGAGACTTTGTAAATATGGCAAAGCAGTGGAAGTGTCCACAAGTGAGCTTAGAATGTGACTCAATGTTTGGGGCAAGAAAAGATCAAAACAAACATATTTATTTTATTTGTTAATCTGAGGTTTTACTTATATAGTCCATGTTGCTTGTAATATTATTAGGAATAATACATATTATTACAGCCATCAGCCCTTCGGGGAAACCCTTTCTTAACCCAAACATCTGAATCGGCCAGTTTGAATGTACCTACAAGAATTTTATTTACTTTTAAGACCCATAAAAACGGCATTATAAAAATTATTCAAATTTTAACAATATACTTGGTTTAACGACCCTTTTAAAAAGTCCGATTAGAACTTCAGATGGAGTATACCTAGTTTTTAGAAAAATAAAAATACCTATGTCATCATTTTGGCTTACAGTACATTTTGCTTGTAATATGAAAGAAAAAGTAAGTTTTTTATAATGCTCAGCCCTCCAGACCTGCCGTTCCTACCCAAACATCTGGCTTCTTTACAATTTATTTATTTAGAATAGTTCTGAGGTAGTAAAAAATATCCAATGTCCATGGGTCAAATTGAAAGTACAAGATTTTTATTCCGTCCTTTCAGTTCTTTAAGACCCAGTCTAACAATCCGCCGACCTCGGCAAATAACAGTCAAAGTGAACCAATCGATGCAACACAGTCTAACAATTCGACCTCAATGTCATAATAAAGGACTCAAAAAACCCAAGTACACCAAAATTGTAGACGGATTGGAGCAACGGACTATAACTCACATTCGTATTCTTAGCAAGTCCTTCCATTTCATACCTATATTGTAAGAAAGCATAAAAAATTGGTACACTTACTTTAGTCCGCCAACTTTGGTGATCCGCCATGTTGAATTTAGAATGACGTCACATACCTAATCATGGATTGGCATGCAAACTAGACGTATATACAGAATTTCAGCTCAATCGGTTGAAGATATCTGCTTCAAAACTGAGTTGCAAGATTGCAACCGAACAAACATACATTGCCAGTTAAATACTAAGAAGTTTGAAAAATACATAGTAGTGTTGGTATCTTATGATATGCCACAGAAATATTTGAAGCTCTGATTAACCGGCTCTAAGAATTAAAAGCTGCACATTCTAAGTAAACTTGGGAATTTAAAAAAAAATCTGATAGTGAAATGCAATATTTATGTTATCATTACAATGGTTAATTAAACATCAACTTCGGACATAAATATTCTGGCAAATTTAAATATAAAGTTTGAGTGTTTCTTTTAAATAAGGACTACAGTGAACCACGATCAGTCTAAAACATGTATTCTCAATATATTGGAGCATTTTTAGGGATCTCAGCCGCCCCTTCCCAGATTGCACAACTTTGTCCGAAGGACATATCCAACGGCTTCACTTTTTTTAACATTTATTTATACAACACGTCTGTATGCAAACGTTTGTCGTTGCCTTTTTTACAGTGTGACGTAATTTGCAACTTATTTGTGCACGGATTGTTTCTGATTCCGTGACTAAATGGTTCAATTTAATTATTTTGTTTTGTCAAAATACTATGATTTTAACAAAATTATTTTTAAAAGTGAAGGTTTTTTGTAATCTTTCGTTTTTTAGCATTAATTGAAAATAAATAGATAATTATTAATTAAATAATAGTATTAATTAATCAAATACCCTGCTAGATGGGAAAATATAGATATCACGCACAATCCGGCAACAGCTGACAACAATAATGCTGTTTAGGGGCCATTTTTTATAGAAAAATGATGACAAATGAGGAACAAATACATCCAACATTTTCATTCATTCGTGTAACCATTGCGTTATTTTGCAGACACCCTCCACCCCCTGAATTCAAAAAAGCATTGTTGATGTACTAGCTATAAAAAAATTTGTGCTAGGTTGTGCTGGGTGTCTTTTATTTGTGCTAGCATTTTGGCGAAAAAATTCCAACCGGAGGGGGCTAGCGTTAACCTGGCCTCACCCGAATTCCAAAGCATTTTTATTGTAAGCTGTTGGTGTGCTAGGTGTCCTGTATCTGTGCTAGCATTTTGGCGAAAAAATTTCAACCGGGGGGGGGGTCTAGCGTTAACCTGGCCCCACCCGAATTCAAAAGTATTTTTATTGTAAGCTGTTGGTGTGCTAGCTATAAAAAATGGTGTGCTAAGTTGTGCCAGGTGTCCTTTATCTGTGCTAGCAAAACATTTTTAGTGTGAGCTATTGGTGTGCTAGCTATAAAAATTGTTGTGCTAGGTGACCTTTATGTGTGCTAGCATTTTGGTAAAAAAAATCTAACCGGGAGGGGGGGGGGCAGCTTGACGGACCTTCGACCCGGATACCCGAGCACGAGTACATGCTGTCTCGGCGCCATAGAAGAGACTTGTCTGTTCTGTTCTCGGCTCAGATAGAGACTATGTGTTCCGGTGTTTCGCACTCTTCTCCACAAAATCTGCAATCGTCGGTATTTTTACTTTCATTCTATCGAGGGGTTTGTTCAAGTGGCAGTTTGGTTGTTATTAGTCCATGGTGCCAGTGTCCTGTCAGGAACTCCGTGAAGATGTTTTTACGTAGGTCGATATATTTATTATACATATTTTTGCGGTCATGGTTCCGAGGAACAAGCTTGAATGTCTAAGACCCAATATAAACTCCCATTCGAGTTCTCGACTGAGGTTATTTATTTTCGTCAGTTCTGATTTAGATTATTATCTCTTGGAAGACAGAACGGCCCTGGTCCTCTGAAAGGGGTAGTAGGTCCCTTTCCCGTAATAACTCACAACATGGAATCGGAAACATTTGAAATATTAGAAGAACTACGGGAAGGAGGAAGCTTAAGTCCGATATTACTGATTAATTATTTGAATGAAATTATTAAGAAATGTACTTAGAGAAACAGAAAATAGCCAACTAAGAAGAACACCTGCAAGATAATTTAACAATATGGAACGAAGTATTAAAATCATACGGAATGAAAATCAAACGAAAGTAATGACAATAGGAGAAAAAGAGATAACTATGAAAATAGAGATAGATAGTACCGAAATAGAGCAGGTGAAAACATGCCAATACTTAGGAGTAATAATTGACAACACAGGAACACAAGAAGCTTAAATAAACCAAAAATAATTACCGAAAGTCCATATCTTCCACATTAATTGAATTGATATCCATTACTCTAATGCTAAAATCAACTTCTATAGGCTTTCCTTCCATTGTTGGAGGTCTTATTTCTAAAAAAGTAACAAATAAAAAAGTTTATGGTCATTGGCATTAACAGCTATGGTCATATTAGTCTCATAGTCTGTGTAGACTTTGATAATGCTTTCCCGGTGCTACTATACGGAATCAGCACTGTTAATAAGAATGTTAATCAAAACCGAAATTATTCAATGGGCTCTTCGAAACTTTCTGTTTTAGAAATAACATACTGATGATATGGATATTATAAAAAAGACGCCTTCAGTACTGGTGAAAAAATTTATAACTTCATAATTTGATACTATGACCAACGTGATAATAGTCAAAAAGAGAAAACCAAAGTTATGACAAATGAATAAAGAAAAAATCGCAGGAATCCCGTAAGGAAAAAATTTGTTTATTAGTTTTTTAATCCTTTCCGAGTAACTGGTAATAAATCAATTGCGTACTTGTACGAAGCAGTTCCAATATCTTAGCACTTTATAAACCGGGAACAGTCGCGTTTTTAGATTTTGCCTAACAATTTATGTATTTTGAGTATAAAATATTAATAATCCATTTTATGTTGACTGCCGTCTAGGAATGCCTCATGTAGGTCACCATCCAATCACGTGTGAAGGTGGAAGGGGGAGACTTAAGTTTTATTTGAGTTATGGGTTATGGTCACTTGTTAGTTTGAAACAAACAGGCGACCAACACGCGTCGGCAGAGTGTTAGGTAAAATCTAACGGCGCGACCATTTGCGTATGTATTTTTTTCTATAAGTTTATTAAAAAAAGTGTGATCAAAACAATTATTCACAACTATTGTAAGTGAAGTGCTCACAATGGATCCCAAACAAATATTAAAATGGTATGACGACATAAAATATGATGAAGAAATGGACTCTGATAGCGAAAACGATAATGGTGGCGGTTCTCCTGAGCACATTGAACATAGTACGAATGGAGATCAAATGGAATCAGAATGCGAAGATACCCTTATTACTGACTTAGATGAGCCATGCCTTTACTTTTAAATCAACACAGAGTGCCTATTTTTATAGGAAAAGATAAGACTGAATGGCTTAAACATAAACTCGATTTACCTCGAAACAAAACACGTGCACATAATTTGATATCCCAGCTTCCAGGTATAAAGAGGGTTGCTAAAGAGGCCCGAACTCCAATAGACAGTTGGAAATTCTTTTTCCGGACGATGTTATTCATGAAATTGTACTTTTTACTAATCAGAAGCTGGACAAATTACGGGAGTCTTAGCAACGAGATAAAGACTGTCAACCAACTGATTTTATAGAAATACATGCCCTCTTAGGTTTATTGTATATGGCAGGAGTTATGAAAATCCAATATGTCAACACTACTGATCTATGGAGTACTAATGGAACTGCACCTGATTTACTTTTGAGAAGTCTGAGGTTTGATGATGCTACTACAAGAAAAGTAAGAGCTAAATATGACAATTTGGCACCTATTAGAAAAAATTTTGAAGATTTTGTCAAAAGGTGCTCCGATAATTACAGTATTGGAGAGTACGCAACAATCGACGAAATGCTTGATGGTTTTCGTGGGAGGTGCAGCATTTGACAGTATATTGCAAACAAGCTAGCATAAAAATATACAGCCTAGTTGATTCGAGAACTTTCTACACTCACAACTTGGAAATATATCCTGGGAAACAACCTGATGGGCCTTTTCAGCTGCCTACTGATGCTGTTAGTGTTGTGAAGAGACTATTATCCACTATAGATAAACCGGGAAGGAATCTTACTGTAGACAACTACTTTACTTCAATACCCCTTGCCAATGATCTGCTTGTAAATCATAAAATTACATTAGTAGACACACTACGAAAAAATAAACGGGAAATCCCACCAGAATTGATCGATAGAAAACAGTGGCCAGTCAGTTCCAGTATTTTTGCTTTCGGTAAAGATGGTAACAATTGTCTTCTTGTTTCATACGTGCTGAAAAAAAAAAACAAGAACATTTTAATGCTCTCAACCTTCCATAATGATGACACAATTGATGTAACTAGTAATGAGGCCAAAAAACCTGAAGTAATTACACTTTACAACCTGACTAAAGGTGGTGTGGACGTAGTGGATCGACGAGTATTCTGTCACACGGAAAAGCAATCGTTGGCCTATGACTGTATTTTACACATTATTGAGCATAGCGGCAATAAATGGCCAAATAATTTGCAAAGCTAATACAAATGTCATTACAACAAGAAGATAATACATAATGGATCTCTCAAAACAACTAACACTTCCTCATCTAATACGTCGTGCATCACTCCCAACATTGTGCCTGAATCTTCGAAGAAAAATAGCCGCCGTCACTGGTAATAATACAAATATGACCGCCGCAGCACCGCAAAACGAACAGCCAAAAATGCGATGCAGGTATTGTCCCATTAAAAAAAATCGGTTTACCATGCTGTGCCACATGTGAACTTCCTATTTGCAAAGAGCATACCATGACAGCCATATCGACTTGTACCGCCTACGCCCCCCGTGGAGAAAATTCCGAATAAGAAAAATATTATTTTAAATCAGCTATCATATTGGTTGTTTTAATTTAAGAAAAAAATAAAAGATTTATGATGACTTTAGTTTTATTAAAAATAGTAAAACACGCGAGTTTTGACGTAATATTTTTAACGCTACCTATCCCGGGATAAGATATATTATTTGTTGAAGAGTTAGCATTGTTGAAAAAGAATGACAATTTGAAAATTATTCACCGAAGTTGACAGTTACCTAGGAACAGCAAAAGTCACTCACTAGATTATTATTATATTTCCGAACCGAGTGCAAACATTCATAGGGTTTTACATAAAATATTATATAAATTGAAGCAGTTTTTGAAAAACTTTTGATCAGGAATAACATTTTTCGCTAAAATTGAAAATACATTTTTTTTCATCTTGGGCAGCTCATACGTGGACACTGTGTATATACTGTATATTCATAATTTAAAAATGCAAATTATATATTGTTATTAATTTATAGTTAATATTGAAGAAAATACTGTTTTGAAGTTAATTTCGTCGGTAACAGCAATTTTATGATTCTTAAAATAAACTTTTAAGAAAATACATTTTTTACCTTTAATGTAGTTTTCAGGAATAATACTTTTTGTTTTATTTTGTCCATCTGGATTCCGAGGCTTAGGTACTGTAGACATTATATTTTTGATAAACATTGACCTAAAAATGAAAATCTAGACTGTTACCCAACAAATATTTTTTATTTTACATTGTTATTATTTCAGTGTAATACTTACAGTAATATCACAATAGAAGCATGTTTAATAAATTTGTTCCCGGCCATTTTAAAATGTTCTAGTAATTATTAAATGCTGAATAAATACATAATTGGTTTTAAAAAGCTTTCCTCGTATTTTAACATTTTATATTCTAGCGTATTTTTGTATACCAGTGTCCATGCGAAATTTAAGATTATAACTGAGTCAAGTTCAAACAAAAATTAATACGGAAACTACTAATTTTGAAGAATAGGCAGAGAAGTAGAATCAGAGTTTGTTTAAATTTTGTAGAATTAGATAGGTACATGCCTTTAACTCGCTCCTAACTACTATATACAACCCACGCCCTTACTAATATGTTTCAAGTATTCTCGCTAAATAGGTTTTCTCTTGATTTCCAATCGATCATTTGTATTTCACCTCTTCACTAAAAATATATTCGTATCTCGAAATAAAAATGTGTTACGCCATTGCAGTCATAATAACTGATTCAACAAAAAAAGTGGTTTTGTAATTGATGCCGCTTCCTCTAATTTGACTCTTGTTTTCTGGAGGATCAATTTTTCAATTACATCGGAACGCAAATTCATAATTTAAAAAATGCACTCATTTTTTGACATCATCCTTTTGAGTCATAGCTAACACATAGACAATAAAAAAATTCTTGACATAAAGTGTAAAGTCCATGTCCCACTGTAAAAATTTCTACAAAAATGTGTATAATGTTTTATAAAAATTACGTCACAAAAACTGTGTATAAAAATGGATGCCTTTGTCCCACTGTAAAAACGTTTCACAAATATTTTTATAAAAATGGTCAGCTGACACAACTATAATATTGCCTTTAATGTCGATGCAAATTATAAAATATCCCAGTATATTAACTTTAGTCATTAAAAACGAAAATATGCAAAATCAATCATACATTGGCTGGAGTGAATCTGGCTAGTGTTCGATAGACAAATCAAATAATGATGTAATGTTTTTCTAATTTATTTAAACAATAAACGGGTGGGATAAATTTTAAACACACGGTATGGCTACTTATTAATTTATTTAAACACTAAACTAATCACTAACACTTAATTTATATATACTCAGTATATTCACTTAAACTAATTTATATTTACTGTTTGCTATTTCGGTGTATTTATTTCACGAGATCACTTGATCAACTCATTCATCCGCTGATCGGTCCTTTATTTATATTAAAGTCTTTTTTTACCAGAAAATTCCGGACTGCGACTTACACACACAAATGCCTTTCGTGATATTTCTCGATTGCCGGCTCAATCCTTAAAAGACCTTCCGAGAACATGTCTATAAAAACTGTCACAATAAATCCCAATAGACCTCAGAATTCGGCGCGCTCGCCATTTTTTTTAACTCCGTTAACGTAAGGTTACAGGACCGTACTTAGTATCTGCTTCGGTGTGCGAGTTCGTAACATTGCCCCCTCCTTAAATGAAAGTTCCTCCTGGAACTTTTGTGTAGCCGAGACTGGATGTTTGAATCGAAAACTGGCCCCATTTCTACACTTTCCGATCTTATGGAAATAGCAGGGTACCGTCTTCATCGGATACTGATAACGGGGGTTGTAGGTGCAAAATAATATCTCGAAAGATAACCTCTACCATGTTCCTGATGATTCGCCAATCCAACTGGTTACTCGCTATCTTAGGCATAGCCACTTTCTTCACGCTGGATTCCAACACATGGTCTCATAGGTTTAGAAGTGCTTCCCACAGATCGCGGTAGGTAGATCGATCATGGAATTCATTTTTAGTTACCACGTAGAATACGTACCGCGAATTATGTTTCAGTTTCAGTGTCTTTTCAGGGGCTGGAATCTGGTCTTCAAGTTTCTCTAATTGCCCGAACTTCTTTCGAAACACGGATGCCAACCCTCGTGCGTTCTTGAGACGGGCGGGGATGTTGTGTGCCAGTGAATAATCTTCCGGGAGAGTGAACAAATCTTGTCGTTGTTCTGAAGTGACTCCATATCTAGCTTTCCCGGTACCTCCATACGCGCCCATAGATTCATCGAAGGTAGGGTCAGACACATCTTGAATAAGGTTTACTCCTTCCTCTAGGTCATGGTCTCCTTCGAATGGCGCTAGTCGGTTTTGGTGAACTACTTTTGGTTTTCCGTTGGGGATCTTGCTTATGCGATATATAACATCATTGATCCTTTTCTTGATAAAGTATGGACCTTCCCAGGATTTTTGTAATTTTGAAGAAGATCCTTTTCTCCTCGTCGGGTTGTGTAACCATACTTTGTCCCCTTCTTTGAAACCGCTTTCTGTGGCCTGCGTGTCGTACCGACTTTTCATTCTGTCGCTGGCAACTTGAAGATTTGTTCGAACTAATTCATGAATATCGTCCAGCCTTCTTCTCAATTGGATCACGTAGTCTTCACCGGCTAGATCTTCTCCAGGCCGACAGCCAAATTCCAGGTCACAAGGAAGCCTCATTTCACGTCCAAACAGGATTTTCGCCGGTGTTTCACCCGTGGACTCATTGACGGCAGATCGATAAGCCAATGCGAATAGGGAAAGATACTGGTCCCAATCTCTCTTATGGCTGGAAACTACTTTGGACAGGTATTTTCCAATAGTCCTGTTCATTATCTCGACCATTCCATCTGACTGTGGATGTAATGCTGTTGTCCTGGTCTTCTTCATTCCCAGCTTCTCGCAAATCTCCTGGAATAGATGACTTTCGAAATTTCTTCCCTGGTCGCTGTGGACTTCCAAGGGCACTCCATATCGGCTGATAAATTCTTTCACCAATACGTCTGCAACAGTTGTGACATCTTGGTTCAGGATAGCGTAAATTTCAACCCATTTTGTGAAATAATCCATTACAACCAGTATGTATTTGCTACTATTTCCTGTCGTCGGAAATGGTCCAGCGATATCTAAAGCAATCCTTTCGAAAGGGCTTCCAACATTGTACTGTTTCATGGGTACCTTTCTCTTGCGAAGTGGTCCATTACTCGTAGCACAAGTCGTACATTTCTTACACCAGTCCTTCACATCGTCGGAGCTGTTCATCCAATAAAACCTTTCACGGACTCGCTGAAGGGTTTTCTTCACTCCCAGATGACCTCCCGATGGACTGTCGTGTAACTTCTTCAGTACCTCAGCTACTCTTGTTCTCGGGATAACTAGCTGTCTTCTCATCTCAGAACCATCATCATTTTCAAGGACTCTTTTCAACAGCCCTTCTTCCAGGAAAACGGAGTCCCACTGAGCCCAATATGCTTTGAGTGTCGGTGAAAATCTTGACACTTCTTGCCATGTAGGTCGCCGATTTTCTTCCTTCCATTGCCGGATCATCTTCAGGTGAAGATCATTCTCCTGATCTTCTCTAATCCTGGTGGGTGACCATTCCTCGTTGACTACTGTAATTCTTGAAACTGCAACTTCCTTAGATTTCGACTTGTTGCATTGTGAATAGTCTACAGGACATGACCGTCTAGGTAAAGAGTTGGCTTTTCGGTGATTCACATCAGCTGGATGTTCACCCCTGTCTGATTTCCCCTGTGACTGGCGTTCTTGGGTTACAGGAGTCTTGGGGCGCTTAGACGGACTGCGTACGTGCTGTAGCTCGCCACACTTCCGGCATATGATCTTCTTCTGCTTTTTGTCTACCATACCTTTCAACAGGTTGACGATCTGGTCAAGTCTGTCATCGTCACCTTTTTCCTGCATGGTCCTACCTTTGCTGTATCCCGAAGCCAACGTGGCTACTTCATATTCAAGAGCAGCAGTCAATGCATCGACCAATGTTTTAGGATGGGCTAATCGAGGCGTCTTCTCCATATCGTGGTCACATACGCCGTCAATAAAGGCCTGGATGTCTAAACATTCCATCATGTTCTCTGGTGCTGATGGATAAGCAAATCGGACTAGTCGGGCAATATCCATTTCATACTCTTGAAGGGTTTTGTCACGTTTCCGCCTTCGGTTCTTCAGCTGGAATCTGTACAAATGTTCTAAATGTTCGTGACCGTATCGTATGTCCAGCTTCTTTTTCAGCTGCTCAAAGTCATCCGTTTTTCAAGACGTATCGTCTGAAGCACATCTAAGGCATCTCCCCGAAGCGCGATGGTTAAGTTTACTGTCTTCTCCCTATCGGACCAATTATTCACTCTAGCGACTGCTTCAAATTGTTTCACATAATTGGTCCACGATGTCTTTCCATCGAACGTTGGAGCCTTGACTCGGGTAAAACTACCAATGTCTTCTAACTTTGGGTTTATTTCTGGATTGCAGGGTTTTATATGTTCAATCTTCTTTTCTTCTGCTGGCGTGTCTTGTGTTCTTAAATCTGCCATATTTCTCTCCAATTCCTTGATTTTCTCGTCTATCATTGTTATCTTGTTTTCAATGTCTGATTTTAGAGACGTCTCGTCTTTGAATAAGAATGTTTCTGGATCCAAGCCTTCACTTTCCAGTGCCATTTTGAGTCGTTTTATTAATTCGCTCTTCTTACCGAACGTTTCCAACTCGCGATCTTCCAATTCTGCTCTTAATTCCGCCACTTTCATATCACATATTCTTTTGGCCATTTTTACGTAGCAATTTATTTATATTATCCCACTTCTGACACCAATGTAATGTTTTTGTTATTTATTTAAACGATAAACGGGTGGGATAAATTTTAAACACACGGTATAGCTACTTACTAATTTATTTAAACACTAAACTAATCACTAAAATTTAATTTATATATACTCAGTATATTCACTTAAACTAATTTATATGAACACTTAACTAATTTATATTTACTGTTTGCTATTTCGGTGTATTTATTTCACGAGATCACTTTATCAACTCACTCATCCGCTGATCGGTCCTTTATTTATATTAAATCCTTTTTTACCAGAAAATTCCTGAATGCGGCTTACACACACAAATGCCTTTCGCGATATTTCTCGATTGCCGGCTCAATCCTTAAAAGACCTTCCGAGAACATGTCTATAAAAACTGTCACAATAAATTCCAATAGACCTTCTCAGAATTCGGCGCGCTCGCCATTTTTTTAACCCCGTTAACGTAAGGTTACAGGACCGTACTTAGTATCTGCTTCGGTGTGCGAGTTCGTAACAATAATACAGTTGAAGTATTGGATGTTTACCCATGCGTCATTAATATCTGATAACATAACCGACATAATTATTAAGTGGCATCTCTTTCTAATAATAGTGAAGAATAGAACAAAATAATTTGACATTTGTCGGTTATGTTATCAGATATTAAATGACGCACGGGTAAAGATCCAATAATTCAACTGTATACTACCGTGGATGCATCAATGCCATAAGAACTATAGTTGGTTCGGTGAATATTTTCCCCTGCGTAATTAATATCTGATAACATAACCGACAAATTTAAAATTATTTTGTTCTGTTCTTCACTATAATTATGTCGGTTATGTTATCAGATATTAATGACGCATGGGAAAATATTCACCGGACCATGTGAACATTGTACATATACGTTCTTGTTTCCAACGTGTACAACATGACTAAACTACATTATCTTCTTTTGCTATATGAAATTCACTTTATTCTGTCTTCCAATTAAGCACGCGCTTTAAGAATCTGAACGTATGACCACGTTCAATTTAAGAACTTGTCCCTGTTGCCAGGTTCATGCACATTTATTGTTATTTTCCACTTTTTTAATATGTTCAATAAAAAAAAATTGTTCTTTATCTAAGACAATTATTTTTAAATAATAATGTTACATTAATGTATATACATTTTAACAAACATTATTGTACAAAATAGTTGCTTGATTATTTATTTGTAGTACGGGATAAGTAGGAATAAGATTTAGCTATTAGATATTTGGCAATGTTAGCGTTATTTTCTCGCATTGTCATCATAATGTTACAAAATAGCACACTGGTGTAACCCCTGAATCCGATTCTGTCTAAGCCATGTATGAAAGTTAGATTTTTGGCGAATGCGCAGGGATTTCTTCGAACTGTTTACCATTATTTTTTGTGACTATTCTTATCTAGACATTTCCAGTCTTATCTAGACAATTCCAGGGAGGCGATTGTTTATGTGTGAGCCGCAATCTAGAATTATCCAGAAAAATTGGCACTTAATATATAAAGACTTCCGACCAGCGGCAGAAGTCAGTTTATAATTTGATTTCGTGAGATAAACAGTGAACAATAGTCTAAGTAAATAACCAGTAGTGAAGTATAAATAAATTAGTGTATGTGAATATACTGTGTACATAATATAAATTAGTGAATAGTTTAGTGAATAAATAAATTAAGTACACCTACCGTGTGAATGGATTTATCCCACCCGTCGTAATAGAAACTTTTTAAATAAATAAGAAAACCATTATATTGGTGTCAGGTGTGGGGAAATATAAATAAATAGTGACGTATACATGGCCAAGGGACTAAGTGACCTTAAAGTGACAGAGCTAAAGGCAGAATTGGAAAATCGTGAGTTGGAAACGTCCGGTTAGAAAAGTTAATTAGTAGAAAGACTTAAACTGGCACTGGAAAATGACGGTTTTGATACAGAAACATTTTCATTCAATGACGAGGCTTCCACCTTAATCTCCTCAATTTCTGCCATGTAACAGAAGATTTCTACTAATACGGACGAGAAGATTTTTATCATGAAGAACGATATTTCCTCTAACAAGGACAAGATTTCTGCCGATATCTTATCGATGAAAAACGACAATGCCGCTGACGTCGAAAATAAAATTGCGTCCCTAAAATCGGATATTGAGAATAAGATGGCAATGATGGAACCAGATGGAGAGAAAATCAAGGAGTTAGAAAGAAAGATGACAGATTCAAGCAAGAACTCAAGACACACCAGCGTCAGAAAAGAAGACCGAGCAAACAAAACGCTGCAGGCCAGAAACGCACCCCAAGATAGAAGAGATTGGCAGTTTCACCCGAGTCATGGTCCCAACGTTCGACGAAAATACGTCGTGGATCAATTATGCAAAACAATTTGAAGCAGCCGCTAGAGTGAATAATTGGTCCGATAAGGAGAAAGCAGTGAACGTAACTATCGTGCTTAGGGGAGATGCACTTCATACGATACCTCTGGAAGAAACGGATGACTTTGAGCAGCTGAAGAAGAAATTGGACATGCGATACGGTCACGAACATTTGTACAAATCCCAGCTGAAGCACCGAAGCCAGAAATGCGATAAAACCCTTCAAGAGTACGAAGTGGATATTGCCCAACTAGTTCTATTTCCTTATCCATCAGCACCGGAGAACATGATGGAGTGTATGGGCATCCAGTCCTTTATTGCTGGCTTACGTGACTCCGATATGCAGATGACGCTTCGTTTAGCCCATACCAAAACATTAGTCGACGCATTGATAGCTGCTCTTGAATATGAAGCAGCAACGAAGGCTTCGGGTTATAACAAAGTGAGGACCATACGAGAGGAGGGCGACGTGGAGATATTTGACCAGATCGTCATTTCATAAAAAGTATGGTGGATAAGAAACCGAGAAAGATCAAATCCTGGAATTGTAGCGAGCTAGGGCATGTACGCAGTTCGTGTAAGCGCCCCAGGACTCCTGCTAACGAAGAACCCCAGTCACAGGAAAACTAAACGGGTCGGCTACGAGGGGGCAACACCGACCCATGATCGCTCCAAAGACCCTCTCATTTTGATAGATTATCTCAAATGTCACAGTGTATATGTAGATGGCGAAGTGAATGGCAAGAAATTCTGATGGTAGACACTGGAGCAACTAGAACCATTATACGACCAAAGATAATAAACTCCAAGAAGCTTTTACCAACGAGACTGCGACTGCGGACCGCCACAGGTGAGAGTGCCAACGTTCACGTGAAGACACAAATCAAATTGGGAATTGGCGCAGAGAAGTTCACGCATACGGTAATCGTAGCGGACATCGAAGAAGACGTGATTCTGGCAATGGACGTAATGAATCTACATGGTTTACAATTGGACTTTAGAAACAGAACAATTAAAGTGAGTTCCGAGGAAGTATTCCTTCATCCATATGAAGGCAGCACGGTGTTGGCAGCTGTACAGGAAGATACCGTTCTACCTGCACGAAGCGAAGCCATGATAGTAGCGCGGCTACATGGAATCATGGAGGGAGGTACACCGGTTATGATGGAGCCAAGGAACCACGACGAAGAGGTTGACAAAGGAGTGCTAATTGGAAAAATATTGGTGACTTCGGCGAAGGAGATCCCAGTGCGAGTGATAAACGTGAACGATTACCCAATTACAATAAGGAAAGAAACCAGTGACGTCTGTAGATCTCCAAACAACGGCAAACTGACAATTCCAATGCCAGATTCGAACAAATGTTATCAGGTCAACCCTTAAATCAAGCTGAGAAAAGGAAAATGAGAGGATTTCTCTTGCAGTGTCGAGACCTATTCGTACCAAAATGAGGGAAGACTGGTAGAAACATCGGCTGTCAAACATAAAATCAATACTGGTATTGCCAAGCCAATTAGGCAATCAGCTCGAAGACTACCACAAGCGAAAAGAGAGGAAGCTGAAAGAATAATTCGAGAGATGGCAGAAGAAAAAGTAATAGAACCATCTACTATTCCATGGGTGTCTCCGGTAGTGATCGTCAAGAAAAATGATGGAATTACGAGATTCTGCGTGGACTATCGCCAGCTTAACAACGTGACGAAGAAAGACAGCTATCCTCTGCCTCGAATCGACGATACGCTAGATACTTTGGCCGGCAGCAAACTCTTTTCCACCTTGGACCTGAAGTCTGGTTATTGGCAAGTGGAAATGGACCGAGAAGACAAAGAGAAGACTGCTTTTGCCACCAAATCTGAATTACGGCGATTCAATGTCATGCCATTCGGGCTCTGTAATGCGCCCGCGACATTTGAAAGACTCATGGAAAATGTGTTGAGAGGATTATCTTGGAAGATATGCCTGGTATATTTCGACGACATCGTAGTACTGGGGAATACATTTGACGAACACCTGAAGAATTTGGAAGATGCATTCAAACGACTTCAAGCTGCACAGCTTATGTTAAACCCGAAGAAGTGTCAGCTATTCCAAAGCCGAGTCAACTATCTAGGTGATATAGTGAGCGATGAAGGAGTTGCGGTGGATCCAGAGAAAATTGCTTCCATTCAGCAATGGCCGCAACCAACCGACAAACACCAAATTAAGAGCTTCTTTGGACTTTGTCTATTCTATAGAATATTTATCAGGAAGTTTGGTGATATTGCAAAGCCCCTAACTCGACTCAGAAGAAACAAGAGCTTTCCAATGGGACGAAGACTGTCAAACGGATTTTGAAACCTTGAAAAGGCATTTAACGACGGCGCCGATAGACAGAGGGAGACTTTATTCTTGATATTGATGCAAGCAACGTAGGAATTGGAGGAGTGCTCTCACAGATCCAACAAGGGCAAGAAAGGTTCTGGGATATTTCAGTAAAGTCCTCTCCAAACCAGAACGAAACTACTGCGTCACAACAAGAAAACTTTTGGCGGTTGTGAAGTCCGTGGAACACTTTTACCTGTATCTCTATGGTAGGAAGTTCTTAATCCGAACTGATCATGCAGCACTCAAGCGGTTGATGCAGTTCAAGAATCCCAAGAGCCAGATCGCTAATTGGATTGAACGATTTCAACATCGAACATCGAGCTGTTGTGAGTTACCGAAATGCTGACTCCCTGTCCAGACGGCCATGCCCAACAGACTGCCTCCACTGCAGCAAGGCGGAATCTAGGGAAGCTGCAGTTTTAAGAACTACTGTAGTCAACGAAGAATGGTCACCTACCAGGATCAGACAAAATCAGGAAAATGATCCTCACCTAAAGAAGATTCGGCAATGGAAGGAAGAAAATCAGCGACCTACATGGCAAGAAGTATCAAGATTTTCACCGACACTCAAGGCATATTGGGCTCAGTGGGACTCCTTTGTCCTGGAAGAAGGGCTGTTAAAACGAGACCTTGAAAACGATGATGGTTTCGACATGATGAGACAGCTAGTTATTCTGGGAACGAGAGTAGCTGAGGTACTGAAGAAGTTATACGACAGTCCATCACGAGGTCATCTGGGAGTGAAGAAAACCTTTCTGCGAGTCCGTGAAAGGTTTTATTGGATGAATAGCTCCGACGATGTGAAGGACTGGTGTAAGAAATGTACGACTTGTGCTACGAGTACTGGACCACATCGCAAGAGAAAGGCACCTATGAAACAATACAGTGTTGGAAGCCCTTTCGAAAGGATTGCTTTAGACATCGCTGGACCATTTCCGACGACAGAAAATGGTGGTAGATACATACTGGTAGTAATGGATTATTTCATAAAGTGGGTGGAATTTTATGCGATCTCGAATCAAGAGGCCACAACTGTCGTGGATGTACTGGTGAAAGAATTTATCATCCGATATGGTGTGCCGTTGAAACTCCACAGTGATCAAGGAAGAAATTTCGAGAGCCAGATATTCCAGGAAATGTGTGACAAGCTGGGAATGAAGAGGACCAGGACAACAACGTTGCATCCACTATCAAATGGAATGGTCGAAAGAATGAACAGGACCATTGGAAAATACCGGTCCAAAGTAATTTCCAGCCACCAGAGAAATTGGGACCAGTATCTCTCCCTATTTGCGTTAGCTTATCGATCTGCCATAAATGAGTCCACGGGTGAAACACCTGCGAAAATTCTATTTGGACGTGAAATGAGGCTTCCTTGTGACCTGGAGTTTGGCTGTCAGCCTGGCGAAGATCTAGCAGGAGAAGATTACGTGATCCAATTGAGAAGACGTGTATTAAATAAATCTTAAAATGTTCAGAATTTTGTGTATTATTTAAAATCACTTCATCCCTTGACTTGCATCAGTCATCATGTCGCAGTTGTTGAGAGTAAATAGCATAAATCACGTATTTACCTTCCAACCTCCTACTCCTATTGTACTCTATTCTGAGAAAGACTATGAGTTAGCACTACGTTCCTTTCACTCATATCACAGTATAACCAACATTGCAAAACGCAAGTTTTACTACTGCGATGACAACAACAAGATGCAAAGTTTTGATATACCTACAGGATGTTACGAAATCACTGATATTGAAACGTTTATACTAGGCAAGTTAGAAGGCGGCAGCAGCAGTAGCCTGACACTCCCAACAGTCTGGCTGACATATTAGGATTTTCTAGAAAGATACTCGAACCCAAACAATGGCACTCTTCAGATCTACCCGTCAAAATTATAAAAGTATCTAGCATATGCTTCGAATGTAACATTACCAGACATACCTGCTTATACTATTTACGAATTGGTTATAAAAGCAGATCCTGGGTACGCCATTGACAGAACTCCACATAATTTACTTTATTCACCTGTTATACCACAAAGTGAAATTACCAACGTCACTGAGTTGGCTTTGGATCAAGACGGACATCCTATCAACTTTCGTGGTGAAAAGAGCACCTTGGTGTTGGAGCTTAGAGCGAGAAGCAACATATGGAACTGATAAGTAATCATAAAAGACGTTCCCACTGCACATTCAATAGCATTAGTTAAGCAGCGTCCTTGAAAGCAACAGAAGCAGCAGCTTACATTTACTAACAAAGTGTTCTTGCAAGATTTAGGCTTTTTGTTGAAAGAAAAACGATGATGATCATGTATGGAAAACGTTCTCGTATGAACGATGTGCCTCCATTGTTTTATATATATCGCAAGCCGAGATTGGAAGAATCGTTTCGCAAAGCTGAATACAGAACATATGCTCCATTCATCAAAGCGTTCAGTTGCAGTGACATTGTGGAATTTAGCATCAATCACGTTGATTCGCTTTGTTGTGCATTAAAGGGTCACTCAATATACATGGAGCTGGTGATGTAAAGCTGGCAATTAATGTTGGTGCTTTCCTTTTCGATTCGTGCACATACAGTGAAAGTGCAAGCGAAATGGAAACGGTTCGAGATCCTGGAATCGTGAGCGCTGTACGTGCCATGATGTGCTACAATCAAGAAGATTCCAATCATATAGCTATAGCTGGCTGGAATTATTCCAAAGACCCTATCTTAATACCACTGATAAATCATTTAACATACACATTCCTCTCAAACATATTTTCATCATTTTCAATTACTATCCCATGATTACATGTGGACGACAAACAATTCGTTTGGTTCGAGCTCGAAACGATAGTGATTGTGTATATATCACAGAAAAAAACGTTGCTGGTGTTACTTCCACTACAACTGTTAGCATAAACATTACCAACATCGAATTGAAAATCAAGCACATCTATCCTAATGATGATATTAAATTGGAACTTATGAAGGCTATTGAAAAGGATCAGCCTATAGTTATTCCATTTAGAAAGTGGGAGATACATGAACTACCAACCATCACCAGAAATGATAAGACGTGAAGTTTGGGCGGTTAAAACTACAACTTCAGTCGAACGACCTCGTTATGTTTTGGTTTGGCTCCAAACCAACTAACGTGACAACAGCACAGCTGACCCAACTTTATTCGACAACGCCGACATTCAAAGTATCCGACTATCCCTAAATGGGGAATAGTATCCCAATGAAAGAATGCAGATCGACTTTACTAATAATGATTACAATGAGAGGCCTATTTCAACTATACTGAATTTTATCCTAGCTATATGAATTCAACACAGAAGCATCCTCTGTTGGATTATTCCTCTTTCAAGAATCGATCACGCACCCATGTGGATGCAGTCGCTCGTCGCTAGTTTCCACCGATAAATCTGGTCACGTGACCGTATTTTAAATTTCCCGTGATTTAAAAAAAATAGTGAAAAAGCTCAAATTGTTGAGCTTTTGTCGCTAGAGCAGAGCGACATGAAATTCATAGACAAATCAAATAATAATATGCTTTTTCTCTATTTGCAACTTCTTTGTTAATGTTATATGTAAACAATGGATTCAGGTGAGGTAAATATTTTAAAAGATTATTAATTGGTAAAGTATGAAAATATACCTTTAAACAGATAATTTTGTTTCTTTGTTATACAGTTTTATCTAGAAATGATGTAACTTTTTAACCACATTTTTGTTTGTAAAAGTATTTAGATGACAGATATTAAATGTTTTGTTGTGATAATTATGTACTTGTTTTGTTTATTTATATAAATTCATGTTCTTTTATTGTTAACAAAAAAAGGACAATTTTTTAATGATTGTGATAATTGAAAGAACTGAAAAGAAACAAACTAATCATGTTGACTAGTTTAATAATATAATATTGTTACATCAATAAATGAAACATTTTTATACTGATGAGAATGAGAAAATATTATTTTGTTTCAATTTTCTTTCCTTAAGTGAGTGTTTCTGCACGTGCGATATTTTGAACAATAATGTTTTCTAGAATCTATTAGGTTCATTTGTTTGTGGACTTCTTGGGATCTGGGTTTCTTTCAAATACAGAAATTAATTAGCCATATAAACAAAAAATACAAAATTTTATTTTTTTAGTATCAGTTCCGGACAACTCAATATAATAATGTATTCCTACAATAGAATACAATAACAATATACATGCAGCATCCATACGATATTAAGAATTTAACTTCAAATGTGTTCCCATAAATACAAAGCCTGTCCATGGGGTAGTGTATGGTTTAATAATAATATTCCAAAATAATTTAAAATAAAAAAAATACAACATTTATATTCATACATAATATTTTCAGGAGATGAGCAAACGTTTAAAATTTAACATAAATTAAAACTAAAACTTCCTTTTTGAGACAACTTCAAAGTGCTCTGCACATTTCTGCAATTATGTTGTCGTCTCTACCAGATACTGTGGTACAATTGGATTTGAAACAGTCACCTGTAGTTAAATATCTGTTGAAAAATTGTATTTAATTTAATGACTGTAATCAATGTGGTTAAGCAAGACAAATCTACAATATTACCATATAATTATTAGAAGATGTGCAACAGCAGAAATGGGCTCCCTCACTGCGTTGTTTTGTTATGAGAGGCCCAAATAAAAATAGCTGCACTTCGAATAGACTCGGTGACATCCACAAATAAATTTCAAATTTACCTGCGTACCAGAAGAGTGTAGAAAAAACTGGTTAAAAAAAGTAAAGTTCCATTCGTAATGTATACAATGGGTGAACCCAAAAACGTTTTACGTTTTTCATTTACTACGAGAGCTGCCAATATTCTTTTTTGCCGAATTTTCTGAATCCGAGCTCTGGCTCTGATACAAATTTGTTGACACTGATCAACCCACTTTTGATATTTGTAAGCCAACAACATCTCGTCAATTTTCTACTATCATAGCAGAGTGTCGCTGATTATAGATTAAAACGCTATTTTATTTTTATTCAGTCCTATTTCATTCACTTGTATCACTGCCACTAGAAATAAACAAAATTAGAAATTCAGTTTTAAGGTTATCTGTCATTAATCTTTGTTTGTCAACTTTCGAGATCGCTCAATGTCATTGAAATCGCTACAGGCAGCCATGTTGTCGTTGCTTTCCATCGCGGCGATTTGTGACATGTCGCTGATTTTCATCGCGACGATTTGTGAGTTGTAGCGACTTTTTTGAGACGCGGAAATTTCAAAATTCGGTCACGTGACCAGATTTGTCGCTGAAACCGAGCGACGAGCGATAGCATGAGGTTACACCTTTAATACAACACTTTTTGTAACTTCATGTGCCACTAAATTTGACAACTGCTATTAACCTTCTTACAAAAGTAGTCGCTACCTTGGAATTCTTTATAGATTTAATGTTACAATTCATTGTATTTTTTTCGTTTTCAATAATATGCATACTCTCTCTTACCATTTCTCTATAGTAGCTCAATTATTATTTAGTTTGTAGTTCATTAGGCGATTTCGTCCCGCTTTGGTACCCCACTTTGGTCTGTCAAATACCATTGAATAAAAAGTACTTTTTATTCAATGAATGAATATAATTCAAACAATTAGGTGCGTTCTTTTTGACTGAGATCTCAGTTAATCTCAGCTCACAATAGTAATGTGAGTGTTCTTTTTGTTTTACTCACTTTAAGTGAGCTGAGATCTTTCCTCCCCCTCACCGATGCTGAATGTGTTGTAAGAGGGAATCAGTTGGACTTGAGTCGGAAATAAAGTGGAGGGGATGAACAAATTTTTGATTTGCTTGGGTTATTTGTAGTTTTAACCAAGGTTATCTATAGTTTTAACCATTGACATATATACACACACAATCTATTTTTCTTTTGTTACAAATTATGGATACAATAACATTATTATTATTATTATTATTATTATTATTATTATTATTATTATTATTATTATTATTATTATTATTATATGTTTTCTTTCTTATTCACGCATGCGTCGACAGATAGCGCGCTTTAATTAAGATGTCGTTCTTTTTGGTGCTTACTCACATCACTTTATCTCAGATCACCTTAACTGAAGTGATCTGAGATCTCAGTCAAAAAGAACGCACCTATAATATAATTTTTTCCTTCCTGCGGCGAAGAAAAAGTATAGTAAGCACCTTGTGTTAAAAACGTTTTTAGTCACTCGTTTCACAAGGAACTCGTTCCGCTTCGCTCCACTCGTGCCTAGTACAACTCGTGACTAAAGTAACCTTTTTGACACTTGGTACTTAATATACTATTACGAGAAATCATTTTTATAAAAATTTGTGTTGTACACTATCAAAATGGTGTTTATGAATGCATTTATAAAAAATTTTATACGAACTTTTACAGTGATGTCTACATTTTTATGCGAATTTCTTCCATTACAGTTCACGCTCATTAGAGTAGAGGGCGTTAAAAGTTAATATTAAAAAATAAAGGTTAATCTGGTTAAACAACAGGAAATTTCAGTATAAAGGCTCGGCCCCACCTGCGATATACCGCAATTTTTTGCGATATATCGCAAAATTTAAGTCATTGTATTTTGGAGGGTAATGTGAACTTTTGCGATAATTCCCAAGTTTGATGACATTTTGTAGAGACGTAACTAACATAAGACCCATAGACAAATATTTACTTTCTCTATTATAAGACCGGTATATTATTGACGACAAAGGAACCTCATATTACAAGGTAAGGAACCATAAGAAACACTGAAAATTCACAATAATAAATAAATAAAAAAACGTTCAAACAAATATAACATGAATTATTTTTATGATATTTCTTTTGCCTTCGCAAAGATTATAATATACATAACTTAAGGCAGAGATTCACCCATTACTTGAATGACAAATGAATAGAGAAAGAAATATATGATTTGTTTTGTCTATGGATTAACTAACTTTCTCGCCAATTTTGACGCAGATGGGCATTGATCAATTTTGGAGTTTAACATCTTACGATATATCGCAGGTGGGGCCGAGCCTTAAGGGATACTTCATTAATTAGATTCTCCGGAAACTGCGTATCATCCTTAGCGTATTCAAGGATAACATTGTCAGTATTTCTCTATGCTGCGTACCATAGAGTAACATATTATTATTTGTCTATTTTGTGTACGATCCGTGCCAATTGCATATGTAATTTCTGAGATTGTCAATTTCTGTGCCGCGCATTATTTGTCGTCTCGCTGAATTGTCTAGGTTAAATAAATTAATGACTGCAATAAACAAAACATATTTTTGGTCTAAATAGAAACAAAATCGGCATCACACAATGGTAAGCAAATTTCAGTTTTAACAGATAACATTCATAGTTTCGATACTTAAATGGATGTCTGTCGGAAACCATAACCTATATTTTAAGAACCACCAACTGATGATTCTCAGTTTTTTATTCCATTTATTTTTAGGATGTTTTCTTAATGATCAGAAGAAAAAAGCTAACGATTTTCACCGATGCTAAGGACACGACCACGGTTTTAGAACTCAAAAAAATTATTGAAGGTAAATACTATAAAATTATTAAGCATTTGGAAAGAAATATTCTTATAGTAACCAAATAGCTGGAATATATGGTGACCTGATTTTGTAAAATATAGTTTTTGGTGTAGATTATTGACATATTTTTCAATATAGGTATTTTGAAAGTTCCACCACAAAATCAGCAACTATTTAACAAAGACAACACGGTAATGGATGATACTATGCTACTATCTGATTATGGTCTGACTTCTACTACTGCCAAAGCTCAAAGTCCTGCAACAGTTGGTCTTGCTATAAAGTAAGATATACACTTTTTTGTCGATATACTAACTGAAATAATTATTGTTATAGAGATGATAATGGCGATTTTGAAGCACTTGATCTAATACCATACTCAGCCCCTCCAGATCTACCAGATGTGATGAAATCTCAAGAAAATAATGGCCAGGAACAGTCCTCTTGAACTAATTGTACATAATTTCAATTTTTATACATCATTGTTTTGCTTTACACACATCGAATCCTCAATATTACTTGTTTTTTTTTGTTAAATTCAGAGCTAATGTTTTCTTAAATTGTAATTTATTTTAAGGAACTGCACACTTATTTGAGGTGTTGATATTTAATAGGTAATGTAATAGGTTGTGCTTGTTTTTGTTTTTCAATTTTTAGGCATATCACTGTGTTACCATTTTTTTAATGTTACTAAAATGACTTTTCGAAGGTAGATAAAAAGCTAATTAAACAGGTAATGCCTGGTATATTCAGATATATTCAAAATTGATAAATGCTCTTTTTCTAAATGTACTTATAAATTATATATCAAATAGTGTTTGGAGGTCTTTTTAAACCCTGGTGTTAAGCTTTTTACAAAAATATTATGCAGAGATGTTTTTCTATACCGGGTGGCCCACCACATTCGCCTCGGTATTTCTACGAGAAATGTAGAGAGTTAGGGAAAAACATTTAGCACGTTCATATGTGGGTCCATGAGGAGCATATTCCAAAATTATTTTGAAATATATAGGGTGATCCCCAAAAAAATAACATACAAAAGTTATATTTTTTCTTATGGAACACCCTATAATTTTTCATATTTTTAGATACTATAGACAAAATAAAGCTGAAATACTATTATATTTCCCATACTTAAAACTGACCGTTTCTGAGAAATTTTGAGAAATCTAAAAATACAGACCATAATTTGAAAATTGTTTTCACCCTGTAACATATAATGAGCTGCTCGTGATTAAATGTACTGCTTAGCTCAAAGGTTAAAGTTAACTACTACATGAACTTTTTAATGCAATATTATACAGAGTGGTGAAAAAATTGCCTCAAAATTTGGACACATTTAATCAAATAACTTCTTAAAGTTGAATAGCACCCCGTATTTAGTGGCGGAATTTGACGCAGAATTAGATTCACTTCAAAACTATATTAGGGTTCCCTATACCTATCTCTTCCGCTTTTTACAAAAAAGGCGTTTTTTTTTTATTTTACTTATGAGTAATTTTTTATCTTAAAAATGAAACACACTGTATTGTTATGAAAAGCTTAAAAAGCATTTTAAAAACCTTTTTATTAAGGAATACGTAGATTTCCTAGAAGCACAAGTTTAAATTTTTGGAAATACGGTGTATCTAAAGTAAAATGCAGGCAAATGTAAAAACTCAAATTTATTGCCATTTCTGAAATATTGAAGCATTCTTCAAAATAAGAAGCTGCACGTGTCTTAATTATTGAGGCGAAATATGTTAAATTCGCTTCATATTGAAATAAATACCAAAATTACAATATGGGGTCAATAAAAACAGACATTTACGATTTCCTATGAAACTTATTATACTATTTTTTCATTAATAGTAGGCTCTGGCCTAGATGACGTTAATTATGAAACAAAAAGTATTTGACAGTGACATAACTTGTTACTAAAACCATTATCATTGTTCTAACTAGTTTAAAATTATTGTCTTTTTGAAATATTGTAAAATGAGTTTATTAGCGTCAAGATTATATGCTCAAAGGTATCCTAACAGGAGTCATCCTAACAAGCGTTCATTGGAAAAGTTGTTTCAGCTTTTCCGAAGAACAGTCGGTGTATCTTATAATATGCAAGAACGGCAAAAACCGGTTACTGGAAATGAGGAATATGAATATTTGTTGATGTTATCTCGGGTTGAATACCCTCACACAAGTCAACGAAAAATATGTGAAACAACTGGAATAAGCAGACAGAGTATCCAAACAATAATTAAAAAGTACAAATTCCACCCGTATCGCATTCAACTACATCAACAGCTTTTTGAAGAAGATCGACAACTGAATTTTTGTTTATGGGTTTTAGAAAAGTTTGATGATGAAGAAAATTTGTTTGATTATGTGCTTCTTTCCGGTGGGTCAACTTTTCATAACAACGGATTAGTTAACAGACATAACTTTGACTATTACAGTGACGAAAACCCTAATATTTTTAGAACCCTTGATCACCAGCACAGATGGTGGAATAATTGGAACGCAAGTAGTAGGTCCTCACTTTTTTGATGGTCACTTAAACGACGTAATGTTTCTCGATGTATTAGGGATAATTTCCCCGTGCTGTTGGGAAGTATACCTATTAATATTCGTCAACGGATGTGGATGCAGCTAGATGGTGCTCCTGCACACTTTGATAGACGTGTTAGAAACGAGTTAGATCGACAATATCCAAATAGATGGATAGGACAAGGAGGTCCACAGAACTGGCCAACCAGGTCTCCGGACTATTTTTTATGGGGATATATCAAAAATATTGTTCACGATACACCGCCAACGACACCTCAGGATATGAAAGTACGAATAAGAAATGCGTTTCATTTCATACCGCAAAATATGTTATCCAGAGTTCAGCACTCATTTCAAGAAAGAGTTCGCCTATGCATCGTGAATAATGGACACCATTTTGAGCATTTATTAACATAATAAACTATTTAAGATTCTTAATTTTTCGATTAAATGACTTCAAAAATGCTTTTTTGCTTTTCATTACAATACAGTGTGTTTCATTTTTAAGATAAATAAAATACCTAAAGTAAAATATGAAAACGTCTTTTTTGTAAAAAGCGGAAGAGATAGGTATAGGGAACCCTCATATATTTTTGAAGGGAATCTAATTCTGCGTCAAATTATGCCACTAAATACGGAGTGTTCCATTCAACTTTAAGAAGTTATTTGATTAAATGTGTGTCCAAATTTTGAGGCAATTTTTTTCGCCACTCTGTATAATATTGCATTAATAATTTCATGTAGTAGTTAACTTTAACCTTTGAGCTAAGCAGTACATTTGATCACGAGCAGCTCGTTATACGTTACAGGGTGAAAACAATTTTCAAATTCTGGTCTGTATTTTTAAATTTCTCAAAATTTCTCAGAAACGGTCAGTTTTAAGTATGGGAAATATAATAGTATTTCACCTTTATTTTGTCCATAGTATCTGAAAATATGAAAAAATATAGGGTGTTCCATAAGAAAAAACATACTTTGGTATGTTATTTTTTTGGGGATCACCCTATATATTTCAAAATAATTTTGGAGTATGCTCCTCATGGATCCACATATGACTGTGCCAAAAGTTTTCCCCTAACTCTCTCCATTTCTCGTAGAAATACCGAGTCGAATGTGGTGGGCCACCCGGTATATTATAGAGCAGTTCAAAAATTAGAAAATCTATTCAGGAAATTTATCAATTTTTCGAATTTCAGCAATTTTTTTTAACAACAAGTGGACATCATTTTATGGCGAAGTAGAATTGTTCTATATACAAATTGTTTTTATCTATATAGTGTAATTTTCTTTTGCTTTATAATGAACATGATGTAAATGTAGAAACAGTCACTAAACTTTGTTCATTAGTGACAGGCAATAACTAATTATTGTGATAATCCTATTGCATACTTTTATTGCAAAATTATCATTTTATTGACACATTTAGCATCAAGATATACCCCCGAAAGTAACAAGGCTGGCAAATGCTTATCATTATGAATTAAATATACGAGGTGTTGCTATTAAAATAACCGGACTGAGGTCATACCACTTTTTATTTGTCGCCAATTACAGCAGAAGTTTTACCACATTCCATGTACTCCACTTGGCAATCCCTACACCTCTCCATATGCTGTTACCATCGTTGAAATCAGTTCCAGAAGTTCTCTTCTGTGAGCTGATTGAGAACCTCCATCACTTTTGCTTTAACCGCTTCCACACTAAAAATCACAAATCATCTCAAGTAATCACCTTGTCTAACAAATAAGGATCAGTGATGTCGTTTAGGATGTCAGTACCAATGTTCTGTCTAGATTCCCTTTGCTCAGCACCATTTTTGCACAAACCTTCCACATGTTAAACGATTTTTAAAAATCTGTCGAACAGCACGGATTAATTAACCAATGTTTTTGACTTTGAGGGCCGTTCTTGACGCCGATCATCTTAGATCGTTTCACGCCCCACTCAAAAACTTATATGCAGGATAAAAAAATTCATTTCCGTATACATATTTCAACATTGCATAAGCTTCTGCGGCAGTTTTCCTTAGTACTAACAATAAACTTCAGATTAATCCATTGCTCCATCTGACCATGTGGCATTTTTTTGATGCATCATTAGTGCATAGACTAATCCAATCAATTCCTCCAGTCAAACTGAGCAACCGGCTGGCTTCTCTAGGGAGCTCAGACTAAGTCATATTCAAACATGTCCGGCATGCTTGCAGTTTAATGGGAGCAGCATCAGTCCAGTTATTTAATAGCCGCACCTCGTATGTAGTATTGTGTTTCAAATCTCTATGTTCATAGGTTACATCATTGAGTATATGCATTTCCCTAACATAACCATTGATGCATGTATATGGAATCTTTATAGCACTTTCTATTCTGATTATTTTTGTCTTGTTGCATTTTTTTAATTGTTTTAGGGCAGTATCTATCGCTAAGGTGTTCTGAATGGACAGCTTCACATTAGTAGCACTGTATATTATCTCTCTGTAATTTAGTGCAATTTTCTGTAAATTAACAATTCATTTTAACTAAAATTCATTTTAACTAAATAAACAATTTTAATGGAAATATTTGTGACAAATCGATTTCTTGTTTTTAATTACTATTCTTTCATATAATCTTTCTTCAAGTAGTGATGCCATTATCAGATTTTTAAAATTTATCATATACAAAATGGGAGTAAATGCACAAATTATCCATGTAACTAAACAATTTTTGTGTTTTAGTGAAAACTAACATTTGATAAAATTTTGGAATATGCATTGATAGAGAATTAATAGAAAATAAAATGAAGGTAATTGAATTATTATTCGAGATGAAAATTAATTAATCTCAAACATCGACATGTGGAAAGCGTCCTTTAAATTGTTTACTTAAATTATGATGATTGTATGCTTTATTGTATAAAGCCATTATCTAATTAGAACCATCAATTCTAGATTTTTTGTTTGTTCATTAATGTTTGTGGCAAATTTATTTGAATCTGTGTTGATAGAACTAGGCGTCTCTTATTAAAAAAATGTACTGAACTGATGAAAATAGTTTACATTTTGTTTAAAATGTTTATATTTATACTCTGCGCTGGTTGATCAAATTTTATTATTAGCCTCATTGCAATAATGATCCGTTCATGTACTTGGTTATTAAGAAAAATACCTACCAGGCACTTGTATCCAGTAGTTGCAGAATGTGGCTAAAAGGAATTATATCAGCACAAAGTTTCATGGTACCGATACATACTCGTTATTATTTTCAGCACCAGTTCATGTGCATTACTAGTCCTTCATTTTCGAATGATTGCTTAATAAATGTTATTAGTGAAATGCTTGATTTTAAAATAAGGGTGATTTTTGTACTGCTCTTCACATCAAATATCAGATATTATAATTTATTCATATATTTAATTAATTTGTAAACTAGTATGAATTGAAATTACATATTTAATATTTTATGTTACATCCAACTGCCATTTATAATAATTCATTACCCTCTCATGAAATAGTTTGTTTGAATTTAATTAGCTGTAAATAAATTATAAACTGATAATAGTACTTAGAATTTTATTTTTTTAAGTATGTGATTTGATGTACTCGGACTGCATTTCCTTGTTGAGTTGAATTGAAATGTGTTTAATATAATATTTAAATACTTGTTTTACGTATTAGTACCTTTCTGCTGTAAAATTTGGCATTCGTGATTTATCAATGTATGGTGGACTCGAATTGTAATTGGTAACCAGTAAAGAGGATAATAACTTGAAAATTATTAGACTGTTTTAATTTTCAAAACTATTGCCGCAGTAATGTGGATAGTATAGCTGTAATTTTTTCACAAAGATTTTCTTATTCGTTCTTCTATTGGGAAATATTGGACAAATAATATTATAATTGAAGGAAAAATACTGGGAAATTTAGAAGAAAATCAACAAAAAAATTTTTTTACGAAATCATGAACTGCATATCATTTAAAAATATGTGTGGCTGATTTAGAGGATCTTCCTCCCCGTAAACAGAAACTAATTTTGTACTATTTAATTTCATTCTAATGTGAAGATATAATTGCAGATCTGTATTACTCACCAGCCTCGAGAATGAATAAAACTACAGTTAAATTATCATTTTCTATTAAACCTTGAATTTTCTAAAATATGCATTGAAAAATAGCCAGGAAGGATCTTAGTCATCAGAACTATTGATGAAGTTGAATATAACGATTGATTGAAATGGAACTCTCCAATCATCTAAAAAATGCCTGCTACTGGAGAAAGAATATTTGGAGAAACCATCAAAACAGAAATTTAAAAGTAGGAAAACATGTAATAAAATCCTTAAATTCGTACACTATTTTAATTACCATAAGCCAACTAGTTTCGACTTACAAAGTCATCTTCAGGGCAGGTAAGCTACAATTATTAGAATTTTGGATAAAGTTGTATCTTCACCTGAATAGGTTAGCAATGAAATTATTTGAATTAGCAGTCTGTCTAGTTCTTTCGTCGTGTTTTATTGTTTTCTGTTAATTTATTATTTTGTTCATCCTATGCTCTTTCTTTAATTGACTGGCAAGTTACAATTAGACAGCTATAGCGAGAACAAGAGTAGCAGAGGCACTGAGAAAGTTGCACGACAGTCCATCGGGAGGTCATCTAGGAGTGAAGAGAACCCCTTTTTTATATATATAAAAAAATTCTTTATTGTATGTTTTAGAATCCCTGTACAATAATTAGAGAAATACATAAAATGTGTGCCGACGTTCTGGCCATTTCTCTTATTGTGTCCGTCTGATTGCGGTTCTAGGCTCCTTGCCCGTCGGTATAATCCATACTTTTCCACTATTTACAGCAACTTTGTCCCTTGAATGTTTATGACTCCTAGAATATTTCGGCTAAGGTTTTCAAAAATGACATGGGGTTATTCGTTTTTGAGGCGGCAACATGACTGACGTTGATTTTGTTTTATTTTGTATGGTTGGATTGATTTACACGTTGTGTGATGCTATAGGTTTGTTATATGTAATTAACGTGCCACGCAGAAGTCTCACCCACTATCTCGGATGTCTCTTGCGCGATTTGCGTCTTTGAGCTTTTTACGAAGATTTTCTGGAAGTCAATTACAAAAGTTTGTCGACATTTTTGTTATGAAGTCTTTGACTGTGGGTGTATCGGCTTTGTCATGTATCCACGAATTTTTGGGTAATCTGAGGTAACAGTTGTGTTTCATTGCCATCCGCAGACACTTGTTTTGAACCAGCTGCAGGGAGTGGAAATTGTGTTTTGTACCATTATAGTAGACGGGGGCTGCGTATGTGAGTATTTGTCTGATATTGTATTTATATGTGAGTATTTTGTTGTGTTGTTAAGCTACTATATGTACAGTTGGGTGGGTACAGTTTGTTCATTGCAACCTTGGCCTTGCGCACCTGTTGCATAATATGTGCGTTCGCGTTTGTATTGCATTGCCCCGTATACCCTAAATATTTTAGGGTATTACTAGGCTTGATATAATGCCCATCTACTCAAAGCTAAGATTGCAATGATGTGTTTTTTAGCTACTCTCCTGAGTAATAAATACTCTGTTTTGGATGCGTTAATAGCTAATTTGTGTTCGTGTAAATATGGTAAAATTATGGTATTAATGGGCGTTTGTACTGTTCCCAATGCGAGATCTTGATTCTGTGCTGTGGCTACAAAACTAGTGTCATTGGCATACATTGCGGTTAACAACTGTGGGGATGTTGGGAGATTGTGGATAAACAGGGAATATAGCAAGGGTGATAATACAGAACCTTGCGGTACTCCGGCTTGAATGGAGTACGGTCTGGTTGTGTAGTTTTCAATTTTTGAGAAAAAAATTCTATTTGATAAATATGAGTTTAATACTTTAATTAAATAATCTGGAATTTCGAGATTTATCAATTTGTTCATTAAACTCTCGAACCATACGGAGTCAAAAGTCTCCTGTATGCATATTATGACCATGACGGCTTTGTTTTTTTTTTGAAATCCGTCCTTTATGAAATTAATTACTCGGATTATTTGAGCTACAGTGCTATGGCCGCTTCTGAATCCGTATTGCTCGGAGAGTATAATGTTATGTTTCTCAACGAAGTGTTGTAGTCTATGTAAAATTTTATCAATCACCTTGGCTATATTGTTGAGAAGGGATATAGGTCTATAGCTATCTACATAACATGGTTGTTTATTCGCTTTGATGATGGGGATGACATTGGCTATCTTGAGCATATCGGGATACTGCTCAGTTTTGATAATATAATTAGTTATGTGTGTTAGTTGTACAATGGCTTTTTGAGTAAAATATTGTGTTTGGTGTCTGACCCTGGGGCAGTTTTGTTTTTTAGCTGTTGTTTGACCGTTGTTTATGATTTTGTTGATTTCGTTGTTCTTTTAGCTGAAATAGCGGGCGACTTTCCATAACGAATTGTCGTCCGGTTTCAGTGTTTCAAGGAATTTAGTCCATTCATCATTTTTGTGTTCCTTTATTAAATTGTTTATTAAATGTTGGTGATTTTTCAATATACTTGATGATCGTTGATGTTTTTTGCCATACTTTGCTTAATTTATTTTTTTCCTGGATAAAGTCTATGATATTTTGTCAGGTAATGTGTTATTAATATGTATTTTTTGTTTAGTTGAGGTTGAAAGATTTCTGGCATTGATGATTGTTTTGTGTAATTTTTCTATTATTTTTGTTAAGTGGTTTATGTTGTCTATTTTATCAATTATATTCAAGTTTTCATTAGTGTATTTTCTAAATTTGATCCAATTAGTCTCTTTGTAATCAAATATTTTGTTGTTGTTGGGGTTGGTAATATTGTGGGATATTTTTAAGTGAATGAGGATGGGATCATGGTCTGGAAGTGTTTTTATTTTAGTTAAGTTGTTTATGTTTTTGCCAATCGCTATATCCAATATGCTGGGGGTGTGATTCGCGGCATACGGGAAATAGGTTGGTTCTATGGTATGAAATATATTACAATCAGAATTATCGCAGAACTTCATGAGAGTATTCCCATTTGCGTTAGGGTAGTTAGTGTATTGATCCTACTGCGGATGTTTGCAGTTGAGATCTCCAACTACCATAACTTTGTTATGTGTGTGTTAAAAACGTGTAGATCTGTGTTAGTTATTTTATTGCCGGGAGGGTTGTAAGCTCCGACAATTTTAATTTTATTGTCAAAAAGAATCGCAATTGACGTATTATTTTGTTGCAGGATTTTGAAATTTATGACTTGATTAATATTCGTTATTGATATTGGAGTGAATTGAGGTGGAGGTGTATTTGTGTCGTTTCCACGGCACTCGGGGATAGATAAGTTTGGTGTGACAGTTTTATCGCTATCTAAGTTAATTTCCGAACTTTCTATACACCTTTTATCTTGCTTTCCCAGACAATTTTCATTCGGTACTTTTTCCAGACACTTTTTTTCCTGGTTATTTTCTGGACACTTGTTATTTTCGATATTTACCGGCGCCGCGTTATCGTTTTCAAGACAAATTTCTTTGGTTTCTATTCACTTTTTATTATCGGAGGCCGAGTTTAGAGCTTTAGTTAGTGTTTGTATATCTATTCCATCCAAACACTGGGAATATTAATAGAGGGTAAAATGTTTTGATTGTTTGTGTTATCTTGTATTGACGAATCGTTGTCAATATAGACAATATAAATTTAAGAAATTTTAGTTTTTATTTCTAAGTTGTTGCGTTTTACTTATAATTCGTCACTTTAGTTACCAAAACTGGTGTTAGTTTCTGTAATGGCTGATGGCCCTTGTTCGCCACTAGTGTCCGTATTCACGACACTTTTTTTGCTAATGTTTTTTTTTCTCAGTGGAAATTTTTGATTGTCTACCCGCCTTTTTTTAATGTTGTTATGTTTAAAGCATAGATATATAATGCACAGTACACTTGTATTTTATATCTATGGTTTAAACGTACCTTTATTTCTCTGCTTTCTCGGTGATGTTTTCACTGATATTAACGGTTTGCGAACGCGAACGTTATTGTTATTAATTAAGTTGTCACTAGTAAAGAGATCAGGGTTTATTACATTAAGTGTGTGAATTTTGGCTTTGAGCCTGCGAGTGCACTCAGTCTCGTACGGGATTGTTCCCGTTGATGGATGTGAGGGAATCTCAATGGGAACTGACCCTATTGATATCTTATACAAAATACTGTAAACTTTAAAGAAACTTAATAAAATATGAAAAACACTTTATTCACAATTGATATCCAATTAACAAACCAACAAGGTTGAGAATTAGCATAGGAAGAAAACTCTTCAGCGGGTCCGTGAAAGGTTTTATTGGATGAACAGCTCCGATGATGTGAAGGACTGGTGTAAGAAATGTACGACTTGTGCTACGAGTAATGGACCACATCGCAAAAGAAAGGCACCCATGAAACAATGTAACGTTGGAAGCCCTTTCGAAAGGATTGCTTTAGACATCGCTGGAACATTTCTGACGACAGAAAACGGTGGTAAATACATCCTGGTTGTAATGGATTATTTCACAAAGTGGGTGGAAATTTACGCGATCCCGAATCACGAGGCTACAACTGTCGCGAATGTATTTGTGAAAGAATTTATCAGCCGATATGGTGTGCCCTTGGAAGTCCACAGTGACCAGGGAAGAAATTTCGAAACCCATCTATTCCAGGAGATTTGCAACAAATGGGAATGAAGAAGACCAGGACAACAGCATTACATCCACAGTCAGATGGAATGGTCGAGATAATGAACAGGACTATTAAAAAATACCTGCCTAAAGTAGTTTCCAGCCATTAGAGAGACATTTCCCTATTCGCATTGGCTTATAGATCTTCCGTCAATGAGTCCACGGGTGAAACACCTGCGAAAATCTTGTTTGGACGTGAAATGAGGCTTCATTGTGACCTGGAATTGGGATGTCGGCCTAGAGAAGATCTAGCAGGAGAAGACTGCGGGATCCAATTGAAAAGAAGGCTGGACGATATTCATGACTTAGTTCAAGTTGCCAGCGACATAATGAAAAGTCGGTATGACACGCAGGCCTCAGAGTTTGACCTCTATTATTTTGTCTGTGGGCATCAGTAGGCGGTTTTAAAGAAGGGGACAAAGTATGGTTACACAACCCGACGAGAAGAAAAGGATTTTCTCCAAAATTACAAAAGTCCTGGGAAGGTCTATACTTAATCAAGAAAAGGATCAATGATGTTTTATATCGCATAAGGAAGATCCCCAACGGAAAACCAAAAGTAGTTCACCAAAACCCACTAGCGCCATTCGAAGGAGACCATGACATAGAGAAAGGAGTAAACCATATTCGAGATGTGTCTGACCCTACCTTCGATGAATTTATGGGCGCGTATGGAGGTACCGGGAAAGCTAGATATGGAGTCACTTCAGAACAACGACAAGATTTGTTCACTCTCCCGAAAGATTATTCACTGGCATACAACATCCGCGCCCGTATTAAGAACGCTCTCTCGAGGGTTGGCAACTGTCTTTCAAAAGAAGTTCGGGCAATTAGAAAAACTTGAAGACCAGATTCCAGCCCCTGGCAAGATACTGAGATTGAAACACAATTTGCGGTTCGTCTTCTACGTGGTAACTAGAAATGAATTTCAAGATCGATCTACCTACCGCGATGTGTGGGAAGCACTTCGAAAGCTCCGAGACCATGTGTTAGAATCCAATGTGAAGAAACTGGCTATGCCTAAAATGGCGAGTAACCAATTGGATTGGCGAGTCATCAGGAACATTGTAGAGGTGATCTTCCAAGATACCGGTGTCCAGATATTAATTTGTAGCTACAACATCCGTTATCAGTATCCGATGAAGACGGTGCCCTGTTATTTCCATAAGATCGGAAAGTGTAGAAATGGGGACAGTTGCCGATTCAACCATCCAGTCTCGGCTACACAAAAGTTCCAGGAGGAACTTCTATTTAAGGAGGGGGTAATGTTACAAACTCGCACACCGAAGTAGATAGTAAGTACGGTCCTGTAACCTTATGCTAATGGTGTTAAAAAAATGGCGAGCGCGCCGAATTCTGGGAAGGTCTATTGGGATTTGTTGTGACAGTTTTTTATAGACATGTTCTCCGAAGATCTTTTAAGGATTGAGCCGGTATTAGAGAAATGTCCCGAAAAAAGAATATTCCAGAATGCCGACTAGTATATAAAGAAACTACCTACTTGCCGTAAAGTCAGTTTATAAAGTGATCTCGTGATATAAACAGCGAACAAGTAAATAGCCTAAGTAGTGAAGTGTTTATATAAATTAATGTAAGTGAATATACTGTGTATATAATATAAATTAGTGAATAGTGTAGTGAATAAACAAATTAAGTTAGTAGACATAACGTGTGTGTATAAATTTATCCCACCCGTAATAGAAACATTTAAATAAATAAGAAAAATATTACAGTAATTTAAAATTGATATCATAATTGTAGCTTACCTGTCCTGAAGATGACTTTGTAAGTCGAAACTCGTTGGGTTATGGTAATTAAAATACTGTACGAATTTAAGGATTTTATTACAATGTCTTTTCCTACCTTAGAATGTTTTCGTGCCCTAGTGGATTTGCATCCGAAAAGAAATTTAAAAGTTTAATCCAGATCAAAGAAATAGCAGAAGCTGTTCATTAAAGCAAATTTCTTCAGAGACCGAATGTGTTGTTCTATAAACTGAAAAGTGTGTAGCGAAAATATGACCCGTGTTTGGTATCGTCAATTCATTTTTAAACTTTGATAACAATTTTTAATTATTAATAAATTGATAAAAAAATGAACATCAACCAGTTTCTTAATTTCATTTGATATAATTAGATAATAATATAATTAAATATTAATTTTACAAAAACTAATTTTTGTAATCTGTTTTTTAAGTACTTAATATTTTCTTATTCTAATTGTTTCAAGTAGTAGACTGGTTTTTGTTTTAACCGATATCAGTTCCATTCTTCTAAGCAAACAAAACTATTTATGTACTTACTAAGCGTCGTAGCTAGAGTTATTAGAATATTTGGAAAGCTTTGAATTTTGCAGACATTTTCTAGTTGGAAAAACAGGAGTTTGGGAAAAGTCGTAATCCAGGCCAGTCTCTTGCTAAAACACTACAGATACTTGATAATAAAAAATGTTTCTGTGAATTGAACTAAATTTTGATTAAAAGTACAACAAAACGTGATATCAGGTAGCTTTTATTGTAAATGTTTATATATAAAAATCATGCGTGTTACTGCTATTTATTGGACCTTTAGGTAATTTCTACAGCAAAATTTAGGTGTTTGTTTTCAATAATAAAATTGGATGTAATATGTGCTAGGAGATAATTTATTTTTTGAAATAAATGTTCTGTATATACAATGTGTATAGAATTTCATTTAAAATCTATATAACCAAAGTTTTACTATAGGAGCAGTCTTTTAAAAATGTTGATCCACTTCATCAGCATTTCCCTTCTGGCATTTTTAACACTGATACATGGTTGTAATTCATTTGTACTCAGCAGCCTTCTGATTCTCAAAACAAATATGTTCAATTTTCTTTAACTGTTTTGATGATGTCCTCATCTGTTGAACTTCCTTGAGGTTGTTCCACGTTGGAATTACATCTCCTCCATTTGGCTCTTCTATTTTGAAACCATGTTTTCACCTGCAAACAAATCAGAACTAGTAAAAGTATGTACAGTTACTGGGTAAGCTTAATATGAACATATAAGTGTTTTAAATTAAACTTACTGTTTCTAGCTAATACCACAATATATTGAAAAAATGTTGAAAATTCTAAAAAATTGACATTTGTTTCGATATTAAATATAATCGTCAGAATGACCGAAGTTACATTTTATTTGATGCCTACCTGATGTTTAATAGTTATTTTTGGCTAGACCAAGAAGTGGTCTACCTTGTGATTGACTTAATATATCGTATTAGAAAAAAGAAGAAGATATGATATTACAAATTTTAAAGCTTAGATATTATTAGCCCTATGGGGATATCTTGGATATCATTTTTCCCAATTAAAATCAGGATAACTGTGCAATGATATAGAAAAGCAGGAAACTATATCTGCTGATCTTTACAATTATCACTTAAGAAGACAGTTTAAAAGTGGAGAAATCCCTAGATTTATCTGTTCATTGACGACTTCATATTGTGGGTTTCTTAAGTGCCTTCTAATTTCCAATTCTTCTAGGAAATGCAGTTTTTGTTTCTTATCACAAATATGTAGTACTTCTAGTTCTGTTTAGAAAGAAAAATCTTTGAAAGTAATATTTCAAGAAATGGTTTATTTTGGTATAGATATGTAGATGACATATAAGCTTGTTTTATAGGTAGTGAACGACAATTAAATATATTTTTCAACCACATTAATAATTTACACCAAAAAATTAAATTTACATTCGAAGTTGAAGAAAATAGCTCAATCAGTTTTCTTGATTTAAAATTCAAAAAGTTAATAATGAACTTGATTATTCAATTTACCGAAAACCAACACACACTGATGTGACTATTCCATATAGTTCCAATCACGCCATGTCACATAAACTAGCGGCTATAATTCAATGATACATAGAGCATTTTCAGTTCCTATGGACAAATGTAATTTTGATAGAGAGATCAATACAATCAAACAAATAGCAACATCCAACGGTTATCCGTTACATATGATAAATAAACTAATTAATAAAATAGAGGAAGAAGTGGCAATACAACTAATATTTACTAAATAAACTAAAGAAGTAAAAACTTATAAAACCATCACATATGTAGGAAATATTTCGAATAATATTTCAAAGATAATATCTTTAGCAACGAATACAACAATTTCTTTTAATGCAGAAAGTAACGTAAGTACAAAATTGTTAAATGTAAAAACAAAAATATCACCATTGAAGAAATATAAACTTAAATGACCAGAATGTAATGCAGTCTATTTGGGTCAGACCCATAGAAATTTTGAAATCCGATACAGCGAATACTTACGAGCATACAGATTAAAACAACCAGATAAATGCCACTACGGAAAACATCTACTTGACACCAATCATTCATTGACATCTAACACAGAACTAGAAGTACTACATATTTGTGATAAGAAACAAGAACTGGATTTCCTTAAAGAATTGGAAATTAGAAGACACTTACGAAATCCACAATATGAAGTCGTCAATGAACAAATAAATCTAGGGAGTTCTTCACTTTAAAACTGTCTTCTTATGTGATAATTGTAAAGATCAGCAGATATAGTTTTCCTGGTTTTCTATATCATTGCACAGTTATACTGATCTTAATTGGGAAAAATGATATCCATGATATCCCCATAGGCTAATAATATCTAAGCTTGAAAATTTGTAATATCATATCTTATTCTTTTTTCTATTAACATATATTAAGTCAATCACAAGGTAGGTTTTATTCTTGGTCTAGCCAAAAATAACTATTAAACATCAGGTAGGCATCAAATAAAATGTAACTTCGGTCATTCTGACGATGATATTTAATATCGAAACAATTGTCAATTTTTTAGAATTTTCAACATTTTTTCATTATGTTGTGGAATTAGCTAGAAACAGTAAGTTTCATTTAAAGCACTAATATGAGTAGATTTCTGGAAGTAAGGGTCGAGACAGTTAATTTCATTAATATGAACAACCGCATTTATTCATAAATTCCCTTTATGATAGTTGCATTGTTTCGTCAACTTATTCATATCCTGAAGATAAAACAGGTTGTCTCAAAATCGACGCCAGTCCTTTCCGAATATGAATCGGGGAACTAAAATTCAATCTTCACAGTTGAATAACGAATAATTGTTATAAAACAAGAAATTAAGTTATGGAAGCTGTGAAACAAATAGCCCATTACTTCAATGCAAACATTGCACGATTTATTATCTTCCCTTATTTAAATTATCTGGGATTCAAATTACCTGTTTTCAGTGATCTTTGTTCAACCCGTCTTATAGTTTTTGCATCAGGGTGCCCCATATATCAATTTGTTTCCTGATTTTGTTTATTATAACTTAATACTGGCGGTACAAACCAATTAGATTGGGTTTGAAAACCAATAAATACCTATAATTCTTACATAGGTACATAAATTTATAAAATCATAACATGTATATTCTACTATGAAATGCAAAGGTATATACATTAAACCTCAAATTTACCCATATTTGTAAATTAATATCTGTATGAAGCACAGTAGATAATTTTCAATATTCAGCTCATAAAAAGTCTAAATTTTTATCTTCGTCCTTAATTGAATTAATGGTAGAATGTTATTGCCAAGTAGGCAACGAATTCCTTAAAACTAATCAAAGGAATTTCAGGACAGGGTGTGGCCATTATAGAATTATATGGAAACAATCGATGTGTTAATATCTTTTGTTTTGTTACAGGACCATGACTTTATCAAAAAGGGAGCTTTTGTTTGTTTGGCAAGGAAAAGGTTAAATGAGTGTGAGAAATAAAAGAAACATTTATACATTCTTAATTTAGAAAGTCCTTTATAATTAATACGAAATTAAAACAACTTACTTGTCTATCGGACAAACTCAGAGACTCGGCCAAAACTTTTCTCTCTTCTGGACTTAAATATTTATTAGAACAAAATCTTTTCTCCAAAATATCCGTTTGATTTGATGTGAAACGAACTTGTCCACCTTTCCGTTTGCTAGGACTGTACATATATTTGTATTGCATTGCATAGGAAAGATAGTTTGGTTGGTTATCGTATGGGGATGTCTGCCATGGCTTTTGACGTTGTAAAGTGGGATATTCTGAAAACAAATTTTTAGAATTAATGAAACTTGCCGATAGACTGGATTTTTTTAAAATTTAGGTACATATATTAGTTCATATTTTTCGGCTACCCGTCTACCCTCCAGAGCCGGATTTAGGTCTGTGGAGGCCTCTGAGCAGAATTCGTTTGAGGGCCCTACTTTCTTATATTCCATGCTTGTAAAAACATGCAATACAAAATAAATAACAGTTATTTATTCGAATACAAAGTAAAATTAAATTAAGATTGCCATCATTTGGGGTGGAATTGATCAAAAATAAGTTAGTTTTTTATATTCTGCGCTCGTTATTAGAAAAAATAGGCCAAAGAAGATATGGATATCTAGTAGATGTTGATAGGAATGGAATTGTAAAGCACGTCTTGGGGCGAGATTGTTCACACACACTATATTGCACAGGCTAGACCATAGATGATCAATCCCAACCACGCTGCTCTACGTCAAGTACTTTCGAAGTTATAGCTGTTTATACTGAGGGGGGTAAAATTGTTCAGTGATGGTGAGATTGATCATGAGAATTATTTATCATACATTACCCTTTTTCACCAAATTAAGATAGATTTATCATTGTTATGAAACCTTTTCCTACATTATAAAAATGAAAATACATATACTTAAAAAAACTGTTTCTTCTGTATTTCAAAAGAAAACTGAACTTGTAAACCTAATTGAAAATCACTAATTCATCTCAAAAACGTCAATTACTTTTTCGAAGAAGTACTTGTCAGTACCATCAAGTTGTTTTATTGTCGGATTTGGTAAAATTGTTAACACATCAGATACATCTGACATGAATTCGTCACCGTCTTCAACTGCAAAAATCTTCTTGGATGTGTCCAAAGACTTCATACCCAATAAATCAATTTCCTTTCTTCCTTCTTCGTCCACTCTCACCTGCTGTACAATAGGGACAGAGAAAGATGACGTTTATGCCATCTGCCATGAAAAAACACAAACAATGTGATGTAAACACTATTAGTAGTATTAGTAATTTTGTATAATCAGTGTTTTTAAATGTTCATTTTTTAAAACTGATATTAAATGTTTGTGATGTCGTCATCAAAAGTATCTTTCTGTATTCATGGCTGTTCAAATATGCTGTATAAAAATACTACGCAGTTGAAATTTTATAGTTTCCCCGAAAATGCATTGAACATTGCGTGGATAACCTTAAAACGTCAAAAATGAATAAATGCAGTAAAAACCCATATGTAATTAAAATGTTCTAATTAAAACATTTTGTTAACTATTATTTTGTGTATAATCAGTATGATACTACAATTGGCAGCTATTAGAAAAGTTCTAAACTTTCTTTTTACATAAATAAAAGATTATTATCGAGAGAATAAAATGTTGTTTTCTGTACGATTTCATTGATTATATAAAATAAAAAACTAGTAATGTGTTTGCTGACTTTAATATTATATAATAAGTTCAAATAATTAAATACTATTAAGGGGAAGAAAGTAAACATTTGTACAAAACTAATCACTTCAAGTATTTTAATTACCTTTCAGAAAACATCGGAAGGATTGGGAACCAAATAAAAATACTAGAATTTGCAGTGCTCATTTTGTCAATAATCAAAAATCAGATCATCCCCTACACAAATCTTACATACAAACAATTTTTCCTGGCAAAGAAAATAAAAAGATCTATTTATTTTTTGCATTTTGTAGGTTGTTTATTATACTGTTTACATCACAATGTTTTTCTTATTTAACACCAGGGCGCTCTACTTTCGGCGTAAGTGCTGCCTCTATAGTTCCGTCTCGATCCCTATAGCTGTGTACCGATAGATACTTTTTTCCTTGATCCACCGTAAACCTTAACCAACACAAATTTTCCCGCCGTAACTTCATTGTCATCTGGTTCGAAATACTCTGTTTCTGCTCGAACGTCATCACTCTCATCTTCCAGGGGTTCGTTGTCGGAGTTGTCATTGGTTAATGGATCATCTACATCTGAATCACTAGAATCTGCATTAGTACTTGCTGTAACGCCTTTGCCAGGTTGTACAGATAGTTTTTGTCTTCTTATATTCCTTCTTGATGGTCCTGCTGTAAAACGTTGCTGCTGCAAGTAATTCACAAGAATGTTATTCACAGAGCCATCAGTATCATTGCCAATATCTTCAGTTGGGATATTCTGCAAGACTCGTTCGGGATCAAAAGGTACAATTCCTGTAGCTTTAAATGAAGCTAACAGATAATTTTTTATAGCATTTTCCAATTTGTTATTCATTTCAAGAAGAGTGGAAGCCAGTAAATGGGGAAAATATTTTTTGTCAATAGAAGTTTGTTGTGAATGGGTCTTCTTCCAATTCAGTAACACCGACCTCCAAGCCATTTTAAATGGGCGGAAAAATCCAACATCAGAGGTTGGGTGAGGTGTGTCGAATTTTTTGGAAGGCAAACAAAGGCAATGTCATTTTCTTAGCATTGTCTTAAGACGGCGTCCGTGAAATGGGAGGAGAGGTTATCGCCCAACAGCACTTTGCGACCTAGTAAACGTTTCGCGTGAGGTAAGAATGTCGACTCAAACCAATCGGTGAAAGTCTGGGTATCCATCCAACCATGGTGGGTACGATCGTAACGAGAACCTGAACTACAACTCCTGTACTTGCAACAAGGCTCTCCTTTTGGACCCAATTTCATCCATTGCTGCCACATTTTCTCTGCCTTGTAGATAACGTAAGGAGGCAATAGTACTCCAGAGGCTGAACCGCACATCATAATTGATATTGATGTCTTGGTAAAGTTGCATATTCGCTCTGGATATTTGGTTCCACGACGAAACAATATTTTTTGCTTGCCAGGGTCATCTTGCATATTTGTTTCATCGTAGTTAAACGGGTTACAGGCTGGTACATTCTGTAGCGTTTTCCTCAGATTATTAAAGTATTCTACCATGATATATCTTGAAATATTAGCTCGAGATCTTTTAATATTCGCGGACACTTTTTGACTTATCTCTCCTTTGTGTCTTTCTAACAAAGACTGGGCCCAATCTATCCCAGGCATATTTGATTTAAACTTGCTGATATTACGACCTTGGCTATCTAAGTAATTTTTTGCCAAGTATCGTAAGTCGATAAGTGTAAGAGGAAATCTCCACTCTCCACAACAGTTTGCTGCCCTTATAAATGCATTTTCTTCATTGAGTGTAAAAACTGTTTGACCTCCGCTTTTTCTTAATACGGCTGCCAATGTACTTATTGCGTAGCGTGTCAAATGGAATTTTATATTCAGCGGAAGCACGACGAATAGACCAATCTTCTTCAGTGATTTTTTGAAGTGCCAATTGAATGTTGGCGTTTGGATAATCCATGCAGGGCCGGCGAAAGGCTAGTTTAATGCCCGTGCGAAAGGCAAATTTTCCGCCCCCTCCCCCTCGATTTTATGAGACATATATTTTTTAAATTTTGTAAGTTTTGCAAAATAACTGTTATGTGGAATAAATTTACAAAAATAGAATAAGAATACTCAAAGAAAAACTAATACGTTACTATATTCACTTTCATAATCGTGAATCGTGTGTGAATTAAAATACAAAAGAACAGAAGAAAATTATTTATTAAATATTAAAAAACTAATAATGACACTTAAAGTTATAAACATTTAAAACATTATATTATAAAATTAAACATAATAAAAATATTTTCTCAGAAAAGCATAAAAATTATATTATTCTACTAAATACAAACGAAATTTAACTAAAATTAACATTTCTGGCTTTAGTTTGCAAAAAATCCTTAGGAATATTGTCAATATTAATATTCATCATTTGATCAAATTCTATGCTCAACATAGTCAGATTAACACTGCTGTAACACACAGTAGGTAGCAACTAATTATTTCTTTTTGAATTTGAAAACACTACCTTGATACCGGCTAGACAAAACAAATAATATTTATTACCTGCAGGTGGTGCTGTGGCGGCTGGCGGCGCCTTTCATTCCCCAATAACATAACAGCGCTTGGGCTTGCTTATCTTCTGACCGACCGGCGCGGTGACGACGCCTTTCTTTGTCAATAAAATAATACCGCCTGTCTGTTCACTCTCGGTAAGGTACAATACATCATAAGCAAATAAACTGATTGATATATTATGAACTTAATTTATACTGGATAAGAAATAATTTTACACATTTTCTTGTGCTCTAGTTCATTATTTATATTAGACACTTTTAGTTCTTGCCAGTTTTTTATTAAATATCTCTTGACTTGGCGCTCCTAGATGTTGGCGTCCCGTGCGGGCACACGGTTCGCACGGGCCTTCCGCCGGCCCTGAATCCATGTATGAACGTGCCCCTAACTTTCTGTGGTGTTTTCTAGGCATCTCTGAAACAAACAAAAAATATAAGACGAATGAGGTAAATTTTAAGTCACAAAAAATAGATATATTCTATTATATGGGGTGAAATTGATCAACGAGAATGATAAATCTCACCCCATATACATGATCAATCCGACAACACATAATAAAATGGCAAATATTATGAAATTGGTTGAGCCGACTGTTAACATCAAAACACACGAAGGTTACAAAGCATAAATACACATGTATATTTATTGAAAATTAACAAAAACTAGTTGAATTCTGACTTACCGGACACATTTCTGAACGTTCACTTTCACAAAAAAACAATAACTATTAATGACTTGCAGTTTTCTCACTATACAGGCAGCCGTTATAGTTCACTTGCACATATTGCCGTATGCCATCTTTGTACTGTCAATATTGGTCGAAAGTAGCGTGTTCGCACGGTTGATTTAGGCGCTAAATTCAAGTATGTAAACGGATGATTTAGTGAATAATCCCACCCCGGATGATCAATTTCACTCCAAATGACGGTATTAAGTTAAATTATAAAGTTTAGTAACGTTTTGTGTGATTAAAGTCCTGGTACTTTTCTAGATTTTTTTATTGATTATGTGGGACATATCTAAGTGCTTTAAAACATCGTGTTCAATGCTCATATAGAGAGATGAGTCAAACACTCCTTGACCCATCATAGACCGAAGTCGATTTTTCATTAACTTTAGTTTTGAGAACGATCTCTCCCCAATGCAGTTAGAACTAAATATAGACGAAATGTTACCTCAAAGTTAGGAAACTCATCATCACTTTCTTTTCTTTTAGCAGCCGGTACATTTGAAGTTCTTTACTTATATTTGATAAGCCGATATCCACCTCAAATGCGTGGAAAAAATAAAAAAAAAATGTACTAATTCGACACCTAGGTTCTCATCTAATTCATTGTTACACATTCGAACAAGTTTTAGGTAGTGAGCTCTTCAATTTCAATTGGGTGTTAAATTTTCCAAATGATGTAGAAATCCAAAATCAGAATGAATGGCTTCATATGCGGAAAGCCTCTGACTTAAGAGGTATAGTGAATTGATCCATAATAGTGTAATGTTTTTCTTATTTATTAAAAGTTTTTATTACGGGTGGGATAAATTTCAAACACTCGGTATGGCTACTTACTAATTTATTTAAAACACTAAACTAATCACTAACACTTAATTTATATATACTCAGTATATTCACTTAAACTAATTTATATGAACACTTAACTAATTTATATTTACTGTTTGCTATTTCGGTGTATTTATTTCACGAGATCACTTTTATCAACTAACTCTTCCGCTGATCGGTCCTTATTTATATTAAAGCCATTTTTACTAGTAAATTCTGGGCTGCGGCTTTTCACACGCAAATAATTTTTCTCGCCATTTCTAGATAAGTCTATTTAAATAAGATAGTCGTGAACTCGTAAACAGTTTTTTATAACTGCGTATCCGCCAAAATTTTAATTTCTTTACCTGGCTTAGACAGAGTCGGTTTTAGGGAATATACCAGTGTGCTGTTTCGTAACATTACGCCCTCCTTAAATGGAAGTTCCTCCTGGAACTTTTGTGTAGCCGAGACTGGATGTTTGAATCGGCAACTGACCCCATTTCTACACTTTCCGATCTTATGGAAATAGCAGGGCACCGTCTTCATCGGATACTGATAACGGGGGTTGTAGATGCAAATTAATATCTGGACGCCGGTATCTCTAAAGATAACCTCTACCATGTTCCTGATAACTCGCCAATCCAACTGGTTACTCGCTATCTTAGGCTGGATTCTAACACATGGTCTCGGAGGTTACGAAGTGCTTCCCACACATCGCGGTAGGTAGATCGATCTTTAAATTCATCTTTAGTTACCACGTAGAAGACGTACCGCGAATTATGTTTCAGTTTCAGTGTCTTGTCAGGGGCTGGAATCTGGTCTTCAAGTTTTTCTAATTGCCCGAACTTCTTTCGAAAGACGGTTGCCAACCCTCGTGCGTTCTTGATACGGGCGGGGATGTTGTATGCCAGTGAATAATCTTCCGGGAGAGAGGACAAATCTTGTTGTTGTTCCGAAGTGACTCCATATCTAGCTTTCCCGGTACTTCCATACGCGCCCATAAATTCATCGAAGGTGGGGTCAGACACATCTCTAATAAGGTTTACTCCTTCCTCGATGTCATGGACTCCTTCGAATGGCGCTAGTCGGTTTTGGTGAACTACTTTTGGTTTTCCGTTGGGGATCTTGCTTATGCGATATATAACATCATTGATCCTTTTCTTGATTAAGTATGGACCTTCCCAGGATTTTTGTAATTTTGGAGAAAATCCTTTTCTCCTCGTCGGGTTGTGTAGCCATACTTTGCCCCCTTCTTTAAAACCGCCTTCTGTGGCCTGCGTGTCGTACCGACTTTTCATTCTGTCGCTGGCAACTTGAAGATTTGTTCGAACTAATTCATGAATATCATCCAGCCTTCTTCTCAATTGGATTGCGTAGTTTTCGCCTGCTAGATCTTCTCCAGGCTGGCAGCCAAATTCCAGGTCACAAGAAAGCCTCATTTCACGTCCAAACAGGATTTTCGCCGGTTTTTCACCCGTGGACTCATTGACAGCAGATCGATAAGCCAATGCGAATATGGAAAGATACTGGTCCCAATCTCTTTGATGGCTGGACACTACTTTGGACAGGTATTTTCCAATAGTCCTGTTCATTCTCTCGACCATTCCATCTGACTGTGGATGTAAAGCTGTTGTCTTGGTCTTCTTCATTCCCAGCTTGTCGCAAATCTCCAGGAATAGATGGCTTTCAAAATTTCTTCCCTGGTCACTGTGGACCTCCAAGGGTACTCCATATCGGCTGATAAATTCCTTCACCAATACATCCGCGACAGTTGTGGCCTCTTGGTTCGGGATAGCGTAAATTTCCACCCACTTTGTGAAATAATCCATTACAACCAGTATGTACTTGCTACTATTTTCTGTCGTCGGAAATGGTCCAGCGATATCTAAAGCAATCCTTTCGAAAGGGTTTCCAACATTGTACTGTTTCATGGGTGCCTTTCTCTTGCGATGTGGTCCATTACTCGTAGCACAAGTCGTACATTTCTTACACCAGTCCTTCACATCGTCGGAGCTGTTCATCCAATAAAACCTTTCACGGACTCGCTGAAGGGTTTTCTTCACTCCCAGATGACCTCCCGATGGACTGTCGAGTAACTTCTTCAGTACCTCAGCTACTCTCGCTCTCGGGATAACTATCTGTCTTCTCTTCTCGCAACCATCATCGTTCTCAAGGATTCTTTTCAATATGCCTTCTTCCAGGACAAAGGAGTCCCACTGGTGGGTGACCATTCCTCGTTGACTACAGTAGTTCTTGAAACTGCAGCTTCCCTAGATTCCGCCTTGTTGCAGTGGGAGTAGTCTGTTGGGCACGGCCGTCTGGACAGGGAGTCGGCATTTCCGTGACTCACACCAGCTCGATGTTCGATGTTGAAATCATACTCTTGAAGTCGTTCAATCCATCTAGCGATCTGGCCCTCTTGAACTGCATCAACCACTTGAGTGCTGCATGATCAGTCCGGATTAAAAACTTCCTACCATAGAGATACTGGTAAAAGTGTTCCACGGACTTCACTACTGCCAAAAGTTCTCTTCTTGTGACGCAGTAGTTTCGTTCTGGTTTGGAGAGGACTTTACTGAAATATCCCAGTACTCTTTCTTGCCCTCCTTGGATCTGTGAGAGCACTCCACCAATTCCTACGTTGCTTACGTCAGTGTCAAGAATAAAGTCTCCCTCTGGTAATGGATACCCTAATATCGGCGCCGAGGTTAAATGCCTCTTCAAGGTTTCAAATGCCGTTTGACAGTCTTCGTCCCATTGGAAAGCTCTTGCTTCTTCTGTGAGTCGCGTTAGAGGCTTCGCAATATCTCCAAACTTCCTGATAAATCTTCTATAATACGTGCAAAGTCCGAGGAAACTCCTAATTTGATGTTTATCGGTTGGTTGCGGCCATTGCTGAAAGGAAGCAATTTTCTCTGGATCCACCGCCACTCCTTCATTGCTCACTATATGACCTAGATAGTTGACTCGGTTTTGGAATAGCTGACATTTCTTCGGGTTTAGCATGAGCTGGGCAGCTTGGAGTCGTTTGAATACGTCTTCCAAATTCTTCAGATGCTCGTCAAATGTCTTCCCCAGTACTACGATGTCGTCCAAATAGACCAGGCATGTCTTCCAAGACAACCCTCTCAAGACATTTTCCATAAGTCTTTCAAATGTCGCAGGCGCATTACATTACAGAATGGCATGACGTTGAATTGCCATAATCCAGATCCGGTGGTAAAAGCAGTCTTCTCTTTATCTTCTGGGTCCATTTCCACTTGCCAATAACCAGACTTCAGGTCCAAGGTGGAAAACAGTTTGCTGCCGGCCAAGGTGTCTAGCGTATCGTCAATACGAGGCAGAGGATAGCTGTCTTTCTTCGTCACGTTGTTAAGCTGGCGATAATCCACGCAGAATCTCGTAGTTCCATCCTTTTTCTTGACGAGCACTACTGGAGACACCCATGGACTAGTAGATGGTTCTAATACTTTTTCTTCTGCCATCTCTCGAATTATTCTTTCAGCTTCCTCTCTCTTCGCTCGTGGAAGTCTTCGAGCTGATTGTCTAATTGGCTTAGCATTACTCGTATCGATTTTGTGTTTGACGGCTGATGTTCTGCCAGTCTTTCCTCCTTTTGGTACGAATAAGTCTCGATACTGCAAGAGAAATCCTCTCATTCTCTTTTTCTCAGCTCGATCCAAAGATTGACCAGCTACTGATAACATCTGTTCGAATCTGGCATTAGAATTGTCAGTGGTCGTTGTCTGACGAACTATAGACGTCACTGGTACGCAGGATCCAATCTTGGTTTCCTTCTTGATGGTAATTGGGCAATCGTTCACGTTTATCAATCGTACAGGGATCTCCTTCGCCGACGTAACCAATCCTTTCCCAATTAGTACTCCTTTGCCAACCTCCTCGTCGTGGTTCCTTGGTTCCATCATAACCGGTTTACCTTCCTTCATGATTCCCTGTAGCCGTGCTATTATTATGGTTTCGCTTCGTGCAGGTAGAACGGTATCTTCCTGTACAGCTGCCAACACCGCGCTGCCTTCATATGGATGCAGGAACACTTCCTCGGAACCCACTTTAATGGTTCTGTTTCTAAAGTCTAATTGGAATCCATGTACATTCATTACGTCCATTCCCAGAATCACGTCTTCTTCAATGTCAGCTACGATTACCGTATGCGTGAACTTTTCTGCGCCAATTCCCAATTGGATTTGTGTCTCACCGTGAACGTTGGCGCTCTCACCTGTGGCGGTCCGCAGTCGCAGTCTCGTTGGTAAAAGCTTCTTCTTGGAGTTTATTAGTTCTGGTCGTATAATGGTTCTAGTTGCTTCAGTGTCAACCAGCAGAGCATATTTCTTGCCATTTACTTCGCCATCCACATATACAGTGTCGTTGCGACATCTGAGAGAAGCTATCAGTATGAGAGGGTCTTTGGAACGATCATGGGTCGGTGCTGCCCCCTCGTAGCCGACCCGTTCTAGTTTTCCTGTGACTGGGGTTCTTGGTTTACATCAACTACGTACATGCCCTAGCTCGCCACAATTCTAGCATCTGATCTTTCTCGGTTTCTTGTCCATCATATTTTTCAATAAACTGACAAACTGGTCAAATCTGTCTTTGTCACCTTGTTCTTGGATGGTCCTGATTTTGTTATATCCCGAAGCCTTCGTTGCTGCTTCATAGTCAAGGGTAGCTGTCAATGCGTCGACTAATGTTTTCGGATGGGCTAAACGAAGCGTCCTCTGCATATCGGGGTCACGTAAGCCATCAATAAAGGCCTGTATGCCCAGACATTCCATCATGTTCTCTGGTGCTGACGGATAAGCAAATCGAACTAGTCGGGCAATGTCCACTTCATATTCTTGAAGGGATTCATCACGTTTCTGCCTTCGGTTCTTCAGCTGGGATTGGTACAAATGTTCTAGATGTTCATGACCATAACGCATGTCCAACCTCTTCTTCAGCTGCTCGAAGTCATCCGTTTCTTCCAAAGGTATCGTCTGGAGTACATCTAAGGCATCTCCGCGAAGCGCGATGGTTAAGTTCACTGCCCCCCTTAAATCTGGACCTACGAACTTCCAATCGGGTGTTAGGAGTTCTATCTCTATTATCAAATTAGAAACTACGGGTTTTTTCGGGTTCTCCAGAACTATGTATACTTAGTGACATAGAAACATACGAACACTCAGTAAATATTATTTTATTTCAGAAACATTTCGTGTACATGTTTATTATAAAAGTCTTAATACAAGATTATAATTTGAGCGCTATCAGTTGAACATTCATGTTTTTATTCAACTATTGTTTTGCTGTAAGTAAGTGGAAGCAGGGGCGGTCTTAGAGGGTGGCGAACAAGGCAATCGCCCGGGGCCTCGCTCTTGCAAGGGCCTCGCGCAACAACCCAAGCAAATTTTAATCAATATAAAAAATATTAACGATTTTTTTATTTAAAACTTTCGATTTTGATCCTTAATTACTTGTTAAGGTTATAATATACTAGTAAATTAAAATAAAGTTAGATAACTAATTCATTCATTCAAAACATAATTGAAAAATTTATTATGTAGACTGGGAGATTTTTTTTCCATAACCGCAAGTACAAAAAATGACAAGTCCGTGATTCGAAGTTTATAAGTACAAATGTGTGTAAACAGAAATAAACTTCGGGTTATTGTAACCATAAGATGTACTTTATTCTATATTTTTCTTAATCCTAGTACAGTTTTACTTATCATAACCCAAAATTTACTACGATCTACGTATATTTTCACTTGTTAACCTCGAATCGCGTGTGTCACGTTTTGTACTTGCGGTTATCGAAAAAAATCTCTCAGTGTAGTACTTGAATATCGCGCCTCGAAACACTTGAAGATCGGTTTTTTAATCGCAAAACACTCGTGAGTCGGGACATAATGTTCTGCTCCTCTATCGCTCGGGCAATCTCCGTGTTTCATTTCATTTGTTAACTCTTGGATTTATTTTGCTTGCAGTATGAGTTACAAAATCGTTACAGTACATATCTTTCAATTTTATTGAATATTGCGTTTTTATAGAATTTAAAGTATTGAGTGAGCTGGAAAAGTGTAAATTATAGTATTTGAAGTATTGAATACGCTGAAAAAGTGTAAAAAAACTGTGTGATACTTAAAAGTTTATTTCCGACTGTTTGTGCGAAACAAAACAAGATTTACGAAATGAGTTCGCGTGATCGTGATGCCGGTAGAAAATTTGAGTCAGGGAGTCCAAAAAGAAAATGAGCTATCAAAGGAAAGCAGGTAAACGAAAATTTACGTGGATCTTTATATAAATATATAAAAAGTGATGATAAAGAAACCTCTACAAAACATTTATTGACTGAAAGTGACTCTAATCCTGCTCCAGCTGAAAACATTCCTTCCACATCATCATGGGAGCCAACACCGTCATTAAGTAAAAACAGCGAGGATGATGATGAATTAACTACATCATTGTCTCTTAAGTCACCGTCAACGCTATCCAGTCAAGAACAGGAATCTGAGCCCGAGTCTATGTCTACATCCATGACTGCTGGAACGGAAAATCTGAATCCTCAAAATGACCCCGATTTGTGGCCCATAACAATTACTGATGTAGACCGAACTGAGATTGTATTAAAAGGTCCAATCCGGGTTAAAGTTGATTTATTCCCCGTAAATGATAATGGACGTCGATTCAGCGAATATCATTATAATAAGATATTAGTTAACGGTAAAAAGCTTCACAGGTGCTGGATGATTTATTCACAAACAAATGATGCCGTTTACTGTTTTCCGTGTCGAATATTCGGGCTAGAAAATAAAAAGATTGGATCAAGTGAAGGAGTGTGTGATTGGAAACACTTGGATGATTACCTGAAGTCTCACGAATCTAGTCGACAGCACAAAGATTGTATGTTGAAATCGATTAATTTAGAGAATGGTTTAAAAAGCTGTTCCACTATTGACTTCTTGACCCAGTCACAAATTGAACAAGAGAGGCAACGTTGGAGAGATATTTTAGAACGATTGCTCGCAATTATAAATTTTTTAGCATCTCACAATTTGACCTTCAGGGGTCATAGAGAGAAGTTAACATCTGACTCAGATTCGAGTGAGACAAGCGGCAACTTTATCGATTTAGTAAAGTTAATAGCCCGATTTGATCCCGTGTTGAGACTTCACCTAAAACAAGTAAATGATAAGACGTCTAATGACCACTATATCGGAAAAAGTATTCAAAATGAGCTCATACAATTAATGGCAAGTCAAGACTCAAATTGTTGAAAAAATATAAATAATAAATATTACTCGATTATTCTTGATTGTACTCGCGACGTTTCTCGTGTTGAGCAACTTTAAATTATTATAAGATTTTTTAATACAAATACAGCTGAAATTGAAGAAAATTTTATTGGTTTATTAGCCGTCGAAAAAACCACAGCTGAGAGTTTGACTAATTATATAATCACATAATTAGAACAGTTAGGTATATCATTGCAAAACTGCAGATGCCAAGGATATGATAATGGTGCGTGGTGAAAAAAATGATGTCCAAAAATGTATTCTTGAAATTAATCCACTTGCTTATTTTTTATCTTGTGGGAGTCATAGCTGGAATCTCATCCTAGGAGATGCAGCATCGTTTTGTGTTTAAGCAAAATCTTTTTTTGGTTTGCTACAAAAAGGTTTGCCGGCTCAAGTCAGAGGTGGGCTATTTTAAATGTTCATGTAAAATCGTTGTCGCTAAAACCACTTTCTGAAACTAGATGGGAGTGCAGGGTAGCATTGGTGAAGGCCGTTAAATACCAACTAAGTGATATATGTGATTCTTTGAAGGATTTTGCAGAACACACAACAGATTGTCAGTTGGTCAGTGAATGCCATTCTATAGAAATGGAACTACCTACGAATTTGTAGTTTCACTTGTCATATGGTATGACATTCTAACAAAGATCAATGTTATAAGTAAAATGTGGCAAAGCGAAAACATGCACTTAGATGTGGCTATAGAACACCTAGCCGCATTCACAAATTGACTCGCTAATTATCGAGAAAATGGTTTTCAGTCATCCCTTGTAATAGCAAGAGAAATAGCCGGGAAAAATGATATTGACAGGCAGTTCAAAGAAGTCAGAAGACGACGTAAAAAAAGGCATTTTGGTTATAAAGGAGACGATGGGGCTCATGAATTGAAAGCGGAAGAAATTTTCAAAATAAACTATTTTTATGTCATTGTCGACAATGTGCGCGCAAGCTGTCATCCGAGGTTTGAGGCTCTTAAACATCATGAGAGCATATTTGATTTCATGTATAATATAAAAAAAGTTAAAGGAAATTAGTGATAGTGAACTTTTAAAGCAATGCAGCGACTTGCTAATATCTATGACAGTAGGAGAATCATGTGATATTGATGGACATGAATTGTACGAAGAACTGAATATGTTCATCCGTGTGTATGAGGAAACGATGACATTATGTCGGTGCGAAAATACATAATAGAAAAAAAAATAACTGAAGTTTACCCCAGTATCGAAATAGTCCTGAGAATTATTGCTACCACACCTGTTACAGTTGCGTCTGCTGAAAGAAGTTTTACGAGGCTTAAAATTATTAAAACATATTTGAGGAATTCGATGACACAAGATCGGCTTTCGGCCCTTGCTATTCTTTCAATCGAAAATGACGTAGCTCATTCGTTAGATTATTGTGCTTTAACTAAAGATTTTAGTCTTAGGAAAAGCCGCAAACATCAATTTTAAAATTTATCATCTCTGTATTTGTTAATTTTGTAAATCTTTCAATGTAAAATATTTTAAAACTCATTTGATTTATTTGTATAATTTTAGAATTTCTCCTTAAACATGATACATACCTAAACCAAACAACCAGACCTACTTTCGCATCACATATACTTTTCACGAAGGACAAAAGGCCTCGCAAAGACCTGCTGTTCGGGGCCTCGCAATGGGTAAGGCCGCCACTGGTGGACGAACTGGTCCATTTCGATTCAGAATATAGAATGTATGCCTTTCAAATGGAAGAAAATAACTAATAAAACACCGGCTTCACCTGAACGGATGGAAAAAGCCGTCCAGGAAGTTATAGACGGAGGTGAATTGAGAAGTACGGCTAATAAATATGTCTTAGACGAAATTACACTAAGAAGATATGTTGCCAAATACAAGGAAACGGGAGAAGAAACGAAGTTTCTTCCAAATTTTGCGACTTCTCAAATATTTAATTCCGAAGAAGAAAAAAGTTTAGCTAAATATTTGCTAACTGCAGCTAAAATGAATTATGGGTTTACTTCGAAAGAGACGAAAAAATTTGCATGTTTGTATGCTTTGGAAAATAAAAAAAAACGTCCCTTCAAATTAGCTATAAAATGAAATGGCTTCCTATGAGTGGCTTAGAGGGTTTATGGAGAGAAACAATGAACTATCGCTTCGAAAACCAGAACCAACGAGCCTTTCTCGTGGAACAGCTTTTAACCAGCACACTGTAGGTGAATTTTACAAATTACTTGGCAAAGTACTACGCCAAGATCAATTTGAACCAGATTCAATATACAACTGTGACGAGATTTAAGAAACGACAATGGCTGACCCATGTATATTATTCGCTTACGTTGTATTTTTTTTAAAAACTATATAAATGAATAATCATGTAATAAAGAGAGAGATCTTAAACAGTAATTTTTTCGTTTTTTTAAAAAGTATTTTTCGGAGTGACGAAATATCATTCGAGACTGGCGTCCAGACTGTCCACGTACCTAGCAAATTCATTTTAAAAAAAAAGGACAAAAACAAGTATCCAAAGTTACTTCAGGAGAACAAGACCAGATAGTTACAGTCCTGTGTACCATAAGTGGCATAGGGAATTCTATTCCTCCTTTTATTGTTCTCCCGCGTGTTCGTGAACAAGATTATATGACCATTGGTGCACCACCAGGATCCAAAGCGGTTGGATGACATCTGAAAATTTCGAATTCTATCTGTCACATTTCATATAATCGCAAAATGTAGCAAAGTTAAGAAAACCTTACTTACTTTGGATAATCACAACAGCCACATATCCCCTGGTGGTCTAAATATATGCAAGCAAAATGGCATCGTTTTATTAACCATACCGCCACACACACGTCACGGCTTGCAACGACTTGATGTAGCGGTATACGGTCCGTTCAAAACGTACTTCAATGAAGCTTGCGATGATTTAATGGTAAGAAATCCTGGCCAAACTATTTGTTTGAAATATATTGCCGCGCTTGTTGGTACTGCATATCAGCGAGCTTTTACTCCACTGAATATTAGCAAATGGTTTTCTCAAACTGGTATCTACCCATACAATTCCCACCAATTTACTGATCACGACTTCCTCACTGCAAATGTTACTGACTGACCTGATCCTCATCAGTCACAAATTGCTACAGTTAATGATACGATAGCAGAGAACATACCCCAGATTTACTCCTAGGCCGAAGCCTGAACCTTCCTGCTCATACAAGACTCCCGAAGAAATAAAGTCATTGCCGCAGGCACCACCAAGAAAACAACAAACATCAGGAAGAAAACCTGCAAAAACAAAAGTTCTCACTGATACCCCAAATATGCAAGAAATAAAAAATGACCATGAAATAAGGCAAGAACAGAAAAACAAGGGTAAATTTAAAAGAAACCTTATGGGCACTAACAATGTTGTTAAAGTGAAGAAACAAAGCGCAATTGAAGAGGAATCTGAATCTGATAATTCTGTATTCATCATCGGATGAAATAACGGATATAGAAGACCAAATAGAAAATGAGAAAGAACAAGATTATTTTGTTAGAGGAGTAGTAAACTTAAAGGACTATGTTCTAGTAAGATTTACAACAAAAAAGACAATAAAGCAGTATGTTGGACAAGTTATAGAAAAAGTGGGAGATGAATATTTAATAAACTTTATGCAGCGGAAGAAGCCTGGATACCATTTCGTATATCCTGACGTGGCACACCAAGGTATAGTATCTGAAGAAGATGTTATGAAGCTACCGACACCAACTTTTGTAGGTGGGACTGACAGATCCACAAGAAAATTATCATTTGCCGTCAAATTTAATAAATTTTACAATGTCAATTAGTAATGAGTACTTTAGGTCTAATAAATTTTATGGTTTGGCGTATTTTATGGTTTATCTATTGTGTATCAAACCTTCTTTACACCGTATCAAAGCTCCCTTACCATGGGAGGGTTGATACACTTTACAGTATTTTAAAAAATACCAGGTATCTCCTACACTATAATCTAAACTGACATGTTTTAACAGCCTACAATTAATTGCAACTTAGTTGGCTATAAAAGGCCGCACAAACCACCGCTGTGAAATTGGCAGCCAAAAGCTAGCAGCCATTTTGACGAAAACACCCGGATGACCACTGGCGCAGCATATTTATAAAATTGCTAAAATTGGAAATTCTTGTTTTTGTGAAAAGGTAATTAAGTTGGATATTTTACCCAAATTTTTATGAATCAACCCCGATTGCCGGTCCTGTACGGCAGTGCATGTCAATCTGACATTTTTAATTTGTTTTTAAGATCGTTTCTAATATTTTCTATATTAAATGGAATGGGCGAAACACTCCCAAATGGTGAAAAATTAATAAAGTTTGATATTTTACCCAAATTTTTATTAATGAACCCCTATTGCCGGTCCTGTACGGCAGTGCAAGTCAATCTGACCTTTTTAATTTGTTCTTAAGATGGTTTCTAATATTCTATATATAAAATGGAATGGGCGAAAACGTCCCAAATGGTGAAAAATTATTTAAGTTTGATATTTCACCCAATTTTTTATGAATCAACCCCTATTGCCGGTCCTGTACGGAAGTGCAAGTCAATCTGACATTTTTAATTTGTTACTAAGATGGTTTCCAATATTTTCAATATAAAATGGAATGGGCAAAAACGTCCCAAATGGTGAGAAATTAATTAAGTCTGATATTTTACCCAATTTTTTATGAATCAACCCCTATTGCCGGTCCTGTACGGCAGTGCAAGTCAATCTGACATTTTTAATTTGTTACTAAGATAGTTTCCAATGTTTTCAATTCAAAATGGAATAGGCAAAATGCTCCCAAATGGTGAAAAATTATTTGAGCTTCATATTTTGCCCAATTTTTTATGAATCAACTATTGCCGCTCCTGTACGGCAGTGCAAGTGAATCTGATATTTCTAATTTGTTTTTAAGATGCTTCCAAATATTTTCTAAATAAAATGGAATGATCTAAAAACTCCCAACTCGTGCAAAATTAATAAAGTTGCTATTTTACCTTAGTTTTTATGAATTAACGCCTATTGCCGGTCCTGTATGGCGCGGGGATGGGCATGTTAGTCCGACATTGTTTTGTTTCGTTTGTTCATAGGTAAAATTCTAAATTTTGGGAGCCTTAAAAAAATACAATTTTACTCCTAGATCCGCCTCTGTACTTTATTTTATTTTCTCCTTATTACTATTTTTCGGTAGCCATTTAAATAAAGTTTGCTCAAAATTAGAAAAAAGAATAAGAATTTCAATTATTTTTGGTAATTAAATAAATATGCTGCGCCACTGGTCATTCGGGTGTTTTCTTCAGAATGGCTGCTAGGCTTTTGGCTGCCAATTTCACACCGGTGCACAAACCGATTTCATTGAATGAAAACTTATTTCAATTTCCTAGGTCAAGGATTAACTGTATCAACCCCTATATTGATCATCTGATTATGAGTACGCCTAGACGTTTTAGGGAAAGAAATCGTGGAGCTTCAACCCATTATATTATGTTGGAGACCAGAAACTTAGATTATCCTCACTCGATTGGAGTGACATTTTAATAATTTACATGTTACGAATTAACTTCCTGATATGTATGCCAAACATTACCAAAATAAAATAATGTTTACTGGGTGTTCGGGTGTCTATGTCACTGGGTATATTTTTTTGTAACAATGATTTGAAATTCACTGCCAATTCTCGAGTATGGTTATTCTTGCAGTATATGAAAGTGTTGTTTATGAGCTGATATCTTAACTTATTTAACTAGAGATAACATTATTATGTAATTCTTTATATCACTGATGTTGCTTAGTTGGTATTCGTAGTACCGGAAATAATGCTTTACCTGAAACCTTAAAATAGTTTCTGAATATTAATTTAACCACAACATTTACCAGAATACGTCAACAAATAACAATTACATTAACAAACTGAAGATTTGGTTCTGTAAAATTAAGATAGTAATATAAATGTTGTATCATGGGCGTAGCCAGGTTTTAGTATCGGGGGGGGGGGGGTAGGGGGCGTTGGTGTTCAAGAAAAGAAAACGACTAAAAGTGCATGAAATAAACCGTAATATATAAATGAAATAAACATGAAAGATGTAAAAAAACAGCAGGTTCATTTGATTACATTATAGAACTAATCTTCTGTTTTTCTTTTTAAATATATCCACTACTTCATCCGCATCAATTTCTATACCATAATGAATATTCGAATATTCATGAGAGCCAACCCATTCAGTCTGTTTTCACTCGTTGTGTCCCGCAAGTAGTTTTTAAGTCTTCTCAGGCTTGAAAAAGTTCTTTCTGGGGTAACAGTCGAGACAGGTATGGTATCCAATATTTTTGTAGCAATCTGTAAATATTTGGGTATAGTTTTTGATCGCACTTCTCTAAACATTCCAAATCAGATTTTGGAATAGGGGAGGTGATAGTCATAGCCGCTTTCCACACTTTAAGTTCTGCTTTGACGATATATGTACTTTTTTCGGACAGCACTGCAGAGTACATACAAATTGTATCTTCAGTTTCAGAACTGGCCGCAAAATTTGAAGGTAACACACCAGATAGTGTCGATACTATCTGACGGTGTTTCGTAAACCTCTTAATCAATTGTTGAATTGTATGTTCCAGAAATTCTATTAATAAATTTAATTTGTAATGCGTGCATATATCCGACGCAGGAATATTAGAGCGATTCAACTGCCTTCTGACGATCCGTGGCATTTGCAGTATACCACCATTTTCTTCGAGCAGCACCTTTGCTTCTTCATAGAGATGAAGGTACTCTCCGTCAACTTTATTTCTCAAAAGTTGCAAAACATTAATAATATTACTCACATGACTAAATGCTGCTATGAGGTCGGTGTTAATTGCTTGCAGTTGTTTTGATAGCGACAATGTATAGCTCATGACTTCTGAAGAATCACTAGGCCCATAACAAAATTCGAAGATCGAAGTGTATTAAGCATTTGGACGGCTTGTTGCGACGTTTCTTTATTGTAGCTGAATTGGAGTTTATCGAGAGCATTCAAAATAGCTGAATAAATTGAATCTCATAACGGCTTCGTGCTTGTGAACCCATCGTGTTTCGCACATTGCAAGTAGGCTTTTTTGATGATCAGCCCGAAACTGCTCTCAAATTTCACCTTTCAATACGGCTGTGCGTTGAGCAGAATGTTTGAAGTATGAACCAACAGACTGCACGATCCCAACGCAATTTCGCTCATCTGCTTGGGAACATGAGTCAGCAATAGCAAGGTTGAGAGAGTGTGCACTAGAATGTACATAAAGAGCAAGAGTACATTTTTGACGTATATATGCCTGGGCATCGTGTAAATACCCACTCATAGCTGCAGCCCCATCGTAACCTTGACCAACCATTGAGAACATCCAAGTCCATGCTTTGTCAGAGCTGTAATTATGAGTTTTGCAAGACCGGAACCTGTCACGTCAACAGTTGGTACGTACTCGAGGAACATCTCCTTAACTTTATGATGTTTAACATCTTTTGAATCAGCATATCGCAAGCACAAAGAGACTTGCTCCATACGCGCAATGTCAGTCGTCTCATCAGCGAGCATAGCAAAAAATTTAGCTTCCTTCACTTCACCGTTCATCTTATGTTGACTAATTTCACCACAAATGTCTATTATTTCATTTTTGATCTGAGGGCTTGTGTAAAGGGCATTCATCTGAGAAGTGGCCAAATGCTCAGAAATATCTTTATTCCCAGATTCGGTTGCGTATCGCAACAGTGCTCGAAAATTACCATCTTTTCTGTCAGGCAACTTCCAGTGTGTCCCACATTTTTCCATGGCACTGACAGAAACCCCGTCATGATAGACTTCGGTGACGACACCCGGAAATAAGGATCCCTCATACTGTATGAGCACATAGTGCCCAATCTTTGTATTTTGATCATCCTTTGCAACAGCGGTATCATTATCATCATCAATGTCTTCAATCCCACTCATGGGCGACATGTCACTTTCCCTATAAGAAACAGCAACCGAGTCTTCACTTGTTTCAGAGTCACTGTCACGCCTTTTCAACTGTAAACGCTTCTTCTTCTTCGCTTTAATTCCAGATTGCCTTCATGTTGACGGATTATTCTTGCGTTTGCGACTTGGTTTTTGTTGTTCTAACTTGGAAGCCGCATCAGCGACAACGTCTGCAGCACTGACACTTCGTCCAGGAGACACATTAACTTTTTTGCGCCTCTGGCATTGCCGCAGGGCAGTTGTACTTTCACTTTTTCTTTGTATGTGTTCTAGAAAACTAGCGCCCAATGCTCCTTTTATGGCAGTGCCTTGATGGTCCATTATTTCCTCGGGCATCCGACTTAGCACTTCCGCTCGGTTTAACGGGCTTATGCCGCATTTTCTGAACCCCGCCGGAAGAATGTCAATTGTCCTATCATTTATGGAGTCCATCAACTTCTTCAACAGTCTGGGAAAAATATCTTTAGGTATGGTCCCACATCTACTACCACTACTACTCGTCTTTTCACTCATGCAGGATTTCCCTCTATTCACCTTTCATTGGCCGAAAGAAAGCCACGTCTACAGGCTGCACTAAGTGGGTAGCATTTGGGGGCAACGCTATGAAAGATACATTATAGTGTTCGCACTGACGAATGACCTCGATATTGAAATGTGAACTTAAATTGTCGCCAATCAGTATTTTTTTACCATCCTGTCTTTGAAGTATGGGCAACATTGTATTGAGAAACCAGTCTTCAAAACATTGGTAATCAAACCTTCCAGATTTGTTTCTATTGTATCGACAATTTTCTGGTCCATTTTCAGTCCAACTTTGCCATAAGTTCTCCGACTTATATACGACGTATACAAGTGCTAATTGGCCAGCTGCATTTCCACATATCATTAGAGATGTACATGCCTTTGTGGCGTTACGAATTTGCTCTAGATACTTTGTACCTCGTCGTATTAGAAACTTTGTTGAACCTGGATCATCTCCAAAGTTAGTCTCATCATAGTTCCATATGTTGCTAGGCACAACATTATCTAGCTCCCTTTCGAGATTATTGAAGAAGTTGTTTATAACTTCATGGTTGACTGCCGCTCTTGAAACACTGATATTGTGGGCAATTCGATTAACTAACGCGTCCTTGTGTCTGCTCAGAAACGAAGTGACCCATTCCTTTCCAGGAAAATTGTCTTTGAAACACTTCACCTTTTCCCCCTTTTATCTAGATATGCCTTGACTATAAATCTCAGATCATTGGCCGTCACGGGAAAACCAAAAACAGATACAGCAATCACGTGTGATATAAGGGATTGCTCCTCTTCCATGGTCAGCACATTTTGACCACCAGGAGGACGATTGTGTTTGCCATGGAGTTTTAAAAAGAGCGTGCTCCGGGAAATTCCATATCTGAAAAAAGGTGATAAGTTGAAGCATTGTTTTTTTACCTACTGAAGACATTCTTACCTCTCCGCAGCATCACGTACCCTCATTGTCTTCGCTTTTATACTACGCAGGGCCTCCTGCAATCTCGCTTCCGTATAATTTTTGTATTGGCGTGACCCTAGCTGCCTCTGGTAATTTCGTGGCATGGCTAGGAACCAAAAAAAATGTCACAATCTCACCCCATTTTTTGTTAGTACCACATAAATTGTGTCACAATTTCACCAAGCAATTTGTTGAAATTTTATTAAATATGGCGTCACATGCTTGTTGAGTAGAATTATTAAAATGTTAATTCATCAGCAGATAGCCAAAACTACAAAGAACACTACCCAAACTCAAATCCTGGCTACAAGTGACAGTCTTAGTTGGCCAAGGTAAAGTTTACAGCAAAAGTAAAATATTGAAATTACCTGTGTTTGATATTTTTGACACGCACAGTTGGACGCCGTCTTTCACAACACTTACTGATACACTGATCCTGTTCGGGCGCTAACTGGAACGCCTTGAACGGAATGGCGTCAATGTTGGTTCGGAAATGCGCGATCTGTTGAGCATTTGGTCCGCCGCTACCATTTATCATAAAGTCACCTGGCCGTTCCAAAGTTTTACGGTATAGAAATGTCTTCAAACGGAAAAGACGAGAGATTGTCTAGGTATCATGATGTTCGAAACAAAACGTGGACTTTCGAAAAGTAATCAAAATCTGAAATTCGGCAAATTAAGGAAGCATGTAGCGATGTTGAATCCGAAACAGAGACGGATTTGAATGGCGACTTCGATGACGACGATAGTGTAAAAGACCCAGATTTTGAAATATCACGTGAAGGTGAGGAACTAATAGAAGAATGTGTAGAGCACATGGATAGATCTATATCTGCTGATTTTCTTAGTTGTAATATCACTGATAAGCTTACGGAAGTAGAACAAACACGTGAATCAAATGAAGAACGAGAATTTGAAGCAGATGTATTATCTCAAGCAGGACCATCATTTGCAGCAGATACATCACCTCGGGCAGAACCGTCATCTGAAGCGATGGTTACGGAATACCCACGTATGAAAAATCGACGTATCAAACGACCACGTTCACCATTACCAGTGGAATAGGCAAGTGGTGGTGGATTTGTTGGTAACCCCAGCGAAATAATTCTCAAATCAAAAGAATTCCAGAATATTGTGTAGCGAAAAAAAGATTTACCACTTTATCGTAATGCAGTGGTATTTAGAGGTGATGAAAGATTACCCGAGAGGTTCAATGAGCTGTATACATCATTTGACTGCTTCAATTATTTTTTAATAACGAACTATTGACAAAAATAGCCAATTATACCAATCTGGGTGCACGACAACTGGACGTCAATACAAAATTCAAGGTAAGCAGCATAGATATACGGCAATACATCGGAACACTTGTCTATATGTCTGTATACAGATACCCAAGTTTGGAAGAATACTGGGGTGAACATTCGTTCGAAGCTATTCGAACAGTCATAACATCCAAACGTTTTTACGAAATTCGTAAATATATAAGATTCAACGATATTTCCACTATGAAAGATCGAACTCATCCCGAACACGATCCACTTTTCAAAATCAGACCAGTATCTAACCATCTCGATAAACGTTTTGATTCCGTACCGAAATTAGCTCGGTTATGCATTGATGAACAGATGTGCTCTACAGAGATGATAAGTTCATTCAGACAATACATGCCGAAGAAACCTCATAAATGGGGAATGAAATTATTTGTACCGTGTGATTCCAGCGGCTTTTCTTATCGGTTTGAAGTTTACTGTGGCAAAAATGATAATGTAGTTTTACCTGGTAGTCCAGACTTAGGAGCAACTGGTAATGTGGTTGTACGTCTTTCGCAGACAATTCCAGACTTCAAACATCATATAATTTATATAGACAATTTCATCATTACCTCTTTTGGTATATCTAAGAAGTCGTGGTATTTACGCATTAGGTACAATTCGTGCAGACGGTATTCCCAACTGCAAGCTACCGAAGGATAACGCAATGTAGGCAACGGATAGAGGCTATTCGGAAGAGTATGTAGGTACCGCTCTTTGTGTAGATATTACCACTGTAATATGGAAAGATAATAAAATTGTTAGGCTCGCATCTACATACGTTGGTGTAGAACCGTATCTAACAGCAACAGTTACACCAACACCACCGACAAAAATAACTAGATATGAACGAAAAAACAAAAAGTTTGTGGAAGTTGATTACCCACGGATTATCAGGGAATATAACCATCACAAGGGAGGTGTGGATCTTATGGATGGTCTGATTGGGCGGTACCATATCCGTCTCAAGACGCAACGTACTTCATTGAAGTTATTCTATCATTTCATTGACATGGCAATGGTTAATGCTTACCTTCTTCACAGACGCATCCATGGAGCAGGAGTAGCACAGGAAAGAGTGACTCCAGAGTTACCTAAATTCCGTTGTCAAGTTGCGAATGGATTATGTTTTTCTCAACAGAAACTAGCTAAAAGACCAGTGGGAAGACCTTAAAGCACTGTAACAAGTCCAGCAAAAATGGTTCCAAGAGGTGTTAAAAAATCATATGGATTGGGTTTAGATGCACGTTATGATGATGTTGGTCATATGCCTGATCAACTAGATCGTAAAATAGGTAAGCGCACCTGTAAATTGACTGGTTGCAAATCGGAAACACAAATGTATTGCCTCAAATGTAAAGTTAATTTGTGTCTTCCATAGAACAAAAAATGTTTTCAAATTTATCATACCAAACCATAGTGTTAGTCATTTATGTTAACTTTTTTTATGAATCACTTGTGATCTCAATTTATAATGTCCTACATTCATACTACTTTTATGAAATACAACACAGCAAATTTGTTTCAGTTTCCATTCCTTGGCTAACCCGCCATTTGGCGGGCTACCTTTTTTCCCCTGGAGTAGAAATAATAAATATTTTGTAATATCAGACTCCAAATTCGTGTTCTAGGCACCGAAATTATAACCAAACGTTATTTTTCGAAGAAAAAAAATTGGCCTGCTAGCAACAGCCAGTCGTTTAAGAACTATTCAAATCGGAATTAACTACTTTTACAGTTCATATCAGTTTATTGAGATTGTAAAAATTCCAAAGCATACTTGAACATTGACCCCTCTAGATGTCTACATAACACCCTATCATTAATGACCAAATAACTCACACGTTTTTCATCTGAACTTAAAGAAATTATACATTTTCGGAAAGAGTTCAGATTTCATATAGAATAAAAATATATAGGGTGTTTTATTAAAGAAATAGCCGATATTTGCATTTAAAAAATTCCATAATTAAACAATAATACTGAAAAAACATTATATAAAAAAATGTTCATCGAAAACCGCACCACCCTATCGTTTCTGAGTTCCGATATTTTTGCAGTTAAAATGGCTCAGAAACTTCTGGGACACCCAGTAATTAAAAAGCTATAATAGATAACATTTTTGCAAGCTGTTGATCACATTTTTTAATTTAGTAATTGCTACATCCTTGAGGAGGGCATCATGGATCAAGCGATTTATCTTGTAGGACATATGAAGTGGAAGGTGGCCCATATATAAAAATGATGCTCATGTTGTGGAGAGTCAGAAAAATTGAACGTACTGCAATGTTTTTCTTGTTTATATAAAAGTTTTTATCAACAGTAAAAACACAAGAGCTTTTTTTTTATCGGATAAATTTCTCTTTGCAACGAAACAGTTTTGCCAATCACTAATTTTACGAGAAAAACTGACATGATAAAATCGCGACACCGAAGGTGGAGCGATTTTATCTAATGTCAGTTTTTCGAGCAAATTTAGTGATTGGCAAAACTTTGAGTCAAAGAGGAATTTATCTAATAAAAGAAAAGCTCGAGTGTTTTTTGGCAAGATAAATTAACGACAGAATATATGGATGAACAACAACAATAATTGCGACTCATTGTCATTGTGTAAAAGTGACGTCCGCTTACTAGATATTGAGGAAGAGAAGTTTTTATCGCGATAAAAAAGGATGCACCTTTTTTATCGATGGCAAAGTGACAATAACATTTCCAGGTATATGACATTTTAACATTGGAGTTAATTTATCAACAGTAAAAACACAAGAGCTTTTTTTTTATCGGATAAATTTCTCTTTGCAACGAAACAGTTTTGCCAATCACTAATTTTACGAGAAAAACTGACATGATAAAATCGCGACACCGAAGGTGGAGCGATTTTATCTAATGTCAGTTTTTCGAGCAAATTTAGTGATTGGCAAAACTTTGAGTCAAAGAGGAATTTATCTAATAAAAGAAAAGCTCGAGTGTTTTTTGGCAAGATAAATTAACGACAGAATATATGGATGAACAACAACAATAATTGCGACTCATTGTCATTGTGTAAAAGTGACGTCCGCTTACTAGATATTGAGGAAGAGAAGTTTTTATCGCGATAAAAAAGGATGCACCTTTTTTATCGATGGCAAAGTGACAATAACATTTCCAGGTATATGACATTTTAACATTGGAGTTAATTTATCAGCAGTAAAAACACAAGAGCTTTTTTTTATCGGATAAATTTCTCTTTGCAACGAAACAGTTTTGCCAATCACTAATTTTACGTGAAAAACTGACATGATAAAATCGTGACACCGAAGGTGGAGCGATTTTATCTAATGTCAGTTTTTCGAGCAAATTTAGTGATTGGCAAAACTTTGAGTTAAAGAGAAATTTATCTGATAAAAGAAAAGCTCGAGTGTTTTTTGGCAAGATGAATTAACGACAGAATATATGGATGAACAACAACAATAATTATCTTTATTAATACAATAAACTACAGAATATATGGATGAACAACAACAATAATTATTAGTGTTTTTAAATGAAACTCACGGTCTCTAGTTAATTCCACAATATAATACAAGTTATTGAAAATTCTAAAAAATTGACAATAATTATGTTTACCTACGACCACCCTTGTAAGTAGTCAAAAACACACAGTCGGCAATCAATGTAAGACGTCTATGACGCACGGTAAAACAAAACGCACGGCAAAACAAAACGCACGGCTTCCATAGCAACCACTTAGCAATTGTCAATAGACGTAGCCATTTCATTCAAAATGTATCACTTAGATATTTGACGTTGAATGTTATTCGATATATAAATGGTAGATAACATTTATTAGACATGAGATTGCATTTAATACTAAGAGTTATTTGGAATTATATGATAATTGGTTCCGTTTCATTAAATCCGCATCTTTTAGCTGTCTGAATTTATCTCATATTAGTAAACAATAGTATATTATACATCAAGCGAGTAAAGTGGCCCATTTAATCCCGCGGGGGGTGTTTCATTCCTGAGGGAAGTAGTCCACCTAAAGTATTTTAATGTCACTTTAGTCGAGAGGTGTATACGCTATTTTATGCAATTCCGGTAATTCTACAAACATTTTTAATAAAAATAAATACTACTTAGGACGGACTTTTACGAAACTTGGCTGGGCATCGAAGAGCGACTTTTATAAAACTTGGCTGGGCATCGAGGATGTACGTTTTTACTTGTACTTTAAATACCTTAATAAAATTATAAACACAAGTACAAGTGGATCGTAGGTAATGTATAGTACGTAACTCGTGTTGTAACGCATTTTACGCACTCACGGAATTATGCACTCGCCGCTACGCGGCTTCGTGGTAACTTTTCCTTTCTTGCGTAAAATGCTTCTTACAACACACGTTACGTAATATACTATTATTAATACAACAAAGTTAAATAATTACCACACCGATTCAAAATAAAAGCACAATATGTTTAAAATTCAAAAATCTGTCAGACTAATTGACAGTTTTTGCAGTTTTGCCAACACTTAATTGCTGTGAAATTATAAGTAACCAAACTTGCGACTCATTGTCATTGTGTAAAAGTGACGTCCGCGTACTAGATATTGAGGAAGAGAAGTTTTTATCCGATAAAAAAGGATGCACCTTTTTTACAATGTCAAAGTGACAATAACATTTCCAGGTATATGACATTTTAATATTGGAGTTAATTTATCACGATAAATTCATACACGCGGTAGGTCTACTCACTTAATTTATTTATTCACTAAACTATTCACTAATTTATATTAGATACACAGTACATTCACTTACTCTAATTTATATAAACACTTCACTACTGTTTAATTACTTAGACTATTTACTTGATCACTGGTTATCTCACGAGATCAATTTATAAACTAACTTCTCCCGCTGGTCGGTAGCCTTTATATATTAAGTTCCTTTTTCTTTGGATCCTTCTAGATTGCGGCTCACAAAAATAATGGACCTTACTGGAAGCGTCTAGATAAGAATAATCACAATAAATAATGGTAAACAGTTCTGAGAAATCCCTATGCATTCGCCAAAATTTTAACTTTCATACATAGGTTAGACAAAGTCGGATTCAGGGACTACACCAGTATGCGATTTCGTAGCAGTACCTATTTGCTTACGTAAATTGAATTGTGTTCAAGAGTATTTCCTATACCCATTCCATGCAAGCTTCAAAACACTCTTGTACCTGAAGCGTGAATTATAGCTGATCTTCTAAATGTTTTATACACTAATTCTTTAAGTTATCCTCACAAAAAGACGTCGAGAGGGGAAGGTCCGGGATCACGCTGGCCAGTCCTTAAGTATCAATCCATCTGTTTGGATATTTATATATTCAGCCACAATGCGTGCATTATGAGGTGGATCACCATCTTGTTGCCATATTATTTTATTCCGTTATGCCAAAAGAATATCTTCCAAAAGTTCAGGTAAGAGATTTTCAACAAATTCAAAATACCTTTCTCGGCTCAATCAAATGGCCATTAAAATAATCCATACCACACGTTAATACCCCAAACTTTTTGAAAACGTGTTTGTCATCGAGCCCTATGTGAAGTTTCGTTCGAACAGTAATGGGTTTTTATGTTTATTCGCTACACCGTTGATTTGGGAAAGCGACTTTCATCAAACATTGTAAATAATTTTAGGAAGTGAAGACTAATGATAGCTATAATCCCCCAAATTTTCAAGTTGATATCTCAGAGGACACAGGAGATATTGAAATTTATCATACTAATCAATCACCCTGTATATAAAAATGTATCTATGTTCTCTCTTCACTCCAACATCGTTCAACCGATCATCATGAAAATTGGCACGTCTATCTATTTTTTTCATGGAGAAACTTGTTACCTACATTATCCTCTTTGTTGTAACTCCTCACCAAGTGGCGCTGCAGCATGTCAAATTCTACACCGTTTAACCGATCAACTTCTATATCGCTTAACCGATCACTATGATTGCGGCACGAGCTGCAAGACGAGTAGACGAGTGTCGCAAATCAAGCGAGCAGGAAAAGTGCTTTGCGAACGAGCTGTACATAATATTTTTTCTACAACCACGTTTATTAATGAAAGAAAAAAGTAACTTATATAGGTATTTCTTTGAACAGAAAGAAATTAAAAAATGGATATTAAATATAGAAAAATCAGTTAAACGTAGGTATAGTTAATAGTGAAATGTGGACAATTTTGAATTGTTATGACTGCTCTATCTTTTTTTGATAATATGTTTTAACCTTAGAGTAGTAATAAACATAGAGAGGAATATTCATTCATAAAAACGTTTATTTTTGCGGCCAACAATTCTAAACGCCAGTAGTGAAATAATGAATGAATTACAAAAAGTGGGGATGGTATTGTAGATACATGGTATTGCTAATTTCGGCTGTTTTTCTGGCAAACTTGGCACCGACGAACCATGATAATCCAAAAACATTAAATTAATTGACTCAAAAGTTTATTTTCCCACTAAAAAGTCTTGAAAAACACATCAAAACGAAAGAACTAAATGTTTACTCTCTAGTCGTAATGGCGCTAGTATAAACAAACCACGTTTGTCATTATTTACTACAATACTACGGCCTATTTAAAATGATCGTCGATCACACTCTGACGATATTTGCATCTCTCTTTATACGGTAATTAAACAAGGAGACAAAACTACTAAATAGATTACTATTGACACATTAAAATGGTACTGAAATTTTGAGCAATGTTGCCACTTTTAGTTATAACCATAAATATATCTAAGGATACAACAAATTCTTGTTTAAAATTTATATAAGAATATGCCTTTATTAAATAAAATTCAAGTATTATTAATTCATTTTAAAAGCAGCGACTCAAATGCAGAAATTAGTATGACTTTTTTTTGCATAACTTTTGAACAAATTTTCAATTAAACTTCTAATTTCTTTTTTCCCGCAACTAAAGAGGATTTGTAAATATGGCAAATCAGTGGAAATATCCCGCAAGTGAGCTTAGAATGTGACTCAATGTTTGGGGCAGGAAAAAGTTAAAACAAACATATCTATTTTATTTGTTAATCTGAGGTTTTAACTAATTGTAATTGTAATATTAGTGTGACATTTCCGTGGAGAAAATTGCCATAGCGTGTAAACAGAGACCAATGTTTGGTAGGACAACGTCTGCCGAGTTCATCTAGTACTCTAAAAAAATGCAAAAAATTCCGAAAACTTTAGTAAACGAAACACGTGAATGAAAAATAATCTAGGCATAAGGCGACATCGCATTGAGTGCAGGAAACCTTTGTTCTCTTTTATTTGTTCAGCTTATAGCAGCGATGACGTCAGCGACGAGTTTTTCCTTCCACTGGAAAATGTTCGCCAACAAGAAGAGACATTTTTTTATGATGCAGTTCTCCATATACAGGGTGTCCCACGACGTTTTGACAGTCCCATTTCTCGAAAACTGTTCATATGACATGCATGAAATTTGGCAGATATAAACAGTCTAAACTGATGCTTGTATTTATTATAAAATGCCTTCCGTTTTTCCTGTCATTTCGGGTCACGTGACCCCAGCATAATTTTTTTAAATGGGACAACCGGTATAATATTACAATTTTGGATATATCATTCAAAAACAAATTCAACGATACCAAACTTGTCATCATTGTATTGTGCAGTAAATATAATAGGGGCAATTAAATGAACATCTGTATAAATTATTTTATTAAAAAATGTAACCTACGCAATTAAAAAATACAAGTAATGGAACAAATTCAACAAAATGTTCAAATTGATGACCATGTACATTGACACAATGTTCAAACCTTGTTAAGATTTCTTGTAAGTACTGCTGCAATAATTTCGGGTATTACAGTCCGACATGCTTGTTTCATTTTATCCTTTAAATCATCTAAATAAATCGGAGGTGTGACATAAAGTCGACCTTTTAAGTAACCCTAGAGAAAGAAATCTAAGATATCCTCTAATTGACCCAAAAAAGTGAGCAGATGCTGTATCTTGCTGCCACCACATTGTCTGCCTTTCACGTAAGGGAATATCTTCAAGTAATTCTGGAAGAATATTTTGAAGATAATCTAAGTATCTTTACCCTGTTAATTTTCCTTCATAAAAACAGGGACCAATCAACCGACCGTTAAATAAACCGCACCAAACATTGATTCCCCATATTGCTTGAAAATTGTTTTCGCGCATTCACTTTGGATTCTCCTGCGACCAATAATGACAATTACGGCGATTATCAATTCCATTGTTATGAAATCTACTTTCATCACTCCATCACATTTTATTTAAAACAGAAGGGTCATCATTACTTTCAACTAACATTTCAGCAATCAAATTTATTCTCCTTTCAGGATCTGCAGGAACCAAACCTTGTATTAAATATATTTTATAAGGATTGTATTTGTGATTTTTTTAATACTCTTTGTATTGAACTTCTACTTATTTGTAATTCTTGTTCAAGGCAGTCCAAAGATTATATACACAGAGGCAGTCGATGCGTGTGCTTAAACGAGTCAACATCGTTCGAATTTTTGCGCTTCAGTTATTTCTAGTACTAGTGATCTACCAAGTTAAATTTATAGTTAATCAGTGTTACAAAAACCGACGTATGTATTGAACATTTTTAAGTATCTTCAATTGAGTTTTTGTCATTGCGCTGATTTATTGTTTACATTTTTTCGTTTCGTTAAATAAACTGATAATAGCCAACTCATCAACCGAGTTTCGATAAATTCAGTTTTTGCCTGCCCCTCATTACCAGAGGCGTAGGCAACATTTTATTATGGATATATCGCTGAACACTAAAATAAAAACATGAAGTTGTAATTAACTAAGCCATCCTAACAAATCGCTTTTGAGTACAAGGGCAAGAATAAATCAAACAGTTTTTCCTCATCCCACAGAAACCAAAATGTCGCATAATTTTAATATCAACAACCCAACGACTAGCAACAGTTATATATCAGCCGTTAAGTCAGCACCTAAAACATTTTTCCCAAAAAAGAATCCAGCCATAGTGATGCACGCCGAAGATAACCTAAAATTATTTGACTATGTTAAGGCAATAGGCGATATTGTAGGCCCCAGACACATTTCTTTTGCTTCGAGGAGCTCGAATAACAGAATTTGCATATATCTAACCAATTCTAATCTTGTTGACGATCTGTTAAAATCCCATCCATCCGTAACCATCAACAATAATGTCATAAACATCCGCAGACTCGTATCTCCGACAAAAAGGATAATCATCTCGAACATATCTCCTTACATACCCCATGATCTTGCTGAAAATGCAATAAAAAGCCTTGGTTTACAATCAACCTCCCCTGTCTCGTTTCTGCGAGCTGGTAACCCAGGCGACGAATATTCTCATATACTAAGTTTTAGACGACAAGCATACGTTCTTTCCCCATCAGACGACTTCGAATTGCACACCTCATTAATCATCCCTTTTGACGACAACGAAAACAGAATCTTTCTATCTACGGACAAAATGGAGTGCTTTATTTGCAAGCAACCCGGACACATCGCTACAAATTGCCCAAATCCCCCAACCAACAATATAATGTCGCAATCCACTCTGACTGAACAAACTGAACAGGTATCCTCAAAAACAGACTCTGTAAACCCAATAGAAAGCAACGAAGTGAGTCCAAACGAAGACTCGATAACCCCATAAGAAAACCAGCCTGCTGCCGCTCTGCCTCCAGTCCAAAGACGCGGATATTCCCAGCTTTCATCACATAGTGAAAACTCAAGTGTACCTGCAGAAGCAGAAGTTAACACGGACGATATGCCTCCCCCTCCATTCTCCACAGCAGTTCATAAAGCAGTATAGAAGAAGCGCAAAGTGAGTATCTACTGAATCAAACCTTTCTACATCCAAAAAAGATTGTATAGCAAAAACCTACCAGAAAACGCCAGATGCCTTCATACTTCCCATACTTTTGGTAACTCTGATCCATACTCAGAAGCCCTAAAAGACACAGAGAACATCATCGGTCAAGTCTCAAACCTTTACCTAATTTACCCGGATCTCACAAATAGGTCCATAAAGAACAGAATTACCCGTATAACGAACAGGTTGAAAAAAAAGCTTAAATCTGACACTGAAGAAACTGAGAGTTTGGATATGTCTAATGAACCAAGTGATGAAGAATATAGTTCCGAAGGCTCACAGCAGTCGCATAAATCGTCATACTAAATTTCTTATTACCATGCCCCTCTCCTTAATACAGTGGAACTGCGACGGTTTTTACCCTCGTTTGGAACGATTACAACAGCTTTTAACTGATTACTCGCCAAACTTCCTTTGTTTACAAGAAACGAATTTTACCAAGTCTCACAACCCTCACTTAAAAAGTTACGTTGGTTATCATTTTATAAGAACTACTCATTTACGTGCTAGTGGTGGATCTTCAGTCTTTGTCTCTAATTATATATTTCACCAAAAATTAAATTTAAATATAAACTTAGAAGCAGTTGCCATCAGCGCATGGTGCCCTAATAAAATCGCTATTTGTAGTATATATGTCCCTCCAAACTACACTGTAAGAAACACAGATATAATGGATCTCATAAGTCAATTACCTATACCATTTATCTTAGTAGGTGACTTTAATGCTCACAACACAATGTGGGGTTCAGAACGTACGTTTACCCGTGGCAAAATGATTGAAACCGTAATTAACAATAGTAACATTAATCTACTAAATACTGGCAGCAGCACATATTTTCATGTACAATCCGGATCCTTCTCCTCAATAGACCTCAGCATGTCAGAACCAGGAACAGCACCCTTACTAACGTGGCAAACCCTTGATAGCATCTACGATAACAATCACTTTCATATCCTAATTTCAGACAACGAACCAAAACAAGTTAACATTAAAGGAAAGTGGAAAGTCGCAAAAGCAGACTGGGAACTTTACAGCCAAACGCTGAAGGAACATACAGACAATATCAATTATTCTAATGATGTAGACGAAGCTGTTGACCAATTGACAAACTCCATAATTTCTGCAGCCAATAAATGTATAGGAAAGTACTCCGTCAACCCTCCAAAATGAACCGTTCCCTGGTGGAATGAATCCTGTAACAATGCAGTAAAGGAGTGCAAAAAGCCGCTTAATAAATACCGAAGAACCATAAATGATTCAGTCTTGATAATCCTCAAAACAAGGAGAGCGAAATCCAAAAGGGTTCTTACACAAAGTAAACGAGAGTCGTGGAATAAATACACAAGCACTATAACCTCTGAAACCTCTCCATCTCAAATCTGGACCAAGATAAAATAGATGAAAGGAAAAAACACTAGTTTTAAAATACCTGGCTTAACCCATGAGGGTGAAGTCACTACCAATGACCAACAAATTGCTAATATCCTTGCCCAACACTTTCTAAATAAAACCAAATCCAGCCCCGAACCTCCAAACTCACCAAATAACTCACATCCTGAACAAATCTCTTACAACTGTCACCCACTCAATTTTCTTTTCACCCTTTCTGAATTAAATTCAGTCCTACCTTCACTGAAGAACACAGCTGCAGGACCGGACGATATCCCTATGATCTTTCTAAAACACCTACATTCAGCAACAAAAACCAAATTGCTCGAACTTTACAACAAAATATGGTGCAGTCAACAACTTCCGGCTCAATGGAAAGAATCAATTATTATACCAATCAAAAACAACGACTCGAATACTAATTTTCCAAGCTCCTTTAGGCCAATCTCTCTTACCTGTACATTGTGTAAAATTCTCGAGAGATTGGTTAACAGACGCCTACACTGGTACCTAGAATCGCACAACCTATTATCTACAGCGCAGGCAGGTTTTAGATCAAACAGATGCACATTGGATAATCTGGTTACTCTATACACAGACATCTCACAAGCCATTGAAAGTAAAAAAGATATAATCGCCGTGAGTCTAGATATTGACAGCGCCTTCGACACGATCCGTGAAACTTCCATTTTTAAGAAATTCACAGACTTCAATTTAACTGGAAATATTCTCTCCTTTCTACAAAACTTCTTAACCAACAGATCGTTCAAAGTCGTTACAAATGGGCAAAAGTCTACTTCGTACGCGCCAGAAAATGGAGTACCACATGGCTCGGTTCATAGCTCCACTCTATTTCTGATGAGTATCAACGATATCTGCTCCCCTATAAATCCACCTGTCAAATATGTACTATATGCCGACGACCTCATTCCCTACTGCAAAGGTAAAGTCACTACTAGTACTTGTACTTTACTTCAGAAGGCTCTAGATAACATCTACAATTGGTCTCTCAAATCTAGTTCTCACTTTTCAACAAACAAATCCAAAGTAATCCAGTTCAGCAAAAGACTAAATCCTCTTCCTCCACAACTAAAATTCAATGGCGACTTGCTACAAGTGGTTGATCAACATAAATTCCTAGGAGTAACATTTGACAAAAAGATCACATGGAGGCAACATATCCAAGAAACTAAAGCCAATTGTCTAAATAGGATTAACATCTTAAAATCATTAGCACATCACCAATGGGGAGCAGAAGAGGAAATACTAATAAGGATTTACAGATCACTGGTCCGCTCCAAACTAGATTACGGAAGTATCCTCTACATGAGCGCCTGCAAATCGTATCTCAAATCTCTTGACACTATCCAAACCTCAGCATTACGAATATGTCTAGGCGCTTTTAGATCCAGTCCCACCGAAAACATCTACATTGAATCTTCTGAACCACCTTTTTTCATACGACGAGAATGCCAACTATTATCCTATTTTTCCAGAATATCCGCCTACCCGCAAAACCCAGAGTTTAAGTTCATTGATTCTATAAAACCAGATCCTGAAAACAAACCCAAAACATCGCTCTCATCTCCACAAATGCTATACCCTATTTCAAGAAATATTAATCTTAGAGATATAACTCCCATAAAACTTTCGAATACTCCTCCATGGACCAAAAAACCGCCACTACTGAATACAAGCCTAAACAACTACAACAAGTACGAAACGCCTAACATAGTCCTTAGACAAATATTCAGTGAGCTGACAAATAACCAGCAGTTCGACAAAATCCTATACACTGATGCCTCCAAAGAAGTCAATGGTACCGGATGTGCTGTTACTACAGTAGATACAACAATAGCAACATACAAACTTCCTGACGTATGTAGTATACATACAGCCGAACTATATGGAATACTACAAGCCTTGAGGACTCCAACACAGGATAACAGCAAACTTGCCATATGTACAGACTCCCTTTCATCATTATACTCCATCAAACACAACTGTTCACAACATCCCTTAGTCCATGATATCCTCGACACCTGCCACGACCATCACACTAGAGGTATCGTTGTGAATATCATCTGAATCCCTTCTCATGTAGAAATCACAGGCAACGAACGTGCAGACCAAGGAGCCAAACAAACTTGTTCAGCCGACTTGCCGGTAGAGAAAATTCAACTTCATCAAGATTTAAAATCAGCAGCTCGAGATATTATGACTCAAACATGGCAAACACATTGGAATACATGTAACACAAAACTCCGTACAATACAACCAACAGTTACCGCCCAGAAGATGCCTCCCATGACAAGAAAAGACAAAAGTGTTATAAGAAGACTCAGAATAGGTCACTCACGGCTAACCCATGGTTACCTGATGTCTACAGAGACTCCCCCTATCTGTGAATCCTGTGATAATGTAAGACTTATAGAGTAGATTGCAAACACTACAGCCCAACTCGTCGCAAACACAAGCTCAGTGGAAGTCTCAAAAACATTCTCGGACAACCTAACCAGTTTAGTGCTGTGATTCAGTTCCTCAAAGACTGCCAATTGTTTAATTTAATTTGATTTTTATTTGTAACTAAATGTATGACAGATCCCGTGTCAGTGGCCGCTAGATGCCGTGACACGTTAATTTTAATTAAAAAAAAATTCTTGTTCAAGAAATTGTATTGAGGTATGTGAATTTACCTGAAGATATGCCAAAATATTTATCACATCGTCATCTGTCTGAGCGGTCTTTTGACGAGGAACTTGATTTTTACCGCTTGGAAAAGAACCAGTTCTTAGCTTTCGTTCGACATAAACAAAAGTATTTTTGCTTGGAGTTATTCTACGAGGAAAACGATTTCAGTCCAAACCTTGAGTATGAGTTTTGTTTTTTCCACATTCTCCACAAATAAGTAGCATGTCAACATATTTATCGCAAGTAAAAATCGAAGTCATTATTTACCTATTATTACAGTGTATTGAATTTCTTGAATAAACTTCACCTAACAATAATGAATGACAACCTATGTTGTTGCTACTATAGTTATTTGTTTCATAGCCTCCTAAATTTTTGAGTGCAAAATATTGCTTTAATAAATTTAGTAAAAATGAATAGCCCTTATTATCATTACTACACAATACAAGTGTGGTATCGTTGAATTTGTTTTTGAATGATATATCCAAAATTGTAATATTATACCGGTTGTCCCAATTAAAAAAAAATATGTTGGGTCACGTGAGCCGAAATGACAGGGAGAAAGGAAGTCATTTTATAATAAATATAAGCACCAGGTTTGACTGTTTATATATGCCAAATTTCAGACATGTCATATGAACAGTTTTCGAGAATATGGACTGTCAAAACGTCGTGGGACACCCTGTATTATACAAGAGTTCACTACCGACGTAATAAGAAGCCGGTAGAATACCTTTTTTCACCACTTATTTGATTTCCTATCAATGTCATATAGACCTCTGCTAGCTGATCTGCAAGATCCAGACCACCCATAAATCTGTTATACAATAACATGGGCTCTGGACAATGGATGCTTCATTTAGATCCATATTTGTTTTTTTCCAATTCACTAGACCAACTTCTATTTCTTGTTTAGTGCTTTCACCTATAGGATGTCGGATAAGTGCAGTAGCGCTAAAAACATTGTGATTGTGTTCTCCCAAAAATTGTATTATGCAAGGCCAGTCTTGTGCCAGAACATTGGGAGTTTTGGATCTCGATTTATTATTTTTCCTACGATCACTACCCAAAGTAGGCTTTTGCACACTCAAATCTAACCGCAAAGTTGATGTTTTCCGTGATCTGTCATAATTTGACATTATTTCCACTCTAGAGCGTACTTTTCCGCTCACATGTTTTCATTTACAATAAACTAAAGAAAGTTAGTAAATAATAGGTATATTAATAGTACATTATACACCAAGCGACTAAAGTGACCCATTTAACACTGCGGGTGGGACCCATTTAATCCCCGAGGGAATCAATCCATATACATTTGTAATAAAAATAAATACTACTTAGGATGGACTTTTACGAAACTTGGCTGGGCATCGAGGATGCACTTTTATGAAATGAAACTTGGCTGGGCATCGAGGATGGACTTCCATTTTTTTGTAGTAAGTCAAAGTGCGCCAATAAACAAAATAGCGTAAAGTATTCGTGGATAACTGGTCTTTCAAACACGCGCGATTTTTCGAGCACGACGGCGCAGTGTTATAAGACCTTCCAGATTAGCCCGATTCAAACGTCATTTTAATTATTATTTTCTATCTTATAAACCCATCCAAAATACCTACGTTATAGTTGTAGTTAATATTTGAAAATATTCAAAGCGTATAAATAATATTTAAAAAATTAAATGACAATGCAAGCAAATTACTTAATTTGGTCATATTTTATATATAGGAGGGGGGAAAATGGACGCGATTAAATAAATTTAAGATACTTTTATTGCTAAATAACAACATACAAAACGGATTTTGGTTTTAAATCATTAAAAGGTAATTTAAAAAATATGATAAGTGTGTTTTTTTAAATACATAAGACCTAATTCTAAAATAAAACAAACACGACTAAAAAATACATTCTCCTTAAACAAGGTCTTTCAATTCCGGTACATCAAAGACATCTCGATGTCTCGTATGTCCGTAAAATATCTCATCGTCATAACATTTACCTTGGCTCCAAGACTAGAAATATTCGTAATTTGTCCAGGGCAATATTTTTTGTCATAAATAATCAAAACGTGATTTCCAACTTTTTTTTAAAATAACAGAAAATGCGGATTTCTTTACTTCGCTTAGTTCTGCGCTGGTTTCATTATCTGACAGTTCAGGATTGTGAGAGCTATCGTCACTTTCTGCATATTTTAGGCTCTGAACGCTAATATCTGAGCTTTCTGAATCATTTTGTGATTTCTGTCGATTGAGTTTGATTATAGGTAGGCTGTTGTCAGAATCTGAAGCTTCATTAAAAGGGTCCATATTCCTCGGGTTCTGAATTCCAGACGTGGAGGGTTGAGGCGAATTGTTGAGAGACTCAGTGTAGGCGGCATTTTGTACATCAGCAACCGTTATCCCTTTTCCAGGAGGTACTTGGAGTTTCTTTCTTATACGGATACGGGGTGCTGTAGTTTCGTGACGTGCTTGTGCAAGATGTCCCAAAAAGCTTTCGCCAACAACTTTTTGTATTGCCGGGTCGTCAGCCACCACATTACCGTGCGATTTATTTAAAACTACATCCATATTCAAAGGGTAAATGCTGCATTTTCTAATTCCAGATATTGAATTCTCTTTCAATATTGTCATCAAAGTTTTTAAAAACCTAAGGAATGTATCTTTTGGTATGCCACTAAAACGACACCCTTCAGCCGTGTTCTTCTAATCATTTAGGATTTGCCTCCAATACCTTTTCATAGGACGGAAATATGCTACATCCAAGGGCATTAAATTAATAAACCAGTCCTCAAAAACTTGAAAGTCAAACCATCCACTACTAGTACGATTATAACGAGCATTTAATGGACCATCTTCTGTCCAGGTTGACCATAGCTTTTGAGCTTTATAATTTATATATACCGGTGCAAGCTGACCCTCGGCATTTCCGCAAATCATAAGAGATGTACAAGCTTTAGATGAATTGCGAATCTTCTCAGGGTACTTGGTCCCCTTTCTTGTAATAACTTTAGATCGGCCCGGATCATCGACGATATTTGTTTCGTCGTAATTATAAATGTTTACCTGGAGGTACCCCTTCCAGCTCAATTTGGAGATTGTTGAAGTACGCGTTAATGTCTACCTCGTCTGTTCCTGCTCGTGCGTGCGAAATATTTTGGGAAAACCTTTCACTAAGTTTAAAAATAAAGTTACCCAGTCAGGACCTGGATAGTTGTTTTTAAAACAAGGAACTTTTCTTCCTTGCTTGTATAAGTATGACTTACCACACACTTTCAAGTCTTCATTTGTTACTGGAAAGCCAAAGGCAGATAAAACGATTAGGTGTCCAGCAAATGATTCTTCTTCATTTTCGGAGAAGACCCTCGGCTTACCATGTCTACGCTTAATTGGCAAGTTGAGCTGTTAGTTCATCGAGCAGAAGAAATAATTAATGTCCTTCCTCTAAAGCTAAGGTGCGTAGATTTTCTATTGTAATACTTGAAATTGTTATAACCACCATCATAGAAAAATATGTTTTTTGGTCAAAAATATTTTAATATACCTCCCCCCCCCCAAGGTTCAAGTGTGGGTACGCCACTGGGGCAGACTGAATGGGATTATGTGATGGCATAAGAATTTGAGTAGGAAATGGTCGATATTGACCCAATACATGAGTGGGTCACACTTTCGTGCTTAGTTAACGAGATGTTTTCCCTCTAGGATTTTTTAACTTCCTCATGGGACATAATAATATATAATCGGGTTCATACAAAAACTCTTTGCATGAAAGGTTGTCAATGATTTTGTATGTGATGGCATTTGGTAAATTGATTTGTTGTTTTGTGTCTGTTATAAAATTGCCAAAAGCATAAAAAACGATGCAATATTTTTTTACCTTATTAACTATAATATAAAAATTAATAAGGAAGACAAAAGTAGTTTACAATAGTTCTGTAGCTATATTTCCTATTCACCAAATCAGATCTTTATTTCAATTATTACATAATAATTTCTTATTAGGAAAATACTCTTGAGAAATATTCCTTTGATGAGATTTATACCTATATCATACGGACCCCAAACGGATATCCGTTGCCATCTGGATAAAGGGCGGATAAAAACCCGAAAGATAAACGTTTTGTGGTTTTGGTAGGTATATTTTATAATTATTTCAATCGATAATTACTTTAAATCTCAATTTAATGTATATACATATAAGGCTTAATATTAATATCAAAATACTACTATTATACAATAAATATATTCTACACATTACTTATTAATTAATATTTTATTTCACAATTAATGACTTAGGTAGTTAACTCTATAGAAGGTTATAGCTGTTTGATAATATATCATGTTAATGTGGTGTTACTTTTTCAAAATATTATGTAATATTGATTCTATTCGGAAATAATATAAAGAATTGATAGATTAATCTCTATTCATTTCAATTTCAATAAAGATTTTCAGTAACTATTAACACTAAGCAGAGTGGCGCAGTGGAAGCGTGCTGGGCCCATAACCCAGAGGTCCGTGGATCGAAACCACGCTCTGCTAATTTTTTTTTATTTCGTTTGATGTCCAAATAGAGAATACCTTTTGCAATAATCTGACAGTTGTTTTTGAAACATCTATTTTGAACTATTTAAAACGCCGACCAATGCTACAGACTTCTCTTTTACTAGTTTCAGCAGATTCTACAAATATTGCTCAAGAATATTTCAAAGATAATTAAAAATAATTGGTATAATACATGGTTAGACTTGAATTGTCTTTTCATTTAATATTATTATACTAGTCCAAGAGCCAGATGTATTTTCAGTTATCAATTCAAAAATCATCAAAAAATTCTTACCGAATTGTGAATACTTTTTCATCAATAAAATGCACCTCGGGCGGCCTCCCCTAGCCGTATCTATCCTAAAATTTTGAAGAGGGTGAGAAAAATATAGGTATTCAATTTAGTCAAAGTTCTAGAGATTCTGAAACCATGAAAAATTGACAGAACATTTTTGTTTCCCCAGTTGACAGAATGCTATAGTTTTATAAAAAAATTAAAAAATATTTTCGTTTTTAGTAAATGTTCAAAATTAAAATTTTACTGCACCTGGTCAAAAATCTTTATGACAGTCACTTTATCCCACCATCGAGTTCAGGTATTAAAAGCTGTTGAGTTAAAGAGCAAATGATATGTGGCAAACATTTATAAAATGATAATAGTCAGTGTAAATCATTTGAAAAGAAACATAAGTGACTAGAATAAATATTGTCCCTGTGATGAGTTAGTATTTGAAGACTTAATTGAATTAACTGAAGATAATATTAAAAATTTGAAGAATAACATCAACCAAGATGAAAGGTAATGTAATAACGATGAACACGACAATGTAGACGTATAAAAAAATAATAATGTCTTGTATATAGTACATAAATGTATTTTTGCCAGTTTTTAAAACAAGATTTTCTTTGAATTGTATATATATTCACACTTTTATATATTTTACTATCCACCTCCCTCTAATTCGCAGATTTCATTTTAACTGTCTCGCTTGCACACGCACTAGAGTACTGTTAATAATTTATTTTTCAATTCTTAGACTTTTTTATGTTATATATTTTCAGGATTTTAGGTCTAATTCAATGAATACTTAACGTGTTTTTAGAGAAATATCCTTTTGATACTTGGTCACAATTTTGACCTTAATAAAAATGTTTTTTGACATTGACAACATTGATGTATACAAAGACATTACAACTATGTTTTAATGTACAGATATACACGGTGTTTCAAAAAAAAGGTGACCCCCTTGCTCGGATAGGTAGAACACTGCAAAATAAGTTGGGTTCACCCAGTGAAAAAATTTCTTAACACATCCGTTTTCAAGAGGTGCTCAAGGTGTTGAAAAATGAATACTTATACCTACACATTTTTTACGATTATGTTGAAACTACTTGCGACATTTTAATGAAATTTTATACGAATATGTTTTGGAAGCTGACGGAACGCATAAATTTGTTTCTATATCTGCCTCTCATAGAGGGCGCTAGTTACACGATTCATACCCAGTAGTTTTAAACATATCTTTTTTGAGGTTGAGTTTTGTAGTCTAAATTTTATTTTAACTCAAGCAACATTCAATTTTACACCGAAAATGTACTCTTTGTAAATCTCGATACTGTGTAAGGTAGCGGCACCTATAATCGGCACTGACCCCTTTATCGGCATAGTAGCCACATTTTCATTAATAACAAGGTTACATTACATATTAGCCCAATTGTAAACACGTCTTAAAGTTATTTTTTCCTTCCCTTAAAATTATACAAACGCGCATGATCAAGAAAGTGTAAACAAAAATTGGAGGGAAAAAATGTTTAGGGAGTACAGACTACAGACGTGTCATCTAACTAGTGTAGATCGTTTCATAGATAAGAGAACAGTATACACGGATCATTTCCTCGTTAGAACAAGAAACATGTAAGTTGCTGAACTGATTTTCTGTCTAATAAATGCGAACTAGATATTGCTTATACTTTCATATGATAGTTCTAACTAATAATAATTATTGATTTTAATACTAAGAAACTAATTTTTTAAAGTGATTTCTTAAAAATCAAGTGTGCCGCTAAGGTGCCAGAGATATTGACTATATTACCGGCAGGGGTGTCGATGATGTGTGTTAAGTGCTGCATTGAATATTTTAGTCAGGTTTATACAATTTATTAGCTTTTAATACAATTTTTATCATTTCAATCAGTAGAGAAACATTTTAATGAAACTGCCTTCTGTGGCCTGCATGTCGTACCGTTTTTTCATTCTGTCGCTGGCAACTTGAAGACTCGTTCGAACCAATTCGTGTACATCGTCCATCCTTCTTCTCAATTGGATAACGTAATCTTCCCCTGCTAGATCTTCGCCAGGTCGACAGCCAAATTCCACGTCACAAGGAAGCCTCATTTCACGTCCAAACAGAATTTTCGCTGATGTTTCAGCCGTGGACACACAGTCTTTCTGGTGGCTGGAAACTACTTTGGACACCTATTTTCCAATGGTCCTGTTCATTCTCTCGACCATTGCGTCTGACTGTGGATGCAACGCTGTTGTCCTGGTCTTCTTCATTCCCAGCTTGTCACAAATTTCCTGGAATATTTCTTTCACCAATACATCCTCGTCAGTTGTGGCCTCTTGATTCGGAATCGCGTAAATTTCCACCCATTTTGTGAAATAATCCGTTACAACCAAAATGCATTTGTGAACATTATCTTTCGAAAGGGCTTCCAACATTATATTGTTTCATGAGTGTCTTTCTGTTGTGATGTGGTCCATTACTCGTAGCACAAGTAGTACATTTCTTACACCAGTCCTTCATATCTTCCGAGCAGTTCATCCAATAAAACCTTTCACGGACTCGCTGGAAGATTTTCTTCACCCACATATCACCTCCCGATAGATTGTCGTGTAACTTCCTCAGTATTTCAGCTACCCTAGTTCTCGGGATAACTAGCTGTCTTCCGATCTCGGTACCATCGTAGTTTTCAAGGACTCTCTTCAACAGCCCTTCTTCCAGAACAAGGGAGTCCCACTGAGCCCAATATTCCTTGAGAGTCTGTGAAAATCTCGAAACTTCTTGCTAGGTAGGTCGCCGATTTTCTACCTTCCATTGGCAAATCATCTTTAGGTGAGGATCATTCTCCTGATCTTCTCTGATCCTGGTGGGTGACCATTCTTCGCTTACTACTGTAGTTCTTGAAACTACAGCTTTCTTATATTCCGCCTTGTAGCAGTGGTAACAGTCTACTGAGCACGGCCGTCTACACAGGGAATTGGAATTTCGGTTACTCCTACCAGCTCGATGTTCACCCCTGTCTAGTTTTCCCTGTAAATGCAGTTCTCGGGTTGCAGGAGCCCTGGGGCGCTTAGATGAACTGCATACGTGCTCCAGCTCACCACACTACTGGTATTTTATTTTTTTTGGCTTCTTGTCTACCATAATCTTTATCAGGTTGACGATCTGGTTCAGTATGTCTTTGTTACCTTCTTCTTTCATGGTCCTAACTTTGTTGTACCCCGAAGTCTTCGTGGCTGCCCCATATTCAAGAGGCTCTTGGGTGGCAGGAGTCATAGGGCGCTTACGCGAACTATCTGGTCAAGTCTATCATCGTCACCTTCTTCTATCATGGTCCTACCTTTGTTGTATCCCGAAACCTTCGTGAGTGCTTCATGAGCTCAGACAAGTGGTCAATACATCTACCATGGTTTTGGGATGAGCTAATCGAAGCGTCCTCTCCATATCGTCAGATAAGCCATCAATAAAGGCCTGGATGCCCAAACATTTCATCATGTTCTCTGGTGCTGATGGATAAGCAAATCGAACTAGTCGGGCAATATCCAGTTCATACTCTTGGAGGGCTTCGTCGCGTTTCCGCCTAGGTCTCTTTAGCTGGAATCGGTACAAATGTTCAAAATGTTCGTGACCATATTGCATGTCCAACCTCTTCTTGAGCTGCTCGAAGTCATCAGTTTCTTCAACGGGTATCGTCTGGAGTACATTTAAGGCGTCTCCCCGAAGTGCGATGATTAAGTTCACTGTTTTCTCCTTATCGGACCAATTATTATTCACTTTAGCGGCTATTTCAAACTGTTTCACATAATTGGTCCACGACGTCTTTCCGTCGAACGTTGGTGCCTTTACTCGAGCAAAATTGCCAATATCTTCTATCTTAGGGTGTGTTTCTGGCTTGCAGAGTTTTATTTGTTCGATTAACTTTTCTTCTGCATCTCTTGTGTTCTTAAATTGGCAATCTTTCTCTCTAACTCCTTGGCTTTCTCATCCATCTGGTTTTCCATCATTGACATCTAATTCTCAATATCCAATTTTAAAGACGATTTTTTATTTCCGACGTCAGCGGAAATGTCGTTTTTCATTGATAAGATATCGGCAGAAATAGCGTCCTTCATGGCTAAAATCTCGTTCTTCATGGTTAAAATTTTCTCGTCCGTATTAGTAGAAATATCGTTCTTCATAGCAGAAATATAGGTCTTCATGTTAGCGGAAATATCGTTTTTCATAGTTGAAATCTTCTCGTCCATGCCAGAAATTGATGAGATTAAGGAGGAAGCCTCGTCTTTGAGTAGAAATGTTTCTGGATCCAAGCCGTCACTTTCCAGTGCCATTTTGAGTCTTTCTACTAATTCACTCTTCTTTCCGGATGTTTCTAGCTCGCGATTTTCCAATTCTGCTTTTAGTTCCGTAACTTTCAGGTCATTAAGTCTCTTAGTCATTTTTACGTAACTATTTATTTATATTACCTGACACAAATGTAATGTTTTTCTTATTTATTTAAATAGTTTTTAACACAACATCTGGGATAAATTTATACACACGGTATATCTACTTACTTGTTTTATTTATACACTTATACACTATTCAGTTATACTTAATTTATGTATACACCTAATTCTAATTTATATTAAATGCACTGGTCACAGTTCACTTTTATTGTTAACTTGTTCTGCTCCGTGGGCTATGAAATCAAGCTGTATCCTGATTCGCCGCTGTTAGGTAGTCTCTTACATATTAAAACCACCTTCTGGAACCTTCGAATTCCGGAAACTTCTAGTGTGTGGCTTCCAACAAACAATCGACCTCTTGGAAATCTCTATAAAAACAATCACAAAAGAAATAAACAGCCCTTCCCAGAAATCGGCACGCTTCCGCCAAAATTTTAACTTTTATATATAGTATTAGATTTAGTGTGCGACTTCGTGACAATATAAAAAAAGTGAACTTTATACTTTAACAAATTTGAGGTACTATTTGATACACCTTTACTACCTGTTACCTGCCCAAGTAACCATAATCCATACTCCATAGTCGCTAATCGTTTTCTTATCTGTCTTGGGGACACGCACAGAGAAACTTTCAGCTTTTATAAAATAACGGTCTGGCAGTCGCGGGCTCTTGGGCTGTCACCAAGAATTTTTGTATCTTTATAATAATTACAGTGTTAGTTAATTGATGGCTTTTTAATTAATTTTTCAAATATTGTGATGTTTGTCATATGTTAATAGCATCACCATTATTACAAGGAATTTCATATATAATGTTACTTTCTTTGTTTTTGGACGTTTTTGATTTTTGACTAATAAAATATTTTGATGTTAATATTTATGACTTATTTCATATTTACTGAAATAATTTCATAACTGGATGAATATTCCCTATATTCGAGTAAGTTCAACTATTTATTCTGTCCACAATTTAGAGACACAACATTTTTTTTTCTACGATCGTGCAAAAAGTTATTATTTTTTAAACTATGTACTGTGCGAAAAATTTCACCTTTTTGCACTAGAACAAAAAACACTTCGAATTGTCAATGGATTGGATTACAGTGAGGAGTAAATATCTAAAATAAAACAGAAATAGCTGCTCAAATTCTAGAAGGTGAACCAAATACCAGTACCGGAAGCTTCACAATCCGAAAAAGAGCGGTTTTAAGCAGAGAGCAACATGATGAATCATCCACAAGCAAAAATAAAACCAAAACTCGAAAAATCAGTGGAAATGAAGTTTGTCCATCACTAATAATCGCTAACTGCGAGATCAAAATTGAAATTATTTCAAAAAAGTAAAATTATTAGTAATTTTTGTTGTACCTGTTGCAAAATAGTCTAATAAAATTTTATTTAAAAACATGGGTGAAGTTTTTTTAGTTGAAACCAGTTTAAGGAAAAAATCACAAAATTTTTTCTGCGGAAATGCATCATTTTCCGACTTTAGAATAACTGAAACTAGTTATATGAAAACTTTGGGTGGAATTTTTTTGCTGAAACCAGTTTAAAAAAAAATATTTATTTTTTCAGTATTTAGATGCCTCCCCAAACACAAAATCACAAAAAATTTTCTGCGGAAATGCATCATTTTCCCGACTTTAGAATAACTGAAACCAGTTACCTGAAAACTTTTTTATGCGTTATATTTCCAACACTTTTTAAAACATAACTACGCAAAAGAACTCCTGTGGAAATATGTGATTTTCCTACCAGGTGTTATTTGTACAGTGGTTGTGCCTTGCAGATAAATGAAAACTTATTTTTGTTAAGTATATATAAAATATGCGAAATGAAACAACATACTCAGAAAAAATATTTATTAAATAGCATTTTTAATGTCAAATGACATTTTTAAAACTAAATTTTGTAGAAATTGTCGGAAATAAAACTGAAATTCAACTGTAAACTTTTAAGAAAAAACTTATAAACATATATGTACCAGTATCAAATAAAGGAACAACATTTGTCTCGCGGAATAACTCTTTAAAGTCACCGTACTCCATTCTAATTGAATTTAATAGTTCAAACATTGGATCTAACTTATGTTTCTTACAATACCGCCTCCAAAGGTATTCACAAAGTTTATCTGGAAACTCATCTTCAGAAATACGCTGACCTCTCAAATACCTTTTCGCTGCATTCCATTCAGATTATATCCTCTGAGTATGTGTCCCATCATCCGCCACAAATTCCACGCTATGATAATATACTGTGTGATGAATATAACCATAATTGGAAAGTCCACTGTAAGCTTTCCAATCATCCGTATGAATAATAGATACCACTGTCACATGATTTTTAATAATTTCTATAAGGGTAGCAGCATCTCTTTTATTTTGCGGACAAGCAACTAGCCTCAGATCTGAGTTTTGAGCGATCATTTCCAAAACCCAATGACCCTCCATAACTCGTCCACGATCGTACTTCCTTTTCCCAAATTTCGATTCGTCAATCTAAAAATAAAAATTTCTTTTATTCAATTTGTTGATGTGTTATTAAAATATAAACCCTAAAATATTAAGTTCTTCCCTCTTCCCGACCTTTAACACAGATCAATAAATAATATATATTCCTATCAGCTTAATATCGCTTAAAATCTCAAGACACAAATCTGCACTATGACCTGGCCCTCCAATTTTCGGCAGAGATGCCTGCATTGAAGTAAAAGCACTGGTAACCATCTCCCGACAATACTTCATCCGAGCAGCTATTGTTGCCATTGATAAACTCCCTTCTGAACCACTTATACCAACACATATCCGTCCATATGATTCTCCGTGAGCGAATCCAAAAATAATCCTGCATATCAATATTTAAGAAAAAAAAGTTTAAAAAGTCTTACCTACCTAAACTCTTTTTCTGGTGAAATATGACTATTTTAAAACTAGGTTTCCTTTGCAACAGAAAACGAAGGTTTGCATTGTTGTCGTTTAGAACACCTATATATTCCCAAATCTGTTTCTGAAAAATAATAATGCGAAAATATATCCATATTACTCGTATGTCCTTTACATTTTGTTCTACAGTAAAGTGGTCGAGGTATCAAGCCTTCATTTTTCGCAAATTCATAAGCTTCCTGCCTAGTTTTAGGTAGATTTTGCTCAGTTATAAAAAAATAACACATCATTTAACCACTAGGTATCCGTATTTCTACTCCTATACTACAGATTATACTAACAATAATAAAGCTCATATCTTAACGACATTGAAAAACCTATTGAACGTTTTGAAATTCGAATCAATCTAAATCTACAATATTTTATCAATAAATGAAAATGGTATATTTCCGCAAGAAGTTTTTTGCGTGTTTATGTTTAGAAAATTGGCTAAAATGTAAAACAGAAACGTATTTTCTTGTAACTGGTTTCAACTATTCTAAAGTCGGAAAAATGAAAATTATGCAATTCCTTAAAAAAAATCGAGTCCTTCTGTTTGAAAAATATTCCTAATGGTAAATAAACGAATATTTCTTACATAACTGATTTCAGCTAAACGAAAGTTGGTCCAAAAACATATTTACTTCGATCGTAGAAAAATGTTGTGCCTAACATGTGCAAAAAGCATACTTGTTGCACTCAGCATGGTTGCAGCTCGAGACTTCGTCTCGAGCTGCAAACTTCATGCATCGTGCAACAAATATGCAACTTTTTGCACTAGTTATACAAATAACTATTATGGTTTTACGACTGATACTTTGAATGAATTGAATCTTTTTCCTTCAAAATTTTAAGGTAGTTTGATTCAAAATGTTGACATTTATTGTTTGTTCGAATAAACGAAACAACTAAATTTGTTTAGTTTATTATTCTTCTAAATGTTTATCATATACAATGTTGAACACCTGTAATTGCTGCCGTAATGTAATCGCTTTAAGCTCAAAAGTATACACATTATATATGTATTACATACATATATCACCCTATTTGTCATGTACATAATACCCACTTGACAACATTCCAACGATATTGTAGAAATAATGATCGATTAAAGCATAATTATGTTATATATCGATAAGTATTTTAAATGAGTAGATGGTTGTTATTATTATTGGAAAATGGTTTAATTATATGTTTGGTGCGTGTATATCTGAAGACCAACTAAATATTATTTTAAACGTCGCGTCGGTTAACATTTATACAGTTTTATTTATTCTAATATTAATAGATGATTAACTGTTATGTTAATTATAACAAGGGTTGTGAATCATTTTTTACTAACATTTTAGTACTTTGTCCCGAATGTATTTGTATCGAAGAGTTGCTATGAAATTTTCACATTGCTTACGTTATTATTCTACATTATGTAGGGTTTAATTTGTCGGATTTCGATACTCTGTATCTCAGTCCCATTGAGTACCTTTTTTTCTGTGCCGCCAAAAATGAGCCTGTATGATTACTCTATTGAAAAAAAATCTCTATAAACTTTTGCCATCGTTATTACTATATAAAATCTCAAAGTTAACTACCATATTTTTATTAGTTAAAAATAAATCATTAAATAAGAGCTTTATCTCCAATATGATCACAAAAAATAACATGATTCTTCAATTCTGCTCGAATATCCTGAGCCTTTACAGAAAAAATGTCTCTAAAAACTATAAACTCAAGCATTTTCCAAAATATAAAGCCACAAAGCTTTTCTTAATTTTTTGATATTTCAATTTCAGCTGTATCTAAAAGATGGCACTTTTTAGTGCACTACCTATTATTTTCACGATAGATCCCTTAAGAGCATTTATTGAAGTACCCTATTTTGATTCACCACATACGATAACCTCATTTTAATTTTGTACAGGTATCCTGGAATCGTCGTACTTGTTTCTAAATCATCAATTGCCCTATAAACTAAATTTTTGATGGGAATTTCTACAGCTACTTAAGGCTTATAAACGTCGACGTATGGGGAACTTTTTCCTATAGTAAAATCTTTAGAGTGTAGTCCATTAAAATGATACAGGTTAAGCCAATCTCAGTACAGAATATATAAATATCAGATTCAGTATGAGTAGAAGATATGGAGGTAGCTGCAATAAATAGTACAAAGTTAAGAAAAAACTTAAAAACGCAAAAGGAAAGCCTGGAAAGACGCAATTTGACATTGAGATGAGGGAATACCGTTTATAAGATAGGATGGAAAATTAGATGAAAGAAGTAGGAGAGAGTGTTCTACAGTGAAACATGTTCCACACTGAAACAAACTGATTTTTAAATTTAAATACCGCGCCAATTCAACACACACTTCTCTGTACACAAGTTCTTGCCTGCCTCTACTGATCGCCTTACTCTCAGTGCGTTTACAACCGCCGTTTTGTCCGACTTGAAAAAGGTTATTTTTATGGTCCGCCGTAATTATTAAGTGTTACATTCTAAACTAGGTAGGTCCCCAAATTTTTCTATTTAAGGTTTGCTAAAAATTTTGTCGGGTTAAGCACATCTTTGCATGTAATTTATGACGTTTGCAGCGTTTTAAAATATATTTGATTAGGTTATTTAGTTTATTGTTTTTGCCGGTGACTGGTGGTCCAGATTGAAACAAGCAACAGTGGGACACAGTGAAACATGTTTCACTGTACCCCATAGGGTATAATAGTGTAAAAATATTCCAAATGATAATTTTTATTTCAGTTGTCACATTAAATTTTAAGATGGCACGCAATCGTAAGCTAAAGGCAAATATACGAACTTTCAGTGAAGAGCATATATGAAAGCCGCTGTTCGCCTCGTTGTTGAAGAAAATATGCCTATAAGACGAGCAGCAAAGTTACAAGGCGTTGCTTGCATTACGTTATTTAGATAAGAATTAAAATATAGCTCGCGTGTTCTCTTCTTTCATTATCTATCGGAACATAAATTTTAGGTACGTGCGAAAAGTTAAAGCGAATCCCCACTCAAACATTGTATTTCGTCCTAAATATGATGTGAGGTTAATTTTTACACACGATGAAGAAAAACCTTTTAACATCTGCAAAAATGTGTTATGGGCTTACTGCACTAGAATGTCGCAAGCTAGCATTTGAGTCGGCAACAAAAAATAACAAGGATATTCCTAATAAATAGAAAGAACAAAAAATGGCATGGAAAGAGTGGTATCTCGGCTTCAGGAAGAGACATCCAGAATTAAGTTGTCGAAAACCAGAGTCTTGCAGTTTATCCCGTTCTACTTCATTTAACCGACACAATGTTTCAAGCTTTTTCAAAAATCTCGAAACCGTGCTTAAGCGTGAACCATATCTCAGTGATGGCAGTAGAATATTCAACTTAGACGAAACCGGAACCACCACAGTACAAGCTCCGCCCAAAATACTTGCAAAAAAGGGCATGAAACAGGTGTCCCAATGTACTAGTGGCGAAAGAGGGATTCTAGTAACAACTTGCACTATAATTTGTGCCGCCGGTTATGCTGTACCCCCGGCGATGATATTTCCAAGGGTCCACTTTCAAGAAATTATGACAAAAGAAGCGCCACCTGGTACGCTGGTATTAGCTACGACCACAGGATGGATGAACAGGGAATTATTTCCGCGAGTGATGAATCATTTTATAAAACATTCTTCTAGTTCTCGTGACAACCCTAGCCTGCTAATCATGGACAATCACGATAGCCATTTGTCCATGGAAACATTGGATCTTGCCAAATTGAATAGAGTCACAATATTGACGCTACCTCCGCATTGCTCTAACAAACTACAACCCGTAGATGTAGCAGTATTTTCGTTTTTTAAAGCGCATTATAACAATGCCATCTGACTTCTTCATCAACCCGATATTCCAGTTAATATTTTAAACATCGGAGGTTTTGTTAAAGTTGCGCACGAAAGATCAATGACACCTGCGAATATCAGTTCAGAATTTAAAAAACCGGCATATTTTCCTTTGATTCGGAAATATTTACAGATGACGATTTTCTAATGTCGGATGTAACAGACAGACCAGAAGTGAATTCTGAGCCAACGGTTTCTCAAAGATCTGGGCAAGAAACAGGAGAAATGGAAAAATACGAAGACAATGAAGAAACACTTGTACAAGATGAAACTGCTGGTCCGTCATCATTCATTTCTCCACAAATCTTTCGTGGCTTTCCAAAGGCCCAAAAACGAAAGATTCTGAAATCGAGAAGACAAGGGAAAACAATTATTGCTACAGATACCCCTGAAAAAGACGAATTAGCTGAAAGAGAGTTGTCTAGAAAAAAAAAGAAACCAAGCAGCAGTTAAAAAGATGAAAAGAAAGGTCACAGATGATAGCGACGGGGAAGAACCAGAACAAGAATGGCAAGAGTCGTCATCTGACAGTGAATGGTCACCTGAAGACCCGATTCCGCACCTTAAAGAGGAATTAACCGGACAACCAACTAAGGATGATTTCGTTTTGGTTCAGTTTAAAACTAACAGTTTGGTATATTTTGTAGGAAAAATATTGAACGTTTTGGAAAAAGAAGAGTTTGAAATTTCATTTATGAGAAAAAGCTCAAAAGTTATCGGAAAATTCTTTCTTCCACCAATTCCAGATATTTCAGTTGTTAAGCTAGTAGATATTAAAATGATTCTACCTCAATCCATTCCATCAGGTTCGACGTCAAGACTGCAGTCCTACATAAGTTTTGAGAGTTATGATGTTCGTTAAAATATTTTTGTACAATTATTTAAGTCTGGGTGACTGATATCAACGATAATACTTTGTTTAATTTTGCATTTAAAATATATTTGCTTAAAAAATGTATGTTTCATTGTAACCCACCAACAGTTTCACTGTGCCCCATACATGGGGCACAGTCAAACAAATGCAATGATAATATAATATATTTAGAATCAAATTGATCCACTGTGGAACACTCTCCACTAATCGAGAGGGGGACTATTCAACGCAATGAAGAAACAATTCTTGGCAAAGAATGAAACTATAAAACAGGGCAAAACAGAAATATTTAATCAATCGGTTATATCAATTCTGCCCACTAACCACAGTGCTGAAATTAAGTTCCTCAGAAAGATATAGGAGCAAAATTAAGAGAAAATCTATAAATAAAATCTATGCTACAAATAATGGAAGGAAGCCTAAGGTGGAACGCTGTGTATTAGAAGGAAAAGGTGAAAACTGTCAAAAGTAGAATTAGAGGAAGAAGCAGGAGGAGGAAGATAAGCAACCAAAAAAAGGAACATATATGAGGTGATACAAAATGCACCGAAAGGAAAATATGAACTGGAACATGGAGAATCAGTAATTTATCTCTACTTGAGGAGATAGAAAGACACAAGATAAAATAAGTAAATTTTTTCTACAATTTGGTTTTATAATAAAAAACGCTGAATCATCAATTTCTAATTATGGTATTTTTAATATTCGACATGAGGGATTAGGTGAGTTTTAAACTTCGCATGTTGGAAAAGATTTTCATTGGCAATGTGAAAATTACACGGTTTATAGAAATGGGAATATAATTTTCTATATTTTACTTTTAAAAGTACGGGGAAAACATACAAAAATATTGAATCGCTGGGAATACAAATGTGTTTGAAAATATCCTGAGCAAGGGAGAACATATAGAGATAAATAAAAGTAATAGGGTCGTGAATTATGAAATGTTTATTTATCTGCACCTAAGTTGTATCGATAGATACCATTTAGAACAGCTATTATTCTTCACTGTGTAACAAAAAGGTAAGTCATAAATTGAACCACATATTCTGGTGATAGAAATATCAACCACTCGCAAAATCCCATTCTTTTAGGATAATCTTCATCCAACAACTCCTGAACGGTTGTTAAATGATAGGAATGAAGCTGACGTTCCTTTAATCTTCTCCAAAACACACTACAAATTCTTTGTAGTATAATGAAAAAGGAGGGGCCGTATCTAATATGTCTAAAAAGTACTAGGGGACAAAACATTATCAGAAATAATGGAGCGACAAAATATTTGGGAGGTTTGAGGGTTCTCATAAAATGTGTACAAGGTTCCAGATTACATCATTTTTGTTCCGAAAGATGCTCTAATATTAAGAAAATAACTTCAAAGGGATGTAACTTTTTTTGTACTGATGTAAATTAGGTTCAATCGAATTACTTTTAGTCCCAGAATATGAGGTATAATGTTTGACCTTCTTTATTGTTACAAAATTAAAATAAATCATTTTAGAAAAGAAATATACAATTTTAATGCCAAGTAAAAATTTTTTTTCATAGTTTTGTACTGTCATAAAATTATTTTTAAAACATTATAATAGTAATAATATTGCTAAAAAAATGCGTTAAATATTTGGTGAACGCGGAGTAAAAAATGTATTCGTATTGTTTGTTTCTTACGATTTTTTTCTTCGTGAAATATTTCTTTGTTTCCTGCTGATTTCGTATTTTGGGAGTGTTTAATAAAGTTCAAAGAAAAACTTACCTCTCTCATAAAAGCTTCTGTAGTAGTTCAAGTAGGAGGGATCATAACACAAATGTTGATAATTATCTAAACTTGTTGCTCGGGGTTCACTAGTTCTAAAATAAGGGGAATTAAGTCGGTTTAATAGAGTCTGATGCAAAATACTGCTCTGGTCACTAAAACTGAGATTAATTGTTTCACGTTGCTCAATATTTTTTTCTATGGGCGGTAAATTAAAAGAAATATTCTGACAATTTTCTATATTGTTATTATTTTCTAAATGTTGATGTACGTTTTCTTGTGTTTGAATGGCGTTCTTACCATTTAAAATATCGTCTATTAAAAATGACATCATTGATATCTTAACGCGTGGTAGCAAGTGAGGACTAATCCATAAAATGCCTTGTTTTGCGGTGTACGATATTATAGAGATTAATCTTTTGATAGAGAAAATATTGGTTGGTATTAATTAACAATTGTTGTGGTTTGGGTTAAACAGGGAGGGGTTTCATAACGATAAAGTAAATAGGGAGGAGCCATACCAAAAATATGTAATCAAGATATTTTGTAATCATATACAGGGTGTAACAAAAGGTAGGACATGAATTAAAACGCATATTCTAGTTCCAAAAATGGCTCCGATTGAACCTAACTTATCTTAGTACAAATAGGGTCCAGATCTGGTCCTAGCATTAGGTGCATCAATCCAGCGTGTCTAGGATATAACTCGAAAAGATTTTACCTAACTTCGTCGGTCTAATGTCCCATATGTAAATACATACCACATATTTTACCCGATTCTGATGAAAAAGGGGCCACATTTCGATAAAAGCTGATTTCTCAAAATCACAAGGGGCAAAATGTTTCAAAAATAATGTGGTTAATTAATGATGCCACAATAATCATTAATATGTTTCGAAGGCATCGGGGATGTCAACTGCCATATAACTTTTACGAAGTGGAATGGTTCCGTCATTTTTGTTCTGAAGGATGCTTCAATCACAATAAAAATGCCTTTTGTCAATTTTCATGACAATATTTCGAACAGCTCTGAAAATATTTGAAAAAATTAATTTGCATTTAGTAAGTACAATGGATTGTAATTTTTGTTGCATGCCCAATTGAACTGAGGTTATAATAGACTGTTGAAACAAAATAGTTTTTACTTGCATTTATGAGCAGATTTAAATGAGCCCTGTTTATGACTATTTCTGAGAAGCTTTAAAAATAACTAATTCTCAAGAGCAGGAGTTCTTAAATTTATGTAGTCCGCGGACCCGTCTTGAACACTATTTTTATGGACCTCCATCCAGGGCCGTCTTAACACTAGTTATGGCCCCCAGGTACAGTTATGCGGGCTCTTTTTGTGGGTGATTAGCTTAAAAAAAAACAGGTCGACGAACCCCATGATAGGGCTACTTAGAGAGTGGGGTACCCGGGTGTGCTGATACGTTAAGGCGGCCCTGCTCCCATCCCAATTCTTTGTATGGTGGAAGAAAACAACGCAACAAAGGGCTACAATAGAGTTGAAAAAATTGCAAAGACTCGCATGTTTAGGAATAACGGGTGTAATGAGATCATGCCCTGGCGCGGCCTTGGAGGTAATGCTAGATCTCCCTCCATTACATTTACATGTGAGGAGGATTGCTCTGCAACATGCCTATAGGTTAACACAGGCTAAATCTCTAAAACCCGGTGATTTGACAGGATATCTCGAGATACTAAGGGTTGGATCAACCCAATCTATGATGATGCCTAGGGATATAATGCCTGCTAAACAAGATTTCGAAGTTACTCTAGATGTTATTATTAACGATCGTGAGTTAACACAGAACGAAATCTCAGAAATAACTAGGGGTACCCTCACATTTTATACTGATGGGTCAAAAACAAACGAAGATTATCAGTAGCCCTATGTAACACTCCCACAATATTCCAAGCGGAAATACTAGCGATAGACTTATGTGCTCAAGAGTGCCTCAAAAAGCCCCTCAACGCATCCAGAATATTTATTACCTCCTACAGCCAGGCTGCTTTGAAAGCTCTAAGGTCTATAACTTATGAGTCCAAAACAGTCTGGAGCTGCAAACAATCTCTTAAGCTACTGGCTAGACATAACAAACTATCTTTGTTATGGGTGCCCGGACACAAGGGAATTGCTGGGAATGAGACTGCCGATGGTCTTGCAAAGGAAGGAGCTAGCACTCCTTTCATCGGACCCGAACCGTTTTGTGGCATTACTAAAAGCCACATTGTGGAAGAAGTCCGGAAATGGGAAAAGGAACTTAGTGCAGCCTACTGGAAAATGTTCCAGGCCAAAGACAAGCAAAAAGGTTGTTACAACCTTCTGCTCGCTATGCTAAATCGCTCTTAGAACTTCAGAAGTCTGATCTCAGAGCAATCACAGGACTCCTTACGGGACACTGCCCACTCAGATATCAACTCTGCAAGATGGGAAAAGTGGACAGAGGAACATGTAGATTCTGCGACAGTCAGATGAAACGGCTGAACATATATTATGCCATTGCTGTGTACTTGTTCGCCAACGCCATAGGTACCTGGAACGGTTGTTCTTGAGACCTGACCAGGTAACAAAAATAGCTCCCAATAGGATAATAGGCTTCCTTAGAAGCCTTGATCTCTGGGACGAAATATAGATGTAGAGTATACACAAAAGATCTTTTCAGGTCGCTGTGTGGAAAGGCCAGCTATAGGCCAATCGACCCCTTTGTAATCTACAAATCTACAAAAATCCCAATCCTTGGCATTTTTCGTGCCTATTTTGAGCATGAATTTCTAGCTTGTGTCGCTGGTTATAGATTTGCAATATTACTAGAGAACATTTTTATTAGGATTAGATAGAATAAAAATAAACGGTTTTAAAGATCAAAACTGACTTTTCCGCATTTGTTAGACACCCTGAACATTATCCTATCATAGCATTGTCACTTGTATACACTTCGGAGGCTGTATCGTGTTAACAAACCGAAATTTCTCCAAAAATAACCAAAAATGTAGTATATCTGGAATTATAGGACCCGTTGTACTCGCTCTAGTGAGCTGAAAATCAATAGGGTTCATCTGTGACACACACTTAAGAATATCCAATTATAATAATGGTCACTTGTATACACTCCGGAGGCTGTATCGTGCTAATAAACTGATATTTCTCCAAAAATTACAAAAATGTCGTACTTCAAGTACCATAGCACCCGTTGTACTGGCTCTGGTGAGCTGAAAATTAATAGGGGTTATCTGTGATATGTCCTGGACATTATTCAATTATAAAATTTGTGAATTGTTTCACTCCGGAGGCTGTATCGTGTTAACAAACTAAAATTTCTTCAAAAATGATAAAAATTTCGTACCTCTAGTACCATAGCACCCGTGGTACTGGATCTGATGAGTGAAAATCAATAGGGTTCATCTGTGATATGTCCTGTACAATATTCAATCATAAAATTGGTGACTTGTTGCACTCTGGAGGCTGTATCGTGCTAACAAGACCATGTTACGAAAAGTGGCCGACGACAACGACGACGACGACATACACACAGGATTTTTTTTCTAAAAACCGTTTTTTCGTGTTGTTCTTGGTGGAAAACGTAAAAATTACTCAAAAGTTTTTTCCAAAATTCCAACTTTTTTTGGGGTAAGCCAATACTTTTCTCGCATATTAGATAGGTTGGACGGAAAAGTAATAAACGTAAAAAGTGGAAAAAGTTACATATTATGATACATTGACTTATACAGGGTGTTCCGGGACTTGATGCAAAAAATTCGGGAGTGAGTAGATGACGTGAAAATAAACGGTTTTAAAGATTAAAACTAATTTTTCCGCATATGTGGCTCTGAACGATATTCTATCATAAAATTGTTACTTGTATACACTTCCGGGGATGTATCGTGCTAACAAACCGAAATTTCTCCAAAAATAACCAAAAATTTAGCATATCTGGATTTATAGGACCCGCTGTACTCGCTCTAGTCAACTGAAAATCAATAGAGTACATCTGTGAGACACTTTGAACAATATTCAATCTTAAAATTGATCAATCGTGTACTCTCTGGAGGCTGTATCGTGCTAAAAAACTGAAAATTCTCCACAAGAATTTGGTACTTGAAGTACCATAGCACCCGTTGTACTGGCTTTAGTGAGCTGAATATCAATAGGGTTCATATTTGAGGCGCTTTGAATAATATCCAATCATAAAATTGGTCACTTGTATATACTCCGGAGGCTGTATCGTGCTAACAAACTGAAACTTCTCCAAAAATGACAAAAATATCGTATTTAAAGTACTGTGTAGCACCTGTTGTATTGGCTCTGGTTAGCTGAAAATTAATAGGGTTCATCTGTGACATGTCCTTAACAATATTCAATCATAAAATTGGTAACTTATTGCACTCCAGAGGCTGTATCGTGCTAACAAGACATGTAAGCAAAAGTGGCCGACGACGACGACGACATACACACAGGATTTTTTTCTAAAACCGTTTTTTCGTGTTGTTGTTGTTGGAAAACGAGGTATCCAGGCTCCGCTTCGATGGACCGAATATTTCCTAGGCTACTCGTGGGATCAATCCATGAGCCTATTTTCTGAATACCCTCCTTTACACGGGTCTCAAAAGAGACCTCGAACATATTCACCAGAAACATATGAAAACCCAATATTTTATGAAAAGTACTATATAATCACCAGAAAAGAAGACAGTTTTGAAAAAGTATCACCTTCCACAATCCATGAATCACTTACCTTTTTAATAGGTGAAACTCAAAATACGAAAAAAATAAAAATCGGAACACTACTGATAGAAGTGTTTTAAATGAAACTCAACGTTTCTAGCTAATTCCACAATATAATGAAAAATGTTGAAAATTCTAAAAAATTGACAATTGTTTCGATAACTGAATATCATCGACAGAAGTTACATTTCATTTGATGCCTACCTGATGTTTAGTAGTTATTTTTGGCTAGACCAAGAAGTGACCTACCTTGTGATTGACTTAATATATTGTTACGAAACAGCACACTGGTATAGTCCCTAAAACCGATCCTGTCTAAGCCAGGTATAATAGTTAAAATTATGGCGGATACGCAGTTATAAAAAACTGTTTACGATTGAGACTATCTTATCTAGAACCGGTTTTTGTGACCAGAGTTATCTAGAAAAGGCCAGAAAAATTTATTGTGTGTATAAGCCGCAGCCCGGAATTCTCTAGTACAAAAGGCACTAGTATATAAGGGGACTGATCAGGAAGAGTTAGTTAGTTTTATAATTCGACATCGTGAGTTAAACAGTAAATAAGTGAATATAAAGTGTTTATATAAATTAGTTTGAGTGAATATAAATTAATAATTAAGTGATTAGTTAAGTATATATAAATTAAGTGTTAGTGAGTTAGTGTTTCAATAAATTAGTAAGTAGCCATACCGAGTGTTTAAAATTTATCCCACCCGTTTATTGTCTAAATAAATAAGAAATAAACGGTTTTAAGGATTAAAACTAACTTTTCCGCATCTGTGGTCCTGAACAATATTCTATCATAAAACTGTTACTTGTATACACTTCGGGGGATGTATCGTGCTAACAAACCGAAATTTCTCTAAAAATAACCAAAAATACAGTATATCTGGATTTATAGGACCCGCTGTACTCGCTCTAGTCAACTGAAAATCAATAGGGTACATCTGTGAGACACCTTGAACAATATTCAATTGTAAAATTTATCAATCTTATACTCTCTGGAGGCTGTATCGTGCTAACAAACTGAAAATTATCCAAAAATGACAAAAATTTGGTACTTCAAGTACCATAACACCCGTTGTCCTGGCTTTAGTGAGCTGAATATCAATAGGGTTCATCTTTGAGACGCTCTGAATAATATCCAATCATGAAATTGGTCACTTGTATATACTCCGGAGGGTGTATCGTGCTAACAAACTGAAACTTCCCCAAAAATGTCAAAAATATCGTACTTAAAGTACTGTAACACCTGTTGTATTGGCTCTGGTGAGCTGAAAATCAATAGGGTTCATCAGTGAGATGCCCTGAATAATATTCAATGATAAAATTGGTGACTTCTTGAACTCCGGAGGCTGTATCGTGCTAACAAACTGAAATTTCCCAAAAAATGACAAAATGTCGTACTTCAAGTACCATAGCACCCGTTGTACTGGCTCTGGTGAACTGAAAATAAATAGGGATCATCTGTGACATGTCCTTAACAATATTCGATCATAAAATTGCTGACTTATTGCACTCCGAAGACTGTATCGTGCTAACAAGACATGTAAGGAAAAGTGGCCGACGACAACGACGACGACGACGATGACATACACACAGGATTATTTTCTAAAAACCGTTTTTTCGTGTTGTTGTTGATGGAAAACGTAAAAATAACTCAAAAAAAAATTTCAAAATTCCACCTTTTTTTGGGGTAAACCTATACTTTTCTCGCATATAGAAAGGTTGGGCGGAAAAGTAAAACATTACATTGGTGTCAGAAGTGGGATAATATAAATAAATTGCTACGTAAAAATGGCCAAGAGACTATGTGACCTCAAAGTGGCGGAGCTACGAGCAGAATTGGAAGATCGCGAGTTGGAAACGTCCGGTAAGAAAAGTGAATTAGTAGAAAGACTTAAAGTGGCACTGGCAAATGACGGCTTTGATCCAGATACAGTTTTATTTAATGACGAGGCTTCCACCTTAATCTCGTCAATTTCTGCTAACATGGACGAGAAGATTTCTGCTATGAAGAACGACATTTCTGCTAATATTTCTGCTAACATGGACGAAAAGATTTCTGCTATGAAAAACGATATTTCTGCCATGGAAGAGAAAATTTCAATGAATGTGGAAAACGATATTTCTGCTTTGAAGAACGATATATCTGCCGATATTTTATTAATGAAAAACGACATTGCCGCTGACGTTGAAAATGAAATTTCGTCTCTAAAATCTGAAATCGAGAATAAGATGTCGACGATGGACGAGAACGCGAGGCACGCCAGAGGAAGAAAAAAAGACCGAGCAAACGAAACCTTGCAAGCCAGAAATACTACCTAAGTTTGAAGACATTGGCAGTTTTACCCGAGTCAAGGCCCCAACGTTCGATGGAAAAATGTCGTGGACCAATTATGTGAAACAGTTTGAAGCAGCCGCTAGAGTGAATAATTGGTCCGATAGAGAGAAGGCAGTGAATTTAACCATCGCGCTTCGCGGAGATGCCTTAGATGTACTTCAGACGATACCTTTGGAGGAAACGGACGACTTCGAGCAGCTGAAGAAGAGGTTGGACATGCGATATGGTCATGAACATCTAGAACATTTGTACCAATCTCAGCTGAAGAATCGAAGGCAGAAACGTGATGAATCCCTCCAAGAATATGAAGTGGACATCGCCCGACTAGTTCGATGTGCTTATCCGTCAGCACCAGAGAACCTGATGGAATGTCTGGGCATTCAGGCCTTTATTGATGGCTTACGTGACCCCGATATGCAGAGGACACTTCGTTTAGCCCATTCGAAAACATTAGTCGACGCATTGACAGCTGCTCTTGAATATGAAGCAGCAACGAAGGCTTCAGGATATAACAAAATTAGGTCCATCCAAGAAGAAGGTGACGAAGACAGATTTGACCAGTTCGTCAGTTTAATAAAAAGTATGATTGACAAGAAGCCGAGAAAGATCAGATGCTGGAATTGTGGTGAGATAGGGCATGTACGTAGTTCGTGTAAGCGCCCCAAGACTCCTGCAAACCAAGAACCCCAGACACAGGAAAACTAGAACGGGTCGACTACGAGGGGGCAGCACCGACCCATGACCGTTCCAAAGACCCTATCATACTGATAGCTTCTCTCAGATGTCGCAACGACAGTGTATATGTGGATGGCGAAGTAAATGGCAAGAAATATGCTCTGCTGGTTGACACTGGGGCAACTAGAACCATTATACGATCAGAGATAATAAACCCCAAGAAGAAGCTTCTACCAACGAGACTGCGACTGCGGACCGCCACAGGCGAGAGTGCCAACGTTCACGGGGAAACACAAATCCAATTGAGAATTGGAGCAGAAATGTTCACGCATGCGGTAATCGTAGCAGACATTGAAGAAGACGTGATTCTGGGAATGGACGTAATGAATGTACATGGTTTCCAATTAGACTTTAGAAACAGAACCATTAAAGTGGGCTCCGAGGAGGTATTCCTTCATCCACATGGAGGCAGCGCGGTGTTGGCAGCTGTACAGGAAGATACTGTTCTAAATGCACGAAGCGAAACCATGATAGTAGCACGGCTACAGGGAATCATGGAGGAAGGTACACCGGTGATGATGGAGCCAAGGAACCACGACGAAGAAGTTGGCAAAGGAGTACTAATTGGGAAAGGATTGGTTTCGTCGGCGAAGGAGATCCCTGTACGATTGATGAACGTGAACGATTACCCAATTACCATCAAGAAGGAAACCAAGATTGGATCCTGCGTACCAGTGACGTCTATAGTTCGTCAGACAACGACCACTGACAATTCTAATGCCAGATTCGAACAGATGTTATCAGTAGCTGGTCAATCTTTGGATCGAGCTGAAAAAAAGAGAATGAGAGAATTTCTCTTGCAGTATCGAGACTTATTCGTACCAAAAGGAGGAAAGACTGGCAGAACATCAGCCGTCAAATACAAAATCGATACTGGTAATGCTAAACCAATTAGGCAATCAGCTCGAAGACTTCCGCGAGCGAAGAGAGAGGAAGCTGAAAGAATAATTCGAGAGATGGCAGAAGAAAAAGTGATAGAACCATCTACTAGTCCATGGGTGTCTCCAGTAGTGCTCGTCAAGAAAAAGGATGGAACTACGAGATTCTGCGTGGATTATCGCCAGCTTAACAACGTGACGAAGAAATATAGCTATCCCCTGCGATTGACGATACGCTAGACACCTTGGCCGGCTGCAAACTGTTCTCCACCTTGGATCTGAAGTCTGGTTGTTGGCAGGTGGAAATGGACCCAGAAGATAAAGAGAAGACTGCTTTTACCACCGGATCTTGATTATGGCAATTCAACGTCATGCCATTCGGGCTCTGTAATGCGCGTGCGACATTTGAAAGACTTATGGAAAATGTCTTGAGAGGGTTGTCTTGGAAGACATGCCTGGTCTATTTGGTCGACATCGTAATACTGGGAAACACATTTGACGAACATCTGAAGAATTTGGAAGACGTATTCAAACGACTCCAAGCTGCCCAGCTTATGTTAAACCCGAAGAAATGTCAGCTGTTCCAAAACCGAGTCAACTATCTAGGTCATATAGTGAGCAATGAAGGAGTGGCGGTGGATCCAGAGAAAATTGCTTCCATTCAGCAATGGCCGCAACCAATCGACAAACATCAAATTAGGAGTTTCCTTGGACTTTGCACGTATTATAGAAAATTTATCAGGAAGTTTGGAGATATTGCCAAGCCTCTAACGCGACTCACAGAAGATGCAAGAGCTTTCCAATGGGACGAAGACTGTCAAACGGCTTTTGAAACCTTGAAGAGGCATTTAACCTCGGCGCCGATATTAGGATATCCATTACCAGAGGGAGACTTTATTCTTGACACTGTCGCAAGCAACGTAGGAATTGGTGGAGTGCTCTCACAGATCTAAGGAGGGCAAGAAAGAGTACTGGGATATTTCAGTAAAGTCCTCTCCAAACCAGAACGAAACTACTGCGTCACAAGAAGAGAACTTTTGGCAGTAGTGAAGTCCGTGGAACACTTTTACCAGTATCTCTATGGTAGGAAGTTTTTAATCCGGACTGATCATGCAGCACTTAAGTGGTTGATGCAGTTCAAGAATCCCGAGGGCCAGATCGCTAGATGGATTGAACGACTTCAAGAATACGATTTCAACATCGAACATCGAGCTGGTGTGAGTCACCGAAATTCCGACTCCCTGTCCAGACGGCCGTGCCCAACAGACTGCTCCCACTGCAACAAGGTGAAATCTAGGGAAGCTGCAGTTTCAAGAACTACTGTAGTCAACGAGGAATGGTCACCCACCAGGATCAGAGAAGATCAGGAGAATGATCCTCACCTGAAGATGATCCGGCAATGGAAGGAAGAAAATCGGCGACCTACCTGGCAAGAAGCGTCAAGATTTTCACCGACACTCAAGGCATATTGGGCTCAGTGGGAGTCCCTTGTCCTGGAAGAAGGGCTGTTGAAAAGAGTCCTTGAAAACGATGATGGTTCTGAGATGAGGAGACAGTTAGTTATCCCGAGAACAAGAGTAGCTGAAGTACTGAAGAAGTTACACGACAGTCCATCGGGAGGTCATCTGGGAGTGAAGAAAACCCTTCAGCGAGTTCGTGAAAGGTTTTATTGGATGAACAGCTCCGACGATGTGAAGGACTGGTGTAAGAAATGTACGACTTGTGCTACGAGTAATGGACCACATCGCAAGAGAAAGGCACCTATGAAACAGTACAATGTTGGAAGCCCTTTCAAACGGATTGCTTTAGATATCGCTGGGCCATATCCAATGACAGAAAATGGTGGCAAATACATACTGGTTGTAATGGATTATTTCACAAAATGGGTGGAAATTTACTCTATCCCGAACCAAGAGGCCACAACTGTCGCGGATGTTTTGGTGAAGGAATTTATCAGCCGATATGGAGTACCCTTGGAAGTCCACAGTGACCAGGGAAGACATTTTGAAAGCCATCTATTCCAGGAGATTTGCGACAAGCTGGGAATGAAGAAGACCAGGACAACAGCTTTACATCCACAGTCAGATGGAATGGTCGAGATAATGAACAGGACTATTGGAAAATACCTGTCCAAAGTAGTATCCAGCCATCAGAGAGATTGGGACCAGTATCTTTCCCTATTCGCATTGGCTTATCGATCTGCTGTCAATGAGTCCACGGGTGAAACACCGGCGAAAATCCTGTTTGGACGTGAAATGAGGCTTCCTTGTGACCTGGAATTTGGCTGCCGGCCTGGAGAAGATCTAGCAGGCGAAGACTACGCAATCCAATTGAGAAGAAGGCTGGGTGATATTCATGAATTAGTTCGAACAAATCTTCAAGTTGCCAGCGACAGAATGAAAATTCGGTACGACACGCAGGCCACAGAAGGCGGTTTTAAAGAAGGGGACAAAGTATGGTTACACAACCCGACGTGGAGAAAAGGATTTTTTCCAAAATTACAAAAATCCTGGGAAGGTCCATACTTAATCAAGAAAAGGATCAATGATGTTATATATCGCATAAGCAAGATCCCCAACGGAAAACCAAAAGTAGTTCACCAAAACCGACTAGCGCCATTCGAAGGAGACCATGACCTAGAGGAAGGAGTAAACCTTATTCAAGATGTGTCTGACCCTACCTTCGATGAATTTATGGGCGCGTATGGAGGTATCGGGAAAGCTAGATATGGAGTCACTTCGGAACAACAACAAGACTTGTTCACTCTCCCGGAAGATTATTCACTGGCATACAACATACCCGCCCGTATCAAGAACGCACGAGGGTTGGCAACCGTCTTTCGAAAGAAGTTCGGGCAATTAGAAAAACTTGAAGACCAGATTCCAGCCCCTGGCAAGACACTGAAACTGAAACATAATTCGCGGTACGTCTTCTACGTGGTAACTAAAAATGAATTCCAAGATCGATCTACCTACCGCGATGTGTGGGAGTCACTTCGAAACCTCCGAGACCATGTGTTGGAATCCAACGTGAAGAAACTGGCTATGCCTAAGATAGCGAGTAACCAGTTGGATTGGCGAATCATCAGGAACATGGTAGAGATTATCTTTCAAGATACCGGTGTCCAGATATTAATTTGCAGCTACAACCCCCGTTATCAGTATCCGATGAAGACGGTGCCCTGCTATTTCCATAATATCGGAAAGTGTAGAAATGGGGCCAGTTGCCGATTCAAACATCCAGTCTCGGTTACACAAAAGTTCCAGGAGGAACTTCCATTTAAGGAAGGGGTAATGTTACGAAACAGCACACTGGTATAGTCCCTAACACCGATCCTGTCTAAGCCAGGTATAATAGTTAAAAGTATGGCGGATACGCAGTTATAAAAAACTGTTTACGATTGAGACTATCTTATCTAGAACTGGTTTTTGTGACCAGAGTTATCTAGAAAAGGCCAGAAAAATTATTTGTGTGTATAAGCCGCAGCCTGGAATTCTCTAGTACAAAAAGCACTAGTATATAAGGGGACTGATCAGGAAGAGTTAGTTAGTTTTATAATTGGACATCGTGAGTTAAACAGTAAATAAGTGAATATAAAGTGTTTATATAAATTAGTTTGAGTGAATATACAGTTAATATAAATTAATAATTGAGTGATTAGTTAAGTATATATAAATTAAGTGTTAGTGAGTTAGTGTTTCAATAAATTAGTAAGTAGCCCTACCGAGTGTTTAAAATTTATCCCACCCGTTTATTGTCTAAATAAATATGAAAAACATTACAATATGTTAATAGAAAAAAGAAGAAGATGTGATATTACAAATATTGAAGCTTAGATATTATTAGCCCTATGGTGATATCCTGGATATAATTTTTGCAATTAAGATCAGTATAACTGTGCAATGATATAGAAAACCAGGAAAACTATATCTGCTGATCTTTACAATTATCACTTAAGAAGACAGTTTAATAGTGATGAACTCCCTAGATTTATCTGTTCATTGACGACTTCATATTGTGGGTTTCTTAAGTGTCTTCTAATATCCAATGAACAGATAAATCTAGGGAGTTCTCCACTATTGAACTGTCTTATTAAGTGATAATTGTGAAGATCAGCAGATATAGTTTTCCTGGTTTTCTATATCATTGCACAGTTATACTGATCTTAATTGGAAAAATGATATCCAGGATATCACCATAGGGCTAATAATATCTAAGCTTCAATATTCGTAATATCACATCTTCTTCTTTTTTCTATTAACATATATTAAGTCAATCACAAGGTAGGTCACTTCTTGGTCTAGCCAAAAATAACTACTAAACATCAGGTAGGCATCAAAAGAAATGTAACTTCTGTCATTCTGACGATGATATTCAGTTATCGAAACAATTGTCAATTTTTTAGAATTTTCAACATTTTTCATTATATTGTGGAATTAGCTAGAAACGTTGAGTCTCATTTAAAACACCAATATGAGTATATTCCACGAAGTAAGGGTCGAGACAGTGAATGTCTACTGATAGAAGTTAAGAATCAAGCACAATCTGAGAAAACAAAATTAATGAACAAGTTAAATGATATGGAAGTTACAGTCGAACCCCATAGAACACTAAACGCAGTGTTACAAAACAGCACACTGGTATAGACCCTAAATCCGACTATGTCTAAGCCAGGTATAAAAGTTAAAATTATGGCGGGTACGCAGGGTTTTTTTATAACTGTTTACGACTATCTTATCTAAACTATGTTTTTGTGACCAGCCTAATCTAGAAAATGCCAGAAAACCATTTGTTTTTGAGTAAGCCGCAGTCCGAAATTTTCTAGTAAAAAAGGCACTAATATAAATAAAGGACCGATCAGCGGAGTTCAGTGGAGTTGATAATTTGACATCGTGAGATAAACAGTAAATAAGTGAATATAAATTAGTGAACTGTTTATATAAATTAGTTAAGGTGAATATACTGTGTATATTTTAGTGAATAGTGTAGTGTTTAAATAAATTAAGTAAGTGAACCCACCGAGTGTTAAAAGTTTATTCCACCCGTTTACTGTTTAAATAAATTAGAAAAACATTACAGTAGTAAAAGGAGTTATCACCTGCAGATATTTATTGAACTGTGATACAGAAGGAATACTGGAGAATTTGCAATCCCAATGTGTGATAGAAGTTAAAAGACTAAATACCAAAATAGATGGAAAAATAGCGCCATCAGCTACCTTACTATTAACCTTCAAAACTTTGAAACTACCCGAATAAAATCAAAGCTGGATACATAAACATAGGGGTCCGCCCTTACATACCAAACGCCCTCCGCTGTTTTAACTGTTAAAGGTTTGGGCATACATCGGATAACTGCAGAAATCAAGCCATCTGCTCCAGATGCGGAAAAGCATCTCATGAAGAAAATCCATGCAATCCGCCCCCTCAATGTGTTAATTTTCTAGAAGAACATTCTCCGCGGTACAAAGGATGCCAAATATTGAAAATGGAACTTAATATACAAAAAATGAGAGTAACGGAAAAAATACCATACTTTGAAGCAAAAAAAAGATACAAACTACAAAATCCAGCTTTCAACACTACTTTTTCAGAAATCTTAAGGGAAAACCCAGTCAGTAATAAAACCGCTATTTCTTCAACCTCATCAACCTTATCCCAGACCCCTAAACCTAACCCCCTAACATCAGCCCTAAAAACTAATAACCCTTCGCGACAATCCAAACAAACCAACCCACCTCCCTTCCAAACCCTTAAAATCCCACCGAAAATTAATCACCATAAAAAACAAAATCCACCTCTCCTTAAAAATGTCTTAACTGCTACCTCTAGCAGCAAAAACACAAGCGAAACAAATGACAAACATATTACCTTAAACAGAGAAAAATCCTTTTCCTTGAAAAGTACCTCTTCCAGTCGCAACAGCTCTAAAGATCGTAAACTAAATTAACCCAATAAAAATGAATAAGTTAATCCACTGGAAGATAAACGGTATTAAAAATCACTTAGAAGAACTCAAACTACTTACCAATACACACCATCCCCAGGTACTTTCCATTCAAGAAACCAATCTTAAAACTACTGGTCAACTTAAAATAGCAGGTTTCAATATAGAGAGAAGAGACTGCACTGATTTCCTCAGAGCCTCAGGAGGCGTAGCTCTACTCATAAAAGAAAATTATCCCTATAAAAGGATAAACCTCAACACCAACTTGTAGTCACCATCGTCGGAAATATAGAAACTACTATTTGTACTCTCTACCTTCCACCATCAGCTAAAATCAACGCAAATGACATCACAAATATAATACATCAGTTACCATCCCCAGTAATCCTGACCGGAGATTTGAACGTCCACAACACCATATGGAGTTCAGCTCATACACACAAACGAGGCAGAATTATAGAAAATATAATCGAAAATGAAAATCTTCATGTATTTAACGATGACTCTCCCACCTATATATCTTCCTCTATATCCACACTTTCATGTTTAGACATTACACTATGTTCCCAAATTCTCTCAACAAACTATCAATTGAGCACCCTAGATTATACGCATGGGAGCGATCACTTCCCGGCCCTCCTAGAAAAATTACTATGGGAAAACTCCCCTAATCCATGTATTGGATTAAATCACAAAAAACAGACTGGGAAAATTTTAAACTACAGTATACGGCCCTTAACATCGATCTTTTAAGAACTGATGAAGCCGCAGATATAAATATTTCACAAAACGAAATTTTGACCGTTTTCTGAGGAAAATACAACGATTTCTCTGGCAATATGCTTCGACATGTATAGAATTATATTTCCCTAGAAAACGTGAAGTAGTCGACAAAAAAAACCCCTTTTTGTTTCCAACTAAAAGGAGAAATTGCATAAGATAAGTTTTAGCATCATTGCCCCTTCTCAGATGTGAATAAAAGTCAACATGATCACATACCAGTTTCCTTAAACGCGACATATCTACTTTTATTGTAAACCAAGACTTCAAATATTCAAGTGTATTCTTGTTTTGATCAAACAAGTTATAAAATTCGAGAAAGAATTTTAATATTTATAAAAAAATAATGTTCCACTATTTTCTGAAGAAAAGATATCTAAGATGTTGTGAAATATTTACTTAATTTCAAACAAAGAGTATTAGAATAACTGTCATTTACAAGCATTTCAATTATATCACGACATATTTCTTTGATTGTTCGGTTACTGAAGTCCATCCCTGTTCTATTGTCAGTGATTAGGTGTTGAGGCTGGGAAATTTTGTAAATAAATATCGGCCGTTATAGTTTATTTATCACGATACAGCGGTGTGTTAAGATTGTTCCGTTGTTAGTAGATTAAAAAAATGCCTGATTAACCGCATCTTTCACCCTTTTTCCTCTTTTGTGGTCATTCGAACCACCGAACGCTCATAATTTCTCATTAATTAACGACTAATCGCTTACAATCTGCCAATTAAAAATTTTAGAAATAGAATTCAAGGTTGTTTTTAAAAATTGTTATCATGATTGTTATCAACACGATTTAATTGTTTAGATTACAGTAATAAGATTTTTAAATAACACTTATTAACTAATTATTATATCGGTGCCAAATTAATTCGAATATACATTTCTCGTGAAGGTAATTAAAGTTTCCTTTCGAAAACATTGCCAACCAATTGACAAAAATATTATTTGAATCTACAATATATAATATATTTCAGTAGTTGTAAACCCTTTGATAAGAGAACTAAAATAAATATCAAATCGAACAAAATCATACAATTTCCCGTTTTTCCGCAGACAGATAGATAGATACAAGTATAAACGAGTCTCTTCCATCACGTGGACATCAAACATATACATCTTAATCAAAACAATACGACAAACGCTTGTATTTAGTTTCTCTCTTTTTCTGTTATTAGAAGAAGACAGTACCAACAAAGTATATTTTATTTCATTAAAAAGAATTTACAATTCTTATTAAAAGAAGTTCGGCCTTTACATACCAAAATGCGAAAACGAAACAACAATCATAAAGTAGGAAACAACTAATTAAAACATACTTAATTTAACAAAAAAAAAAAATTTCATTCTTCTAGTAGAAAGGCCCTCAGCTTCAAAATATTGAGAAGATATCATGCGATCTCCTCTAAGTTCATTATATAATGGACATTCTATAAATAAGAGCATTAATATTTGGTACTCATGCAAGTTACAAAGACTACAAGTTGCAGTCATATCTACTGTATATTTTATACCTCGACAATAGATTTTTAGAGTTTTGGAGCTACATAGTCTAATTTGGGATATTATTCTAATTATATAATATATATTGAGCAAGATCTGTGCAAATAACAATTATTTTCAGACAAAGTTACATATTTGTATAACAAAGGATACGAGGAGTTTATTATTCTTTGTTCATCATGAGCGATTAATTTATTTTTATATAATTCTAATATGTCATTTAAAAGGTGCATGGAGTTATTGTGCAAGAATTCTAACTACATATTATCACAACCGGCATAGTCGAAGCGCTACTTAACTTGATCCAGAAACTATACTTTACACTGTGACTGTCGAGGGCTTTTAACCTCAAGAAGCATTGTTTTTAGTTTCTACTCTCACCATATAATTGGGAGTGCAAAGAGGCAGACACAGCAACATCTTAAAAAAGTTTTCCTGAACATGTTCAAGTAAATCAACATATCGTAGTCCCCAGATTCCAATTACATATGATAGAGAACATAAAATAATAGAATTGTAATGTTCCATACGAGCATTCCAAGAATGTAGTTTAGACCAACACATAATATTCAATAACAACACCATGGAGAGCCTTGGTTACTGTCCCTTTGTCATATGTAAAAACAAAGAAGAAGATGGAAAAGTAACACCTAAATATGTAAAAAAAAATCTACACTCTATCTTTAAAGTACCTTGTATTTCACCGGTTTGTAGCGCTTAAAGCGGATGTTTATGGTTAGAGTAAAAAAAGTAAAAAAGCGTTAAAAAAGTACCATAACGTTAACTTTATTTCACACTTTCCATAAGCTAACACAATGAAACTTAGCTAGGCATCGAGGATGGACTTTCGTTAAAAGTGGCTAGGCATCGAGGATGAACTTTCATAAAACTTGGAATACGTATAATTGCAATTTACCGAAGGAGCTTAATTAAAATATCACAAATTTCTATATTACTTTTATTTTTTTGTATAGGGCTGTAGAAAAACTAATGTATGCAGCATGTGTATAAAGTGTCTTTTTATCACTCATGGAATTGTCGTCAACTTTTTCCATTCGTGAAAAAAAGTGGCGTATAGAAGAAGTCACGCATCGTTTTGTCCATCTACGTTAATTTCAGTGAGCCCAGCACATCTAAAGTAAACTTCAATATCTGACATAAACAAAGAAAATAGCAAGGGACTTAACTTTTTCCAGTATTCAGAAATTATACTTGCTTTTATAAGAAGTTTCGGATCTGGATAAGGATATAGGAATGATATTATACCGGTTTCAGACACGATTACATACCTATATAAAATAATTTCGGATTATCCGCTAGTTTCGGATATTAAATTTATAAGCAATTTAATGTAAAATTAGACAATCCAAACCACGTGACTTTTTAGCTGTCAATATGGCGGCGACGGTCAAACATTGGATTCAGTACATTCATTTATGTTTAGAAAACTGCAGAGTTTTATAGTTACAAAACGGTTTACTTTGTATTTTGTGGGGTTTTAAGGTGTTTTGTAGTGTTTGCGAAGGACAATTTTCCTATTTTAAGATGAAGAGTGCTTATTTTAAATCGTTATTAGTGTAAACTCCAGATGTTGGAGAAACATAAATAGTTTAGCTAACAGATATATTATGTGTAAACTTCTGCTATTAAATCAGTGTTCTATTTTATTTTTTGTAAATAAATGTAGAACTAAGTTAGCCTTTCATTAATTGTAAGGAATTATATATGTATTTGGAGTTATGTAATTAGTTTATAAATGATTGTTTTTTGTCGATGTTGTCTTGTGAAATTGTTTCTATGACCATAAGGGTTTTATTTTCTAGCTTTTTCGTTTTTGGAAAAAATAAACTGTTATATAAGGATTTTATTTTTTTATTGTCCCTAAAGTGTGTGACATTTAATGCATTGGAAAAACAAATATTTTATACTGCAAAATATCAATTTTATTTCATTTTGACATGTGTACATTACAATACATATTTCTAATATTAACATGAGTAAAATTAATGAACTTCAGCCTCATTGTTCTAAGATTTGGATCTTATTGACAAAGCTATGTAAAAATATTGTTACGAAACAGCACACTGGTCCCTAAAACCGACTCTGTCTAAGCCAGGTATAAAAGTTAAAATTATGGCGGATACGCACTGTTTTTTTATAACTGTTTACGACTTTACGACTATCTTATGTAAACATTGTTTTTGTGACCAGAGTTATCTAGAAAAGGCCAGAACCAATTGTTTTTGTGTAAGCCGCAGTCCGGAAATTACTAGTAAAAAAGGCTTTGATATATAAGGGACTGATCAGGAAGAGTTAGTTAGTTGATAAAGTGATCTTGACAAATAAACAGTCAATAAGTGAATATAAAAGTGTTGATATAAATTAATAATTAATTTTGTGTGCATATAAATTAAATTTAAGTGATTAGTTAAGTACATATAAATTAAGTGTTAGTGAGTTAGTGTTTAAATAAATTAGCAAGTAGCCATACCGTGTGTTTAAAATTTATCCCACCCGTTTACGTTTTAAATAAATAACAAAAACATTACAATATATTACTATAATAACACTTAGTACATAAACGTTATACGTATTATGAAGAGACTAAAATTACTACTAATTTAAGTACAAATCAAAATAAAACATTCATTAAATGTTGAGAAATAATAAAAGTTGCAAAGTAATATTTACTATATGTTTAGCTTCAAAACTAAAACATAAATACTTAAGCATCATAGACACACCACAGTCTCCATAAATTCAATTTGATCATGCTGGGACTGTTGAGGCATTTCATCAATATCCATGACCTGTTGACAAAGTAATTGATTATAACAATTTTCAGCAACTATCAATACATAACTTAACAGTGCTATTACTAAAAATTAACATTCTTTTTGTCAAAATAAAGTGTGCAAAACATGCTCATCGAGTATCTTTTCTTTTGACCAGGACGATCAGTTAAACATATCCCAATTAATTGTCATTAAGCTCTTGAGACAATTTACATAAAAAAGGACTACTATTAATCATTTTTGAAGTGAAACTTTTTTTGGGACAGTATATGAGTTTTTGGATGAGAGTAATTTCGTAAAACTAACAATTTTGTTAAACACTTTCATTGTCCTTTTCTAATTATCATTTACTTAAGGTGAGTGAGAGAAACGCAATGCTGCTCTCCCCTCTTTTTAAATCACCCATACAATACACTGTACATCTCTCGACTAGATTCTTTTAAAATGCGAAATAATTTTGTCGGCAGAGCGTTAGATTGAAGATCTAAAGGTCCTTGGTTCGATCCCGGGTTTCTAACAGTCAACTTTTTATTTTTTGTAATCTATAAATCCATTCTGCTAATGTATTGAACAATATCGTTAATATTGTGAGGAAGTACATATATCTGATTTTTTCCTTAAATATGCATGCGTTTACATAGAGCAACGGAATTAAATTAAAGTTCAAAATTGTGGTTTGTTCAAACATTTAATAAAATAATTTCTTAAAAAGAATATTTACGTTTGTTTGTCTATTATTGTAAATAGTTTTTTATAGTCCATTATGTTTTATACTTTATATAGGTTTAATAATTAAATTAAACAATCCTGACTAACAATTAACTTTATTAATTCTAAGTGTCAAGTGACAATCAGTTGTTGGCATTACAACCACTATTGCCAACCGTTATTACCAAATATCACTATACAACATCTTCCTCATTAAGTAAGTTAATTGACACATAGTTAATACAATACAAAATCCTTAAACTTAGATGGTTTTTTGCAGACCCGCTTTTCGAGCGACTCTTGTTCAGGGCTCTGAACAACAGGCTCGTCACACTTATTTTTTAATTCTAAGTTATCATCAGCTAAAGTAGAATACAGTTTTTCTGTTTCATTACTATCACTATTACTACAATGACCTGTGCTATTAGGACTATTTTGAATTTGTTTATTAGTTATCGAAGGTTTTAAATGTAAGGTATTTCTTCTTAAAATATTATTATTTTCATTAGACACATAATAAGATCTGGGTGTTTCAGCTTCTGCAATTATTTTGCCTGGTACCCATACCTTGTCTTTGATAACAACATTTTGACCTGGACAAAAATCAACATTTCTATTAACTGCTGACTTATCAAACTGAGCTTTATACTTTAGCTGTGATTGTAAAAGTTTGTCCTTTACATTTGTTTGAATTTTAGGCTTCAATTTGCACAAAGAGGATGGAAGCTTTGTACGTAATAACCTACTCATTAATAGTTCACTTGGACTAGCGTTTAAACTAGGAATTGGTGTGCTACGATATTCTAATAATGATATGCTTAAATCTTTTCCCTCCTCCTTGTGTTTTTTAATCATTTGTTTAGCAATGTGAACAGCTTTTTCTGCAAGTCCATTGCTTCGAGCATAATGGGGACTAGAAGTTATTATTTGGAAATTCCACTTCAATGCAAAATCTTTGAATTCCACTGACCCAAAAGGCATATTATCAGAATATATAATTTTAGGAATCCCATGATATGAAAATATATTTTTTAATTTAGATATTATTTCTTTAGCAGTTTTATACTTTAATTCAATTACTTCAATCCACTTAGAAAAACTGTCAATAACAACAAGATAATCTATACTCTGATATGTTAAAATATCTGTAGCAATGATTTCAAAAGGTAATTCAGGTACCTTGTGTAATAACAGTTTTTCTTTTTTGTTTGATGCACTAAATTTTTCACAGATTTTACAACATGCAACCATATTATCAATATCTTTGTACATGCCAGGCCAATAAAGTATGTTTTTAGCTCGTAGTTTTGTTTTAGTCATCCCCATGTGTCCTTCATGTAACAGTTTCAGCATAGTTGATCTTAAAGATTGAGGTATAACTATTCTATTATTATAATAAATTATACCTTCATCTACAATAATTTCATTTTTAATTGTGTAAAACTTTTTCAAGTAACCTGTGAGTTTTTTCTGTTTTGGCCAACCTTTGATATGATATTCAGCGACTTTACTTAATAATGTGTCTGTTTCACTAGCTTTCCTTAGATCATAGAGTTCATTTAAATTATTATTATAACGATTAATACAATGTACTTGACCATTTATTAAACTTTCACTCTCACTATTTTCTTTAATAAAGTTCCTGGACAATAAATCTGCTATATATTGTGATTTTCCTGGTAAATACCGCAATTCAATGTCATATATTAATAATTTTACTCTCATTTTTTGAAGACGTTGGGAAGGTATAAGTGAAATATCTTTATTCATTATAGAAATAAGTGGTTTATGATCATTAAAAGCAACAACTTTTCTACCATATATTAAGTAATGAAACTTACGACACGCAAATATTAAACTCAACATTTCTTTTTCAATTTGCGAATATGCTGTTTCTGTGTTTGACATACTCCTTGAAGCAAACGAAACAGGTCTTTTGTTTTGAATTAGGCAGCAGCCTAATCCGTCTTTTGATGCATCATTGCATCAAATTAGGCTAAGAAAATAAAACCGCCGAAATAAACAGACGTGTTCGTTTGACATGGGCAGCCACGGGTAAACTGTCAAACATCTTGAAAAATCTAACTATTCCAATAAATTTGAAACGAAAGGTCTTTAATACCTGCTTATTACCCGTGATGACATACGGAATGGAAACCATGACACTCACTGTTAAATCAGCTAACAAGCTTAGGACCACTTAAAGAGCCATAGAACAGATGATGTTAGGAATAAGCCTCAGAGACCATATCACAAACGAGAGTATTAGACAAAGAACTAAAGTTGAGGACGTCATAACGCGCATAGCCCACCTGAAATGGACCTGGGTAGGGCACATTGCCCGACAGGACGACTTGAGATGGTCAGACGCATCATTCAATGGAGGTCAGGCCTACATAAACGCAATATTGGCAGACCACAGTTACGCTGGCTCGACGATATTAAAAACAAAGTGGGCAACAGATGGCATCAACTTGCATAGGACAAAGAAACATGGAAGAATATAGGGCAGACCTATGTCCAGGAGTGGACTGTGAAGGGTTTCTGAAAGAAAAAGACCACAAGAGTAAAATCTACAAAACACAACCAGTCAGATTTGCATCAAAGAATTGTCGAGGAGTGCCATCGAATCACTCCGGAAATTCTTCGAACAATACCTATTTGTATAACAAGGGAGGAAAGTGCTACTTTTCCACCAGAGGATGAAGTTTAAAGCACAGCGCGTAGCGGAGGGCAGTAATCATTCGAGGGAGGAAAAGGCACTTTACCCCCATGTTATACATATGCTTTTTCCGCTTCCCTCAAATAACAAGACATTTTTAAATAATCTATTTATGAAACCCTACAATGAGGCCAGAAAATGTATACTTTGGATATAGGTAGACGGAAAAATCTTTATTATTGTATGGACGCCGGTGGTCATCAATTTGAAGATTAAATTTAACTAAGAAGTAAATAAACAAATAAACACAATTTAAAATTTAATTTATTAAAAAGCATTAGGCCGAATTTTAAAATTTTAAGACTGTTGTAAGGAGATTTGGAAGGGGTTTAAAATGATATACCTTACTCGATCCCTAATTTCAATGCTTACCCCCGCTAGAAGGTGAAAGTGGCGAAGTCAAAAATTCCGGAAAAAAGTGTCCCACTTTGATCACAAATCGATGGGTCTCTGCGTTTTTTTAAAGACGTTGACGCAGTTCCTGATAATGGCTCTGTTTCGTTTCTCGTCCGGCCACCCTATATTATGTAATTGTTATAGCTACGCGTTATCTACTTAAGGCGACAATGTCTTACTATATAGTTATGATTACTGTCTCTTTGAACACTTTTTTAGTAATTTTTAGTGTCATCTAGTTAGTTATTGTATGTAGTATATATTTTTATTTGATGTAAGAAATTGAGAGCTCAACCATCCACTTCTAATATTTCAATCGGTATATGAAATAAAATGAAATTTGAGGTTCTAGTGAAATTTCTTTTTACTTTAAACTGGCAACAAATCACAAATCAAAATCAACATTTTCAATATATACATAGTGAGCAAAGTAAACATCCTCCCACCGCATTTGTAATTTTCTTGACGGTCAAAAATGTCCAACACCGTCATTGAATCTTCTTGGCGGTTGAACCTTTCTTCCACTTCTTGTGACAATCTGTCTGATCCCATGTTCTAGTTCTTCTTTTATTCTATGCCCTTTAAGTTTACTACGTTCTGGTTTTTCTTTCATTCTAGGTTCGCTAAGTTTAACCTTTTCTCGTAAACCTGCAGTATCTTCTGTAGATGTCACTTCTAATGGGTACGAATTTTGTACCGGTCTAACAATAGTTCCAGCTGTAGTTCACAGCTTCACAACACGTATCCTATCTTTTCCAGGATAAATTTCTAATACAAGACCTAGCGGCCAATGTAGTCTCTTCTGTTTGGTTCCGATTAATACAACTTGTCCCTTTTGTATCGATTGAGTTGCTTTAGACTTTCGAATCATTATCACCTGACGAAGATATTCTGATATGAATCTTTTTTTAAATCCTCTTTCAGTTTGAATCTATACTTCAGTGTCTATTCAGGGTACTGCTAACTACTTCATCCAAATCTATTGTCTCCACTGTCTAAATATCTTGTAGAAACATGGCAGGAGTAAGAGGTATCAAATCATTCTTGTATTCGGACACATATGTGAGAGGTCTGCAATTTATAAGAGCTTCACATTCACATAAAATTGTCTGTAACTCTTCATAGCTTAATGAAATTCTACCCAATATTTATCTTAATAATTGTTTGAGCAACCGTATCAGGCGCACCCACCATCCTCCCCACCATGCAATTTGTTCCATTACCTATCACTGTAGATAATTTTTGGTCTTCCTCTTATACTAATAAATTTTCGTAAAGCGTGTAAAAAACTATCTGTTGACAGGCTAGACACAAGTTCCAAATGAACTGATCTGTAGACCGCACATGTAAAAATGCAGACCCATACCTTCACATCATTTCTGATATATAGTGGACCAGTCAAATCCACACCATTCACTTCAAATATCGCTGTATAGGCAATTCGATTTCTTGGTAGAGGTAAACTGGGCATCGCATAATGTTTTATTTCGTGTCTTTTGCAAATAACACATTTGTGAATCACAGATTTAATTGTTTTTCTACCTTGTCTATCCAAAACTTTTCTCTCAGTACACATAGTAGACCTTGAGTACAATATGATCTAATTACCCATGGTGACGCTCAATCATTCTTTTGACCACAGGGTGATTAGATTGCAGAATCATTGGAAATCTGAAATATTCTGTATCTTCTCGCTCATTAATTCTAGTTTTCAGTCTTAGTGTGCCTTCATCATCTGTAAATGTTTGAAGTGATTGTAGAATGGGATCTTCTTTTTTATTTAAAAAATATTCTTGTTGAATCATTCGAATAATGAGTTTCTCAGCCTTTTCAATTTCATCTAACGTCAAAGTAGTTTGCTTATTTTTGGTGTTGACTTTATCCAAATTTAAAACTTCATCTATTTTTATTTTTCATTTCTTTGAAGTTTGTAGTAAATATCAGTATCCATGCAACTAAATTTAAAATCTTCTGGAACTTTGAAAATTGAAAATAATACCAATTTGAATTTTTCTTATTTTTGACTAAAGTTGAGGTGCTATTTTTCTTTTCCTCAAAAGCAATCTATTCATTAACTTTTCTTTTGGCCAATCATCTGGACTTTTTGCACCTGTCGCACCTTTCCACCATTCTAACTCCAATAATTTCTTAGGTGAACAACTTCTGGATTGTAAATCGTATCGTATCGTGTCGTATCCAAAACCAAACGGTGCTGGAACCAGACCAACAAAATACCGGAACATTTTGTATTTCAAGATTTTTTAGAACGCTAGAAAGCAGTCTTGCACCAATAGTAGCAGCCATGAGCTCTAAGCGAGGGATACTAATCTTCTTCAATTGAGCGACTCTGGATTTCGCTTGTATTAACTGTGTAATACCAGATGTAGGACTCTCTGATCGCAAAAATATAACACCAGAATATGCATGTGAACTGGCATCAACTAACAAGTGAATTGTCCGTGTATCGTGGGTGGCTTCGGAAGAATTCAGTAACCATCTAGGAATCTTCAAGTTGATGAGTAGACTCAGTTTTTTTGCCCAATCCAGAAAAATTGATTTTTGATGGTTTGGTATCTCCGAGTCCCATGGAATTTTTATTGACCACAATTTCTGTAGCATGATCTTCGCAATTAAGGAGCATGGTGATGTTACTCCGATTGGGTCAAAAATCTTATTTGTTATAGGTAAAATAGATCTCTCTGTCACCTTTTCAAAATTTATAGTTTCAAACCAATCAAGTAATATATTTTTTCTACGCCCATGTCTGTAAACGTCAAAAATCGCACTGTCAACATTCCCTGTAAATGACATTTAACAATAATATGCACGTAATGAGATCTCATAACATACACGAGCGTTTTGAGAAAAAAATTTAAAATTCTTGGTTTAATTAAATTACAATCAAATTTTTATTTACGTAAGACTTTATTACGTCTGTTTACACAAATTTAGTCAATTAAAAAACATAAAAACTTTTAGCATTAGCAACATGTATTTAGGATTGAAAGAGTGATGCCCCAAAATGTAGGCAGCACATTATGCAATTTCTTTAAAAATAGGACATGTTTTCTTAAGTAGCATGCTATGAAAATAAATGTCATGTCATTTAGATTGTCAATTTCTTGAACAAAATATAATACAGTTATAAATAACCGTTCATCACCATTAAATAATAAGACATAATCGATTTACAATAATTGTTCAATTGTTATTAACAACTATTATAAGAAAGTTTAAATGATTGCGATGTTTTTTATTTAATGGAAGAAAATGAATGGGCGTAGAAAAAGTATAGTACGTTACACGAGTTGTAAGCCCATTACGCACTCATGAAATTTATGCACACGCCGCTGCGCGGCTTCGTGCATAAACTTTTTCATTTCGTGCGTAATGCGTTACTTACAACTCTTGTTACGTAATATACTATAAAGTGTCTTCAAATCGATTCCAATTTAGTTCCAAAACAGATGATACGAATTCAACAGGGACTTCCTCTTTTTTCAAAATCGTAGTTTACCATCCACGTAAATCAAACTTTGCTTTGTTCATAACAGCTTTAGATTGAACAATAAATTCTGAACATTCTTCTTCAGTATTGAGGCTAGTCACACAGTTGCCAACATAAAAGCTCTTTAGTAATTTCAAAATCATCTCTTTCGAAAAACAATAATTTCCATCAGAATTAGCATCAATGTCTTTGTCCAAATGGTGTTGAATAACAGCTCCCAGATGAAACGGGCTACAAGTCAAATCAAAAACAACTCTTGTATCACGAAAATAGATTATACCCGATTCATCGTACCAAAGAAACCGAAGGAAATAACACCAATTTTTTCCAATCTGAACTTAAGCAAAATAGAGGGAATTATTTCTACAAAATTTGTTCCTTTTTCCAAACATTGATTTAGAGAAGGTTGATTTATCTTGTGAGCCGATGCATCAAAAACATGTCTGAATTTAGTTGTGCTCTGTTGCTTGATAAAAAGTCGATGCGTAAATAATGACCAAAATTTGTAATTTCGTTTTCCGGTACTCTCTCAATTATATCTTCTCTTAACCATTCTTGAAAAACTTGGTCGCAGTCACTATAGTGTCAATCTTTTTCGAATTTAACCATCAAATTTGCGAGGCGGTTCTTTGCTATGGTAAAATGGCTCGGAAAAGAAGGGTGATTTTGAACTCAAGGCAACACGACTTCATATCGGTCTTTGTCATTGATCTGGACTGCATCATTGAAATGTTTCATAACAGATAACTCGGCTTCTTTTCTGGATTTTGTCTCAGCTAGATCAGTGATTCCTAGCATATCTAAAGTCCATAGATTGGAGATATTTTCATCTTGGCAGAAAAACGAGGTTGTCAACATCAAGGCAGCGCAAGTCAAGTAATTTGATATAATATGTGCTTTTCCCATAAGAGACCAAGCTGGCATTCGATTGCAACGAAAGCACAGTGTAGTGCAAACTTTCTTCCAATAACCAGTTTGGCAGCTACATCTGCCCTAATCAGAACGTCAATGTCTTTGTATCATTTATAGAAATACCAACATTTCTCAATTCTGCTATCCACGGCTCGCTGGAAACGGATACAACGCTGCTACATATAATGGATCAAGAACTTTGAAAATGCAGGCAAATTTGTTGTTAAGGTTGTGAAGCTTCATTCTATCGGATTTGTGCACTACAGTTTCAGATTTTGTTCCACCAAAATGTGCATGAATTAAATTTTCTTCTCCCGAAGGTTGTAGTTTCAGTTCTTCGGCAACAAATTTATTTATATAGGATCTCTGACTTCCAGTGTATATGATGCATATAACGTCTTTAGTTAATCCATCATTACCAGTAATTCTTGCAACAAATGTCTGCAAAAATACTTCATTGTATGTCACATTAGAGTAGCTTTGCACTGTCGAACCAGTTTTAATTTCTTCAGTGAGGGTTGGGCTAGTTTCAGCTTCATTTCTAGACGTGTGGATGCACAAAATTGTAGCATGCCGCTTCATGCATTTTTCGCATTTAATATTAACGTGATACCTCTGGGCCGAATGTTCATATCTAGTGTACTCGTAGACGAAACAACGTCCATTTTCTGAAAGAATATTTTTCATTTTCTCGAAACTAATTTCCAACGCAGTCTTACATTTGTCAGATGTGTGGTCAATACTTTTGCAAAACACACATTTGGCAGGTCTCTGAAAACTTCTTTTGTTGTTGAATAAACCAGTAGCTGTGGGTATCGGGGGTTCTGATATATTTTCTTTCTTCTTTCGAATACATTGGAAACCAGAAACAGCCAGATTGATCTTATCTTTATTTTCAACTTCTCGGCGTAGAAAATCCATGAGTTTGTTCAGCTTATCTTGAGACTTGATAGTAGATTCAGAGTCAAGGCTGGAGAAACTTCTTTGCCCCACTCGCAGGATATCTTCTGGCAAAGAAGATTCCACTAATCGGAATAACATCGCCGCATATTTGTGTGACGTCACATTGAGGGTTTCAAGGGCCCTTAGCTGCAGGGCCGCGCCGACTATGTGGCGAATGTGTTAAAACACACAGGCGGCCAAGTCAAGGGGCGATAAAACAGCTAGACCAGACACTTGACTAACCGTCTCTCTCTTCTCTAACGCCACCGCTGCTCGAAGTGATAATCTTTTTATGACATCGACGCCGACGGCACGTGTTGCTTTGTCGGTACTTGATTCTATTTAGCGGCAGCGGCTAGATACAAAGGGTAAAAAAGTGAAAATGAATATAAATAAATAAATATATATATATATATATATATATATATATATATATGAATATAAATAAATATAAATTTGTGTTGATTTTGCAGAAAGGGTAATTTCAATTTATTCTTTAAACAAGAACCAGTTTCTGTATATTTTCATATTTTCAATTAAGTTAGTAGCGTAGTGGAGATTTAAAAGTTTGTGAATTCATTTAATTGTAAAAATGGTAAGTAACTATCAAAGTATTAATACAACCCTGTGACAACACTAATATGATTAATTACCTAATTATCACCTTTGATTTGAATATGAAATTTTCTGTTTAAGGACAGAAAAAGAAAACGACTATCAGATTACCAATATCACCAACAAAGACAGCAGAAAATGGAAGCGAAGGAAAAATTAGCCGATTCTTTGAAAAAATATTTGAAGCAGTCAGAAAAACAAACAAGTGGTTTTCCTGAGCTTGAGAATACCGGCAATGATGATCGCCCTAGTTGCTCTTCAAATACCTCGTTTGTTTCTGATAGTGAGACAAATGTTAGCCAGGAACATAATATTGAAAATCGCATCAGCATCAGATGTAGATGTACCAATTTCCAATTCCATCGTAATATCTGATGATCCTGGAGAATGGCCTGAAATAATTACATCCACAGATGCAAGATTTTTAACAGAAAAAGTTTTCTCCTAGCTATTTTTATCGGAACCTCACCAATGGAGAGGAAGTTAAAAGAGAGTGGCTTATGCACTCTATATCAAGAGATTCGGTTTACTGTTTCTGCGGTAAACTTTTTGGTAAATCTTTAACTAGCTTGTCTAATAGGGAAGGGTGTTCTGATTGGAAACATTTGTCACTAGTACTAAGCAGACACGAAAAGAGTAACTCTTATAAAAACCATATCGGATCTTGGTTAAATTTGTCAACTATGGTATCTAAGGGAGTTGCTATGAATCAGAGTCAATTACGTTTATTGGATGTAGAAAAAAATACTGATATAGTATAATTGAAAGAATAATTTCAGCAATACAGTTTTTATGTCGCCATTGTCTAGGTTTACGTGGTTCATCTAGCAAATTGTATGAAAATATTAATGGAAATTTCTTAAAATTAATAGAAATAACGTTCTCAAAATTTGATTCTGTAATGGAGGAGCATGTTCGTCGCACACATAAAAATGAAAGCAATGATATCGTAACGAGAAACTATTTAGGTGATAAAATTCAAAATGAATTGATCGATTTAATCGGTTTAAAAATTAAAAATCCTATTTTAGATCTAGTAAGAAAATATAAATATTATTCTATAATTCTCGACTGTACACCAGATGTGAGTCATACGGAGCAATTAAGTGTAATTTTGAGGTTTGTTGTATTAAATGAATTGAAATACGTGAACATTTCATTCAGTTTTGTCCTATTACTGATTCTACTGGTGCTGGTTTATGTAACTAACTGACAGATTTGTTGCTAAAACTGAATTTAACTATACACGATTTGCGCGGTCAAGGATACGATAATGGCGCAAATATGCGCGGAGTACATAGTGGCTTACAGACTCGAATCTTAAATATAAACCCGCGAGCATGTGTTGGTCCTTGTTCAGCGCACTCGCTAAATTTAGTTGTTAATGATGCTGCTAAGATTTCTTTTGAAGTATCAGGATTTTTTGATATTGTTCAAGAAATGCATTTTTGTTTTTTTCTGCATCAACGAAAAGATGGTCAATTTTAAAAACGTATTTTTCAGATTGAACATTAAAACCACTATCTGATACACGCTGGTCCAGTAGAATAGACGCTATCAAACCTTTGTTAACTTAAGAAGTGATAAAAGATTTAATCAAATTCTTGTTGACGTCAGAGAACTGGCAGAAGAATTAGAAATTGAGCCTACTTTTCCATCGGCAAAAACAGTTTGATTATGAAAGTAATGACGAACCAATAATCGACCCTAAAATTAATTACAAAGTGAACGTATTTTTTTATATTAGATACAACCTTATCATCTCTTGATGAAAGATTTAAGGGAATGGACCGATTCAACAATATTTTTGGATTTGTTTATAAAATATTTAGCTTAACTCAAGAAGAATTAAAGAAATCTTGTGAAAATTTAGCATTACATTTGAAAGACGAATCACGTAAAGAATCGGATATTGACGCAAATGACTTATTTGATGAAATTAATTGTTTAAAATGTCACATGTCAGCGCCAGAGGAAAATGATTTAGACCCCCCAAGTGATTATTCAATACATTTTAGAAAATCAATTAATTTCGACGTTTCCAAATATTGCAGTGGCTATTCGAATTTTTTTAACACTACCAGTATCCGTAGCATCAGGGGAAAGGTCCTTTTCAAAACTTGATAAAAACATTTTTAAGATCGAGTATGGCACAAGAAAGACTTAGCCATTTAGCAATTATGTCCATAGAAAGTGACATTATGGATTCTATTCCCTTCGACGAGTTAATTGAAGATTTTGCCGAAAAAGGGGAAGAAAAGCATGTTTTCAATAATTTATTTTTTCCTTGTTAACTATTATAAACATTTTTTATTTGTTTTGGTACTTTCTGTGATTTTTATGTTTACTTTTTTAATTTTCATCTCTCACCAAAGTATAAATACAGTCAAATATTCACCGCTAAATAGCGATTAACTTTACAAAAATGATCTCACTGTCAGACGGGCTCGTCCGTACAAGTTAATCCTCAAAGTGGCGAATTTGATGATAGATCTCTCGATTTTTTAGTCTGATTGTTCACTGCTTTCTGCTTTATGTTGTATGTTTACTTTAAAAGTTACATTTATTACACATGTTTAAAATGTATTGTAAGTATTTTATATATGTCTAATATCGAAATTAAATATAATTATTAGCATTTATTTAATTTTAATTTTATTTATTACCTTACCTATGTATCCATTTTTAGCTAAAGGGGGTAAGGAGTGACGATTTTTTAAATGTTAAATTTTACTTAAAATATTAAAAAGGGGCGGCAAATTATGGTTTGCACACGGGCGGCCGAATAGCTTGGCGCGGCCCTGCTTAGCTGAGCTTCCAAATTATTATAAAGATTGGAAAGAGAAGGTTTACAATCTAACTTTCTCAATACTAATTGAAGGAGTTCTCTCACGTAGAATTCGACAAGTAGCTTATCTTTACCGTAGCGAGACTTCAAACATTCCAAAGCCTTGTAGTAGTTTTGCGCAGTTGCAGGATAACTTTCTTCTATCTAACGAGCTCTCGATTTTGGAATTGTCGCTTGAATAAAAATTGGAATTTATCTTGAGGGTCTACGTTGTCGTCTTCATCGATGCGCTTGAATTGATTCCAAATAGGTAAGCAGTCTCTCAAATTACCACCAAATTTTTTGAATTCAGTTTTGGGGTATTTCAGGTTACTCTTCGTCTCGGATTTAATGCTTAGTCTACCTAAACGATCGGTAGCTAACAACTGATCAATTCTACAATTAATTGTATTAAATTTTGATAAATATAAATCGGCTAGTTCTATTTCACTGTCAATGTTCTGAGGAGGACAATCTTGAGGGTCTACGTTGTCGTCTTCATCGATGCGCTTGAATTGATTCCAAAAAGGTAACCAGTCTCTCAAATCACCACCAAATTTTTTGAATTCAGTTTTGGGGTATTTCAGGTTACTCTTCGTCTCGGATTTAATACTTAGTCTACCTAAACGATCGGTAGCTAACAACTGATCAATTCTACAATTAATTGTATTAAATTTTGATAAATATGAATCGGCTAGTTCTATTTCACTGTCAATGTTCTGAGGAGGACAATCTGTATCAATCATGTAATCAGGCATATTCTTATGCAACTCATTCAACTTATCATTTTCCGAAGAAAGTGTATTGAGATTACCTTGAATAATGCTGATATCTGGATTTTTACTTTCCAAGTGTTTCACTATCTCGTTGAACAATTTGTCAAATGATACTCTAGAACCTCAAGTTGTTTCTGAACTCTTCCATAGTCACGGTCGCCATAATAAGTAAGAAATTGAGAAGAGCTTAACGAGCTTCTAATATTTCTATTCATCATCAATGACTTTCTGTAGTCTGTAGTCATTGTGACACAAGCTTTACACAATGTTTTTTATAATTCCCATTTATTTATTCTGTATCTAAGTGGCAGTCAAGCAACTCTATAGCAACTGACTGACAAGCAGCTCTAGATAGTAACTTTTTAACCACTTTCAACAAAATTGCTATTCTGGTGACTACTAGTGGTTAAGAAGAATGATTAGTCACTTTTATAGTGTAAATCGACCTTACTTTTCCACTATCAAATCTGACAAGTGAGGTTGTTAGAAGAATATTTTGTTATTAGTGGGGGCGTTTCGTGTTGTTAATCGGGCTATCGGTGACCGGAGGGTGTTATTTGTTTTATAAGTAAATATTTTATTACTTATTACATAACATGGATACCCTGGAAGTAGAATCCGTAGGGGTAAGGAACAAAGAAGTTCAAAAATTACCCTATCACAACAAAATGTCATGGTTGACTTTGTTAGCAAAAATAAAAAAAATGCAGATCGGAGGAGATAATTTAACAGCGTGGCAAACATTGTCCAATATATTGAATGAGATGCATAGACCTATAAAAACTGCTGAATAATGGAGAAGAGTAAGTAGTAATTTTGTGTAGATTTGAAATTTAGTTACTGAACATTTTTGATGAGGTATATTTATGGGTAGTCACGTTAAAAATAATTTTCTTTTGCAGTCGTTCATAGAATGGAAATAAAAAAACAAAAAAAAGGCAAGAGACATTTCCATTTCGCAGACCAAAACTGGAGGAGGTCCAGGAGGGCTTCCAGAGCTAACAGATATGGAATTGAGACTTATAGGAGCATGTGGAAAGAAGTATAAGATTTTAGACTATATTTACAATTTTTAATAAACTTTTATACATACTCATTGTGTATTTCATTAATTTCATGATCTAACAAAATGTTCATAATCCACAGATCCATCTTCCTACCTCTCTCTGACAGTTGCTAACGTTAACAACCACAGGCATTGTGGTTGCTCAGAAACAACTATAAATTAACTTTCGTAACCACTGGTTGCCTCTACAGAATACCAATTGAAGACAAGTGGTAACCTAACCACTGACCTTGTTCTAAACCACTTGCTCAGTAGCGATACAGAATAGGGCCGATAATCACTGTTTTTAAACTAGGAGGAGTGGTTTGAATTTAAGTTGGCAATTTTGTAGATTCCTGATTGGCCAGATCACAGATGGTTTTATTTAGCACTTTTGACATATGACCGAATAATTGTGTAAATTGTAAACAAACTTTCATTTAAGCAAACAGAGGATGATTATTTGTTTAGAAAAGAGCTTCTTCGTATATGCTTGCCATCTATTTTATATTATATTTGTAATACATCCTCACATAGATATGTGGTAATTTATCCCAAAAATTGAACGTTATGTCTACTTACATACGAGGATATATTGAAATATTCTTAGCCTACTATTGTTCTACGCTTATCCAAAAAATCAATCATGATTACTCCATGGCAATCATAAAAAACTGAAGCAAGAACTTTTCCAGCAGATTTTTGGACACGAAACTTCTTAGGTCTTGGAGAACCAGAGTGTCGCCATTCCATCGATTGTTTCTTTGTTTCTGGATCGTAGAAATGTACCCAAGTCTCATCCATAGTAACAATTCTGTTTAAGAAGTCTACATCGTTTTCAAATTGAGCACAGATCGAACGCGATGCTTCTACCCTTGCACGATTTTGGTCAACATTCAAACATTTGGGGATCCATTTTGCAACAATTTTTCTCATGTCCAAATTGACGTGAACTATATGATGAACGCGTTCGTATGAAATATTCAGTGCTTCAGATATCCGTTTTAGCCCAATTCGACGGTCTGATAAAATCATGTCATGAACTGCATCAATATTTTTGGGGACGGACACAGAAACTGGCCTTCCCGATCGGTCATCATCTTCGATGGAAAATTTACCTCTTTTGAAGCTTGCAGTCAAATTTTTCACGGTCGCATACGAAGGACATTGATCACCAAGGATATTAAGCATACCTTCGTAAATATGCTTACCTATTAACCCTTTTCAATACAGGTACTTGATGATGGTTCGATACTCCAATTTTTCGATTTTCACAATTTCGTTGGACATCTTTTTTCTTTCAATGAATTGCGTGACTCTGGTTTACTTTTTGACATCAAACTTTACACTGACACATCTGATAAGTTATTGTTCGTTGCTATGGTAACGCAATATTTTGTTTATGCATGGAACTGATCTAGGCTAACTAGATATCAATACATCCTCGTATTGATCCCATACAGTATAAAAATAAACAATTGACAAATCATTGATGAATAAACGTTAGCGTACTTTATTTATATATTTATATATATATATATATATATATATATATATATATATATATATATATATTGAACCATATATCTTATATACGAAAGAGTATCAGCTGTTTGAAAATATTTTGCATATTATTTGGAATGAATTGAAACTATGTAGTTAAAAACACATCAAGAAGAAACACAATCATAAGTAAAAATGCATATAAAATCAGAATATATTAAATCATTTGTTTATAATAATTAAAAGAACAACAATAAAATAAAGAAATTACCTTAATTATTGTCTTAAGTTAGAAAATGCTTAACAAGTATAATGGAGAACATGGAATCTGCCCAAATATAGATGTTTAGTTATCATAAAGAAATCAGCTGTTTCACCTGAAATTAAACAAGTTTAGTTATCTAATTTAATAAGTAGTTAGTTGAAACAGAAATAATATAAATCAATTTCATATTTAGTAATAAGAAATAGATAAATTTATAATAGAAAAATATCAAGACATAAAGATAATTTATATGTCATAATGTATATAAAATTTTATGAAATTAATGAATATTAAATGATGATGGATTCAAAGAAATATTTGCTACTAGAGAATTTAAATAGTATAAATAATCAGAGCAAAAGATATTATAAAAGAATTTATGTTCATAAATATAGTTTCTAGTTTTCAATTATAAAAGCAGTCATTGTTTCACAAAATTCAATCCTGTCGAAATCGTCGTCGAAAAGCTGTCGAAGAATTTGCATTTTATAGGGGTGAAATTTATGTAACTGTGGTGCTTTCTTTACTGTTTCGTGAGACACTGTGAAGTAATGTGAAAGGTTCTGCAGTAAAGGTGCCTAAAACTTCTATTTTTGCTGCGTCATCCAAAACACGGCGATTATTTCTTTTTTATTAGTGTTTTAAATGAAACTCAACGTTTCTAGCTAATTCCACAATATAATGAAAAATGTTGAAAATTCTAAAAAATTTACAATTGTTTCGATAACTGAATATCATCGTCAGAATGACAGAAGTTACATTTTATTTGATGCCTACCTGATGATTAGTAGTGATTTTTGGCTAGACCAAGAAGTGATTGACTTAATGTTTGTTAATAGAAAAAAGAAGATGTGATATTACAAATATTGAAGCTTAGATATGATTAGCCCTATGGTGATATCCTGGATATCATTTTTCCAATTAAGATCAGTATAACTGTGCAATGATATAGAAAACCAGGAAAACTATATCTGTTGATCTTTACAATTATCACTTAAGAAGACAGTTTAATAGTGGAGAACTCCCTAGATTTATCTGTTCATTGACGACTTCATATTGTGGGTTTCTTAAGTGTCTTCTAATTTCCAAATCTTCAAGGAAATCCAGCTCTTGTTTCTTATCACAAATATGTAGTACTTCTAGTTCTGTGTTAGGTGTCAATGAATGGTTGGTGTCAAGTAGATGTTTTGCGTAATGGGATTTATCTGGTTGTTTTAATCTGTTTGCTCGTAAGTAGGAGTCGAGACAGTTAATTTTTTTTTATTAGTAACAGAACCAGTTTCACTAAACCAAGCAACTAGTTCCAGGACATATTCATGATTAATATTACTATTCCGATATCTTTTATTAAACATTGTTGGCGTTCTTCTTATGCATCTTCCACATTCCCCATAAGTAAGAATAATTTCAGTTTATTGTTGAAGTGTAAACATCATTTAAAAAAAAATGTCACACAACCTTTACCTCGCAAAACTAATTTTACAATAAAGTAATTTTGGCGACACGAAATATCTGCTAAAAAAAGTTCAAGTATATGGTATTTTTTAAAAGGTAAACGACCTTTAAAATGAGGTATCAGTCAACCGCCTTTTCATATTTAAGATTTTCGGGGTTGTGCCCGCCCTCGCTAGAGGTTGAAGTAACCAGCCTGCAAACTGCCCCCTTAAAAAAATTTGACGTGGCTATGCATATTTTTGAATTTTTTATAGGCGCCGAAATACAGAAGATGGTACGTTTTCAAATTGCCAGTTTTGCTTATTCCCCACTTTTCTTCAATGCTCATTTGTCCTATATTTTCCCTCTCCATGTATTTTTTACGTTTATCAAGTCACTTAATCTTTGGTATTCCCTTCAGTATGTCTAATTTGGTGCTCATTATGTTATTTTTCTGAGTTACCTTATTTGGAGAATTTATCATATCCGTTAAAAACCATTTGAATAATGTATTCTCAATTTGTATAGGGGATAACAGTACTATTGATTTATTGAGCACCAAACAATCCAAATTTGATACCCATAGATTTATTTGAGGGATTTCAAAGACGTTTTCAATTATAATATATTAGTATTCAAGTTATAAAAGAAATGAATATCAGTAATGAAGCCATTTTTAGGGTCATCATAAATATAAATCACAAGATGAAAAAGTATACAGAAAGGATTTGATAACTTTGCAAGAAATTTAGTATGGCAAAGCTTGTGACAAAGAAATGTTGGAAAGATATTAAGAAACAATATTATAGGTGCATCTATAAAACAACTAGAAATTATGTGAGTGAAGACAATGCAGAATTTCTAACAAAGGACGGTCTAAGGCAAAGGGAAGTATTGAGATTTATCATCGTAGTCGACGATGTACTGAAGGAACTAAAAGAAAAGGTAAAGAAGATTCACATAGGTTTCAGAAATATGGAAGCTATCAACAAATCCGAGTGTTTTTGCGGTTGATTTAGTTATCTTCACAAAGAACGAAAGATATCTCTAACATAATTTATTGGCATGGAAAGAATCTTTAAAAATTCGAAATATGCATATAAATATAGATAAAAGTTAATCTGCTCTACCAACTGAAAAAGCCATTTTCAAGTTCAAGGAGCATATTTTCTATCAATTTTTTTTAAGAAAAACAGGAAAAATTCATCCCACTTACAAAGAAAAAGCACCTTATATAACAATGCAAAACAAGAAGACCTTAATTTTAGTATTTCGAAGTTATAAATACCTCAAGTGGACATGCTTCAAAAGAAAGCCTGAAATGTTGTGTAGTCACGGCTTTCTTAGTTTGCACTCAATTCATTTTCTTTATAACCTCAAATATATTTCATTATTTAGTTGTTGGTGTCTTGTTCAAAATCTGTACCATGGCATTACCAAGTTTTTCTAGAGATGCCAAAATTCTTGCTCTTGTAAAAACTGTTCCAAAAGATACAGTTCAATTACTTGAGGATGATTGTTATAACAATTCTACAGGTAAGCTATTTTTTAAAGATAACATTATTTAGATGCGAATTTATCATGATTGGACAAACAAATAATTTCTACAAATAAATAAGCATAGGTCAGTATTATATACATAATATAAAATTGGAACAAACACTCAATAGTCCAGGCATTTCATTTTAGTCTATTGATTTATTTTCTTCGTTTCAGATAATGCAAATAATAATTTTCAACCGAAGAAGCCACTGAAGATTCAGTCATTCTCAATAATCAGAACAATTATTAATCTACAGGTTACTTCTATTATTTTCTAATGATAACATTATTTAGATGCCTTTGGTAAAGTTATAAATCTATGAAAACGGAACAGAAAAAAAAATTTACGTGTAAATAAGAAGATATCAGAGTGTATTAATAATATAAAATTGCAACATTGGTTTCGGATAATGCAAGTAATAAGCATATCATTGACAAAATGTTCAATCAAAGAAGCCACCGACGAACCAATGGTTTTCACTTATCAGAACAATTGTGCTGTTCCTTTGATTCTCCCTCCTGGTGATGATCACAACTTTGTGTCAGTTCAAAATGTAATTATTGAAGACTATGTTTTGACATCCACTGAAAACATTATATATGTCCAGAACAAAATTTCTACTCCAGAGGAGGAAAATATGCAAGTTGAAAATAACATTATTCCCATAGTGGAGAACATTCAAATTCAGACCACAATCTCAGAGCCTAAAGCCATGCAAGTCCAGGATGTATTAAGCACTGGAAAACATTCTCATGTATGCAACTTACCAAACTACGGAAGATAACGCAACGAAAATCAAAGGACATGAATAAAGTTAATCCGAAGCAAAAACAAAAAGCGAAACATCCTGTACGCACAGCATGTGATTGTAAAAAAGAGTGTATAAAAATGATTTAAGAACTTCGCCGAGAATTAATTAACTCACAGTTTTGAGATATGTCATGGATAGAGAAGCGGTTATATGTTTTGAAATGCTGTTTACGAAAACCGGTAGAGATGAGCATTGGGAGAAATTACTGCTCGAAAAAATTCAACTGTATATACACTTGATGACGAATGAAATGAATCTCACATTGTTTGTAAAACCTTTTTTTTTAACAACGCTTGGTTTTGCCAAAAATAATAATACATTGCTTAAGAATTTGTTAGGTGCAAATTATGTGAGTAATAATATAGTACCAAAAAAAGATATGAGGGAAACTCAGTCATAAGCCACAAATATAAGAACGTCAACTTATCATGCTTCACGTATAATCATCACCCCTCGATATAGCATTATCGACGGGAGCACGCGTCACTCAGAAGATATTTACCCAGTGGGATTTCAATTAAAGACATGGTTTCTAGTCCAGAACCCACTGATTAAATGTTCTTATGAGCGTTATTGGTTAATTGTAAGCAAAATGATGATTTCCTTCGTAAAGTTAGGACATGATGAGTGCGACCAATGTGAACATTTTTCTCAGCATGATCCAGAGCACAAGAAAGATGCTTTGAATCCCGACTGTAACAATTGTTCCCTGTGGGGAGCACACATAAATAGGGCTCGGGAGAGCTACCATAGAGACGTAAAAAGAGCAGAAAGTCCAAATAACCACACATAATTTTTCTCAGTTTTTCCATGGTTCCCAGGATAGACACCTCAAATCCGTTTGCTTTGCCAAAAGGATAGTGCTTTCAACGAAAGCTTCGTGCCTTTGGCAGGAAAAGGACAACATGGGATGAAACCACTGGCAGTTATCTGGCATGAAGAAATTTCTGGATGTTCAAAGGAGGACATCATTAGTGCGTTTTATGTTTTTTTTCTCAATTATCACGATGTTGAACATATTGTTCTATGGCTGGACAACTGTGCAGTGCAAAATAAAAACTGGGCGATGTTTTCTTTCCTAATATTCATTGTCAACAGTTATGAAATATCACTAATTACATTGAAGCTTAATTTATTTGAACCTGGACACACTTTTATGTCCGCGGACAGCTTTCACCATCGGGTGGAACTCGCAATGAAGAGAAAGAGAAAATTATGCGATTTTTCGGATTTTCAAGAAGCAGTTCGATAATGCCACTCAAAAAAAGTAGATGGGAAGAGCATGGAGCCAAAGGATTTATATGAATGACGTGATTATACATCACAATATAAACTTAAGAAGCAGAATCCCTGTACATATTTGGATGACATTGTTCAGGTAATTGCAGGAAGAGGAGATCACAACTTACTATATCGCAATGATTCCTGTCGTCCCGATGGTCCTCCAACTTAATTTCTTAACAAACAAAGAAGGCATCCAAATTCCACATTCAAGAGTGTCATATCGAGGAATACCCAAAGATTAAATAAAATGGAATTCTTACCAAATTAGTTCCACTAATGCCTGAAATTAGAAAGCAGTTTTAGCGTTACATACCTGTTAATGATGTTCCAGATCCTAATACTGGTATTGAAGACTGAGTGCTATAACTAACTACATTCTTCCACATCTTATGGTATAATTTTAAGCCATGTGTTTTTGATTATATTTCTAGCTGAACTTCGTCAACATGCGTAGACATTCAACTAGATAAATAATCTTAATTTGACAAAATTAATGTCGAAATTAATAATGTATTATGTACAAATTTACAAAATGGTACAAAGTTGTGAATGCTGAACTTCAGTGGTTTCATATCAGAAGACACTTTATGTTTCGATTTGATGAATATTAAAACTAACTTTGTTATTGAGTGTTGAACGCGTTTCGATGAATATAAGAACTTTGTTATTGAGCGTTGAGCTCGATTCGATGAGTGTGTAAAACTCGCGTCGATGAGTGTAAAACTTTGTTATCGAGAGTATTGAACTCGCTTCGATGAGTGTAAAAAACTTTGTTATCGAGAGTATTGAACTCGCTGCGATGAGTGTAAAAAACTAACTTTGTTGTTGAGCGTTGAGCTCGATTCGATGAGTGTAAAACACGCGTCGATAAGTAGTAGAACTGATGAGTGAAAAAACTGATTTCTTCACGTTGTGAGACGTGTTAAATAGAAATCTGCAAGGGGCGTGTTTACACGTGAATTGGGTTGACCAAACGAGAATAAATATTTCATATTGGCCAGTATCATTGGACTCGTCGGGTTCGTTGACAAGAATCAACAATGGGTGCCTCCAATAGATACTTCTATTGAATACTCCAATAGCAATTGTAATATTTCTACTCAGAAAGGTTATTCAAACATGCCTTTGAAATCTTCCGACCGTCGACCATAAAATTCACGCAGAAATGACAATAAATTTAGGGTTTTTACAATACAATAGATATTAGTGTGAAACGTGACATTTTCCTAACTTCTTAACTATAGGATTTCAAACACATGGCGACAAGATGTCGACTTTCAAAAATGTGCTATTTCAATGCCCAAACAAAACTATTTACAATTATTGTTGCAAAACGTGATATTTTAAAGGTATTTAACAAAAGTTGAAGATAAAGTGAAGCTATCCTTTGAATTTACAACAATATAAAAGATCTTATCAATTCTGAAACATATTTTTCACAACGCTAGCAACTAAAATGATTTACGCTTTAAATATATACAATGACGAAAAGAAGCATACAATATCTTACATATTTTAAAAGTATCATAAACAATAAAATTCAAGATTTTATAATCTTGAACATACTCCTCCCGTTGAGAGAATACGATCAATTATAAAGTCTATGAATGTTCATCTTCAGCATTAGTCGGTAGAATCTGAAGTAACGCTACCTTCTTCACATTTCGGACAACTGAAGATTTCGCGGTTTTCACTAAAACAGTACGTATCACACCGTCACTACCGGGATAGAACTTCATGATTCTTCTCAAGGCCCATTGTGAGGGTGGAATGTTGTCTTGTGGTAGTAAGGCCACAGCTCCTTCGTAGATCTCAGGACCGGCCTTTTCCCATTTGGTGCGAACCGTCAACTCGTTCAGGTACTCCTTGCTCCACCGCGTCCAGAAATGCGGTTTAACCTTAAGTATGTGCTGCTCATCGAGAGACGTATGTTTACTGGTAGTCGGGGGGTAATCACGACTTTGTAAGTTGGTCAATAAATTACCTATTAATAAATAGTCAGGAATAAGGGTGGTAGGATCGGTAGGGTCAGAAGAAATATTAGTTTCGTTTTCGATGATTAACACATTAAATCGTCCATACGTAAATAACGAGTCGCGACCGGCGACTTTGTACAAATGCCTTTTAAATCCTTTCAATGTTGCTTCACCTAATTTCCCAACACGTGGTGGCTGCGGAAACTTTGCCTTGAAGCAGGTTCAACACAGTTTTATATGTGTATACATTCGATTACGTCCGTCAATAGTCACATATCTACGGTGTATCGAGTATAAATTTTGCTGAATTACAGCTTGCAAATATTTTTTCTGAAAATACATCATAACTAAAATGATCACATATCTCATTTTAAACAAGATAACGGAGTGTTTAGCGTCAAATGTTGAATTAGACACAATCAAACGGTAGCATGTCCTAATTATCCCTTCTTTGTCCCGAAAAGGATTTATCAATCGCATAGGAAAAGCTTGAGGCCAACGTAATGCAATTTCATAATCGGGCCAATAAAGAGTTTGAATTTCCTTTCGGAGGCCCGTATTTACAATTTCCATTAATGTAAACAAGAGGTGTGCCCCTAAGAGCTCTAATTTCGGTATGGTTATATTCTTGATAGGTACAACACGAGATTTAGCTTAGCCATTTTACTCAAAACATCTCACAGTTAAAGCTGTTTCAGTTGGTAGGGCAGTAATGGTGATAGGAAAAGAAGATGGAAGCTTAAATCTACAAATTGAAGGAACTGAACTAGAACAAGTTAATAATTTCAGATATTTAGGAATACAGATACAAAGTAACGGAAAACAAGAAAATGAAATAAACGAAAGGATAAGTGCAGCAGTAAAAGTATACTATAGTTTAAATAGAAATTTCCTGGGTAGAAAAGAAGTATCCAAACAAACAAAGCTCAAAGTTTATAGAGCGATATACTGTCCAATTCTTATGCTGGGTTCTTACAAAATTACTCGAGAGCAAACTACAGGCCGCGGTAATAAAGTACTTACTTGAAGTGAAAGGAGTAACTTGAAGGGATAAAATAAGAAATGAAACCATAAGGGAAGAGTTAAATGTCGAACCAAGAATAAAGATGATAGAGAGGCAACAGTTGAAGTGGTTTGGATAATCATATACCTGTTAAGAAGATATGGTTCTCCAGAACAACCAAGAGAATACAAAAAGGACGACCAAGGCAAATATGGAACAATGCAGTCGCAGAAATTCTAGGGAAGAGGAATATTTCGTAGATTGAAGCTACTGCAAAGGTTCGAAACAAAAAGGAATGGGCCAAATTTGTGTATGAAAAGTAAAAAGCCACCCTGACACCTCTAGGGTAAATCAGGGTTAAGATTACGTATGTATCTTTGTTACCCTGTGTTAAGGAATCCCTTGTATTTAAATTTTGCCGCTAAACACGTCATTGGCGCATGGTTGATAAAACGTCGACATGCCCAGACAGTGGTACCTCGTAAACCTTCACACGGTAAACATTAATTTTCGATACAAACCGATAAAATTGTTCAAACGAAATTCTATCAAAAGGTGTACCAAAAAACATATCTTCAACCTTCCCAGGCGCCTGGATACGGACGACAAGACAGCTTCACCAAGTAGGAGCCTTATACATCCTTTTTCTTTATATGCGTTGATGATTTGCTATATTTTGAATAACTACTAGAAATACAGTCCAATAGTAATTTTTTCATATTTTCATCTTTAACATTGGTCCTTCTCATGCGGATTAATATACATCATTTTTTATTTTTTCAAGTTGTTCATTTTTTTTTCGGTACATTTTAAATTCGTTTACCAGTTTCCCATTCATTTTTACGCAGATAAATTCCGTATTGGTTTATTCCATTAAATGTTATAACTATAATTTCACCATTAAATATCAATGTTAAAATCAAATTTAAACGTAAATTTTGCATTCTTTGTTAGTGAATTTAATTGCTTTGTTCGAAAATAATTATTTAAGTATATTTTCTAGTTTTAAATTACCTTTTCGAGTTAACTTTTTCAAGGCATACAAAAACCACATTAGCCTTAAGCAGGTGTTTCGATATTTGGTTGTTTATAATTTTTCACAACAATTATTTATATTTGTAATTGCTTCACCATCAGATAAATTAACAAAAGCGAATTTAAATCGCACGCTTGCTCATAAAAGGTTGCAAGTGAATCATCAAGCAGGTCTTGAAGCATTAAACGATGAATCTTTGAGATCCGTTTTATTAGCTACAGCAGAGGATCTCGATGCTATTTATAATGACTTCCAAGCAGCCCATAATACTGTCATATCTCTAGTTAGTGATGATGATTTCGTAACCTACGATCCAATGCGTAGCTCGGCAGATAAAGCATTTTATGGTGCTAAATATATTAAGCATGATTTTTTAATCTCGGATTCAGTCAATCATTAGGTGACCAATTTAAATAGAGATTCTTCACATCAACGATTTGTAGCAAAGCTTCCAAAAATTAATTTACCTACATTCGACGGAGATTTTAAAAACTGGTCTTCCTTTTATGATCTGTTCAATTCGTTTATCCACAACAATACTGATTTGTCCGACGCTGAAAATTTCAATATTTACTTACGTCACTAGACAAAGAACCCTTAGCTTCAATTAAGGGTATTCCCCTTACTGATGCAAATTACCTTATAGCATATGAAATGCTGGAGAAACGATACCAAAACAAAAGCAATCTAGCTACTCACTACTATAATGAGCTTTCGAATGCAGCTTCAATTCAAATGTCTACTTCTAAGGAGCTAAGGAAACTTCTAAATACCTTTTCTGAAAATGTAGCGTCTTTTCGAGCTCTCAAATTTCCAGTTGATCAGTGGGATTTTTTGTTGTTCAATATGCTTATGAATAAACTTGATCCTAAAACTAGAACTGATTTTGAACTTGAAAATAGTTTAAATTCAGAATTGCCTACTTACAGACAATTAATAACATTCTTAGAGAGGAATTGTATAGCTTTGGAATCGGTTCAATTTTCTATTACTACTTCATCTACCCATGTAGATAAATCTAAAAACAAGTTTTCAAACTCGAAACATTGTAATAAACCTTCAACATCTACATTTGTTGCAAATACACAACAAAACAGTAGTAGCTTGAAATGTATCTTATGCTCCTCTCTTCTCACCCACTGTATAAATGTCAATCATTTTTGGCCAAGATGCCACAAGAAAGATTTTCTTTTGTTAAGCAGCACCAGTTATGCGTTAACTGTTTAGTATCTCCTCATTCTATTAAAATATGTTCATCCACACAAAGATGTAAAATTTGTCGATTTCCTCATCATACTGTGTTACATTTTCCAAAAAATTCTCCTAATTCTAATCACATGAATAATTCCATTTCCGACAATCTCACGAATACTTCTAGTGACAATTCTAACTCTTCAATTACAAATGGTCATTGTATTACAAATACTTAAACGTTACCACAATCTACGGTTTTATTATCTACTTATGAAGTGCAGATTAAGGACATTCGAGGTAATTTTCAAAAAATCCGAGTTTTACTTGACACAGGCTCCATGGCTAACTTTATATCCGAAAAATGTATTAGAAAACTTGGGCTTTCTCGCAAACAATGCTCTATTCCCATTGAAGGCCTCAATGGAATATGACTACCTTTACAAATCGAGGTACAGCACATTGTATCATTAAACCATGTGGCGAAGAAAATCCTGTTTTTTCATTCAAAGCTATTATTATTCCTCAAGTTTATTCTGACCAGCCGAAAATCTTCATTAATTCTGCAGAATTGACATATATTCAAAATTTAAACTTGGCGGATAGTAAATTTCATATTCCCGGACCCTAATACCTTTAATTTTGAAATCAGGTCGTATATTTAGAAATCCTGATCAACCTGTCACAGAAACTGTTTTTGGTTATATTCTTCAAGGACGAACAAACTGCTCCTATTCCTCAAACAATTATTCTTTAAGTTGCCATGCATCTTTGGATATAAATCTTGATATACAATTGCAAAGGTTTTGGGAGGTTGAACAGGTTGTCAAAGCTACTTTCCCAGCATCCCCAGAAGATAAGAAATGCGAAGAAATAAGACTTCCACTTTTCGAGAAGCTTCTGGACGACTTTCGGTACCTCTGCCATTTCGTCAATCTTTCCCCAATTTTATTGATACTTATACACAAGCTCATCGGAGTTTTTCAATGCTAGAAAATAGATTTTTAAAATCGTCTGAATTACACATCAAATACTGTGAGTTCATGCAAGCTTATCTTAACAGTGGACATATGATTCCGGTCCCACTGAATGCTTATAAATCTTCATATGCTTATTACATACCCCATCACGCCGTCTTTAAAGAACAACTTTCAGGTTCTCAAATAATTTCCAAAATTCGAGTTGTGTTCGATGCGAGTTTGCGTGATGTACAGGGTGTCTCACTTAACGACACTTTTTTAGTTGCCCCAAAACTTCAACGTGATATTTCTACAATACTTTAAATATTTCGATTTTTCTCCCATGTTTTTGTCTGCGATATAAAGCAAATGTACAGACAAATTAACGTACAATCTCAGTTCTGGAATTATCAAAGAATTATTTGGCGCTTTAAGCCCACTGAGCCTCTTCAGGATTTTTTTTGCTAATCGTGGTCTATGGAATTTCGAGTTCTCCGTTTTTAGCTCTACGAACTTTGAAAGAATTGGCCACATAAGAGCAATCTTCTTTTCCTCGAGCATCTAAAATGATTCATCATCAATTCTACATAGATGATGGCTTGCTTGGAAGCAATGATCTAAGTTCAGCCATTTCACTTCAATCTGAATTAATTCAGCTCATGCAACGAGGTTGTTTTCAATTGAGCAAGTAATCATCCTGCTCATTTAGCTCAAGTAAGTCATACTGATCGCCAAGAATCGTGCAACTTTGATAAAGATGAACCATCCTTTATTAAAGTGTTAGGGCTCAAATGGGATCCTAATATACTGTTTCTCTTATACCTATATTCCATTTGAACGGCCTTGTACAAAAAAACATCCCGTCTGAAATAAGTCGAGTTTTTGACCCACTTGGATTCATTTCCCCATGCAAAACGTCTTTTACAACAATTGTGGGAATCCAAGGCTTCCTGGGATGATCCTCCTTCAAAGGATATCTTGGATGTCTGGTAAAGGTTTAATATAGAAATGCCGAATTTAGCTAATATTAAAATTCCGCGCCATGTAGGTTCCAGTTCTACTTCCCAGATTGAGCTACATGGGTTTTGTGACGCCTCACAAGTGGGCTATGCTAGTGTTGTCTATTTCCGAATTCTCGAATCTTCTGGACTTGTGAGAACGTTCTTAATTTGTGCGAAATGTCGAGTATCCCTATTAAAAACACAATCTATAGCAAGACTTGAACTTATGGGTTCCGTTTTATTGGCCGATCTAATGCACTTTGTTAAAGAAAGCTATAATGACCTAGTCGTTTTTGATGCTATTTATGCTTGGACAGATTCTATGGTAACTCTTGCTTGGTTATCTTCATCTCCACATAGATGGAAAACATTTGTAGCTAATAGAGTCAGTCATGTTCAAGATCTCATTCCTCCCTCTCTTTGGTATTATGTTCCCTCTTTCCAGAATCCAACTGACTGTGCTAGTCAAGGTCGAACCCCAGCACAGCTTTTAGAAACTCCTATTTGGTGGTCAGGTCCTGAATTTTTAGCTCAGTCTAGTAATACATGGCATACGCAAACTAATAACAAGTTAAATTTATCTGAAATATCTCAGGAAGAACAAAGGGTTATACCATCTGCCTGCACTTCCTCTGACAATTTCATCTTTACCCTTTTAAATAAATTTTCCTCTTTAACCAAGATTAAGCGAACTGTAGCGTATTCTCTCTTTTTTATTCATTGCTTAAGGTTACAATATCAGTCTCAAATAAAATTGGAAGTAGATAATGCCTTTAAAATTATTATAAAATGTGTACAGAGACATACATTTTCTGACATTTTTCTTAAAATTGAACATAATCAACTATTACCTAAGCCTTTTAGAAATCTCGCCCCTTTCATTGACTCCTTTGGTTTGCTTAGAGTTGGTGGTCGAATAAGAAATTCGGAGTTTTCGTTTGATGTTAAACATCCTATTTTGTTACTCAAATCACACTGACTAACCCACTTTCATCCAGGTTTAAAAACATTACACTATTTATTATTACAACAATTTTGGATTTTATCTCCACATAGTGCAATTTATAAATGTCTTTCAAGTTGCATTCGTTGCAAACCAAGATCTTACAACCCATATATGGCTGATTTGCCCTCTATAAGAGTTTCTCAAGTCAAGGCTTTTTCATCAGTTTGTATTGATTTTGCTGGTCCATTTTCACTTTCGATGAGTAAACATAGAGGTGCAAGAACCTACAAAGGTTATGTTTGTGTTTGCACATCCACAAAGGCTATTCATTTGGAAGCTACTTCAGATTTCAGTTCCGAAACTTTCTTAGCCGCCTTTAGACGCTTTATCGCCCGGCGTGGAAAATGTCTCACCATTACCAGCGATCAAGGCACAAATTTTAAGGGTGCTAATAATGAACTGCTTGACATGGCTACACCTATCGCGCAGAAATTGTCCATTTCTTGTAATTTAAACCTCCCAGGTAGTCCACATTTTAATGGCCTCGCCGAGGCGGGAGTAAAATCATTTAAAACTCATATATAGAGTCTTAGGTACTCAGATACTATCCTTTGAAGAATTCTACACCCCGTTGTCTCAGATCGAAGCACTTTTGAATTCACGCCCGTTGTGCGAGATTAGTAGCGATCCAAATGATTTACAACCTCTTACGGCGGGGCACTTTCTAATCCTTGAACCCCTCACTAGTCCTATTCCCGAGGTACATCTAACGCATTTATCTTTAAATAGATTGAATCGATGGCAATTGCTGCAACGTGTGTGGGGTGACTTTTGGAAGCGTTGGTCGTAAAAATATATTCATTCTCTCCAAGAGAGATATAAACGGACCCAACCTTCACCTCCTATTGTTAAAGCTGGTTTAGTTTTAATTAAAGATGAACTAACGCCTCCAATGAATTGGGAACTTGCCAGAGTTATCAATGTGCACCCTGGTCGGGACAATGTGGTTCGTGTGGTTACATTGAAAACCAACCATGGCGTTATGCAACGCTCTGTAGTCAAAATTTGCCCCTTGACGGTTAATTCATTTTTTATTACTTTAATTAGCAATAGTATTTAAGTAGTTTTGTAGATTTAAGCGCGGGAATATTCTATTTATTTATTTTTCTCACATTAAATTTTTTTATCTTTGTATTCCATTTGGTTAAAAAACATTCGTTTTGGTGGGGTGAATGTTAAGGAATCCCTTGTATTCAAATTTTGCCGCTAAACGCATGGTTGATAAAACGTCGACATGCCCAGACAGTAGTACCTCGTAAACCTTCGCACGGTAAACATTAATTTTCGATACAAACCGATAAAATTGTTCGGACGAAATTCTATCAAAAGGTGTACCAAAAAACATATCTTCAACCTTCCCAGGAACCTGGATACGGACGGCAAGACAGCTTCACCAGGTAGGAGCCTTATAAATTCTTTTTCTTTATATGCGTTGATGATGTACTATATTTTGTTCAACTACTAGAAATACAGTCCAATAGTAATTTTTTAAACTCCCACTATAAACTATTTTGTAATTTATTTAAATAAACCTAAATTATTATACACAATAGTTGTAATTTTCATAGTTTGCTGTTACAATATCAACTTTTCTATATTCAACTAAAACGTTTAGGTAATAACTCAAGAATTGTTTAAGCCACATATGGCAAATTTTTCAAATCAAGGAAAAGAGTCCATTCTGAAAAATTAATGATAGAGTAACCCATTTAAATAAATAAATGTAAAATTATTTTATTATTAATTTTAGGAAAAAAGTTCTAAGAAACGTCCAATTTGTTAATCTTATAAGAGTTTCATCAAAAAATATAAATTTTAATCAATAGAAAAGTACCTTCATTTGAAATTGTTATGAAGGAAAGTTGATCACAATCGAAAGGTACATTTATTCACGATCTTACATTCACTTAGCTAAATAAATCGGGAGAGATTGAAGAAGCTCTGCATATTTTTTTCAATGAAGCAACATATTCTTCTAATAGAACTGATCCGTCTCAAAATTGTCACTGGTGGTCGGACACTAATCCAAGCTTTGTAATAAAAAGATGTATCCAATATTATTTTAAAACAAACATGTGGTATAGTAAATATTAACAAAAATACATAAACTGAATTACTTTTTTTCAACAATCAATGAACACTACTCCGATATATTACAAATATTACAAGAACATCTACAAATTTGGTTTCAACAAGGTGGTACTGCACAACACAGTACATTAGCGAACATTTTGAGCATATTTTTCATGAGTTTAATAGCTGGTTCATTCAATAGTTGGTGATCACTTGGAAATATTTATTTCTGAAGAATGTCAGAATATAATTCCAGATAAGATGAGGAATGTATTACGGGAGTTTGGCAACACAGAGGTTGTGTGTGTGTGTGTGATCGAAATGGATGACTGCGGGAAACTTAAGCTTACCCATTCGCCAAACAACGTATGTTTTAGAGATATTTCATTATTATTGGAATTTTTCATTTAAGGGAACATTATGTTTACATCATTTGAAATTTACGTATATTTACAAAATTTTTGTTTGAAATTATAATGTCTAAAACTAATGTACCTTTTTTTTCTTTTCTCTATTTTTTTCCATTTTTTATTATTTTTTTCTCTTCTTTATTTTTTTTTCTTTTCTTTTTTTCTCTTTTCCTTTTTTTCTTTTAGGAATAACACAGGCTTACGGATCGATATAAGCGATTTCAGACAAACAAGAGGATCGCGGTCAAAGTAGGTCAACACTTGGATAGACATGAAGGAAATTACTAAATATTAACTTAATTAATAATTATTACAACTATAATTTGAGATCTATATTACGAATGTGATGAAATAGATTTAGATAAATATGTAAATCACGCGTTTGTAATAATTGTGATAGATTATATGGCTTTATTAATTTATTTATTTGGTAAAGATATGCATTAAATATTAAAACCTTATCATGTATTCTGTGACAATTTAAAATCATGTTCTCGGCCGTACCCAATTCACCACATTCACAATAAGGACTGTCTTTAAGTTTTAATTTAAATAAATATCGTGGGATTAACACATGATTAAATCTAAGCCTACATATTGCCGAAATAACATTTTTCGAAACCGCTAAACCAGGGTTTGAGTGGAATAATTGGCTGTATGTTTTTGTATGCAACACCTTTTGTGGAATCATTATATTCCTGAACCCAAGCTCTTTTAATGAATATTTTCGAAAAGGTGCTAATATCTTCTGTTGTACCTTTATATTCAGTTACGTTGCCGTCCACTACGCCTACCTTTGCAATTTGATCTACAATTTCATTGTTAATTAGACCACAGTGAGCTTTAATCCATCCAAAGATAATTTTAATATCAAGGATTTGAAATTCTTTTATATGCTTCAAAATGTTGGCCATAATATAATTTATATTTTTTTTAGGAGTTGTATGTTTTATGGTTTCTGCAGCACTCTTAGAATCTGAAAGTATAATCCACGAATTTTTCATTTCCGTGTTTTTAATATATTTCAAAGCTTCAAGTATTGCTATTAACTCTGCATTATAAATACTGATTTTTTCATTTATCTTAAAAGATTTCGAAACTTCAAAGTTTGGAATCCAAAAGGCTGAACATACCCCACTATTTGATTTTGATGCATCTGTATAAATATGTATATGATTCGGGAAAAGTATATTAACATCATAATTAAACATAGGATTTCTCATCGATAGTGGAAACTCCTGGTAATTTTTAAAAAAATTCACTTTAATGTGTTCGATACTATTGATATCTACAGAAAAATTCGGAATTTTTTCAGACGAATAGCAATCTGGAAGCATATCTTTTATGATACTGTAGGAAGACACGATCGGAGGAGATTTTGTCTTTCGCCAATATGTTGAAGTCAGATCTAGTATATGTAGTGTATGAATTTTATTCATCAATAAACTTTTTGACCACATTTTGATTATAAATTTGTTTGTTAAATATTGTCTTCTGATATGTAGTGGCATCTCGTTTGATTCTACATACACATTAGAATTTGGTGTGGATTTTAGAGCACCTAAGCAAAGTTTTAAACATTTATTTGCTACCACATCTAATTTCTGAAGATGACATTTCGCTGCTTGAGAGTAAAAAATACAGATGTAATCCAATATAGCTCTCGTGTATGATCTGTAAAGTAGAAGAGAAATTTCTGCATCTGCCCCCCATGTCGTATGTGTTACTGCCCTTAGAACATTCAGGCTTTTTTCAGCTTTAGAAATTATATAATTGATGTGATATGACCATAGTAATTTACGATCAATTATAATTCCCAAGTACTTTACAGATTCCACAACATTAAAATTGGTGGACTGGAGTGATATTTTATTTGGCACTTTATGTTTTCTTGAGAAGATGCAAACGTGGCTCTTTTTTTCGGAAATCTCTATGCCTTTATTGAAGCACCATGTTTGTAAATCACCATAGAAGCTACCAATTCTATTTTTTTCTACTTGAAAATTACAATCATCAAATATAATAAAGGAGACAAAATTCCACCCTGTGCTAGACCTTTATTGGTGACTTGTGGACCGATTAGTTTTCCATTTACTCTTAGATATATAGTTTGAATATAAGTTTATGATTCTTTGAGTAAATTCATTTGGTAGTCCAATGTTAGTCATTTGTGATGCTAAGACCGAGAGGTCAACATTATCATATGCACTCTCAATATCAACAAATAATGCTACTACGTCCTGATGATTTGTAAAAGACAGATTAATATCATTAATTAAATATGATATGTTCTCAATAGTAGAGTGATGTCTTCTGAACCCAAATTGATTATAAGCAATTTTATTATTAACTTCAAGCCACATTTCTAGCCGATATTTTAATATCCTCTCAAATGTTTTTAATACACAAGAAGCTTATGATATGCCTCTATATGATTCTGGTAATGTTGGATTTCGATTTGGTTTAAGAAATGGCACAACTATGTATTCTTTCCAATCATTGGGGAAAACTCCGTTTTCACAAATGAAATTAAAAATGTTAAGTAATTTATTTTTACTGTAATATGAGAAATTTGATAACATGCTATACTGAATCCCATCAAGTCCTGGAGCGGTATTTTTAGTACATTTAATACAGTTTAGAAGCTCGGTCATATTGATTGGTCTTAATAAGGGATGATCTGATTTATTGAGTTTCTGAATTTCACCAGGATTCAAATGGACAAAAGGAGGAGCCAATTTATTCAGATATAAATCCATCCAATGACCTTCATGAACTTTATATTTTGGAACGTTATACGATCTTTTTAATTTTTTCACTTCTTCCCAAACAGTTTTAATAGATGAGGCCCTATTTAAATTTTCGCAGAATTTTTTCCATGATATCTTTTTATTTTTCAAAATTACCCTTTTGGTTTTTGCTACAGCTCTATTAAATTTGATGTAGTTCTCCAAATTTGAATTATTTTTGTAGGCTTGCCACATTTGTTTTTGTTGGTTAATAGCATCTTTACATTCGTCATTCCACCATGATTTATTAAATTTCTGATTGACAGCTCTTCTTGTACTTGGAATTGAAATATTACTAACTTCTTTCAAATAATTTATAAATACTTCATATGACGTATCTTCTGATTCTGTTAACTTACGATCCATCAAAGTGGAGAAAAGTTGCCAATCAGCTTTATTTATATCCCACTTACAACAATTATTTATTAAACTGGCATATTGTTCCCTTAAATTTATTTTAATGTATATTGGAAAGTGATTTGATCCCAAGCTAAAATTTTCCGTTTTCCAGTCACTAATTAATGAAACATCCCCAGAACAAATAGTTAAATCTATAGCCGATTTATTTTTTGAAATTGGGCTCTGAATTAAGGTCTCAGATCCATCATTAAGAAAATTTATATTGCATTGTTCAATCGCTTCCAACAAATTTTTTCCCGCAGTATCCATCAAATCACAACCCCATTCTGTATGATTAGAGTTAAAATCTCCTCCTACCAAGAAAGGTTTTTCCAAACTTTGAATAAAATTTGTCCATTCTCTATTAGAAATTTTTAATTTAGGCTTAACGTATACTGAGTATATATTTAAAAATGCTTTATTGGTAATTTTTATTTTCCTAGCTACACACATAACATCTGTTATACTAATAAAATGAGTCGTATTCTGTGTTTCAAATTTGTTTTTGACTAAAATGGCCACACCACCATAGCCGTCATCTCTATCTAGGCGAAATATATTATACCCTGAAAAAATTACATTATTTTGCTTTTTCAACCACGTTTCACACAGTAAGGCGACATCTACTTTGTTATCAAAAAGGTATTTTTCCAATGCCCCCTTATTGGATAAAATCGATCGTGAATTCCACTGTAATATAGTGAATTTAAATTTTATTTAAAATATCTGCTATATTATTTTTTAAAGATGCTAACACATTTATATCCTCAGTACTAAACTGAGTTTTAATAATATTCATAATTGATTCGCAAATAGTTTTATTATTAAGATAATTTTGTGATGAAGAAGTAGATGGAACGTTTATTTGAGCGTTTTGGAGCGAATGATAGTGGGGAGTATTAGTATATGAAAGGTACACGGGTTGAGTTGAACTTTTTGGTATTGAAATAATTTCCCTATGTTTTTCTGATATTTCATTATTATCATCTACAGGTTCGTAGGACCGTCTACGTTTAACTGGCACTGAATACCTGTTAGTTTGTGTATTAGTTTCAACGATATTTGTAAAACTATTTTTACATTTAGTTTTAGCTTCTAAATAAGATATATTTTCCATAGACATCAAGTATTTGACAGATTTCTGCTCATCATAAATAGGACACTTACCTTTATCTGTAGCGTTATGGTTTCCCTTACATAAGACACAAACTGGACTATCTTTTTTATCGCAGGTAACTCCGTCATGTTCCCCTCCACAAAAACTACATCTTATTTGACCTCTACACTGAGCCTTAATGTGTCCATATCTCAAGCATTTTAAGCATTGAATGACCCTTGGTATATAATCTTCTACATCATAAATAATACGCTCAATGATTATTTTTTCCGGACGAATTTGACCCTTAAAAGTTACAATGATCGTTCCTGTGGGAATTAATTTATCATTTTCTCTCCTGTACATCCTTTTTACATTCACCACTTTACCCTTTTGCCCACTCCTATTTTCTATAATATTTGTTAATTCTTCCTCCGATAAATCTTTATCGACTTGTTTTACTACACCTTTTTTATGAACCAAAAAATTTGGAATGTAAACATCGTAATTTTTATTTACCAAATTAGTTGAATTAATGAACTTATTCGCACTTTCGTATGAATTAAATTCTACTCTTACCCTATTACGTCCTATTAGATATATTTACAATATTATTTCTGGTAACAGATACTGAATTTAATATTAACCTTGCTGTACCAATGCGATGTAATTTTCCTAATAAATATGGGCCAGAGTCCAAATAACTGTAATAATTTTTAGGTCTAATAATTGAATCCTGACTTACTTTATTTCCGGTTTCATTGGTTTTTTAAAATTTTATTTGCTCTTGAGTGGTTTTTGTTACCTTATCTGTGTTTTTATTATCATGATTGTTTTCAATTTCAATGTCGGCTTCTATATCATCCATAACAATAGTTTGATATCATATATTTTTTCCTCTATCAGGTGGATCACCATCCATATTATTGCTCATTTTAGCTTACAATTTCACTATTCGAAAACACAATCTATACGCGCAGAACTGGTTTAAGTAGATCTACACTGTAAGACCAACACAGAGGTTAAATGTTTAAAAATAGGGTGTAGATATGTAAAGTAGATAACTTTATTCATTTATTATGTCAGCAAATTTTGTATCAGACCAGAGATGTACAGGGTGTCCCAAATTGGTGTGTTTTGCAGGGTATCTCGTAAACTAGGAAAGCAGTTAAGATGTTATGGCTTCCTTTTTTGTTAAAGTAACGATAGCCTAATTAAATCTTTAGTAACTCCCTGGAGTTGGAAGATACAGGGCGATTATTGAAAACTGTCGAAAACTACATGGTACTATAACTTCTTAATTAAGAAAAATATGAAAAAACGTTATAAAAACTTTTGATAGATATAATATTAAAGAGTTCAGTGGCGCACAGATTTTTTTGTTACGGGGCTCACTAAAGAAATATAATGCAAACTTATGTTGTTTTAAATGGGACAACCTGTATATTTTGACGTTTTTCGTTTCCTTTGTTAATTCTAATTCACCTGATATGACATATTATATATCCATTTTCAATGGTTGGAGCTACAGTGCAAATAAACCATTTATGGATGTTCAAGTGAAACACCCTAAACACTCAGTAACGAAATTTAACAATTTATTATAAGGATACTGATGGGTGACAATTTTATTTATCAAAATTATAATTAATAAAAAATAAAACCAGATTAAAAAAATAAAAACAATAAACTTATGAAACAACAAGAAATATTGTAACAACTAATCTACCTATAACTAATTTTATTAGAATGTAAAAATTACAGTAAATGTTGAAAATTTCCTCCGTTTTCAGCGATTAAAAAGTTTTTCGTTTAAATAATCTTCAACCAATTCAGCATTACCAAAAATAAAATCAGTGAACTAAAAAAAAGTAGGTAAATATAGCTGATTATTGATTTTAAGTACCTATATTATTATTTTGGAATTATTGAATCCGTTTTTTGGTACATAACATCACGAAATAAGACGTCTGTATTTTCTTACCGATTTCGCTTTTATTTCTAACTATGTTTAACCCGATATGTTGTTCTATTTTAGTTTGTTTACCTCAATTGACATGATTGTTATATCTTATAAGAAAATCATTTCATCAAGTAGGCTTTGGTCCTCTTACCATGGAAAATAAAACAAAACCTGTGTTACCTGTCAGAATCAATTTTACGACGTGTAGTCTTGTCAACAACATAAATTTTGAAAATTATGATATGCATGTGGCATATATTGAATGTTAAAAGAATGTTAGTGATGTGTCTGAATAATATTTTCAACGATATCCAGAAAGAGGCAACCGGACAAGGGAATTTTTAAGAAACTTGATACAAATTTAATAGAGTATGGATGTTTTGTGAAACTACGGCGTAAGTACGAAAAGAATCATGAAGAGAGGTAAATACGTTGGGATATATCCAAGCACATCATAAATCTTCTCTGCGTCAAATTGAAAATGAAATAGGTGTTCCAAAAACTACTGCAGGAAGGATTTTAAATAAATATAAATTTAGGCCTTATCGGACATCCGTCCGTCAAAAATTATACGCAAACGATTTTTTGAGAAGAACACAATTTGCACAGTGGTATATAGGAAAATGTAATGAACAGCCAAATTTTTATTCAAAGGTAATATTTAGCGATGAAGCTCGCATAAACAGTGCAGGAATATTTAACAGACATAATGAACTATATTGCAATGACTCAAATCCACACTTAGTTCAGGGGATCAGGAGACAAGGCAGATTTGGCTTTAACGTTAGTTGTTTTGTCAAACATAATAAATTCGTTTATCGTATATTTGATGATAAACTAACTGCTGCTGGATATATAGATATCTTGGAAATAAACTTACACCAACTTTTGGAGGAAGAAGCATTCGCTGATAGGGACACATTTTGGTTCCAACAAGATGGAGCACCTGCCCATAATGCTCTATTCATTGGAGATTATTTAAATGAAGAATTTCCTAATCGGCGGATTGGTACTTATGGACCGGTTAGGTGGCCCCCTCGTTCTCCGGAAGTAAATCCTCCAGATTTTTTTATTTGGGGATTTTTGAAAAATAATATTTACAAGACTAACTTCGAGTGTGAGTGCGATTTTAACAGTCAATTAGTATAGACGTGTTTAAAACAGCTCTCTTATCAACAAATCGTTTTTGTTAAGAATTCCAATTCTATTGAACCGGTCAATCCACCTAGTAAATCAGTTAATCAAATTTATAGTTCAGTGAAAAATGTCTAGTGCAGATCCCCCTGACAAAGGGGGAACTTCAGATTTGTGCAATAATAATGATAATGCAAGGAATGTGCGTTACAATTCAACATACCAAACAGCATTTCAGGAAAGCAAAAACTTAGGAAAGGATTAAGAAACACGCTTGTCTGGTCAGACAGCGACAGGTATTTCAGTACAAGTAGCAAAAAAGTTCAAACTTGATAAACCTAATTTATATTCAATTGATAAAATTTATGTATTTATCGAAAAAATTAATAATGAAAATTTAGGAAATTTACATCCCATGTCAGTTGGACACTTATTACATAAAAAACTAAAAGTTCGAAACATTACCAAAATACAAAAGGTAGGTAGAAATAGAGTAAGAGTAGAGGTTAAAACTACTAAAGACGCTAATATGTTAATAGAAAACGAAAACTTGAAAGAGGAACAATTAAAAGCATTCATACCCAATAATTTAATAGAACGGAAAGGGGTAATCAAAGAAGTAGATACCACATTCAGTGACGAGTATTTGTTGGAAAATATTGAGTCTCCAAACGCAGTCACCAGTATTCGTAGATTTAAACGAAAAATTGATATTGATGGGGAAGCAGTATATATACCAAGGCAAACAGTTTTAGTGTCATTCGAGGGTAACGTGTTACCCCCATTTGTTATAATTAATAGCGTTGTATGTCCTGTAGAAAAATACATTCAAAAGGTAGTACAGTGTTACAACTGCTTGAGGTATGGCCATGTGGCCAAGCAGTGTAAAAGCACTAACACACTATGCATAAATTGTAGCAAAAAAAAGGAAGAAAATCATTCATGCAAAGATCCTGAAGACACATTTTGTTTTTATTGTAAATCAAACGATCATAAAACGATACATTAAAAATGCCCCGTATTTGAAAAACAGAAGCAAATAAAACAATTCATGTCAGATAATAATGTAACCTATATAGAAGCAAAAAACTGGTCTGATAATTCATATATTAGTAAAATTAGCAATAATAGGTTCAATGTACTTGATAATATGTCGGAAAGCTTTCCATTACTTCCTAAGACAACAACCCACCAATACAAAACAAATAGGGAAAGTAATACATTTAAAAAAAGTACACCATCAGAACCCTCAACATCACACAGTAAACACACAATCACACAAACCAAAAAACGTAGGATACAATCACCCAACAATGAAATCACACAAGCACCCATGTTTCCCAGATCCTTTGGTCCTAGTAAACCAGTATTTCAATTTAAAAATAATAGTACGAATGAAAATATGGAGATAGAATCCATGCAGTCAAATGAAGAAAATGATACAACATTTATTCAAACGTTCTTCCAAGTTTTCAAAAACATCTTGGAAGACATTAGCTCATTTGAAGAATTACAAAAAGTTGACATTCAATTTGTAACAGATAGGTTATATAAAATGAATCATAATCTGCCAAAAAATAACAATGCTTAATAAAATTAAAATATTACAATGGAACGCGCGCTCGGCGATTGCAAATAAATATAGTTTGATGAAGTGTCTGTCAGAACACGATATTGATATTTGCGTTATATCTGAAACGTGGTTTAAAAAAAACAACATCATCAATTTTCCAGGTTATAATCTAATTAGAACTGATAGGGATGACGGATATGGATGTACAGCAATACTAATAAAGGTAAAAATAAATTTTAAAAAAGTAGATATTAACATTAAAGTAAATACTGACATCAACATATGTGCTGCCGAAATTAATTTTAATAAATATTTACAGTTTAAAATATTATCTGTGTATTGCCCCCCAAAAATTAGCATCAATAACAGCGACTGGAAAAGCATATTTAATATCATATCTAAAGAGAACGGCATAATATGTGGAGATTTTAACGCACACAACAGAACATGGGGTTCGTACAAAAATGATCAGAGGGGTATACAACTTCTAGACGTCTTAGAAAATCATGACTTAATATTGGCAAACGATGGAACACCTACTAGATTAAACCGCAACGGGGAAAATTCCGCAGTGGACCTGACACTTAGTACACCCTATCTCATAAACAACATAGATTGGAACGTAATAAAGGACACACTGGGTTCAGATCACTTTCCAATACTTATTAACATCAATGTGCCTAAAAATAAGTGTCTACAAACAAAGGAATTAATATGTCCTTCCAATAAATGGAATATAAATAGAGCAGACTGGTCAATATTCAAAAACGAAGAAGAACTTTATTTCTCACAAACACCACCTATTTTTAATGATATTAATGCAAAATATGAATATCTAATACAAGGAATAAACACAGCTGCCCAAGTATCCATACCAACAAACAAACCACTCAAGATAAAGTCAAGAACACTACCACCTTGGTGGGACAGAGAATGTGACATAGCTGTAACAGATAGAAAAAATGCGGTAATTGCCTACAAAATTAACAGCACGTTGGAAAACTTCATTACAGTGCAAAAAATAGCAGCAAGCACAAAAAAATTTTTGAAAGAAAAGGCAAGATCCTCATGGAGAGCATACTGCACCAATTTGAATAAAAACACATCAATGTCAGACATTTGGAAACAGGCCAAGAAAATGAAAAGAACTTTCATACAGAAAGAGAACATTCATTTCTCCAGTGAGGATTGGAAAGAAAAGCTACTAGAGAGAATAGCACCGCCATCTACCTTCTACCAAAATAATTTAGAAAATGAGCAGGAACATGAGGAAACAATACCACAAATATTCGAAAATCTGATAAATATCCAAGAACTAGAAAACACAATAAAACAAAGAAAAAACACCGCACCTGGCTTAGACAATATCAGATATCCGATGTTATGCAACCTACCAAATAATGCCAAATCTTTTTTATTGGAAATATATAACAACATACTAAAAATGGGCAAATGCACAATACAAGATTGGAAAAACCTAATTGCAGTTCCAATATTAAAACATCAAAAAGATCCAAATGACCCTGACTCCTACAGAGTCATCATTATTAGCATGCCTATTGAAAACATTCGAAAGGATATTAAAAAACAGAATAGAATGGTGGTTAGAAGAACACAAAATATTACCAATTCATCAGTACGGATTCAGGAAAGGATATGGCACAATGGATGCGGTGAGCCAACTTGTCACTGATATACAAATTAATTTTGGAGAAAATGGGTATACTGCAGCTACATTCCTGGATGTAAAAGGCGCATACGACTCTGTAGAAATTCCAATACTGAACGGAATGCTGAAACAAATCGGTATGCCTACCAAAATACGAAATATCTTGTGCGATATTATGACAGACAGAAAAATATTTATAAGACAAAAAGACACATTATTAGGACCAAGACATACATCTAGAGGTTTACCACAGGGCTCCGTTTTAGCACCACTGTTATTCAACATATATACCATCAAAATGCATCAAGCATGCAGGAATTACACACTTATACAATATGCTGATGACTTTGTAATATATGTCAAGGACAAAAAATATGAAAATTGTATAAATACTCTAAACAAGGCCACCTCAAACATCATAAAAGCTATTGAATATGTAGGGTTCGATCTATCAACGTCTAAATCAAATGTCACCATATTTTCAAGGCACCGTATCCCAGAAACTCAGAACATCCAGTTGGGGGACCACATGATACCATATAAAAAAGAAATTAAGTACTTAGGAGTAACATTAGATAATAAATTAAATTGGAAACCATATATCGAGGCAATCAAAATAAAATGTAATAAAGCCATTAATTTCCTCAAAATGATCACCAAAACATGGTGGGGCGCAAGTACTGAAATATGCCTGTTATTCTATAAAGCATATATAAGGTCCATTTTAGACTATGGTTCCGTCCTATACGGATCTGCATCAAAACAATCACTGAAACAGCTAGAAGTAATACAGAATAAAGCGTTAAGAATATGCTTAGGAGCGATGTCAACAACACCTGTGGAACCACTAAGGGTGGAAGCACTCGAACCACCATTGGAATTGAGAAGAACATTTCTCGCTGAAAAAATGGTACTTAAGAATAAAGCAAAAAATTCTACACTGATGGCCAAACTATGTGAGTTAAATACATTGGACCTGACGAATAAATATTGGGAAACAAAGAACTCGCCACCGATATGCACCGCATTTCGTAACACCAATAAAGAAGAAATTTTAACGTATGAAAGTTGCAATTACTTTGAGAACATAGAACACTCTGCAAAAATAATAATTCCTGCGTACTCAGAAATACCAGAATTAAACAAAGAAACAATTATCAGACTTACAAAAAAAGACATCAACAGTACAATAACTATATATACAGATGCATCAAAGACAACAAAAGGTACAGGCACAGCGTTCTATGTGCAAGAAACGAAAGAAGGAAAAACCTTTAAGCTAAGCAACGATTATTCTATATTTTCAGCAGAAGCTGCAGGCATAATGAAGGCGCTAGAACACACAATCCACCAAAAAAAGAAAAATGTATCTATTCTAACGGATTCGCTGTCTGTTATCCAATGTTTGAATAATAATGCAGTAGATACCATCACTCACCCACACATTAAGAAAATTCAATCCCTACTACACCAACTTACTAAAGACAGTGACGTTCAAATAATATGGGTAAAAGCACATTATGAAATTTACAGCAACGAAAAAGCTGATCAGTTAGCCAAAACAAGTGCTGAAAAAGATGAATGTCAACCGAACGAAGTGGCACTACAAGATTGCTTAAATAAATACAAAAGAAAATTTCAAGCAGCATGGAAAGAGAAATGGGACCACTATGTAAAAACAAAGCCTACTAGATACACACTACTGCATAGGGAAATACCAAAACAACAGTGGTATAAAGGAATCAATTATTCACGTAGGGAAATTAGCAGTATAATTCGAATGAAATTTGGACACGCGTCTTACCCAGAGCACTTGAGCAAAATAGGCGTAATCGAATCAAACTTATGCACAGCCTGCAATGTCATAGGAGACCTGGATCATATATTTTTTGAATGCTCGGAATATCGTAATACCACGAAAGAACTGTATAATAACATAATACATGAAAAAATATTCCCTCCCATCAACATGTTACACTTACTGGCGCTGAATAACATCAAAATATTAGACTATCTAGTAAAATTTCTAAGGATGACTAACATATCGATATAGTTAAGTTATATAGAGCTTGTGACCTTTGTTACCCTAACCCAAATGTTTATACCTTCCATCCGTGGTCTACCTTTGTATGTGTTCAAATAAAGCCCTGAACGACCCCTGGGCGAGAAAACTTGTAACCCTGTGTCAATCCCTTGATCGAAAAGCGGTATTAACTTGAATTGCAGACGACGATAGTTTGATAGGTTGAATTAGGGCTCGCTTAAGTAATAAGATACATATCCACAACACGAAAATCAATAACAAATTCAGTATCGATTCTGATTGGCACTTAATTGAAATTGGATTCAAATATAAACTTCAAATACATCACCATATATACTGTATACATAACCTAACACAAAGTATTTGGCTGCATGGATACCTCCAAACGCCATGAAACAAAAAAAAAAACTTCGAGTGTAGGGAAGATTTATTACAAAATATTCATTCCGCATTTTGAAAAATAAAGCCAGTGCACATTCTCAATTGTGTAAGATCAGTAAGAAAAAGGTGTCAATTATTATTACAACAAAACGGAGGACATTTTGAACATTCAATGTAATTTTTACATTCTAATAAAATTAGTTATAGGTAGATTAGTTGTTATAATATTTCTTGTTGTTTCATAAGTTAATTGTTTTTATTTTTTTAATCTGGTTTTTTATTAATTATAATTTTGATAAATAAAATTGTCACCCATCAGTATCCTTATAATAAAATGTTAAATTTCGTTACTGAATGTTCAATTTTTTAAGGGTGTTTCACCTGATAACATCCATAAATGGTTTATTTGCACTGTAGCTCCAACCATTGAAAATGGATATATAATATGTCATATCAGGTGAATTAGAATTAAAAAAGGAAACGAAAAACGTCAAAATATACAGGTTATCCCATTTAAAACAACATAAGTTTGCATTATATTTCTTTAGTGAGCCCAGTAACAAAAAAATCTGTGCGCCACTGAACTCTTTAATATTATATCTATCAAAAGTTTTTATAATGTTTTTTTATAATCTTCTTAATTAAGAAGTTATAGTACCTTGTAGTTTTCAACAGTTTTCCATAATCGCCCTGTATCTTCCAACTGCAGGGAGTTACTAAAGATTTAATCATGCTATTGTTACTTTAACAAAAAAAGAAGTCATAACATGTTAACTGCTTTTCTTCTATCTCTTCTAGTTTCCGAGATACTCTGCAAAACACACCAATTTGGGACACCCTGTACAAATATTCCTATATCATTTTACTATGTATTATCCTTTAAAATTACGAATTTTCAATGGAATTTTGTTTTTTGGTTTATTTTATTGATAATTTGGTTAATTTATAATTATCCTTACATTTTTTATAATAAAAAAAATAAACACAAAAGTCATACAGTAGGTTATAAATTTGTGATAATATTAACGTGTGTGTGCACTTTTCGCTATCTGTTCTTTTAAAACCAAAATACTGTTTCTCTGTTCAGGTGGCAGCATTGCTATTTGTTCGTCAGATAATTGTAACACTTGCATAATAAGAGCGGCCTGAAAAAAAAATGGTATCAATAATTATAATTTTTTCTTGAAATTTCTCAATATTTTAGAATCCCCAAACAATCCTTCCGAATAAAAAATTTTAGAAATAGATTTACCTTTTCTTGGTCCGAAGCTCCAGGATTTTGAATTCCTGGACTGGTATTTGGAACGGGAGTAGGTACAGTTATCGTTGGAACAGGAGCCACGGGTCTTGCAATTGGAACAGGTTGCGGAGGTACCACTGGCCTTGTAATCGGAGCAGAAACTGGAACTTGGTTTGTAGGTGGTACTGAAAATATAGATACAATAATACAAATTGCCACTAAAGTATTTGAGTTCTTCTACAGATATCTGAGGTAACGTATCTTTTAGTTCTAAAACTGAATTATGTAGATTCTACACTGAACACCGGCAGAACCAAAAGAGTTTTGTAATAAATATTTACCAATATTTTTTTGTCGAGGGTCCATCCGTGCTTGTCTTGGATCAACAGGAAAACCAGGTGCAGCCCGGGGATCTCTTACAAAGCTATAAAGTAGAAAAAGTATATTAATAAATACCAGGGTATTCTAAATGTATCACTCTATATGCCTCTCTCATACAATTTCTCAAAATAGAGGAGAAACATATAGAATAAAAGTGTTTATGAAAAAGTAGGATTTTGGATTAAAAATTAACCAGCAGTTAATCTATGTAAATAATATAATTTTATATAACAAATGAAAAAGTGGCAAGTACTGCATGATGGAACTTCTTGTTTTAATATCCCTTCTTTATTTAGAGGCAAAATAAACCTTAAGGTTGTAGTGCAATGTAATCCCATTAAAATCTAATCTTTTCTTTTGGATGTTACAGTAGAGAAGTTGACAGGACAAAATCAATTTTATTTAATAACTGCACACATTTATTAATTTTTGTTTATATACTTCATTTACATATTTAAAATCTAGGACAAGTACTGTTTATTGACAATTCACTGTGGTTTGTCTTACATATTTCAGGTTAGATTATTCAGTCATCTTTCTTGTAATGGAGGGTTGGACAGGTGGTTTCAGATGAATTATACATCTGTTTGAACAGGTTCTTATGTATCATTGATGTAGGGTATTTCATTACATCCTTGTGTATGGTTAAGTCTTGAAATACATCAAGAAGTATTATTGGCAAGGTTTTGGACTAAAGGAACTGACGAATTTTTTTGTTTGAAGGTTTACTACACCTGCATAATTCTATTACATATGTACATACCAAATTTATTATATTTTTATAATTAATATTTTTTTACTAAACTTTTTATTAATTAGACATACATGTTTTCAAATTTTATGCATAATTGTTTTCTTTTGGCTTTGATCTGTGAGTTCCGTGTTTATATTTCATCTAAATGACGACTTACGATATTTGACCTCATTTTTATAAGATAGGATTAATATGATGGAGGCTTTGGAAGAGTTATTTTTCTTTTTGAATATAATTTACCTTGATTTATAGGCATTAACTTCCATTTCAGTACAATTCTACATTTTGTAGTACATAGGCGTGTTTAACGGAGTGCTATAAAAAGTAGTCTTGAAACAATAAATCCAATTTACACTTAAAATAACTAAGTTGAAGTAATTTTAGTTGGTGAATAAAAATAATATGAGTAACCAATCCATCCCCCCGATCCTGGAATTCAAGACGGATTTTTAGGTTTTGGTCAAAATGAACGACAAAATAATTATGCTATGGATATTGATAACTCTTCGAACAGTAATGTAAAAAAAATAACTCAACTTTAAACAAAGTAAATAATGATCAAATTAGTACATTTTTGAAAGTATTACAAAACATCCAAATGATAATGAGAACAAAGTAGACAAAAGCAAAAAACCCAACCATGAAACTAATTCCAACACAATAATTAGTAGGACACAAAAAAGAGAAATATACTTATTTAAATCTACAGACACAGGCCCGTATTCATTATGCATGATGATCTTTGTGGTTCTGATCATTTACCAATTATAATTGACTGCTTCATTAAGCCAAATAGTTTCAGTTTCAACAACAGCAGAAAATGGAAGATATTAATAACAGACTGGAGTAAATATACACAAACCAGTGAAGAAATATTCTCAATCATCAATGAGGAACCAACATATGAAAGCGTAATTAATTCTATCAATAAAATAGCATCAATAATGATACCCCAACAATCAGTCAAAACAATCAAATCAAGAAGAAAGCAGTGGTGGAATGACGAATGTGAAGAAGCAGTCCAGAAAAGAAAACTCGTGTATAACAAATTTAGAGAGAATCCTATGAACAGCAGTACCCCTACTAAAGAAGTCTGGCAGCGAATAAATAGATATAGAGGTAGAAGGCCAGAAAATTATCAAACTATTGACGTAGGTGATGAGTGGGATTCCCAAGTTTCATAGTAAACTGGCTCCAGATTGGGTACCACAAACGGAAGCTGATATGGAATTACCTGAAGCACCAAATGATTTTCTGCATAGAACATTCACGATAAACGAACTACTTATAGCTCTTAAGATTAGTAACAACTCGTCTCCGGGAAAAGACCAAATACACTACCCAATGTTAGCCAATCTGAGCAGAAACTCTCAAGAACAAATCCTCGGGCAGTTTAAAAATATTTGGACCCACCAATCCCCAATACCACAAGACTGGAAAGATTACATAATAATACCAATATTGAAAAAGGACAAACCACCTGATAATTACCAATCATATAGACCCATATCGTTAACATCTTGTGTTTTGAAGACATATGAACGGCTAGTAAAAAATCGCTTAGAATTTTGGTTAGAAAAAATCAATTATTACCTAAATCACAATATGGTTTCAGACGGGAACAATCTACAAAAGAAAGTTTAACCAATTTGGTCACTGATATCCAAATAGCTTTCACTAAAAACAACTCAATTTCTGCTATTTTTCTAGACATAGAAGGAGCATACGACAATATAAACCTAGATAACTTATATACAAAAATGATGGCTCTTGGTATACCAAAGACAATTATAATAAATATATATATATTCAACACATCAGCTATATATCAGAACGGGAAAAGGCCTCACTGACATGCGACAGACGCAGGTAGGTCTACTCCAAGGAAACATCTCAAGCCCACTCCTTTATACAATATACCCTCAGGAATTAGAACATTTATTAACAACAGACACTAAAATATTACAATTAGCTGACGATTTATGTATCTATGCAGAATCAAAACAAATAGACAGCTGTAATAACAACATTTCACAGAATATTGCAATTATTAAAAAATGGACCGAGGAAGTTGGTTTAAAAATATCAGAACAGAAATCCAACGTTTGTACTTTTACAAGAAAAAGGTACAATCCACCACGTTACATTAAACTGTCATCGTTCAATATTAAATATGAAACAAATGTCAAATGCCTGGGTATATATCTTGATATGAAGCTTAACTGGAAAAAACACATTAACTACATCACAACAAGGGCAGCAAATGCAATTAAAATTTTAAAGTCAATATGTGGGCAAAAATGGGGAGCAGACCCTAACATAGCAATTTTACTTTATAGATCATTAATAAGATCAATATTAGACTTTGGTTCATTATTCTATCATAACATCGCCAAAATCCGACTAGAAAAAATTGAAAATAAAAAAATAGAAGTGTTCGCATTTGCGGTGGATATCTGAACAGTACACCAATAAATATACTTGAGGCTGAATTTCGAGAACCACCAATGGAAATAAGAAGGGTTTTACTAGCAGGAAAATTTACATTAAAACTTATAGCTAAAAATAATGGAACATCAGAGAAATTGCAAATTTTATCTCAGTTATGCACTAGTCACAAATACTGGGCTCACAACAAAAAACCATTATTGATAGAATCATATAATCAGGTCAAGGAATATAAACAAACCATACATCAAACAGAAAGCTTTGCAAGTCACATAACACACTATGAAATATTTGATAACCTAACCAATCATTGTCATAGAAAAACCACAAAATGACCAGAATATACACATAATAAACCAGGAGATAAATTGTAAATCGACTAGAGATGGGAAGTACGCGTGCGTGTCGTACAAAATGTACGATACACTTTAATGTAGGATGCCGTACAATTTTACTGTACTGACCGTACAATCGTACAATGAAACATTATACTTTGACAGCACCCAACCGGCAGGCAGCAAGCAACACACTCACAGCTAACAACAGAATAAAGGGACTGTGGCGGTGGAGTCTTGCGTTCGTACATGTAAACACGTGGTAAATAGGTAAATATGTATGTACTATAAATATACTGATAAGATGGATATAATTTTGAACTGATTGCTTACGAAATTTTAGTAAAGAAGAAAGCATTCGTATAATTTTTTATTATTAGCTCGACAATTAATTTATTAACCTTAACACACAATAAACTGAAACTTATTTTAATGCCCATATTTGAAAAATTGAAAAGTTTCCAGGTTTGAACGGTAAAAAAAACAATATTCTTAATTCATTACAAATACATATAATGTTTAAAAAAATACCTAAATATTTATCATGCAATTTAAAATGAAAACTTTTCACATACATGTTTGTAAAAAATAAATAAAATGGAATAATCCTTTGTAAATTGAGCTATATTGTAAAAAAATTATTCTTATTCTTAAAATTAGAGTATAATAACTAAAAAAGAAGATTCCAAAAAAATGGAAAAAGTGATTCAGTACAAGTACTCAATTTAAAAAAAATAAATAAAATTATCATATAATATAAAGATCAAACTAAGAAACATAACATATTCATTTTTATAATAAAATAACATTGATATAATAAAACACGAAAGTAAAGCAGAACATAGTGAATATATGTTATCATAAACTAATATTTAAAAAAACAATTTGATTAACATTTTCACCACTTAGTCTATTTAATCGCTCTGTAATAATTTGTCCAGTTTTAGAGAACACTCTTTCACTTGGAACGGATGTGCCAACAACACAAAGTTTTTGCAAGGCTAGGTCGTGGAGACGTGGATAAACAGATTTGCGTTCTTTCCACCATATTAGAGGGTCTGCCATTCTCAATAAAAGTAGTTCTTGCAAATATTTTTCAATCTCAATGAGACCAGAAACCTTTGGGTTACTACTGCCGACCAGTTTCGATACATTTTGATCGAAATCTTCCCAAATTTTTGATGACGATTTGGATTTCTAGGAGCAAGTTTCATTGGGTTCTACATTTAGATGTTCATCTTCTATTTCATTAGCAATGTTTGATATGCATCGTGTTATATTCTGTTTAGTAGTCTCAAAATAAATTTTGCTAGTAAATCCATGATTTTTAAATCTAGGATCCAAAAAAGTAGATTCGGCAAAAACTTTATTTTGTTCTATATTATTAAACCTTCTATTAAGCGATACTAACAGTGACTGGCCCAAACGACGAACTAATTCTGGTAAATCTGGATTACTGTTTAAATAGTTTGCACAGTACTTTTTTAGACTGGAACTAAGCAAAATTATTTTGGATGTCGTAACTTTTTTTTCACTGCTAATCTCTTCAGTGACATCTTTAAAAACTTCTAAAAGTTCACAGCACTTCTCCAAAATAATATATTCATCGTTGGTTAAGTTTTCCAGGTTTGGATAGTTAATGGCTATCGTGGATATGATTCCTTAGTCTCCACGACTCTCTTAAACATCTCATAAGTCGAGTTCCATCTTGTAATTACATCCTGCTTGAGGTTTAATACTGGATTTCCCATTTGTTGCTGCATTGATTTCGAGATAGCAATTGCCTTCGGACTTCTCTTAAAAAACTCTACTATTTTTTTTACTTTGGTTTGGATTTCTTTTATTTCTTCCATTGCAGTTTGAACAATCAAATTTAGTGTGTGGGCAAAACAGGGTACGTGTCTCCATTGTGTTTGCCTTATGGCGGCAACAATATTGGCAGCATTATCAGTAGCAACTGCTTCCAATTTTTCAGAAATTTCCCATTTCTGAGCTATCTTTTGAAGCTCGTTTGCCAAATTGTCTGCTGTGTGACTATCAGAATAATTGTAGCATTCTAATAGAAAAGTCATATTCTTGTAATCGTCAGTTATTCCATGGGCTGTTACCGACACATAATTTTCATTTGCTACCGACGTCCAGCTGTCTGTAGTCAAACAAATGGTTTTGCATGACTTGAGGCTACAGAAAACTTCTTCTTTTTTCATATTGTAGAATTTTGGTATTAGAACTTTGGACACAGTTTTTCTTGAAGGCATTTGATAACCTGGATTCAATGCTGTTATAAACTTTTTGAAACTTTTGCTTTCTACGATCTGAAACGACAAATAATCTTTCACAATACTTTCTTTCCACTAGCAACTTGTTACACTCACTCGTTTTTTTATTGCTGCTGATTGGCTTGTGAAAATATTGTGTTATAGTTAAACTAGATTCTTTTTTCTTTTGACTGGATGAATTTTGTATTATTGTATCTGATGATGTTGTAGTGGACTCAGTAGAGCTTGGATTTAAAAGCCGCGCATTGGGTCTTTCAGATATCTCTCCTGTGGAAGTTTCTTCAATATACGCATGTATATGCTTACTTTTAAGATGTCTTGTAAGTGTATGTGTTGAACCCCCCTTAATTGATAAAATTTGGGAACAAAAGTTACATTTTGCAGATTTTCTTTCCACTACTTCCTTGAAATAAGACCATGCTGAGCTTTTTCTTTTTGTGTTACGTGTTATTCCACTCATATTTAGGCACTGGCACAAAACTATTTAACTAATTCCACAATTTAATATTACAACACATAACAAAACATATGAATAAATTTCTTTACAAGCTTTTTGAATTATTTTTGATTATAATATACCTACCTACTTATTAAGGATTATGTTAGGATAGTATGTAACCCTCAATGGTGTACATGACTGACTGAAACGATGGATTTATTTTTATTTAGATTTTAGATGCATATACAATTTTTGGTATGTATATGAGGTGCCATTCCAAAATGGAACAATCCACGCTATTGTTATTTATCTTCCCTTTTCTCTTTTAGCAAGCTAAAGAAAAAAGATTCTTTTTGAGCCACTGGCGGCAATCATAAAATACCAATACACAAATAAAAAGTATTCTAAATAACTATTAACGTTCCGCGGGCTGCCATAAATCAAAATTAAAAATGGGAGGAGTGTTGAAGTGCTTTTTTCCTTTTACCGTTCCTAGTTACCCACTAAAACTACTCTTTGCAAAGAACATTCTGTGAGATAATATTTTTAAATTTATATAACATTGAAATTCAAGTAATTTATAACAAATTTTAGCTTAAAAATTTGAACCCAAAATATTTCAGTAAGTAGTACATTGTTTTATGAATATAATAATTACAATAAAACAATATTTAAAAGTATTATTATTTTGTATATCCTACTCCACCCAGAGTAGAGCCCATCAATTACATAAGACTGTTCATTTGTTTAGTACGAGTTACAGGTCACGCTTTTCGCTCACTTGGTCCTGTCGTACAATTGTACGGCACGTACGGTACAGTTTGATGTACTGTACGGTGTGTGCTAGTACAACCAAGTGTACTGGCTATGCCCATCACTAAAATGGACAAATTTTGAACAAATATACACAAATGGATCAGTCAGTCAAGGTAATACTGGATGCGCTGTATATTACAAAAACGTAAATAGAAATAAGGCATTCAAACTATCAGAGCACTCTTCAATATTCACAGCGGAACTCACTGCAATAAGAGAAGCATTAAAAATGTGCCTAAACTCATGTAAGACTAACTTCGTCATTTTCACTGATAGCAAAAGCTCACTGGAACAAATAAAAACCACAACAATTACATCAGTTAAAAATCACATAATACTTGATATACTGACTCTTCACTGCCAGATAAAACTTGACAATAAACATATTTCTTTAGTGTGGATTAAAGCACATGTAGGTATTATGGGCAATGAAAAAGTAGATCTGTTAGCAAAATACGCTGCAGAAAACGGACAAAAACTAGTTGGATTTAAAAACCCATTTACAGACTATTTTTCGATACTCAGAAAACTAACAAAAGAAAAATGGAACACAGGTTTACAAGAAAGCATGAAAGGTCGCTTTTATAAAACAATACAACCAAATCTCCCAAATGAAGTATGGTTTAAAACATACCAAAACAGGAAAATAATTACAAATATAAACAGAATGAGGAGCAACCATGCCATGTATCCTGAGTATCAATTTAAAATTGGACTAGTAAATAGTCCAGACTGTACATGTGGTAGCATAGGAAATCTAAAACCTGTCATCCTAGAGTGTCACAATAATTCCTTACACATCAACAATCAGTTAGTCCAAAAAAAATCCCATTACCCATTAATCTGGAAAATCTACTAAGCAATCAGGAATGTTTCACTGCTTTACATCAATATATAAATGATGCGGGTATAAAATTGTAAATGTAGAATAAGTCTGTGTTTCCCACTCTTATGTTTACCCATCCAAGGATTAACACCTGTGTATGTCTACACCTGTCCGGGGGGTCCTCCGACAATTAAATTTTCCTGTCTCAAAAAAAATAATAAAAAAAATTTAAAAGAAGATAAAAAAAACAAAATAAAAAAAATATATTTAAAAGAAAATAAAAAAAATGAAAAAAATATTAAATTAAAAAAGGCTATAGAAGCATCTAACACACTGAAAGTGCCTATGTATTTGAAAAAAAAATAATGAATAAAAAAAAAGAGATTTAAATGAAAAAAAAAACGTGTGCAGAAAAAAGTTGAAAAAAAAATTGTAACAGGAAATTAGTTAATCAATTGATATAGTTTATTCTCCCATACTCGGAAAATTGACAAACCATAAGCTAATAAGACTATCTTGAGTATTCTTTACAAGATACAAAGTTTTGGCCAGTTAGCGGTAGCCAGTGCCATTAAATGAGTTAAAAAAAAACTTCCATTTTCCATTTCTTAAACCAGTTTTCTAGAACAATTGTGACTGAAAAGCGCCTACCATCCAGATATGATTTCAGAATTAGATAAAGTTGACAAAAAATGTATAAACATCCATTATGTAGCATTCTATTAAAAGTCTGTACATCATGAATCTTGTTAAGTCACTTGGCGAATACATTGGTTCACCTACTAATAAGATTTCAGTTGATGTTGGACAGGTTTAGAAAATACATCATATTCTTCTAGGCATATATTATGTTGAGGAGGGCTATATATTTATGCAATAATTGCTATTGATCTGTTTAATATTAACATTTGTGTCTTGCTCTTTAATATCAGAACTATATTTACGTTGTTTGTTTTTAAGAACTGTATAATTAATTACACATCAATTATTACAGATTACATTCCATGATGCAACTCAAATTGAATTATTGAATCAGAATGGAAAGTATCATACTATTTTGGTTTATAAGCTGTTTACGTATATTTTTGAATTCTCTTAAAAATGATGTTAATTTGTAGATTGGTGTTGATTTTGAATATTCTTCAAAAAATTATGTCATTGATTTTGAACAGAAAGACTGGTACTGCTTGTTTTATTTCATGTTTTTCTCAAGTATTGGTAAGGACATATTTTGGTATCCTGGCATCCGTTACTTTTAACAAATTTAAAAGACATCATGTATCAAGTTTATGAGTGGTTGTACTTTAGGTACCTTGTACACATTAAAGTTTATGAAAACAATTATATGATTGGCATTTCAATAAAAATAAAGATACTTAGTGTAAAAATTTCCTAAACGTTTCTACCAATGGAATAAGGCTACCATCAAGGATAAAGTAAGTTGATAGTCTGTAATTGTAATTAAGCACTGTTGAGAACTAATGAAAAAATGCAGAAATTACACAAAGAATTTAATTGTGTAGCGTTAATGAATCAAAATGCACTGTAATTAATATTAGAATACACAAATTAAACAACAAAATTATTTTTGCTGTCCATTTCAAACATGTTTGATAAAATGTTAGTTTTCCAAATTCTGCATGCCATATGAATATTAGCAAGTGGATGGATTAAATTAACTCTGTTGCAGTTCTAAATAGTGCAGTCAAAGCTACTCAATATATCAAAATATTTTGAAGTTAATTGTATTAAATTGTTACTGAACCAAACCAATTTAATTTAAAATGTATCCATATTGGTAATTTTCTAATTTTAACATTTCTGTCTGTACAGTATGTGATGAAATAACAAAAAAATGGAAGCAAATAAAAAAACCTTACATGCTGAGAAACAGATTCAAATTAATATATAAACATACCCATCAGTTTTTGCATCTCCCAACTTTGCTACACTATAGAATTAAAGGTTTTTAATAAAAGAAAGCGACATCCTTTTCAACTTACTTATCAGCTATTGTTGGCGGTAATGGATTTTGAATGGGGCCTGGCATCTGCCTCATATCTTGATCACTAATTTGCCTCATTCTTGGATCTGGTGCTGCATTCAGAGACCTTAAATCAATATCTTGTCCTGTGAATACTGGAGTTTGAACTGGTAGCATTACAGGAGGTGGTACAGGTTGGTATTCCTGTCTAGGAGGTTGAACAGGGGCTGGAGGTTCTCTATACTGATTACTAATTGGTACTTGAACAGGAACATTTTTATCACCTGGCATTAATGTTGCAGGAACTTGATTAACAGGATGGAGCAAACTCTACAAATGCAATAGTAAAAAATATGGTAAACATTAATTGTTATAACCTTACAGCAGCTGTATGTGGATCAATGATTTTCATCACAACTTGAGCCTGAAGAAGAGCATAAGCTAACTGAGGATTCTGTAACAACATTTGCCTTGCTTCTGTTGGATTATTCTGGAAAAATATATAATGAAATTACAATGCCAGGTTAACATAATAGACAATATACCTGTATAGTCGTTTTCATCTGTTTCATCAACTCAAACATTTGTTCTGGAGGTAGAGAAGCTACAGCCTTACTTATAGCTTCTGGAGCTTTTTCAGCTTGTATAGGCTCACCATACGGATTTTCTACTGGTGGCTGATTAAGCAGATTCTGCATTTCCATTCTAGATTTTTCAGTACAGGCATTATCAACTCTCAAATTTCTACCTCCAATTTCATATCCATTTAAATTTCTCATCGCACTCAAGGCGGTTTCTTGATCTCTATATTCGCAGAAGCCATAACCTTTTGGTTTTCCAGTTTCACGATCAAATACAAGCCTTAAAAAATATTTAAAAGGTTAGAAATTCGACTAATTATATATTTACGTATTTACTTACTTGAAAGATAATACTTGTCCTACTTCACCGAAAATATCTTTTAACTTTTCTTCGGTGGCCTCATATGGTATATTACCCACTAAAAAAATTATAACATTAGTTAAAATACGTTTTTTTTTATAATCTAAGCTTACCAAAAACCGATCTCATAGACTTGTCCATAATGTTTGCTTCTAGGTTGTCCATATTGACGATTTTCAATTTTTATTTAGCAACCAAATATAATGTTTATATGGAAGTTAACGAATTTAACCTTATTTATCTAGTCGGCTTCACAAAATTGATGGTTTGTGGTCGGCTTGTGCTCGTGTCAATCAGTCAGAGATGTGTCAACACAGAAAACAGACGTCTGTATCTGTGGTGGTCCGTATTTTGTGCAGTGTTCCCAACTCTCAAAATTTTTTCTCCCTAAAGCTCCAACCAAAACCCCTAAAATCCCTACAATTACGGCGAAATTCCCATAAAAAAACATTATTATAAATAAATGTTATTAATTAAATGAATAATTAAATATTATTAAATTAATTATATAATTATTTATAAATAATAAATTAATAATCGAATACAAGTGTATGGAATATGGAGAGTAGTGCAATTAGAAAAAAATAATTAAAATTTTATCCCTAAAAATACCCCCAAAAAATTATCCCCCCTAAAAAACTCCCTGTATAGATTTTTTCTCCCTAAATTTAGGGAGAAAACCCTCAAGTTGGCATCACTGATTTTGTGTGTGTCAATCGCATGGTGGCATGGTGGGGTGTCAGTGGCGTGAAGAAGTTGCTGAAAAATTGAAAAATTATGGAAATTCCCAATAATCGCCGATAGTCCAGTGGTGTATCAAAAAATACTTATTTTAGTGAACGATTCTTCCTTAAATTATATCCTTGTTTATATATACGCTATGGCGTAGCGTTAAATATAAACAAGTATATACAAGTAACAAAGAGATTCGTGGGTTAAACACGCGGAAAGAAATAGGGGCTACTGAAGAGAGTGGTAACCGCAGACATGCATGCATGTTTCTGGCTCATTAGCCGTCCTCAGTATGGTATAAACAAGTAAGGGTGTAAAACCTGGGAGCAAAGCTGTTGAATGAAACATGAGGAAATACAACGGATTTCGGCAGAAAAGCCAAACGCAAAATTTGTGTCATCAATATTGGAAGATCTTGAATTTCCGACCCAGAGTAATGAAACAACAAGATGTACAATAATGCGTGGCATGTAAATAACAAGCAACAAAACGATTCATGGGTTGAGCACACAGAAAGATATATAGGGGCGACTGAAGAGTGTGGTGACCGCAGACATGCATGTTACTGGCTCATTAGCCGTCCTCAGTACGGTATAATAAAAATTCTAAGGATTCTTCAATGAAAGAAATTTTTTATTTCTTTATTTTTTGTGTTCCTTAAGATAGATTTAGGTGGAGTAGAATTTATATCCATGATTGACTGACCACTGCTATTAAATAAATACATTACATTTTATAAATTAAAAACTTTGTTGTGTTCGCAAACAGTATTATAATGAAAATGTTATGCTCTATCGATTGGCAGGGTCGTATATTAGATAAAATATAATAAATATTTTTTCATAAATTTCGCAAAAGATTTTTTCCTTTTGATCTCACTATGTCTCTTACGTACCTAGGTATTTCTTCTATATCTAAATAGTTTATCACTTATCACATCGCTTCATGCGTATTCTTCAGTAGCCTAATCATGAATCTATACAAAGATTATATACACAATATATGTATCTTACAAACTTCAGTTCTATAGTCTCATTGTTTGAGATAGAGACTGAAAAACGCAACTACGGTTTTGGCTTAATTTCCACTGCGCTCACTCACTCAATACTCTTAAATCATTTAAATGACCTTATATAGGAACCTTTTCGAAGCTCTACTTCAATTACCTATTAAATTACGATTATTTTTGAACTTGGGAAAATGCTATTGAATGTATATCTAAAAGGCTCCCACTCTTCTCAAATGAACCCTTAAAGAATATAAAAAATATACAAAGAAATACCTATAATATCCATAAAAGCATAGAGCAATAAATTCACATAAAATAGGTGGTTTGTAAATAGATCGTATATAACAGTATACTCATACTGCGCAAAGAAGAAATTAACCTAACCTCAACCAATAGCGAACTCAAATTTTTAAACAAAATGTCTGTGTTTCATACAATTAAACAATTAGAAGATAAAAATGTACCTATTGAAATAAATTTGATGACATGGAGTGGTCGTATGGATCTTGTAGCTCTTTCTAATATAAAGGGTATGAACTATAATTTCCATTTAAACGTGTGTTAATTCAATACTTTTTAGGAGAAGTTTCTTTAAATAGACTATCGTGGACGAAAGCTTGGAGTTTAAGTCCTCCTAAAGAAAATTTACAGGTTAAAGCAATTGCGTGGAGGCCAGATGGAAAAGTTTTAGCTATAGGATACAATTCAGGTACATAAATGAGCCCTTAGTAACTATATTATTTGAATTGTAGAATTGTAGGCGAAGTGTTGTTAATCGGCGTTGAAAATAAAAAGACATTGGTTGATAAAGATGCAGGTGCAGAAATTACCACTCTATCATGGGTTCAAGAAAAAATGGAAACTAAAGTTCAAAATACATTCACACTAATAAAAGAAGAAGCTCCGAAAAATTACATGAAGTATATAGTAAGTATCGAGATAATTTCTTCTCTCAAAGATAATAAGGATTAGGATGGTTACTAACACAGAAAATTATTTTAGGATCTTTCAAAATTATATTTAAAGGATCCTGTTCCTAATGCTACATTGGATAGCTCAAAGGTTGAAGATACAAAAGAAACTAATTTTCTGCAAGATCAGACTGCCCTGAATTTATTACTAGTTGGCACCAAAGATGGTTATGTACATATTAGAGTATTTGGATGTTTCACATGTGCAGTTTTAAATATAAATGAATACCTAGGAACTTCTTGTTGTGTAGAAAATGTACAAATTAATGAGGATTTAAGTAAAATATTTGTCACTGTCAAGGATACTGATTTTAATATAAAGGTAGTTGTAATAAATGCCCAGATTTTCAAAACACATACTGAAGAACTTTTTTGTGTGGGCATAAAGTATGTGAAGTTAGTAGACTTAGTGAAATATTTAACAAACACTATAACCAACATCACAGAAACCTGGGAAAGCTTCTTATTAGAAATTGATCATAAACTATCCAAATATGCTAAGAAAGTACCTGAAGGTGGTGTCACAGCAGACTTTCTTGATTTATTAATGTTTGGTATATGTTCACCTGAATTAGAAGAGTTTTTAATAACAGATCTAACTAAAAAAGGATTAGAAAAATTTGGTCAAACCATTGAGATGAGTTATGCTAATATTCAAAAGTTATTACTCAAAAATGTTACGAAATTTGGCCAAAATTTAACTTACCACTTGGCTGAATTGCGAGGAATGGCCAGATTGGAACACAAATATCAGGTACGTTACTTAATTCTTAATAAAAAACCAATTATTCCAAGTTTATGCTTTTTATGTAATTTTCCACTCACATAAATAACGTGTTTTTTATAGAAATATTTTTTGTCTTTCTGGCTCAATAGACCAAATATCAAGAACATGTATGCAATGGTTATTCAAGAAAATACATATAAATAGATCCAACAAGTGAAAAATTGAAGTAATGTATTTTGTAGGTATTATATATAAACACCGCGTTATTTATAAAATGCGACATAGAGATTCCTATACAAAACTGCCAAAAGTGACAACTTTTTTACCAAATAGTGTTTATAAAAAATAACTTCAGATTTGAAAAGATCGTTAAGGAATGAGCCCAAATGCACTTTTAATTTTCTCAAATTCGTTCTGGTTTAATAAAAAATGCATAATTATTTTTTAAAAAGTCATATGCCATGTCCACATCCACTTAAAGAAGATTTGTCGAATTAGCTTCTGTGAATCCTGAGTCCATTTTAAAGATGTCTTTTAAAAGGCAATCAAATAGAAGCACACTTTCTACTATAAAATAATATAACTCAAACAACTAAAAAGTCAGCGAGGATGATATCTGTTTGAGGTTGGTTGTGGATATTGATGTCAATTGTCAAATTCTTCTACTCGACTTGCACTTTGTCTTAATCAACTTGGATAGTCAAGTAGGATTTGTCAACAGAACATACTTTCAATCTGACAACAAGGGCTTCAGCCATTGGTCGACTTACAGAGATTTATTTAAATCTAATAATAATTTTAAATCTTTTTTTGAAGATATAAGTTTTTGAGATAAATATCATTATAGAAAAATATATGTTATTCTTAATCCTTCTGATATGATTTCACTTGTTAATTCATACCCATGAAACTAGCTCATTAATGTCATTTTCATTCTTGACAATTTGTAATTTTGGAGCAAATAAGTATTTTTGAAGCAATTATATTTGTAATTTTTGTGTAGTTGTGAGTAGTTACTTGTTTTTTCTTGTTTCGTTTGTTAATGTTCTTGTTAGTTCATATTTTTCTTTAGATTTATTTTATAATAGTTTTAAATGTATTAGGTATAATTTAATTTAATATTGTTCGTTTTCTTCTAGTCGTTATTTTATTAATTGTGTATATTATTGGTATTTTTTAATTCCAATTAGTTAGTTATTACTTACTATTCTCTTCGTTGTAAAATGCTTACTCGTGAAGAAACTGTGCAAGTTGTCTATGTATTATGGCGGCTACAATAGTCGCGATATTAAACAATTTCTGTTTAATATGTCCAATGGTCAGATTGACATACCAAATCACAGGATACATAAAACTATTAATTTGCAACAACGTTATGTCTAAAAGCGGAACACCGATGAAGAAATAAATCAATATTAATGGAGATTGACCTGTCCATTTTGCTAGCTTTTGTCAAAAACCTGAGGACCACCATTAGACACAGAACGAGATTTAAATGTATAAAAAAAGAAACAGCTTTAAAACTTACAAATTTCATAAAGTGCAAGTAATTTTTGAGCAAGACTATTTTAATAGACAATTTTTCTACGAAATTATGATAGACAAAGCCAACCAAAATACGAATTTTTTAAGATACATCTGTTTTACCCAAGAGTGTAGTTTTGTTTTAAACCTAAAAAACATAATCAAAGGTATTGGGATACAATAAATCCACATAAAATAAACGATTTTAAAGATTAACACTAACTTTTCCACATCTGTGAGATTCCTTAAATAATATCCTATCATAAAATTGTCACTTGTATACACGTCCGAGACTGTATCGTGCTAACAAACCGAAAATTCTCCAAAAATGTAGTATATTTGGAGTTATAGGACCCGTTGTACTCGTTCTGGTGAGCATAAAATCAATAGGGTTCATTTGTGAGACACCCTGAAAAATATCCAATTATAAAATTGGTCACTGCATACACTCCGGAGGCTGTATTGTGCTAACAAACTGAAAATTCTCCAAAAATGTGGCACTTCAAGTTCCATAGCACTCGTTGTACTGGCTCTAGTGAGCTGAAAATCAATAAGGTTCATCTATCAGACGCCCTGAAAATGATCCAATATAAAATTGGTCACTTGTATACACTATGGAGGCTGTATCATGCTAACAAACTGAAATTTCTCCAAAAATGTCGTTCTTCAAGTACCATCACACACAGGATTTTTTCCAAAAACCGTTTTTTCGTGTTCTTGCTGAAAAACGAAAAAATAACTAAAAAAAATACAAAATTCCAACTTTTTTTGGGGTAAATCAATACTTTTCTCGCATATTAGATAGGGTTCGGCGGAAAAGTAAAAAATGTCTCATACCCAATACACGAAAAAATTGCAAATTACGCACCTAGACATTTTTCAGTACGATATGAACATGATAGTTGCCCGGCTCACTCCAGTAGGGAAGTATGGAAATACTTTGATACTGTTTTCCCAAATACGTGGATAGGACGAGGGGGTACAATAAATTGACCGGCAAGATCTCTAGATTTAGCACCCCCTGATTTCTTTTTATGGGGTTTCCTAAAAAATTAGGCAGCAGAATATGAACCGAAGGCAGAAAATGAATTGAAAAATACTATTATTAATGAATGTCGAAAAATTAGTAGAACTGTTATTAATAATGTACAGCAGAATTTTTATGATCGCTTGGGACACTGTTTAGCAGCAAACGGAAATCAATTTGAACATTAAATGAAATAAATAAATGTATAACCCAAATAAATTTGTCTCATTTTAAATATTTTTACTTACAATTTCATTTTGGACAAAAATAATGAAAAAAAGAACTAAAAACAAAAAGAAAAAAGTTCGTTACAGCGCGGGATCGAACCACGTTTCTTCACGTTTAACTTTTAAATTTCCAGTGCGTCAACCGTCGTTACTTGCTCCGCCCATTTTATTATTTTTCGAAAGTGTTATAAAAACGACTTTTTAGAACATAATTTAAGAAAATAAAAAGTGTATCTGGACTTATTTTTTAACGATCTTTTCAAAACCGTTTTTATTTTTTATGAACGCTATTTGTTAAAAAAATGGCAAGTACGCTAACCGGTTGCGACCTCCTTAAGTTTCTTCAGAGTGCCTTAATGCCCCCTCGTTCGGAGGCTCTAATCCAAACTGGAGACGACATCATTCAGCACTGCTATTTGGTTCGTGGAAGTAATTCAATATTCGGCGTGGCTTAGCCAGGAAAGTAGTTGTTTTCTCTTTTGAAGAACGGTCAGACTGTTATTTCGAAATTATTAATATTTCGAATTATACAGATGTGGCTAGTAGAAAACCGCCAACTATACTATAATATACACACCTCGTATTTAGTGAACTTTTATTTCATAGAAACGACAACTACGGTCGAATATTCTGGATTGGTGGTTCGCAATTGGAAGTGGAGATGGCGCCTGTTAGCGTTTTTTAGTAAATGGATACTTCCACGAACCTAATAGCAGCGCTGAATGGTGTTGTCTCCAGTTCGGATTAGATACTCCGAACGAGAGAGCATTGCGGCCTTCTGAAGAGACCCAATAAGGTCGAAACCGGCTAGCGTACTATGATCTTCTCCTTGCAATTGCGAATATTTCAGAGATGTCTCTGCCGACAAAAGGGTCAATCGACTTTACGTTCTTCGAAGGTGATGTAATTCAATATTCGATGTGGCATTACCCACAAAAGTCGTTGTTTTCTCTTTCAAAGAACTATTTCGAATTAAACAGATGTGGATAGTGGAAAACTGCCATCTTTACTATAATATACAATATAGACACCTTGTATTTACTGAAATTTTATTTCATTATATATATATATATATATTGAAGGAATGTTTTTGAACCATTATTACATATTATTTATGGATGTATTTTTCTCGAGAAATTATTGTAGGTTTACTTGACGTTTCGCCTTAAATATAAGACTTTTTCAAAAGTTTATAATATAAATTTGAAATATAAAATACAAGACATATCATTACATATTAGAAAATTTTACCCATAAAATTAATACAAGCCCAAAATAAATTAATCAGTTGAAGTAGATTAGGATATGTTTCATAAAAAATATTAAATGTGTTTTCTCAAATCTCAAATTTGGAATTGATTCTATGATATGAGAACTTATTATATTTGTTATTGGGAAGAAGTATTTAATCATGATATTACATGCACATATAAAAAATATTATATTGTGCTACTTCTTTTCTTAAATTGCATTTTTTTTTCATTTTAGTTAATTGGTTTGAAGGAAGAACAAATAACAGCAGCCATACAATCGAATGGTGCTTTTTTAATAAAAGCTGGGGAGATGCAACAAATCATTAATCATTCTGTGATAAACTACAAAGCTTTCTTTAGATGGTTATATGGTGCTATTCTGTTTTTGATGGACGAAGCTATTCCTTCTGAAATACACAAAATAGCCCAACAAGACTTGGCTTATATTACAGAATTTTTGCAGAATTTTGACCATATTGGTAAGAAGTTTCTTCAATCATATTACAACTCACTATCATCGCACTACACAGATATACATTTAAGATAAAGTAGCAATATGTTAATTATATATCTATTCACCTTTTGTTAATGCCCCATTTTCAATGCTATATTTATCTTATGATGGGCAGTGTTGCCGCGTATCTCAGACATGTGGGAGATAACGACTATCTTTTAATTCAAAAATCTTCTAATTGTAAAAGTAGACTCCAAGTAATGAAAAACAAGTACAACATATAGTTACATTGGAAATAACGATGTATTAAATATTTATCAATACGAATATAAAGGGAAACAATCAAACTAAACCAATTAGTTTGATTAAACTTGTTTCAGACGTTTATACTGTTTTATTTTAGTTTAATAGTAATTAGATTTAAGAACCAGGCCATAGTAGATAGGAATGTTTATAATAGTAATCCATTTAAGCAAGTAGTTTGCAATAAAACCGCCTGGTTTTCAGACTTGTTTTAAAAACGAGCCATCAGTTTATATACAACATATCACTACATAAACATAAAACAAAGTCCTCCGCTGCGCCTGTCTGTTCGCGATTAACTCAAAAAGTATTGAACGGAATTTCTTGCGGTTTTCACCAATAGATAAAGTGATTCATGAGGAAGGTTTTTGTATATGTTTTGTCAAGGTTTTGTGTAAATTGGTTGAAAACCCACAACAAAAATAACTATTTTAATGTTAGCTGCAACGAAATTACAGTAAGTGACTACTAACTAACTAATATGTGTAGAGAAAGATAGTTTGATGCACAATGTGTATATGATAGAAAAGGATAAAGAATTGTTATATTTCGTGGTCGCGTTGTAAGTTGCAAAATAAATTTTAGGTGTGCTGTCACCTGCTTGACAGCACTGAAATCAGTATTTCATTTAAATATTTAAAAATTGCTGTAATTGTATTGAAAAGGGCGTATAAGGATTCTTTCTCATCCCATCTTTGAAAATGTTTAATATCTTCTCTCACGATATAATATGCCCATATTATGGGTGACATTCTGGGATTACAAAATCTACTATTTCTTGTATCTCTTGGTCATCGAGTTCCTCAAAATAATTAAGAATATCCATTTCAAAATAAATGTGACAGTGTGAAAGATAAAAACTCAATTCATAGTTAATCGGCTTCAGTCGGTTGTTATTCACAGCCCGAACAAGTTTATTTCGAACTTATAGCTCCTAATAACTTAACTGTAGGATAACCCTAGGTATTTTGCGAATATAAATTATCCAATAATGGAAAGACGAATCAAGGGCTTATTCGATAAATATATATTATTTACAACTTTATTCATACTTGGAAAGACCGGACCATAATATGACTATCAATTGAATAAAATCTTATCTGGAAATAACTGGCAAATAACTATTCGGCAGTTTATCTGATAGATAAGTACGAGTATATTTGACAGTGAAAAGACGGTACTTTATTTATCTAGAGAATAAAGTGTCCGATAAATGACAATTCAGTGGTGAAACGACCGGGTTTTATTGAATTAGTATATGTATAGAAATTTTTTTAAATCTGACTTCGTGCCGAAATTCGTCTTGTGCGCGTGACGAGCGACCCGAAAACCCCCCGGACGACGAATTTCCAGCGATTCGGTAAGTTGTTCCAGCAAAACTCCCGGGGACGACTTTACAACTCACCGGGTCCGGTGCACCAAGTATTCCTGGGGAGGTTATCGATGTCAAATTCGTGACGAGCGACCCGAAAAAACCCCGGACGACGAGTTTTCAGCGATTGCTAAGTTGTTCCAGCAATACTCCAGGGGATGACGTTAAAAATCAGGTCGTTCGGCGCTCCATGTCTTCCGGGGTGGGCTACCGATGTCAATTTTGTGACTAGCGACCTGAAAACTCCTTGGACGATGATTTTATAGCAATTCGGTAAGTGTTCCAGTAAAACTTTAGGGGATGACGTTAGAAGTCGGGTCGTCCGGTGCACCAAGTATTCCGGGGCAGGTTACCGATGTCAAATTCGTGACGAGCGATCCGAAAAAACTCCGGACGATAAGTTTCCAGAGATTCGGTAAGTTGTTCCAGTAAAACTTCTGGGGACGACTTCATAAGTCAAGTCGTCCAGTGCACCAGTTTTCCGAGGCAGGTTATCGATGTCAAATTCGTGACGAGCGACCTCAAAAACCCGGGCACGGGTTTTTTCTTGATTTATCCGTAAATAAAACGGAAACTCCAGGCGATAACGTTCCTAATGCCAACCTGACCTTCAGGTGTACATGCGGCTAATATGGACATGCTATTCTGATTCTGCGACTCGAGAAACCCTATTTCGCATAGTTTTGTGTGGCAGATATGACTTTTTTCCATCACTTGAAAATCCATTTTCAATCCGCTGCAAAAAAAATTCTGCACAAAGTTTTTAAATGAGCTAACAAAAAGAATGCAAATAACCGTATATCAATCCGACTTAGTGCGTAAATTTCCTGGGTTTTGTGCCAAATATCCTCGCCTAAAATTAAAGGAATGGTGAATATTTAAGAAATTTTTTAAATACCTAATTACAATTGTTCTCTAGCATTGTTTGTTTCTGAGATACCGGCTGATAAATGGTGCAGAAGAAATACACGTTGTATTGCATATCTTCTCGCTCGTGAGGTATATAATTTATTAATGTTTCTACACTCATGGATAAAATTATCGAATATTTTTAATTTTTCATAATTTCTTTTTGAAAAAATAAATTCTGATGAATCAAGTCATTTAAATACTATCATTTACGAGAAAATGTTTATTTTCAAATATTTCAGTGAAAAATCTTAAGTTTTAATCAGAAGAAAATCGTGAAAAATAATTAAAGGTAAAGTTATGAAAATTAAGGATATTTTACATCATATTTAAATACTAATTGGAGAACAATTACAAGTCTTGATTAAAATTAGAGCACAGTTAGTAACGAGTATTCCCTCCTCGAGCACTAATTACTGCTTCCATTCTTCTCGGCATACTGCTAAGGAGGATCTAGATAAATTGTTGAGCAATTGCATTCCACTCTTCTTGTGCAGCAATCCGAAGCTGGTCTATTGAACTCGGAACAGGATTTTTTCGTTGTATGTAGCGTTTAAGATATCCCCATGTATGTTCAATTGGATTTAAGTCGGGGCTGTATGGTGGCCAATCTAATCTTTGAATTTGGACCGCATCTAGGTAATTAGTCACTGTCAGCTGCACACGGTCGAGCATTATCGTGCATTCATGTGAATCCTTCATATCCAATATAGCCGACATAAGGCAAAACATGATCTTGCAGGATGTTTTCAATATACAAGTCACTTGTCATTTGTCCAATCACTTCCACGAGTTCGGTTAGGTTAGGTTAGGTTCGGTGCGTCCCTCCCAAGAAATACCGCCCCAGAGTTATACCGCCACCGCCAAAAATAACGGTCTCTATGATATTGCAGGCAGCATATCGTTCTCCAACTCTTCTGTAGACGTGGTTTCGTCCATCTAGTTTTCATAATTGAATTCTAGTCTCATTCGTAAAGAGAATATTTTTCCAATTCTCGATATCCCACTGAATATGTTTTCTAGCAAATTCTAATCGTCGGGCATTGTGATTTTGGAGAAGACGTGGAACTTTGGCGGGCCGTCTTGGCTTTAAACCTGCTTGTTTTAATCTTTGCCTAACTGTTTTTGAACTTATATTAATTTGTCATACATTTAGTAAGTCATTTTAGAGATGCGTCGATGTCAATGTGCGATTTCGTGTAGAATTAAGTATCAAAAATCGATCATCAATTGCTGTTGTACACCTCTTGCGCCCTTGACCAGGTCTACGTACGAAATTTCCAGTCTCTTCATACCTTTTTAAAATATCCGATACTGTAGATTGACCTCTTCTGAGACGTCGTGCGATATCCTTTTGTTTATATCCTTCGTTATATAGCGTTACAATTTGCACCGCTTCACTTTCACTGCAGTGTCTAACTGGTGGCATACTGATGTTTTCAATAGCAACAAACACAAACACTATTTGCTATTACTTAGTTAATTACACTACAGTAACATATTTCCAAGCTTAATTCACTATAATTCATAAAATATGTAATTAATTTGTTGTTGATAAAATGCAGAAGAGACAATAATATGCGCCATTAATGTCAATTAAACGTCAACATATGTTAAATCAAGTAAGTAATCAGCCTACTAGATAACTAATATCAGCACATGTAAGTTTACGGCGATTATTTAAATTTGAAATAATAATGATTACCAAAATTATTCGATAATTTTGTCCATGAGTTTATAAATTTTTGTTTGTCTAAATTGATTGGGAATGAAACTAATATCATGTTCTGTTGAGTGAAACATCCAGTGGCTATTGTTAATGATGAATCAGAGTGATATTTATAACCCTATTTATTTTTTCTACAGCTATATCACAAAACTGCTCTATCTTAACTGTTCTTGGTTGATAAATGAGGTACATTGTATGTCTTCAATTTCATTTCCTTACCAGATAAAACAATGACTTCATTGTACTACAGTCATAGTTATTATTACAAAATGAATCAGGTCTCCCATGGAATGTCAAATTTCAAGCAATCACAGCTCTATTTACTTTTAATTATATAGCTGTGAAACGTTTTACAAAATCCTACAATGAATAACTGTTTCAAAACTTCTAAAAATAATGAAAATAGCGTTTCTCAGTTATTCAATGTGTAATAGAAAAGACAAAATAAGCAATACGCCACCTACAGTTTTATTTTGAAACCTTCCAGGGTGCCATTCATGTTTTGTTTATATATGTGATTCATACGTTGATTTTACGGTTTCTGTTTGTACGTGTGTGTTTTAAAGTCGCAAAATTGATAAAAAATTGTTTAATTTATCAAAATGAACCATCACCGTTGCATTCCCACGTGTTCCTCTTGGGTAAGAGGAAATAAGTAACTTAGTTTTCATACATTTGCCAAAAAAGACAACGTGTTTTGGTGGAAACTAAATTAGGGAAACGAAAAGCTGTTGATCGGAGGGAGGAATGTATAAGGAAATTAAAAATTGGAAAGCCTGTGAGTCCGTACATGAGAGTATGTTCGTTGCATTTCACTAAAAACGATTATTTTTATAGAGGTTAGTACCCAGTTGGTTTTTGTGTTTCTGTATTAATAGGTTTTGTTTATAGGAGACGGCTCTAAATTAAATAGATTAAAATTTAATGTAGTACCGTCTAGGAAGTTACCTTTGGAAGACGAAAATCCACCTGGTCCTTCTAGAAGTTTAAGGTTAGAAAATAGAGATCATAAAAACAAATTGTTACAAGAAGAGGCTGAAAATCCAATATTAGTGGCTGAAAAGTGCGTATCTCATAATGAAGAAGACGCTGGTTTGGGACATACAGAAGAGGAAATGCAAGCTGCTGAACAATTAATAAGTTTGTTGCATTCACAACCCAACTATTGTGGCCCAAAAAGTTTTAGAGATATTGGTGCACAAGTAAATACTCCTGAGGTATTAACACTAAGCCACTTTATTAAAACTGAGTCAGCATTTAATAGTTTTACTGGTATAAACAATTTTAAATTATTAAACTGTTTAGTGAATTTGGAGCAAAAGGTACATCGTTTATCTTTGAAAGACAGAACAAATCTTGTGATGACAAAACTTAAAAACAAATCTATCATATGCCACATTGGCAGTTCTATTTGGCATTTCTCCACCATTATGTAGAGATTATATTTTGGAATTAATACCTGTTTTGAGTAAAATATTGGCAACTGCCATATACTTTCCAGACAGCAGTGAAATTAAAAATAATATGGCCAAATGTTTTAAAGAATTTTCTAATGTGCGGATTGTGCTAGATTGTACGGACATTTTTATTCAAACGCCAAAATGCTTATCTTGACAAATTAAATTCTACTCTTATTATCAATCTAACTTAACTGTAAAATGTATGACAGGTGTATCACCTGGAGGACTAATTACTTTTGTTAGTGAATCCTATGGAGGGAAAGCATCAAACAAATGTATCTTTGAAAACAGAAATTTAATTTCAATGTTAACACATAAAGAAGATGCCATAATGGTAGATAAGGGGTTTCTAATTGATGATGTATGTCATTTTAATCAAATTGAGTTAATTAGACCCCCATTTTTAAGACAGCAAAATCAGCCACTGAAGCTATTTTTAATGCAAAAATAGCCTCTGCTAGGGTTCACATGAAAGGTCTAATCAAAGTATAAAAATTTTCGATATTTTATCAAGTTTATTGAAATGGTCATTAGTGCCTTATATAAAGGACATTTTTACCATTATATGTGAATTACTAATCTTTCTTCCTCTATTTTGGCAGATTGTAGATATTTAACTTAACAGATTATTTTTAATATTTTTTTAATGCATAATTTTGTTCACCCTTCAGACTATATTGTGCTGTTCTCATTATCGAATCAATATCTTCGGAACACAATGATTGAAACATTTCATTGCAACAATCTTTTAAAGCAACTTTCTTTGAAAATATCTCTATCATTGTAATTGATTGCGAAGCATTGTCCAATATTTTGTTTATATACCTAGCCGTATTAACTTCCTCCAAAATATCATACATATCAGTAAAATGTCTTCTACCGGAACTTAAATAAATTTGGTTAAAATCTGCAAAATATAAAACTTTGCACTTATACCTATGTTTTGAAATTGCTGATTGAGACAAGTTAGCACAAAAAAAGTTTAATACTTCAGAGTTGTTAATTTGAATATTACATGATGGAACTTTATTTACCAAACGAGGCATTTCTTTTACAGGTACTGGTTTGTATTTTTCCCTGGTTATTAATTTTTGGGTTGACCAAGCACATTTCAACTGTGTTTGTGAAATATTTTCCAAATTTTGTATATCCTCCCTAAAACAAAAAACACAAAGCAGAAAAGAGAAATATGTATAAAAGGAAAATTCGATTTTGCTCAATAGTGCTTTTTTGGTTTTGGTAACTTAAAATGCTGAAATATGCTTGCACCGCCCACCTTGTCCAGCTTTACAAGAGCAAACCATTAGTTCATTGTGTGTCCTCTTATTCTCTATTTTAAATCGTCCCTCGATTTTATGTTGTTCGTTCTCCATTGCTGTTGACTGAAGGTATAAGGCAATAATATTAACGGATGTTGCTGTGGATTTCGATTTAGCCGCTAATATTAGATGCCCAGCATTTAAAACGTGTTCACCTTCGTAAACACTCATCTGCAAGTAAAAATAGTATTATGTTTTTAGGTTAATGTAGTAGATATCGTAAACATACCTTTGCAAATATACCTAAAAATATACACTAACTATAAAAATGTTTAATGAATTTATATAACACAACACACTGAATACCTAACAAAATCCTTTAACACACTTAAAAAACGAAAAATATAACACCTAAAATTCAGGAAACTTCTATGGCATGTTATATGAAAACGAATGTAAACAAACTATCAATGGCCCAGTGGAGGACGAAAAAGTGACCGGTAGAGGCGCTGGAGTCTTAACTTTTTTTCGCCTCTTGATATTTTAATTGTACCTAAATGGAAATTTTGAAGGACATTAAATTTGAAGTTCATGTTATTTGTTAAATCATTTCGCTATTATCTATTATAGCCGTAGAAAAAGTATAGTGTATAACCGTTGATTGAGAAGTACGGGAAGATACGCAACCTTACGGGCCAAAATGTAGCTTGAAAAGTGTCCGAGAAATAGATGGCGATAGTGTAGTCAAGCCCGAGAATTTTGCCAAGGGAGTGGTGCGCTTTTAATCTTTAGTTGGCACTTGATTGGTATCGGTAACTAGCAGTATCAGTGTTTTGTATTTTTGACTGTTTCGTTGTGCTTCATACATTTATTAAATTATGGAGATGAAAAAACAAAATGCCTGTAGTTATAGAGGAAGAAAAATAAAGACAATACTATTTGTTTTTTAAATTCCCAGTGTCTAAATCAAATATACTTTTTGAGTGGATACAGAACTGTGGAAATATTGATATTTTTATGATGGAGGAGATGCTGCTAAAAAATTATCCCATATGCGAAAATCATTTTGCAAAAAACGATGTTTACCTAAGTGGCAAAAGAAAACTTCTGAGGAAAGATGCAGTACCCGTATCTTGGAAAGGTATGTAGGTTAATTATATTTTTGTTTCCTAATTCAGTTATGTGAATAATGATAAATCATTTTTAATTTTTGTGTTTAAAAATAAGTGTTACTTTGTATTAAGTCGTACAGGACAAGTATAATAATTTTGATTGAATTTACTGTTTCAACCCTTATTTTTTGGAATAATGTTATTGCTGCGAATAAAACTAACTGTCTGCAAATAATTCCACTAGTTAATTGTAAAATTTTACTATTAAATAGTGAAATTGTTTGGAAACAGCTAGTTTCCATTGCAAAAATAATATAATTTTGATTATATTAGTTTTTTTTTAACTGAACTATTTAGTTTTATTAGATTGTATAAGCATACAAAAAACATTCCTGGTACTTCCCAAATACAAGAGGATATTTCGCAATTCCGTCCAATAACGCCCAGAGGTAGGAATGTACTTTTTTATTGTTTTTTTTAACAAAACTTGCTTAAAATTTGTAAACGGATCTTTGCGAGGGAAAAATTTACAACAATTTTTAGTATAGCAGTAATGTATAGGATCATTGTTAAATTGTGTTTTTCATTTTTCCAACTACAATTTTTTAAGAAATCGATTTTATATTTCAGAAGAACATTTAAAAATCTATTCGAGAAAGCGGCCCCATGATGGTGACATCGATCCTGACCAACCTGCACAATTTGTTAATCACAGCACAAGTTGTCAAAGTCCCACTACTGGAGAAGCCCCAAATTATACAATAGAATTTACAGATATCCCATCCTCAACAAAATCTGAAGTGAAAAAAGGTCTAGTACTAAGTTATGCTCAAAGAATGCAATAACAACTGAAAATCTTTTGGCCAATTTGTTAAAAGAGAAAAGTTCTTCTGTGAAAACATTCATCGGCATGCAGTTATCTTCAACAAAAAAAAGTATGGAAAACAAACGAACGTCATTTGGCGCTTTCTCTCTATTATAAGTCACCTGGATGTTACAAATTTTTAAGACAATGTTTGTCATTTTCTTTGCCATCAGTTCGAACAATCCAGTCTTGGCTTCGTGTTATCAATTTAAAAACTGGTTTGGAAAACACTCTGACAAAAAAACTTGAAATAAAAGTCAAAACCATGTCTAAAAGAGAATGGGCTTGCGTAATTCTGTTTGATGAAATTCATTTAGAATCCAAATTACAATATAATCAGTTTTATGACTGTATTGAAGGTTATGAGGATTTGGGATTTCTTGGGCGAAAAAATAAAGCCGCCAATTCAGCGCTAGTATTTTATATTAGGGGCATATTTGATAATTGGAAAATTCCATTATGCTATTTTACCTCGAATGGGACCGTAAAAGGAGATATCATGGCACAGATAATAACATATGTTATTCAGGTCTTAGAAAAGATACAACTTCTTCCAGTAGCTCTAGTTTGTGATCAGGGTACTTGCAATAGAAATGCTTTCAAAATTTTAGGCGCAACAGGAAAAAACCCTTCAATTACTGTTAATAGTTCTAAGTTGTTTACGATATTTGACGTTCCACACCTATTAAAAAGCTTAAGAAATAATTTTATGAATCCTAAGTTATATTTTCGAATTAATGGAAATCCTGTATCTTGGCAAGTCAAAACATATTTATTAGATAAAGAAAGCAAAACAACTAGGGCATTACCAAAAATTACAGATACCCACTTATCTCCAAATATATGGCAAACAATGAGAGTCAAATTGGCTGCTCAGATTTTTTCAAATTCGTTTAGTGCTGCAATAAGGACATCTTCCCAATTAGATGCTATCAAAAGTGCAACCGCGGAAAATACCGCTGACTTTCTGAAGAGCATAAACGGTATATTTGATTCTCTCAACAGCAGAGCTTTATATGACCAAAATTTTGATAGACGACCCCTATCTCCTCAAAATCCCACCTCATTAAATAACTCAAAATTTGGACATGATTATTTTAATTCATTTGAAATTTTCTAAAATAATACTAAAAGAAATACTATCCACTGTATTAACGGTTTCATTTGGATTCTTAATTCAGTTCTTGAATTATTTGAACATTTGATAAATACATTTGATTGTAAATATGTTAAAACTAGTCACCTTAACCAGGATCCATTAGAAAATCTATTTTCAGTAATTAGAAATAGGTGTGGATACAATGCAAAACCAAGTGTGCAACAATTTCGAATAGCTTTACAGTGCAACCTAAAAACATTAAATTACAAAAATCATTAGATAGTGGAAATTGCGAAGAAGATTTACAAGAGTTTTTACAATTAGACGAATATCAGACAACTAAAACTGTAGATCCAGTTATTGAAGGTAATAACGACGCTACCAATTCTTCGGAAAATAATATTTCACAAATTAATATCAGCAGCTTTATTTCTTCTGATTTAGAAATTGCTAATAGAGCAAAGACAATTGTTAATTTACAAACTTGTTCTAATGTTTATGTTGCCGGATATTTCGCCAAAATATTGGTACAAAAGACAAAATGTGAAAACGGTTGTGATCATTTTTTTATAAAAGATCAAATCGAATTAACCGATAAAAGGGAAATTTTGTTAATTAATAAAAAGTTTGCTACACGAAATAACGTATCTTTTTTAAAGAATCCGACAAACTAATTTTCAAAACTATGTGAAAATATAATAAAATCCTTTAATGAACTTTATCAAACATTAAAAGTTAGAAATAATGTATCAAAATTAATTTATAGCAGATTATTAGAGAAAATTCACTCATATAAAACAAACTTATGTCCTTTGCATATTGATAAATATTTAAAATTATTAATAAAAACTGATTTACAACAACTTGAAGTGGGAGAGTCAAAATGTAATTAGAAATTCAATTAAAAGTTCTAAACCTCACCGGAAAATATGTATTTTATCTAAAAACACAAGCACAAGTCAGCAACCCAAGTAAATTTGTTTCCTGAAGAATTATTTCAATTGTTGCAAATACAGGAAAAATCCGCATCTCACTTTTTACGATACAAATACGCAGATATCAACCATTTTCCCTTAGTAAACGTATTTACCTAGTTAGGTAGATAGTTCAGAAATTATTCAAGTGAATGAATTTCCAGGTAAACTTTTTAATACTATTGTTAATATTCGTAGAATAGACATTTTTACTTATTGCCATGTTCTAATACTTTTGTCAATATTCCTAAAATTCCGTTGGTATTTACGATAAAACCGTTAATCGAACGGTAAAAAGGTTGTTTTTTAGTGGGTATACAAATACATTCATTCATTAAATAATACTATAAATCATTCTTCTACTTTGTAATTTTTGCATACTGTGTTCATACATAAATCGTCGACAAATAATGGATCAATACGTTACCCTGGCGTCATCATCTCAATAAACGCTTATTGTTGCCTGTATCATAAAATAGTATATTAAGTACCAAGTGTCAAAAAGGTTACTTTAGTCACGAGTGGAGCGAAGCGGAACGAGTGACTAAAGACGTTTTCAACACGAGGTGCTTACTATACTTTTTCTTCGCCCGCAGTAAGGGAAATTTTTTATTATATTTTAATTATATTCATAACATTACGGACGATGGCTGACGGTTGACAGACCAATCAAATGACACAGAACAACAAAATTATCACGGAACATGAAATTTAACAAACAAACGATACACTGGATTTGACGTTTAAAAAACAAAAGATAAACGAGATGTGACTTTTCGCATTTTAAACACTAGTGTTTAAAGAGTCGTTTTGTGTATGTCAAACCCATGTTGAAAATGCGGTTTTAGTAACGGAAGTAGAAAAATGAAATTTCAAACCTGCTACTGGGTATCATAAAATAAAATGAGAGATTTTTCGTTGAGCCGCCAGAGGCTCCACCTTACAAGGGTCGTGACTAGGGCCATGATGCAAGCGGCGTAAGGGGAATGAGAAACGTCGGTGGGCACAGATATTTGTATAGGCATTGCGTATCTTCCCGTACTTCTCAATCAACGGTATAACTCCCATGGAATGCTAATTTCCCATTCGTATGATTTGCATCATTTGCCTACGGCTCATGCTGCAAACTACTTCATACTCGTGGGAAATGACTTTCCTTGCTCGTTAAACAATATATTATTTTTTCTGCTTGCAAACTGATATTTCTATGTAATATACTACAGTCAAACCTCAATATAACGAATTCCTTGACATAACGAATTTTTTCAAATCCCCTACAACTATCCATAGGAATCAATGTAAATTTAACCTCTACATAACGAATAATCCGTACTCATAACCTCAATATAACGAATTTGCAATAATCCCGGTAAAAATAAATCACCCTCGATACAATGAATTTTTCGTAGTTAGAACCTCGATCTAGCGAACTTCACCTCTATATAACGAAAATAATCGTGTCTCGACATGAAAGCTTAGTCACGTCACTCTAGTCTGTAGTTTATTCAGTTTCCGTGGAAGTTATTGGATTGTGCGGTGCGTGGGTGTCAGTTAAGTGACGATGGACGGAAAAAGCAAAAAGAAACGGTGCGCCATAAGCGTGGAGTGTAAACGGAAAATCATTAAGTGTGTTGAAGACAATCCGACGAAAAAAAAAATCGGGCATCGCAAAAGTGTTTGGCTTACCACCCAGCACATTGGCTACTATTTTGAAAAAGAAAGAAAAGTTCGAGGACAGAAGCGTACTGTGTTCTAAAATCAAAAAGTTAAAGTCGTGTGAGTTGAAGGACTTAGAAGAATGTGTCCTTAAGTGGTTGAAGCAGTGCTGAGATAAAAATATTGCAATAAGTGGCCCAATTCTTCAAGAAAAAGCCCAACAGTTTGCTTCTGAACTGGGACACGAGAAATTCCGTGCTAGCAATGGATGGTTACAAAACTTCAAAAAAAAGAATGAACTTATTTTTTGAAAAGTGTGCGGGGAAAGTGCAAAAGTGGACGATGGTGTTTGTACTGAGTGGAAAGATAAACTTGCCCAGCTAACTCTGGGATATGAACCTGAAAACATCTACAATGCCGATGAAACTGGATTGTTTTTCAAATATTTACCCGACAAAACATTGTCATTTAAGGGTGATAAATGCCATGGTGGGAAAAATAGCAAACATCGTTTAACAGTTATGTTAGGTGCAAACTGCACAGAGACTCACAAATTAAAGCCTCTAGTTATTGGAAAAGCGTAAAAACCACGCTGTTTTAAAAATGTAACTGAACTTCCTACAGACTACAAGGCGAATACAAAGGCTTGGATGAATTGTGGTGCTTTCGGTACATGGCTTCAAAGTCTTAAGAAAGGGATGAAAAGGAAAAAAATTATCATCTTCATTGATAACTGTACGGCACACGGAGACATTCATAAACTGAGTAACATTACGGTCGTATATTTGCCTCCAAACACAACATCCAAACTGCAGCCGCTTGACCAGGGCATTATCCGAAGTTTTAAGGTAAATTATAGAAAAGAGGTTGTACAGCAGTTCCTTAGAGACATGAAAAGTCGTTTACCCACAAATATAAATGTCTTGGATGCTATGTGGATGATAACAAAAGCATGGAATAAAGTTACGGCAACTACGATTTCTAATTGTTTCAAGAAAAGTGGATTTACTGTCGCAACTGAGGACAATTCAGAACAACCTCCAACACAAGAAGTAGACACCGTGGATGGTTGGGAAAATGTCAAAGAATCACTTGACCTAGAAAAGGATGCAGAGTTCGAAGACTTTGTTACTTTTGATGACGACGTGGTAGTGTGTGGGGAGTTAACCGACGCTGAAATCATTTCCTCTGTGACCTCCGTTCCTGACGAAAATGCCGATGACGACGAGGATGAACAAGGTTGTGAAATTCCTGACCCAACTTTAAAAGATGCTCGTGAAGCTTTAAATATGTTAAAGCGTTTTTTTCTTAAAAAGGGTGGTTTGAGTGACAGTGTAGTGAAATCCATAACCGAATTAGATTGCTCTATGGACTTCACCAACATCACAACACGTAAGCAGACCACCATCACTGACTTTTTCTCTAACAAACAGGGCGATGTCACCAATGAGTTAGATACTCCCATTAATGACGCTAACGAAATACAAAAAGCAGATTAGGCAACTTTTTATGCATTCATCTTTTCAGTGTATTTGTACTGTAATAATGTATTTTACGATGATGGTACATTAGTAACGTACAGTATGAGTACTGTGTAATATTTATTTCTGTACCGTAAAATTTCAGTTTTTGTTAGAATTAGGCCTTAATGTTTTCTTTTAATTAACTTGCTTTTATTCATTATAATTGCTGTATTTATAATTTAAAGTATTTTTAATCAAGAAACAGGTCAAAACAACATCTTTAATAAAATATATGTGTAGGTTTTAAAGGCAATCTAACAGTTACAGAAGCAAATGTATCTTTAGTGGTAGGCGCTGCTTTAAGTTACTGTGTGTAGTTTTCATTTATTTTATTATTATGTACGATTATTTAAGTACGTGTCAAATAAAGAAGCATTTTTAAATGAGTTTTATTTCGTTTTCCATACTATTAAAGAGTTGTACAGCATACGATTTCACAATGTTTGAATGATATAAAAAACACGACCAAGGGCGTTTGTGAACCTCGATGTAGTGAATTTTCAGCTAACCTAACCTCAATATAACGAACCTCATTGTAACGAAATACTCGATATAACGAATTTTCGGTTTGGTCCCTTGAGATTTGTTATATCGAGGTTTGACTGTATACTTAAAAAACGAGTTTTAACAATTTCTTTTTGTTTGAAGGTAATAAAGATGGCCAGAATACCAAAGGTTTCATAATGGAACGTTTAGGTCAATATTTAACAGATGCCCCACTAGTAATAATACCAAATATGGATGGTAACGATTGGACAACATTTCTATCTGAAAACGAATGCATCCAAAACCATCCCAGTATACTACAACATTATAAAACGACATCCTTAATTCAGCAGTTTAAAGATTTAGCAGTTAAAATATGTGACATTTTCGAAGCGCCCAAAATATCCCTACAAAAACATTTCAATTTTATACACACTTTCGATTGTTTCAATTTCGGCGAAGGACCATTGAGAATGTCTGCGATAAACGTCAGCAAGGAAATGATGCTATTCACTTTCCTACAACCGAGTAGCAACATTTACGTACTGCAAGTACATGTGACGGATTTGACGTGTCAAGCCAGGTGCGGTAAATTTTATTTCACCCAATTATCCGAAGAAACTGCCGAAATATACCAAATATTAGACGTATCGTTTTATTCCAGCAATGTTCTATCTTTATTGTTACAAGAAAATTCCGGTTATAAATCTGCTACTTTATTACAATTTCCTTTAACTTCGGCTATGGAAAAATTGGTGGAAATCAATATAAAAGCCGATATTAGCAAAACCATTTTACCGAATTCTAACGGATCTAACTTTAATCCAAAATTATTTAGAAACATCGAAATGGCGGCATCTACTTTCGCCGTTTCGGGTAGTAGAAGAGTGAGTATAGTGTTATCAGAAAATAAGAAAAAAATTAAATTATTCGAAATGGAAGCGGATGAAGAAGACGACGAAGATGCTGATATGACGAGCAGTTTGTTAAAAGATGATATCAGTATGCAGGAAAATACAGTTGATTAAGAATGTTTTTTATAGTTGTTGATTATTAAAGAATAGGTCATTCTGCAAGGTCAGGCATGTTTTGATAGTGGTTTTTTAGATTTTATTGGGTCGATTGTGGGGGTGAGTAGAACCACTTTCCATGTTGAATTGGCTTTAATAAGAATTTTTGAATCGCAAATAACCAAATAAAATTTATCGATATACCACTAAGTAATAAAGTTTTGAAAGTGTAATTATTTTAATATCAACTGGAAAATGGGAAACATTAAATTAATACTCAGAGACTTTATTAAAACCACCTTCCACCAAGTAAACAAGTGTATTATTTCATCTAATTTATAAACATTAGATTATTCACAATTTTCAACAATAGGCATTAAGGATTAAGGTAACTTATGCTAACAAAGTTATGTAGTAGTACTTCATAAAATCGTTTTGAATTTAAAACAAGAAGTCAGGCCAATAAATCTCTTATTTTTAATGTAATTCCATATCACTAGTTTGTATTCCAACATGAGCATTCCACAACAGAACAATGTCAAAGGATAGCTAATAGTTATTTAACGAGTAAGTGTATTAATAAGGACGATTAACAATCGAGATAATTTAATGTTCGACAGTGTTAATCGCCATTTTAACTCACGTGTTCGTTAACTTTTCCGTCGACCGTACTTTTCAATTACTTTCAATTTTTATTTATTTAACGATAAACAACAATCATTGTTTCCTATTTGTATTAATTATATTGAAAGTAAGTTTAATTTTCCTCAGTTTTATTTTTGTAAATATTAAAATTCGAAATTGTACAATTACTGAAATTAATAGACTAAGACCCAGCGACGGATTTACAGTTGTCATTTCTAATGTCATGAAAAGTTACTTAATCTCTAGCACCTCCTCAACAATTAAAGTCACTTCTGGCAACCCCTAATGGCCGGGGTAAGCTACCTGAAAATTCTAAACCGACAGTAAATAATATAGAACATATGCCTGGGTAGACTTTCCTACTTATTTCTTGACCATACTACCTGGCAAGCGAGTATAAACTGGTAAGTTAATATATGTAGGTAACTACATCGATCTGTTAACCGCTTGATTTATATACCAAAGTAAAGGTAATTTAATAATAAACGCGATGGTATAGCATTGACTACAATAAACCTGTCATTAATTATCATTGCCAATATTTGAAGTTTCAAAATCGGAGCAAGCAATGGTGTGCGATAGAGAAAGAAGAGCGGCCGAAGTCCGTGCAATAGAATAGGACATTAACAGCTGTGCGCACAATATCCCTCAAATGTAAGCCACTGTGCATGCTCTATCCTCTACTTATATTATCTAGAATTATTCTGGAGCGATTGACAATAAACTAAATTTAATTTATAATTAATTATATTACTAATATTTATAATTATACATTATATATCATACGAAAGAAAATCGCAGAAGATATCAGGAATTACAACGAGAAACTGGTACAAACAACAATAGAAAACCGTAAAAGCTACAAACATGCAAAAAGAGCACTAATAATAGGGAAAAGACAGTTGCATTAACTGATGGAAACACAAGAACCACAGACAGGAATAAAATAATAAACCTGGTAGCCAAATTCTATGGAGACCTATACAAAGCCCCTGAAAATTTGGAAGAAATAATAGAACACTCAGAAAAGGCCATACCAGAAGTATTGGTGGAAGAAGTAGAAATGGCACTGAAAAGCATGAGAAATGGCAAATCAGCGGGAAATGACGGTATCACGACCGAAATACTCAAATATGCAGGAGCTAAAACATGAAAGTACCTTTGCCAAACTGTACATGAGCTGTCTAATGACCAGGAGCATATCTAAAGAGTGGAACAGCGCCCTTATAGTGTTGATCCACAAGAAAGGCAGCAAAGAAGACATTAAGAACTACAGACCAATGAGTCTACTACCAGTAACGTACAAGGTATTCACAACAGAATACAAAACACACTAGACTCGGCCCAACCACGAGAACAGGCTGGATTCCGCAAAGGCTTCAGTACAATAGACCACATAAATACCCTCAAAGAGGTTATCAGTCGAACCAAAGAATATGGCCAACCACTAGCACTAGCCTTCATTGACTTTGAGAAAGCATTCGACTCTTTATATCGCAGAGCAGTAATAAATGCCCTAACAGAACAAGGGGTCGACAAGCCATATATTGAGACCCTAGCATATATATATATATATATATATATATATATATATATATATATATATATATATATATATATATATATATATATATATATATATATATATATAGAACCAGATATCTTAGATAATAAGAGAAGTAGTATTATAAAATTAAGTTTGCTAGTATGAAATATATATGAAAATAACTTAATTTAAGAAAACAAGTAAAAAGGAAACACTTTTCTTAATTTAAACAACATATCAAATAAAGATATATTAAATAACAGTCAATAACAATATAATAAAAAAGGAATTACCTCAATGATAACATAAAATATAGATATTGCCTAACCAATGTAATGGTGTAAATAAAGTTGCCTAAGACGAAGAATAATTTCCATATCATAACAGCTGTTCATCTGAAATGAAAACAAATATTACTATAGTTAATTCATTATAATCATTAATTTAAGAATAAGAACAAATATAAATATTGAATAGAATATAATCCAATTGATTTCATGGATAAACAAATAATGACATATAGACAAATAACATAAGAGAATTTATATTCATAATTGATATGAATGTAACAAGAATATACTATCAATAATAATATTGAATGTTGTACTATGTAAGTGTATCTAAGTATAACCAATTTTAATGTATTTGTATGTATGAAATTGTTTTGATAAGTGATTGAAGTTTCAATTATCTGATTACAAAGGACAATATCTGATTGGTTGTAAAAGATGACATAACAAACTTTGAATCAATAAATAAACTTTTGAATAGTGATCTGGAAAAGAACAAAAGACTGTGTTGTTTAAAAAAGTGGAGAATCGAGGGGACGCTTAGGGAGAACGGTAGCTGGTGTTAAGAAGCGAGGAGTGTGTGGGATAGTGTTCCTAAAAATTTAAAGATATTCCCGGTATAAGACATTTAAACTCCTAAAGTACTGTTAAATATAATATTAGAAATACTTACAGTTAATTGTAACAAGTTTTCCGACAAGAATTTGCGAAATTTTCAACAACTTTGGTTTTTTTTGGAGATTCAGTGTAGTGTTCCTGGGATCCAGAGACTTTCTTCCAAATTCAAGATCAACAGGTCAGTGTATTTAAATCATTTATTGGCCAATAAATAGTGTAAAAACTCAAAATCCCAATTAAGTACTTAATTTCATAAATTGATAAACTTTTTCAAACATGATCGATCTAAAAAAGAAAGAAACAGACTTCATATAGTGTATTCATTACATAAATCATTAAATTTAATAAAAGGCCGAACTTTATATAAATTAAAATATGTACTTACGCTAATCACGCCATCTTGTAATTGCATAAATATGGTGATTGAAATTTCATAATGTAATAACTATGTCCTTCTGTATATAATTTCTATTTCTCTATCCATGTATATAACTAATTTCTTCCCACAGCTACTTGTATCATATATAACTATGATTTATAGATAAATTCTCTTATGTGTTTTAACCATTCAATTGTTTTCATCGTCAACAAATTGTGTTGTATAATATAGATGCTTCTTACGTATCATAATTATTTGTTTCATGCTAAAGCGCATGACTAATTTTTTTCACGCATGCGCATTTATGATATTATTAAAATCAATAAATAGGTACATATAACCATTGGCGTCGCATATTATTTTATCAAATAAATATTGCATTGATAATTAAATTGATTTCAAATAATGTGTTTTCTTTTTATTTCAACTATTACATCAGTATAAATTGCCAGGACTCAAAGGGAAAAAGGATTTCATGCTCCCGAATAATCTAATTAAAATAAATTATTAAACAAATATTAAAAACAAACTGAGCTAGCCAAACTTAAAACAAAAATTTATAAACATATACATTTAAATCATCTACAATAAAAGTAAATATAATACAGTGATTGTTAATAATATATATATATATATATATATATATATAAATTCACTTATGTTCTTCAACCTTCCGATAATATTTAGAATTATATCTTCTTGGGTTCAAAGGTTGTGGTATGAAACAAATATATTAGTTAACATATATTTTCGAATAAAGACTTATCAAACTTGACGTTTCGCTCTTATTTTAGGAGCATTTTCAAAAGAATATGTATAAATATTAAAATTAAATTACATAAAATACAGTTATTGTAAAAATTATTTTGAAAAAGTCAATAAAATGTCATGAATGAAGTGTCAATAGTAATAGAATACCTACCTTAGATATTTACGCAACGATATTATGTTGGGAGTGATAAAAATAAATTAATTAATTAATTTGTAATAAATTTGACTCAAGTTTTTTATGTCTTGTTTGTCATTTACTGATAATTTATCTTGTTTTATATATATCATTTCTTTGATTTTGAGTTTTTGATAATTTGTGTCTTGTGTTAAAATTTTTGTGTTTTTGAAATCGAATTCATGATTTTCGTTATGTTCATGTTTGTGTAGCGCTGTGGATGCATTTTTAGTGTATTTATGGCCGTTTATTCGGCTTTCTAGATATTGTGTAGTCATTCCTACATACGTTTTTGAACAGTTTAAGCATGGTATGGAGTATATAACATTTGATTTCTTATTATTTTTAGTTTTGCTTTTTAATTTAGTAAATAGTGATGATAGTGTATTATTTGGTTTATGGCATATTTTGATATTATGTTTAGATAATATATATTTTAGTTTTTCTGATAATTGATTCGTATAAGGTAGATCTATATATATATATATATATATATATATATATATATATATATATATATATATATATATATATATATTTTTTTTTTTTTCGTGGTTCAAAGTTGTTAGTGAATTTGGTTTTATATTGTTGTTGTAGTATTTGTATGTACGTTGTTGAATAATTTTATTTATTTGATTTGAAGGATAGTGATTATTTTCTAAAACAATCTTAAGTTTTTTAATTATTTCAGGACGATATTTAGGTGAAGTTAGTTTTATAGCTCTATCTATCAATCCTATAATACACTATTTTTTTGTATTTTTGGATGGCATGAATTATAATTTAGATATCGTCCTGACCAAGTTTCTTGTGTATATAATTTAGTTTCAATTTTATTATCATTGGTTTTAATTAGTGTCATATCTAGAAAATTTATATTATTGTTTTTTTCAATTTCTATGGTAAATTGTATTTTAGAGTTGAAAGAATTAAAAATATTGAGGAATTCATTACATTTGTCTTCTGGAATAGCAGCTAAACAGTCGTCAACATAGCGTTTGAAGAATAATATACCAAATTTTATATGTTCTAATACTTTTTCTTCTACATATTCCATTACAATTTGTGCTAAACTAGAGGAAATTGGAGATCCCATTGTACAACCATTTAGTTGTTGAAAGAAAGTATCATTATATTGAAAATAATTATTGGTTTGAATAAGCATAATACCTTCTATAAATTCATCATAGGTAAGTGATGTGTGTTGTTTTATTTCATTCCATTTTTCTTTTAAAACATGTTTTATTAAGTCATTTGGGATATTTGTGTACATTGAGATAACATCTAAGGATATGATTTTATAATTATTAGGAATATGTACTGCATCTAAAAATTCTTTCAGCATAAATGAATCTTTTATATAAAAATTATTTTTAGTTAATTTTGATAAAATGTTTGTTAGATATTTAGATAGTTTGTAAAATGGTGATTCAATATATGATACTATTGGTCGCATTGGTAAATTTTGTTTGTGTAATTTGGGTAGTCCATATATTTTTGGAGGTATTGCATTATGTGTTTGTAGTTTTTTAGCTTCGTTTGTATTAATGGAACCATTATTTAAAAGTTTTTTTATGAATGTATTGCTCTTGTTTTGAAATGAAGTGGTTTTGTCTGATTTTATTTTTTGATAAATATGTTTATCATTCAATAACTCTATCATTTTATTATTATATTCATCTGTGTCCATTATTAATGTTTTATTACATTTATCTGGTTGTAAAATTGTAATTTGAGGATTACATTTTATGAATTCTTTAGTTTTCTTCAACTTTTTTTGGATGTTTTTCTGAGTTTTATTGATTTTCTGAGTTTTATGATGTCGTAGTTTTATTTTATGGTTAGTGATAACATTGACTACATCAGCCCAACATTGACTACATCAGCCCTAATATCATCTTTTATTTGTTCTGATTTATGTATTATAGCAGATTCAATACTTGCAATGTATTCTGTGTATGGTACTTCATTTGTATATGGAAGTGCGAAATTTTTACCTAATGCTAATACTTCTACTATATCATTTGGTATATATGTGTATATGTGTATATGAGATATTTTCAAGCCATTGATCAGAATTTATTTTAATTGTATCTTGTGTGGAGTTATTTACTAGTTTATGAAACTTTTTTAAATTATTTTCCTTTATTTTTTGAAACTGTTTCTCGTATTTTATTTTTTCTAGATTCCAAAATGTATTTATTAAGACTTCAGGAATGCTATTTTTCAAATTATTAGTTTCGTAATTGATAGTTTTTTCTAACTTTTTTATATTTTGAATTGATTCAGTAATATTTAGATTTAAAAGTTTTGATTTTGTTGTGTTTATAATATCGTTGAATTTTTTTCTAAGGTACGTACCTGTTACATTAATATGTGATATATCAAAATTCAAAAAATTTGGTTGGATTCCTGTGTTTTTACATCTCAATAGAAATATACGTCTATTTTTTTGGTTAGCAAGTTTCCTCAATGAATTGGTTATGGATTTCATGGATGTCACAATTGTTGTTCCATAATTCTTACGTAGTTCTTATACACTAAAAATGCATCCACAGCGCTACACAAACGTGAACATAACGAAAATCATGAATTCGATTTCAAAAACACAAAAATTTTAACACAAGACACAAATTATCAAAAACTCAAAATCAAAGAAATGATATATATAAAACAAGATAAATTATCAGTAAATGACAAACAAGACATAAAAAACTTGAGTCAAATTTATTACAAATTAATTAATTAATTTATTTTTATCACTCCCAACATAATATCGTTTCGTAAATATCTAAGGTGTATTCTATTACTATTGACACTTCATTCATGACATATTATTGACTTTTTCAAAATAATTTTTACAATAACTGTATTTTATGTAATTTAATTTTAATATTTATACATATTCTTTTGAAAATGCTCCTAAAATAAGAGCGAAACGTCAACTTTGATAAGTCTTTATTCGAAAATATATTTTAACTAATATATTTGTTTCATACCACAACCTTTGAACCCAAGAAGATATAATTCTTAATATATATATATATATATATATATATATATATATATATATATATATATATATATATATATATATACAGGGTGTCCCGGGACTAATGGGAAAAAAGTCAGGAGCGTATAATCTGAGCTAAAATAATGTTAGTACTTCATATAAACTTTTACTATGCAGGCCCTCGTTTTCGAGTTATAGGCCTCCAAAGTTTTAATTTTGAATTTGGTTTTTATTTGTATTTTTTGTACTAGTTATTTGATCTTTATAAAATTTCCGGCAAAGCTATAATGTATGTGTATGTTTATTTTGGTAAGGTAAACAGATTTACAGTAGTCCATTGAAGCCAGGGACAGACTACTCGCTATGGTTAGTGATCCAAAAAATTTGCAGGTATGGCACACCCTGTATGAAATTATCGAAATTCACTTCCCCACATATTAAGCTAACGAAAAGGTACTCTTGTTGGAATTCGATAAAATAAGCCGTTTGGCTAATATTTACAGTTTTATTAATGCACTACGTACCAGTTTACGCATTCACCATTTTTATAAGTACACAACGAGGTAAAACTAACTTTTAAGAGATGTCCAAAATTTACCTAGAGTACTACAAAAAAATAATTTAACGATAGCAGAAGATGAAAAACATTAACGACTTATTAATTGGAAAGTTGGTAAAAACTTTTTATAAGTGTTTTTACCGTTTATCAAGTTACCATAGGATTAGTTGTCAAACGTTGTGTAGAATAGTTTGTAGTCAGTACTTGTCAATAATTCATAAGTCCTTAATTTAACAGTTACAATAGCAGAATTCGCTTTTATTGAATACGCAGATAAACATCTAATGTATGGACTGGCTTCTCGAAACTGTTTAGAGGCCAAAAGGCTTTATGAAGAACATTTTGCAAACAGAGCATTGCCAGACAGACGAATGTTTGGGCGTATTAATCTCAGGTTACGAGAAACAGGTATGAATAAGTAAATGTAATTTTCCATGTATACAAAACAAAATTTTAAATTTTAGGAAGATTTTCGCCAGAAAAAGCTGGAGAAGGTCCAGTACGAAGCATACGTACTGTGGCAGTTGAACAAGACTTGTTAAATGCAGTTGATAATGAACCATCGAGTTTTAGAAAATTATCAAGAGAACATAACGTCTCGAAATCAGTTGTTCATCGCGTCCTAAAAGAACAGCTGTTATATCCTTTTCACATGAAAAAAGTACACCGTATAACAGTGGCTGATTATCCTGCTCGACTTGAGTATAGCCAGTGGTTTCTGCGACAACAACAAGCAGACAACACATTTATTAGTAACGTTCTCTCTACGAACGAAGCGGGTTTCACCAGAGATGGAATCATAAATTCTCATAATATGCATTTATGGGATGATGTCAATCCACATGGCAATATCCAAACTAGGATCCAGCATAGATTCATGGTTAATGTTTGGCAAGAATAGTTGGCAATAATTTGATACAGCCATACTTTATTGACGGTACTTTGACCGGTCAGAGATATTTGGAGTTTTTTGCAAAATGAGTTATGGAACCTGTTTGATGATGTGCTACTACAAACTCGTAGGAATTTATGGTTCATGCATGATGGGGCCCCTCCTCATTTCAGTTTAGATGTACGACAGCATTTACACACAAGGCTTCCTAATAGATGGATTGGTCGTGGAGGCCCTTTTCAATGGCCACCGCGATCAGGAGACGTTAATCCTATGAATTTCTTTCTCTAGGGTTATCTCAAAAGTAAGGTATACGCAACACCTGTGCAAACAAGGCAAGATTTAATAGACAGAATTGTGTTACACTGCAATGTTATTAGAAATAGTGTGAAATTGCTCTTTCAAGTGCAAAGAAACAACCTTCGTAGACTTAGAATGTGCGTGGAAGTGGGAGGAGCTCATATTGAACATTTATTAGAATAACGTTAGTTTTTGTTGTTGTTTAGGAATTAGTTTTAGTCTAATGTTTTATAACTTGTGTTTTTTGAGGTTTTCTTAATGGTTTAATAATGTTATGTTCGTAATTTTGATTAAAAGCAAGTAAATTCTGGACATCGTATTAATAAGTTAGTTAGGTAGATTTGTACGTAGTGCATTAATAAAACTGTAAATATTAGCCAAACGGCTTATTTTATCGAATTCCAACAAGAGTACCTTTTCGTTAGCTTAATGTGTGGGGAAGTGAATTTCGATAATTTCATACAGGGTGTGCCATACCTGCAAAATTTTTGGATCACTAACCATTGCGAGTAGTCCGTCCCTGGCTTCAATGCACTACTGTAAATCTGTTTACCTTACCAAAATAAACATACACTTACATTATAGCTTTGCCGTAAATTTTATGAAGATCAAATAACTAGTACAAAAAATAAAAATAAAAACCAAATTCAAAATTAAAACTTTGGAGGCCTATAACTCGAAAACGAGGGCCTGCATAGTAAAAGTTTATATGAAGTACTAACATTATTTTGGCTCATATTATACTCTCCTGACTTTTTTCCCATTAGTCCCGGGACACCCTGTATATGTATATATATATGTATATATATATATATATATATATATATATATATATATATATATATATATATATATATATATATATATATAGGTGGGGATAACGGGGAATTCAGTCCAAAAAATCAACGCAAGATCTTTTATTCACAAAATGCCGCCAAGCTTTCGTGTCCTTTTGGGAAGCCAAAGCGAGAGTCAGGATATATGAGGGCACTCCAGAATTCCCCACCAGCAGAGGAGTTAGACAAGGAGACGCAATATCACCAAAGTTATTTACGGCAACACTAGAAAGCATCTTCAGAAAATTAGACTGGAACAACACAGGTCTGAATATAGATGGAGAATACTTTAACCATCTAAGATTCGCTGATGACATCATCCTGATAGCGAGTAACCCTGGCGAAATGCAACAACAGATAAATAAATTAAATACAGCAAGTAACGAAGTAGGCCTTAAAATAAATCTGAGTAAGAACAAGGTAATGTATAACGAACTAATAAACGCACAAGAAATAATAATTAATGACACTGCCCTGGAAATAGTAGAGGAATACATATACCTGGGTCAACTAATACACATATCAGGCTCTCTACTTCCAGAAATAAATAGAAGGACCAAATTAGCATTTAGAACATTTGGACAGAACTCTATCATCTTCAAGTCTCGAATGTCACTCCGTTTGAAAAAGAATGCGTTTGATGCGTACTACCACTACTAACATACGGTTGTGAAATCTGGACCCTGAAAACTGATATCAGAAAACTCCAGGTAACACAGAGGTCTATGGAACGATGCATGCTTGGAATAACAAGGAGAGATAGAAAAATGATTGAATGGATCAGACATAAAACCCAAGTGATAGATGTCATTAATAGAATGAGATCCCTAAAGTGGCAATGGGCGGGGTATATCGCTAGAAGGACAGACGGTTGATGGACCACAAAGATAACGCAATGGTATCCCCGAGGCGTGAAAAGACCAAGCTGGGACTACGATACAAAGAAACTCGCAGGATCACCTTAGGGCCGCACAGCTAGCAGCAATAGAGAACAATGGGCCCAAATGGAAACATAACTGGAAAATGGTTGAATGAGCTGCATATGATGATATATATATATATATATATATATATATATATATATATTTCTGGCTCATTTTGCCTCATCAGCACGGCATAACCAAATAATGATGTGAAATTTGGGAGCAAAGATGTTAATCGAAACATGGGAAAACACAAAATAACGGATTTCAGCAGGGAAACCAAACGCTCATTTGTGTCTTCAATTGGAAGATCCCGAGTTTTCAGGACATCAACCAACATCGACACGGAGGCGCATATAGCCCCCCCGCCATGAACCTTCCGACCCATAGTAAATAACAAAGAAGATGTAGGAAATATCGCGTGATATGTTAACAACAACAACAAAGAGATTCATGAGTAATTCACGCAAAGTAAAGGGCTACTGAAATAGAGTGGTAACCGTGGACATGCATGTTTCTGGCTCATTTTGCCTCATCAGCACGGCATAACCAAATAATGATGTGAAATTTGGGAGCAAAGATGTTAATCGAAACATGGGAAAACACAAAATAACGGATTTCAGCAGGGAAACCAAACGCTCATTTGTGTCTTCAATTGGAAGATCCCGAGTTTTCAGGACATCAACCAACATCGACACGGAGGCGCATATAGCCCCCCCGCCATGAACCTTCCGACCCATAGTAAATAACAAAGAAGATGTAGGAATATCGCGTGATATGTTAACAACAACAACAAAGAGATTCATGGGTAATTCACGCAAAGTAAAGGGCTACTGAAATAGAGTGGTGACCGTGGACATGCATGTTTCTGGCTCATTTTGCCTCATCAGCACGGCATAACCAAATAATGATGTGAAATTTGGGAGCAAAGATGTTAATCGAAACATGGGAAAACACAAAATAACGGATTTCAGCAGGGAAACCAAACGCTCATTTGTGTCTTCAATTGGAAGATCCCGAGTTTTCAGGACATCAACCAACATCGACACGGAGGCGCATATAGCCCCCCCGCCATGAACCTTCCGACCCATAGTAAATAACAAAGAAGAAATAGGAATATCGCGTGATATGTTAACAACAACAACAAAGAGATTCATGGGTAATTCACGCAAAGTAAAGGGCTACTGAAATAGAGTGGTAACCGTGGACATGCATGTTTCTGGCTCATTTTGCCTCATCAGCACGGCATAACCAAATAATGATGTGAAATTTGGGAGCAAAGATGTTAATCGAAACATGGGAAAACACAAAATAACGGATTTCAGCAGGGAAACCAAACGCTCATTTGTGTCTTCAATTGGAAGATCCCGAGTTTTCAGGACATCAACCAACATCGACACGGAGGCGCATATAGCCCCCCCGCCATGAACCTTCCGACCCATAGTAAATAACAAAGAAGATGTAGGAATATCGCGTGATATGTTAACAACAACAACAAAGATTCGTGGGTAATTCACGCAAAGTAAAGGGCTACTGAAATAGAGTGGTAACCGTGGACATGCATGTTTCTGGCTCATTTTGCCTCATCAGCACGGCATAACCAAATAATGATGTGAAATTTGGGAGCAAAGATGTTAATCGAAACATGGGAAAACACAAAATAACGGATTTCAGCAGGGAAACCAAACGCTCATTTGTGTCTTCAATTGGAAGATCCCGAGTTTTCAGGACATCAACCAACATCGACACGGGGGCGTATATAGCCCCCCCGCCATGAACCTTCCGACCCATAGTAAATAACAAAGAAGATGTAGGAATATCGCGTGATATGTTAACAACAACTGAAAACTCGGGATCTTCCAATTGAAGACACAAATGAGCGTTTGGGTTCCCTGCTGAAATCCGTTATTTTGTGTTTTCCCATATTTCGATTAACATCTTTGCTCCCAAATTTCACATCATTATTTGGTTATGCCGTGCTGATGAGGCAAAATGAGCCAGAAACATGCATGTCCACGGTTACCACTCTATTTCAGTAGCCCTTTACTTTGCGTGAATTACCCATGAATCTCTTTGTTGTTGTTGTTAACATATCACGCGATATTCCTACATCTTCTTTGTTATTTACTATGGGTCGGAAGGTTCATGGCGGGGGGGCTATATGCGCCTCCGTGTCGATGTTGGTTGATGTCCTGAAAACTCGGGATCTTCCAATTGAAGACACAAATGAGCGTTTGGTTTCCCTGCTGAAATCCGTTATTTTGTGTTTTCCCATGTTTCGATTTACATCTTAACTCCCAAATTTCACATCATTATTTGGTTATGCCGTGCTGATGAGGCAAAATGAGCCAGAAACATGCATGTCCACGGTTACCACTCTATTTCAGTAGCCCTTTACTTTGCGTGAATTACCCATGAATCTCTTTGTTGTTGTTGTTAACATATCACGCGATATTCCTACATCTTCTTTGTTATTTACTATGGGTCGGAAGGTTCATGGCGGGGGGGCTATATGCGCCTCCGTGTCGATGTTGGTTGATGTCCTGAAAACTCGGGATCTTCCAATTGAAGACACAAATGAGCGTTTGGTTTCCCTGCTGAAATCCGTTATTTTGTGTTTTCCCATGTTTCGATTAACATCTTTGCTCCCAAATTTCACATCATTTTTTGGTTAGGCCGTGCTGATGAGACAAAATGAGCCAGAAACATGCATGTCCACGGTTACCGCTCTATTTCAGTAGCCCTTTACTTTGCGTGAATTACCCATGAATCTCTTTGTTGTTGTTGTTAACATATCACGCGATATTCCTAAATCTTCTTTATATATATATATATATATATATATATATATATATATATATATATTATACTATTTATGATAAATACTTACTTACTTATTTTTGTAGATGATTATTATTTAGAATTTTTTTTTAGTTTGGCTAGCTCAGTTGGTTAATGTTATTTTGTTTAGTAATTTATTTTAATTTGATTATTCGGGAGCATGAAATCCTTTTTCTCTTTGAGTCCTGGCATTTTATATTGTTGTAATTGTTTAAATAAAAAGAAAACACATTATTTTGAAATCAATTTAATTTTAAATTTAATATTTTATATATTTGATAAAAATAATATGAGACGCCACTGGTTGTATTGTATCTACTTATTTATTTTAATCATTTTATCAATGCGCATGCGTGAAAAACTAGTCATGCGCTTTAGCATAAAACGAACAATTCTTACACTAAAGAAGCATCTATATTTATACAAACATAGTTTGTTTGACGATGCAGACAAGTAAATGGTTCAAACACATAAAAGAATTTATATATAAATCATACATATATATGATACAAATTGCTGTGGGAAGAAAATAGTTATATACATAGATAGAAATATATGGAATTATATACAGATGGACATAGTTATTACATTGATAAATTTTCAATCAATAGATTTATGCGATTACAAGATGTCGTAAGTACATATTTTAATTTATTTAAAATCGGCCTTTTATTAATTTTAACGATTTATGCGATTAATTCACTATATAAAGTCTGTTTCTTTCTTTTTTTAGATCGATCATATGTGCAAAAGTTTATCAATTTATGAAATTAAGTACTTAATTGAGTATTTGAGTTTTTACTCTGATTATTGGCCAATAATGATTTAAAAACACTGACCTGTTGCTCTTGAATTGGGATGAAAGTCTCGGGATCCCAGGAATACTCCGCTGAAGCTCCAAAAAACCAAAATTGATGAAAATTTCGTAGATTCTTGCCGAAAAACTTGATACAATTGACTGTGAGTATTACTAAGATTGTATTTAATAGTACTTTATAGGTTTAAATGTGTTAAACCGGGAATTTCTTGAAATTTCAGGAACACCATCACACACACTCCTCGCTTCTTGACACCAGCTTCCCTCATTATTTAAAGCGTCCCCTCGATTCTCTACTTTTTTCAACAAACAGTCTTTTGTTCTTTTTCAGGTCACTATTTCAAAGTTTATTTGTTGATTCACAATTTGTTCTGTCATATTTTATAACCAATAAAATATTGTCTTTTGCAATCAGATTAATTGAAACTTCTTTCACTTATTAAAAAATTTCATACATACACACTTTTACATTATTAGTTCATTTATAGAGTTCCTATGAGTTTTTTCATCATACAAATAAATTAAAATTGGTTATACATAGATACATTTACATGGTACAACATTCAATATTGTTATTGATAGTATATCCTTGTTACACTCATATTAATTATAAATATAAATTCTCTTATGTTATTTGTCTAAACTCTTTGCATTATATTATTTATAATAAACTTTAACAAATTACTATTTATCGATTCAATGTTCATTTTATTTACCATATATCATTTGTCTATATGTCATTATTTGTTTATCTATGAAAATCTATTGAATTCTATTCTATTCAATATTTGTATTTGTTTTTATTCTTAAATTAATGATTATAATGAGTTATCTATAATAATATTTGTATTCTAATGTAACTACTTATATCTAAAATTCTCTTGACTTGACTATATAATTATATCTTTTTAGGTGAAAAGCTGGTTATGGTATGTAAAATATTCTTCGTCTTAGGCAACTTTATTTACATCATTACATTGGTTAGGCAATCTCTATATTTTGTTCTTATTGAGGTAATTCCTTATTTATTATATTGTTATAGGCTATTATTTAATATATCTTTATTTGATATGTTGTTTAAATTAAGAAAAGTGTTTCCTTTTTATCTGTTTTCTTAAATTATATTATTTTCATATATTTTAATACTAGCAACATAATTTAATAGTACTAATTCTCTTATTTTCTATGATATCTGGTTCAATATATATATATATATATATATATATATATATATATATATATATATATATATTGTTGTAGAATGAATGGACGTAAATATTAACACAAAGAAACTGTGGTGATAAAGGAATTAATATCAAATTTATTGTATATAATAATAACATTTTATATCTGCCAATTGTAATTTAATTTTATCAATTTTAAGAAATTTAGAGGATCAAGTTATTTTAATAAAGTGTATAATACTAAATGTAAATAAAGTTCTTGTGACGCAGTAGTTTCGTTCTGGTTTGGAGAGGACTTTACTGCAATATCCCAGAACTCTTTCTTGCCGTTCTTGGATTTGTGAGAGGACTCCTACGTAGCTTACGTCAGTGTCAAGAATAAAGTCTCCCTCTGGTAATGGATATCCTAATATCGGCGCCGTGGATAAATGCCTCTTCAAGGTTTCAAAAGCCGTTTGAGTCTTCGTCTCATTGGAAAGCTCTTGTTTCGTCTGTGAGTCGAGTTAGGGGCTTGACAACATCTCCAAACTTCCTTATAAATCTTCTATAGTATGTGCAAAGTCCAAGGAAACTCCTAATTTGATGTTTGTCAGTTGGTTGCGACCATTGCTGAATGGAAGCAATTTTCTCTGGATCCACCGCCCTCCTTCATCGCTCACTATATGACCTAGATAGTTGACTCGGCTTTGGAATAGCCGACACTTCTTCGGGTTTAACATGAGCTGGGCAGCTTGAAGTCGTTTGAATGCATCTTCCAAATTCTTCAGGTGTTCGTCAAATCTCTTCCCCAGTACTACGATGTCGACGAAATAGACCAGGCATATCTTCCAAAATAACCCTCTCAATACATTTTCCATGAGTCTTTCAAATGTCGCGGGCCCATTACAGAGCCCAAATGGCATGACATTGAATCGCCGTAATCCAGATTTGGTGGCAAAAGCAGTCTTCTCTTTGTCTTCTGGGTCCATTTCTACTTGCCAATAACCAGACTTCAGGTCCAAGGTGGAAAACAGTTTGCTATCGGCCAAAGTATCTAGCGTATCGTCGATTCGAGGCAGAGGATAGCTGTCTTTCTTGGCCACGTTTAGCTGGCGATAGTCCACGCAGAATCTCGTAGTTCCATTATTTTTCCTGACGAGCACTACTGGAGACACCCATGGACTAGTAGATGGTTCTACTATTTTTTCTTCTGCCATCTCTCGAATTATTCTTTCAGCTTCCTCTCTCTTCGCTCGTGGTAGTCTTCGAGCTGATTGCCTAATTGGCTTGGCAATACCAGTATTGATTTTGTGTTTGACGGCTGATGTTCTACCAGTCTTCCCTAATTTTGGTACGAATAGGTCTCGATACTGCAAGAGAAATTCTCTCATTTTCCTTTTCTCAGCTTATTTTAAGGAAGGGTTGACCCAGAACTGATAATATTTGTTCGAATCTGGCATTGGAATTGTCAGTTGTCGTTGTTTAGAGAACTATAGACGTCACTGGTACGCAGGATCTAATCATGGTTTCTTTCTTTATTATAATTGGGTAATCGTTCACTTTTATCACTCGCACTGGGATCTCCTTCGCCGACGTCACCAATCCTTTGCCAACCTCTTCGTCGTAGTTCCTTGGCTCCATCATAACCGGTATATATCCCTCCATGATTCCATGTAGCCGCGGTACTATCATGGTTTCCTTTCGTGCAGGTAGAACGGTATCTTCCTGTACAGCTGCCAACACCGTGTTGCCTTCATATGGATGAAGGAATATCTCCTCGGAACCCAGTTTAATTGTTCTGTTTCTAAAGTCGCAACTGGAAACCATGTAGATTCATTACGTCTATTCCCAGAATCACTTCTTCTTCAATGCCATCTACGATTACCGTATGCGTAAACTTCTCTGCGCCAATTCCTCATTGGATTTCTCTCTCCGTGACCGTTGGCACTCTCATCACTTGTGGTGGTTCGTAGTCGCAGTCTCGTTGGTAAAAGCTTCTTCTTGGAGTTTATTATCTCTGGTCGTAGAATGGTTCTAGTTGATCCAGTGTCTACCAGCAGAGTATATTTTTTGCCATTCACTTCGCCATCTACATATACACTGTCGTTGCGACATCTGAGACAAGCTATCAGTATTAGTCTTTGGAACGATCATGGGTCGATCTTCACATTAGCAGAAATATCGTTTTTCATAGTTTTAAATTTTCTCGTCCATGTTGGCAGATATATCGTTCTTCATATCAGAAATTGACGATATTAAGGTGGAAGGCTCGTCTTTGAATAAAAATGTTTCTGGAGCAAAGCAGTCATTTTCCAGTGTCACTTTAAGTCTTTCTACTAATTCACGTTTCTTACCGGACGTTTCCAACTCACGATTTTCCAATTCTGCCTTTAGCTCTGTCACTTAGCCTCTAGGCGATTATTACGTAGTTATTTATTTATATTATCCCACTTCTGACACCACTGTAATGTTTTTCTTATTTTTTTAAATGTTTTTAAGATGACGGTTGGGATAAATTTATACACACGGTATGTCTACTCACTTAATTTATTTATTCACTAATTTATATTATATACACAGTATATTCACTTACACTCATTTATATAAACACTTCACAACTGTTTATTTCTTTAGACTTAATTTATATAAATACTTTACTATTTACTTGTTCACTTTTTATCTCACGAGATCAAATTATCAACTAACTCCGTTGGTAGGTAGTCTCTCTTATATATTAAGTGCCTTTTATTCTGGAAGCTTCTCGATTGCGGTTAACAAAAACAATCGACCTTCCTGGAGGTCTGTAGATAAGAGTGTTGTCTTGCTGCAACAATATTTTTCATGTTTCTCATCGATATATAAACATTTTTTTCTGCATCCACATGTAGTTGGCAAAAAAGAGTGTCTACTACTCGATGGTCGGCAAGAGCAGATGCGGTCAAAGCCTTGTATAATGTTTATGACTGTTTTGAAAATTGCATAGAGCAAATTATTAATAACAAAAACCAGGGAGCAGTACTAAAGTTCATGCCAGTGGGTTACTTAAAACTATGGAGACATTAGAGATTGGTGTATTATTGGCAATGTGGAACGACATTCTATCTAAATTTGATAAAACAAATAAACTTATTCAATACGTAGCGACGGACGTACTTCTCGTGGTGAAATTATACGATTCTTTGGTGGGTTATTTGAACTTCATTAGAAATCATTTCCAGAATTATGAGACAATTGGTAGGAACTTGACAAAATGCTCAGTTTATGAAGTCGAAACTAAAAGAAGAAAAATTATGAAACCTGTCAGTGGGGAATCAAGGGAAAATGCCGTCGAATTTATTGAAGGTTCAAATATTATGAAAATCAATGTATTTTACGTCATTATTGATACAATGGTATCGAAGTTGAACTGAAGAGAATGTTCGTATGAAAAAATATCCGAAAAATTTGAATTCTTGACTAATTTGATAACAGTTACTGCCAATTAAATATTCTCTAGTGCTCAAAAACTTTTTGAACTTTATAGCGACGATTTGAGTCCCGATTTTCCAGAAGAGTGCGTTCAGTTCATATATTTCATTAGTAGTTTCCAAAATGAGCTGACAAGTTCCGAAGATACTGAAACTGATAGTGAAACCAACATGGAATCGGAAAGCCAAAATGTAAATCTACACGAAATTTTAAAGATGATAAAAACTGAAAAAATAGTTTCAACCTTTCCGAACGTTGAAACAATTTTGAGAATATTTTTATGCATGCCTTCAACTAATGCTTCGGGAGAAAGGTCCTTCTCAACCCTAAAAAGACTGAAAAATTATCTGAGAAACTCTATTGGGGATGGGAGATTGAGTGACCCTTCTCTTTTGAACATGAGCTGATGGATATGCTTGATGATCAATTCGTCATTGAGAAATTTATATCTCTGAAAGCTAGAAAGAAAGTTCAGTGAAAAGCTTATGAGAGAGATATAAAAATGTTGTATTGAAGTATTGAGTGAGTATTCATTAGCAATGCTTATGCTTACATATTGATATTTCTAAATTCTATATTTTATTGTTATACAGTGTTAGAATGTTTGTCTCCTTCTCACTCTCATAACTTTCTCATAATCTTTTTTTCCTATGTGCTATTTTTAATCCATTTTTTTCTTGATATATTTATTTTCAATAATAAATAAAACGTTATTATGACTATTTTTTCTTGTGTTAATATATATACCTTTTTACGTATGTGCTGTCTGAAAGACGAGGAGGAGAGATAGATGGAAGCGACGAAAAAACATTATTTGTCCAGAGCACAAAATATCATTAATCCGGCGCTGTTCAGTACTGGACATTTCCATTACCGTATAGGTGATAAGGCATCACCTACTGAATTACAAAACAAATTCATTTTAAAACACATTGAAGGGGAACAATTGAGATACATAATAAAAACCAATGATTAGGTACAAGGGAATAATAAATAAGATAATAGAATTTTTATTAAGGTCTTAACAAAGTACTATAAAATTCATATGAAAAATATTTTAAAAATCAATTATCTTTTTCTGAAAACCATAATAATGAGGGAGGATAAGGGTATTGTGTGATGGTAGAATCTTTAACAACAGGTTGGGGTTCTTCAGGCATTTCATAACTATTTAAAAATCCACAACATTCTCGAAGGGTATCTTTCACATTATTTAATGTATTTAAGTCATATTTTTCAAAATCGTTTCCACTCAATTCCTGCAGTAAACAAATTATGTCTTTCTTTAAAGATGTTTTATCACATTTCTTTTTATTAATACTGTGTTGTTCCAGTACACCGCTACTAACAGTGTTATTTTCATAGTATTCCTAAAAATGTATAAAAAGTATCTTAAAATAGCCAACCCAAAATTTTAATTTAAAATATGTTACGTACCCACTCAGACTGCTCCTCTGAGTGAACAATCTCTTGAGTTACCTCATTTTTACATAGTTTTTTCTTGGTATTTTTATTAGCTCCTTTTAATTGCCTTTTAGTTTCAGTTTCTGGAATTTCATCAGATATATTTATTAACCTAAAATTTAATTGTCAACTAAGGCATTGGCAAATAATGTAATAATGAGTTACCTCTCAGGCATTTTGCTAGTTAACTGTATTGCTCTTCTTGTTACATAATTAACAGGACTTTTTATGTATTCTGCAGTTTTAGGATGCCCATAGTGTGTTTTGAAACAGGTAACAACTGTAAGTTTAGTTCTTGAATTTTTAATAACAATTATTTCACTAGTACACGAAGTTTGTAATTTACTCATTTCATTTTGTGTACCTTCAATATCAGTAGTTTCCGAATACAGACAAGAATAATGTTTTATTTTTAAATGTTCATTTTTATCCTGCTCCTCGGTAATGGTATATTGTTGCTTAGGATTACAGTTTAGATTAGACATCCAGTTTAAGAAATCTGTAAAATACAAAACATATCATATTTGTAGAACACAAGTAACATTTTTACCATCTTCTTCTTCGAATTCGAAAATTGCTTGATCTATTAAAATAGCATGTTTTTGAACTAAATGTTGTCTCAAATCTTTAGCATTTTTATAAGACGTTGTACATCCTTCTAAACATTTGTAATTAAAAGTATCCATTGGATAACTTTGAATACGTAAATCAAAAACTCCATGTACTTCCTTTAGATGTCTAGTTAAGGATGCTTGTGTATTATAAACTTTAAAATTATTACAATTTAAACATGTATATACAGACATTTTAAGTTTTAAAATTCACACATTAAGGTTATAAACAAACCCAAATACACTGACAAGCAGAGCTCTGCTGACAAGTGACAAGGTTGAATCGAATAGTACATAGCACGGACTTAAGATCTATGGACTTCTAATAGTATATGTTTCCCATACATCCGAAATTACCCCTCTTTTTGCCTACACATGGCCGCCATGTTGGGCTAATTTTAAGTTGGTATTAAGAAGCTACAGTTCATATGCGTTTTCTTGGTATTGATGATGGAACGTTCGTTGGTTGCGCGAAATAATTGACAGCATAATAGAATTGATTAACCAATTAGAATTTAGCTGGATGAACTGACGCGACATTTTCGTTCTATCAATTTCTGTTTTCTTTGTTCCGTTGTTGCAATGCGATTTGACTGATTTGTGACAGCGTCAGGAGTGGCATCAGGGCGCGTATTCTATATCGTCTCGTAGAAAGAAATTTCTTTCTACGAGTATAGAGAGGAAATTTCTTTCTATTTCGTGAACCTATTCTGTACGATTCTTTCTATATCTATTCGGTAATGCTCGGCTATAGAGGACTGATAATTATTGGATGTAAAAACATTGACCTGTTTTTAGGGGAATTTGGGATATCTCTTGATTAAGTCGGCAACAATAGCAACATTTGTTTGTTTATTTCTCAGGAGGATAATAATAATTACGAGAATTTTTTATTATTTCATTGTGGGAGTCAATTATTATTATAACTGTTTTATTATAGTGTGTGGTGTAAATATTATAAACTATAGCATAGCATATTATCTGTTGTTAGTTTTCGTTTTTTAATCTTTATTACGAGTACATTATAAAGTTTGGAAACAATTCATTTGCTATAAGTAGAAGATGAAGTAGGTACGACAAAACCAATTACGTTTAGGAGAAGAATTTATTAATCCTTAAAATCGCCAATGTTAAATATATTGAACTTCTTAAGAATTGGATTAATGACAAAAATTAAGAAGTTTAGTATTTAATTTTACACAACGTTCAACACAGAAATATTTCACATTTACAGGTAACACCGTAAATGGCCATAAATACGTATTATTTAGGTACCCTTTGCAGTTGTTTACATATTAAATTGCAATAATATTAATAATACGTAATTATCCAAAAATTGTTTTTCCAGAATTATAAACTTGTATATATAAACCACAAACACCATAATCATAACATAACGATATGCACCTTTCCTTTGAAAAATGTAAACATGCCAACAAAGATAAATCTAAATGATTGTGTGTTAAAAAGAGACAGGTATCATAGAAAGACCTAAAATGGTCTTTCTATATCTTTCTACCGAACGAAGCGTTCGTGAAGCACGACCACTGCCGATGTTGCTTACAGAATAAGGTAAAGTGGTATAAAGAATTTATAGAAAGAAATTTCCTCTCTATGACGATACAGAATACGCGCTCAGGTCACATTTCGCAATTTTCGCATTGTATTTTATTGAGTTAAGCGCAAGTTTGATGTTTGTGTGTTAACTTTTGGATTATATTCGTGTTTACTACAAATTAATAGTGGTTAATTACATTTTATAAATAGTGTTATTTTAGTAAGGTACTTAATAGTATAGTGTTATTTGTGAGATCTAGAACTGTAGGAGACTAGCTACAAACTGCTAAAATGCCTTCCTGTTTTGTACGAGGTTGTTCTAACGCTACTTACATTTCTCGTTTGAAAGAGGGTGAAACATTTTATAAGTAAGTTATATGATTTTTTTGTATGTAAGTTAATTTACATTTTCCTTTTTCTCCAATTTGTAGATTTCCAGTGACAATACACTTAAAAGGTCCTGGTTGGTAGCACTTGGAAAAGATCCAGCTTATAATATTGCCTATGAAAGGGTGTGCTCCGAACATTTTGGACAAGCCAATTTTGAAGTGGCAGGCGAACGGAAACGTTTAAGAATAGGGTCAATTCCAACCCAAAAATACCTCAATGTTTTGAAGTTGATCACTTGGATAAAAGTTATTTACCGAGCTCACCTCCACCTACATGGTATGTTAATTTTCACTTAGTACTCACAAAGAATCAAAAAATATTTTTTAATTGTAGCAGCAAGCTGGAAAGTGTTCATTCTTCTGATATAGTACGGATGGTACAATTATTTCATCCGTATAGGTAAGTTTAATATCAAATTTTCTTTAAAATCAAAATTTAATATGTATTTTATTTATATAAATTTTACGTAGCATTTATATAATGCCTTAGTACCAAAGTTTAACTAGTCTAAAGAAATGTTCTATTTTCAGCAAACCTTCCACAGAAGATACCAATGTAAATTTAAGAGAGAGGATTCGCTTTTGGAAGAGGCAATTAAGAGTATGCAGAAACAAACTAAAAATTTGCAGAAAAACAAGCAGGAGGCGAAAACTAAAAATAAAATCCTTGAACGGGTTGTTCACCGAACTAAAAAATGAATTTTCTTTATCTACCCAAGCCACATCAGATATTATGACATCTCTTCAAGGAGCCCCAGCTGCTTTATTAAAAAGAATGATGTTGAATAGAAAACTGGATGGTACGAAAGTAACAAAGGCAAAAATTTAAAAAGAATTAAGAAGCTTTGCCATGACTCTACAATTTTATAGCAGCAAAGCTTACAACTATGTAAGAGAAATATTTGGATTTGCGCTTCCTGCCCCATCAACAATTAGTAGTTGGCTGTCAAAAGTGGACTGCAGTCCAGGGTTTACAGCTCCCGCAATATCGTCATTAAAATTAAGAGCTGATGAATTCTTCACTAAAAAGAACAAACAATTGATGGTATCTTTGTTAATTGATGAGATGTCAATAAAAAAAGAGTTAACTAGCGATAGACACACTCAACAAGTATTTGGCTACACCGATATTGGAGCAGGCAAAAGCTTTAACAATGAGCAAGAGTTGGCTACTGAAGCCTTAGTTTTAATGGTAGTAGGAGTAAACGACCATTTTAAAGTCCCAATTGCATACTTTTTAATTAACAAAATGTCGGGAATTGAAAAAGCAAATTTATTATTGGAAGCGCTGCGGCAATTACAACAAGTAAACTGCAAAGTTTTGTCAGTCACCTGCGATGGACCCCATGTTCATTTTAAGATGCTGCAGAGTTTAGGATGCAATGTCACAAATGTTGTAAATCTGAAACCATACTTTTACCATCCCATTACTCACCAGCGAGTCTATGTATTATTAGATGTTTGCCACATGTTGAAGCTTATTAGAAATAATTGGGCAAATATCAAAGTAATCATTGATCCCAGTGGAAATGAAGTGAAATGGGAGTACATAGAAAAACTCTTTAAAATTCAAGATGATGAAGGCTTTTACTTGGGAAACAAATTGAGAGGAAAACATATTCAGTGGGAAACAGCAAAAATGAAGGTAGGAATTACATTATTTATTTACTGTAATAAATAATCTTATTTTGTATAACATTTTTAAGATATTTATATTTTTCTCTTCATAAAATAAAAAGTGGATATATGTAAATTTCCTGTCGACTACGCCATCTGTTTTGTGGATTGTGTGACACATATAATTTTCTGATTCCATAAAGTAGTAAATATAATGTCCTTTTATTTTGTTTTTACCTAAAGTGGTTATACTTGTTCCGCACTGCATTTGTTCATTGTGCACTTATTATAAAGAAACTATAAAAAAATTATTAGAAGTCCTACACTGCCAATCTTAATTAGCTGGTGACAAAATCTTTGCAAAATATATGTACGTTGGGGCTACATTATTATTATGTAAATGTTTTATTTTTAGATGCCGCTCAGACTTTGAGTAATAGTGTTGCAGATGCACTTGAATTTTTGTGCCATACTTTACATCTCGATGATTTTAAGGGAGTCAAACCTACAGTAAATTTCATAAGAAATGTTGACCAGTTGTTTGACTTGTTAAATTCGAAGAATTTATATGGAAAGGGTATGAAAACTCCAATGCAAGCAAAAAATGAAGCTACCTGGAAACCAGTTTTGGAAGAAATATTGGTATATTTGGAAAATTGCAAAACCCGAACTGGCAGGTTGTTGTATACTACTTACTGTAGCATTTTTTTATATTTTCATATAGTATTAATGTGAATTTGGCTTGACCGTGATTAAATGAAATTAAAATTTACGGTTATTTTATTTTTTTCCTGATTTATGGAATTTGAATAAGAATATAATTTATAAATAAACGATTCTTAAAATTTATGAAAAAGTTTTACATAACCCCAACTTAGGTAGATACACAATATGCAGTAGCTAGTATAAACAATAAAGTAGGTGTACTTTCTCTCACCGTTTCATATTTTCGTATCTTATAAATGATTTCTGCTTTATTGTTTAAACCGGTCCTGTACGAATCACGTGACTCAGGCCGGCCAACTTAAAATTAGCACAACATGGCGACCACCGTAAAGGAGTCAAACCGAATATACTATTAGAAGTGAATAGATCTTAAGTCCGTGGTACATAGGCGTGTGGTAAATTATTTGTTAGAACCGTTTTACACGTACGAGAATTATTGCGAAAATAATAACTTTGATATGAATTTTAAAAATATTTCATGGCTTGTCTGTTTGACACATAATATTTTTACATGAAAAAATTTCATTATAATTTATGTTATACGCCTGCGCAGAGATATTGTTTTCGGAAGAAATTTGTCACGACGACTCACATTTATAGTGTATGAAGATAATAGGCTAATCCAAGACCATGACCTGCGCAAAACAAAAATGGCGGCTGGAGGACAAGCAATTGCAAAGTAAACTCTTATAAAATCCCGTGCAGTGAAATAGTATATTGTGCAACAAGTGGGAAAACTTTTTTCACGCGTGTGAAAGTTTGTGGCACGAGCCAAGGGCGAGTGCCGCAAACACACGAGTGAGAAAAGTACTTTTCCCACATGCTGCACACTATACTTTTTCTACAACTGCACAAATTTAAAGAATATATGTAAATAATTTTGTAGAAAAAGTCTAAGCATCGAGAACCACCCACCGAAAACGGCTGGGCATCGAGTATCCCCTACTGGATTCTCCATATAAATGTATGTAGGGTAGGCAAAGTGCCGCGAGAAATGATATTTCTCACAGTGTGAGCAATATGTTTTGAAATTAAGTAAGCTATGAGAAATACGCTACTTTTCATAGCAGTTGTAGAAGAACAAAATTTCTTATTCATGGTGATTTTTAGTGGCAAAGAACATTTAGTGACTCGATCCATGGCTGGAAAGACAATGTTAGACTATTATAAAATATTGCTGGATTAACATCCAGATGAAGCTACCCCATACAAAGCTAAAATATCCTAAATTAATGGAGTTTATCCATTTTCATGAAAGGGACACCTGTAAATAATATATTGAATATTTATATGTTTGTTGTAAACAGAGAAGAAACATGGAACAAAGTAGATTTTATATAATTTTGTAAAAGCTAATGCATTCTAATCAACTTGGAACAATAAAATTTGTAGATATTAAACAAAAACTAACATTTTTCTGTTAACACATTTAAGGGTTTTTGAATCTAAATGCCTTTCATACAAGTTTATAATCAAATTTAAAGCTCCTGTAGGTTAAAATGGCGTAGGAATATGTGTACATGAGATATGTGACACATTATTTTCACATCAGTGAAAGATAATTTCAAATTTGATTATGAAATTAGAAACAAACGGCAGACTGTAGGAGCAGAGGTGGAACGACGTAGCCATGTGGGCCTGTGTGCGAAAATTTTGCTGGGCCCCCATTATTGATAACCATATTAATTTATCAATTTTGGGTGCACAAAAAAGCAATTGTTATAATGATAAGCATTTATTTTCCAGAACATGGAAAAATATATGCAAGTACAAATCAAAAAGAATGTGTGATATGAATAATAGTTTATGTACGTACAGTTAACAAAACTGAAACAAAACCAAAAATATATTTTCTGAATGAATATGATAAAATAAAAATAACAAAATATTGGAAATACTTCAACAACAAAAATAGAAAAACCTATCAAATATTTACAAATTAACTAGTAAAATAAATAAAATTTAGTCTCTTGACCCTTACTTTGTGGAATCTACTCATATTACCTACTATTTTAAATGAAACTAAATGTTTCTAGATAATTCTGACGATATTTAGTATGGAAACAATTGTCAATTTTTTTAGAATTCTTAACATTTTATCAATACATATATTTTTTATTTATTTAACTGCAAATTTACAATCTACTACACTATAGAGTAATAAGTAAATAGGATAATGTGGGTTGGTGGCTTGAATCAGGTACCGTCCATTAACGGTTCTCTAGATTTTTACAGATCTTCGGGCCAAATTCTTTCTTCTGATAGGTTGAACAGGTTACTGATAAGTTGATTACTATGATCAGTGCATGATTTCTATATTTATTTGAGCGAGTTGTGATGATGTCTTTGATATATGGCATTCTTAGATCTCTGTGTATAGTGTCATATGAAAGATACCATGGAGCATTTTTTAAAAGACAGAGGGTTTTAGATTGGAAGGACTGCAGGATCTTGGTTTTAGATCGTTTGCTGCAACTCCACAATTCAATGCCGTATGTCCATATAGGTGTTAGTATTGTTTTCTAGATTAATTTTTTTTTGCTTTCTGTAGATAGTTGTGATTTTTTGTTAATTAGCCAATACATATTTTTAATTTTTATAAGTTATTTTCTTTTAGCTTTTATGTGAGTTTTCAGTTTTTGGTCTAAATGAAGACCAAGATATTTGACTTCCTTGCATATCAGTATTGGATCATCATTAATGGTAACTTGCGGACAGGCACATTGTTTTGTAGTGAAAGTGATTTGGTTAGATTTATTAGTGTTGACTTCAATTTTCCATTTTTTTAACTTTGGTTGCAGAAGACTTAGATGATTTTGAAGTTGGTTGGAAGCTGTGTTAGGATCAGTATTAGATGACATAATTGCTGTATCATCAGCAAATGTTGCTATAAGCGTTTCATTGGTAGTTGGTACATCTGCCATATATAACAAGTATAAGAAAGGGCCTAGGACACTGCCTTGAGGTACGGTAAGGTTGTACCTCAGGTTCAGTCTGGATTTAATTTATCATGCAACTCCAAAGGTTTGCTTAAAAATAAACAAATCAATTATAATACCCTTACGCTAATGAATTAATTCACCTGAGATAAAATGCTTCGAGCACACTCTTGCATTCTTGATTGATGCATCCGAGAATTCTTCACGTTTGATTGCTTTCAGCCATTCTTTGCATCGGAAGGCAGATAATTCCTTAAGATTAGTTCTATGTTTAAACTAATACACTACTTGTAGAATTTGGTAAACGTTTACATTATCTCGATTACTTCCGCTTCCACACTGAACTATACAACAAAAGGAAGGCATTTTTATATAAGCAAGAGACACACAACCACTAAACACTTCCAATTATCACTTTTGTTTACAGAAACAATTTAACTTTGTACTATTTGTTCTCCAGGCCCCATATTGGTTTTAATTTTATATGACTGGAGTTGCCCACAAATCAGTGATTTTGTAGAGTGGCCTATTTATTGTGACAGTGACAGCACAGAATCAGAGACAACACACAGAATACAATTGGGCTGGTGTATTCTGTGGTAACAGAGTAGTTATATGATATGTGGGTGACATACAATCACAAGTAGGGGGATTTGTGGGACATTAAGTTCAGCACATTAAAAGTATTAATCTATGTTCAGCACAGCCGATTTCATTGTATATAAATAAATACAACTTATTTCTTTTTGTTTATTTAGTGCATTTATTAAATTCCAACATGTCTGCAGCAATGTGGACAGCCGAATGGTTTTTATTGGGTCGAGATGCATATTACAGGTAATATATAATAATAATTAACAAATATAAAATATTGATTGTACACACATCTACCAAATACTGTTTTAGAAAATTTGAAATATATTCTATGGCTTGGCAGCATGAAGTAAAGGTAGAACATTATATAGCAACATCAGCCTCTTACGGAGGCCCTATAGCTATTAGAAGGGATGACCAAAAGTTTATAAAAGTTCAAAGTTCTGGGCAACCAATTATAACTGTATACTCAGGATCTGGAAAGCAAATAGCATCTTTTAAGGTAACTTAGTTTAGAGTGTTGGTTTAATAATTACATGTTTATTTATAGTGGAATAGAAGACCTATTGTTCATATGGGTTGGACAAATGATGAAGAGTTGTTATGTATTCAAGAAGATGGTATGTTGGTGAAACATAATATGTTTGGAAAATTTCTACATACATTTAATATAAGTCAAAAAATTCAGGATTCTAAAGTAATTGACGCAAAAATTTTTATTAGTCCACAAAATTTAACTGGAATTGCTGTAATGACTTCAAATTTCAAGATATTTGTAGTTAATAATATCGAAGATCCAAAAACTAGACAGTTGTCAGATTTGCCAAGTGAGTTAACAAAATCTTGTATGAAATCAATAAAGATATTTTCTGTATTTCTTTGTAGGGTCAGGTATTCATCCTACCAGTTGGACCATAGTTTCTGAAGACACAACTGAAGTTTTACTAGCTAGAGGTGTTGAACTCTACAGATTAAAACAAGATGAACACCATACAAGCTCCATGGTTAGTACAGAAATTGGAAAGCTAAATTGTTTTATATATTTGCTTTATTTTTTTTTGTATACACAGTTGGAACCAGATATAATGAACAAATATACATCGATAATAAAAATGTCTGTTTCCCTAAATGCTGGTCATCTAGCTTTGTTTACTGATTCTGGTTATTTATGGTTAGGATCTACCGATTTGAGAAAAAAATATTGTGAAATTGATTGTGATATTATACATAAACCCAAGCAGATGCTCTGGTAAGTAACACATTTTGAAACATTTTACTTTAATAAGATTTATTTTATTGGTATTGTTTGAATCTCCATTTGTTATTTGTGGGTGTATGATGATATGTCTTATTTTTTCCTTCCACAAAAACCCAGTTGTTTTACAATTGCAAAAAATATTAATGGTAATCGGCATACACTTGTAGGTACATTATAAAAAATGTACTGGCTACTTTTTTCTCAGGATTGAGTATTCTGAAACATGTAAAACAGCTGATAGCAGAAGCATTCTGAATCTCCAAAACTACTTGGCCTAGCTGGTTCATTAAGTGAAGTGAAAGGAAAAGAAATGATAACAACATGATGGTTTGTTATTTGCTTGTTAATAACAGAAGGACATTTGAATGGTTATTGTTGTTTAGTTTTTTTGTGCATATAATTACAGGTGTGGTAACGAGGCTGTTGTTCTATATTGGGAGAAAGATAATACATTCCTGATAGTGGGAAAACATGGTCATAAAGTAGCACAATTTTATGACAGCTCCGTATTTTTGGTACCAGAAATAGATGGTATTAGAATAATATCCAATACTCAACATGAATTGCTACAAAAAGTTCCTGAAGTTGTACAGAAAATTTTCAGAATAAACAGTACAGAACCTGGTAGTTTTCTACTAGAAGCTTCAAAACAATTTCAAGTAAAGACTGAATTAATCTCTAAATAAAATCTGAATTATATTTTTATTAATTTATTTCAGAAAGGCAGTCACAAGGCTAACGAATATATTTGTTTGGTAAAAAGTGATTTGGAAACAGCTGTAAATCAATGTATAGAAGCCGTAGGATATGAATTTGACACAGATATTCAAAAAACGCTTGTAAGAGTAAGTGATAATTTTATGTAACAGAAAGTTTATATACTTATTTATTAAAAAACCTTACTATACAATTATTTTAGGCAGCACAGTTTGGCAAATGTTTCATACCAGACATGAGATCTGATAGTTATGTGGAGATCTGTAGATTATTGAGAGTTTTAAATGCTGTTAGAGATCCAAAGGTTGGCATACCAATTACAATTACACAGTATCCTTTTATGTATAAAAAAATACTAAAATGTTTTGCAAAACAACTTTGATTTCCTTAACGATAGATTTATAGATTTAATTATATGGCTAGACGGAATCAAGGTATATTAAAACGACTGATTACCAGAAATTATTATTATCTTGCTTTACAAATTGCTCGGTATCTTAAGCTCCATGAAAAAGAAGGCATTAGCTATATTTTATTGCATTGGGCTAAATATAAGGTAAAGTAACTATTAATACTACAAAAAGAATGTTTAGAAGATGAAATATTTTAATTAAATATTTATTTAGATGTTGGGTGATATGATTAACAGGTTTTTTGAAAATATTTAAAACAAGTTTTAGTTCATGTTGCCCCAACTCCATATCGACGTTTAAGACGTGATACCTTGTATCTACACTTTTCACGTAAATTGAGTTATTAGTACCAAAATTTGCAGAAAAAAATTCTACGTCTTCTATTTGATACCTCAGAATTTCATTTCGTAATCTTATTTATTTGTTTATTTTTTTTTATTTACGGGCAAGCCCATTTTAGGTATAAATTACAATTCTAAAATTATAATTAAAATAAAATGAAAAGATATGGAATATTTACATGTCATACAATAAAGAATAAGTAAAAAGAAGTTAAAAATTTAAAAAGACAAAAGACAACAAACAAAAAACTTCAATAAAGCATTAACATCAGAACATTAAAGCTCGGCACTCAGTAACTGAGTTTTAAAGTGATGAAAGGGGGTGCTAAACATCTCAAGATCATTATGAGTATTGGCTAATCTTAACATTCTTGGAATACAGCTATTGAAAGTATTGTTTAAACGATAAAAAGGTACATAAAATGTTTGTTGCTGTCGGGTTGATCGGGTTTGAACATGAAGATTAATTTTTGCTAGAAGTTCAGCACAACTGCATCTGCCATTGATAATGTTGAAAAGTAATGTCAGGTCTCTCTGTTTCCTCCTAGTTTCCAAAGAGGGGATGTTCAGAAAATGCTCTAACAATTCATAATCGCAAAAGATACCCAATTTATAGGCCATGTATCTAAGAAAATTGTGTTGGACATTTTCAATGTTCCTGCTGAGTGTTATCTAATGAGGAGACCAGACAGAAGAACAATAATCAAGATGGGGTCGGACAAGTGAACAATAAAGGACTTTAATTGCAGATGTGTCAGTAAAATCGTGGGTTAGCCTTTTGATAAAACCTAACATTTTCATGGATTTATGGATAGCTGTAGGTATGTGTTGATTGAAGCTTAAGGTGGGATCTAGAATAACTCCAAGGTCCTTGATTCGATTAACAGACTCCAAGACATGACCATTTAAGGTATAATCGAAAGTAGTAGAAGGTACATGAGATCGATAAAAGCGCATGACATGGCACTTAATAGCATTCAAGTCCATGCCATTTAAGGAGCACCAGTTTGATAGATTATCAAGATCAGACTGAAGCCTGAGAGCATCAAAATATGTTTGAATAGTTAGGAAAAGTTTTAAATCATCTGCAAATAGTAGTGCTTTGCCATACCTAAAACAATGAATAATGTCATTGATAAATAAGTTGAATAATAAGGGACCAAGGTGTGACCCCTGAGGAACACCAGAGGTTACTTGAAATAAGTTAGAATAGTGGTGGTTTACTCTAACCATTTGAGTCCTGTTCGTAAGATAGCTACTAATCCATTGTAGTAACACCCCACCTACACCATATTTATCAAGCTTTTGAAGTAAGAGAGTATGGTTGACCCTGTCAAAAGCCTTAGAGAGTTCAGTGTACACAGAATCAATCTGGCAACCCCTCTCCAAAGCTTCAGACAGGAAATCGACATAGGTAACTAGATTTAATTCAGTCGATTTCCCAGCACAAAAGCCATATTGTTGTTCAGTTATGATGCCAGAGCAGTCATATGTAAGGTAGTCTGTTATAATGTTCTCAAACACCTTAGGTATAGTACTGAGAATAGATATGGGTCGATAATTTTTGATGTCAGTCTTGCTTCCCGATTTGTATATTGGGGCAACAAAAGTTAGTTTCCAGTAATCAGGAAACTCACCTGTCTCCAAAGATTTATTGAAAATATAGAAGAGAGGGCGAGACAAAATGAAGCTGCAAGTTCTAAGTAGGATTGGAGGAATAATGTCAGGACCAGGACCTTTCTTTGTGTCAAGGTTTGATAATTTCTCATAAATGGTCGAAATTGGAATGTGGTAAGAGGAGACGTTAAGTTTCGGTTCAATTTCAATATCATTTAAATTAAGATTCAGATTTTGAGTAGTATAAACTGATGAAAAATGCTTGGCAAACAGATTTGAAACTTCATTACCACAAGAAGCAAAAGAGTTATCAAGGTTCATATTTTCAGGTATGCAGTTATTTGATCTTTTAGTACGTACAAAATTCCAAAAAGTTTTAACATTACTTTTAACGGAGGTTTCAACAGAATGTATGTAATTTAAATAGCATTCTCTAGATATTATCTTACATTGTTCTCTTAACTGACTGAATATTTCATAATTTTGGGGAGTTCTGTTTTGTTTATAAATCCCATGTGCAACCTTTTTATCATTGACCAGGCTTTTAAGTTGAAAGGAATACCAATGTGGGAATCTGTCAATAACAAATCTCTTCAAGGGAACAAATAACTCAATTACCGAGTACAAAGCGTCATAAAAAGTAAAAATCATATCTGAAAGTTCCTTCCCCTGAAGAAGCCCATCCCAGTCCATAGCTTCCAAACATTGGCGTATAGCTTCAAAATTGGCGTGTCGAAAATCATAATAAAAATCTTCAACAGGAGTCGCACTTGAGTTCGACTTATATTGTATTGAAGTTTCAAGAGGAGGATGATGAACATCAGGTGGGCTCAAAATGTCTGCGGCTGTCAACACTTTAAGTTCAACTGGGGACAAAACAAGGTCAAGGATGACTCCCCTTTGGTTGAACACTTTGTTGGACTGGAACAGATTGTAAAACGCGCAAATATTCGAAACTATTTCGATAGCATCTTCATCATATGCTGACGAGCTAGGTTGTGCAGAAGCTGAAGAGCAGAAATCTTCAATATCCCATGTAGCTGTAGGTAGATTATAATCGCCAAATATGTAAAATTGTCTGTCTGGATGTTGCTCATTTAATATTAAAAGTTGATCATAGTGAAGTTGGTATAGATTAGCGTGAGATTTAGGGGGAAGATATATCGCTCCTAAAATATGTTTGCAATTTTTGTGGTCCAAGTGAACAAAAAGTTGCTCAATTAACGGGTTGGAATTGATAGTACTAGAGGAGATTGTTTTCTTAACAGCTATCAAAACACCTCCACCTCTGCTAAAGATGCTGGACTGGGGTGTTCGATCCTGTCTGTAAATGTTGTAACCACTTAGAACAAGTTCAGCATCGTTGATATCAGCTGTGAGCCAAGTTTCAACAAGAATAATTACATCGTAAGAGCAATTTGTAACATTAAGACATAGTTGAGTTAGTTTTGTTCGAAGTCCTCTAACGTTCTGGTAGTAGACAGATAGCTTGCCCGAATCTAGTTTTTTGTTATAATTACGGGAATATTGTTAACATATTTTATTGTTAAATTTTGCTCACCAGCTTGCTGACGTCTCTTATTGGTCTAAAAGTAATTCTTGTGACTTCTAGCAACTGCAACTTTAAGGTTAAGTGTGTGAGAACTTGCATCTACAGTATTTGCACGGTGTTTGTTTCGTGGTGATGTTGTTGGTCGGTGAGTACACACTTTTTATGGCATTTTATTCGAAATTTTGAATTATCATAATGAAACATTGCAACAAGAGCTCTTTTTGAGTCTTTTATACATTATTTGAGCATTCTAATCCATTTCAATCTGATTTAGGAGCTTAACTTCTTTCAACGCGAGATACATGTTCTCGCTTTCGGAAATAACATTATATTTTCTGTAGATACATGTTATCACTTAGTGCTATTGATACTTAATTCTTTTTCTTGCAATTTATGTTTCAATCACAATTTTGTTAACAGATGAATCACAATTGAAATATGGATTCGAAAAATCATAAATAGAGAATCGATTAATTTTACTCAGTGTTCAGGGAGAACCCCAAAGTGTACCTATTAAGATCGAGGAATGTGAATTTTATGATGAAATGGGCCAAAAAATAGAAGTAGATATCTGTAATGGCACCCTGTTGGAGAACAATATTTTTTTAGTTCAAGTGCCTAGTCCAGAGGAGGTCGAAAGATTGACATGTATCTGGAATGATAACTTATTTCTAGCCGAGTTACCCACAGAGCCGCCACTAGTTAATCAGAATGGAGATCTACTTCCTGATTTACACTCCAATGAAGAATCAGATTCCAATCAAGATAACATTATCTCTAAGGAAAATAATGAATATCTCCCTTCTGATAGCGATTGTGAAAATTCAATTGGTTCAGACAAGAATAAAGAAAAAAAAGAAATTGTTTACCGATGCAAGAAAAATGGAGTGATAACAAAAATAAGGAATTGAGACAAGAAGGTAAAGCCTATAGAGGATGGAGTAGACCAAAAAATGAAGGTGCCAAACGTGGAACCGAAAGAAAAGCCAGAAAATTGGGACTGAGGTGTGTTTCTAAACTATGTTTCAAATCAAAAACTAGAAAGTGTTTCACTATATCAGAGTCAGTTCGACAAGAACTGCTTGAAAAATTTTGGTCTGATATGGGACAAAAAAAAGGTATATATTTCATCTCTCATAACGAAATCACCTATAGCAAGGTCTACAAAACCTGGAGAAACAACAAGGCGAACTGGAAGTTTGAAGTACAGTATAAAAACTCCTGATGGACAAATTCTATCTGTTTGTAAGAATCCTATCAACATTTGGTTTGAAAGAATGGACCGTCAATAAGTGGGCCTCTAATTCCTCTGCGGGTTAACGATATCAAACTAATTAAGTACACTCCAAATGGTACTATAGAAGTAAAATTAAGCTTTAAAGAAGAATTTCTAAGTCTTCCACAGAGAAGAAATAAAAACAAACCGGTACCTGACTTGTTAACGTTTCCACAATTGAGACACCAATCAATAAGAATAAAGAAGCAGAAATGGGAACATCTTCAGCAACTGAAGGCTGTGATACCAAAGGATTGCCATGGATTTTACGACAACTTGCCGCATGTCGAAAACTGAATATCAAGAATAGTTTATTTTTGCACCAAAGATTTTATTCTAAAGAATTATTTTTTTATGTTTGTTTTTATTTTGAGACTAAGTTCATGTCATTACGGAAAATGTTTTGTTTTTGAATATATATTTTTGAATTAATATCGAGTTTTATGCCCTTCCATTCATATGTGAGAACACCTAAGTACCATTTTTGCTCATTCAAGTGAATGAGATTCCCTGTAAGTATAGTGAAAATTTGTTTGACACTATTATCGAGTGGAATTCGAATTCTGATTGATCGAGATGAAGATCTTGTAATAATATTTGAATCCTGCAAATAAATCTTACGATTTTCAAACTTTGGATGGTTTTTTATCTCTCCTGTAAAATTGGCCGAAATGTACATACAAGGTATCACGTCTTAACCACAGATATGCTTTTTAACAAGTATCTGTCTAAATTATTGACTGTAGCTGTAATGGGAATTCATTTGAAAGTAATACTGAGTGTGCCAATAATAAATATCATAAACTATGTCTCGGATACAAACAAATGTGACATTGGTATAAGTATCAACCTGTCAAGCCCGTATTTTGGAACATACAAATATCTCCCTTCCTTTTGAATTTGTCTTTTAAAAATATTTTTATTAGGTTAGTCAGTCACATTTAGAAGAAGAATCTGTTGCAAGAGAAATAGCTGAAAAATTAGGCTATTCTTCAGGAATATCTTACAGTGAAATTGCAAGTACTGCCTCAGCATATGGAAGGAGAAAATTGGCTATTAAGGTAAAATATTTAAAGTTGATTTAATACGGTTTTGTTCAATAATATATGTGAATATGTTTTTTAGCTTTTAGATTATGAATCGAAAGCGAGTGATCAAGTCCGACTGCTATTAGAGCTAGGAGAAAATACTCCAGCATTGGTTAAAGCTATAGAAAGTGGAGATACTGATTTAATTTATATGGTGATATTGAAGTTGAGAGAAAAAATGCCATTGGGCGATTTTAAGGTTTGTTCTAATTCTCAAGTATTGATTATCCACTTTAATTTGTAAATGTACAACTTGCCTGATTAGTAATTTAGTATCCTTATAAAATACCAACATTATTATAAATGGAACGGTATATTAATGTACCATAAAAGCTCTCGAGGTAAGTATTTCTATGTTAAATTTTAGTTATTGAATATGGCACTGATTCTAGCAGTTAACGCTGATACCGAATCCGCTTACATCTAAGCTCTAGCACTTGACGTTCGTCCGCTGAAGCTTAAAACGGATGGACGGATACCAGAAGCCAGAATATAATACTACGATTTTTCGACATTCATTTAGAACTTTAAAACATACAGACTTACAATACCAAAAAGTGGCATATATATAGGATCATTACACAGTGTTGGAAAACATATATCTTGGGTATAGACACATCTGTAAGAGTAACAAGGAACACAGTTATATTATAATACCACATAATCGATAGAGACGGAATGCTGTCCTCAACTCCTGTTACCCCACTCGACTCAAAAGTGCAGTGTAAAACCGGCTGTGATCTGATTAATCAGGATAATCAGGAATCTACAAATTTGCCAACTTAATTCAAATCACTTCTAGTTTAAAAACGGTATGACAGTGTCTATGGATTAGTTTCATTCATTTCATTCATAAAGAACTGAGATTGGTCTGATGTAAACGGGTATAATCACAATCGGAATCATTTCATTCCATTCCTACATATTTAGATGGAACGAAATGATTCATTACCGGAATAAGCTGATGTAAATGCGTGATTCGGGAATTAATTCGGTATTGCCAACAAGAAAAGTAACATAAGTCGGATCAGTATAGAGTATTTGTAAAGTTAAGCAACATATCAAATACATGAAGAGTGATAGTAGAGATTTTTTGTTGAATTATAAATTTACAAACTTGACTATCCTGTTTCTTGACTCCTATCCTACTTAAATTCCGAACGGAATAATTCAACTATAAATGGTGGCTAGATTCACTCCATACTAGAGTGAAACGGGATCGGAATGCTGGGTGTAAACTAAGTTCAATGAGCCTTTATTTGCTGGCCGTAGTTGCGAAAACATTCAAAAATTAAATTACCGCTGAAACATGCCGACTATTTACACAATCACAGAGAAAGTACAGATTGTTAAGTGTTACTTTGGGGGTAATTTTGTAAAAAATACTATACATCTATTTATAGTGGCTTTTACAGATATATCTACAAAAGCGAATGGTTTTGGTTCATTATGAAAATTTAAAAAAAAATTTAAGTTATCCAATAAACTACAGTCCACCGCTTCACAATTTGTGTTGTAGTTATTGACTATTATTGTTACAAAAAATTAGTTTTATTTTTACAGACAATACTGTACTTCAAAAAGCTTGGGTATTATTACTATGTTCAACTACTTTTGGTGGTGTATGATGTAAGGATTGAAAAGGTAAAGCAAATTTTAGTCTTTTGCATAATGTAATTGTAAATGCATCATCATCAAAATAACCACCACAGCAAGTGCCCCTCTTATCTACTTCTTAAATCATCGAACCATTCATCTTCAGGAAACACTTACCATGTATTCATTAGGGTTAAATAAATACCATCGATTATCAAAATTCACTGGGACAATATATTTAAAACTACGTATACAATTTACTGACCATGTGTAACATACACTATAAACATTTGTACTACTAATAATAATCTAAAAGAGAAAGGAACTCTCTCTTTATATATAGGAACTTCTATATAGGTATTGTTATACCAACACAGTCGACGATCTTTCCGCCGACCTTGTTGACGCATTATTTATTTATAAAACAGTCGTGATTCCTTAATATGCTACAAACCTTACTACACCTTGTCAGTGACCTTCAAGTTCACTGGCCGCTAGCAATATTTGAAATTAATATCTAATTAAATCTAATAGTGTCTTTTGGGATCATCACATCATCCCCTCTTGGAAGAGAAAAATTATCCCTAATAAATTTTCGATACTATTTATAACGTTAACGGTTCTCGCATTGTTTGTTTATTACACTAATTGTCTAGTTTTTAAACACTGCTTGTTTGTTTACTATCTCACCTCACTTGATTACAAATATTTTCGTTATGTATTTATACAATCGATTTTTATGAACGATTTGTTTTTTATTGTTTTGAGATATAATCTCACAGTTTGCTCCTTTTACTTCCGTTATTTTGAACGGGCCTAAATTATATGGATCGAACTTATTTCTTTCTACATTTTCCAGAATTACCGAATCCCCTACCCTAAAGTTTACGGGTGACGATTCCTTTTCGCTTTTATTTACTCTAATTGGCTTATTTTTTTATCAAAAACTGCTTGGCTCTTTCATTCGCGTACTGTAACTTATATTTCAAATCTTTATCATACCTTTCAATATTGTAACATGGTTCTATTTCTACATTTAAAAATTCTGCTATGTTGTGTTTTCTACCATATAACAACTCAAAAGGAGTGTATCCGTGATACGTGTTTGGTGTTGTATTATAACAATATGCAAACATTTTTACAAATTCACACCAGTTATCTCTAGAATCTTTAATAAAGTTTCTTATGTATTCATTAAACGTTCAGTGTAGTTTTTCACAATTGCCTATTGCTTTGTGGTGATATGCCGTTGAAAAATTGTGTTTTATTTTTAAAAGTTCCGCTAAGTTCTTCATTATTTCGTTCTTATATTCTGTTCCTTGATCTGCCCTTATTTCCTTCATCAAACCATAGTTTGGTATAAAGTTGTCAAATATAGCTTTTGCTATTGTGGCTGCCTCTTTGTTAACGACCGGTATCATGACCTCGTATTTTGTTAATTCGCATTATGTTGGGATACAATAACGGTTCCCATTGTTACTTTCTACAAAAGAACCTATTGTGTCTATATAAATGATATCAAACGGTTTTATAGATGTGTCGGTGATGACAAATTTATCTTTATGACTAGGTTTTGCTTTATTCACTTGACATTCATGGCAATTCTTTACATACTTCCGTACATCTTTCTCCATATTTTTCCATCTAAAATTTGCTCTCAGTTTCTTTAATAATCAATTGTTTCCTACATGTCCTCCAAACATTGGATCGTTGTGATATCTTTCTAGAATCTTTTGAATCTCTTCTTTCTGCTGTACTGTTTTTGGTACTTCGCATATACATACTTGTATATTTTTCAACCTTTTATTCCCTTCTATTGTGCACTTTTTGAATATATAATCATCTTCATATATCTTCACTCTTTTTACTTCAAATTTTACCGAAAGCTCCTCAAGCTTTTCCAACGCTCGTCCTAAGTCGAAGTTGTGTATTCCCGTAAATAAGGCTTCACTAAATTTCAATTTATTTTTGATCCGTTGCTCATCCTTAGTGAGATACGGTTATTTTCAAAGTATAAAATTGGTAATTTATGTGCCTCTAGATTATTTAAAACTTTTATTACTGAAGGTTTTTCTTTTCGTTCTTCCTCTGTTTCCTCTTTATTCTTTAGATCCTTTCCTGATCGAGCGTTCTCCTTGCGCGTTTATGCTCTTGTGATTGCCAAGACATGTGAATTATTTATGTATAAATCCTTCTATGGATATTCTTGATATACTATCTGCGTAGTTCGCTACACCTTTAACGTACTGTATTTCAAAATAGTATTCTTCCAAATCAAGTCTTATTCTCGTGAGTTTCGAATTTATTTACCTCTTAGTTGATTAAACCTTTTATCGCTGAAAATTTTATTCAAAGTTTTCCAATTAGTTTCGTTATTTTCCTTATATGTTGATTTATTCCATCCTGTATGTATTTCTAATTGATTTTTCCTTTCTTCTAGTTCTTTTAGACTATATACGTTATCATTTATCATTAATGTATTATTGATTATCTTAGCTTTGGCTCCACTTTCTCTCGCCTGTTTCATATACCTTATTAGCTGTTTTCTCTGTTCCAGTATATCTTTTGGGTAATCTTCATCAATATATACCTTTGTTCCTTTTAATTTATTAATTCCTTCCAAAGTTTCTACCTTCTTATTCACATCTTTCATCATTATTAGTATTGGCCTATTTTTGTTACTGTTTTTATTTCCTATTTTTTTCACATTTCAAAATAGCTGATTTAACATCTACTGTGTTATTAACCTTCTTTATTACATCTTCTAATTTATTTTCTAGTTGTTCCTCATCTTCTTCATTGCCTTCTTCTATACCATGTATTATCAAATTCTTTTCTCTAAAATTTTTCTGGGCCTGTGTAATGTTTCCTTGCAATAATTCGGTTTTTTCCTCTAGATTCATATTTTCCATCCTTAATTCGTAGTTTTCCTTCTTTAATTGTGCTATTTGTCTGCTCATTTCTTCGATTTTTCTTTCTATCTCGCATATTCTTACGTTATTATTGTGGTTATTGTAATTATTATTCCTGTTAAATTTATTGTAATCTACGTATCTGTTGAAACTGATTCCCGGGTTGTATTGTCTGAATTTCTTTCCTGGGGGGTTGCCGTTGTACAATCCGCTGTTGCTTCCTCTACTATGACTGTTCCTGAAGTTAAAATCTGATTTCCTGAAGAAATTCATATTGTCCTTCATGTGTAATACTTGTTGATGACTTACTATGCCTTCTACTGATACCAGCTTAGATAGTACTTCTTGCGTGTTTTCAAAGCTTCCCGCTGCTACACGTATGCTGCCTGTAGCTTTTCTGCCAGTTTCTCTATTTATTTCACGTATTGCGTTATGTCCTTTCCATTTTGCCTTACTTTATTAAGTTTCGCTAAGAGAAGGTTTGGGTTATCTCCGCTTATTCCTGATTTGAGTTTGTTCCTAATTTCTGTCGTTATCAGGCTTCTAGCTTTTCCAGTCAGTCTTGTTTTAATTAGCAGAATCGCATTTTCTTCACTAGCCGTCGCGTTTATTTGTAACAAATCTAATGAGTCTAAAAACGATTGTAACTTGCTTGCTTCTCCGTTGAATTCACTAGGTAATACCTTACTCGCGAAGTTAAAAAAATCATTCATACTTGTCGTCATTTTCAACTGTTTGCTTATTGCTTGTAATACACCCGTATCAATCTACTCAAATATAGAGGTAGGTATTTTAACAATACAATTCAGCGCATGAAATGACCTAACAGTTTTATCCCTAATCTTATCTGAATAATTTTTACAACTTTCTTGTTGTACTAAACAAAAGTTTTTCCAAATTTTACCTATCAACTTATCAAAATTATTATAAAGAATTATTATACAATTAATTACTTCAATGTGTATATCTGGATTTTTAGGAGTTTCCTTTTTCAAAACCTTTTTCCCTGTTTATTTATTTCTTCTACGATTGCCTTTAGTTTATCTTCGAAATCTTCCCACGTTATTGACATTGAAAAGATGTACTATTCGTTCATAACAATAGAGTGCATAAGTACTTACAATTTTATACAGTCAAAGTTCCTGACGTCTGCTTGGCTGCAATGCCTCGGTTGATGTCTCTTTTTAATGACCTTCGATGCGTTTTCCATAGGGACCACATGAATTTTAGAATGAAAGCTACCGTTATTATGTACAATAATACCATTATCTGTGTTGTAAAATTATCTTGCTGCACCATGAAATTATTGTTTACTGTACCAGTTTCTTGTAACTCTTGCTTAGTAGGTGCACCACCCATAGTTTTGCTCCTCCAAGGTCCAAAATTTAAATACAAAACCATATACTTTCGCCCGTTTGGATTACCATCAGTTCGCAGGATTATTTACCATTTAGTTTGCAGGATCGCCATGTGGTTCCCTTTGATTAATGTCATGGAAATTTGAAAAATGTTTTGATTTTAAACTCCAAATTGCGAAGTGGCGAAAAATATTTACTATTACAATTTTTGCAATACAACTATGATGAAATATACCTGGGGATGACATTTTAAAGGTTCACTTACTTTTATTTACTTTATTAGAACTAAAAGCCTAAATAAATTAAAATAATCCTACTCAACCTTGTCAGACCATAACCATATTTTTAGCAATTTTCAATTTAACACTTTCACTTTGACTTTGCCAAAAACAAGCCAGATGCACACCAACTAATATAAGATTTATTAACCTGTTTGGTGACGAGTCTCGATGTTATTGGTCTGTGGGTGTAGAGACGTCAAGCATATCCCCTCTTTGAGTTATTCGAGGGGAAATTCTAATGCTATCTCGATCTTTAAGCAGGCCATCCTTTGCTCACTCATTTAAACGCAATACCCAAGATATATTTTTTCCAATACTGTATACCTATACCGAATTAGTCAAATACAAAATATTTGACAATTATTAGTTTTGTTTACCAGAAAGTTATTCCCATACTAATTTTTTAGTTTTCAACTAATATTTCATGTGATTAACTCTCATTGTCATAAAACAGTACCCGTTTAATAATAATGAAACATTGATATTTTAAGGTATTTTGTAATTTAAAATATGTATTATTTGTTTTTAGTAGTATAATTATTTTAAGTTTCAAGTTTTTAATTCTTATAAAAAAAATTAAATTTCAGATGACAATTAGAAATTTTCCAGTAGCTCAATCTTTGTATATAAAATATTGTAAAGAGCATCATACACAAGCCTTGAACGAAATATACATTCAAGAAGACGATTTTTGTGCTCAAGCTGAAACTTTTATTTTGGAAAGTTTAGACGACAAGGTAAATAATTTTAAAGAACACATCACTCAAATAATTCCTATAATATTTTGGTGCCCCTAAAATACATACAATATGTCCCTCTAAGTTGGAATCATAAGGAAAACTTTTTTATTATTAATTTTAGGAGAAAAAGTTATTTTTCATAAAAAGTTCCGCATTATCTAAAACCTAAGATACAGTCATCAAATATCAACTTTTTTAAGTAACATTTTTCGATATTGTCAAATTAAAGGTACTTTACTCTTGAGTAAAACTCATATTTTTTTACAAACCTCATATACGACTAAAAAATTTTATATTTGATGACTGTATTTTAGGTTTTAGATAATGCAGAACTTTTTATGAACTATAACATATTTTCTAAAATTAATAATAAAAAAGTTTTCCATATGATTCCAACTAAGGGGGGGACATATTGTGTATAACATATAATCTCGTAGTGTACTGGGAATTTAGTGTTTTAAATGAAACTCAACGTTTTTAGCTAATTCCACAATATAATGAAAAATATTAAAAATTCTAAAAAATTGACAATTGTTTCGATAACTGAATATCATCGTCAGAATGACAGAAGTTACATTTCATTTTATGCCTACCTGATGTTTATTAGTTATTTTTGGCTAGATCAAGAAGTGATTGACCTTGTTATTGACTTAATATATGTTAATAGAAAAAAGAAGAAGATGTGATATTACAAATATTGAAGCTTAGATATTATTAGCCCTATGGTGATATCCTGGATATCATTTTTCCAATTAAGATCAATATAACTGTGCAATGATATAGAAAACCAGGAAAACTATATCTGCTGATCTTTACAATTATCACTTAAAAAGACAGTTTAATAGTGGAGAGCTTCCTAGATTTATCTGTTCATTGACGACTTCATATTGTGGGTTTCTTAAGTGTCTTCTAATTTCCAACTCTTCAAGGAAATCCAGTTCTTGTTTCTTATCACAAATATGTAGTACTTCTAGTTCTGTGTTTGGTGTCAATGAATGGTTGGTGTCAAGTAGATGTTTTGCGTAATGGAATTTATCTGGTTGTTTTAATCTGTATGCTCGTAAGTGTTCACTGTATCTGATTTCAAAATTTCTAAGGGTCTGACCCAAATAGACAGCATTACATTCTGGACATTTGAGTTTATATATACCTGATTTCTTTAATGTTGGTATTTTTGTTTTAACATTTAATAATTTTGTACTTACGTTACTTTCTGTTTTAAAAGCAATTGTTGTATTCATTGCTAAAGATATTATCTTTGAAATATTATTAGAAATATTTCCTGCATATGTGATGGTTTTATAAGTTTTTATTTCTTCAGTTTGTTAAGGAAATATTAGTTGTTTTTTATTAATTAGCTTATTTATCATATGTAATGGATAACCGTTGGATGTTGCTATTTGTCTAATTGTACTAATCTCTCTATCAAAATTACATTTGTTCATAGGAACTGAAAATGCTCTATGTATCATTGAATTGTATGTCACTAGTTTATGTGACAGGGGGGGAGATTGGAACAATAAGGAATTGTCACATCAGTGGGTGTTGGTTTTCGGTAAATTGCATAATCAAGTACATTATTAACTCTTTGAATTTTTAAATCAAGAAAATTGATTGAGTTATTTTCTTCAACTTCTAATGTAAATTTAATTTTTGGGTGTAAATTATTAATGTGGTTGAAAAATATATCTAATTGTCGTTCACTACCTATAAAACAAGCTAATACGTCATCTACATATCTATACCAAAATAAAAATTTTTTTGAAATATTCTTTTCAAAGATTTTTCTTTCTAAACCTTCATTTTGAATATATATGTTATTGTCAAAAGTGAAATAATTCTGACTGATACATACATCAAACAAATTAAGTATATCTGATATTATTCCTGGATTAATATTTTTATCTTCTAGTAATTTTCTCACAAGTATTAGACATTCTTTTGGAGGAATTTTAGTGAACATATTAGTAACGTCAAATGAAATAAGCTTAGCGTTATCTTGTAATTTGAATGCTTTTCATTTTTTGATTAGTTCTATTGAATTTCTAATTGAGTACTTATATTCATATCCGTAACTATTGAGTATATTGTTAAGCTTCTTTGCCAATATATTATTAGGAGTATTAACATAAGAAACTACTGGTCTAATTGGTTTAGTTATTTTATGTAATTTAACGGTTCCATATAATTGTGGACAATGAGGATTCTTATGTATCATGGACCTCTTTTTTTTGCAAAGAAGCTCAACAATATACTCAATAGTTACCGATATGAATCTAAGTACTCAATTAGAAATTCAATAGAACTAATCAAAAAATTAAAAGCATTCAAATTACAAGATAACGCTAAGCTTATTTCATTTGACGTTACTAATATGTTCACTAAAATTTCTCCTAAAGAATGTCTAATACTTGTAAGAAAATTACTAGAAGATAAAAATATTAATCCAGGAATAATATCAGATATACTTAATTTGTTTGTTATCCATTACATATGATAAATAAGCTAATTAATAAAAAAGAAGAAAAAGTGGCATTACAACTAATATTTCCTAAACAAACTGAAGAAATAAAAACTTATGAAACCATCACATATGCAGGAAATATTTAATAATATTTCAAAGATAATATCTTTAGCAACGAATACAATAATTGCTTTTAAAACAGAAAGTAACGTAAGTACAAAATTGTTAAATGTTAAAACAAAAATACCAACATTAAAGAAATCAGGTATATATAAACTCAAATGTCCAGAATGTAATGCTGTCTATTTGGGTCAGACCCTTAGAAATTTTGAAATCAGATACACTGAACACTTACGAGCATACAGATTAAAACAACCAGATAAATCCCAGTACGCAAAACATCTACTTGACACCAACCATTCATTGACACCAAACACAGAACTAGAAGTACTACATATTTGTGATAAGAAACAAGATCTGGATTTCCTTGAAGAGTTGGAAATTAGAAGACACTTAAGAAACCCACAATATGAAGTCGTCAATGAACAGATAAATCTAGGGAGTTCTCCACTATTAAACTGTCTTCTTAAGTGATAATTGTAAAGATCAGCAGATATAGTTTTCCTGGTTTTCTATATCATTGCACAGTTATATTGATCTTAATTGGAAAAATAATATCCAGGATATCACCATAGGGCTAATAATATCTAAGCTTCAATATTTGTAATGTCACATCTTCTTCTTTTTTTATTAACATATATTAAGTCAATCACAAGGTCTAGCCAAAAATAACTACTAAACATCAGGTAGGCATAAAATGAAATGTAACTTTTGTCATTCTGACGATGATATTCAGTTATCGAAACAATTGTCAATTTTTTAGAATTTTTAATATTTTTCATTATATTGTGGAATTAGCTAGAAACGTTGAGTTTCATTTAAAACACTAATATGAGTAGATTCCACGAAGTAAGGGTCGAGACAGTTAATTTTACTGGCAATTTATTTATATTAGTATAGTAGTTGTGTATATGGAAATATTTCCCATAAATTACATCGACTGCTTACAAGGAATCAAAGAAAAAACCAGCTTATTTCTTTTAATTTTCAGAAAGGTCACATGAAAGATGCTCTACTTACTTCTGCTCTGGAAGCTTATAAGAAAGGTAGGAAAGATCTGTATGTTGCAATGTGCGATGAAACTATCAAATTGATGCGATTTCAAAGGGAAGTGGAAGATAAAGTGCCGGGAGCAAAAAATAGATTCACAGGAAAATCTGTACACGATACTTGCAAGTTATTATTAGAAATGAAGGAAACTAAATTAGCTGAGAAATTCAAAAATGATTTCAAAATACCAGATAAAAGGTAGGTGTGTAAAGAATAGTGTTTAATAATTTAGGGTAGGTATTTAAAGTACATGATAAATACTGGACAAAATAAATCAACATGAGAAAATCAAAGAGAGGTCAGTTTTTGCCTAGTTTGTTTTTACAAACCATACTTTTTCTATAAATTTCATAAATATCTAATTAATATCAGAAAGTGTAATTGGACTTAATAACTGAAATTTGACAAATCTCTATTGCTACTTTCATTTTACATGTAATAAATAATTCTCAACATTTAGAGCTAGTATCATTGTCAGTAATTTATTTACATTTTTATTCTTCTAGTCAGATTATAATTAGTCTTCTTGCAATAGAGAATAGTTGGTGTAGGATCACGAGATGGCCGACCTCGTTTGCGAGGAGGGGTCTTATCCGCTAATATAAGTGCTTCAGCTATATAAGCCCTGAAGTGGACATCTAATATATATCTTTTTGGTTTCCCCAACTGAATTGCTTTATCTTTGTACTATAGCCAGGCATTTGTACATGCTATGTCCAGCGCATGAGTGAATAAGCGTAGTGTCCATTTTTTCGACCTTATGAAAGTCCTGTACGAAGATATATTGAAAAATTCTTAGCCTACTATAGAACTAAACAAAATTTCAATGTCAAAATATTTTAGTACTCAACATATTCTCCTCTTAATTGGATACATATATTACAGCGAACCTGCAATGTCTCTAGACCTTTCAAAAAAATGTTTCTTCTTGCTCTGCAAACCAGACCTCCACAGCTTTTATTACCTCCTCGTTGCAAGAAAATTTACGACCTTTTAAACTTTTTTTCAGTTGAGGAAAGAGATGATAGTCGGACGAAGCCAAATCTGGTGAATAAGGGGGGTGTTCCAGTAATTCAAATCCTAAATCACGAATTTTTTGCATGGCAACATGAGATTTATGTGCAGGGGCGTTGCCCTGCTAAAACAAAACACCTTTGAGTAGCTTTCCGCGTCTTTTCTCTATAATTTTTTCCCGTAGAGTGGTCAGTAATGTCGAATAGTAATCTCCAGTTATTATTCTACGCTTATCCAAAAAATCAATCATGATTACTCCATGGCAATCATAAAAAACTGAAGCAAGAACTGTTCCAGCAGATTTTTGGACACGAAACTTCTTAGGTCTTGGAGAACCAGAGTGTCGCCATTCCATCGATTGTTTCTTTGTTTCTGGATCGTAGAAATGTACCCAAGTCTCATCCATAGTAACAATTCTGTTTAAGAAGTCTACATCGTTTTCAAATTGAGCACAGATCGACCGCGATGCTTCTACCCTTGCACGATTTTGGTCAACATTCAAACATTTGGGGATCCATTTTGCAACAATTTTTCTCATGTCCAAATTGACGTGAACTATATGATGAACGCGTTCGTATGAAATATTGAGTGCTTCAGATATCCGTTTTAGCCCAATTGAACGGTCTGATAAAATCATGTCATGAACTGCATCAATATTTTCGGGGACGGACACAGAAACTGGCCTTCCCGATCGGTCATCATCTTCAATGGAAAATTTACCTCTTTTGAAACTTGCAGTCCAATTTTTCACGGTCGCATACGAAGGGCATTGATCACCGAGGGTATTAAGCATATCTTTGTAAATCTGCTTACCTCTTAACCCTTTTAAATACAGGTACTTGATGATGGCTCGATACTCCAATTTTACGATTTTCACAATTTCGGTGGACATCTTTTTCTTTTAATTTATTGCATAACTCTGGTTTACTTTTTTGACGTCAAACTTTACACTGACACTTCTAATAAGTTATTGTTCGTTGCTATGGTAACGCAATATTTTGTTTATGCATGGAACTGGTCTAGGCTAACTAGATATCAATACATCCTCGTATATTTATATCAGAAAATCCATTTTGTCTACACCTCCCATGCAAGCATTATATACTTTTTCGACTTCTGGTCGTGAAACATAAACATATTCTTTCTTATTTTTGTCCCACCGCTTACATTTATCGGCTTCGCCAATTCCCATAAATGTTGATGCCATGTGAAGTGGTTTATTGTCAAACCACTCTGTCATCACCTCACCATCTTGCGAAATAAGTTCCTCCATTTCGCCCCTGTTTTTTTTTCATAACTTTATCATCCTGGAATGGTGGTTTCTTATATGTATCTACTCTTGCTGTATATGTAGCATAAATTCCTTTATTTCTGAGGTGTTGTAACAAATTCTAGTTTGAAAAATAATTGTTGAAAAAAAAGCTGTACATTCTTTTCGGCAATTCTTTGGCTTAATTTTGAAACTTCAGCTCCTGCAAAGCCAAAAACTTCCTTCTCCATACAGAATGAAATCTAGTAAAATGCCACTTCTTCCACAAAGGGCAAATATTTTAATATCCCATGGGTTGGGTTTATTTTTTACATATTGTTTAACATTTAAACGTCCCTTGAAGGGAACCATTTGTTCATCTACACAAAGCTATTTCTCCAAGGGAAGTGATAGGCATGTAGCTTTTACGATGAAATAAAACAATATAGTTTGTTTAAATCTTCATATATGAAGATTTAAACAAACTATATTGTTTTATTTCATCGTTCAGTATGGATCTTCATCAAGTAAAAGCCTCATCTATTCAATTTATGTAGCTTTTATTCGATTATACAATGGTCTTATTTTCCAAAATCGATCAGTTGAGCATTCTTCTCTGGCATTGATGTTAGCAAAATGAAGGTTTTGCCTCAATTTGAAAAACCGATTTAGTGACATATTGTCAGCAATAATTGGAATTCTTATGGAATGCTTTGTACTCCGTTACCATCGAATCCTTGGGTAATGTAAATTTCTCATAGAATGTGAATACCAACCATAGTTTTCATCTCATGGATGTCTGTAGGAGCAAATTTCTGAAGTTGCTTTGCAGCATATAGATTACTATATTCAGCCATTTCCTCAAATAACTGATCACTAAAATATTTAGTGAAAAAAAGTGGACTTTGTAGTTCAACAATATCTTCCACTTTTCTTTCAAACCACCTGAAGGCTGGAGTTATTATTGTGACTCCTGTTCTCCAGGCAATATCTTCTTTAGGGGTCGCCACATGTCTTGTGATAAAGTCCTTTTTTCCTTCTTTTTTGTTAGTGGAAGTTTGTCCAGGCTGAGGTTCTGTAGATATTTCGGTAGTTTCCACCTCTTCGTCAGAATCTAAGATTTAATGAAAACATTATTTATACTGTACTAACTACAAATTCAAAAATACATACATTCATCACTAGTACCATCGTCATCAGGTACTGGCTTAGGCTCCAAAATTTTATCTATTTCAGCAACTTCTTCGTCACCATTTAAGTCCTCAATGTCAGAAAGCTTTTTAGCAAGCTGCAATAGCTCTTCATATGTCAGACACCTGTTGGAGCTCATTTTTTATAATTAACTGCAAAGTTATTTGTTATATTATTTACCATTTTGAATTATTTTTAGTTATGTTACCTTGTTTGTCTATATCCTTTTAGTCACAATGTCGTCAACTGACGACACCCAAGTTTGGAAAAATATACTTCACATATAGAGTTACAAACAAAAAATTGATGTATTTCCCACAAAACTAGACACTTATGTCAACACAATCCGACACAGATTGTTATCAAACACAAAACCGCGTGAAAGTAGAACCAACTTCAAAGGAACACTAAACATTGGCCTTTCAGAATATCACCAGAAACCTGTAAATTGTGTTTTAAAACTTTATGATCACGACACTATATGGTACCACCATACTCGCATTCGTTATTCAAGAGTGTATTTAATCAACGACAGCGTGACTAAATGGTATTGACAAATATTTATTTGCTATACAGGATGTCAAAATTGGTGTCGGCAATTGACGACGCGGTGACCGAAAGGGTTAATCAAGGATTTATCTGCAAGAATAACTAATTAGTAAACTCGGTTCTCCTGAGCTTATTTTTTCCAGTTAAATAAATTTTGTTGGCTTTTTGAACTAGCTTATTAAATCTGTGATGAGAACAGATACATTCTACATCTACTTTTGATTAAAGACCTTTTGCTACACCTTGCCTTGCAGGTCTTTGAAATTCTAGTTGTTTTTGCCAACAAAGAATATGCAATTTTTACTAACATTTAAATCGGTCGAGCGTTCTACATCTCACTTGAACATTATTTGACAATAAGTTTTAAGAACTGTCAAATTTGAATGGGAGAATGATTATCAGGTAAAATATTAGTTACATCACTAAATGTCTACATTTACATTGTGCTGACTGTACAGTAACTATTTAAGTTTTCACACCATTTCTAGATGAGCCAGTTTAAGAAATTTACCTTCCTAAGGGCAATATTTCATATAGATAGGTTAATGTGTGTCCTCAACGAAATTTTTTATTAACAATATTTTAAAAACAACATTTCAATACCAAAAACAATCAATGATAATGAAATATTTCTTCATTTAAAAAGTAGTCTCGTCAACTTTACAGCAACATCACGCAGAAAAATAACATGAAACCTAAAAGTTCCTCCAGTGAACTAACCAAAGCTATACAACTTCTTAAAGACGTTAATATATTTTCTAAGCTGTCATAATATGTAATGTTCTGTGCCAATGGCCGTAGTTGTCTAGGCACTTAATCTTGAATTGAAAAAAAGTAGTCTTTACACAAAATGTGTTTATTAACACATATTATATCAAACTAATATAATGTTATGAAATCGCAAAATGGTCTAGTAAACGAAGCCGACCCTGTTGTAACCCGATATCTTACAATAATTTTGTTAAATTCGATCATGTTTTATATATCCCTGCTGTCAAAATAAATAATAGTTTTTTTATATTCATGTGTTTTAGATATTGGTGGTTAAAGATAAATAGTTTAGCTAATCAAGAAAATTGGGTTGATTTGGAGAAATTCTCAAAGATAAAAAGGTCACCAATAGGATATGCACCATTCATAGACGTCTGTTTGCAAAATGGAAATAGAGAGGAGGCTCTTAAATACTTACCAAAAGTTAGCGAAGACATAAAAGTCAAATATTGCATAAAAGCAGGGTTAGTAAAACATATTTTCATACATAAATAAATACATCGCCAAGCCAAACATTTTCTATATTTCCTTTATGCCCCCGCCTTTTTCAATTTTTAAATAAGTTAATTGTTTCATGATTTCCTACATGTTCTTTTCTCTTTTGAATCCTTTTGATATTCCACATCACTCAATTTGCTTAGTCTTATTCTTGATGTGTGATGTGTTCTCACTAGTGATAGGAAAATGTATATTGCCGAATATTTGTTTAATTAAATTAACTGTCTCGACCATTACTTCGCGGAATCTACTCATTTTACTGTTTTAAATGAAACCTACTGTTTCTAGGTGATAAAGCCGGCCTTTTGATGGGTCTGACTTTGACACTTTTTGGAACTTCTCAAATTTTCTCTTCGATAGTACCTTTTATAGCGAACTGGAATCTCCAAATAAAACGCCAGTTCATATAAGAATAATCTCTGACAATGTTTATTTAATTCTAAGGATTGGTGAAATATTATAATTATTTTATAAAAGTTTATGTTTTAATTCAGGAAAATTTAGGTAGATCAGCTCCAAATACAAATATAATTTAAATAACTACTTACAATTGGTTTTATCGCTTCAAAACACTTAACAGAATTTTTATTAAAGGAAATTAACGTTCTGCATATATGGAAATTATTTGACACTACTCTGACATTTCTCTTTTTTTCAATATATATCAATTTTTTGACTGACAGGCCCGGCCTATCTAAATTTAGATCAATAATATTTCGGACGTGTTCCGAATATACTCCCGCCTTGTTGAAATCTCGGATTTCAATAGGAAAGAAAAGCAAGGAAAGGTGGAACAACGCGCGAATGAAATGGCGCGACGATACTATCATCGAAAGACAACCCGAGAACGTAATCAACGAAGCAACTGTGTGCAGGTTGGTCTGCTTGATTACGGACTAGAGTCTGCACTGGGCAGAGGACAAACCTTGGTAATCGGTCTGACGAATGTGCCTTCTTTGGTACGGAGTTTTATAGCACGGACTCTTTGGTCCACGCCAGGAATAACCTCGACAATTCTTGCCAAAGGCCAGTGAAGGGGAGGAGTATCATCTTCCTTCAACAGGACCAAGTCATTGACCTGGAGATTCTTCGAAGGGGCTAGCCATTTGGGCCGATTTTGTAAACGGTTCAAGTACTCTGTAGTCCATCTTTTCCAGAAGTACTGTTGCATTTGTGAACATCTCTGCCAGTGTGCAAGTCTGTTTTCAGGCAGGTGTGTGACACTGTGGTCAGGATAGGAGGTTAGAGGACAGCCAATCAGGAAATGGCAGGGAGTTAGGACTTGGAAGTCATTGGATCACTAGATATAGGACATAATGGTCTAGAGTTTAGGATAGCCTCAATTTGGGTGAGAACGGTACTCAACTCCTCGAAGGTGAGTTGGGCGTTTCCAGCGATACGTTGCAAGTGTCTTCACACCACGGACAGCGGATTCCCACAGACCTCCCCAATGGGGACTGCGAGGAGGAATGAACTTCCACTCGAAGCTGGCTTCAGAAGCGAATGTTTTGATGTGATCGGATAAATTGGAATTAGAGAAGAATTCGCGCAATTCCTTCAAATGATTTCTGGCGCCTACATAATTGGTGGCGTTGTCACTGTAGATGCCGGTAGGAATTCCCCTACGTGAAATGAAACGCTTCAGGGTGAGCAAGAAGGCTTCAGTGGATAAGGAGGACACTAGTTCCAAGTGGATGGCCTTTGTGGTCATGCATATGAAAACCGCCATGTAACACTTTGTGATAGGAGCTTTTCGGAGGCGGGAAGATTTTATAAAGAAAGGGCCACCATAGTCGATGCCTACCCTTTCAAAGGGTCTCGAAGGCTTGACTCTGTCTGCTGGCAAGTCGGACATTATTTGTTGAGCAGAAGAAACAGCTCGGAAACGGAAACAAGTCATACATTCATGAATCACTCTTTTTACTTCCCTGATTCCATTCAGGGGCCAATATTGCAAACGGACGTTAGCAAGAACGGATTGGGCACCAGCGTGTTCCAATCTGACATGTTCTCTCTTGAGCAGGAGGGAAACTACGTGGTTTCTGGCAGGAAGGAGCACGGGATGCTTATGAGGCTCAGGAACGTCTGCATGTCGCAAACGGCCTCCGACGCAGAGGAGTCCTTTATCATTGATAAAAGGATTGAGGGCTAATATGCCTTTGTCGGAAATGGGTTTGAGGGATTTCAATTCTGAAATCTCCTTGGAAAAGTATTTGAACTGTAAGTTTCGAAGGACCAGCACTAAGGCAGAATTTTTTTCTGATATGAACAAGGGGCCGTGGAGTCTTGGTTCCTTGCCCTTGGAATTGGACACAAACCGGAGCAACAACTTATTGAACGAAGAAAACTTTTCAAATATGGGGTTCCAAAATTTGAATTCGCAGTTGGTGGTTGCCACCAACACTTGAAGCTTGTTGCCCTTTTGTTCGGGTACGACATTCGGAGGTTTCAACGTGAATTTAGAAAAGTCGACATTTAATTCGGACAGGAAATCAGGACCATTCCACCATAGCTCGGAATTTAAGAGATCGGGAGCGAGTACTCCTCTGGACAGCAAATCGGCAGGATTTTTAGAAGAGCGAACATACCTCCAATTAGCTTGCGGAATGGAAATTTGAATTTGGAAATTTGAATTTGGAAAACTCTGTTCGCTACAAATGTATGCCAGCGGGAAGGATGTGATTGAATCCAGCAGAGGGCTATCTGGGAGTCAGTCCACAGATTGATGGATTCGAATTCTACACAATTCTCGAATATCTTGAGAATCCTTTGGGTTAACTTAGAAAGTAGTACCATTGCATATAGTTCAAGGCGCGTAAGTGAAACCGTCTTGAGAGGCGTAACTCTCGACTTGGAACTTACTAAAGTGTTGGAAACGGTGTTGTCGGAATAAATAGTTCTGAAATATAAACAGGAACCATAAGCTCGCTCGCTACTATCAGCAAAGCCATGAATTTGAACCTTTATTATTGATTTATCGGAAAACAGATATCTAGGAATTTTCAAACGTCTTAAGGAATCAATGGAGGATATGAATTTTTTCCATTCTTGGGCTAGTTCAGGAGTTAGAGGTTCATCCCAGGCAAGCTTTGATAGCCACAATCTTTGAATGAAAATCTTTCCTACGACTATGAATGGGCTCAAGTATCCGATTGGATCAAACATCTGAGCTATGAGGGATAACGCCTTGCGCTTAGAAGGAGTTTCTGAAGGAATGAGTTTAGGTAAGGAGATGGCAAATTCGTCCGAGGACGGATTCCAACATAACCCCAAAACCTTGTTGGGAGTCTCTTCCATTTCTATTTCAAGTTGAATTGGGTTAGAGGAGTCACAATATTTTTGTCGAAATTGCGAGCAATTGGATGACCATTTATGCAGTCGGAAACCCGCGGAATTTAATAATGTATTGAGTTGGTGATACGACTCTTCCAACTCGGATATTGAATCAACAGCATGTACATCATCTACGTATGTTTGATGTAACAAGGCTCTTTGCGCAGAAGAAAATTCATTGGAATTGGAAGCGAGTTCTTTTAGAACTCTTGTAGTAAGGAATGACGAACAAGTGACTCCATAAGTCACCGTGGAGAGTTGGATGCATTTAAGATCCTCTTGCGGTGAGTTTCTCCACAAGATATTCTGGAAGTGCAATTGCGAAGGATTCATTCTAACCTGGCGATACATTTTCTCGATATCGCAGGTCAGGACAAACTTGTATAAACGAAACCGACATAGTATGTCGTATAAGTCCGGCTGAACTCCGTAGCCTTTGTGTAGGATATCATTCAAGGAAAATCCAGTCGAAGTTTTGCTGGAAGCATCAAAAACTACCCTGAGTTTAGTGGTTTAACTGGAATGTTTGATCACACAGTGATGTGGAAGGAAGTATTTGTTCTCGGGTTTGTCGTTGGCATCAAATGGAACGTAGGTTGCATGTTTCAAAGAAACATATTCATCAATGAATCTTTTATAATCTGAAAATAACTCTGGGTTACTTTGGAAACGTTTTTCTAAGTTGCAAAATTGCTTTTTTGCAATATGGAAATAATTACCGAGTGGATTATTACCGGTGGGATCTTTGAAAGGAAAATTCACTTGGAAAGTTCCGTCTTCCAAATGTACGTGTGTTTGAATGAAACTTTGTTCACCCAATAATTCGTCAGCTGACAGGGACTTGAATTCTGAGAGTTCTTCGACTTCCCAGAATTTTGAAAGAATTTTGTCTAACGAGTCACCATGCTCGGAAGTATTTTGACAAAAAAGAGCAACTTTATTGTCTTTAGAAGCACTTTGTGGAGGTAATTGTCCTCCAATTACCCATCCAAACCTTGTCAGCTGGAGAGTAGGAAGTTTAGGACCCAGTCGATAGATCTGCGGAAGTAAAATTTCATAATAAGCATCAGTGCCCTTGAGGATGTCAACATCGGACGGGACATGGAAATCTGGATCAGCCAGTTTGAACATTGGAGGAATGTTCAACTTATGTCTATTCAACGGAATTCTAGGCAACATAGCAGTAATTACAGGAAGTACTGCACATGAAACTTTGAGTCTATAATCCTCCTTAGTATTGGAGAAAATTAGAATGTCTATCATTTTGTTCGAAATTGTAGGAGTGCATTTAATGCCGGAAAATTTGATTTGATTATCATAGGTTTTGAGACGCATTCTTCTAACGAATTTTTCAGAAGCGAAAGAACATTGGCTGTCGTTGTCTAGAATTATTCTAGCCTTAACAAGGTTACCATTATCGGAAAGAACATGTACGACCGCTGTGGCCAATAGAACTTCGGGACCACCTTGATCTACAAAGAGGGAGAATGGCCCCGAGGGCGGAGAAACATCAACTTGAGCTTCAGACTCGGCATTTCGGAAAGGTATTGCATCTGCAGAGTTAGGAGTTGGCGATTGACAAGACTGTGCTCGCCGATCCTGGTTATAATTGGAATTTTGAACATTCCTAGGAATGTCTCCGGTACTATATTGTGGACTAGAAAACGCTCTCGGACTATAATTGGAATTATGAACATTTGGAGAACTATTAGTTGATACAGAAGTTCGGTGAAGGAGTGTGTGGTGTTTTTTTGCCACATAAGGAACAACCTCTAGACTTACACTCTGTCAGTGAATGCTTTGCCCCCAAGCAATTGAAACATAAGGATTGCGACTTCAGAAACTGATATTTTTCATCAGTACTAAGTCTGGAAAAAATGGAGCATTTGTAGATATCGTGATCAATAATTTTGCAAAGCCAACAAGTTCGTCGTTTACTCGTAGGCGAACTAGGAGACACGTTCTTTACATGTAACGAAGTTTTGGAATTTGCCTTTGAGGCACCTTTTTCGGTTTTTACTTCATTTGAAGCGGAGTGTGAAGGAGTACTTAAGGATTCTAGGGCGTTGCATCTAGCTTCGATAATCTCGAAAAATTCCTTTAAAGTAGGATCTGATTTTGAATCTCTATTGGATTGATACTCTCTTTTAAAGCCATAGTCTAGCTTTCTCATGAGGATGTTAAGGACAATTAAATCCCAATGTTGGGTTGGACATTTTAGATTTTTTAAGGATTCTAAATTTTTTCGCACATTTACTAAAAATTCTCTCAAGGTAAATGGTGTACATTTAGTTATGCTAGGACTATCTATTATTGAATTTAAATGTGAATTTATAATAGCTAAACTGTTTTCGTACCTACTTTCTAAAATATTGACTGCAATTTCAAAATTGCCATTGGTTATTTCTAAGGATTCAATAAGAGATAACGGTTCTCCTTTCAAATAGGACTTTAGGTAAATTAACCTTTGAACATTTGTTAGCTGAACGTTATTCTTTATCAAGGCTGTAAACAATTGATAAAACGGGGCCCACTTAGTGTAATCACCGGCAAAGTGGGATATAGAAATTTGGGGAAGTTTTACCCCTAAGTTTTGCTCATTTGTTATTGGAGCGGATTGATTAAGGTTAGGATTCGAAGCTGGAGTAGGAGGTACAGATAAACTGTGAATTTTTTGTTCAAGACAAGCAATTGATCTATCAAATTTATCTTGATATGAATCTATCTTCTGTATCTTTTTTATTAACGTCCAAATGCTCAATTTCATTTTGAGCGTCGTTATATTTAACTATCTCGCACTCCAATAGTTTTAAGAAGGAAAATATCTGTTTCAGAATCTATATTTGCGATAATCCAATTTTGGGTTTGTGTGATCGCGGATTTAGCATTCTTTCTAACTTTTAGAAAGGCTTGCATTGTGTGTTTTGAAACGAAAAACTCAAACTATTGAAACTAGAAATTATACAACTATTCTAAAAATGTAAGAACCACGCAGGGTTCTGTGGAAAATGCACTTTTCGCTCGCTTTCACTACGCGAAATCGAAGCTTTTTATGCGACACTAATGCTAATGCGGCCTTATGTAAAGCACTACAAACGTAAAGTTTTTCTTTCATAAAAGAAACTAATCGAAATCAAAATAAAATATATCATTAAACAGTCAATAACAGTATGTAGGCGATATTATTTGAAACAAATAAATCGCTATGGAATGGAAAATTGTTAAGTACGGCCCTGGAATATTTACCACATCTTTTTTATTAATTAATTTACTAACTAAAGAAATTAAATTTTTATTTAATTTATGGACATTGAGTTCGAATTATTTAACATACGGGCCTGGAATTTCTTTAAAAAGAACAGTATTACTAATTACTAATGAGCTGTCTACCTTGAAATAAGAAATATATCTGTCAAAAACTTAATCTAATTATAAAAAACAAATTTTAAAAATAAACAGAACAGCAGTATTCTCCAAATGCCTAATGGAGATCAGGAACGAAACAGGAACGAGATATTTTCACCCAGAAAATATTTGTAATCACCACTTGGAAGGTCGTTGTATTTTTTAATACAATGCAGGAACAAACAGGAACTATTTTTGTCAGAAAATATCTAATGCATCTAGGCTCGAATGACCATATGATAAAGCCGGCCTTTTGATGGGTCTGACTTTGACACTTTTTGGAACCTCTCAAATTCTCTCTTCGATAGTACCTTTTATAGCGGACTGGAATCTCCAAATAAAACGCCCGTTCATATAAGAATAATCTCTGACAATGTTTATTTAATTCTAAGGATTGGTGAAATATTATAATTATTTTATAAAAGTCTATGTTTTAATTCAGGAAAATTTAGGTAGATCAGCTCCAAATACAAATATAATTTAAATAACTACTTACAATTGGTTTTATCGCTTCAAAACACTTAACAGAATTTTTATTAAAGGAAATTAACGTTCTGCATATATGGAAATTATTTGACACTACTCTGACATTTCTCTTTTTTTTCAATATATATCAATTTTTTGACTGACAGGCCCTGCCTATCTAAATTTAGATCAATAATATTTCGGACGTGTTCCGAACACTAGGTAATTCCATAATATATCTAAAAAAAATTAAAAACTAAGAAAATTGACAATTGTTTCGATATAAATATCATTGTCAGAATTACAGAAGTTACATTTCATTTGATGTGATCAGATGTTTAATAATTATTTTGGCTAGACCAAGAAGTGACCTAACTTGTGATTGACTTAATATATGTTAATAAAAAAAAAGAAGATGTGATATTACAAATATTGAAGCTTAGATATTATTAGCCCTATGGTGATATCCTGGATATCATTTTTCCAATTAAGATCAGTATAACTGTGCAATGATATAGAAAACCAGGAAAACTATATCTGCTGATCTTTACAATTATCACTTAAGAAGACAGTTTATTAGTGGAGAACTCCCTAGATTTATCTGTTCATTTACAACTTCATATTGTGGGTTTCTTAAATGTCTTCTTATTTCCAATTCTTCAAGGAAATCCAGTTCTTGTTTCTTTTCACAAATATGCAGCAGTTATGAAACGATAGATGTCCCGTCAGCTGAATTCGTGACCTTATATGGTATTGTTACATCGAACCATCATCGGACGATCGACTACGTCATAATGCTGAATTGCACTACTGGACACCGCATAGCTTCATTATACATATTTTATTTTCAGAATGATTATAGACTTCATATTGTTAACTTCAATAAATATTAATAACATGTAATTATTGTAATTAAATAATTTTTTAAAAAAGTAAAGTTTTAACTTGAAAACATAAAGTGGCGCAGTCAGTAGGATCCAAAAGGATTCTCATCATGTATTATCCTTCAGTTTCTACTGTTAATTTGGAAGAACCTTCATCGCGAAAGTTTCCAAATTTTGAACAATTCGAAAAGTGCAAATAAACGTTTGAGAAGATTATGGTGCCAATCCAGAGAGTGCAGTCCATCGAGGATCAATGGAAATCATCGCAATTTTACTGTAAGTTGCTCATATTATTTATCCTATTATCTTTCTTAACCTATGTCATTCTCCTCATCTGAAGATTCCATAGTGGAAAGCGACAGTGAGCCTTATATTAGTATTGAATCAAATTTTAATTTTAATTCTTCTGAAGAAGAAAAAGAAAGTTCAGTATTAGAAGTTAGTTCTCTTTTAAATAATTTAAGCACTGAAGAAAATTTTAAATCTAATAATAGTCAATCAAATTCAACAATGTCTGTTCCCAAATTTGAAATTAAATTATTAGAAATTGTACCAAAATTTGATGGTAATCCGCTCGAATTAGCGTCTTTCTTAGAGACGAGTAACACTTTAATTAAAACTTATTGGGATCCAAATCCCGCAAATGCCAATTGCGTTCAAAACATTAGTTTAATTTTCGGAATATATGGAAAATTAGTTGGAAACGCGAGAGAAGTTTACAGTATTTGCGTAAACAAAGATTGGGAAACAGTTAAAAGCACTCTGGTGGCTCACTTCGGCGACCAGAGAGACGAAAACGGATTACTCTTTGATCTAGATCAGTTGAGACAAAATTCTAACGAACCTGCTCTTAATTTTTACACTAGAGTAATGTCTAATTTGAGTGCTCTTCATAATTACGTTGATTGTCATGAAACTAGTCAAGCTGGTGCAACCGTAAAGAAAAATTTTTACAATACACATGCTTTAAAAATATTTCTGGCCGGTTTGAAAGAACCTATGGGCTCCACAATTCGAGCTATGAAACCCGATACTCTTGCAACAGCTAGACAATTTATTATAGCAGAAAATAATATCCGTCACCTTCAAAAATCAAATAACGAAACTTTTAAGAATTAACCATATCCAAAATTTAATCAAAACTATCAAAATCAAACTAATTATAATGTCCCTAACTTCGGTCACAATTTAATGCCAATAGAAATTTTTTCAAATCCATTTCCTCGTGGACCAATCAATGTTCAACCCATATTCATCCCACATAGATTCCCGACTAATAGACAAGTTTTCGGTCCTCAACAACCTTCAAGAGCACCGAGTAATGTGTGGAAACCTAATTCAAATTTCCGTCAGCCCAAACCAAGGTATCTCGTCAAATACATTTAACAGATCCAACTTTAATCGAAACCAAAATCGATTTGCACTTCCACCTCCACAACAATACAAACCCCAACAATCGCAACCCAGATTTACTTCTGAAGAACTGCACAATGTCGACCAAACGCAATATTATGACTATTATCAATCAAACACTCCTTACTACCCTTATGAAAATAACATGCTTGACCAAGATAACGTTTACGACCAAAATTGTATTCCTCCCTATGAATTTAATGACTATGTAGACACCACAAATTCAATATCTGACAATCGAGAAACACAAAGCAGCGACGAACAAAATTTTCAAGACGCTCCTGAACGAACAAATCAGACGTAGAAATTTTTTCAATTTATGACAAGAAAGATCTTCCATACATAATAATTTCTGATTCTTCCTTAAAATTATTGATAGATATCGGAGCTTCAAAGTCAGTTATAAACCCCGAAATTGCTGAAAATTATTTCCCAAATTATATCTATAAAGAACCAATTACCATCAGCTCAGTCTTCCAAACAACTACTAGAGATTTTTGCGCTAAAATTCCAGCTTTTCGCGAATTCAATTCAAATAAAATCATGAAATTTCATCTTTTTAAATTCCACCATTTCTTTGACGGCTTAATAGGTTACGAAACTTTAAAGGATTTAGAAGTACATATCGATCTAAAAAATTCACTTTTAAAAACACAAAACGCAAACCTACCATTATCTCACTACTCATCTAAAGGCAAACTTTTATTTTTCGCTCATGTTAACCCAATTCCATAGAAACCGCAAAAATACCTGTTAATATACCAAATGGTACTGTTAGAATTCCATACACTGAACTATCTAGTTATAGTATCAAAGAAGGTGTCACTTTCTCAAAAAATGGATATGCCTCAGTTGATATTATAAATACCTCCGAAAATGTTCAAGATGTCTTTCTGTACAAACCCATAGTTGTAGAACCTTTTGAAGACAATTACGAAATCTTCCAAATTTCTGTTCAAAGCCCTGCCGACGATCATCCCTATAATTTCGACATTGCCCAATGCATTCGAACTTCTCATTTAAATTCAGAAGAAAAACTCTGTAAACAATTTCGTGACATATTCCATAAATAAAATTCACCCCTATCCTTTACCAACCAAGTCAAACATCAAATTAAAACTACAGACGAACTTCCAGTCTATACTAAGTCATATCGATACCCCTACATCCATAAACCTGAAGTCGAACGTCAAATTAACGATATGCTAGAAAAAGGGATTATTAGGCCTAGCGACTCACCTTGGTCATCTCCCATAAAGTTGTTCCCAAAAAAGTTGATGCATCTGGAAGAAAGAAATGGCGCATCGTCGTTGATTACCGAAAAATCAATGAAAAGACCATTGACGACCGCTATCCCATTCCAAACATAACTGACATACTTGATGCCCTTTCCCGTATAGAAATTTATCCAATAGATAACGAAAATAGTTCCGGCTCTGATCTACCGCCAATTTTTCAATATATGAAAGAATTTAATGAAACTAACGCTACAACCAAATCAGACTCTCAATCTCTCGTTCCCGAAGTAGATTCAAACGACGAAAATGACGATCAAACAATACACACTAGTTTAGAAAACCCAATACTTGGAATCGAAATAACCGAGAAACCATTAAATGTATTTTTAAATCAAATAGTAATAATCAAAACTGATCAAAATCCTCATCAAGAAATTAAAAAATTATTCGATAACCCTGCAAGAACCAGATGGTTCTTACACGTGAGTGAAAATTCTTTTGAAAATCAAATTATTCAATTCTTAAAAGACTATGCTGTTCCGAAGAAACGGTACACGCCTTTTATTTTCAGAACGATATCGATGAAATTATTTTTAAAACCATGTGTAGAATAGTTCCTCAGACCTTTAAAAGCTCTGCATTTATCTTAATCAAATCAAATATTATACTACATGACGTTAAAATCGAATCCCAACAACAAAAACTTATAAAACAACAAGACAAAGGCATTACAAATCACAGGGGAATTCACGAGACTGCTAACCAACTAAAAACCAAATTTTATTGGCCAAAACTAAATAACGACGTAAAAGACTATCAATAACTGTTCCATTTGTCAACAAGTTAAATATGAGAGACACCCGCCTCTAATAAAACTTCAGCTAACCCCAACTCCAAGAAAACCACTTGAAACGTTACACATAGACACTTTTAAATTTGACAATACAATTACCATGACAGTATGTGACAGCTTTAGTAGATTTGGACAAGCTTACATAATTCCAACATTATCTGCGATTCACATCTATCAGTCATTATTACAATTCATTTCTACGTATAAAATTCCAGAAAACATTGTATCTGATAATGGCACAGAATTTACTCAATCCACTCTCAAAGGCCTTGCTAAATTATATGGTATTAACTGGCATTATACTCTTCCACATAATCCTAATAGCAATGCAATCGTAGAAAGATTTGATTCTACAATATTAGAACACATGAGAACATTATCCCTAACGATTCCAAAATTAAACCCATTCGAAAAACTGAGATTGTCAATTTTGGGATACAATAACTCAATTCACTCTGTCACCAAACATAAGCCTATTGACCTTCTTCTAGGACATCTTCACTTTAAAGATCCCATCTAAATCGACGACGAAGCTCAACCAGGTAACATTCAATTAAATGAACATAAAGATACTATGAAACAATTATATGACAGAATACATACCGACACTAGTAACAAAAAACAAAAAAATATTGAAAAATTAAACGAAAAACGTACAGATCCCCCAGACATTCCCCCTGGCACTACCCTTTAGAAGAAACAATCGGAACGACAATCTAAAACTAAACCTCCATATAAACCCGAACACATTTTGACATCAAAAGATATTACAGTAATGACTTACAAAAACAACTATCATAAACAACTATTTAAACCCGTAAGAAAACTAATTAATGTATCTTCACAGGACGTTGACTCTTCAGACAGTGACGAACCAGAAGATACAGATTAAATCCTTGAAAAGTAATCCCGGCATCCTATCTTTCGAACTAGGACCAGCTAGAGTAAAAATCGCTTCCCATTCATTTCTACACTATATCCCTACAAACCCCATCCGAAATCAAATTACAAATCTAAGTTTACAATATTACTCATTCTTTGAGAAATGTTTATAAACAATTGCAATTTGAAGTTAATGTTATAATGTTAAAATGAACTCCATATTTCCATCTAATCGAATTAAAAGAGTAATAATCAACCCTCTTGGCTCGCTAGTGAAACTCGTTACTGGCAATATGGACCAAGAAGATGCCAACAAAATATATGCAAGTATTAGCGAACTGCAAAATGATCAAAATAAAATCATTAGAGAAGTAAATTCACAAATAACTCTTAACAAAAATCTTATGGATAGCGTTAATGAATCAATATCAATAATTACAAATAATCAGCTTCTAATATTCAACAAAACTAATGAATTAGGAAAAGGATTCAACGAAACATCTTATGATTATTCACACTATATAGAATTTCAAGAAATTTTTAGTCAAATAAAAATTAATCTGGACTCTATGTCCAGCTTTCTTAATGATATCGAAAATGCAGTAAGTTTTGCCAGTTTAGGTGTTCTGCATCAAAGCGTAATCTCCCGTGAGGATCTTAAAGAAATAGTCCAAATTTTATATAACACATACACATATGATCAATTATTATTCAATGAAAACCAAATATTAAAATATTATGCTATTGTTAATACTAAAGTTTATTATGATAAAGATAAAACTAGAATTTCCACTGGTCCATCCAGTCCATCCCTACTACCACTTATATTCCGTACCTAATATAAATAACTCTGTCCTTATTCCTCCTTCTACTTACCTAATTATGAGCAACAACCAATATCAGTATCAAGAAGAAGAATGCATCGATCTCCAATCCGTCTACTACTGTAAAACCAACAGGCTACAAGTAACCAGAGAAACAAAAGACTGCATCACATCTCTCCTCTCAGTCACATCATCGCCAGATAATTACCAACAAATCGCTGTAAAAGTCTCCGAACCAATAATAGAAGAAATTAACGAAAGCCATTACATTGTAATATTCCCAGACTCACAGAAAATACAAACAGATTGTGAAGAATCAGGAGTTTCAGTCTTACAAGGAAGCTACTTATTAACAATCCCGCCAAGATGCTCTATAGCTACTACATAATACACATACAAAAACGAAAAAGATATTATCGAAGGACATCGTATAGCTCTGGAAGGAATCCAAGAAGTACCAGTTCCAATTTTGAATATCCAAGAAATTCAGCTAAAAAAAATCAACTTAGACAAACTTCATAAACTGCAACTTCAAGAAAACAATGCAAATCCGCTTGATGAACTCAAGATGCCTGTGACCTTTTCTCGAATTGCTATCAGCTCAAGTACCATAATCTGCATACTTCTAATCTGTTATTTCCTATTTAAATATAGAAACCTTATGAGAAAGGGTTTTCAGCATAAAAAGAAGCCTACCAACATCGATCCAACTCAAGTGGTTCCACCCTCGCTTCACCCTTGAGTTTTCTTTGGGGATGGAGGAGTTATGAAACGATAGATGTCCCGTCAGCTGAATTCGTGACCTTATATGGTATTGTTACATCGAACCATCATCGGACGATCGACTACGTCATAATGCTGAATTGCACTACTGGACACCGCATAGCTTCATTATACATATTTTATTTTCAGAATGATTATAGACTTCATATTGTTAACTTCAATAAATATTAATAACGTGTAATTATTGTAATTAAATAATTTTTTAAAAAAGTAAAGTTTTAGCTTGTAAACATAAAGCAGCACTTCTAGTTCTGTGTTGTGTCAATGAATGATTGGTGTCAAGTAGATGTTTTGAGTAGTGGGATTTATCTGGTTGTTTTAATCTGTATGCTCGTAAGTGTTCACTGTATAGGATTTCAAAATTTCTAAGGGTCTGACCCAAATAGACATCATTACATTCTGGACATTTGAATTTATATATACCTGATTTCTTTAATTTTGGTATTTTTGTTTTTACATTTAACAATTTTGTACTAACATTACTTTCTGTTTTAAAAGAAATTGTTGTATTCGTTGCTAAAGATATTATTTTTGAAATATTATTAGAAATATTTCCTGCATATGTAATGGTTTTATAATTTTTTATTTCGTTAGTTTGTTCAGGAAATATTAGTTTTAATGCCACTTTTTTATTAATTAATTAAATTATCATATGTAATGGTAACCGTTGGATGTTGCTATTTGCTTAATTGTATTAATTTCTCTATCAAAATTACATTTGTTCATAGGAACTGAAAATACTCTGTGTATCGTCGAATTATATGCTGCCAATTTATGTGACGGGGGGGATTTGAACTATATGGAATAGTCACATCAGTGTGTGTCGGTTTTCTGTAAATTGAATAATCAAGTACATTATTAACTCTTTGAATTTTTAAATCAAGAAAATTGATTGAGTTATTTTCTTCAACTTCTAATGTAAATTTAATTGTTGGGTGTAAATTAATTAATGTGGTTGCAATTTTAAATTCAATCAAAAAGAAAGTAGAAAATAACGTACAGTTACAAAATCTGACATATTGACAACTAAAGATTATAATTCAAAGATATATAACTTTATATAATCTAGTGATATACAAGTTCTTAGAACAGACCCAACAAAAAAGTTCTCTAATAATGTAAGAGATATTGTCAATAATTCAAATTATCTTTTTTTAAGTGATTACGAAAAGAAGTCCGTTGTTAGTAAAAATCATTCTCCACAATTATATGGAACCGTTAAATTACATAAAATAACGAAACTAGCCTGTAGTTTCTTATGTTAATACTCCTAATAATATATTAGCAAAAAAACTTAACAGTATACTTAATAGTTACGGATATACATGTAAATACTCAATTAAAAATTCAATAGAACGAATCAAAAAATTAAAAGCATTCAAATTACAAGATAACTTTAAACTCATTTCATTTGATGTTACCAATATGTTCACTAAAATTCCACCTAAAGAACACTTGTATGAAAATTACTAGAAGATAAAAATATTAATCCAGGAATAATTTTAGATATACTTAATTTATTTGATGTTTGATGAAGGTTTACCAACGGGAAGCCCTATATCAACAATTTTGGCAAATATTTTTATGGACAGTTAGAAAGAAAAATATTTGACAGTAATGTTTCAAAAATGTCTTATTTTGGTATAATTATGTAGATGACAGCTTGTTTTATAGGTAGTGGACGACAATTAGATATATTTTTCAACCACATTAATAATTTACACCCAACAATTAAATTTACATTACAAGTTGAAGAAAATAACTCAATAAATTTTCTTGATTTAAAAATTCAAAGAGTTAATAATGTACTTGATTATTCAATTTACAGAAAACCAATACACACTGATGTGACTATCCCATATACTTCATATCACCCCATGTCACATAAATTGGCAGCATATAATTCGATGATACATAAAGCATTTTCAGTTCCTATGAATAAATGTAATTTTGATAGAGAAATTAATACAATTAAACAAATAGCAACATCCAACGGTTATCCATTACATATGATAAATAAATAAATTAATAAAAAAGAGGAAAAAGTGGCATTAAAACGAATATTTCCTGAACAAACTAATGAAATAAAAAAGTTATAAAACTATCACATATACAGATAATATTTCTACTAATATTTCAAAGATAATATCGTTAGCTACAAATACAACAGTTTATTTCAAAACAGAAAGTAATGTGAGTACAAAATTGTTAAATGTAAAAACAAAAATATCCGCATTAAAGAAGTCTGGTATATATAAACCTAAATCTCCAGAATGTAATGCTGTCTATTTGGGTCAAACCCTTAGAAATTTTGAAATCAGATACAGTGAATATATACGAGCATATAGATTAAAACAACCAGATAAGTCCCACTACACAAAACATCTACTTGACAACAAACATTCATTGACACCTTTCACAGAACTAGAAGTACTACATATTTGTGATAAGAAAGAAGATCTGGATTTCCTTGAAGAATTAGAAATTAGAAGACACTTAAGAAACCCACAATATCAAGTTGTAAATGAACAGACAAATCTAGGGAGCTCTCCACTTTTATACTGTTTTCTTGAGTGATAATTGTAAAGATCAGCAGGTATAGTTTTCCTGGTTTTCTATATCATTGCACAGTTATACTGTTCTTAATTGGAAAAAGATATCCAGGATATCTCCATAGGGCTAATAATATCTAAGCTTTAATATTTGTAATATCATTCTTCTTCTTTTTTTTCTATTAACATATATTAAGTCAACTAGGTAGGTCACTTCTTGGTCTAGCCAAAATAATTATTGAACATCAGATCACATCAAATGAAATGTAAATTCTGTCATTCTGACAATGATATTTATATCGAAACAATTGTCAATTTTCTTAGTTTTTAATTTTTTTAAATATATAGTGGAATTAGCTAGAAACAGTAAGTTTCATTTAAAACAGTAAAATTAGTAGATTCCACGAAGTAAGGGTCGAGACAGTTAATTTTATTAAACAAATATTCGGCAATATACCTATCACTAGTGAGAACAGAACACACATCAAGAATCAGACTAAGCAAATTGGGTGATGTGGAATATCAAAAGGATTCAAAAGAGAAAAGAAGATGTAGGAAATAATGAAACAAGTAACTTATTGAAAAAGGCGGGTCCATATTTTCTATTAACATATAACAAGTCAATCACTAGGTAGGTCACTTCTTGGTCTGGCCAAAATAATTATTAAACATCAGAGAGGCATCAAATGAAATGTAACTTCTGTCATTCTGACGATGATATTTATATCGAAACAATTGTCAATTTTCTTAGAGTTTTTAAAAATGTTTAAATATACTGTGGAATTACCTAGAAACAGTAAGTTTCATTTAAAACAGTAGAATATTTGTTTGATAATATTTTGAAACATAGAGATGTTAATACTCCTCACCTATTTACAAATGTTTAAGAACACCTGTTTATAATAATTATTTTACTCAATAGTATTTGTTATGTTGAATATCACATTCTACAGTTTTTCTTTGTTCAGTTATTAAATCTATAAAAAACCATCCTATAATTTTCAAAAATGCTCTAATGGATCCTTCTTTAAAATATTTTTGTATCTGAAACATCATGTTATGCCTCAAAAATAATAGGGTTAAAAATTCTGTCTTACTCATTCATCAAACAACCTGTATGTGCAATTTAGATAGGATATAATGAACTAATTAGAGGTCGAGCATACTTCTTGTGGAGTTTTCTTAGACATAAGCAAAATGGGTTCAGGTTTTCTTTTAGATAAACGGTTTTTCTGGACACTGGTCTCCACATAAGATTTTCATTTGTCACTTCTGATTGGATAAAAACTATAGTCTAGTCGAGAAATTGAAATTCGTGAAAAATAGAGATGAAATTCATTGGATTAGGAATTTTATCTAGAAAATTGTATCGATAGCATTTATTAGCACACAAAAAATTGCAAAAGTTATAAACAATTTAAAATGAAAAAAAGTCATTTTGTTTTTCGTCTATATCTCATGAACTATTAACATTTAAGAAATTTAAAAAACTGGTTTCTTAAAGAAGAGGAAATTTCCAATAAAAAACTCCCAACTCTCGGATCTCTACGTTTATTATCAATAATTTTAATTTAACCCTGATATTAGGCACCCAGGCACTCGTGCATCAATTTCGGCGTCAAAAGCTGGTATGTCACGTTATTGGCCTGTTCTACTAAGATCTCACGAATCATCAATCAACTAATTAGCAATTAAATTTATTTTCTAACCAAATTTAAATTGTGTTCCACCAAGCACAATTAAGCTTCAATTTACTATCATCGCATGAAATCCAATTTTGATTTTTCTTCCTACAGCTTCCTACAGTATTGATGTCGGTAATAAAACTGTAATTAAACGTCAGCTTCAAAAATTGTGTAACGTCAACTTTCGACTTTCCCACAAATATAACCAAGAAAAAAATCAATTATCACGAATCGTGGGAAGGTATAGAGGTCACCGACGATCTGTCACTTGAAAGCGTCTGTGGGTCATACAAACCATTTGTTGCTGGTGTGTTCATCATAAGTTTTTAGTATTTTCATTGTGTTTTTGGAAATTCTGAGCCGATAACCACAATGAGTGACTATTATAACAGTAAACGCCAGCTTCCAGACGTCGCTGCCAGACACAAACATTTGAGGTTGACCCATACTGTTTATCCATCAGCGAGTTAAGTTTGAACCTGAAAGACTTTCCCAGCGTTAGTAATATGAGTATTGTTAGTTATCTGGTATTAACAACGAGTTTTTACACCAAGGCTTTTAAAAGTTATATGCATACAAGTTTTTTGAGGCAGGATTTGTGACTCAATATGGAGTATATTGTTATTGGAATGGTAAGTAAATTAATCCCATAGGATGCAAATATGTACCTGACTTGCTATTTTTCATTTACAATTAGCTAAATTGTTTGTTTCTTTTTCCAGGTAAAACACTCACAAAAGATGAACGAACCCGGTTTAAAAGTGTGGGTGCTTGTGAACACCGATGGAAGTGCTGGAACTGCCCATTGCACCTGTATTATATTATAAAAATGATTAAAATACGTCTTAAACGCTTCAAACAAGCGTTGTATAATGTACTCTACAGCTGTGTATGCCCCACAGACGCCTTGTTGACATTTAAGTGACAGTTTGCTTGAGTGTTCTATTGCAAAACTATAAATATTTATGTCATTCTTTAATCACAATTTTCGCAGATGCGCTGGAATTGTACAAAACTAGAAAATGGATGGGGCCATAATCAATATGAACAAATGTAACATAAATTTATTACTGATACTATTGTAAACAACACTCATATATAACCTTACATAAATGTATGTTTTAACCTCAGATTAACAAATAAAATAGATATGTTTGTTTTGACTTTTTCCTGCCCCAAACATTGAGTCACATTCTAAGCTCACTTGCGGGACACTTCCACTGCTTTGCCATCTTTACAAATCCTCTTTAGTTGCGGGAAAAAAGAAATTAGAAGTTTAATTTAAAATTTGTTAAAAAGTTATGCAAATAAAAAAAAGTCATACTAATTTCTGCATTTGAGTCGCTGCTTTTAAATTTTTTTTTTGGCAATGGACACGCTTGTCCTACAGCCACACACAAATTGAAGGTACCTATTAAGTTAAAGTTAAATATTTATATTATTTTTTGTTATATGGTTAAACAACAGATCATAGACATAATCATCTCTAGTCGCGAGCAACACTTTTATACACGTAGGAAATTGAACGCCTACTTTTATAAGACCATCCACCAACTCATTACTAGAAAAACCCGCACAGCCGAAAAATACGTGATCTAGATCTGCGACCTCGTTATCATGTGGACACAGTGGAGAATCTATTATTCCTATTTTATATAAATGAGATGGAAAACACCCGTGATTCATTTTCAATCGAGTTAAGATTGTGCAGTATTTTTTATTGACTTTATCATTAAATATATGTGAAGTTTTCTTTGGCAGCTCTTTGTAGATAGAAAAATATGAGCTGGTTGAGTTTTTTGCTATTTCTGTGTAATAGTTATTCCAATCTGTAAATATTTACTTTGAATAGACTGTAAAGGTCTCTATAACACGGAATTTTTAGAAAATTGTTACATACCCTCGCTTCTTTTGCGGCTTCATCAACTATCTCATTACCATAAACACCAGTGTGTGCTTTTGCCCATATAAATATAATTTTAACTTTTTTGAGTTCTAGCTGATATATTAAATTTTTAATCCTGCATATTATAAAATTATCATAATATTTAGTTGTTATGTTTTTTATGTTCTCTAACACCGACTTTGAATCCGATACTATTATTGCACTTTGAACATTGTTTTCCGCATACCACTCCAAAGCTTTATGTATGGCAACGGCTTCAGCTGTAAAAATGCTACAAATCTTTGGTAATTGAAATTTAAAAATATCTTTACTGTTTTCTACGTAGAATGCACTACCAACTCCTTTCAGATTTTTGCTTCCATCTGTATGAATTATTATTGTGTATATATTATCATTGCTGATAATATAATGTAATGAAGTTTTATTATAGTAGGGTAATTCATTATAGTTCGGAAATATGACAGTGGGCTTTAGAAAAATGGATTCATAGTTATGCATGAATACAGGCAATTTATCCATTGTTACAATGAATTGACACAATTCATTGATTTTAAGAAAGGCCGATGTCAATAACGGAGAGTTTTTAATTTTCCAGTAGCGGTTGGTTAACATTTCCGTGTTTAAGTTACTAATTTTGATCATTAAGGACGAATTATATGTACCCAACTTGGTAATATATTTGTAGGCTAGTAATTGTCGCTTAAAACGTAAAGGTGGTTCATTCGCTTCCGCCAGGATTCCATTAGTAGGAGACGATTTCATGGCTCCGATACAGTCTTATTGCTTTGAATTGTATGCGATCGACTTTTTTTAGGTTTGTGTTTGACGACGATCCGTAAAATATACAGCCGTAGTCAATTATAGCTCTGATAAATGATCTATAAAATAGTAATGCTGTTTGAGGGACAGCGCCCCAAGATTTTTTAGTAACACAACGAAGAATGTTTAACCCTTTTTCACAACGATTGTTTAAATATTCGATATGTCTCGTCCAGAGCAATTTTGGATCTAAAACCATACCTAAATATTTATACTCAGGGACTGTAGTTATCTTTAAATCCATTAACTGTATATGTGTGCTTGTATGTTGACGGTGTCTTGTAAAGCACAGAACAGCGGATTTTTCAGGCGACATTGTGAAACCCATTTCAAATAACCAATCTTTTAATATTTGTATAACAGTGCTAAAGTCATTTAAGCATTGCTCATATTTTCTACGACTGGTATATATACAGATGTCGTCAGCATATTGTATCAATTTGATATTATTAATATTATTTAATTTATTATGCAATGCTGACGTATAGATATTGAAAAGTATGGGACTGAGTACCGAACCTTGTGGAAGACCATTATGTACTAATTTGGGCCCATACAATTCGTTGAAATGGTTTCTGACATATATTTCTCTACCATTAAAAATCTCATAAATATTATAGGCCGTTCTTTTATCAATACCTAAGTCTGTCATTTTATTAAAAAGAATTCCTAAGTCCACTGAGGCCCCTTTTAAATCTAAAAATAAGCAAAGGATTGAATTGGACAGTTGAATATCCGTAATGAGTTCCGTCAAAGAATCGCGTGTACCTAAACCTCTCCTGTAACCAAACTGTGTTTTAGGAAGTAATGACTTAGCTTCAAGGTAATATTCTAATCTCGACTTGATCATTCTCTCGAATGTCTTTAATACACACAACATAAGAGAAATTGGTCTGTAAGAAGAAGGTAGTTCTGGATCTTTGCCTTTTTTATGAATTAATACAATCACGCATTTCTTTAGTTCTTTTATTATTTCAGCTTTTAACCACCAATCATTAAAAATATTTAAAAGTAGTAATTTTGCATTTTTAGGTAGAATATATAACATTTTATAGGTGAAACCATCTAAACCAGGAGAAGTGTTTTTTGTCTTTTTGAGAGACAAATCTAGTTACAACAAACTGAAGGGTTTATTTAAATTGTTAGGCTCTATAGATGAATATTCGTATTTGCTTAAGGGTGGTTTACGGCCAACACTAGGGGGAGCATAATTATTTAAAACTTTTGTTAATACTTCATCATCTATTTGCTTTTTTTGAGAAACATAATTGTTACTGATTGATTTAACAATGTTCCAAATCTGTGTTATAGATGACTTTTATTTAATTTATTAAGATATGCTACCCAACTATCTCGTTGTTTCTTTTTACAAAGACGTTTACAGGCAGATTCAATGTTTCTGTAATATAAATAATTTGCCCAATTGGAACAAGATTGTTGGCCGCAAAAATAATCGTGTTTATGAATGAATAGCCCTCTCTATGTTTATTATTACTCTAAGGTTTTAACTGTGAAACGGACAGAAAGACCACAAGGTCGATAGCTCATTCTGTAATTCCTATATAATAAATAAATAATAAATTAGAAAATAATCATTTTCCTTGCTCGCTAGAAAATCCACCAAGAATATGAACATTGTGAATTAAAAACATTATTAAAACTTGGTTGCTTACTTTTTCTGGAAATTTCAAGTTATGATAGAATATGTGTATAAGTAAATTAATTTTGGAACAGGAACAGTACCCAAAGTACAAACATGTAGCAATGTATAAATAGTATCAGAAATACATAAAAATAAAACATAAAACTGTGAAACGGGGTTTTGAAAAATTCAACGGTCAAACTAATCGTCTGTAGGCGGCCAATTAGTTTACAAGCGCCTTTTATTAGAGATTAGTGCATTGAGGTTGGTGGAACCGAATTTTGGCATTAATCATTGAAATTAGGTAGATTTTTTAATTGGTGAATCAGTTAACGTTTGTTGGTTTAATGAGCTTGGTGGAACCCAGAATGTAACTTAACAAGGCAATACTCACTAATAACCGATTAAAATATTTAATCTAGGTTGGTGTAATCCGGTACAAATAATTTTTTAAGGTATTAAATGTTAATTAGAAAATTCGAAAAAATTATGTTGTATTCAGAAAGCTTTGACAATTTTTTTTCCATTGAAAATTTGTCTTAAGTTAAATTTCCACCAAGTTAGGCGGTTGTTAATTAACAAAATTTTCTACAACTTACGTCTTCATTGTAAATAAAAAAATGTTTAAATAATTGGCTTAAACATATTTCGCTTTGTGGAGCCCTTCTTATTTACATACTTAAAAAGATCACGTCATAAAATTTTAATTTTTTTCAATAATTTGTTTATTATATTTTTTTTTTAGTTAACAAAAAATCGAAGTATTGTCAAATTTTCTTAAAATTTACTTTCATTACCGTTTTTGTATTAATGAAAGACATTAATTAAATTAAGAAAATAATTTTTTCCGTCATTTGTTTATAATTTTTTTATTAACAAATAGACTAATTTGATATTTTTAAAAAAGTTTCTTTACAATTTTGTCTTGCGAATATCGATTTTAATTTTTTTTTTCTTAATAACAATTTTTAATTGTTTATAATCGTTTTTTTTCATATTTGAAATGTTAAATAATTTGTTAAGAATTTTTTTTAAAATTATAACTAACCCATTAGCGCCTACGGTTACCAAATGGTATCGCAAAAGATTCGTCCCCTCTTTAGGGCGTTGGGATTATGGTCGAATCTTAAAGAGACGGGCGCGGTTATTTTTGTGCTAAGTAGGCAGTCAGCTTTGGATTTCAGTAGCAGCCAGTGTATTTAGTAATGTTCCAGCAGTATTGTGAGAATTTGCTTGTAAGGAAACTTCATGTTACAAGAAAAAATGGATATTCGATGGGTGTAAGTATTTTTTTTTCATATATCTATATTATTTTGAGTGGAGTATGATACAGCATTCAAAAGATTATGAATGTTGTATGCTCCCACTGAAATAAAATTGCTAAATAATGAGGGAATTGGAGTATTTAGTGAATACGACAGGTCTGATAATGTATGTAAAATTCTACAGCTCTCATGAAATGTTATTGAACAAAATGATGGTGTTCTCTTCGTACGCTGGATGGACAATTCGCCTTAACTAGTACCGGTGTTCAGCCAGAAGGAACGGTAAAAAGGTACTGCCAAAAAGGAAAAAAGCATGTAATGATTCTTCGTCCAGACTGCGTAGGTGGTTATAATAAGAACATGGGTGGAACTGATCTTATGGATCAGGGAGTTGCTACTTATCGCATTGTAATTTGTAGAATTAAGTGGTATTGACCAATTTTTACATGGCTTACATAGGTATAAGTCGTAAAAACGGAAACATATCAGCATTGGATTTTAGAAGACAGATAGTGCAAGTGTACCTGACAAAATATAAAACACCTTTCAAAGTTCCTGGCGTAACTAGAAATTTTTTTCGGTACCTTACCATATACAGTTGTTTTCATAATTTTTAGAATTTTCAGGAAAAACGTAAAGCAAAGTTGTGATTTTTTTTATAACAAATTATTAAGTTAATAAACAATGAAATTTGCAAAAAAAATTTTTCTTTGTTACTATACAGGGCGATCAGCTAACAATCGCTAGCGGCCGTATCTCGGAAACCGTTAGTCCTAGAATTTGGGAAAAAAATTCTTATAACAAAATCTGTTTAAAGTATTTTCAAGTTCGTAAATTTCCGCTAGGTGGCGCATTCCATCCCTTAAAAAATATAACTGGATTTTTTACAAAATATTCCCTAATTAAGGCCGATAAAAAATATTTGCTTTAGGTACTTCTGTCTATATTCTACAACTTTTGTCTAAATCATTTTTCTGTATCACATATTCTTAAGTGATGGAGAAGTGTACTTTTGTTAACATCAAAAGGATTGTAACTTTCAAATGCCTGAACCGATTTTCATAAACGTAGACACCTCACAAAGAGCATTAAAGGCGCATTTCAGAAACAAAAAACAATATTGCATTTAACTTTTCAATGCAGGGCGTTATGTGACACCTAGCTCTATTTATAATTTTTTCTGAGAAATTTCAAATGCAATGCTATAACTATAACCAGCTTACAAAACCGCAAACTGGTGTCTCTTGTCATTCGAAATATTTTGGTAGTTTTTTTAATTTTTAAGGAGTGTTGATTCACCCTGTAAGTTGTAAGAGAAATTACTTTGCTAAAACGGTTTGGAGAATAAAATAACATCGTTATGCCTTAACCGAAATGCTATTGCTTTATTATTTTGCTTGATAGGCATTTAGTCACTAAAAATAAATCTGAAAACTGGAGGTTGATATCATTTTTATTTTAAAATTATAGCATGGGCTGGGCATCCATCTTGCTATACCATATATTTCTAAAGGAACAACTTCCAGTAGTTCCGGTAGATCATTAATCTTGAAATACAAATACATCGCACTGGTCAAATTACCCTGAAAAAAAATGGGGACCGATGATCTTTCCAGTAACGATACCGCACCAGTCATTTGTGGATTGGCATCTGACCAGTAATGCATATTATGTAGGTTAACTTGTCCAGTATTAGTGAATGATGCTTTATCGGTCCACAATATTTCCGATAAAATTTTATTATTTTCTCTTATCATATCGTGTAACCAATAACAGAAGTCTATTCTTTTATCAAAATCCTTCTCTTTAAGGGCTGTATGTAACACCAGATGATACGGATGCATATGACTATCTGAAAGAATTTGTTGCACCATGCTATAAGAAATAAACAAGTCTAGATATTTTTCTAATATTTATATGGGATCTGCATACACATATGCTATTACGTTAATAATATTATCTTCTGTTCTTACTCGGCGGTGCCTTGTTTTAACAGGAAAAAACGCGTCTTGAGCGATCCACTCTCAATGGATATCGCAAAGCATATTCTTGTGAAGCTATAACTGGGTTTTAAAAGCATTGAAAAAACACTATAATAACTTCGAACTATGATGTTTAACCCAAACGACAAATCATAGCCAGCTCAGTATAACCAACAGTATTTACAGTGATATCATCGTCTGATAAGCTTTCATTTCTTCTAATGCATTAAAAGAAATAATAAATAGTATGAATAAAAAAAATGCTCAAATGACAAAAGTTGCAGAATTTAAGTTTTTCTTATTAATTGATAGCGTGATTTTGTGACGCCGTACTTCACCTCACATAGGTTCTTACCAATTGGCGCCTCACTTTGGACACCCTCGATCCAAAGTTTTTGAAACAAATGCTCGGGCGACAGATTATTTTACGTGGTTTACTCCACGGCTCCTTGACCCTTAGCGTCAAGAGTTCCAGGTAGCCTCAGATGGAGGTTACGGAAAATTCCAGGGGTCTCGTTGAATTTAACACTTCTACAAAACTATAACCCTTAGACGGCGGTGCTACGGGATATGAAGAAAACACTGATTGTATTTATTTGTATATTACAAGCCCTATTTAAAATATATATACAAAATAACACTCTGAGTATTTTCAAGTGGTACCGAATCGGTTAAATATATACAGTATGCAAATGTGCTCAAGCCTTATTTTATTATGCAAAATGCGAAATTTGCCGGTGTTAAGGGATGTGAGCAATGGCACAATAACCAGGTGTGAGCAAGCAAATGCAATTTTTAATAACAGCGTAAGCAGTATAAGCGATTTGTAATTATGCGGTGAGCAGCAGTAAAACAATAAATACCTATCACAGTAGTAAACGGGATATAACTATCTTCGCGGTAGGGACGGTCAATCGGGATAGGCGGGAAAATGCGACCAGACCATTTTATAAGAAAAAACTGGACATAAACTAGATCATCAATCAACCCGTGGCAACAGCCTCAGACTTGGTTGAAAATTTTATAATAGTAAGAGAAAATAAACTTTTCTAACAAAAAAAATGAGTGAACTCAAGAAAAGTTACTCCCGGCTGACGGTTGGGCAGCTGGTGGCAAAAGCCTCTGCTCTGCCCCGCCATCAGTTTTAAATTTCAAATTATCGGTTAAAATTATTCTAAAATTTGGTCGGAAGATAGGACAGCGGTTACCCAAATACAAACAAAAAGAAACAAGTGTGTCTTAGAGTAGATAATCAAAAAAATTAAACAAAATTATCACCGGCTGAAAGTGGAACAGCAGGTGGCAACAGCCTCTGCTCCGCTCCACAATCAGTTTTAAATTTTTCAAATTGTCGGTCAAATAAAACTATATATAATTTAGAACTAAGGTAATTCAGAGAAAATTATGCCCGATCCGAAAGTAGAACAGCTGGTGGCAACAGCCTCTGCTCCGCCCCATAATCTGTTTTAAATTTTTCAAATTGCCGGCCAGTTAAAACTATATATTATTTTAGAACTAAGATAAATCAAATGTAATTCAGAGAAAATTATGCCCGTTCCGAAAGTGGAACAGCTGGTGGCAACAGCCTCTGCTCCGCCCCACTATCGGTTTTAAATTTTTCAAATATTGGCGAGCTAATACTGTATAGCAAAGAAATTAATTCCGAAATAAAAAAAACAATAGAAGATCACAGTCGCAATAGACAACGTTTCTACCGGCTGAAAATGGGACAGCTGGTGGCAAAAGCCTCTGCTCTGCCCCACAATCAGTTTTATATTTCCAATTATCGATTAAAATTAAAAATGTATTTGGATAATTTGAGACGGGACAATAGGTATAACAATCTTAATCTGAAAATTGAAATCAAAATGTTATTTCAATGTATTGAAGGTTCAGTCACGAATTCCAAAAGAACGAAATAAAGAACACAATAATAAAAAATGTAAATAAATTTTCTTATAACTTCAAAAAAAACCAGGCTTTTCAAAATACGGTACTAAATTTCTAAATAGTCAAACTACTAAATCATTTACTGAAATCAAATAAAACTTTTAAAATTCGACGTAATATTTTATTCGGTTTTCTAAAATAAATTTTCACTTACTCAGAAAATAAGGGACGGTCGGACACTAACAATTCACTTGACTTTAAAATTATCAATTGAACAACTTTGTGACACGCGGTAGAAAATTGCAAAAATTTCCAAACGGCAGCAGGCAGACAGAGAGCCCCAAAACGCTCGGTTTTTGGAATTTATTATTTAATTCCTACCTAAAATTTTTGGCGTTAACGGTGGTAAGGGAATTAACTTGAATCGATTTACTTACGACAAGAAATATTTCCAATATACTGGACGGCTTTGGTTTTAATTAAAATAGTTTATATACCGGGCGTCCTCAATAATTTGAATTTTGAAAAGCGGAATTTAATAATTATTTTTACATTTCTTAGATGATATTTGATGGGAGATTTTCCAGAGCGAGTTGTCTTTTGGTTTTAAGTTAATTAGGAGTTATTCCCAATCATCATTTTTGTATTCTTTTATTGAGTCATTAATTAAGTATTGAACATGTTTTAGTAGTGTATGGTTATCATCGTGTCTAGTTCGTTGCCATTTTTTTCGAATTTTATTTTTTTCCTGTATTATTTGTATCATGTGGTCAGGAAGGGTACTATGTTTTTGTATTTTAGGTTTTAGTGTGGTTGTGTGATCTCTAGCCGTTATGTTCTGAAGGGTTTCTATTGTTTTGTTTAATTGATCAATGTTTTCAACTTTATCAGTTATTTTAAGATGTTCGTTTATGTCCTTTTTGTACTTGATCCAATTTGTGGTTTTATAGTCATATGTTTTGTTGTCTAATTTTTGTGTGTAAGTTTAAGGTGGATGAATGGTCGGAATTGAAATCTGTTCATGTTTTTATTTTGGTTGTTATTAATGTTTTTGTCTATTGCGATATTTAGAGTACTGGGGGAGTGGTTTATGTAAGGGAAATATGTTGGTGTGTCGGTGTGAAATATATTACAGTCAAAATTATCGCAGAAATTCAATAGAGTACTTCCGTTTTTGTTGGGGTGTTTCAAATAGGAATCCCACTGGGGATGTTTACAGTTGAGATCGCCTACTATCAATACTTTATTATGTGTTTTGGTTATATTGAAAAAATCTTCATCTTTTAATTTGATACCGGGAGGGTTGTATGTGCCTACTATTTTGACTTTGTTGTCAAAAGTATTGCTCAATTGATGAATTATTTTGTTGCAGGAGTTTGAAATGAATGCCTTTTCTGATTAACCTCTTTTATACCACAGCACCATAAAGGTTAGAAAAAAATAAATCTAATTAATATGTGTAAGTTGTGCTTAAAAGAAGACAATTTGTTAAAAAAAATGTATTCACAATTTTAAAGAAACTAGATGTATATATGGTATATGACGGAAATATTTTATACTAAATTAATTGAAAATGAATTATTTCAAACAAATAACTTATATTTTTATTGATATTGATGCATGTTCATGAAACAGTTTCTAGTTTTATTTAAGCATAAAAGTATTTGACACTTTATGCACTGAACTGATGTAAGGACAGAACATCCTGGTTTCTTACACCTCTGACGGTCATCTTTTACATCTGCAAAGTGGCCAATGCTGCCTCTTCTGATTTCCGACTCGGGAATTGATTTCGTTAGTCCTTTCTTTTTTTTTGCTGAATACAATTCCGTTTATGAAGTAGCCAACTATTGACAACAGCCATGTCCTGAAAATGAAAAAATAATCGCAAATAATATTTTTTGGATCAAATGTGGATTCTATAGTAGGCCAGTAGACCATCTACTAAATCTACTCCCATAAATGTATTGTATTTAGATACAATATTCGAACAAGTGACAGAAAAATAAGTTTTTCTTGGCATATCCAATCTTTTTACTTCCTTTGTGGGATACGCAGAAGAAAATGTAGACGCCAAATGAACAGATTTGTTATCTAACAATTTTATGACTCTGAGATCAACACCATTTATTGTGGTTTGCTTTTCTTCAATAGAACCTCTTCCATTTTTTTTCATTTTCTGATTTGATGGGAAAGTAAGACCAGGAAACCTCTTTATTTGAATTGTACCTAAACCAAAGATTCCTACTTGATGCAACTGAACGAATAATTCTGGAGAAGAAAACCAATTATCAAAAAATACCAGAAACTTTTTATTGTGTGGAACATATTGGACCATTTTCAGGACTACATTGGAGCTGACACCGATGTCAGGAAAACTTGGGTTGAGTTCTGATTTTCCTGTATAGATTTCAAAATTGTGAATCAGACCATTGTCGTCACATAAAACATAAATTTTGTAACCCCATTTATGAGGCTTTTTAGGATTATATTGTCCAAAATAAGGTTTTTCCTTGAAGGGCACAGTTTGTTCATCAACACATAAAAATTGTTGCATGGGTATAGCTCTGAAATTTATCAATAGGGATTCCACCAAAGGCCTTATTTTGAAAAGACAGTCTATGTTATTTTGATCATTCATTCATATGTAAATTTATTTTTATCTGTTGAAACCTATTCCTGCTCATAATATCAGCAACTTTAGCTACCATGGTTGCTTGTGCCCAGTACAGTTCGTGGTAAAGGAAATATAGACATATATAAACATATGCCTATGAACTGCTCCATTTCTGTTATAGTGATAGATAGTGGTTTTTGTGGGTTAGATTGCTCTACAAAATTTTGTATCATATCACTATGAATCAAACACTTCTTCAAAATATGTAATTGGTGTGTCAACAGCTCTATCATCTCCAGGCAATATGTCCAACCAAACAGGTATATTCTTAGGACTATCTACCTTTTATATTTCCCTCCAGTCATGACCGTTTTTCTTCGGTTTTTTTGTTTGCGTCTCCTTCTAAATTCTGACCAACCTTACCCTCACTTTCTGCACTCTGATTGCTGGATAAAACAGATTCTGGATAAAAATCGGAATCATCGCCATCACTGTCCAGGCAACTGTCATCGCTGTCACTTGGAGGAACAAGAGCTTTAGTTTTCCTCCTATTTTTACTCATCTCTAAATAATGTATAACTCATTACATTACCTACGATTGTTACAAATTTGAGACAAAAGCATAGAACCGTTATGATCCATTGTATAATATTTGAAATAGGCGGGAAATCAGCAAAACTCCCTTTATGAACCGTTGTCTCAAATAGCTAAAACGTAAAAAAATTGATGTTTTGTCACTAAAATAGGTTCTATTCAAAGTAAATACATCCAAAAAAAGTCTATTAATATTTATTACAACAAAACATTTTCTGTGTAATTTTACAAAATATCACCACTGAAAGTGGCTCTATATGTTACAGTCTAGCTCTGTCAAATAAAATGTGGTTTTGGAAATATGTGTACTAGATCTGTGTGAGGGGTTGCGTTCAGATAATTCGGTATAAATCAGTACAATTTTCTAAAACAGTCCCAACAGAAATACCATGATTTTTAGGAAATAGCTATTTATTAATAGGTATGTACCAAATATGATACTGTGGTATAAAAGAGGTTAATAATGCGATACCACCACCTTTGACATCGTCGGGGCGGTCTTGTCTGAAAAGACTATATTCGTGGTTTCTGAAATTAATTGCTTTATTTGGTTTGAGGAACGTCTTTAAGTGGAGTTTATTGAAAACTCCTTGTACATTGCAGAACATTATTTTGAGACTGAATCTTATTTGAAATCCAATTTTACCACCTACCTGCCTAGATGTCATAGTTGTCAATGTTAGTTACAAAGTTATTATAAATAGTGAATTTCTCCATTTTGTTGGAAGCTTTTCTCATTTATTGTAGTATATCATGGACAGCTCTTGTAAGTTCATCAAGGTTCATTAATGTTTGTAACTCTTTGAACATGTTATTGAGTTTAGAAAATTGGTTGAGTTTGAGGGCTGATTTACTGTTTTCTTCGTTTGGGGATAAGGGTGAGAATTTTGAGGGGTTGTTAGGAAATTACTTTTGGTGGGGAGGCGAGGTAAATCTGCATTATTATTTGGTTTTTTGTGTCCAGAGATTTGTTGTAGGTAAGTGGGCGGGAATATCTTTTGTAGGGGAAGGTTTGGTTTCTTGTGTAAAGTTCTTCTTTCTTCCAGCCATACTTTTCTTTTGACGAACTCTGGCCAGATTTCAGCGTTGGCTGGATGATATCAGTTTGCGGTTTTGACAGGTCAATAAGTCAACTTATTTGTCTTTTTGTAAACCGGTTATAGTTATAGCATTGCATTTGAAATTTCTCAGAAAAAAATATAAATGGAGCTAGGTGTCACATAACGCCCTGTGTTTGCCAATTGAAAGGTTAAATGTGATATTGTTTTTTGTTTCTGAAATGTGCCTTTAGTGCTATTTGCAAGGAGTCTCCGTTTGTGAAAATCGGTTGAGGCATATGAAAGTTACAGTCCTTTTGATGTCAACAAAAGTACACTTACAACACTAAAAAATAGGTGATACAGAAAAATGACAAATGGCAAAAGTTGTAGAATATGGACAGAAGTATCTAAAGCACATATTTTGTATCAACCTTAATTGGGCAATATTTTGTAAAAAATCCAATTATATTTTTTAAGTGATGGAATGCGCCACCTAGCGGAAATTTACGAACTTTAAACAGTTTTTTAGATCCGATTTTGTTATAAGAATTTTTCCCCAAATTCTAGGACAAACGGTTTCCGAGATACGGCCGCTAGCCACCCTTATCTGAGCACCCTGTATAGAGGACTAATTATGATTTAAAAAAATTCAAAATCATAATATACTCAAGACAACAATATTGTAAAAACAATTTTTATAAAAATATTAAATTAGTCTATTTGTTTATAAACAAATTACGGAGAAATTATTTTCTTAAGTAATGTCTTTCATTAATACAAAAACGCTCATTTTTCACACCGATATTTCGAAATTATTAATTGTTTTTTTTATTTTTATGGCGTGATCTTGTTAAGTATGTATATAAGAAGGGCTTCACAAAGCGAAATATGTTTAGGCCAATTATTTAAACATTTTTACTTTTCCGCCCAACCCTATCTAGCAATTTCTAAATGGCGTAAATAATTTTTATTACATTATAGATGTTTCTTGACTTCTCAAGTGAAAAATTTAGTAATCGATGTCGTTATTATCCTTCATTTCTTTAATTATCTTGAAGTGTTTCTAAATATATATCTTATCTAAAAGTGTGCTTCAAATACTTTCCTGGTAATAGCCTTGATTACAGTCATTGAAATCTAGGTAACATAATTCTTGAAACAAGATTACTATCACTTCAATATAATTATATCTAATATTAAAAAATCCCATTGGCACAGGACCAATTGGACAGGCTTATTTCAATAACATTTTTGCATAAAACCCAAAATAAAAAATTAGATACAAAAGTAATAGAATGTTTTGAGATGTATAGAAAACCAAAGTAACATTTTGGCATCAAATCCAAAACAAAAAAAATCCCAATGGCACGGGACCAATTGGACAGGCTTATTTCAGTAAGATTTTTGCATAAAACCCAAAATAAAAAATTAGATACAAAAGTAATAGAATGTTTTGAGTGTACAAAAAACCAAAGTAACATTTTGGCATCAAATTAAAAATAAAAAAAATTTCTGGCAAATTTGTGAATTTTCTTAAATAAATGTTTTAATGTACGATTTAGAGAAAAATGTTGAATACAAAAGTTGTAGAACGTGTTAAGGTCTACGAAAAAGCTCATTCATTCATTTAGAACATATTTTTATAGAACTTATAGATAATTATTGGCGACAGAAAAGTTGTAAATGTCATAAGGTAATTAAAAGGCCTTCATAATATTAAACAGTCACACGAGGCTCTTGTATTAACAATCTGGAATAATAGAGTTAATATTTAATTTGGATAATACTTTATAATTATAAAATTTTATTTAATGTTTTAATAACAAATTGATCCCACCCTGAGATGAGAGTGATTGAAATTCATTATAAATAAACTCATCTTTTGAAATACTAAAAAATATTTATTATAGCCGGGAATTATTTGACAACAACTGTCAAATTAAAATATATTGCATACGCTGCTAAAGGTGTGTGTGCAATATTGTCGCTACAATCAAAGATTGTACAACGTGGAAAAATAAATTTTCAATTGTGATATCTATATATTCATGAATAAAAAACGTGTGAAATACGTAAATATTACAAATTGGCACCAGCAACGTGGGGTACGAATAATAGGAAGGCGCGAATAATAAAAAGGCTTATATAAATTTGGAAACTTTAGTAATATTTAAAATAAAATTAAAATGGAGAAAAGAATGACATTAAGAGATGGTAAACAAGTAGGAATAGAAAGTGGATCTGATGAAGAAATGGAAGAAAGGAGTCATGGAAGAGGAGATTTTCAGGTGCAGTACTTGGAACAAGGAAGACAGCAATCAGAAGAAGTTTTGACGGGAGATGAAGCAGAACAGGAGGATAGGAGACAGGAAACGCAAGCAAGAAAAAGTAGAGATGATCAGATGATGGAAATGATGCAACAATTATTTGCCAATATGAATAATATGGAAAAGAATATGCGGGGAGATATGAATAGTATGAATGGAAAAATGAACAAACAAAATGAGAATATGAATAATATGAGTGGAAAAATAGACAACATGAGGGGAGATTAGAATAGAAGGGAATATGAATAACATGAGTGGAGATTTAAATGAAAAAATGGACAGCGTAGGAAGAAATGAGGGGAGATATGAATACAATGAAGGAACAGATTAAGGGAGATATTAACAATATCACTGGAAACATGAACAGGCTAGAAAAGAAAATAGAAGAAGTAAACATGGAAACCTTGGATGAAATTAGGAAAATTAGATATGAAAACGAGCAATTTAGTAAACAAATGGCCGATATGAGAGTAGATATGGAAGAATAAAATAAGAACTTGAAAATAGACCAAGAAAATGGAGTTAGAATGAAAGAAGAATTTGAAAAACAGATAGATGAGGTACAAGAATTAGATAGATGCCTAGAAGAAAATGTATCTAGAGCAATTCAAACAGAACTAAACAAACAAAATAAGAATATGACTGAAGAAATACGATTTATAAAAATAAAAAGTTTAATGGAGAGTAACGAAGTTGAGAAGGAAAATTAAATGGTAGACATTAATTTACAGAAACTAGGAAGTGAAGAAGTTATGCAAATTTATGAAAAAATATTTATTGGAAAATAACAGACTTAGATGATAATATAGTAAGACGAATAGTGACATATGGTAAAAGAAATAATACTCGTAATTATAATAGGGGGAAACAATTTAATTGGAAATTAAAGAGAATGAACAAAATATTACGAGAAACTATGGAAGAGATAGAAGAAACCACAAGATAAAATGGAGGAAGAATAATTTATACAGGAAATGTCAAAATAAAAGTAAAACTTGACAGAAATATGAAGATAATGGATCCAAGAATATTTAATGAGACAATTAAAAATAAAATGATAGGAAGTGAAAGTATTATGGGGAAGAAAATAATAAAAAATAATTTCAATGATACGGAAGAATTTGAGATGAAAATTTCAATGCATTTATTGGAAGAAATTGATGAGATATGGGACTTCAAAATTAAAAAAGATATGGTGGAGAACAGAAAGAAGCTACAGAAACACAAAAAGAATCAAACAATAAGAGAAGAAAATAAGACGAAGTTTAGGAAAAGAAAATAAAATTGAATTATATGACAGGATTATAAGAACGAAATCTAGAAAACGAAAAAGGAATTGTACATGGTAAGGAAGGGATATAAAAACGATGTGTAAATAAAAAGTTTATGATTAACAAATAATATTTAAAAACATATGTAAATAGAAATTATATAAACAGGGTTTGATAATAGATAAAATGATAGACATGTAGACATGAATTATGGAAATGAAAATAGAAGTTACAGAAATGAAGAACGAATATATGGAAATGGAGATAAAATTGATGACAATAAGTATTTTGAGAATAGAAGAGATTTTAGAAACTTTGATAGAAGAAATATAATGAAAATAGAAATGAAATTAGGCAACAAAATAGATGGACAGGAGGAAATAATTACATTTTTAGGAGCAAATGGAAAGAAGTTATATGAAGTAAGAAAATATGTAATACAAAAGATTGAGTTAAAAGATGGGAAAGAAATTGATATGCAAGCATTGTTGGTCAAGAAGTTAGAAACAGACATATTTATTGATGAATTAATAAAATATAAGGAAATAATTGATTTTGAAAGATAGATAGAATTAAATGGTAAAAGTATTGAATTTGAGGAAGTAAATATGAATTGAAAAAGAAATTAGAATGGCAAATAATTATGTGCGTGAGATAGAAGAAATAGAAGATGTGAAAAGGAATGGTAATTGGACAGATTGTAATAAAGAATATTATGAATTTATAAATGAATTATTAAAGCCGTATGAGAGAATAATGTCGAAGAAACCGAGGGTTGCTTAATAAAAATATGGAAATAATATGAAAGTGAAGAATACTGAGAAATGTTAAAGCAAAATCATATACAGTTCCATATAAATTGTTTAGACAGCGTAGAACAGAGTTGGAAATATTACAAAAGGATGAGATCATAGAAGAAATTATCAACATGTATATAGGAAATTTTAGAATAACAAATAATATTATGTTACCTACGTGAAATTTTAAATCTAGGTATAGTAGAGTTTATAAGTTTTATGGGAATTCGGGACAATAGTTTAATTTTATTGAAGACAACATTTTAGAAATATGTTAGTAATCATTTGGAAAATAATAATATGTTTTACTAAAATACTAGGATAATATTTGGCAATTTTGAAAGATGAAATTATAATAATATACAAGAATCGATTTGTCATTCTTTTATTAGGGGGATTTAATTAATACATTTCCTTTTTTTGAAATGTAAACGAAACGTTAAAAATAAGGAAAATTATTTATACTTTGTGTGCAATACTTTAGATATACACAGTATTGTATGAGAAAAATAAATTTTCAATATAAACGGGGGGTGATTTTGGCATCTAGGAACACCAAAACGAAAAACTGCATTGAAATTTTTCCGAAGTCGCGTCATGCTACTCTCTACAATAGCCCTATTTCATTTTGAAATAAGCCTAAAAAGGTAATAATCATCACTGTGACATCGTATTATGTACTATGATTTGGTGTACTGTACATAGCAAAATTGATTTTAGTTAAAAAAAAACCTTTAATTAATATACATACAGAAACCCAAGGATTGTTTATTGTTATTAAATTTTAGCGAATTAAATGGAGATATATTTCATCTGTTTTTAATTGTGACACAGAAAGGTGTCTCAATTAATGGTTTTGCAGAGTATATCATTTAAAAAAATATTTTATAAGTATTAGAGAAGTTTCAAAAGACCATTCTAAAGTATTGAAACAATATCATTCATTTATAAACAATCAGCAAGTGAATGATGATAACAATTAATTCTTGTCCTTTTGTAAAATATGAATAGCATATTTTCTATGTGCATTACCGTCGTTTTTAGATTCTCGTAATAATAGGTAAATTTTTCTGTAATATAACAGCACCCAAGCCTTTGCTGCTGCTATCTACTGATAAGACAATGTCTTTCGACTGATTATAAAATTTTAATACGGGCGTTTTTGCCAGCAAATTTTTAAGTTTTATAAAATCAGCTTCGTGAGTTTCAGTCCAGCAAAACTGTACATCATTTTTTAATAATTGCCTAAACGAGGAGTTAACATCAGACAAATTAGGAATAAATTTACTAACATAAGTAATCATACCCAGTATTGTTTGCAACTCTTTTTTGTTCTTCGGTTCATCCATTTGTAAAATAGCACTTACTTTTTCTGTGTCGGGTTTTAAACCTTCACTGCTAAACAAATGCCCTACATATTTCACCTCCGAAAAACCAAATTTGCACTTTTTTTTTGTTAAACCGCACATTACACTTATTTGCTCTTTCTAACACAGCACTCAACCTCCCTCTATGTTCTTTTTCGTCACATCCCCACACTATAATATCAACTTTGTAGACTTCAACACCATCTAAACCCTTGAAAACATCTTTGAACTTTCGGTGAAACACCTCTGGAGCTGAGCAAATACCATATGGTACTCTTCTGTATGCATACCTTCCAAAATGTCCAACATGAAAGGTTTTAACAGCTGACTATCCTCTGCTAGCTTAATTTGATAAAACCCTTTATTTCCATCCAATATAGAAAAGACAGTAGCACCTGACATCTTTGACGCCAATTCCTCAAACGTTGGTAGAGAATATCTTTCCCTTACCACTACATCATTAAGATTTTTTGGGTCTATACACAGTCTCAGCGATCCATCAGGCTTTTTTACATAGACTAGTGAACAACACCATTCAGTTGGTTCTTCCACTTTTTATGATTCCCATTTTATCCAACTCTACTTTCACTTTGTCTTGCATGTTATATTGTATTTTTCGAGGTGCATGGCAAACAGGTTCTGCATTTTTCTTTAACTTAATTTTATACTCTCCCTGCAGCTCTCCAATTCCTACAAACTTTTATGTTTCTCAATTAACTTGTTTAGCGACAAGCTATTAAATTCAGCCTCGGATTTTATCATATCTGTTTTTCTAAACAAATCAAACTTTTTGATCAATGGAAGGCCGATAATGCATGGAGCCTTATAATTAACTACATGGAATTCTGCTTCATGAATTTTTTCTTTAATTTGACATTTTGCCAGTGTTTTACCCAAAACATTGGTTTCTGTTCCATTGTAACTCCTTAGCTTGGCTTTTGTTGGGAGAACCGTCAACTTTAACTTGTCTACACATTTCTTAGTTAAAATATTGACGTCGGCTCCTGTGTCCACCTTGCACTCAATCTCGCTTCCACTGATGTTTATTTTTTGTAGCCACTCTAATATACTACTAACATACTTGACACTTTTGGTTTCGCTTTTCACCATGCCAATGAAGAAATCTATTTCTTCGTCTTCCTCATTATCTAAATTTGGTTGTGAATCTACTACATGCACTTTTTTACTATTTTTAGGACACATATTATAAAAATGATTATATTTCCAACTGCCTCTGCACATTTTCGGATAAGCAGGACACCTTTTATCATGGAAAAGTCCACAAGACATGCATCTTTTAGTCTTATTACTATTATTATTCTCTTCTTGTCGAGTCTCTTATCTCTTATTCTCGAAATGCTTATGCTGCCCTTGGCTTTTAAAACCTTTATTTTGTATAACTTGGACACTACTGCCTCTTACTTCTAATTTTTCAGACAGCTGTCCTGCTAACTCTGCGGCTTTGCAAATGTTTATGTATGTTGTCAAGCTTAATGAGGCTTTTTGTAGTAAAGTATTTCTTACCTTATCATCTATGATACCACTAACTATCCTATCTCTGATCAAACTATCTTTGAGAGTATCAAAGTTGCAGTTTTCGGCCATCTTTTTTAAATTTGTCATAAAGGACTCTATAGTTTCACCCTCCTGCTGTTTTAGAGTGTTAAACATGTGTCTATTAATAGTTTCATTCTCTTGGGGCTTAAAATGTTCTTCAAATTTCTCCAGAACTTTTTCCCAGTCTTTTCTTTCTGCAGCTGTAAGCTCTAAAGTACCATAAGTCTCCTGTGCCTCTGGGCCTATAGCATGCAACAATATAGCAACTTTCCTCTCACCTGACGCCTGTGTACTCTCCTTATAGCCTGACGCTAACATGTAGATTTCAAACTGGCTTTTCCACTTCTTGAAACTAACAGCCACATATCCATCAATAGATAAGGGAGCAGGTGGTTTTAGCTCCATTTTAATAACTCAACTTTTTCTACACGAGGCAAATTATTTTTTTACCGCCTTTTTAATCACACTTGCACTTTTGCCAAAAACTGGAAATTCTAGACTTCTAGCAATTTTTTAGCGTGGAGCAGTTTTTTCGTTGTATTAAGGCTATGTCCGCAGCGCCATGTCAGTTATTGATAAAACAAGGATTTATTTAATAAACACTTTTATTTTTAAGTACAGCCTTGGTCCGTTATCTGTTGACCAACTAACCTCTACTTTCAACACTGTCATTAAGGAGGGGTGCGTTCGTGAACCATATTCCATGTACACTACACCCTGACAAAACATTATTTCCGAAAGAAAAACTGTACTTTTTCAGATAGACTATAAAAACCTATTTAAAATAAAAGACAACCAAAAGTAAATATTCTTTTTAAGAAATTATCTTATTAAATGTTTGAACAAACCACCATATTGGGACAAACTTTAATTTTTGTATGTTTTTGCCACTACGGCTGGTACATAATGATTCACTGTCTAGACAGTGATAGCTTGCTTTCTACAATGCTATGTTAACTGACGTAGTGACGGGAGAGCAGCTTAAGTAAATAATACTTAGAAAAGGACAAATAGTTTAACATATTTGTTAGCTCCTCGAGTTTACTCTCATGCCAAAACTCCTATAGTGTCGCATAAAAAGTTTCACTTCAATCAAAATGTATGATGAAGTTTTGAAAATTAAATGTTATTTTTAACGTTTGTGTCAAATAACTATGAAACTAGTTGAATATATCAGTGTGAAATAAGTGAAATAATTATATGAATTTGCTTTTATTACTTTTTAGTTGCTTAGAAGAAGCAGCCGATATAGCTTTTCAACAGAGAGATATGCAGAGCCTTCTTTACATCAAAAGTAAATGTGGAAATCAATTAAGTCAAATTCAAATAGTCGAAAGAATTAGCGCCATGATACGTCAGTTAGATTCCAAAAAATAGATTTGAAATTTAAGGGACAGGCTTGTACTATGATTACTTTGGAGTATGGAGTTTCAAGACTGCATTTTTCGTTTCTTTTCTCCACATAGGATTTAGTTACCCACTGACATATATGATTATTTGATGAAAAATACCATTACATATATTAGTAAATAAAATAACGTATAAAAATGAATTACACTTGCAGGGTATATAATATTTTTGTTTTATTATTTTAAAAGGTCTATTAAAAACCGGTTACAAATTTATTTATCGTTTTATGGCTGTTATTTAGAAATTCTTTTATCCATTTTTGTAAAATGTATTTGTTTTATGCAGAAAAGTAGAAAATTATTTAATAAATATATCATGAAATGAAAAGATTTATTTCACTATCCTACAATTCGAATATTTAACGTGAAAATTTCGAATCAACTTTAGTCTCGATTCTAGTATACTACATATATATTTTGTACCTTTATAGTAAGAGATAATATATATACCAAACTTAATGTGGGAGACGCTGTATAAAAGTGTGGAGCAACCAAACTCAACGTCACAATAATTCTATGAGCACAATCTAAACATATCTGCCCATTGGTATATGACAAACCAGATATTTCACTATGATCTCCATATACTAACAGCTCAAGAAAACAGTTGCAAACATCACCACAACCTGGAAAGTCATACCCACCAGTTACTGCTAGCTGCTCCAAGAGACAAGCACAAGAAAATAAAAAAAGTGATGGCCTATAGACCTAAGATAAGGAGTACTTTCCACTGGAGGAGTCTCATTGCGCTACATGCGGGAGCACCCGACGTGTCCGCAACTAGCAAAATAGCTTATAGAACCAGGTTCAGATTAATGGAAACGTTAAATAAAAAAATCTTCCTAATACTTTGTCCTGGAGATTTGTTTGTTCTATATCTGTCGATTCAAGAAGAATTGTTGTATAATCTGAAATGTTACTATCCAAGACATGGGAACTTAAATACTGCTGGACTTCCTGGCGATTCGTTCGTAGGGAGCTACTACCTTCTGCATTTTGGATTATTATAAAATAACCAGTTTTCATTCTTAGTGATGCGACAATCGAAAAACGCGTCTGTAATGTGCTGCTGAAACAATAAAATCATTTAGGCTTACGGGAACTAAATATCTGTTCTGTTTATTTTACCAAATACACTGCAATAATTCTTATATGGTTGTTGATTTAGAGACAGTTCCTCGATTGCCTAACGCGGATTAACGTATTATCGTAAGGGTAAAGTTACATACAAGTCCAAAAAAGATTACCTGATGTGAACTTATAAAATTACATTTGGCATTATACGAGTAGAATGTCTAATACAATAGAATAAAAAATTCGAATTTTTTTGTAGCAGCCATTACATTACTAGACAAAAAGAATATAATGTCTGTCCATTTCACCATGTACTGCAAAAATAAAGATTAATTATTTCATAGTGAATAAGTCAGTCTAATCTTAAAATATATTTGGCGTGACTTTGAATTAAAAAATAAGCTGATAAATGATTAACGAATATTGAAATGATCAAAAATGACAATCCTTGACGAATATTGAAATGATCAAAAATGACAATCCTCTCCAATTTACCTCAGTATTTTCCAAAATGTAGACTCGATGATAATTTGCCCCTTAAAGATCTTCACAATGCATCTTAGTAACGCCTTGTCCTACTAATTATACTCATTCCAGTTCGTAGTTTCCATCGATGTCTATCTGACCACTCTCCTGGACTTGACACGGTCTTTCGCTTTTTTAAGCCGGGGAGGGGGCTATACAAGTAAATTAGTTGTGTAGGAATTCTTTGTCAGTATGGTATCCTCTGCACATGTCCATTAGATAATTTCTTCTCTTTTTATATGTCGTTTATTATTGTTATTTCTTTTCTGTCCCCATGATTTCCCGTATTTGGTTGCAATTCGTTGCATTCTCGAGATACACGCTAATCTCTTCCATAAATCCTTTTCCAACGCTAAAATACGATCTTATTGTGTTTTATTTAATTACCAGGCTTCGCATCCGTACAAAATTACACTCTTCAAAGTGACGTTATAAAAATTACTTTGTTTTGTTTAAATATATTTTTGGACCATAGTAATGAATTTAATGCATCGATAATTTTATTTCCTCTACTTATACGTTGTTGGATTTCTTTTTTTGTTCTTCTACTCCCACTATTCTCTATTTTAGAGACTTTATTAAATACGGAAAGTGTATTATTTTGGACAATTTTATACTCGAGAAAATAAGTCCATAGTTTTCAATGAATTCATACATCAGCCTTTTGCAGACCAATCGTGTTGTTCTGAAATGATGGATATGAACAAATGATCTATTTAATAAAACTAATGACGACGTAATTAGCTAAAGCTAGTTCGCCCTGTATAAACAAATCGACTAGTTTTCATTAAAAATGTTCATTTCTAAAAAGCAATTTTTCCGGGCGCACTGTACGCATATAGGTAAAATTTACATTAAATCAATGCATTTCAAATGACTCACACCTGAGTTTAACATCCCATAAACATCTGGTGCTATTTAAATTAAAATCTGTTGTATTATTCGTGGAGCGTTGTAATTCGTAAGCCTGCGATAAGATAAAACTTACTATAAAAACTAATTACTTTGTCAACTTTGTTTAGTTTTATATTTACGTTGACAATAAAATACTTGTAATGGCAGGTGAGTGTGTTATATATTTTAATATTGAAATCAATGAATCTTCTGTGGAGGTTAATTTAAAATGATAATAAATGGAATAATAATGCCCTAACTACATGGGTATGTAAAAAAATAATGTGAATTCAGAAGAACTGTATACAGAGATAAAAAAGGTTCGTGAATTAAACATAAATATTTATTGTCGCATTATACGCACTAGCTACTCCTGATGAGAAAAACTGCATATGACCTTTTATTGTTTTTCTTTAGCTTATTACTGGGTTGATACATCGGCTCGTGGTGGAGTTCCACGAACAGCCTTTCGAGGTGGCACCGATGTAGATGGTTATGAAATTTTCGTTGGTAGGGCATTTCATAACGGCGATTGGTTACCAGCAAAAGTAATCCCTGGTAAGCAAATTGCGTACGTTGCTTACAATGGAGAAGAAATTGGAGTTCAGCAATTCCAGGTAATTTTATTTACTTATTTAAAAAGGTCGTATTTGCATATCAGCCAAAGCATTTTAAATAGATAATTGTCTTAAAAATACACGTTTTATAAATATAATATAGTATCCGAAATTAACTTGCTCTTATTTTTAACAAAGTTTTATTAAACATAATTTTAATATCAAAAGTATTAATAGATGATTAACGGAATCAGGTACTACATGTCACATTATTTCTGAACGTTATCCAAAAACGGTGTTATTACAACATAGATGTGTATATTTGTTTACTGATAACAGTGTTTTATCAAAACACATTGTGGATAGTCGCTGGTGAAAATGAATAAATTTTCCTCTGATAGATAATATATCATGTTACACGTATTCAGTCGGCGTCGGCACAACGCAAGTGGAAAGGAAATTTTGTTGTCATATTACGATTTTGAATCGATTTTATCTATTAGGTACATTAAATTTATTTTTTACAAAAATTTCTGTTAGAGCAAAAATATTGCTAAAACTTTTCAGGTAACGTATAGAAAAGATCTGTATGGTAAATACTTCATTGCATAGCCATTGATTGCAAAAAACTTTCCAATCAGTTCATTGCAGCCTGTCATTAGAATCTACTAGCTCTACCTAAAAAGTTTTCCCATAGTTGATCTTAATTTGCCCGATGTAAAATATATTTTAAATAGGATTCAAGTCAGGACTCTTTGCTGGCCACGGGAAAATTTATGTGTAACTATTTCTTACACATGGAATGATAAAATCGTGATTATATACTTCGCTTATTAATGGTAACTTCATTGTATCTAAGATTTTGATGTAACGCTCGTCTTTTAATCGCCCATTAACTTTCCCAACCATTCCAGGACCGTTAACGCTTATCCACGTCCAAACAATAAAATTCCGCTGTTAAAATATTGAAGAAAACCCTGTTCCAAATGAACTAAAAAGTCATTAGCATACTCGACTCTCTTATGATTATGACATAAACCGATTTGTTCAAAACGCATATATTCAGAGAAATCCAGGGAATAAGGTTTCTTTTAATGCCTTCACAGTGGTTACAAAAGGATTATGATGGATATATTCTATAAGAGTATTCGTTGTTTCAATTTTCATTAGTGACCCTCCCTACACCTTTCCATAGAGGTCTTTCTAATTTTTGTGGGAGTTGCCAATATTTTTTGATGTAAATTTTCACATCTCCAATTTTCTTTAAACTTTGCTATATTCTGGATGTTTGAGTCACCGTTAAATGCTGGAATGCTGCATTATTAAAAAATGATTTTTCTGACGAACACTATAAAATATGGCACATTTTATACAGTTTTCTTTTTCCCCAAGTGAAAATTTAAAATTGCAAACAATTTCAAAACGAAGTCAAACGAAGGGCATAATCGTGAAATGAAAAAATTGATAAATCTGATTGGACGACAGCTGTGTGTTTTATTTTGCACACTGGTCGATGATTACCGATGTCTTCCTTTCCGTACAAACAATGGCGGATCTATGGGGGGAGATGTCATGTGCTGAGTACATCGACTGGTTTCGTTGATTGATGATGAAACTTGAGATGCAAGCTCTACTGAGCAGGTGATTGTATACCTTAGATATTGATTTGGGCTAAATTAAGGAAATGTTCGTTGGTTTTATTGAAGCCAAATATGAACTCGCTAGAGAAAAACTGTCGCTAGAAAAACTTCAAGAACTGGGGCTCGATATTTCTAATTTGAGAGGCCAAGCGTATGATGGGCGCACAAACATGGCAGGCCCTTTTCAAAGTATTCAAGCGAGAATTTAACAGTTGAATCCTCTTGCTATATACATACACTGTGCATCACACCAACTGAATTTAGTTTTAATCCATGCTTGCTTAGAATCAAGCACCAGAAATGCATGTGGAGCTATTAAAGAGGTAAAAGATTCAGCTGAAAGTGATCACAAAATGGAAAATATCTTAACTGAACAACACCCAGAAGAAAAAAGCAACATAAACTGATCAGTTTGCATTGCAATTGGTAGGAGGAAAGGAATTTGAAGTTTATCTTTCTTGTTTTTATTATCTAGTCCTTGGTCTAGTGATTAACCGACGAATGCTTCTCACAGGTAATTGAAAAGTTTGCTCCAAAGCACACAGTTGCTCTACAGCGACCAACGATGCAGTGTTGACTCAATGTTGAACTACTATCTAACATTAGTTGTACGATGTTCTTAAACATAAGTCCTTTCCACATTTTGAATCTGCCATTTATTAACTTTATATCCCATTGAGTAAACAACTAAATAAAACATCCTGAAAACCTTTAATGTGAAACATACGTTTTTACTCCATGAAACAACGTTAAACTACTGTTTTAATCGCTTCATTATATGAAAGTCCTTTCACAAACTTTTCTCCCCTTTAGCCCCTCCCAAAATAAAATCCTTGATCCATCACTGCCCACAACGGCATAATTATTTTGTCCGCAGTTATAGTGTTTTGCCGAATGACATTGTAAGTTTGAATTTTGAACTGTGTTGAGCAAGTGAAAGAGCGAATTGGAGAGAATTATTGAATTTTCTGTAATTGTGAGTCTGATACGCATAAAATTCAAAACTTCGTATCAACTAAAGAACATAAAATAGTCAATAACCGTCTTTAAGCACCAGTTTATTATTAAAATTGTAGTAACCTTACCATAAAATTTAATTAAAAAAATAAATACTAACTGCGTTTTTTGTGGTCCTCGGAAAAATATCGTGTACAACATGTGTTGAAATAGTTTGTATAACGAGTGTGAAATCGAATTTTCAACATATGTTGTACAAGATATTTTTCCGAGGACCACAAAAAAATGCAGAGTTAGTACTTATTTTTTAATTTAAGTTTATGGTAAGGTTACTACAATTTTAATTGATCATTTTATGTTCTTTAGTTGATACGAAGTTTTGAATTTTATGCGTATCAGACTCACAATTACAAGAAAATTCAATAATTCTCTCCAATTCGCTCTTTCACTTGCTAACAGTTTAAAAGTCAAACTTAAAGTGTCATTCAGCAAAGCACTCTAACTGTGGACAAAATAATTTTGCCGTTGTGCGGAAAGGTAGACATCGGTAGTAATTGTGGGCAAAATAAAAACATACAGATGTCGGCCAATCCGATTCTCAATTTCTTCTTTTCACAGGGATATGCCCTCGTCCGTCTTCGTGTTGAAATTGTTTGCAATTTTAAATTCTCATTTAGATAAAACTGTATGAAATGTGCTATATTTTATATAGTGGTCGTCGGAAAATTCGATTTTACACTCGTTTGCCTACGGCTCGTGGCTCAATTCCGCAAACTTGTGTGACATCTTTCATTTTCAACACTTGTTATATAATATTCTATAATAAAATGAAGTGTCAAATTTGAATGTGCATAATTATGATGCAAAGTTTAAATGTTGATTTTAATCGTATATTACATAACGAGAGTTCTAAGAAGCTTATTACATGCGAATAAAAAAGTTGCGAGCGACCCGCATAGCGGCGAGCGCAGTAATAAGCTTACAACATAAGTTGTGTACTACACTTTTTCCACAATTATTTTCCTTTATAAAAATAAAAAGCCTAACAAGAAACTTTTATTATTTATTTAACAATATTCGGGAAAACTTTAAATTAAAAATTTATTTATAAAAATTAATTGTAAAGTTTTGGCAATTATTTATAACTATAGTCCGTTTTTAAAAGGCATGGAGTAATAAAAGCTCATTAGGTATGCAAAACCGATACAGGGTGTATAATAAAATATCTCCGAAGTTTATCTAATTTTGTACTAAAATTTCTCATTTGTTACGAATTTCAGGTAGACACCCCGTAACTCTGTATTCGGTTGGGTCGCCTATTGTATTGAAAGGGTCGCTCTATTGTATTTGAATGAACAAATAAACAATTTAATCCTCAGAGGCGTGCAATCAGGATAAAACAAACAAACAATAAACATAAAATATTATATAAAAAATAGCAAATTTTTTTGCAGTAGGTATCAACTTTACTACTAATATACCGTTTACAATAGGAGAGGAAAAAAGAAAAATGCAGGAATAAAGTACGAATTAATGTAATATTTATAAAAAGAAAGTCTAACAAATAATAGTAATAACTAACACAAAAACTAGTCTATATATCAGAATCAGACGATTCTGTTGAGCTTCCATTATTAACATTGATTATAAATGGTTCAATCATGTGTTCACTTGTATGATCCATTTCCCACATATTTAGTTCTTCTTGTATCACGTGTTCAACACATTTCTTCCAGTTTTCTTTGGTTACGTTACCTAACGAGTCTTCGAATAAAACTTGTACGTCACTCATTTTGAATGTCGTATTCTTTCTTGAAACTTCCCCTTTCACTTGGGCCCATATTAATTCTATGGGATTGAGTTGACAGTGATAAGGAGGAAGCCTCAGCACAGTTATACCACGCGCTGATGCCATTTGATCTACAACGTATCTACTATATTTGTGTTTATGTGAATTGGCCAGTTGCAAGAGATCATTTTTCAGCGGGTTATCTGGGCATTCAATATTTTTCGAGGTTAGCCAATCGTGGATATATTGTTTACGCCATGCAGTTGAAGGTAATTTCTCCACTAACCTGGAGTGATAACTTGCGTTATCCATAACAATGACTGAGCCCGTTGGAATTAGATCTAACATTTGTGAGAAATATTCTTCGAAAACGTCTGCATTCATATCTTCATGATAATCTCCGGTTTGCTTCGACTCAAAGCACAACAGTCCACCTTTAACAAAACCTTCGGAACTTCCGATATGAGTAATGATGAGTCGACGTCCTTTTCCTGCTGGTGAATTGAGGCCTGTTGACCACCCTTCAAGAGCTGCCTGCCTCCGACTTTTGACATTCGTGTCTTGCCAAAACATTGAAACAGTATGACCTTCATTTAACAAAGTCTCATCCAAATAATAAATTCGTTTTTGATCTAGTCTTGCTTTCCGAATATTGCACAAATTACTCCTCCTCCAAATGACAATGTCGTCTCTATCAATCAACATTGCGTTCCGATAATTTTTTTTATATTCAAATCCAAGTTCCTTCAAAATTTTCCATAATGTACTTCGAGACATTTTCGGAAAATCTGAATCTTCTTGAACCGAAGCCATAATTTTGGAGAGAGTTGGGATCTCTTTTCTAAAGAAAAAAGCATGCACCTTACGCCTTATTCCATTCTTCAAGTCGTCATCTATTTCAAGTTTGGGTCGGCGTGGGGACTTTGCTGGGGCTGTGATGTTTCCATTTTTTCTCCTTCATTAAATTATAAATTGTTGTTTTTGAAACACCCATCATTGTTGCAGTAATCTCCACAGTTTCATCAACACTTCCTGTCAAATTCATGATTTTTCTTCTAATTTCTTCGTTCTTCAACGAGGAATAGCAATTTAATATCAGATTTTTTTCGTTCAGCGACAATGGGCCAACTTTAGGTCGCTTAGATGGTGATAAATCCTCCATATCTGGTCGAACACTATATATTTGGAAGGTGTAGTTAGGTGTTTGTCTCGTGTGATGAGAAGAGAACTTGTATAGATGAACAAAAATAAACACCATCAGAACTCTCCCCTACTATCACCATTCACTATCGAAGGAGTTCAGGAGGTCTGTCTTTCGGAGAGAAACAGTGCCCCAGGGCACGACGGAATCTCGAAACAGGCTCTTTAAAACCTGCCGCGCTGAACGTCTGTCTGGCATTTTCGTACTTTCCTCGATGGTGGAAATCAGCCAACGCCGTTCTCATTCCCAAATCCGGTAAATGCCATACAAAGCCTGAATCATACTGCCCGATTTCACTAATCAGCGCCCTAGGTGAAATCTTTGAACGTTTATTGAAAGAAAGAATTTGGGACTTCTGTACAGAAAATAATATCATCTCCGCAGTTCAATTCGTATTCAGGCCAGGCCATGCGCTCATGTCAGAACGCCACCACAAATCTTCAAACTATTCTCACTGGAGCATTGAATCAACGACGCTGTTCAGCCGCCATTTTCATAGACGTTCAGAAAACTTTTGATCGGGTCTGGCACGCCGGACTTGTCAGGAAGCTACTGAGTATCAGACTGCCACCTCCGATTCTAAAATTAATACATTCATATCTGACCGATCGTTCAATCAGTCAAAATTGGTCATTGCTTATCCGAATCATTTATCCTCCTAACTGGCGTTCCACAAGGATCTATATTCGCCCTTCTATTATATATTATTTATACGATGATACACCTGTACCACAACATCCCCAGGACAGAATCCAATTATATGCGGACGACACCCCACTAATCATTTCCGCCACTGATATTCGCCCTCTCAACATACAATCCCAAAATTTCCTAACGCAATTTTCGAATTAGTGCCGGAGATAGCGGGTAACTCTAATTACCCAAAAAAACAAGTAATTGTTTTTAAACAACCTTCCACCACTCATAGCGAACGATTTCTACCAACCAACTTTCGCCTCGTGCAACTCGGAGAGCAACTCGAAATCCGCAGGGAAGCCGTTTATTTGGGTGCGAAATGTACACACAATCTCAACTTGACGGCCGACCTGGCTGACGCACTTAAAAAAGTTCGGAGATGAGTTGGTCTTATTAAGGCACTCGGCGGAAAAATTGGACGAACTCACCCAACCAGCCTACATCATACGTATAAGACATATAGGGTGTCCAGAAACTCTCCCGCCAAACGGAAACTACAGTTACTAGAGGTGATTTTAAGTATATTTTGCTCAAATTACCTTAATCCGAAAATGCTTCTTAAGGGAGCTACAGCCCTTTGAAGAAGACGTCCTCAAATTACTCAAAAATACCGATACTTAAAATATTCAAACTTTGTATAATCAATAAACAGTTACAAACCAGTCGTTTGCTGTAAATAAATTTTTTCCAGATCCATCACAAGCGTGTCAGTTGGGGGGACCAACAGGTATTTTTATTAAAATAAAAAAATTTTCAAGTTTTTTATGTATCCGACACCGAATTTGGAAAATTCAAGATAATTTTCATAAAAAATGTTCTCTGCTTTCAAATCGATATCATGAACCGTTTTCGAGAAAAATAAATTTAAACTTTTTGTGTTTCTTACATAAAATCATGTTGGATTATAATCTATCCTTTGAAAAATCAACAAAATCTGACAATGTGTCAAATTAATTTGATTCTAAACAGTTATTATTGTTATTGTGTATGAAAGGTAAAAAATAATAGTTAATTTGATCAAAATGGTTTGTTTTTCGAATGAACAATATGCTGATATGCATTTAGTTTATGGGGAAGTACAATGTAACGCTCGTGCAGCAGAGCAAAGATATGCGAAAAAATTTCCAAACAGAAAGCATCCTCCTCGCGCAACATTTGTAGCCGTACACCAAAGATTAAGAGAAAGTGGCTCAGTAAGTAGTACCTAAAAATACTGAAACTGGTAGACGACCTGATGTGACAATGGAATACGAAGACGATATTTTGATTGAAATCGAAAATAATCCTGATGTTAGCACCAGAAGACTCGCTGCTATATATCCTGGCATTTCCAAGTGTTCCATATGGAATATTATTCATAAAGAAAACCTGCATCCTTTCCATTTTCAAAACGTTCATGCCATGTACATGGTGATTTCCCTGCCCGCATAGATTTTTCAAACTGGTTGCGGAACAAAAAAAATCCGGATCCTAATTTCTTTTCCAATATTTTATTTTGTGATGAATCTACGTTTACCAGAGAAGGAATTTTTAATTTACATAATGCACATCATTATGCCTACATTGGTGATAATCCTCATGCAACAGTAGAGAAAAAGCACCAGCAAAGATTTAGTATAAATGTTTGGATAGGTGTAATCGGTAATCAGCTTCTGGGACCCGTAGAGCTTCCTAGCCGTTTAACAGGACAAGAATATCTTAATTTCCGACAAAATGTTTTACCTGATTTAATAGATGAGGTTCCCCTGATGATTCTAAATAATTTATGGTTCATGCACGACGGCTGCCCAGCTCATTTTAGTAGAGAGGTTCGTTAATATCTCGACAATAACTATTACGATAAATGGATTAGAAGAGGTGGTCCAGTTAATTGGCCCCCAAGATCTCCAGATTTAAGCCCCCGTGATTTTTGTATTTGGGGTTATTTAAAATCATTAGTCTATGCTGTTCCAATAGAAACCCGTAATCAGCTGTGGCAAAGAATTCAAAACGCGTGTAATGAAATTAAAAATAATGCAGGAATTTTTGCAAAAATTAGACGATCTTTAGAGAAAAGAATAAATTTGTGTATTGAGACAAATGGTAGTCATGTAGAGCATCTGTTGTAAAATTAATCCTCTTATTTCTGTTGATAATTATCTCTAACTTTGTTTTTTTTAATGTTGATTGTTGTTTTATACCCTCACGAAATAAAATTAATTTATAATTTCCAAAATAATGTAAGCAACGACAGGGAATAATATAGCCATAGCTGTACCCTCCTCCATTTGTTTGATTGTTGTTATCATTGTTTGAAACCACCCCACCGAGCACAAATTACATCAAACTCCCGCAAACTCGTCTTCTCGAAGACAATAAAGTCCACCGCCACCATCTATCATTAATTCTATACACCTTTCTAAAATGTCTCCTAGTCACTTTTCAAATAAAAATCGTATAAATTCTTCTCAATTAATTAGTAGGACAACGGAGACACCCCAAATCCCGTAAATACAACGTCTACCACTCTACTCTCAAATTTTCCAGCACAAAGCCAATCCATACATTATATGTATCCGCAGCACAGCGTGGTTCGTCGTATATCATATACCGTAAACATCCAAATTCTAGACACTTTTCTGTCTCCCATTCTAGACACCTTTTAACCACGCTTCTCCCCAATAACAACTCCCTTTGCTGACTGAGCCAGCCTTTATGTTCATTTTCTAGCGTAAAGCCCGCTCATCTACGAGCACCGCTTAAACGATAGCTCAACATAACACATCCAACACAAGCCCTGCAGAGGAAATTAATCCTATGTCAGAGTCTTCTAGATAAAATAATATTCCTCAACTCTTTAAATAAAAATTCCTGACGCACACGATTCTCTCGAACTTTCTCTCTCTCTCTCTCTCTCTCTCTCTGTGTGTGTGTCTCTCTTCTAAAAAATTGACAATTGTTTCGATATTACTATCATCGTCAGAATGACAGAAGTTACGTTTTATGTGATGCTTACCTGATGTTTAATAATAATTATTTTTGGCTAGACCAAGAAGTGACCTACCTTGTGATTGACTTAACGCCAAGCGTAATTTACGGAGCCTAATGACATGCGGTATTTGAAATATCGTTTAATAGCCCGGGAAAGTAAAGAAAATTAAAGGGAAAAGTTATCCGTAACTTATTTCTCATTTTTTAATAAAAGTACTTCCCCCCACCAACGTTTTCCTAGTTCGTCTAATAAATTCCACTAACGCTTGCGACGGAGCTTGCGAGCACAGCTTGGAACACGTAAAATTCGGGTGTTTTATGCTCCTGGCATTCCTGGATGTGCTCGTACAAAAAAATTGTTAAGGTAAAAAATGTAGAAAAGCTTTTGCTCCAAAAGGTGACGTAATTCGATTTTCCAAAAAAAATATTTTCCGTCCTTAAGTTTTCCAACTTTTGGATATTTTTTCGATAATTACATTTTCAATTGGCAATTATGAATAAAATAACAATATCGAGGTACAAACATGGATAAACATAGAGGGCTAATGTCTAAAAATTTACGTTTTTTCAGATTTGGAAAATTCAAAATGGCTGCCGCTGAAAATGGAATTACATTTTTTTTTCAATCGAGTCTAAAGTTATGAACATTATGATATCAAGACGCGGTTGATTGCAATCGATAGAGTGAAAATTATATTTTTATAAATAAAACAAACACAATTTTACAAAAAACATTTACCGAAATTTTTTTTTATCTCGTTGTTTTCATTTTTTCCTTTGAAAAATGTAATAATAATAATATCTTTTTGCATCATGAGTATCTTTGTCTTTGAAAGACGCGTTTTTTTAAAAAAAAATCCAGATACAATTAGTAGAAGCTGAGATAAACAAGTGCAAACTCTGTTCGATACTGTGACAATATTAATTAAAATTTTCAAATTTTGCCCGTTTCGCTCGATTGCTGAATCTCCACTCTATTTGAGTGCAACTTTTCATTTTTCTCCAGTCAATCGGTACATTCGAAAAAAAAACAGTAACCTTAGTGCGCCCTGCCGCACTATGGTGCGACAGCTGCTTGGCATAGTGGTGGAGGGTCAGCGCTCAGTTGAAAGAAACTCGCGCTTTTTTAATTGTTTTTTTTCCATAATATTGTCAATTTCTGGTTTTCTAATAGTATTATGATTATCAATGATTGCGATCGAGCGAAACGGTCAAAATTTGAAAATTTTAATTAATATTGTCACAGTATCGAACAGAGTTTGCACTTGTTTATCTCAGCTTCTACTATTTGTATCTGGAATTTTTTTTTAAAATACGCGTCTTTCAAAGACAAAGATACACATGATGCGAAAAGATATTATTATTACATTTTTCAAAGGAAAAAATGGGAAAAACAATTTTTTTTTCCTCGGTTAAAAATTATGTAAAAATTTTTGATAAATTGTGTTTGTTTTATTTATAAAAATATAGCTTTCACTCTATCGATTGCAATCAACCGCGTCTCGATATCATTAATGTTCATAACTTTAGAGTCAATTGAAAAAAAATGTAATTCCATTTTGAGCGGCCGCCATTTTGAATTTTCCAAATCTGAAAAAACGTAAATTTTTAGACATTAGCCCTCTATGTTTATCCTCGATATGGTTATTTTATTCATAATTGCCAATTGAAAATGTAATTTTCGAAAAAATATCCAAAAGTTGGAAAATTTAAGGACGGAAAATATTTTTTTGGAAAATCGAATTACGTCACCTTTTAGAGCAAAAGCTTTTCTACATTTTTTACCTTAACAATTTTTTTGTACAAACACATCTAGGAACGCCAGGAGCATAAAACACACGAATTTTACGTATTCCAATCTGTGCTTGCAAGCGTCAGTGGAATTTATTAGACGAACTAGGAAAATGTTGGTGGGGGATGTACTTTCATTAAAAAATGAGAAATAATTTACGGATAACTTTTACCATTGAACAGATTTTTCGACCTTACTTCCCCGGACTATAATAATTAACATGCTGGGCTTGTGCTGAGTCTTTCTATGCTAAAATTAAAGGTTATGTAAAAGTTTGTTGTGTAATTATCACATAAACTCACTGTTTTATTCGTTTTCGTTCTTTTAATTTTTGAGAATATAGTAAAATGTCTGGAAAAGAACCAAAATGATTAAGGTTTGGACGAAATGGCTCTCAATAAAAGTTAAATTTAAACCCTTTGGAAAGCCCTGAAAAATGGGAAACAATGCAATTTAACATACATATCACAACTGGAAAAAAGTTTTTAATAGGAATTTTAAAAGATCAAATGTTCCAAATATTAGAAATATGGTTGAAGAAAGACAAAGGAAACCAAATACTGTAGGTATTTAAATTATTTATATGAATAATTATTCTATACTTATATTAGTATTATGCTCATATTTTATAATAGCGCGGGGCGCCGGTAAAAGATCGCTTCCGATAACTGTTAAATAAAATTGAAATGCCGCTTGACGTAAAAACGATACCGCAGGACGTTAATTACGTTCACAGGCGCTATTCGTTTTACCGATATCGCTCTAATAACTATTACATTTTTTCGTTTTTCGAAATTGTCTCCTCCTCTAATCATCCGATCAGCGATAGCTCATTTTATTCGTAATTCATTTGCCTAAAAAATGCGATTTTTCTGTTAAAATCGTTAATACAAAAATGGTAAATAGTACCAGCTCCTTTAAAACATTACCCCAAGTATGAACTACCTTTTTTGATGGCACAGTGATTTATGTCTTAACGAATTCCCTATTACTTGACCTATAGGTATAGGAATGTCTATGAACTCGACTGGATTCTTGTAAAGCAACTTCATTCGCAAGAAACTTTATAATAAATAATAAATTTATCTGTTGGATAAAGTTTAGACACATGATCAGTAAGACAAAAGGAAGTGATAAATCACGCCGTCATTCCAAAAGCATCCCATTATGCTGCCTAAATAAGAAAACATGTGTCTTCTGAAGCCTTCTGACGATTACTGACTGGCGAGGCGGCCGCCAACTAGGATAAAGATTCTCTGCGGTCTTCGGGGCTAATATTTACGATAAACTGATTAGTACATGAATGCTATTTGAATCTCATTAGAGAGGCTGACGTGAAAATGGAGAGAACCCATTGGGAATTTATTTGGTCTGTAGCCGGATAGCCTTCTATTCGTTGGAATCGTTGCTCAGATCGATTTTACTGATTGGATAGTAATGAAAAGAGAAACATCATGTCACTTCTGTGCTTCTCGAAAATCTCGTTAATTCAGCGTGATATACGACCACATGCTTGCAAGAAGATTTTGGTAAATTGAGAAAAACAAACCAAACCGTTCAATCACTTCAAAGCGAGTATTTGCACACAAAAAATATCGAATTGATGAGTCGGTCATCAGTCTTACAGCCTCGACTTGGCATACACTCATTTCTTATTGTTTTCAATAATTTTCATCGCCCAAAGAAATGATTGATGTCTTCAAAAAGCATGTTTTGGAGCTATCATCTTCTGACTGGACAAAGTACTTTCAGGATAAAATTCATTTGTTCGTTTTTACTAATCTTATATATTAAAAAAAAATTATGAAAACTGAAGTCTGGCCGTTCTATCCGGCCGATTTCCTTCATTTTTTTTTAATGAAAGGTATTCAGACACAGATATATCATCAATCATTGAAATTTATGCAACTCCCACCTTCCTCAAGTTACACTCAAACGCGATTATTCCCTGTACATTTCATATAGGACACATTCACTCAAGCAATTCGAATTCTCTTAGCTCCTCTTCTAATGAATGGATCTTGATCGTTTCACTCTCAGAACACTCAAGCTCTTTCTTTTGAGCTATTAGCTGTTTAAATTCGTTGAGTTTGAGAAAAGTTATGTGTGCACAATCAACTTTACTTTCAATTTTTTCCAAATACTGCGGCCGACGCACAGCTAATATTGTCTGGAAGGAAGTACTGTAAAATGATTTTATGTAATGCTGCGGAGCTGCACGGGTCCTCCAGTCCCAATGAAAAAATTCCTCAATTATTATGGCGTCTACTGTAACCAGATCAATGCGATTGAAAATTAGATGAATATTTTTATAAACCAACTGTAATATCTAGACGTGCATTCCACTCAAAAACTCAATCTTGTCTTCTTCTTTTTAGGTACTATGCGAACAAAGTTTCGATTGGGTACAATGTCATGGTGGGAATATTCCACCAGATGCAGTACAAGGTGGAAATACCTCAGATGGAGAACCCTTATACATTGGTAGAGTTTTCCATGAAGGTTCGGAAACAGTTGGAAAAGTAAGTATTTTTTTTTAGATAAATAGACTAGTTATGTCTATAACATTGTTGGTCTTTGAAGTTTGTTTTCAATGTAATTTGGCGATTTCAGTTCTTTTATTGGGTGTACGCTCAGAAAATTAGACCTATATATTTTCGATTGTCGATTTGCTATTATTCTTTTCTCTTAATCCATCGATCCAAGAAGAGTATAGATATTTTCTTCTTTTATTTCTATAATTTCTTCGTTCAATATCTTACCAATCCCTCTTCTTCTCCTCTATCTTATATTATGACTTAATCACTGAATTCGTAAATAATTGTCCATAATGAGAATTATTTGTAGCTTTTATAATTAGTGAGATTAGCTCTCTTTTATTGCCTTCTGTAGCGGTCCAACAAATTATATTTTTTAATCTGATATCTCGAATGACTTTATTTTATTAATTGATAAGTTTGCAATAGTTCATAATTTATAAAATTTATAGCTGAAAATATTTATATTTCTTCCTTATATAGGTTCATCCAAGCCACGGTGTTTGCTACATTCCATTCAACGGCGGAGAGCATGCCTTTCCTCATTATGAAATATTAGTGCTCAGACATTGAAAGTTAATTTTTTATACCTATAACCATATTTATTGAATAAATATTATATAACGCTTACTGTTTAGTTTTTCATTATACTTTACCTATACCACATATAACCCTATACCTTCCTGAATCCAATCGCAATCAGTAACCCAGCGATCTCAATGATTTTGAACGCCAGGTGATAGGTGTTAAAAATTCATTACAGCCTTGATGATCACGCCATCTTCACGTAAAAGGAGTGCTTTATCATTCGAAAATCGTTACCCATTATTTTTTTGACATATTTTCATATCCATTATTTAGATCGTCAATTATATTGAACGTAAAGGGGACCATATTTAGAGCAGGCTATGATAACAATAGGTGCGTTCTTTTTGACTGAGATCTCAGATCACTTCAGTTAAGGTGATCTGAGATAAAGTGATGTGAGTAAGTACCAAAAAGAACGACATCTCAATTGAAGCGCGCGATCTGTCGACGCATGCGTGAATGAGAAACAAAACATATAATAATAATAATGTTATTGTATCCATAATTTGTAACAAAAGAAAAATAGATTATGTGTGTTTTATATGTCAATGGTTAAAAATATAGATAACCTTGGTTAAAACTACAAACAACCCAAGCAAATCAAATATTTGTTCATGCCCTCCACTTTATTTTCGACTCAAAGTCCAACTGATTCCCCCTTACAACACATTCAGCATCGGTGAAGGGGGAGGAAAAATCTCACTCAAAGTGAGTAAAACAAAAAGAACGCTCACATTACTGATGTGAGTTGAGAAAGACCGCACCTAATATCTTTGACTATGTTTACAAAAACGAGTATTTTTTCTTTTATTTTTTTCTGAAGAAACCTGCTTACGAAAGCCGAATTAGACAACTGCGGCATGTGACCAAGTGGGCGTCTCCTTCGCGCCAGGAAGGTGAACAAAAGAAATGGCCATTTAATTTTATTGTGATTGCGTGAACTTTGTTGATAGTTTGAAGTCTACCCTTGTGTCTTGAAGTGCTGTTTTTGTGAGTTTTTGAAAGAACCATGATGAGTGAACAATATAAGAGCTTGGACAAAATCCATGCCGATAGATATTTGAAAAAAAATATAATGTATAGGTTATGAAGGTCTATATGGAATGAATGATTTTTCTAATGAAATTGCCGATCTGCCACTAGTATTATATTCGGGTATCTTAACTTATTTAGTATACACGAGAAGTGCATTCAGTATGGAACAATTGAAAGTATATAAGGGCTAAAGGTACAATTGCGTGACGCTAGAAGCTCAAATTTTGACGCTCAAACCGGTGATCATTTGACTAAATGTGCAGTTTTAGCGGCGTTTTAGGAAGTTCGTTTTAAACCAACTTTCAGCGTCGATTTTCAGCTCGAACCGGTGTTGCCAGGTGAAACATATTTATATCCTCAACCATCCTACTAAATCCGTGCTAACTGCGGTTTAAAAATGCCAACATATTAAACTAAATGTAACAAAACTTGTACAAATAAATTATTTATTATAAAATACATAAAATTATATAAAATCAAAATACAATCTTCTCAATGCATATAAGATCAAAATAAAAACACTCTTCTATATCTCTTTACAAATAAACAGAATATCACTTGGTACCTTACTTAATGACAAGTAAGCAAATTTACTAGGTTTTCACCTTCCACTAATAAAATTAGTTACAATCTACTAAATTTGCTTACTTTTCGCAATTAAATAAACTCATTTGAAGAACTTTCCTCCAGTAGATATTAAATATATTAAAGAAATAGCATTTTCTAGTAATGAAGAACCTGGACAAGAGACTATTACTAATAACTTGAATATTCTTCAGTGGAACGCACGTTCCGCTGTATCCAATAAAAACAGTTTGATTATTATATTATCTGATCTTAGACTTGATATCGCTTTAATATCAGAAACGTGGTTCAATCCAAATAAATCTTATACATTTCCTGTTTATCATATTGTACATAGAGATAGACTTGATGCTACTCCCTAGGGTGGCAACACTAATAAAAAACACGATAAAATACAAAGGAAAGGTTATCAAGGATATCAATGAAAATATGCCAAGTTTGTGCAGTTCAAATAATTGGCGCAAACTTCAGTCTTACATTGATTTAAATTTATTGTCCACCAGACGCTAAAATGAGTATAGTTCACGTAAGAGATATAGATAAAGTGTCGGCTTATCCTTTGATTTGAATACTGTCATAGTCCAGTCAATATTATAATATAAAATGCTTATTAGACGATATTATTAATTTAACATTATAATTTCAACTAACAATCGTTAAAATGTATTTAATAATTTTATAATTATTAAAGACATCTTAAAAATAACACTACCTTATATCTAACCTTATATCTCACCACAAGCGATAAGGACCGCTCACTTTTTAGTTTGTGAGCTAGCATTAAGATAGAATGTAGTGTGTAAATGGTATTGACAAAAATAAACAAAACATTAATACCTTTCAGACCCTAGCTCCGCAACATAACTTAAAGGGGATATGCCATTATATTTCTGCTCTATATGTTTTGCGCGTACTATACTCAAGACTTCGTGAAACTCTTTGAATATGCGGATCAGTCCACTTTAATTGGAGACCATTTCAGTGGACATCACGGATTATGGGGATCTTATAAAACCAATCCATCAGGAACAAACATTGTAAATGCCTTAAATCAGTGTAACAACATGATACTATTAAACGATGGATCATCAACTAAGATATCAAGAACAACCAATAAGTCGGCGATTGATCTTACATTCGCTACTTCCGATATTGCAAATGAAATTCATTGGCAAGTGTTACCAGACACCTTAGGTTCAGACCATTATGCTATTCTAATTAATTTTCTTCACTCGGGATCTCAAATAGAAACGATAATATATCCCACTACAAAATGGAATACTAAGAAAACTAATTGAAAAAAATATAACTCAGTTTGTCAAAGCTATTTTAAGGATATCCCAGAAACTTTTAGTGACATAAATGAAAAATATGAATATTTCATGAAAGGTATCGAACTTTCAGCTTCTGTTCTATACCGGTAAAAAAACGTTTAGAATAAACAAACCACCACCATCTTGGTGGGATAGTGAGTGCGATTGTGCAATATAACGCAGAAAAAAGCAATTAGTGCCTAAAAACGTCTAAGTTCATCGGAGAAATTATATATAGTCAACAAAGAAAAATAAAGCAAAAATCATTGGATTACTTTTTGTAATAAATTGAATAAAAGTACAAATAGTACAGAATTATGGCAGCAAGCTAAAAGAATGCAGAGAATCACAATACGTAGTACTTAATTAAAACAGCAAAACACGCAAAAATTTCGATTGAGTTGAGGAATTTATGAATAAAATCGTACCTTGCTAAGTATCTCAAGAATTTACAAATATTAATGAAGAAGAAGATGATACAGATAATGAATTATTTAACAAACCCATAATTTATACCTAATTATGATTTGCCCTTGAAAAACGAATAACACGTCACCTGGCATATATCAAATTACATATGACATGATATGGAATTTAGCACATAACTAAAATTGTTTTTACTAGAAATATATAACGATGTCTGAATTCATAATAATATCACAGTATAGAGAACGAATACTGTGATAATATCATTGAAGATTGGAAAAGATCAATAGTAGTACCTATACATAAAAACGAAAAAAATCCTAACTTAGCCGACTCATATCGATCCATAACATTGCTATCGTGTATATTGAAAATATTTGAGCGAATTATCAAACAGAGATTAGCATTTTTCATGACTTCTAAATCAACACTTCATTCGGGTCAATATGGTTTTAGAAGAGGATGTAGCACCAATGACGCCATATTACAACTGGTCACCGACACAAATATGTTTCTCAAAAAAGCATTACCTAGGAGCAGCATTTCACGATATTAAAGTAGTATATGATTCGGATAACTTAATATTTTTACGGGAAAAGTTAGTCAATATTGGGATACCAAGAAGATTTTGTAATGTAATGTGTAACCTGCTTATTTATGGAAAAGTTTATGTCAGATCTATAAAAAATTCACTTACAAACCCTCGAAATACTTCCACAGGATTACTTCAAGGAGCAGTACTTTCTCCATTATTATTCAATATATTCACAGCAAGTCTCCATGAAGAAATGAACTACAAACTAATCCAATGACTTTGTAGTGTATAACTCCGATAAAACCTATCCAAATACTTTGACAAATCTAAAGGAATCGGTCATCTCCATCACACAGAAATTGGACTCATTAGGCTTTCTGGTTACTGCTGGAAAATCAAGTATTACGTTTTTTACACGCCATAACTTACCGAACATGGACAATATTACAATAAACGAGATTCCATATCGAGTCTCAACATCAGTTGTTTACATTGGTATTACTTTATATAAAAAACTTACTAGGAAAAATCACGTGGAGAGTATTATTACAAAATGCAATAAAGGTTTAAACTTCCTAAAATTAATACGAAGGACATGGTGGGGAGCCGATCCTCATACTCGCCTAACTTTCTACAAATAAGCATATATAAGATCGATTATATATTATCGATGTACTCTATATGGAACCGAAACTCTAAGTATACTAAAAAAATGAGAAATTGTACGGAACAACGCCTTAAGACTTTGTATCGGAGCAATGAAATCTACACCAGTAGAAGCACTTCGAGTTGAAGCCTTCCGCCATTAGAACCTCGTAGAACATTACTAATAGAAAAACTAATTATTAAATCCCAGTGCAGAGAGCAAGCAATAAATTATTAAAAATATTTCGGAGTTAAATATATATGACCTTACAAACAAATATTGGGCCAAAAAACCTTCGGCTATTACATGTCATTTAGGGAAAATTATAATTTAATTAACACTTTAGATATTCCGAAGACATATGAACTTAATGATTTCTTCACATTACTGAAATTCCAAATTACAATCATAATATAATGATCAGTAAGAATATACTATCACATTGTTTATGAAAATATGATAACTATATTAAAATATATACGGATGCTTCCAAACAATACAGTGGTGTAGGGTGCGCATTTTATGCCCCACCAGTGAAGGTTCAAATGCAATTTAAACTTAATAACGTTACTTCTATTTTTTCTGCAGAAGCAATCGGAATTATCAAAGCTCTTGAATTAATTGAACGACATGGTTATAAAAAATCCATCATAATATCGGATTCCTTATCAGTTTTCATGAACCAACCTTTTGATATTAATGCTACTTTTGGAAATCATTCCAAAAATTAAACTGAAAATCGAAGAGGTAGGCCCAAAAGATTTCGATATCGATTTTTTGTGGATAAAAGCACATATTGGATTGCATCAAAATGAACATATGGACAATCTAGCAAAAGAAGCCGTAAAGATGGACTACCAATAAATAATACAATAAACGTGGATGAGTGCCTAAATCAATCTAAGATTAAATTAAAAGGAAGATGGAAAATGTATGACATGATTATTGCATTGCATTGAAAAGCCTACAAAATATACACTGCTCTTACATCCAGAAATTCCCAATCAATACTGGTACAGGAACTATCAATTTCCGCGTAGTAGTATAATCACTATAAGTAGACTCAATTTTGGCCATGCATGCTATCCCGCACATCTTAATAAAATAAAAGTAATTGATTCGAATTTGTGCCACACTTGTAAACGTATATGGGACCAGGAACACATTTATCTTTGAATGTAATAAATATACACAACATAGAGAAGATATGCATAGGGAACTAATAAAAACTTGTGCAACATAATTTTGTATACCCAGGAGATTGTCTTACCTAACACGACAAAATTATTTGAATAAAAATGCCATGAGTTTAAAACTCGCGCTCAATCAATAATGACTGATAACATACCGTAACTACAACATGGCGATACCTACAAACATTAGGTGCGTTCAGAAAACGCAACTGTTGTACAACCGTTGGGTGAATGTTCTGTGAACGCAGTTTGATCGGTGAGCGAAACTTAATATGTTTGGTGAGCGAACACCATTTTTCTGAGCACAACCCGTTGCAGATTGTGATGTTTTTATAGTAGTGCAACAAACACATAAGTAATACAAGATAAAATTATAACGCTGGAATTATTTCTTCATAATAATTCCTGTTTTTTTCACGAATACCAATCTGCTCACGTTATAACCATGTGGTAAGGGTTCTTGCAAATCTTCTAAGGCATGTGCTATAATATTTATATAAGGTTTCTAGTTGCTCCAGTGTCTACCAGCAGATTATATCTCTTGCCATTCACTTCGCCATCTACATACATATACACTGTCGTTGCGACATCTGAGCGAAGCTGTCAGTATGAGAGGGTCTTTGGAAGGATCATGGGTCGGTGCTGCCCCCTCGTAGCCGACCTATTCTAGTTTTCCTGTAACTGGGGTTTGTAATAAATGCGAATACCAAATAGAAAAATTTAAAGTAGTAACTTTCAGAACACACGGTAAAACATATTTTCTTTCAAATATAATTAAAAGTAGAATACGACATACTTTTTTGTTTAGCAAAATGACACAGATTCATAACAGTTTTGAAACAAATAAAACATTTTACTAGGTCAAAATTAAATAATTGTTTTGTACACAAACTAGTTAATAACGAAAATTGAGGCCGTTTCAAAACAAAAAATGGATTTTTGCAATTCAACAAAAAAAACCCGAACCTAATTTGGGGGAATAGTAAAAACCAAGTTGAGAGCAGAGAGAGCGACAGAGTCGGGCGAAAAACGCGAAGGGAAAGTCTTTTCCCTGTCACGGTAACGGGTATCAGTTTTTTTGTGTTAGCGGCTTCAGAGGAAGATGTTTCTCTCCGTTGTGTCAGGTCGTAAAATAGATACTTAGATATCCTTGACGGTGAACACTGTCCCCCTTCGGTGGCACAAAACGGGAAAAACTCGCCCTCTGCCCGAAACTCAGCATATCTCGATACCGGTTACTAGTGTCACACGCGGTTTCTGGAAAGATAGTGAAAACAGGCAGTAACGAAGACCGGAGAAAGGGAGTTTCCAACGCAGTAAGTTTTTAAACAAGTTGAGATTTATTTTTTTTTCTTTGGGGAGAAATTTATTCGTTTTTTTTTTGTTGTTGTACGCTGGTTCTAAACTTGGTATTTATAACATAACTATATGCAAAGGTAGAAGCTATAACACGGGGATTGGACTAATTGGTAGGTTTCAGTTAAATACTGCAGGTCCAGGCTCACAAATTTGGGCACTGCTCGTTAGATAGAATATGATTTTATCGTGTGTGATAACATAGTAAGGTTTCCTTCAAGATTGTAGGAACATTGCAACTCTCTTTAGGGCATATATAACCGGACAGGAGTTAGGCATTATTTATTTAATTATTTTTTTTTGTGTCACATAATTCGCTCTCACCTCGTAGATACACAATAAGCAAGAGTTAAAACGAAATTAATTGTAACTAGAATCAATTTTAAGGAATAAGGGCGAAATCATACGGCCCTCGCGCACATTGAACAAATTTTATATAAGTGGGTAATATTTTTATTGTGTGGGATTTAATATTTGTTTTGATATTGATATTTTTTTTATACAGAGAAAGTTTTATTATATTTTTTATACAACTTTGTGGTTTTCCGATACTGTATTCACTATCTTAACCCGAATTTTCCCCTAGAGTGTGCATCGCTATTGGATATGAGGCCGAACTGAGAGAACAATCCTGTCCTGGCGAAGGAAGTCAAACCGTTTTAAGTCCAGGAGTTCCCAGCCTAAATCGGACTGGAATTAACTTTTTTTTGCTCGGATGCGTATTAAAAAAGAATTGGTGACAGCGGACCCGGTATAAATTTATTACATTTGGGGGCCAAAGTATTACACTGGGGTCCAGCATTTATTACAGATTCTTGGTTGACAGGAGTCCTGGGGCGCTTACACGAACTACGCACATGCCCTAGCTCGCCACAATTCCAGCACTTGTTCTTTTTCGGCTTCTTGTCCATCATACAAGAGCAGCTGTCAATGCGTCGACTAATGTTTTCGGATGGGCTAAACGAAGCGTCCTCTGCATATCGGGGTCACGTAAGCCATCAATAAAGGCCTGAATGCCCAGACATTCCATCATGTTCTCTGCTGCTGATGGATAAGCAAATCGAACGAGTCGGGCAATATCTACTTCATATTCTTGAAGTGCTTCGTCACGTTTCTGCCTTCAGTTCTTCAGCTGGGACTGGTACAAATGTTCTAGATGTTCGTGACCGTATCGCATGTGCAACCTCTTCTTCAGCTGCTCGAAGTCATCCGTTTCTTCAAGCGGTATCGTCTGAAGTATATCTAAGGCATCTCCCCGAAGCGTTATAGTTAGGTTCACTGCTTTCTCCGTATCTGACCAATTATTCACTCTAGCGGCTGCTTCAAACTGTTTCACATAATTAGTCCACGACATTTTTCCATCGAACGTTGGGACCTTGACTCGGGTAAAACTGCCACTGCCACTTAGGGTGTGTTTCTGTCTTGCAAGGCTTCGTTTGCTCGGTCTTCTTTTCTTCCGCTGTCGTGTCTTGAGTTCTTATATATGTCACCTTTTTTTCTAACTCCTTGATTTTCTCGTCCATCGTTGTAATCTTATTCTCGATTTTCTCGTCCATCGTTGACATTTTATTCTCGATTTCAGATTTTAGGGACGAAATTTCATTTTCAACGTCAGCGGCAATGTCGTTTTTCATTAATAGGATATCGGCAGATATGTCGTTCTTCATAGCAGAAATCTTCTCGTCCATATTAGCAGAAATGTCGTTCTTAATAGCAGAAACCTTCTCGTCCATGTTCTCTTCCATGGCAGAAATCTTCTCGTCCATGTTAGCAGAAATATTAGCAGAAATTGACGATATTAAGGTGGAAGTCTCGTCATTAAATAAAACTGTTTCTAGATCAAAACCGTCATTTTCCAGTGCCACTTTAAGTCTTTCTACTAATTCACTTTTCTTACCGGACATTTCCAACTCACGATCTTCCATTTCCGCTCTTAACTCAGTCATTTTCAAATCACTTAGTCTTTTAGCCATTTTTAGGTAGATATTTATTTATATTATCTCACTTCTGACACCAATGTAATGTTTTTCTTATTTATTTAAAACAGTTTATCCTGACGGGTGAGATGAATTCATACACACGGTAGGTTCACTTACTTGATTTATTTATTCACTAAACTATTCACTAATTTATATTATATACACAGTATATTCACTTAAACTAATTTATATAAACACTTCACTACTTAGTCTATTTACTTGTTCGCTGTTTATATCACGAGATCACTTTATCGCTGGTCGGTCCTTTATATATTAGTGCCTTTTTTACTAGATAATTCTAGATTGCGGCTTACACAAGAACAATCGGCTCTCTGGAATTTTCTAGATAAGACTGGTCACAAAAACAATGTCTAGATAAGATAGTCACAAAAAATCGTAAATAGTTCTAAGAAATACCTGCGCATCCGCCATCATTTTAACTTTCATACATGGCTTAGACAGAGTCTGATTCAGGGACTACACCAGTGTGCTGTGTCGTAACAATAATTAAAAAATACAACACAAATTCAACAACTGTGCAGAAAAGTGAGGTTAATTCTGGGATTATATATTATCTGTAGGTTGATTAACAAACTACTTGTAAAATGGCCGCGGCGAGGCATGTGCATTGGAAATAGGTTTTGGACGGAATGTTTACTTTCACTTCTGTCCAATTTACACTTCTGTGGTTGAGGTATAAGTTATGTTTTCTGAACGCACCCGTTGTTAGAAAATAAGTTTTACTAGTGTCAGTCCGCATCAAACTACTTGATTTTTGTTTTATTAATGTTTTATTAATAGAAAAGCGGATTTGCATTCCTATGCTACTCGAGTTTTACAAGAAAAAATGTTATTTTTTATTTTTGTCCTAAATTTGGATAGTAGTGGAAAACATTGTATATACTGCACGGTGGTTAAAACATTTATTGACCTCTATCTCTAAGCAAATCATATTCTATTTTCATTCAGATGTTCTTGACTCATAGTGCTCCTTAACTCATTTTTTAAACACTAAGTGTGCTTGCACACGAGCACACGTCAGACTTTTTGTGGAGCTGATTATTGGGCCGACTCAAATTCCAAACATTTATACGAGCGACTTTTTGTAGAACTTGTGTGTGAAATTTTGTGTTCAATTTACGCAAGGCAATAGTCGGTTACCGTTTGTCTGACGTGATTGTCTCAGTAGAAACGTTTTTATGACATCACGTAAATTCAATATACCACGTCTTATCAAGTTTCACTCAAAAAATTACGGTCAGGATGAGATGAGCGGGTTTGAATATGCGGGGCCCCCTTTGCGCGGGGCACATAGCATTTGGTACTCTTGCTACGTGGTTAATCCGGCACTGGGTTCAACTTATAAACTACTTCAGAATGGGGGTTTGGGTTAAATCAAGTTATAAATGGCAAAACAAGAGGTTCGTCAAAAAAAGTAAGAGAATTTCGAATTTGCATGCCAGATCCAAAGACCAATTCCGAATAGGGGATATGTGGGTATAGTGGCCATCCTAAGGTTCAAAAATCTTCTAATTTGAAATAAAGAGCAATATGATGATGAAATCAAGTACCCAATACAGCTCAACTATTATTTTAGTCATATTATAAAAGTTACAGCCTTAATTTAATATTTTTTTTAATTACAAATTATTTTGCAAAATATGTGCAAAGGCTTCACCCCACACAGCGGGGCAAAGTGGCCACCCATATTTTGGGACATAGTGACCACGATAAAATGTATTGTAAAACAACATCACATGTGGTTCAACAGGACTTTAGCATTTATTAGTTTATTACACATAAATATACAGCTTAAGAACATAGTTCACATATAAACACATCGTCGTCTTCATCGCAGCCACCACATTCTTCATGGGAACATCTTTTGCATATTGAGCAGCATATCCAACCCCCCCTTTTTTAGATTTTGAGAAGAGGCTTCAACAGTAGAGACACTCTACATCTTCATGCGCATCATCGTCGCTGCTACTTGTGTCATCTTTAACAGGAAATCATGATTTCTTTGTCGCAGTCTTGCTAGCCTTCTTACTACCAAAAACATGTTTCTTCTTAACTGCTGCTAGTTTTTGAGATTCCTTTGCTATTTCTAACTCATTTTTGACTGTCTGTGATTATTCCGCTTGAACCTCTTTTCTACCATTTCTCTGAGTTTCCGTTTTACATTTTGGAATCGAAACGATCTCTCTTGGACTGACAAGTAAACTTGAGCAGCTTGGTCCACTATTTTGGATATTAACTATGTCTTCATCAACAGGTTGTTTGTTAGTATGAGAAGTTGAAGGAACTGGATCTGCTAAATCATTCGCTTTGTTGCCTTCATCATTGAAATTTTCGTTTTCTGCATGATCTGCCCTATCTGCAACATCTCTATCAGTAACTTCAACCGCAGCAAAATCTGCATCACTGAACACATGTGGATTATATGGAACAATTCCACAATGTCTGAACCCATTAATAGCTGCTGTAGGCACTAATGCTCGAAGATATGCAGCACCTAAAAATTTGCAAACTTGAAATTGTGATACGGTTCTTCTTGGATTATTCTTAAGATATTTTTCAACCTCTTGAACATAAAACGTATTCAAGGGCCCCATAAATTCCACATCAAGCGGCTGTAATTTGTGACTGCAATGGGGTAGACACAAGACAGTCACGAAATTATCCGGTGCCATATTGATGAAATCTAGGTTTTTGTATGCGTAACATGCCCATCTAGTATTAACAAGTAAGGGTCTTCGGCTGTAGGCTTCGCATGCTTCAGAAAATGTTCAAACCATTTAGTGAAAATTTCCAGCTGCATTCATCCTGATTTATGACAGGCAAATCCAGTCCCAGGTGGAGCCCCGTCCATTAACTCTTCCTTCATTCTCTATCTAGGAAAAATTATCATTGGGGGAATGAATGAACTACCAGCAGACATGCAAACGAAAATTGTTGATGAAACTCCTCTTTCAGCAGATGTAAGGCTACCCACTTGTTTATGACCTTTTCGTGCAAAAATTTTACTTGATTTAGACTGTACAGTTGTAAGTCCCGTCTCATCTACATTAAAAATTCTCATGGCATTGTATGGGAACCGATTAAGGCAATTGTCTAAGAGACCAAAAAACTTGTCAACGCTAGCTTATTGAAGGCTCTAGCTCGAGCCGCACTAGTGGCTTCAGGTGTGCGAAGGCTAATTTCCGGATGTCTGTCACGAAACCCCTTTAACCAGTCTTCCCCAGCAACCTCGGTTTGTCTGTTGAAAGTATGCTTCAAGCCGTTTTTTTAGCTAATTGATATGCAAGGGATCTAACTTCTTTTTTAATGAGACCATAAAAACGAGTTTCCAGTTCCTGGATATGTTGGACAATTTCCACTTCTTGGTCCAAAGTAAAAACTGGGCGGATAGCGCCTAAGACTTTAATATTCCCTTTAGCATCTCTATTTTTATTTAGGACTCTTCTTTTGAGAGTATTTCGCGGAACATTAAAAGTTTTACTGGCTGTTTGGAATGGCATATGCTGTTCCTTTACGGCTTTGATTGCTTGTGCCATGGCTTTAGGATCCCATGATCCTTGGTGTGACGTTCTTGTGTACTTCCTTGACATTTTCTGAAAAGAAATTTTCAGGTTTACACTCAATACAAAATAAGTTGGGTTAAAGTGGCCACTCCAAAATTTACACGGGGTGTAGTGGACACTTGGTGGCCACTTTTCCCCATCTAGCACCTCATGGGAAATGTGATAACCTACAAAATGTAGTTCGCATATTCATCAATTATATTACATGAAACGTAGCACTCTCGCACTTATCAATTTTGTTGTACAGCTAATTGAACTCAACCTCAACCCTACATCACCCTCGTGTAAAAACACAATTATGCAGATCCCATCTAATCTGTAGATCTTATGATTCCGTATTTGTATTTTACAGTTTACTGTAATGACGCCCGTGACAGTTCAGCGCTTTACCGCACATGTGACGCAGGTAGGACATAGAAGAATTACTTGTGGCCACTTTACCTCGGGCGGCCACTATACCCACATCTCCCCTACATTTTATTTTCTGTGAAGTGCATAAAACATTGAATTATCATGTTGAACACCATTACAAAATAATCTGAAGTTTAGTGGTTCAAACTTAGATCATATGATCTAAGGGTTCAAAACAGGCTACTTTGAAACATACCTCCAAATAGTGTAATTTCAATAGACAACGTAGTTACTCTACAGTTCATCAAAATTCCTCTACAAACGATTCAACGTTCCAACCGAAGTAAATACCGTTTTATTACCGTACTATCTCAGTAACGCAGCAAATTTAAAGTAAATTACACAGACTTATTATATCCACTAATCAGCAGGTCAACTGGGTTTGTATCGTAATCGTACGGTTTTCGTGTTGGTTGGAACAGACCTAAAAATGACCATTCATTTCCGCGAATATTTCAACCAACGACAATTGATGTTTGAGTATAAGAAGGAATATGTTTATGATAATATATGTACACGATTTGGATCAATCAGTTTTAAGGCTTCATTTTATATTTCATCCAACTGAACATAGTTAGCATCAAATGAAATCTGCAATTTTCATAATAATATTGGCCTTTTTATTAATTCCAATGTGCTGAAACTTATAGAAAAGTTTTAAATATTCCTCTACAAACCTGAGTCAAATCTGTCACACATATTATAAAAGTGATAAACAGCCTATCATATTGAAAATAATAAATAAAAACTACTAAATGAATAAATTCTTAGTAAAGAACGTATCTATCTTTCCAAATAATACTTCACTATTCCTATCAAATTTGCATCTCCAAATAAATACAGTGTATATTAAAAAAATCCATTAACTATCTTATTTGTTAGTAACCCAATGTTTGCTGATGGTATCGATAACAAAATTATATATAAATAACACATTTTGTAAACACTTACACGTATCTTCGAAAATTAATTGATTACAAAAATGATCTAATGTTTACTTTATGATACATATTAAGAAAGACATCAGGTACTTAGTGTCGATGAGTAAAAAAATATCAATTTCCTATGTGTCACTTAACGTTTTGTATGAATTAGGGTTACACACATCATCAGGCCCCCTATTCTGTAACTAAAGCGAGAGCTCGTGCACGAGTTCTCTCACAATTTAACGTTACTGCGCATGCCACTCTCCTAAATATCATAAATCCGTATTCTCTAAGATAGGAGAGTGCTCACATACTCCTATGCGACTACTCTACTGGGTAAAAGCAGGGGAGTAAGAGAACGGACTTGCGCATATCTTTAGTCACAGAATAAATATAAATAAGAGGCCAATAAAATGATGACAAGGACCGTTTTATTTTTGTTCTTTAACTAAACCTCAAAAATCAAAGATTAATCATAATCAACGAGTTTTCTATGTTGTATGTTGTTGGATTGTTGTAATTAAATCAGTAAACAGGTTTAATTTTAATTGAACAAGTGGTTTAGTTCACAGTACAGACTTAGTTTTTAGTTGTTATTTATTTTTAGAGAAGAGTTAACACTTTAGTTTTTGTGGTTTTTAATTTGGCGTAAATTTTCCATTACGCAATTCTGGATGATTGTTGATAAATTCTATTAACAATGTTTTTTGTGCTTTACACAACATTATTATCGTCTTTTTTTAATATAGTAAATAACTAATACACAAAACTGAAATATACACACAACTCAAATCACCCTCAAATAACAACGTTGGACAACAACAAACAACAGAATCTAAAAATATTTCTTCGTTTCTTATCCTCATATAACCTAAAGTACATTTAAACTACTAAATAGTAGGTCAAAACTGGCCGTTTCATTTGGCAACGCTGAGCCAAATGTAGTGGAGTCGCCGATTCATTGTGAATACCGTTTTAAGAATTATGTGAGTGAGGAGTGAGAGAGTACTCATACCAATGAATAGTCGTGCACGATCTCTCGCTTGAGATACAGAATAGGGACCCTGGTGTACCAAAATATAATAATGTGTAAAGTAAATAGTTGTGTAGAAATAGTATATTCCGATACGAGTGCGGAATGAAGCGAATTCCATACAAGTGTAAATGTTCACACGAGTATGGAATTACGAATTCCCACGAATGCCGAATACAATTTTTTTTACAGCTACAAAGAAATTTGAACTCTTTAATTTTGTGCAGTTGTAATTTTTTTTTCTACAACTGCACAAAATTAAAGAATACAAGTGAATTTATATAGAAAAGTTTAGGCATCGAGGATCCCCTTACCGAAAACGTCTAGACATCAAGGATCACCATACCGAGTCATATGTAGACATCCTGTTAAACTCATATAATATTATTGTTAAATTGCTGACAGGACGGTTCCCACTTTATTGGATTTATAATTTTAACCTTAATCAGCAAACACGTGGAGCCATCCTGTTTATACAATCGTTATAAATATCTTATCATATATTTTTTTCTCTGTATTCAGCATTATATTACATTTTCTTTATTTTTGTAAACTAAAAAAGAAGTCAGTCATAATTGTATCATCAACTGTAACGAACCATAAAGTTTAATTAAATATTTTTAAAAAGTATATTTTTTACTCTGGAAACGATCTAGATATCGAAGATTCCCCTACTGGAAAAATGTTGATTCTCCATATAAATATATGTGGTGTGGGGAAGTGCCCTCTAATAACTATTCAATGAACTGCTGAGCGTGTGGAAGATGTGCCATTTCGTACACCTGAACGTATCGGAATGCGTCAATTTTATAATGGCTATAGAAAAAATAAACGATTTTAAAGATTAAGACTTTTTCGCAATATATTATCATGAAATTGATCACTTGATTACACTTCGGAGACTTTATCGTGCTAACAAAGTGAAATTTCTCCAAAAATGTAGTATTTCTGGATTTATAGGACCCGTTGTACTGGCTCTCATGAGCTAAAAATCAAAAGGGTCCTTCTGTGAGATACCCTGAACAACATCGAATCATAAAATTGGTCACTTGTATATAGTGCTAACAACCCGAACTTTCTCCAAAAATGACAAAAATGTGGTACTTCAAGTACCATAGCACCCGTTGTTCTGGCTCTAGTGACCTAAAAATCAATAGGGCTCATCTGTGAGACACCCTGAACAATATCCAATTATAAAATTGGTCACAGGTATATACTCCGCAGGCTGTATGGTGCTAACAAACCGAAATTTCTCCAATAAAGACCAAAATGTGGTACTTCAATTACCATAGCACCCGTTGTACAGGCTCTAGTGAGCTGAAAAGCAATAGGGTTCATCTGTGAGATGCTCTGAATAATATTTAATCATAAAATTGGTGACTTGTATACACTCCGAAGGCGGTATTGTGCTAACAAGCCGAACTTTCTCCAAAAAAGACAAAAATGTGTTATTTCAAGTACCATAGAACCCGTTGTACTGGCACTGGTGAGCTGAAAATCAGTAGGGATCATTTCTGAGATGCTCTGAACAATATTCAATCATAAAATTGGTGACTTATTGCATTCCGGAGGCTGTATCGTGCTAACAAGACGTGTTATGAAAAGTGGCCGACGACAACGACGACGACGACATACACACAGGATTTTTTTCTAATAACCGTTTTTTCTTGCTGAAAAACAAAAAATAACTTAAGAAAATCCAAAATTCCAACTTTTTTGGGGTACATCAATACTTTTTTTGCATATTAGATAGGGTTGGGCGGAAAAGTAATAGATACACCTAGGTTGAGAAGTGATCTATTATTACTTTTCCGCCCAACTTATCTAATATGCGAGAAAAGTATTGGTTTACCCCAAAAAAGTTGGAAGTTTGGATTTTTTTGAGTTATTTTTCCGTTTTCCACCAAGAACAACACGAAAACCTGGTTTTTAGAAAAAAAATCCTGTATGTATGTCGTTGTAGTCGGCCACTTTTCGTAATATGGTCTTGTTAGCACGATATAGCCTCCGGAATGAAACAAGTCACCAATTTTATGACTGAATATTATTCAGGACATCTCACAGAAGCCCTATTGATTTTAAGCTCACCACAGGCCAGTACAACGAGTGCTATGGTACTTGAAGTACGATATTTTTGTCATTTATGGAGAAATTTCACTTTGTTAGCACGATAGAGCCTCCGGAGTGTATACAAGTGACCAATTTTATGATGATGTTTTTTCTTAATCAAAAAAATTTACAATCAAAAATACAGGTTAGAAAGAAACAAAAAGAACGAATGATATAATAGTATACTCGATAAGTGAGTGAACACTTGTTTCGAGTAGAAATATTAGAGTATTGAAAATTACATTATAAAAATCAAATGAATAACACATTAGTAATAAAAAAAATAACTTGCATCTAACATGTCACATCTAACTTTTGACATTTTACAATATTGTAATGTTTTTCTAATTTATTTAAACAGTAAACGGGTGGGATAAACTTTAAACACACGGTATCGCTACTAACTAATTTATTTGAACACTCAACTACTGACTAACACTTAATTTATATACACTTAACTATTCACTTAAGTTTAAAATGTATGTACACACAACCTTAATTATTAACTTATATCAACACTTTGCTGTTCGCTATTTCGGTGTATTCTTGTTTATTTGTCGAGATCACTCTTTAAACTAAACTAAACTGAACTTCGCCGCTGGTCGGTCGTTTATATATATTAGTGCCTTTTCTACTAGATAATTCTAGATTGCGGCCTACACAAAAACAATTGGCTCTCGCATTTTCTAGATCTGGTCACAAAAACAATGTCTAGATAAGATAGTCAGAATCGTAAACAATTAACAAGAAATCCCTGGGCATCCGCCATAATTTTAACTTGCATACGTGGCTTAGACAGAGTCGGATTTAGGGACTATACCAGTGTGCTGTTTCGTAACATGACCCCCTCCTTAAATGGCAGTTCCTCCTGGAATTTTTGTGTAGCTGAGGCTGGATGTTTGAATCGGCAACTGGACCCATTTCTACACTTTCCGATCTTATGGAAATAGCAGGGCACCATCTTCATCGGATAGTGATAACGGGGGTTGTAGCTGCAAATTAATATCTGGACACCGGTATGTCGAAAGATAATCTCTACCATGTTCCTGATAACTCGCCAATCCAACTGGTTACTCGCTATCTTAGGCATAGCCAGTTTCTTCACGCTGGATTCTAACACATGGTCTCGAAGGTTCCGAAGTGCTTCCCACACATCGCGGTAGGTGGATCGATCTTGAAATTCATTTTTAGTTACCACGTAGAAGACGTACCGCGAATTATGTTTCAGTTTCAGTGTCTTGTCAGGGGCCGGAATCTGGTTTTCAAGTTTTTCTAACTGCCCGAACTTCTTTCGAAAGACGGATACCAACCCTCGTGCGTTCTTGAGATGGGCGGGGATGTTGTATGCCAGTGAATAATCTTCCGGGAGAGTGAACAAATATTGTCGTTGTTCTGAAGTGACTCCATATCTAGATTTCCCGGTACCTCCATACGCGCCCATAAATTCATGGAAGGTAGGGTCAGACACATCTCGAATATGGTTTACTCCTTTCTCTAGGTCATGGTCTCCTTCGAATGGCGCTAGTCGGTTTTGGTAGACTACTTTTGGTTTTCCGTTGGAGATCTTGCTTATGCGATATATAACATCATTGATCCTTTTCTTGATAAAGTATGGACCTTCCTAGGATTTTTGTAATTTTGGAGAAAATCCTTTTCTCCTCGTCGGGTTGTGTAACCATACTTTGTCCCCTTCTTTAAAACCGCCTTCTGTGGCCTGCGTGTCGTACCGAATTTTCATTCTGTCGCTGGCAACTTGAATATTTGTTCGAACTAATTCATGAATATCGTCCAGCCTTCTTCTCAATTGAATCACGTAGTCTTCTCCTGCTAGATCTTCTCCAGGCCGGCTGCCAAATTCCAAGTCACAAGGAAGCCTCATTTCACATCCAAACAGGATCTTCGCAGGTGTTTCACCCGTGGACTCGTTGACGGCAGATCGATAAGCCAATGCGAATAGGGAAATATACTGGTCCCAATCTCTGATGGCTGAAAACTACTTTGGACAGGTATTTCTTCTTCTTTAGTATTTTAGCTACACTTGTTCTCGGGATAACTAGCTGTCTCCTCACCTCGGAACCATCATCGTTTTCAAGGACTCTTTTCAACATCCCTTCTTCCAGGACAAGGGAGTCCCACTGAGTCCAATACGCCTTTCGGTGAAAATCTTGACACTTCTTGCCAGGTAGGTCACCGATTTTCTTCCTTCCACTGCCGAATCTTCTTCAGGCAAGGATCATTCTCCTGATCTTCTCTGATCCTGGTGGGTGACCATTCTTCATTGACTACTGTAGTTCTTGAAACTGCAGCTTTCCTAGATTACGCCTTGTTGCAGTGGGAGCAGTCCGTTGGGCACGGCCGTCTGGGCAGGGAGTCGGCATTACGGTGACTCACACCAGCTCGATTTTCGATGTTGAAATCGTACCCTTGAAGTCGTTCAATCCATCTAGCGATCTGGCTCTCGGGGTTCTTGAACTGCATCAACCACTTGAGTGCTGCATGATCAGTCCGGATTAAAAACTTCCTACCATAGAGATACTGGTAAAAGTGTGCCACGGACATCACTAACGCCAAAAGTTCTCTTCTTGTGACGCAGTAGTTTCGTTCTGATTTGGAAAGGACTTTACTGAAATATCCCAGCACTCTTTCTTGCCCTCCTTGGATCTGTAAGAGGACTCCACCAATCCCTACTTTGCCTTCGTGAGTGTCAAGAATAAAGTCTCCCTCTGGTAATGGATATCCTAATATTGGCGCCGAGGTTAAATGCCTCTTCAAGGTTTCAAAAGACGTTTGACAGTCTTCGTCCTATTGGAAAGCTCTTGCTTCTTCTGTAAGTCGAGTTAGAGGCTTGGCAATATCTGCAAACTTCCTGATAAATCTTCTATAATACGTGCAAAGTCCAAGGAAACTCTTAATTTGATGTTTGTCGGTTGGTTGCGGCCATTGCTGAATGGAAGCAATTTTCTCTGGATCCACCGCCACTCCTTCATTGCTCACTATATGACCTAGATAGTTGACTCGGTTTTGGAACAGCTGACATTTCTTCGGGTTTAACATGAGCTGGGCAGCTTGGAGTCGTTTGAATACGTCTTCCAAATTCTTCAGGTGTTCGTCAAATGTCTTCACCAGTACTACGATGACGTCCAAAAAGACCAGGCATGTCTTCCAAGACAACCCTCTCAAGACATTTCCATGAGTCTTTCAAATGTCACAGGCGCATTACAGAGCCCGAATGGCATGACGTTGAATTGCCAAATCCAGATCCGGTGTTAAAAGCAGTCTTCTCTTTGCCTTCTGGGTCCATTTCCACTTGCCAATAACCAGACTTCAGGTCCAAGGTGACAAACAGTTTGCTGCCGGTCAAAGTATTTAGCGTATCGTCAATTCGCGGCAGAGGATAGCTGTCTTTCTTCGTCACGTTGTTTAGCTGGCGATAATCCACGCATAATCACGTAGTTCCAGTCTTTTTTTTGACGAGCACTACTGGAGACAACCATAGACTATTAGATGGTTCTACTACTTTTTCTTCAGCCATCTCTCGAATTATTCTTTCAGCTTCCTCTCTATTCGCTCGTGGTAGTCGTCGAGCTGATTGCCTAATTGACTTGGCATTACCAGTATCGATTTTGTGTTTGACGACTGATGTTCTACCAGTTTTCCTCCTTCTGATACGAATAGGTCTTGATACTGCAAGAGAAATTCTCTTTTTTTCAGCTCGATTTAAGGATTGACCAGCTACTGATAACATCTGTTCGAATCTGGCATTAGAATTGTAAGTGGTCGTTGTTTGACGAACTATAGACGTCACTGGTACGCAGGATCCAATCCTGGTTTCCTTCTTGATAGTAAGTGGGTAATCATTCACGTTTATCATAAGTACTGGGATCTCTTTCGCCGACGTAACCAATCCTTTTCCAATTTGTACTCCTTTACCAACTTCTTCATCGTGGTTCCTTGGCTCCATCATCACCGGTATACATTCCTCCATGATTCCCTGTAGCCGTGCTACTATCATGGTTTCGCTTCGTGCAGGTAGAACGGTATCTTCCTGTACAGCTGCCAACGCCGTGCTGCCTTCGTATGGATGAAGGAATACCCCCTCGGAACCCACTTTAATGGTTCTGTTTCTAAAGTCTTATTGGAAATCATGTACATTCATTACGTCCATTCCCAGAATCACGTCTTCTTCAATGTCAGCTACGATTACCGTATGCGTGAACTTTTCTGCGCCAATTCCCAATTGGATTAGTGTCTCACCGTGAACGTTGGAACTCTCACCTGTGGCGGTCCGCAGTTGCAGTCTCGTTGGTAAAAACTTCTTCTTGGAGTTTATTATTTCTGGTCGTATAATGATTCTAGTTGCTTCAGTGTCTACTAGCAGAGTATATATCTTGCCATTCACTTCGCCATCTACATATACACTGTCGTTGCGACATCTGAGCGAAGCTATCAGCATGAGAAGGTCTTTGGAACGATCATGGGTCGGTGCTGCCCCCTCGTAGCCGACCCGTTCTAATTTTCCTGTGACGGGTTCTTGGTTTGCAGGAGTCTTGAGGCGCTTACACGAACTACGTACATGTCCTAGCTCGCCAAAATTTCAGCATCTGATCTTTCTCGGCTTCTTGTCATACTTTTTATTAAACTGACTACCTGGTCAAATCTGTCTTCGTCACCTTCTTCTTGGATGGTCCTAATTTTGTTATATCCTGAAGCCTTTGTTGCTGCTTCATATTCAAGAGCAGCTGTCAATGCGTCGACTAATGTTTTCAGATGGGCTAAACGAAGCGTCCTCTGCATATCGGGGTCACGTAAGCCATCAATAAAGGCCTGAATGCCCAGACATTCCATCATGTTCTCTGCTGCTGATGGATAAGCAAATCGAACGAGTCGGGCAATATCTACTTCATATTCTTAAAGTGCTTCGTCACGTTTCTGCCTTCGGTTCTTCAGCTGGGATTGGTACAAATGTTCTAGATGTTCGTGACCATATCGCATATCCAACCTCTTCTTCAGCTGCTCGAAGTCATCCATTTCTTCAAGCGGTATCGTCTGAAGTACATCTAGGCATCTCCCCGAAGCGCGATGGTTAAGTTTACTGCCTTCTCCCTATCGGACCAATTATTCACTCTAGCGGCTGCTTCAAATTGTTTCACATAATTGGTCCACGATGTCTTTCCGTCGAACGTTGGAGCCTTGACTCGGGCAAAACTGCTAATATCTTCTGTCTTGGGTTGTGCTGCTGGCTTGCATCTCGATCTTCTTTTGTTCTGCTGGCGTGTCTTGTGTTCTTAAATCTGTTATCTTACTCTCTAATACCTTGATTTTTTCGTCCATAGTTGTCATCTTATTCTCAATCTTCTCGTCCATCGTTGCAATCTTTTTCTCGATTTTTTCGTCCATCGTTGACATTTTATTCTCGATTTCAGATTTTAGAGACGAAATTTCATTTCCAACGTCAGCGGCAATGTCGTTTTTCATTAATAGGATATCGGCAGATATGTCGTTCTTCATAGCAGAAATCTTCTCGTCCATATTAGCAGAAATGTCGTTCTTAATAGCAGAAATCTTCTCATCCATGTTCTCTTCCATGGCAGAAATCTTCTCGTGCACGTTAGCAGAAATATTAGCAGAAATTGACGAAATTAAGGTGGAAGCCTCGTCATTAAATAAAAAAACTGTGTCTGGATCAAATCCGTCATTTTCCAGTACCACTTTAAATCTTTCTACTAATTCACTTTTCTTACCGGACGTTTCCAACTCACGATCTTCCAATTCTTCTCTTAGTTCCGTGACAATTAAAATAGCAGAACAACGTAGTAATAAAGAATAAAATCTAAACTATTTAAAGTTAATTATTAGAACTAAAATTTATTATAAAGCTCTTGGTAATATAGTTACTTTCCATTATTTATTCTGTGATGCTGAACGAGTTTTCGGTTTCTTAATGTCAGCGTTAGCTATCAGTGGATGTTGTGGATATACCTCATTTGTTTTTTGATCTTCAGATAAATTAGGATTATTTGGTGGGCTGATGGTTTCTGTTCTTGATATTTTTGCCAATTCCTCAAGAGTGTGATACTTGTTATCCAAAACCAGTTTATTATTTTTAATAAGACATTTAGATTATTTCCCTGTTTTGCGAAAATGAATGAGGTACGGCTTTAAATTTTTATAATTTTCTCTCTCTTTTAGCGTTAGGTCATTGGAAATTGAGAGCCGTGAACCCTTGAGATTTTTAATATTTAAAACATGGACTTTTTCCTTAAACATGACACAAACTCCACTTTAACTGGAGCATACTCTGATTTTCCCAGTGAATAGAAATTATTTATGCTGCTTTCATTTATATTAGTATTTGAGTTTTCATTTATTTCAGTGCAGATATCTTCAATTTTAATGTTTGGAATTGGTTTGTTTAAACCGAATATAACAATATTGTTCACTCGTTTTTCCCTATCTATCTGTTCTTCTATAATTTCGACCTCCTCTTCTACACGTTTGACGCTTGTGTTATGTTCTTCAATTTTTAACAAAAGATTTTTCTCTGTTTTATCAATGGCACATTTCAATTCAGTTTTTGTATTTTGTAGCTCTTCTAGTATTTTTTCGGTTGCTTCTTTTAATATTTTTTTAATAGCCACTTCATTCATTGTGTAGATTAAAATTCAATAGTGTGTGGTTTGCTTTAATTTATTATTGTAAATCATACTACTTGTAGGTAAAAACTTAATGAGCTATTTCCAGTTTTGTACGTAGAAATTCAGCGAGGTCTAGATGTTCCCAGTCATAAATATTCACTTCGAGAACTAAACGATGGTAGGGTAGGATCATTCTTAAGCAAACTTAGTTGAATCGGATAAGTTTGAATAAGTGTTACTCACAGTTTAACAGAAGTGATGCGAAGAACGTTGCTGTCACTTTGAACTATCGATGATTGGATATTGTTCAGGGAGTGTCACAAATGAACTCTATTGATTTTCAGCTCTCTAGAACTAGCACAACGGGTGCTATGGTACTTGAACTACAAAATGTTTGTAATTTTTGGAGAATTTTCAGTTTGTTAGCACGATACAGCCTTTGTAGTTTCTGGAAATGTTCAGGGCATCATACAGATGAACCTTATTGATTTTCAGCTCACTGGAGCTAGTACAACGGATGCTATGGCACTGGAAGTGCCACATTTTTGGTTATTCTTGGCGAAATTTCTGTTTATTAGCACGATACAGCCTTCGAAGTGTATACAAGTGACAATTTTATGATAGTGTTACGAAACAGCACACTGGTATAGTCCCTGAAACCGACTCTGTCTAAGCCAGGTATAATAGTTAAAATTATGGCCGATACGCAGTTATAAAAAACTGTTTACGATTGAGACTATCTTATCTAGAACTGGTTTTTGTGACCAGAGTTATCTAGAAAAGGCCAGAAAAATTATTTGTGTGTATAAGCCGCAGCCCGGAATTCTCTAGTACAAAAGGCACTAGTATATAAGGGGACTGATCAGGAAGAGTTAGTTAGTTGATAATTTGACATCGTGAAATAGACAAATAAATAAGTGGATATAAATTAATTAAGTGTTTATATAAATTAGTTTGAGTGAATATACTGTTGATATATATTAATAATTAAGTGATTAGTTAAGTATATATAAATTAAGTGTTAGTGATTAGTTTAGTGTTTTAAATAAATTAGTAAGTAGCCATACCGAGTGTTTAAAATTTATCCCACCCGTTTATTGTTTAAATAAATAAGAAAAACATTACATTGGTGTCAGAAGTGGGATAATATAAATAAATTGCAACGTAAAAATGGCCAAGAGACTATATGACCTCAAAGTGGTGGAGCTAAGAGCAGAATTGGAAGATCGTGAGTTGGAAACGACCTGTAAGAAAAGTGAATTAGTAGAAAGACTTAAAGTGGCACTGGAAAATGACGGCTTTGATCCAGAAACAGTTTTATTTAATGACGAGGTTTCCACCTTAATCTCGTCAATTTCTGCTAACATGGACGAGAAGATTTCCACTATGAAGAATGATATTTCTACTAATATGGACGAGAAGATTTCCACTATGAAAAATGATATTTCTGCCGATATCTTATCGTTTAAAAATGACATTGCTGCTGACGTCGAGAAAAAAATTTCGTCTCTAAAATCAGACATTGAAAACAATATGACAACGATAGACGAGAAAATCAAGGAATTGGAGAGAAATATGGCAGATTTAAGAACACAAGAGAAGAAGATTGAACATATAAAACCCTGCAAGCCAGAAATAAACTCCAGGATAGAGGACATTGGCAGTTTTGCACGAGTCAAGACCCCAACATTCGACGGAAAGACATCGTGGACTAATTATGTGAAACAGTTTGAAGCAGCCGCTAGAGTGAATAATTGGTCCAGCAAGGAGAAAGCAGTGAACTTAACCATCGCGCTTCGGGGAGATGCCTTAGACGTACTTCAGACGATACCACTTGAAGAAACGGATGACTTCGAGCAGCTTAAGAAGAGGTTGGACATGCGATATGGCCACGAACATCTAGAACATTTGCACCAATCCCAGCTGAAGAACCGAAGGCAGAAACGTGATGAATCCCTTCAAGAATATGAGGTGGACATTGCCCGACTAGTTCGGTTTGCTTATCCGTCAGCACCAGAGAACATGATGGAATGTCTGGGCATTCAGGCCTTTATTGACGGCTTACGTGACCCCGATATGCAGAGGACGCTTCGTTTAGCCCATCCCAAAACATTAGTTGACGCATTGACAGCTGCTCTTGAATATGAAGGCAACGACAGTGTATATGTAGATGGAGAAGTGAATGGCAAAAGATATACTCTGCTGGTAGACACTGGAGCAACTAGAACTATCATACGACCAGAAATAATAAACTCCAAGAAGAAGATTTTACCAACGAGACTGCGACTGCGGACCGCCACAGGTGAGAGTGCCAACGTTCACGGTGAGACACAAATCCAATTGGGAATTGGCGCAGAAAAGTTCACGCATACGGTAAGCGTAGCTGACATTGAAGAAGACGTGATACTGGGAATGGACGTAATGAATGTACATGGTTTCCAATTAGACTTCAGAAACAGAACCATTAAAGTGGGTTCCGAGGAGGTATTCCTGCATCCATATGAAGGCAGCGCGGTGTTGGCAGCTGTACAGGAAGATACCGTTCTACCTGCACGAAGCGAAACCATGATAGTAGCACGGCTACAGGGAATCATGGAGGAAGGTACACCGGTTATGATGGAGCCAAGGAACCACGACGAAGAAGTTGGCAAAGGAGTACTAATTGGAAAAGGATTGGTTACATCGGCGAAAGAGATCCCAGTACGTGTGATAAACGTGAATGATTACCCAATTACCATCAAGAGGGAAACCAAGATTGGATCCTGCGTACCAGTGACGTTTATAGTTCGTCAAACAACGACCACTGACAATTGCAATGCCAGATTCGAACAAATGTTATCAGTAGCTGGTCAATCTTTGGATCGAGCTGAAAAAAAGAGAATGAGAGAATTTCTCTTGCAGTATCGAGACTTATTCGTACCAAAAGGAGGAAAGACTGGCAGAACATCAGCCGTCAAACACAAAATTGATACTGGTAATGCTAAGCCAATTAGATAATCAGCTCGAAGACTTCCACGAGCGAAGAGAGAGGAAGCTGAAATAATAATTCGAGAGATGGCAGAAGAAAAAGTAATAGAACCATCTACTAGTCCATGGGTGTCCCCAGTAGTGCTCGTGAAGAAAAAGGATGGAACTACGAGATTCTGCGTGGATTATCGTCAGCTTAACAACGTGACGAAGGCAGACAGCTATCCTCTGCCTCGAATTGACGATACGCTAGACACTTTGGCCGACAGCAAACTGTTTTTCACCTTGGACCCGAAGTCTGGTTATTGGCAAGTGGAAATGGACCCAGAAGATAAAGAGAAGACTGATTTTACCACCGGATCTGGATTATGGCAATTTAACGTCATGCCATTCGGGCTCTGTAATGCGCCTGCGACATTTGAAAGACATGGAAAATGTCTTGAGAGGGTTCTCTTGGAAGACATGCCTGGTCTATTTGGACGACATCGTAGTACTGGGGAAGAAATTTGACAAGCATCTGAAGAATTTGGAAGACGTATTCAAACGACTCCAAGCTGCCCAGCTCATGTTAAACCCGAAGAAATGTCAGCTATTCCAAAACCGAGTCAACTATCTAGGTCATATAGTGAGCAATGAAGGAGTGGCGGTGGATCCAGAGAAAATTGCTTCCATTCAGCAATGGCGGCAACCAACCGACAAACATCAAATTAGGAGTTTCCTTGGACTTTGCACGTATTATAGAAGATTTATCAGGAAGTTTGGAGATATTGCCAAGCCTCCAACGCGACTCACAGAAGAAGCAAGAGCTTTCCAATGGGACAAAGACTGTCAAACGGCTTTTGAAACTTTGAAGAGGCATTTAACATCGGCACCGATATTAGGATATCCATTACCAGAGGGAGACTTTATTCTTGACACTGACGCAAGCAACGTAGGAATTGGTGGAGTGCCTCACAGATCCAAGGAGGGCAAGAAAGGGTACTGGGAGATTTTAGTAAAGTCCTCTCCAAACAAGAACGAAACTACTGCGTCACAAGAAGAGAACTTTTGGCGGTAGTGAAGTCCGTGGAACACTTTTACCAGTATCTCTATGGTAGGAAGTTTTTAATCCGGACTGATCATGCAGCACTCAAGTGGTTGATGCAGTTCAAGAATCCCGAGGGCCAGATCGCTAGATGGATTGAACGACTTCAAGAATACGATTTCACCATCGAACATCGAGCTGGTGTGAGTCACCGAAATGCCGACTCCCTGTCCAGACGGCCGTGCCCAACAGACTGCTCCCGCTGCAACAAGGTGGAATCTAGGGAAGCTGCAGTTTCAAGAATTACTGTAGTCAACGAGGAATGATCACCCACCAGGATCAGAGAAGATCAGGAGAATGATCCTCACCTGAAGATGATCCGGCAATGGAAGAAAGAAAACCGGCGACCTACCTGGCAAGAAGTGTCAAGATTTTCACCGAAACTCAAGGCGTATTGGGCTCAGTGGGACTCCCTTGTCCTGGAAGAAGGGCTGTTGAAAAGAGTCCTTGAAAACGATGATGGTTCTGAGATGAGGAGACAGCTAGTTATCACGAGAACAAGAGTAGCTGAGGTACTGAAGAAGTTACACGACAGTCCATCGGGAGGTCATCTGGGAGTGAAGAAAACCCTTCAGCGAGTTCGGGAAAGGTTTTATTGGATGAACAGCTCCGACGATGTGAAGGACTGGTGTAAGAAATGTACGACTTGTGCTAAGAGTAATGGACCACATCGCAAGAGAAAGGCACCCATGAAACAGTACAATGTTTGAAGCCCTTTCGAAAGGATTGCTTTAGATATCGCTCGACCATTTCCGACGACAGAAAATTGTAGCAAGTACATACTGGTTGTAATGGATTATTTCACAAAGTGGGTGTAAATTTACGCTATCCCGAACCAAGAGGCCACAACTATCGCGGATGTATTGGTGAAAGAATTCATCAGCCGATATGGAGTGCCCATGGAAGTCCACAGCGACCAGGGAAGAAATTTCGGAAGTCATCTATTCCAGGAGATTTGCGAGAAGCTGGGAATGCAGAAGACCAGAACAACAGCATTACATCCACAGTCAGATGGAATGGTCGAGAGAATGAACAGGACTATTGGAAAATACCTGTCCAAAGTAGTATCCAGCCATCAGAGAGATTGGGACCAGTATCTCTCCCTATTCGCATTGGCTTATCGATCTGCCGTCAATGAGTCCACGGGTGAAACACCTGCGAAAATCCTGTTTGGACGTGAAATGAGGCTGCCTTGTGACCTGGAATTTGGCTGTCGCCCTGGAGAAGATCTAGCAGGAGAAGACTACGTGATCCAATTGAGAAGAAGGCTGGACGATATCCATGAATTAGTTCGATCAAATCTTCAAGTTGCCAGCGACAGAATGAAAAGTCAGTACGATACGCAGGCCACAGAAGGCGGTTTTAAAGAAGGGGACAAAGTATGGTTACACAACCCGACGAGGAGAAAAGGATTTTCTCCAAAATTACAAAAATCCTGGGAAGGTCCATACTTAATCAAGAAAAGGATCAATGATGTTATATATCGCATAAGCAAGATCCACAACGGAAAACCAAAAGTAGTTCACCGAAACCGACAAGCGCCATTCGAAGGAGACCATGATATAGAGGAAGGAGTAAACCTTATTCGAGATGTGTCTGACCCCACCTTCGATGAATTTATGGGCGCGTATGGAGGTACCGGGAAAGCTAGATATGGAGTCACTTCGGAACAACAACAAGATTTGTTCACTCTCCCGGAAGATTATTCACTGGCATACAACATCCCCGCCCGTATCAACAACGCACGAGGGTTGGCAACCGTCTTTCGAAAGAAGTTCGGGCAATTAGAAAAACATGAAGACCAGATTCCAGCCCCTGGCAAGGCAGTGAAACTGAAACATAATTCGCGGTACGTCTTCTACGTGGTAACTAAAGATGAATTTAAAGATCGATCTACCTACCGCGATGTGTGAGAAGCACTTCGTAACCTCCGAGACCATGTGTTACAATCCAACGTGAAGAAACTGGCTATGCCTAAGATAGCGAGTAACCAGTTGGATTGGCGAGTTATCAGGAACATGGTAGAGGTTATCTTTAGAGATACCGGTGTCCAGATATTAATTTGCAGCTACAACCTTCGTTATCAGTATCCGATGAAGACGGTGCCCTGCTATTTCCATAAGATCGGAAAGTGTAGAAATGGGGCCAGTTGCCGATTCAAACATCCAGTCTCGGCTACACAAAAGTTCCAGGGTGAACTTCCATTTAAGGAGGGGGTAATGTTACGAAACAGCACACTGGTATAGTCCCTGAAACCGACTCTGTCTAAGCCAGGTATAATAGTTAAAATTATTGCCGATACGCAGTTATAAAAAACTGTTTACGATTGAGACTATCTTATCTAGAACTGGTTTTTGTGACCAGAGTTATCTAGAAAAGGCCAGAAAAATTATTTGTGTGTATAAGCGGCAGCCCGGAATTCTCTAGTACGAAAGGCACTAGTATATAAGGGGACTGATCAGGAAGAGTTAGTTAGTTGATAATTTGACATCTTGAAATAGACAAATAAATAAGTGGATATAAATTAATTAAGTGTTTATATAAATTAGTTTGAGTGAATATACTGTTGATATGAATTAATAATTAAGTGATTAGTTAAGAATATATAAATTAAGTGTTAGTGATTAGTTTAGTGTTTTAAATAAATTAGTAAGTAGCCATACCGAGTGTTTAAAATTTATCCCACCCGTTTATTGTTTAAATAAATAAGAAAAACATTACAATAGGATATTGTACAAGGCGTTGCACAGATGCGGGAAAGTTAGTTTTGATCTTTAAAACCGTTTGTTTACCGAAGGATGTGCGAGGTAAAAAATAGGTAATTTGTATACAGGGTGTCCCGAGACTAATGGGAAAAAAGTCAGAAGCGTATAATCTGAACCAAAATAATGTTAGTACTTCATATAAACTTTTTCTATGCAGGCCCTCGTTTTCGAGTTATAGGCCTCCAAAGTTTTAATTTTGAATTTGGTTTTTATTTTTATTTTTTGTACTAGTCATTTGATCTTTATAAAATTTACAGCAAAGCTAAAATGTACGTGTATGTTTATTTCGGAAAGGTAAGCAGATTTACAGTAGTGCTTTGAAGCCAGGGACGGACTACTCGCAATGGTTAGTGATCCAAAAAATTTGCAGGGATGGCACACCCTATATGAAATTATCGAAATTGACTTCCCCACACATTGAGCTAACGAAAAGGTACTCTTGTTGGAATTCGATGAAATAAGCCGTTTTGCTAATATTGACAGTTTTATTAATGCACTACGTACCAATTTACGCATTCACCATTTTTATATGTACACAACGAGGTAAAATTAACTTATTAATACAATGTCCAAGATTTACCTACAGTACTACAAAAAAATAATTTAACGATAGCAGAAGATAAAAAACATTAACGACTTATTAATTCGAAAGTTGGTAAAAACTTTTTAAAAGTGTTTTTACCGTTTATCAAGTAACTATTGGATTAGTCAAACGTTGTGTAGAATAGTTCGTAGTCAGTACTTGTCAATAATTCATAAGTCCTTAATTTAACAGTTACAATGGCAGAATTCACTTTTATTGAGTACGCAGATATGCATTTAATGTATGGATTGGCTTCTCGAAACTGTTTAGAGGCCAGAAGGCTTTATGCAGAACATTTTGCAAACAGAGCATTGCCAGACAGACGAATGTTAGAGTGCATTGATCTCAGGTTACGAGAAACAGATATGAATAAGTATATGTAATTTTCCATGTATACAAAACAAAATTTTAAATTTTAGGAAGTTTTTTGCCAAAAAAAGGCGGAGAAGGTCCAGTACGAAGCGTACGTATTGTGGCAGTTGAACAGGACTTGTTAAATGCAGTTGATAATGAACCATCATCGAGTTTACGAAAATTATCACGAGAACATAACGTCTCAAAATCAGTTGTTCATCGCGTCCTAAAAGATCAGCTGTTATATCCTTTTCACATGAAAAAAGTACACAGTATGACAGTGGCTGATTATCCTGCACGACTTGAGTCTAGCCAGTGGTTTCTGCAACAACAACAAGCAGACAATAAATACATTTATTAGTAACGTACTCTTTACGGAGGAATCCGGTTTCACCAGAGATGGAGTCATTAATTCTCATAATATGCATTTATGGGATGATGTGAATCCACATGGCATTATCCAAACTAGAAACCAGCATAGATTCATGGTTAATGTTTGGGCATGAATAGTTGGCAATCATTTGATAGGGACATACTTTGTTGACGGTACTTTGACCGGTCAGATATTTGGAGTTTTTGCATATTGAACATTTATTAGAATAACGTTAGTTTTTGTTATTGTTTAGGAATTAGTTTTAGTCTAATGTTTTATAACTTATGTTTTTTGAGGTTTTCTTAATGATTTAAAAATGTTATGTTCGTAATTTTAATTATAAGCAACTAATTACGTTGTTTGCGTACCTATTTAATTCCCATTAAATAAGTTCTTAATGTTTTTATCTTCTGCTTTCATCAAATTATTTTTTTAGTACCTTAGGTAAATCTTGGACATCGTATTAATAAGTTAGTTAGGTAAATTGGTACGTAGTGCATTAATAAAACTGTAAATATTAGCCAAACGGCTCATTTTATCGAATTCCAACAAGAGTACCTTTTCGTTAGCTTAATGTGTGGGGAAGTCAATTTCGATAATTTCATATAGGGTGTGCCATCCCTGTAAAATTTTTGGATCACTAACCATTGCGAGTAGTCCGCCCCTGGCTTCAAGGCACTACTGTAAATCTGTTTACCTTTCCAAAATAAACATACACGTACATTATAGCTTTGCCGTAAATTTTATAAAGATCAAATAACTAGTACAAAAAATAAAAATAAAAACCAAATTCAAAATTAAAACTTTGAACTTTTTTTCCATTAGTCCCGGGACTATACAAATTTTTTCACTACTAACCTTGGTATATTAGCAATTTTAATTTCCTAACTATTTGTTAAATATTTCGAAATGACAAGCAGAGTGGGGCGTGGTTTGGGGAAGAAAGAGAGAGAGAGAGAGAGAGAGAGAGAGAGAGAGAGAGAGAAGTTCGAAATAATTGTGTGGGTTTAAGATTTTTATTTAAAATGTTGAGGAATGTTATTTTATCTAGAATGATTCTGACATAGGATTAATTTCTAGAATGTCTAGAAATGGTTCAAAAAAGGTGTCTAAAATTACTTTTTTTTAAAGGTGTACAGAATTGAGAGTGATGGAGTGGACTTTTCGCTAGAAAATGACCGAGAAGAAAAGCTAGCTCAGTCAGCAAAGGGAGTTGTTTGGGAAGAAGCGTGGTTAAAAATGTGTCTATATTGGGAGACAGAAAAGTGGGAAATAACGAACCACGTTGTGTTGCGGATACATATATGATTGGATTGGCTTGGTGTTAGAATTAACTAAGAATTGAAAGGTAGATGTTATATTTACGGGGATTTGGGGTGTATCCGTCGCCATAAGAATTGATTGAGAAGAAATTTTATATTTAGAATTTTTATTAGAAAAGTGTCTAGGATATTTTTGAGAAAGGTGTATAGAAATAATGATGGCGGTGGACTTTATTGCGTCAGGATGAAGAGTTTGCGGAGTTTGATGTATTTGTAATCGGCGCGGTGGTTTCAAACAATAATCATCAAGCAAATGGAGGCGGGTACAGCTGCGGCTGTATTATTCTCTGTCGTCGCCCATTTGGCAGGTGAATAAATTCACCAAGTTGCAGGAAACCGCAGAAAACCTGCAGAACCGACGAGGGGGCGTATTTATAATCAATGCCACTTTTATATGTTCAAATTTTGGCATGTGTCAAATAATAAAATACTTCTAGGAAATATACTATTGTATTTTTTGATATTATAGTTACATGGATTTATTAGTATTAGCTTAAATAAGCATAACAAATTAATGGTCTTGTCAAACTAAGGCTTTTGGAAGTACATGAATATATTGAAATTTTGTGACTTGCCATTATTTACATTGGTGTTTTTTTATTAACGTTATTTACCTAGGGGGAGAAATATTACTTCTCGTTAGGGGAATGGAGTAAATTATAGCAATTTCTCAGGTTAGTAGTGAAAAACAGTTATTTATTATACAAGGGGAAAATGCAGAGAGAGACAAAAAACCGAGAGCTAAAATCTAATATTTTTCCCATGTATAATACAATTTTTTTTGTGACGTCAATAACGACGATTTAATATTGAAAAAAATATTACAATAAAGCGAAGTCAGAAAATTATCGATGTGAAGTTTGAAGTCTTAACCCTTAATTTGGCAAACCTTGATGCAACATTAATTTTAAGTAAATGAGTGTTTTCCTGGTGTTATAGGGTCTTCAAGGATGCATTTTGGTTATTTCCACAATAATTTTTCATAAATAATGGAGATATGGACTGTATCTCAGAAGATACTCGTACATAGTCAAATAAGCAAATTTTTGGTGAAACTTTATTATGTATCCTGGAAGACACAAAGTCTAGGATTGTAGGTCACACATTTACAATTAAAACTGAAACGAATAACCGTTTATGCAGCAAAAACACAATAAAATAATATATAAACTTAAAGTAAGAACACTACAACTAAGGGAGAATTGAATATAAATAAAAACGAATGCAGTGTACATAAAACATAACTGAAGGGCATTTTCTACGGCTATAAATAGTAAATGACTGCTAGTAATCTTTATGTGCTATTATGAAACAAAAAGAAACAATTTCTGTCCTTCACTAAACACAACCTAATAACACATTTCGAACATGACCAGTGTGTGTTTACAATACCTACACCTGCCCTTGCTACCATAAATTGGAAAATGATCGACTTTATCACACCGTACTTCCTCAGAAGGTCTCGGTAGAACGGGCTTCTTAATTTTTTTATATTCTTCGTTTTGCACCGCAAACGTTTTCCTACCTTTTCTGTTGTGTTGTATTAAAGCCTCTGCTATGCATTGTCGAAAGTATTTTAGAGAATATTCTTTTGACCTGTCTTCTAAAATACATTTCCCCCTTCGATAGAGAAGCCACGCGTTATTTATACAAATATCCAACATTTGTGAAAATATGGAGAGATATCAGCGACGAGTTTTCAGGGGTGTTCTGTAAATGTTTACCAACATGTCCATTAGATCTACTCCTCCCATGTGAGCATTATAGTGTTTTATAAGGGATGGACAAGGGATATCAATTTTTGCACGCTGGCGTTTATCAAATCTTTTGATTGTCTCGACAGGTGTGCCAGATACATACGTACGAGCTAGGATAACATATTTGTTGTCAAACCATTTCACAACATTAATTTTATTAGCGTTGTCACCTTTAGAACAAAACGCCCCCCTTCCTTTTTTCTTTAGAGACTTATCATCTTCCAAAATGCAATTTTTCAATAGATCGTTTCTCATAGTTCCTCGTGCTAAAATTCCATAGTCTTGTCGGAGAATGTAAAACAAATCAAAACTTGAAAATAAATTATCGACGTAGATAACGGACATAGCAGGGGATTTCATTGATTGTGTTAGGGCAAGCACAACTTTAGCCCCTACCAATCCTAGGGATTCTTCTTTCTCCGTAAATGTGTGTCGCCTAAAAGTATCATCACCTCCATAAACGACAAAATCGTACACGAATCCAGAAATACCAGCTCTGACAAATATTTTGAATCCCCATTTTTTTGGTTTGGACTTTATGTATTGTCGTCTTGAACCCGCTTTTTCCCTTTATAAGGAACCATTATTTCGTTGATACTCTGCCGTCGTGCTTCTTCTATCGTACAACAATTTCTTCTCACTATATCTAAAACAGGGTGAATCCGATAGTATTGGTCGTTGTTTATGTGATCGTTGTTTGCGAAATGAATATATCTGCAAATTTGCTGATATCTTTTGAGAGGCATTATTTCTGCTATTTTATTATATCTCATGTTTGTACTCCAATAATCCAAATAGGATGGAATATCTACTATACCCATCAAATTGTGTATGGCTACGAAGTCCCTTGTATCATTCTTACTAACGTTGATCGACTTTCCTGTTGGTTGGTATTCTCGACAATCAGATCAAATAAATCGTCCGAAAAAATATTTTAAAATATTCAAATGGCGACTTCAATGTATCCACAAGCCCAAAGTTATTTTCGGGAATGTTTAGAGGATATTAAAATTCTTCTTGGGACCAGTTGTTCTCAACTAAATTCTTTCGTTTCAGCAGATTTCTTTTTCGCTTCTTTGTAGATTGGACGTCAGTATTTGCATGGTCCTCCTTATCAGTTGGTCCAGATACTAGATGTGATCTTGTTTTTAGAGGACTCAGAACAGACTTTGGCGTACTACAAACAGATTTAGGTGTAGTACAAACAGATTGATGTGTGGCTGTTTGAGGTTTGAGGCTCCCCAACTATGGTTAATTGGCAAAGTAGATTCTAGGATACACAACAAAAAATATCCACCTTGCTCTTTATTTGGCAAAGTAGACTATAGGATACATCTTTTAGAAGGCTTGAGTTTGTAACTATAGGGTATTTACAACTAATTATTTATATTTGCACGATCAAAACACATGTTTATGCTAACATTTCCCATGCTCTGTCAAAAGCAAACACTAATATTTACAATACTGATAAATAATACTTACCAGCGCTTTCACATACGGCATTCACTCGGCCACCATATTATAAACAATGATGAAATCTTGAAAGATTTACTAACAGATGGTAGCACTACAAGTTTTCGGGCATTATGGGATGGATAGGCAACACAATTAGCGCACAGTCGTCGGTCAAGAAATTACATATAGTATGGAGGTACTTTCTACCCTCCATAATATATAGACAAATTTATTATTTGAAAGTTACGTATGGTATAAGATACAAAATCAAATTAAGGGTTAATCTGGTAGACGACAATTTTAGACCTGCATTGCTAAAGAAACTTTTAATCAAATATCTATCAATTTAATTTCTAAATTGGGAACTTAGTGGTTGTTCAGTAGTTATTTGGAATAAAATAAAGTTAAAATAAATGGTTTTAAAGATTAAAACTAACTTTTCTGCATCTGTGAGACGCCCTGAACAATATCCTTTCATAAAATTATCACTTCGAAGGCTGTATCGTGCTAACAAACCGTAATTTCTCAAAAAATGTATATCTGGATACTACCAAAACTGCCATCTATGGATGTCAGTAAAACTTTGCGCCATGTACACGTCTCAAGTTTAGAAAGAATAAAATTTCCATTTAATTAACAATTAAAGTACCTAAACAAGTTTAAATCACAAAAATTTTTGAAATCATCTAAAATACCATGTCGTATATTAAATTTATCCACCTTTTTCTATTTTCAATTGATACTTACAAAGAAACATTCTTCCAAATAATTCTCAATTTATTGACTGAAATTTATTCAGATAAAATTTTTATATATACATAGTTATTTTCCAACTAATTTTAAGCTGATCTAAAAAATCATTTGGCAAGAAAAAAAATTTATAAGACTTAGCCCAATTTTTGCAGCCTTATACCAAAAATTGCATACTAAAAACAACAATTAGTGTAGATAAGAACCTATTTTACTCCATCTATAACAAAAAACTTGTTAACATTTTGAACGAGAATGTTCAGGATTGATAAATTCAAAAATCCCAATAATCCTGAAAGAATTTCGTGTTTTCCAAAAGAAAATCATTCACAATTAAAAAATAACAGGGTTGCATAGACAATGAAAGCAGCTTCAAAATGTTGTATTACTTGACACCCCTTGCCATTTAAGGTTTTTCAAGGGGTAATTTTGGGCACTAGAGGGATAAAGAAATATGTTTGAAACTACTATGAAAATTCAAGACACTGTATATTAAAATTGACCTATTTTGGCACGTTTTCAAAATTCGAAAAAAACTCGAAATATTTGGGGGTGCAAATTTTAGTTGGGATACTTTTTGATACATCAAATTTTTTATTCGTATATAAAACCCAAAAAAGTAACAATAATTAAAAACACAGATATATTGTGCTGACTAATTTAAGTAGGTGAGCAGTCATACCTAATACACTTATGACTAGTTTCGAAGATAATGAGTCAGGTCAAAAATAAAAGACAATTTGGTTAAACACAATAAAAGGAAATTGAGGCATTCTTGACGTTGACAATGTTTGTTACTCTTGGCATCGATAGTAACAATTAATTTTCGGTATCCCCGACCTTCTAGAGGCCAAGTTACGTGAATTGGGTCAAATTACTAAGGTCCCCGCGCTGAAAAAAATCCGTTAAGTTCTTGCAATGTTCTGAAAAAAGTTACGATTTAAAATGTGCAAACGTACCAAGAAAACAACGGTCTCTTTCTACAAGAACATCAACTTTGAGAGAAAGGCATCAAGCACTTTTACTGTATTGATCAAAGACACACTCTTGTATTGAATATCTCTGTTCGCGTAAGTTATTTTCTTGGAGACTTCCGTCTTGGATTTCTTGCGTAACGCAATTCATCTTAAAGAAATACATGGACGCAGTTGAAGGTATTTTTAACAGGTTCGCCAATTAAATGATAAGCAAAAATGCCTACTTCTAATAGTTTTAAGTGTTTTGAAGTGGCATGTATTTGCTGTTTACGACAAACACTATACTAGCTTATTTTTAATACACTGCACTCTGAGGATGCATAGTTACGAATATCTTTTTGATCCATAATTTAATTATTGTAATTTTTTATGCATTAACTAATTGAATTGTGTAAACGAATAAGAATTGATTTTCTGATACGTGTAAAACGTTGACTGAATATTTCCATTCTATATTAAAAATCCCATATGAAGCAGGACATTTTCGAATAATTACAACGATAGGTACTTTCTCGGTAGGAATCGAATATTTCCCTATAGGTCCGTATCTATTGTAACAATTGTTAAAATCTGCGTTTGACATCTTGACATGCATAAATATTATAAAACTCTGGAAATATTCTACCGAATTAGTAAACGTACTAAATTCCGACAGTGTCCCAAAATTCGACATGTTATTCCTTTTTTAATTAAAATAAGAAATCGTTTAACAATAAAGGTATATAAAGACATCTAGAGGCATGTTTAAGTATTATATTTAAGTTTTAAAAAGGTAACTACTTTATCAACCAACAAAAAGTCTGACATCTTAACCTTCAATTTCACATGTTCACACCTCTTTCTGTTTGTGTAGAAGAACCTGTTGATTCCTTCTAAGGTAAGTGAGAAACATGCATTTTTGAAACTCTTATAATATCTCTATTTTTAACAGAACTGTTATTATTTTTGTGTAGAATTGATTTGGATACTTCAATTCAACTTAAACTTTGTTTTTAACGTGTAATTTTTTTTGCATTTTTAAAAATTTTGAGTGTCTGATTTATGTACTGACAATATAAAGCTTACCCTAAATCCGACATGCAGTGTCGAATTTATGGTCACTGTGCGTTGTATTAAAGTTTGATGTTTTCTTTTTCTTTCTTAATAAAAATATGTTCTGTGTCACTTTCTTCAAATATAAGATCATTGTATACCCTGGGTCATAAATCCGACACGGGTGTCGAATTTAGGTACGATATGTGTCGGAATTATGTGGTTGACACATTAATGCAAATTAGTATTAAAAATTTTACTTGAATGTGGTTGATGTAAATAGTTACATATCATAACTAGTTGAGTTCTTAAGTAGACAAAATTTTTTCAGCAAATCAGGATGTCCACTGGAAAATACTATAAGTATACCAAAGATGACTTAAAGAATGCCCTAGAGGCCATTAAAAATGGAGTACCTTGTGCTACAGCTTCAAAGGAGTATAGGGTGCCAAGAACGACACTAATTGGTAAAATTAAGGGAAAATACCCAGAAGACTGTCGAAATGGAGCACCAACAATTTTAACTGTTGAAGAAGAAAATCTTTTGATAAATTGGATTATTAACTTGGGGAAAATGGGATTCCTAGTCTCGAAAACTCAGTTACTCGACAGTGTGGCACTCTTAGTGAAAAAACTCAATCGTCCAAACAATTTCACTGATGGACGTCCCGGGCGTCATTGGTTTGACGGCTTTCTGAAGCGGCATCCCAATATAACTCAACGACTGACACAAAATATAACTTCTTCAAGAGCAGCAGTTACAAAAACCAAAATCCAATTTTGGTTTGAAGAAATAAGTGAATACTTTAGGACTTCCAATATTAACATTACCAATCCGAATAGAATCTTCAATACTGACGAAACTGCTATGTTTTTGTCTCCTAAAGGGAATAGAGTTCTCACAAAAAAAGGCACTAAGACAGTATACGATCGCGCTGGGGATTAAAAGAAATGCCTCACCGTTCTAGTTACAGGAAATGCATGTGGCCAAATGGCACCACCAATGATAATGTACGCGTATGAACGCATACCTAAACACATAGTTTTACAAGTGCCCTGTGGATGGGGTATCGGAAAATCGGATAGCGGGTGGATGACTTCCGAGTCTTTTTTTGAATATATCACAAATATATTTTATCCATGGCTAATAACAGAGTCTATAGAATTTCTGGTCGTATTATATCTTGATGGGCATAAGTCGCATGTGACAATGCCTTTGACAGATTTTTGTAGGGAAAAAGGTATAATATTAATAAGCCTGCCACCAAATTCCACGCATGTTATGCAACCATTAGACGTGGGTTTCTTTAAGCCTCTTAAAAATTGTTGGAAAAAAGCAATTAATAAGTTTAAAACTGAGAATAACAGCAAATCTCTCAATAAAGAAAATTTTGCCCCAGTATTAGAACAGGCTTTTAAGGGTATGTCAGGCCTAGAACGCATATTCCAAAACTCTTTTAGATCTTGTGGGCTTTTTCCCTTTGACTTTTCAAATGTGCACTACAATAAACTGATTTTGACTAATGAAAATGAGGAGGAAAAGGCGGTAACACAAACAGAAAACTCAGACATTGTGAATCACTTGAGGTTCTTAGAGACATATATTGAACCGAACCTGCTTTCAGAGTTTTATAATCGACAAGGAGATCTGTGGAATCGCAACGATGAAAATACGGGTCTTTATCAGACATGGCTCAAAATATTTAAAAATTCAGGATTACGCTTTAAGGAAAAAGAAAACGCTTCTGTGATAATAGAAATAGAAGACGGACTTATCCTAGAAGAAGGTTGGGAAAATACAATAATCACTGAGGACTTCGAAAATAAAGATAGCAATTTATTGAATGAGATGAACCATAGATTAACAAATGAATTCAACGATAAAGAAACTCAATCGATAGAGAAGCTGCTTGAAGAAAATAGTGAAGAAACAGAACAGAGCAAGTTAATGAATTCCGAGGTATTTACTGAAAATTTCGAAAATAATAAAAGTCTTACAGAAGATCAACATGAACTAACCAGCTTATCAAAAAAAGAACAATGTGAAAAAGACAGTGTTAACACAAACTTGAATAACAATGAAGATAAAGAAAATGAAGTGCAAAGGCTTGTAGATACTAAAGAAAAAGTTGTTGAAATAAACAGAAGCACCAACATTTTAATAGAAAGAACTGAGAATGAGACTAAGTTAAAAGAAAGATATGCACATACTGTTGAATATAATGAAACTTATTTGAAGCCAAAAGATGTTGCTAAACAGCTACCAGGAATTATAAAGACACCTGAAAACAAACTCAAAGAAAATATTTCACTAGAAACTACTGAAAGGAAGACAGTTGAGGAAAGCACCGAATACAATATTACAAATTATAATAATAAACAGTTACCAGAAAATATAAAAACACCTGAAAACAAACTCATAGAAAATAATAAACCAGAAACTACAGAGAAAAAGACAGTGGATGAAAGTAGCGAATACAATAATACAAATCATAACAAACAGTTACCAGAAAATAATATTAAGACACCTGAAAATAAACACAAAGAAATTATTCCACCAGAAACAATTGAGAGGATAGAGCCGAATAAATATGAGAACGTTTTACCCCGTATTACAGTTCCATCTCCATTTAAGACCGCACTTTTTTGGCCTGGACCATCAAACGTCAAGAAAACCAAAAGAAAACTTTCTGACAAAATTCCTTCTGTGGGGACCTCTGATGAATGGAGGCAGTACTATTTGAAAAAAGAAAACCAAAAACAGGAAATTGAAAGAGCCAAAGAAGAAAGAAAGCGAAAAAGAGAGGAAAAGGTGAAGCAAATAGAAAGACCAAATAAAAGAACCAGAACATAATCAAAAGCAAATCAAAATAAAGACGATGTACCTGTAACCAAAGAGGACTTGCCAAATAAAAAGAAACTAACAAAGACTGATATCAATATTAATGATTACGTTATTGTAAATTATCTCGATGATTACTATCCAGGAAGAATTGTTGAAATTGAAAATGATAAATATTTGATAAGCACCATGACAAGAAGTGGCTTGAATAAGTGGAAATGGCCTTCCCTAAAAGATGAAATATTCTACGACTTCAAAGAGATCCTACAAAAAATTGAAGCTCCATTGGAGATAAAGAAAAGAGGGTTTTTTGAAATTAAAGACTTTGAGCGATACCAAAATTTTTTGTTAAATTAAGTTGTTTTCTCAGGACCTACATAAATAGTTTTGTATTTTATTTGCACTATAATGTATTTACTTTTTGTCCCTAATAACCTTTTTTTTATTCTTGGGAATCAAGTCAACAACTGTGGAAAAATTAAATATTTTAATGCAGACGAATTTGAGATCATCTTTGTGTCTGATTTACAGACACCTGTCGAATTTATGTTCAGTTCACTGTCGAATTATTGTACAACCTACAAAATTGGGTGACGAATTTGAGGTCACTGTCAGTTTTAATATTAACATCATTTTCATGTTAGTTGCCATAATTATACATAAAAGATATACAAATACAACACTCTTCACATTCTATTTAAGCTATTGAAACAGTTACTTTCATCATCTATTGATACTATCTATTTTTTAACTTGTATAATTTGTCGTCCATATCTTAAAGTGTCGGATTTTGGGACAGTTACGTTACTCGTGCATCAAAATAAACCTGATAATTTTCCATTCAAGCATGTTGTCAGTAAAAAAATGCATTCAGTTATTTTAATAATTCGTTAAAAGAGCCCTCCTCCTTCAGAGTCGGGCTCTTTCGCCAAAATATGAAAATAAACTCTTGCAGTTTTTAGACAACATGCTTTCATGGAAAATTATCGGTAATTTCGATGCACTTGTAAAATTACTTCCTATAAATTCCCGGTCTGAAGTTACACAGTTTACGTTATTCAATTGCTCATCTAATATTTCGATACTATTTTTGAAGAACGGTTCCACCTCAAAATTGACGTTTGATCATCGCTCATGACTATCTTGTTTTTTAAGTGAAAACTTCTTTAGCCGCGTTAAGCGATTTTTGGTAGCGGAAAAGCTTATAGGTTCGCGTTACCGATTATGTACCTCAACATGCTCGAGACGTACCGTCACTCGGGGTGAAGTCGGACTGTGGGGGTAAATTAGGACAGACTGGTATTGACCCGCGTTTTTTGCAATATGGCATATCGTGGTCCCACAAAATTAACCCACCGGCGTTACACCCAGGCCTGCCACATCTACGGAATTTTCCGTAGATCTACGGAATTCAGAAGGTGTCTACGGAATCTCCGAAAAGTCTCGAAAATCTACGGAATTTTCAATAACAATGATAATAATTACTATGTACTGTTATACTGTTTGCTCCGAGTTTTCTGAGTAAATTATTTCTCAAAATATTACCCACTAACAAAATACTTACTACGAAAACGAAGAGGGCGGAGAGTAGATAACCTGACATATACCAATCTGTATTTTGTGGTTGTTTAACTTACATGAATCATGAATATAACCATAACCAAAAACAGACGAAAAACTTAAAAATCTTCATTATTTAATTCCCACAAATATGAAACAAAAGAAATCCATTTATTGCAGCTTCGGCTATCGATATTCCTATAGTAATAAGTGAAAATGTGAATTAAATTTCTCGGATAGTTTTGAAAACTTCTGGCCCAAAGTATAAGTTTTTAAAAATGCAAATGATGAACTAACATTTCCTTTATTAGTAAAATTAACAAATCACATTAGAATTCTTTCTCATATTTCTGCAACAGTAGAAAGAATTTTTTCTTCAATTTTTAGGTGCGTTCTTTTTGACTGAGAGCTCAGTTAATCTCAGCTCACATCAGTAATGTGAGCGTTCTTTTTGTTTTACTCACTTTAAGTGAGCTGAGATTTTTCCTCCCCCTTCACGGATGCTGAATGTGTTGTAGGGGGAATCAGTTGGACTTGAGTCGGAAATAAAGTGGAGGGAATGAAGAAATATTTGATTTGCTTGGTTTATTTGTAGTTTTAAACAAGGTTATCTATGGTTTTAACCATTGACATATAAACAACAAACACACATAATCTATTTTTATTTTGTTACAAATTTTGGATACATTGGCTGCATTCAGGGAACAGCAGCGCTGCACCACTTTCTTGAAGCAGTTGACTGAACGTACGATATTCGGTGTAGTTTGCTGCAGCGCTTTATGCAGCGGTCCAGTATATATTTTTTACGCTTTAACGCTAGAAATTCAAAACTGTAAATTAAAGCGGAGTTGAAAAAATAAATTGAAAATGGATTTCGATTATTTGGGTGTGGGCGATAGTTTTATTCCTATAGAAATTGATGGCCAGGTTTTATATTTTCCCCAGCATCTTCAACCACGTAAGCAATAATGTGGTTAAGGTTATTAAAATTGTTAAACACAATGTCCTCGTCTTCATCCTCTAGTATTTCATGCAAATTTATCATTTTCCACTCATTAACAAAGGTAATCTGTGGTAAAAAAAATGTAGTATTGAAGGTTATGGCAATAAAGGGCGAAACTTCCTGTCATTTTCTAACGTGACCATTCAGTAACCTACAGAATAACTGCGCTGCAGCGCTTTATGGCTGAATGTTCCCTGAATGCAGTCATTAATTAACATTAATAGATGCTGATACGAATCTGTCGTATAGTTTAAATCTATCGACAGATCGCGCGCTTCAATTTGAGATGTCGTTCTTTTTGGTGCTTACTCACATCACTTTATCTCCTCAGATCACCTTAACTGAAGTGATCTGAGATCTCAGTAAAAAAGAACGCACCTAAAATATAAACAAAACTAGCACCAGAAACTCATTGATTACCAATACCTACCCAGAGTCGACTACTCCATGCAAAAAAAAAATTAAAAACAATTACAGTTGCCATAACTTTGAAGCTGAAAAATTAAGGTCATTAAGGATCAGATGTTCATAAGTTCAGATAACCCCATACTGTATGTTGAAGCTCTATTCTGGATCTACGGAAATTTACGAACCAATCTACGGATATTTGATCAGGTGCATGTGGCAGCCCTGGTTACACCGTTAGTTTAGCTCCGAGTTTTGATGAGAGTGTTGCATTTTCGCTGAAAAAGTTTGGAGCAGAGCACGTGGTAAAAGGATTTTATAAATTATATTTTTTATTTAAAATTAGAAAACCAAAAAAGAAACTGTTCGTCACAATAGAATACTGTAAATGAGCTATTATTTGTGATGTGCTCTGTTATAAGTAAACCCATGGCAGTTTGGTTAAAAACATAGTTTTTTCTTAAATAATGGCGTTTTAGTAAAAAAAAGTCATTTTATAGGGGCGAAGACGGACACCATGGTTAGGCTATATAAAAAGAAAATAGTCATTAATTTCAAGAACTACAGCGAAGAAAACCTCGCTAGAGCAGTGGAAGATATAAGACAAGGAAGAAAAAGTGTGAGACAAGCTGCTGAGTATTATGATTCCAAAATCTACCCTATTTGATAATAAAAAGGGAATAAAAACGAAGAAACATGGCGGACAATGCGTAATTTTACAAGAAGAAGAAAAACTTTTGGCCCAAGGGATTTTAAAATTCAGCAAGTGGGGTTTTCCTCTTACCAGACAAGATATGAGACTATTAGTTAAACACTATTTAGACAGAAAAGGGGGAAAAATAAAGAAATTTAAAGACAATTACACTGGAATTTACTGGTTTTACAAGTTCATTTGTCGGAACCAAATTTTAACGGAACGATTTGCTCAAAATATTAAACGCTCAAGAGCAAATATAACAAAAGAAATAATAGAAAGCTATTTCTTAAATCTGGGCGAAACAATAGAAAATATCCCACCCTCTAATATCATCAACTATGATGAAAGCAACTTCTCTGATGATTCCGGGAGAGTAAAAGTATTATGTAAACGAGGATTGTAAAACGGATTGTAGATTCAAGCAAGTCAAGCATATCAATTATGATGGCTATTAGTGGATCAGGGGTACTTTTACCCCCATATGTTGTCTACAAATCTGTACATTTGTATCCAACTTGGGTAGAGGGAGGCCCTGTTGGGACTGTATACAATCGCACCAAATCCGGCTGGTTTGATTTAGCGACTTTTGACGATAGGTTTGACAAGATTCTCCTACCCTATTGTAAGAAGCTTCCAGGAAGAAAGGTCTTGATAGGGGACAACTTGGCAGGTCACACTTCAATTAATGTTTTACGGTGTTGCGAGCAAAATTATGTTTCTTTTGTTTTATTGCCACCGAATGGAACACATCTGCTGCAACCGTTGGACGTGTCTTTTTTTGGCGATCTGTTCTTGCTGATTGGAAAATAAAAAACAGAGGTTGCATTCTTAAATCGGAGTTCCCTGCGCTTTTTAAGAAAGCCATCAAATGCATCGAAAATATGGAAACAAATATGAAGTCTGGCTTCCGAGCCTGTGAAACTGTTCCGCTATCACCAGATGTTGTTCTCAGGAAGATACCTGATTCCGATAGAAATGAAAACGAAGACGCAAATGCGGAACATTGGACTAACATCCTTAAGGTGTTCCTTCATGAAAGTAGACTGAGTGTTACTCAAGACGTCACGAAGAAGAAACGGGGGAAAAATTGCAAATGGCTCCTGGCAAAGGCATTTCCTCAGAGGATATGGATATGTCAACATCTGAGAATGAGGCCGAAATAGCCCTAGAAGATTTAAGTGAGGACGAAGAACTCGAAAAAGAACGTGAAAGTGACAATGAGAGTGACCAAGAAGAAGCTATAGAAATGCAGGATGAATATAATGAAACTATGTTTCTTCAAAACCAAAGCGATATTAGTGAGACTAACCTTTCAATAGAAGTAGACAATTTCGTAGTAGTTAAGTTCACTTGTACAAAAAACAAATACTATGTTGGCTGTGTTACTGAAGTGATGAGGAAGGAAAGAAAAATATGTTTTTAGTTAATTTCTTAAGAAAACAAGATTCAGATAAGATGGGCGAATATATTACATATCCAATAGTTAGGGATGAAAGCATCATAGAGGAACATTAAATCGCAAAAGTTTTAAAAAAGGTTAAAGATTTAAGGCGCCAAAGATATTATTTCTCAGATTTGACTTCATTAAAGAATATTAAAATAGAGTAGAGTTGTTGAAGTTTTTGTACAAAAGCCAAAAGTATTTTTGATAATAAAGTTTATTAGTTATTAGGCATTACCTACTTAATATTTTTTCCAGAATTTATGTTTGTCATAAATAAGGGTTGACGTTTTTTATAAAAATTTTGTGTTTTTTATGTTTTTCAAGAATAAAATATTTTAATTTGCATGTTTTTTATTATTTTATATTTTATCCACATTATTAGGTAATGATACGTGCTCAAATAGGTATACTATCAGGAATACATACACAATTTGCAAATGAAAAAATTGAGTGAACAGCTATGGGCATATTGTGAAAAATGCGCTTCGCTCGCGATATCAATCTGCTTTAAGGCGGGCGGCCACTGCGAGCGAAACTAAACTAAGCTTGTATAAGAGAAGAAAACGGTAACGAAACGAAAATAAGTTTGGGCGGCCACTGAGAACGATCTTCGTTTAGTGGTAAGCTGCGTTTTCGTACGGAAGGACGTATTGAAAATGAGTTCTGTAGCAGAAAAAATTTTATTGTTAGATGTAAGTTCGGAATCAGATGATTCAGATTTTTCTGAAGATATTGCCGCGGAAGTGTTAATGCAGAAGAAAAATAAATGTTGGATAAGCAGTTACATGAAGGCACGAGAACAATTTGGAGAATTTCATAACCTCATTAACAAGCTGGACGATAACAAATTCAAAAATTATTTCAGGCTAACTCGAGCACAATTTTATGAAGTGCACGAAATGATATCAGTTGACATTCAGAAGCAAAACACAAATTTTCGGCAAGCAATAGGTACCCAAGAGAGACTTGCCATCTGTCTCAGGTAAGTATATATACAGAAATAATCAAATAATATACTTTTTTATAAATTTATTTGTAAATAATTTCTGCGTATATCAGATTCACTATTTATCATATAACGCAAAGTTTTGCACAACGTTTAGCATTCCATAATCGTTTTCTGTAGATGCCATATCATTAGGTTGATGTTCGTTATCTGTGGTTACCATATCATTTGATTGATGTGCATATGTTGCTTGTAAATTGTGCTCGATATCTGCAGTTAGCATATTATTTGGTTGATGTACATATGTACCTTGTAAATTGGATGCAACTTCTGCAAAAACGTGAGCTTCACCTGAATCTGACATTGAAAATGTTGTTGGTGTAGAGGTACCATTAGATTCATTGTCAGCACATTCCTCAGCAGCAGAAACTGCATTGAAAAGAGCTTTTCGTACTTGGCGTTGTTGTGGTAATGGCAAACACTTAGTGGCTTCATACATAGAGTCAAAAAATAATCTAAGACTGTCGTGGGATGAGTGAAGCAGAACATCCCTATAACGTTGCCTAGCTTCAGATCTCTCTTCACGTTTCTTAGCTTGCTCTCTAAGAAATTGCAATGGACTGTTTTTTGCTTTGGCAATTTTTTTCGCATTTGGAGTTGCACTTTGGTCACTTTGCAGTTGGCTTAATTTTCTCTTAAGCTTATTCTCATTTGATGTGGATGGGGTTTCACTATCTTGGGAAACTTGTTCCTCATTACAGTCCACTTCAATCTCATGAACATTTTCATTTACGTCATCAGAAACCGCCTTTTGTGTCTCATTAAGTTGAGATGCTGCCTCATCATCACATGCCATGTTAGAACTTCTGGGTCGATCCTTCATATAAGGGATTAAAAAACTCATCTGTTCCGTAAACTTCCAGACTTTGATTTTCTTCGCAGCATCACCACTTTTGCCAGCCTTGGCAGTTTTGAGAGAACATCTATAGCTGTCTCTAAGGTTTTTCCAAGTGGCTTTTGCTTGGTTGCCTGAAAAGTAAAAATGTTTAAGTAGATGTAGTAGCAGAATTAATTTTATTTGATGCATCATACTGAGTAGGAATTTTTTGTTTTAGGTATCTAGCAACAGGAAATTCATACAAGAGTATAGCATATAGCTACCGAGTAAGCCCACGAACTGTTTCCCCATGCGTCAACGATGTATGTCAAGCGTTGTGGCTCAGATTGCAAGCACAATTTATGCCAGAACCAAGTATCGAATCTTTAAAAACCATTGCTGCTGAATTTAAAAAGAAGTGGCAATTTGATCACTGCATAGGTGCCATCGATGGAAAACACGTAACAATAAAAGCTCCTTCAAATTCAGGTACCTCATTTTTTAATTATAAGAAGACATTTTCTATAGTACTCATGGCTCTAGTGGATGCCAATTATAAATTCATAGGAATAGATGTTGGCGCCAAAGGTCGATTTAGTGATGGTGGAATTTTTTCAAGCAGCCCACTTGGTCAACTTTTAAAATCGGAAATAAATTTGCCTCCAGATGAGCCGTTGTACAATGGCGGTAAACTAATGCCTTTTGTGGCTATCGGAGATGAGGCTTTTCCATTACTGAGACATCTAATGAGACCTTATCCAAACCGACAAGCTTCTGGCAACCCTCGACTTGAACATTTTAATTACCGTTTATCTCGGGCACGTAGGATTGTAGAAAACGCTTTTGGAATTTTGGCTGCACGATGGAGAGTATATCGGAGTCCATTTGAAATCCCTGTTGAAGTAGTTGATTCGGTTGTTAAAGCAACATGCGTGTTACATAATTATTTGTCTGAAAATATATCCGAAAACAATGAAGTGACCAACCACTCTAAATATAATCAGTTAATGAATATCCCAAACAGACTTTGCCATTCCCGAAGAGCTGGTCAAGGGGCTTTCGAAGTTAGAAATGACTTCATGGAATATTTTAACTCACCATATGGTTGCTTACCATGGCAGAAGCAATAACATTATTTTGCATTTTTTATTACAATAGTAAAATAAAAACGTACCTGTTAAAAAGCCGCATTCTTTTGCAATTTTTTCCCATATTTTAGTTTTCAACTGGGCATCACTGTATTCCTTTAAATTGGTGTCATACAGTGTAACGTGTTTCCGAACACATTCAATCAACAATTCACTTTGCGCTATTTTACAAGACATCTTTACATCTGCGCGACATGCGTGTTTGTAGAATGACTTTTAAATACATACTGGCATACGAACTACCCCTGCGAAAACCTCGCCGGGATCTGACACGAGCTAAAACGCGCGAAACTAAACTATGATTGAAAACTTCGTTTCTATATTTTCGCTTAGTTTCGCTTAAGTGGCCGCGGATGCATTTAAGAGAATGAGAACTGATATATAGGAAACTTATCTTCGCTCGGCTTAGTTTCGTTTCGCTCGCAGTGGCCGCCCGCCTTTATTGTATCAAACGGAAATCCAATTCTCAATCATTCAAATGATTATCCACATTATTATGAAATAATACGTGCTCAAATAGGTATATTATTAGGAATACATACACAATTTGCAAATGAAAAAATTGAGTGAACAGCTATGGACATATTGTGAAAAATGCGCGCCGGTTCGGCGTTTCGCAATTCGTGCGCGCGAATTGCGAAACGCCGAACCGGCGCGCTCGCTTCGCTCGCGATATCAATCTGCTTTGGTATCTCAAACGGAAATCCAATCTTCAATAACTCAAATGATTATCCACATTATTATGAAATAATACGTGCTCAAATAGGTATACTATCAGGAATACATACACAATTTGCAAATGGAAAAATTGAGTGAACAGCTATCGATAGATTATGAAAAATGCGTGCAAATGGAAAAATTCAACAGATTGTGCAATTCGCGCATGATTTCAGTTAAACGAAAGTTGACCTGTATCGATTCCATGTAGGGTTACTTTAATTGCTTACATTTTTTAAGTGGGGACGGTCACATCTTGCAAATCGATTAAATATAATAGGGGGCGCATGATTCCAGAGCAGTGGGTGCTTGGTATCTATGATGTCACGGATAAACGTGTCTATGTAGTATTTGGTCCCAACTGAACAGCCACTACTCTGGAATCAATAATTTCTCATCACGTATTGCCGGGTACTGAAATATGGACTGATTGCTGGAGAGGATATAGTGGCCTCAAAAATCTGGAAGGTGCATTCCCTTAGATACATAAGGAAGTTAACCATTGCAGAAACTTTGTGGATCCGGTGACGGGAGTGTGCACGAACTATATTGAAGGCCACTGGTCGTCCATTAAACAATATTTGAGGCGTCCGGCGTGATGTCCTCAAGATTTTTATCGGAATAAGTGGATCAGTTTATGTGGTGGCAAGTGTTTGGTCCCACTCCTAGTGCGAGATTCAATAATATTATCGAACAAATTTCGGCGCGTTATCCTCTGTAGTTTATAGTTGAGATTTAGTTAGGTTAGATTAGGTTAGTTTAAATATTCATAAGTAGATAAGTAGGTTAGATTGGGTTAGGTTGGGTCGACCGAATTCACCTTTTTTAAAAACATATCAGATACAGAGTTCGGACAGATTGGTGGTAGGTTTTAGCAGGTAGGCGATCGACCATGGCTCTTTAGAATGACGTTTCCTTGTCCCATTAAGGGTTGAGGATGAAAACATAGTTGGTGGAATCCAGCAACTTGGTACTCATTTCCAAGGTGTATAGAAGATTTCCCCACAACAACAAAATAGGTAGTTAATCAAACTTCGGCGCGTTATCCTCTCTAGTTCACTACATTGTTGAGTTCTATTTGGTCTATATACTTAAGTTAGGTGAGTAATTCTCTTTATATTTCTTGTTTCATATTTAATGATATTCTAGTTACATTTTGATCTGTTAGTTGGTCAGGAAGCGATATTGAATTGAATTAGGTAAAGTATTGTAAATTAAGCTAATTCGGCAATAAAAAATTCCATTAAAGTTTTACTACAAATATTTGTGACTGTTGGTCGGATTATAATTGGTTCGAGGAGTAGAACGAAATATAATCTTGGTATATTCCCTACCCCTTCTCGAAAAAATATCAAATAATTTGTATTCCACATGAAGTTTGCTACAACCTATAATGGATCTAATTAAAATGATAATGTACGTCTTAAAGACATATTTAAAATAAACATTTGTATGTACTTAAGATTATCTTTAATGTTTCTGGTGGTCCAATAAGTGTATACATACTTTTTATGTACATTCTATTCTCTATAGATCATACGGGCACATTAACAATCATCTTTAAACTCGTATTTGGGATGTCATTATGTGCCATACAAGTTTGCTAGGGACGACAAATGTTCCAGAATAGTATATAGGTAATCTCAGATATAATAGTATACCAGAACTTAGCAGAAAAATTGCACAAAGCTAGCGCGAAGAAGACTCAAAACTTGCGAAAATTCATCACATTTACATTTGCACTCAATTTAACGCGGAGAAAACAAAAAGGACATTAAATTAGAACACTGATCATATTACTTCGTTGTTTTTAAATATTTAAAATATTAGGTTATATGTTATGGTGAATCGCTTCTTCTTTTCTCGCCTTGTCTATCGCCCAAGCTAGCTAGATTTTTCGATCGTTTGATGGAAACTATATTTTTCCATTTATTCAATTGAACATTTGTCAAATGTAAAATAATAGCAATATAAATATAAAATATGACTAAAATTGAATAAAACAATCCACTAGAACTGCGATCTTGCGATTATTTTAAAAATACTTTTCCTTTAATTATCAACAATACGTTCGTTATAAGAAGAATATTTCGGGACATTTAACGTTAACTTTCAACTTAAAATCACAAATATATACATAATTTTTTATGTTTACCCTAACTACATAAAATATACGTACTAAGTTAGTACCAGTGGAAGATACATAATACGTCCAAAGAAGTACATTTTCAATACATACATTTAAATCATGAAGATAGTATATAAATCTTGTATAAAGTATTTCCAAGCAGACACGAGTCACGGAAATGAGAATTGGCAACACCCCTCCTTCTAAAATTTGTGACCATCTGATATCTAGACATAATTGTCAATTTTTTTTGAAAAATGGCGGATTTTTAGTACTTTTAATTGCGATTTTCTCTTTCAAAAGTGCATGATCCAAGAATTTTTTTCTCTTAAAATGTTCTATAACAATAGGGCTAATAAAAAAAATATCGTCGCAAAATTCGGAGGGTCGCGAAGTGCACCGGACCCCACAAAACTAAATGATATTTTGAAAGACTGGGCCTGGAATATGAGAAAATGGGCAAGATTATAAATAATATACTGTGATGTGTATGTGGAATTCTACAGCTAAAAATCTTAGGATCTTGGAATATGAAAAAAAGAAAATTAGCAAGATTATGAATAATATACTGTGATGTGTATGTGGAATTCTACAGCTAAAAATCTTCAAGAGATGTGTTTAAAGAAGTGTAACGCACGCAATGCCAAGAGGCGGAAATTGCAAGAAGCGGGCGCAGCCTCGAGCACAGCAGAAGTTAAAATAGATACTAGCCATACAGGAGAAAAATAAGAACAAGGAAATGTCGGTGAAATTGGAGTAGTTTCCATTTCTAGCACGTCTAGTCAGGAAGCGGATATTGATGAAACCCAGGCAGGAACCGGTATATGTACAGATGTTACTCGGATTTCGGAGTGACCTGATATTAACTCAAAAAGTGACAAATTTATTAACGCACTTTTACTTAATATTCCTAAATGTGATAATGTTCAAAATAGTCAAAAAATTTGTAGACAATGACCAAAAATATTATCGGTATCTGAACAATACTTTTTTCTATAGGGCAAAGGTTAATGGCGATAAAGTGAAAAGAGATTGGTTAATTTATGACTCACAATCAAACTAACATTTATTGAAGCGAAATAATTAATAAATTTGCTAATGTAAAAACACGAAAAGCATTTATTTAGTTTTTAGGTAATAGGTGGTACATTTTATTTGGTCTTTATCGTTGTTTTACCATTTAAAATATTTTGATTTCAAAATATGTTATTTTTAAATAATTTTTTCAATTACAGATTTTTGGTTTTGTTAACGAAGAAGTATTATTTTTTTTAGAAATTATATTAAATTTATTTTTAACCCTACACAATTCCAGAACTACACCGAAATACTCCCCATTTTCAATAACATTGTTATTTATTTTTACCGTTTCATAAACGTATATTGAGTAATAATCCATTATTGAAATATTCGGTGTCATTTTAAAAATTTGAATTCATTGAATTGACCCTGATGGTACGTTCATGTCGAACAACCATCAAGTCGAGTTCTTGTGTGTTGTGCCCGGAGCGTTTGTAGTTGGTAACTAGGTCCTAGAAGGCTTTGGTCGACTCGACTTGAAAGGTGCGATCAGAGCCTGCTGGATCTTTCGCATACGTCGCGATTTCACGATTAAAGTTTTCAGTACACTTTTTTTCGGAATTTTTTGCGGCGTTGATGAAGTGAAAAGCATGTGTTATTTACCTAAAAAAATATATTTCAGTGCACAATGACTTTATAAATATCAATAATAATTTTCAAATTTGGGGATATCAACAGTTTTACTAAAGGTAGGAGAAAACATTTCTTAGATATTAATACACACCAGCTATTTTCATGGGTTTAGTTGCAAGTATATAACTGAACAAAATTAAAAGAGTATTTTTCTTTCTTTCTATCACACAGCTGGAAATATTTATTATAAGTAGAGTGTGAGAATTAACTTTTCACAATTATTCATCGTTTCGCGATAGGTTGTCTTCAAGAAATTTTTTATAAATAGTGCGTTTCTATACTTTCATTTGTTTATTTTGATGCGAGGAAAAGTGATAATTTAGGAAACATAAGGTTTTTATATATTCTTATACAGATGCTGCCGTATTCATAAAGAGATAAATTAGATCCTGAACACCTATTTATGCCAAAATATATTTGATACTTTTTTATTATACGGTACTGTGTATAACAACATGATCATTATTACCTTCAATGTCGATCATACATTCAAATGTATTGTTACTTGATAGATAAACATTTACTCTCATTTTATAATACTGTTTAACTCTTCGATTGAACCTCAAAGCTGACCTTTATTTTTGATCTACATTTTGATTTCCTGGATCTCAGAAATTCTATTACTCTTTAATGGTTTTTTCTATATATTAATTGGAGCTATACAAATTCTTCATCGAGAAGAATGAATAGCCTCAGATTTCTGAGTAATATAACTATTTTTCAAATATACTATTTTTTAGCACCGATTCTCGATACCTGCACTTTGGGTATTGGTATCTCAGATTTACTGACCTTTAGAGCATTCTTAATCTTTTCCTAAAGCCTCTATATTCATTTTCGTTGGCCTACATAAGTATCATTGGTCAAAACGCACACATCTGGGTAGAAGAAACCCCTCATGCAAAAGAAAGTCACTCATCACGAAAGGACTATTAAAGTCAAAGTTTGGGTAGAAATTGTGGATAATAATTTAATAGGGTCAGTATTTCTTCCAAATAATTTAAACGATGAAAATTATTTGCATGGCGCTCTAGCACATATTCTTCTTCTTCTTCCACTGCTTATCCATTAATGGATGTTTGCGATCACATGTACCCACTCTTCTTTATTTCTGATGGTGCTGAATAGGTCTCCTACTGTTCTCATCCCTGTCCATTGTCTTACGTTTCGGAGCCATGACATCTTCTTCCTACCGACTCTCCTCCCCTCAATCTTTCCCTCGATTACTAATTGTAAGAATTGGTATCTTTCATTCCGTATTATGTGGCCTAGATATGCTGTTTTTCTGCGCTTGATGGTTTTCAGCAATTCGCGTTCTCTTTGAATCATTCTTAGGGCCCCCTCATTGGTTTTCCTGGCCGTCAATGGGACTTTCAGTATTCGCCTGTAGATCCACATTTCGAAGGCTTCAATTCTACTCATGGTGTTTACTTTTAGCATCCAGCCCTTCATACCGTACAATAACATTGACCACACGTAACATTTTACAAATCTGATTCTTAGGTCGAGGTCGAAATCGGTGTTGGTAAGAGCTTTCCTAAATTTCATAAATGTGCTTCGGGCAATTTCGATTCGGCATTTGATTGCCGTTTCGGACGTCCAGCTTTCGCATAGCCACGTGCCCAAATATTTAAATTTATATACTCTTTCAATGGGGTATCTGTTATGTGTTAGGCTTGCATTTTCATGTTCTTCCGGCTTGCGAGAAACTAGCATGAATTTTGTCTTCTTGGTGTTGATATTGAGGCCCAAGATTTTGCTACTATTGCCAATGGCATGAAGGTCCTGCAAGTCTTTCATATTGTCAGCAATTAGGAATGTGTCGTATGAACGAACAACTACTGAGGAATATAATTATTGAGGCTGCAAATCGATTTCGTTAGTAACTAACCATTTATTTTCCAGATTACCGTAAATGTACCCAACTTGAAATACTTTATTGGTTCAAACCGCGATTTTGCAAAAATGAATGCTGTTAAAAATGATGTAAAAGTTTAGTATAGTTAGCCCTATTGCTTACTTTAATTGCCGGCATAAAAGATTCATAAAAAATACTACACGAAAAAAACTTAGTGTTCCAAGTCAGGTACTTAGTGCTCCCCGGATGGAACACCGCTGGTTAATATCAAGCTGTGCATCGTTGAACGTAACTTGGAAGAAAAATAAAAAACAATTCTGGGTCTATTCTTTTCATCAAAATAAATAAATTTCGGTAGAAAACAAGTATATTTTTCAAAAACACCTTCATTTCATTTAAGTATGTTTAAACAAAAAATATAAACTCACATTCTAAAAAAGTAGAGAAATAAACTTTAATTATGTATACAACAAACTTAAACGTAAGAATCTTATAAAAAGCAAAATATTTTTTATGTTTTTTAAAACAGAAACATTTCATTTATTTTAAGTCGTAGTTCTCCTTGTTTTGGATGTCAAAACTGTAGTGCCCTTTTACTACTATAGTTGGATTGAGTTACATATTTATCATGTTTTTATCAACCAAGGAAAAAATCATCTATGTCTGGAAAAACAAACGTATTTTCTGTAGCTTTTGGAAACACAAACTTACGCATGAATTTGCAATAATATTGGTCATCAGCGCCAAATATTTCTACAATTTCTCCTACATAATAAGAAAAGTTCATGGTTTTTTTTGTTACCGTTCTGAATTCAACCGCAGCAAAATCACAAGTGTCAAAGCAGGAATCGATAGAAATTGGAGGACTGTCGTGGCTCAGAATCATATCTAAGGTCTCGTAATCTAATGAAGAGTCATGAATCGAAAATTCAGGGACATCTGAATCTGAGCTACTACTGATTTTACGTTGCGACGTTTTCCTCTTTAGACCGCTGTTGTTGGCATTAATTTAACCCTTCTCTAAATTCTGAGTAGCAGTTTGGATCACGCTTTCTACCGCCTATAGAGTTAGTAGCACCGTTTCCTCTTTTACCGGGAGCTACGTCGAACCTTTTTCTCTTCTGAGTGCTGGATTTCTCTTTATTTGGATATATCATGCTTTCCAACAACTCCATAAACGAAGAGTTCATTTTGTCAGCTTGTTCTTGTGTAGGAATTGTCTTAGTCCAGGTAGCTAAACGTTTTAGTAGGGGATCCGGATCACATGGGAAAATCCTAGAAGCTTTAAAGCTCCTAATTAAATTTTGGGCAGGATCTTTCAAACCCTCCAGTGTTAGCCTCAGTAGAGAAGGAAGTTTATAATTGGGTATGCACCCTCTGTTTATCATTTTCCATGCACCTAGTTGTTTTCTCCAGGAAACTTTCAAAGTATGAAAAAATGAGACATCTAGGGGTTGGCATAGATGTGTTCTGGTTGGCGGTAATAGGACGAATATTGTATTACTCGTATTCCGCTATTACAGACATAGAGAGGTGGCTATACAGACTGTCCATCGACCCTTCATCCAACTTTTGTACGAATGATATTTATTATAAATTGAATGGAAGTAATCCTCGAGAATCCTTGTGCCGAACCATCCAGATTTTGAGTGATTGTACCGAACATTTTTTGGTCCATGTTCGTATTATAGATGTGCTCGTTCTTGTAAACAATATAAAGAGGAAATATAGTTCCATCAGTTTTCCCGGCCATCATAACGGAAACAAGGCTTTGCGCTTCGAATGTTTTGCACCTCGTTTAACTATGACACGTATTTTCCCGGATCGTCCGTAAAATTAGTTGCGTCATAGTTGAAAATATGACTTGGCTTTAGCCCATCCAAGGATCTTACCAATTCGGAAAAATATTCTTTTATCATCTATTCAGAAACTTCAGAACGATATCGTTTTATATTATCCGCGTTTCTTTCCGTCAGAACTTTTTTATGTTCGGATAAAAACCTTTCCATCCATCAGGGACCTGGTGTGTTATTTTTAAATCTCATTTCTCCGAGTCATTTTTTGTTCAAGCAATTTCATGTCATACACTGTGAACGAAAACCCCCAAATACCTACCATTTTGATACCTTCAAGTAGCTGATTCCCCCCTGCGCCAGACAGAACCTCCAGTCCTCCATATTTCCGGGTGAATATTCCTCTTCGTTTACGTGACAATGTTCCTGGCGGAATTTCAAATTGTCTTTAAACTGACATCAGTATTTCGCCCCCTTCTTTGGCCTCCAAAGCCCACCGCAGAGTATCATTGGTATAGTTGTGATACGTGCGGCAACCCAGAACTCTTCTCGATTTTCCAAGTCACGTGCAATTTGCACATATGTAATTGAAAAAAATACTACTTCGCCCCTGCCGTCTTTATGATTTATCATGTTTGAGGTTAAGTTGAGAATATATACATTCCTATTAGATATTAAATAGAAGAATAATTTAAATTCTACACACCTGACTGCCGGCCAATCACATCCTTCGTATTTTCGGAATCCACGAGCCTACTACGGACAGATCGTCAGAATGAGATTACCTTGCAAACAGAAAGTCACACATCGCATAGCAACCGCTAGTTACACAAGTCACAATTTAAAACGTCAAATATTAATTGCTGATATCTCGCATTATAAACGCATGTGGGGATATTTCTGCTCGTAAGCGACACGGTGGCTGGAAGAGCACGTCGGTAGCAGAAGGCTACGTGGATAATTCAATGACAAACAAAATGAATACAAGAACTTTTAATAATACCCAACAAACATCATAAAATACTAATACTTTAAATGCAGTCAATTTTGATCAAGAGTCAACACCATCAGTAGTAAATATTACTAACAGCACTAATGTCACGATTAATTTTGTCAAAAGGTAAATTTAAACTATAGGCACCTATTTATTAAATATCTATATATAATATCCGTTTTGTTTAGCTGTTTTCGTTGTAATGAAAACGTTTAATTAAAACGCTGAGTAAAAATAAAAACATTACAATCTGTTCAATTATTTATTCAAAGAGCGATTTTTATTTGTATAGTCGTGGAGAAAGTATAGTCTTCTACTTGCGTATAATGGCTATTATTCACTCGGATGATTACAACACGAGTTCGTTGATGAATATACTATTATTACATAGTCGTGGAGAAAACATTTACATACATAAAGCGATTTGCTGGACTTAAATATGTGAAATAGCATGCTCTCCACAACAAGAGTATTTCACGTGTTCTAATTTGACAAAAATTTAATTATGGTTTGACCTGTAGTGAAGATTAAAAACACTATTTAATTGTTTGGCATGACAAGCAGCGAATCATCTCGACTACCAACTTAACACTCACTCAAAAAGTGACCGATCGCTTCAACTCGAGCGCGTTCAAGGTTATATTCGGGAAGGTGAGAATTGTTCAAAGTCACATCCTTGTTCCAAGTTTGGGCATTTACAGTATTCGGTTTTACTTTGTAAAAGGGTGCCGACATGAAGAAAACTGAGGCCATTTCGGACATTTAATAAATAATACTAGTTCGCAAGTAGCTGTTTCTGATCTGATAGTATGAGTATAATTATTATTGACTACAACGTATCCACTTTTTTCATAAGATAATGTTCTTAAGCTAGATCCACACCAAAGCAGTATAGAGGAACTTTTAAGTTTCTGTTGCGCGTTTATTAAAATGTTCCTGAAAGTTAGTTGTTCCTTATTGCCGCAACAAAAACTAAATGTTGCACTGTGTTTCCATGTTTCCATTATAAGCGGCAAACATCAAAGAAAAAGAAAGAACATTTGTAAACTAAGTGGTGTTGCGTCATGTTGTTGATGTGGTATGGACAGGTTGTATCTTGTAATTATAAACCGTTACTGTTTGTACAGTTTGAAGTGAACAACTAGTGCGATATTTCATTTTCTATTCAATTGAGTCTTACCGAAATTTCGAGTGCCTGTAGAATCCAAAGAACCAACTATATAAATGCATGGACAAAATTAAGTGAGACTTCTGGAGCAGATGAAACGGAAGTAGAAAGAAAAATTTATTGCACATTTTTTTAGAGAAAGAGAAAATATGGTAGTTTCAAAAAGTATGGGGCAGGGGCATATTTTTAGTCAAAATGGTTGTTATTTCATACATTTTTTAAATATTTTGTATTTGAACAAAAGAAAAAAAACATTGAACTTACCTTCACCTGATCGCTGAGAAATTTTACTATTGCTTCACAAACTGTTGGCACAATACTAGAAATAGATTGTGTAGAAATTCTAAACAGATCGAGTGATACGAATAATCAAATGCTAAAAACCTTAAGGTCAAAAACAAACGATCTACGGTCGATATGGATGTCTTATAATTGGTATCAGATTTTGATATCATCGGCTCAATGCGACACAGTAGCAATTATAGATCACAACTTAATATATGTGTGAAGTTTTGCACAGTACCATCAGTGATATGTCCCGATAATAGGTCACCTTCTTTCAAGAGCTTTAATAGCTGTAATCCGCCATATTATTTTCTTTCTCGGAGGCTGGGTTGAACTCAATATTTGCGTTTTCTTTTTTTCACTTAAAATGATAAAAGTTGCTGCTGCTGCTAGTGTAAGACACTCCTCATCGGTCGTCATCTTTAAACATTGTTGACTTAGTGGAGACACTCTGTTCTATCTATCCGCGCAACAGTAACGGAATAGAAACACAGTAATTTTTTTTGTTACTTCGAAGGAGACAAAACGTTTATTTGAATGTTGCTTCCTATCTATACTTTGGGACTAACGGCAACATACACTAACACAAATGTTACTCTATGTTGCTTTGGTGTGAATGTAGCTTTAGAAAAATCAGGTGTGTTCAATTTCCTCTCTCTCTACCGTCTAGCATTAGTTCTGCATTTTTTGTATATTTAAATTTTTGAATTGCGCGGCGAAGGACTAAGTAGGTACCTACTTTCTATTTTTATCGTTTATTAACGAAAATCGGGCAATATATCCATTATATTTATTGCAACTGCTTAGTTCTGAAGTACCTATAAAAGTATGATAATGAAAAGCTAATTTATTACTAAACGTATATACAGAAATGTGTAAACAAGTTATATAAACGTATATGTTTGTCTTGTGCATGTATTCTAAAATGTTAAAGTTTATGGATGAAGTCAACTAAAGAAGATATAAAAATAGAATTAATATATACCTAATTGTCGGCTTTGGTATGTGTATGGGTTGGTTAAGACGAAACTTGAATGGTAACTTGTGCGCAAAGTTCGATATCTACATTTATATGTCGCATAAACTCCGTTATTGGCAATTTGACGTACGTGATAAGATTTGCCGTTATTCTGATACAAGGTGTGTTTTATTTTTAATGAAAGAATAATTTATTTAACAAATCGGTATCAAAATGAACTTTCGGATTTTAAGGAATGTGTCCTTCATTCCTGACAACGCTGCAATCGTTCTAATAACAAACTCAGCCCGGATTCACTAAAAATCAATATCAAAATACATATTACCGATTATTTTGTCCTCTCTTTCTGATAAACCAAATTTCACATGTGTTATGCTTCTCGCACCTTGTACAAGTAGCAACAACCCGACCGGACCCATATTACTCCAGTAAAACGGTGCACAAAAAGGGGTCGAAGTGGAAAGTTTTGGAGTAATTGTTTTTATTGGTTTATTCTATGTTTTTTGGGGTGCTGAACACGAATCTGAAGTTGTCCAACAAAAATTTGCTCGGCAAATAAGAGAAATCATCAAAAAACACTCAAAATATTGTTTTTAAGTGGTTTTCAGCTTATAACTTGCAAAGTAAGCTATTTATGAAAAAAGTGTTAATGTAGTAAAATAAAGAGGAGAAAATTTCCTACAATTTATGTCTGTTTTCTTTTCTTACATCGTATGGTTTCCACGCAAAAGAGTGCTGAAATATGGGGATAATCAGTATTTTTTGGAAAAAGCAAAACATAATGAATAATGCAACTTTCCTTTTAAGTGAAACAATTCATTTGCAGCACCTCGGCTTTCGATTTAAAAGCAAAGACAGTTCGGTTCGACTATCCTGACTGGAGGGGGTATCCGTCAAAATCACGTGACTGAAAAGGGTGAGCGTCAAAGGCACGTCTTCATGCATTCAGTACTGCTATTGCCGTGGTCGTGTCATTTGTCTCTTTCTGTGGCGGCGCGAAGTCCAGTTATTTTCGTTTCCGAGTGTTTTCGTTGAGATACAATACCACAATTCTTTACAATGTCCAGTGATAAGTATTTTATTTGTGAAAAACATTTAAGTGAGGACCCAGTGAAAGTGGTAAAGGAAAAAGGAGTAGAAACTTTACGAGATGCTAGTAAAAAAAGAAATCATAGGAAGGGAGTTTTTGGCGGGTAAAACATCTGTAAACATACATGTTTCATGTCAGAAAAGTTACACAAATGAAAAAATGATAGCTGATTACCTGAAGATTGCTGCTCAACCAAGCACATCTTCGGGAAAACTAAGATCATTCTCTGACTTTTGCTTCAAAATAGATTGTTTTGTGTGCGGAACACGAATTCCCTAAGATTACACAAGGTCACAACAACGACTGCCAAACCCTCAAGAAAAACCCTGCCCTAACCAAGACAATTCAAATTTTCAAAGATCCCACGGCACATGCTGACGCTGTTATTAATGCTGGTATTACCTTTTTCACTGCGCTGTATAAATTAAGGGACAAGGAAAGCGCGTCCTTGAACAAATTGAGGTATAAATGCTACCTTAGATCGGCATACAAAACATCAGCACAATTAGCGTCGCTACCTCCTACCGAAGCTGCAGCTCAGCAACATTCTTTGAGAGTGTACTTTCAAGTACAACAATGGCTTGGAAATAAAAAAGATCCAGAACAATGGGGTTGGAAAAAAACCAAAGGAGGTCTGCAACCTGTAACAACATTACAGCCACCAGCACCAGACGCAGTATTAGAACTAATAGCTTGCGAATGCATAAAGACCTGTCAGACCAACTGTGGATGTAGAAAAGCTGGCCTTAACTGTTCCAGTATCTGCCTCAACTGCGAGAACGGCTGCAATAATATGCCAATTGCAGAAATTGAAGAAGAAGCAGAGGACGATCCGGAGTTACTTGAAGGTAACTGTGCATGGATAATTCTATCTTACCATCATTTATCTGCTCACTAATTATTTGTGTGTCAAAATATGTGTCTACAGCTTTCATATCTATTCAATATGTTGATAAGTGTTTGAAATTTGGTCTCTTATTTATTTCAGACGTTGAAGAACTGGATGGTGTCCTGAGGAAAACATGGAGCCGGTACCTAAAAGGGCTCGTACAAGTAAATAGATAGGTACTACTACTTATAAATTGACATTTTTCATATTTATTCAATAAATTGTTGAATATTTTGCAATTAAGTCGATGATTTTTGTTTCACACCTAGAAGAACTGGAATGCTGCCCTGCTGGAATCCGGTGTCGAAGAGGGCTCGTATTAGGTCATAAATATTTAAGTGTGTTGAAATAATTAAATACCTTTGTTTTCTTTTGTTTATTAACCTTTTTTATTAATGTTTCAAATAATTAATTTAAATATCTTACAAAACATCAAATAATGTTCACCTACATAAAATAAAAAATATAAACTAATGACGTATTCTGCTATTTTTTTGCAAATGCTAATTTCTCCCATATTTCAGCATTCTTTTGCGTGGAAACCATACGACGTACGAAAAAATACTAAGAAACATAAATTATAGGAAATTTTCTCTTCTTTATTTTACTATATAAACAATTTCTGCATAAATAGCATGCTTTGCAAGTTATTAGCCGAAAACCACTAAAAAAACAAGATTTTTAGAGTTTTTTTGATGATTTCTCTTATTTGCCGAGCAAATATTTGTTGGACAACTTCAGATTCGTGTTCAGCACCCCAAAAAACATAGAATAAACCAATAACAACAATTACTCCAAAACTTTCCACTTAAAACTACCATTTGACTGGACTATATTGTATAAACGCGCCAAGACCACTCATTAGAACTCCAACAACAAGCTTTAGGTTTGTTCCAACTGAAGTGTCTACCTTTTTGTACCGTATGATGTAAGTAATGCAGCAAATTTGATGTCAATTACAAAGACTTATAATATTTACTAATCAGCAGCTCAGCTGGATTTGTATCGTACATGTATAATTTTCGTGTCGGTTGGAACATACCTATTGGCTTGGCTGTATCATTGTTCTGTGCCGGTTAGGTAGGTTGGATGTTATTGCGTCATATGAGTATTGGTCTGTTATATATCCAAAATCTTAGTCCTGAAATAAACACACTTGAAATTTAAACCATGGATATCTTTTTTGTTTTTTGAACTACCTTAATATTTTCTTGAATTAGAATTAGTTCTTAAGTCTTTTATAAACCTTCATTAACTAATCAACGCTAAAAATTAACTAATTTTCTATAATATGGGAAAAATTATTTTGGAGATAGAACAAAAACTTTATTTTCGAAATATTGGTAATTAACACTGGATATAAAACAAAATACAAGGAGATGAAACAAAACAATAGCTCAAAATTATTCCAATATAAATAAACTAAACAATTAAATTTCTGAATTATTACTAATAAATCTATTAAAATTTAAGCGTTCGAGTGACTTTTTTAGTTTTATTAATTTTTGGTGTATTTGTACTAGAACTCCATTTTAACTTGATATAGTCATAGCACTGACTTTGTTTTTTTTATTTGGTCAGCTTGGATCGTCTAAATTATTATTATATTATATTATTATATCTTTAAAAACGTTTGCATATAAAAGTTTTTATCCACTTCTGGCATAGTATTTAGTATAGATTGCAATGCTGTCTTCTTAGCATCGCTTATAGAACTTTTTAAGTCATTAAACGTTAATTTTGGATTTATTTTAAAATTTACAAAGGTACTTTCTTGTTTTCTTAGAGTAACTTCCTTATTGATCCTCACAGCAGTAAATTCATCAAGAATACACGTTTTATATTTTACTACAAAAGGCTCATCTTATTTATACTGAAAGTGCTTTACTTGTGTATAAGGTACTTTTTTGTATTGAAGTTGTGTAGCTGCAGCTTGATAGTCGATATAATCCTGAGGCTGCATCTGCAGTATTATAAATGTTAACTTTCCTGGTGGAATAGATTTTAATAAACTTAATGGGCTGTGGATATCCTGGTTTCTTATATGTCTTTCTAAAACACTATGTGCTGAATATATTCTTGGATATTTCCGTATCCAGGCTCAGAAAATTTTTGTTCTATTGTTTGCAGATAATTGCTCCCTAAATCCAAAAAACTCTAAAGTGCTACCGACATAAAAGTGTTCTTGTTTTGCGACCATAATATTATTTTTTCAATTGCTGGATTATCTTTTACCAGTAACTTTAAAATTTTAATTACAGCATTTGCTAAATGCACACCACCTCTTCCACAGATTTCCTCATTACAGATACTACAACATACTACTTTTCCTACTACCACATAGGAAAGTAACTCATATCGCACTCTCCATTCCCATGGAAAGTGACCTTTATTCTCACGCGTGCGGAAAGTACTTTCCGCACTAGTGCGGAAAGTAACTTTTTTTGCTGCCACTTTAGAATATGTGTTTTTTCCATCATTTTTACTTTTCCGCCCAACCTATCTAATATGCGAGAAAAGTATTGGTTTACCCACAAAAAAGTTGAAATTTTGAAAAAAACTTTTGAGTTATTTTTACGTTTTTCATCAATAACAACACGAAAAAATGGTTTTTAGAAAAAAAATCCTGTGTGTATGTCGTCGTTGTCGTCGGCAACTTTTCGTAACAGGGTCTTGTTAGCACGATACAGCCTCCGGATTGCAACAAGTCAGCAATTTTATAATTGTACATTGTTCAGGACATATCATAGATGAACCCTATTGATTTTCAGCTCACCAGATCTAGTACAACGGGTGCTATGGTACTAGAAGTACGAGATTTTATCATTTTTGGAGAAATTTAAGTTTGTTAGCACGATACAGCCTCCGGAGTGCCACAAGTTACCAATTCTATGATTGAATATTGTTTATGACATATTACAGATGAACCCTATTGATTTTCAGCTCACCAGTACAACGGGTGCTATGGTATTTGAAGTACTACAATTTTGTCATTTTTGGAGAAATATCAGTTTGTTAGCACGATACAGCCTCCGGAGTATATACAAGTGACCAATTTTATGATTGAATATTATTCAGGGCGTCTCAAAGATGAACCCTATTGAGATTCAGCTCACTAGTGCCAGTACAACGAGTGCTATGGTACTTGATGTACCAATTTTTTGTAATTTTTGGAGAATTTTCAGTTTGTTAGCATGATACAGCCTCCAGCGTGTATACAAGTGACCCATTTTATGATTGAATATTGTTCAGGGCGTCTTATAGATGAACCTTATTGATTTTTAGCTCACCAGAGCTAGTAGAACGGGTGCTATGGTACCTGAAGTGCCACATTTTTGTCCTTTTTGGAGAAATTTCGGGTTTAGTACGATACAGCCTCCGGAGTGTATACAAGTGGCCAATTTTATAATCGGATATTATCCCAGATGTACCGTATTGATTTACAGCTGACTATAGCGAGTACAGCGGGTCCTATAAATCCAGATATACTGCATTTTTGGTTACTTTTGTAGAAATTTCGGTTTGTTAACACGATACATCCCCCGAAGTGTATACAAGTGACAATTTTATGATAGAATATTAATCAGGGCATCTCACAGATGCGGAAAAAGTTAGTTTTAATCCCTAAAACCGTTTATTTAACTCGGAAAGTGCGTCATTGCTGGTCTAGATCGGAAAATTGACTTAACTGCTCGGTAAAGTGACAGAACTGCTCGATAAAGTACCTACTTTCCCGTGCAAAATACCAGATAGGCATCGAGGATGAACTTTTATTGAAAGTGGCTGGGCATCGAGTACGGACTTTTATGAAGCTTGGCTAGGCAATAAATATTCTGTTCCTATATTATTGTAAAATTATTGGTGGCTGCACAAAAAATATTGTACGCGGCACACTCGGAAAGTGTATTTACAGGGCTCGCATGCCTTCAGCGTCGCCCTGAAACTTGCATGTTTGCCCTGTAAAGTATATAATTCAATTTGTTCCCCAGTCGTATCTAATAAGTACTTAGTTATTCAAATAAACATTAATTATCGTTATTTCTCTATTTCTCTATGAAAGTAATTGTAAATACAAGTGCACTTTTTATACAAACAATATTCAAACATATACTGTCACAAATAAAACGAAAGATTAGTCAGGAAACTCAATATACACGATCTGATATTTACATATTGTTTAATAAAATGGGTGGTCGTAGGAAAAATATTTACATTACTTGTCCGAAAGTGACTTTTCACTCTCGTGGGATTGTCGCAGTCGGCTTACGCCTCGTGCTACAATATTTCCCACTAGTGTGAAAAGTGTCACTTTCCACACTCGTAATGTAATATACTATTACTTATATTGCAGTGTGCAGTTAAATTATAACATATGAGTTTCTGTCTATAAAACTGACTTCATATATTAGTTTTTGTTAAACAAAATACGTTTTCCATGTCAAACGTGACTATAGCAGTAAGAGGATCCTTGTTTTCTCTGTCCTTGTCTCGTTCTTCTTTAGACTCTCTCTTTCTCTTTAAATGTTTTTCGTGAGCTAATACATCATTTTCTGTTTTGTTGTTGTTTACTTCGAAATCTATACATTTTTCACACAAGTCTTTTTTAGGTTTGTGGAATGCAATATTAAATTCTGTGTCAACAATATTCCTGTCCATATAAATCTTTACTGAACGCTGAGTGGTTTGACAATAAAGCGAATACATTTTTGACACATTCAGATTGCTTTCCAGATACGTCTTACTTATTGAAGCACGACAGTAGTGAGATTCAACGGCAGGAAATGATCTAATATGCTCCCTGACTTCATTTTTTTCTCATCTGAGACCTTTTTCTTTACATTTTTTCCTTTAAGAGGGGATCTAGGAACACTTGAATGTTTGTCTTGAACATATTTAAAGAAATATTGAATTCTCTGGGAACTTATATCTAATGTTCCTAAAAAAACTTCTTGCACACACGAATTGTAATATTATCCACATTAAAATAGTAAAAAAAAAGGTGTAACACTCCTGTTAGGAAAATGACCAGCTATTGCTCAGGGGATGAGTGTCGTACCCTTGGGCAGGTCAGACAAAGAGTTCAGATAGGAAGAGTGCAGCTGTTGCGACGATGCCCTCCCGGTTTATTATCCAAATGACAAAATTAGCCGTATTAATTCGAGCTCAAACCAAAATTAAAATTTCAAAACAATGGGCGCCACCTATCCAAACTCGATGCCTGTCGAATATAGGTTGTAAAAAGAATAACGCAAGACTTAGCAAAAATATAACAGCTTTTATTTCCTATTTCTCTTTCTTTTTTCAATGATTTGGTTTACAAAGTTTACAAAGTTTTGATTTTAGATTAGCTGGACCATACTAACAAGATAAGAAAAGAAAATTACAAAATTAATTATAACAAAGGTTGAAGTCGACAAATTTCGTTAATTCTTACAAAGTTAAAGTTTATTACAAAAGTTAAAGTTGACAATTGTTGACTATTACAAAAGTTAAAGTTGACAAATCTTGTTAATTATTACAAAAGTTAAAATCGACAAATTTTGTCTATTCGATTTATCAAATAAACTGACTATTTAATCTTTTCTTTATTTGAAGAGAGACTCTAATTTGGTGACTACTTTTTACTTAGCTTGGAGTCATGAGCCGCTCCTCCTTGGGTTCAGATTCGCTACTGTGTTCTCGGTCACACTTCCGTGGTCTTGGGGTGCAATGGGTACTACTACTACAGGATGAACCTATCTCAGCTCACGGAGCTTCGTCAGGTTAGGATATGTACTAAGTGCCAGAGGGTTGTAACGATGTTCCGGTGAACACCGCTGATGATACGCCTATGGTTCGAACCAATCCAGTTTTTATCGACAGCTTATGGATATATAAACCGGCCAACAATTTCAATAAGGTATTGACTCGAAAGGACTTCTCCTCCAGTCTAGCGAGGTATTGACTCGTTAGACTCTACCCTTCCGTCGGCAAGGTATTGACTTGCCGAGCATCCTTCCTTCCATTGGTAGGGTATTGACCTACCAAACTACGGCCACCCGTGTGAGAGGTTTTGACTCTCACATATTCCTGTACTTCCCGCCTCTAAGGTACTGACTTAGAGGTACTTCGTCTCGCCCGAGGTATTGACTCTGACGAGCATCCAGAACCCGCATCACCGCTTCAGCGTTCGCATCGTTCAAACTACTACCCCGTAGGTATATCTCCCCGGTCGACGAGGAATAATTAGATACGCAACCTTATACGGACCGATATAATAAATATTTAATTTTAGGCCAGGTATTGATCTTGTTGTACATATGTAAATAGCGTCTGTAAATATTTTTATGAGAATAAACTTATTTTATTTTGGTATCCTGTCTCTGACTGTACAACCCAACCCGCCAATCCGTAACCACCCCCCAACGGAGGGTTACAGGGTAATTGTGCCTAAAACATCATAAACGGGGAGAATCTGATCTGACCCTAAAGCATAGAAATGGTAACACGGTTCTGGTAAAAATGTTTGAATTCGTCACAAACTTAGATCGTAATACAGTGAACAAGAATCTAAATAAAAAAATGAAACTACGATTCCATTCAATGAAGTTGATTACAATTTGTATAATAAAGTGATCTGAACGAATTAGGATTAAAAAGACTGTGTTTAATTATCAATTTAAAAGCAAAGTTAAAATAAACAAAACAAATGAATGTCTGATTAATTTACTATAAAAAGAAAATTTAGTTTAATTCTCATCACCAGAACTATGCTCCAACTAAGTGTGCTTACTTTTTATTATACAGAAAGTAAACAATAAAAAAAATTAAGGAAAGAACTGAGTTATTAACATCTCAAAAAAAATATTAGCAAAACAAACTATGAAATATTTATTCCTCGACGTATATTATTTTCCCTAAATATAATCTGAAATAGTAACCTTTTCTATCTGAGGGATAGAAGGTCCCAATATATCCAGGTAACTGGAAGAATATTTCAATTTAACGATTTGCTCCTCGTGTAAATTCCCATGAAAAAAATTGATCACGGTTATCTTTAATTTCAATCAAAAACATCACGCTATCAGAGAAAAACAAGTAACAGAACTTATGTTTTTATTAGAATACCTGTCTGTCCTATAGAAATAGGGCTCTCCATCTTCCAGACTTTCGAGCGAAAAGTATGTGTCTCATAAAAACCATTATTGAATAAAAAGCACCAAAATAAACTCGAATATTTGTGTTATCGAAAGTTACTTTACCAGTTGATTCCACGAAGAGAATAAATTGCAAGATGATTGTCAAATTATTAAGCAATCGTTAACATACCGTTGAATTTTTACTTATCCTAGGCAATATTTCCAATTTTCACTAGACACATCCTTTTCGTTTCAGGTTGGAAGTTGGAGAGAGATCCAAAAATTCATTTTTATTTTCAAGATACCTCGCTAGGAAGTGTCCCCAGTACTTATACACCTGTCTCTCTCTTACTACAGTGACTTAATCACAGGATTTAATCGCTTTCTTCCTTCTCGAAAAATCAATAATTACCATAGGTACCTGTCGCGTATATTGCAAATTAAGCTCGAGGTGGAAAATAATTCTTTGAGTAATAACTTGAAATAACATGAGTAACTACATTCCTATTCTCAAATACTATAAAAGGGACGATTTATCCTAGATGTCCTTACGGACATGAAATGACCGTAACACACTCCCATTTTTCGTTTTTTTTCTGGCAGTCAAAGTCCTCTTAATATTCTCGCTGTAAAAGTGACCTCTTTTGGTGTCGCTTTCCAAAATGCTTCATGAATGCGTGCTCTATCTTCTTCGATAATTTTTTTGTTACACTGATATTTACAACTGCAACTAAATTTAATTCTTTTCTTCTCGTGCAAGCTTCTTTTAATACCTTCATACTCTTGTCCGGCTTCTCTTTTCTTCTTTCGAACATTTGGCTATCAGGATTACGAATTCTCTTTCGGGTTTTCTTTTTCTGTGTTTCATTCTTATCGTTAACAAGATCGGCTGTATTGGATCCAGGTATAATGGTTCAATCCTCAAGCTCGATATCCATGGCCATTATGTTACTACTATCATATTTAATAACAGACGGGTCTATCCGTACTATTTATATTAAGATCAAGTGAACTAGAACTACTTTTAGCCTGTTCTACAGTTTATTCTACCGCGCTTTTTGTATGAGTGAACGACAACTCGTCTTCATCTGTTGGCAATAAAGATTCAAAAACTTCGTCCATAATTCTGAAATTATAAAAACAGTTGTAAACACCGGTATACACAACATGCATTACGCAAAAGTTAACGATATTTATTTATTTATTTTCGTCTAAACAGATTATTAAACAAAATTATTGGTGGCAAAGTTAGGAAAAAAGTGAGGTTTTGTTTATATAATTTTCAGCAGTTTGTTATTTGTTAGTTATCAATTGATAGGTAAAATTTAATTACCGACCAACCTCTGGTGCCAACTTAAGAGCATGAGAACTATAGCAACTATCCATGTTATTTAATAATAACAAAAAATATTACTTTTACAACAAATTAGATCACAAACAACTAACCAACACTGATAGAGAATTTAGTCAAATAACCAGAATTGCTTTGTTTTATCTCCATTCTAGTCAATTTAATTGGATATTTTGGAGATACCACAAAATTATTTTATAGAAACAAACTAATCGCGCTGGAGATATCGAGCTTGTAAGCATGGTGTGGTGGTAGATCAAAACAATTTTTTACTGCATTTTGTATGTTAGAACATTGGACAAATTAAATTAATTATGCGATCTTCATCCCAAGAGTGCCGTAGTGGAGATAGAACAGACCAATTCTGGCTTTTAAAAACAGTAAAAATCTCTAAATACCAAAAAAATTGAGATAGAACAAACCAATACTCATATGACGGTTGGTCTATGAGTAGAAATCACATTACCCTTGGAATAGTTAGTATAGTCCCAGGAGTTCGTACCAAAAACTTGGGAGAAGATAGAGAGACTAAAAATAATGATAGTAGGTATTTCATATAAAATTAGGCCCTTCGTTAACGAATTAATTAAAAATGGTTTTTTATTTAAAATTATTAAATGGCTGATTGGAAATTAGTAAAATTTTAACCGTTAATAAACACCATAATTGTACACGCTGTAAACAAGTATACTTGTGAACTCAGGTACGGACTAAGTAAAATGCTGTATGCGAAATTATTTTCGTAAATATAACTTTTTTCACTTATAAATGCAACAATTGAATTTTTTGAACCTTTTAAGAGATACCAAGGACAATTTTATGTCGCACTGCACACTTATTGGCGCATTCACATTTTTTTAAATGTACGATTACAGTAAGCATCCTGTATTATTAATAAATCTGTGCAGATTACATTTATAAAAATAAACTTTTACATTGTTTATGTATAAAAAAATTCAATGAAAACTGAATAACTATATTCCATTAACAGATTTAAAAAACGAGTAATCAAACAATTACGATATTAAAAAAGTTAAAACGGCTTAAAAAAGTACAACAAATGTTCAATATGGGCTACTCTTCATCCACACATTTCCTCAGTCTTCTAAGGTTATATCTTTGTACTTGGAATAACATTCTAGGATTATTTCGGATGTTTTCGCAGTGGAAACGTATCCTATCAATGAATTCATTTCTCGTATTTACAGGTGTACTATAGACGAAATTTGTAAAATAACCTCGAATATGAAAAATGCATTGATTGATATCTGGCGAACGTGGTGGCCATAGAAATGGTCCAGCCCTTCCAATCCACCTCTCTGGAAAAATATTGTTTAGATAGTCACGTACCTCACGACTGAAGTGAGGGGGTGCTTCATCGTGCATAAATCACATACAATAGCGCTTTTGTAAAGGTACATCCTCGAATAAAATTGGCAGAATATCCTGCAAAAATTGTAGATAAGACTGCCCGTTTAAACTATCATTAAGGCTATACGAACCAATTAAGCGGTTGCCTATAATACCTGCTCATACGTTGACCATAAATCTTTGTTGGTGTTTAGTCTTAAGGCAGGCTGCTTTCTGAATTCGTACATTCAAAATAAAAATAGGTAAAAAAACTTTTTAAGTTAAACGGTTTTATGTTAAACATACATTGCAATGTTTAAGATAAATGTACTAAAAACCAAAAAATAATAAAATAGATACAGTCGTGGGAATTATAAACATATGCATAGACTAGACTAAAATAAAACCGTGGGGCACGTCAATTGTCTACAATCGTTGATTAAAATTTTTGTTTTGTAATGTTACACTATAATTAGGCAGTTGTTCAACCGACAACGATGGACGTGTGATAAATAGGGCTAGAATGTGGAAACAAGCTAGCAAGCTCGATTATAAGCGAGTTTTAGGGTTTCATAGTGGTGAGCGAGTAGTACTTTTATCATATGTTTTGTCGATTAAAAACAAACTACGAGCAGTGAAACGATTCCTCGCCAGCCAGCAGTGTGAATGTCCAACGATAAACTAGTTGAAACATCTCTTTTATTTACATGGAGTGTATAACTATTGGAATTTCCATGAGCAAGAAAATAGTAAGTAATTTCCTCACCGTCTGCGGGCCAACTGCCTATCGACGAATTAAACGATTCTTCTATCGCACATTAAGTCGATAATTTTTTTTAGTACATTTATCTTAAACATTGCAATGTATGTTCAACATAAAACCGTTTAACTTAAAAAGTTTTTTCACCTATTTTTATTATATATTTTTTTACCATTTTGTTCCCACGAGTAATGGACATTTAAACGGTCGACCCCCCCAGAGGTCCAATAAAGGGGCAAGGCTATGTACAACAAGATGCGCCTGAGTCTTGAGGGGAAAACGCTAACGACATATCATTTTTATCCACCCTAATGCCATACAGTTCTCGGCGTGTTTTAACCTTTCACCTTAACTTGGGTGGTGTACCGCTAACGACGTATCATTTTTAGCCACCCTAACGCCACACAGTCCTCTACACGACACAAAATCTTGACTTGGGTGGTGGATTCAGGCTGGATTAATCAGATACCTAAATTACAGATTCAATTTCTAAATTTAAATCTTATTATTATACGCCATTTAGTGGCTGCGCCCATCTTAAATATTGAGGTTGTCTAGTACACTGTATTCTTCTTGTCAAGCCCTTTTATTTGTTGATACCCATATTGGTGGGATTGATAAAAAATTGTTATCAGCCATTTGGTAGCGGCGGCCATCTTAGATTTCAATTTTGCATAGTAAATTGTATTCTACTTGTTGAGACCTTTCATTTGATACCCATGTTGATGGGATTGATAAAACCTACGTTATCCGCCATTTTGTAGAGGCCGTTATCTTGGATTTTAATTTTATATAGTATATTGTATTCTACTGGTTGAGCACTTTCATTTGATACCCATATTGATGGGATTGATAAAACCTACGTTATCCGCCATTTTGTAGCGGCCGCCATCTTGGATTTAAATTTTTTATAGTATATTGTCTTCTGCTTGTTGAGCCCTTTCATTTGATACCCATGTTGATGGGATTGATAAAACCTACGTTATCCGCCATTTTGTAGCGGCCGCCATCTTGGATTTCAATTTTTTATAGTATATTGTATTCTGCTTGTTGAGCCCTTTCATTTGATACCCATATTGATGGGATTAATAAAACATAAATTATCCGCCATTTTGTAGCGGCGGCCATCTTGAATTTATAATGATAATGAATAAACATAATTGTATTGTCACCAAAATCCAAAGTGTATACAAAATTTCAGATTAATCGGTTGACAGGAAGAGGGTGAAATTTGAATTACTAAATTTGACCCAAGAATAAATAATAAAACAAACGGGGTGAGCTAAATAAAACGGTTTAAAAAATGTGAATGCGCCAATAGGTGTGCAGTGCGACATAAAATTGCCCCTATCTCTTAAACCATTAATGTTATCGAGATGTCACAAGTGGACTATGTATCTCTAAAATCGTTCAAAACAAGTGCAATTGTTGCAATTATAACTGAAAAAAGTTATATTTACTAAAAAATTGCCGCATCCACCAAGGAACTTAGTCCGTACCTGAATTCACAAGTATTGTGTAGACTTGTTTATAACGCAAAAAGTGTGCAATTGCGGTGTTTATTAACAGTTAAAATTTTACTAATTTACAATCAGGCATTTAATAATTATAAATAAAAAACCATTTTTATTATCCAACCTTAGAGCCCCATAGTTCGTTAATGAAGGGTGTAAAGAAACACATTTGTATGAAATACGATCATTATTTTCAGTCTCTCTATCATCTTCCAAGTTTTTGGTACGAACTACTGGGACACCCTGTATAACTCGGGTAATTACCAATTGCATCTGGTTGTAAATCTGTAGTTAGTTCTACGAGACTAAAAGTTTATAGTGAATTTAAAATTCAGGGTTTCATTTCAGAATGTGTCTGAAATGAATGGTTGTATATTTCTGCTGGGCAAGTGCAATTCGTGGGCGAAATTTAAAAATGTAGGCGATGCAATATAGTTATAATATTATGAAGACTTTTATTTAATAGTTTAATATTTTATCAACAACTTATATCTGAGAATTCTATCACTGGCTGATTCGTTGACATTGACAGTCCGTTATTGTCACTGCTTAGGGTAGGTTCACATGACATGTAACATGCCCTCCCTTGAGGGTTACTTTACAAAGTCCTGAAACCTAGCTGGCGGTTTTCTTTGTCGTTCACTCCTTCTAAGTTGAGTGTCTTGATGAGTCGTAAGATTTTCAGTAGAGTTTGTTTGAAGAAATGATCCTGGCTGTAAACTAACCTAACCTAACCTAACCTAACCTAACCTTATCGATTTACAGCTCACTAGAGCCAGTACAACGGGTGCTATGGTACTTGAAGTACCAAATTTTTGTCATTTTTTGGAGAATTTTCAGTTTGTTAGCAGATAAAGCCTCTGTAGTGTCTACAAGTGACCAATTTTATGATTGAATATTGTTCAGGGCGTCATATAGATGAACCTTATTGATTTTCAGCTAACTGGAGCTAGTACAACGGGCGATATGGATCTTCTGACCTCGTACATCAACTTACTGTTTCTAGATAATTCCACAATATATTGAAAAAATTTCTAAGAAATTTGACAATTGTTTAGATGATGTTTAATGTCGTAGTATGCCAACATACCTACATAATATGTTTATGCCAGGTGAAACTGCAGAGTTGGTCACGCATACTAATATAATGTACATGTCATATAATAATTAACTGATTTGATTTTTAATTTAAAATTAGCATTGATATAACAAATTTGTATTTTTACCTATTTCAACCCGAGAACGGCAATGATTTATCTGAATTAAAACCTTATATATCGTGTCCACCATAATGTTCGCTACATATGGGAAATATTTTTAGTCGTAGTATATAGGAAAATTTAATATATGCGATCGATCCTACATGGTCGATAACCTAAAAATACATTTTGACATCACTCACGTGGCCACTGTCATGGCGGCAAATTCGAAAAATTGGATGTGAAAATGCGAAAAGTGGGTTTAAATGGCAAAATATCGAAAACAGTTATTTGGAAAAACTGATCAGGGATATTGTAGGGCCACATATGAAATTTGTAGCGATAAAAACAAAAAATAAAAAAATTCGCATTTTTCGCCATGGCCCTCTTCTGAACTGATATTGCACCGATTTCATTGTTGAAGTAGTTCGGGTAACGCAGTGTTTAATGTGTAAGGGTAAAATAATTCAGTATTGTAATAAGTATTGATTTAGGTCATTCCTAGAGAATAAAATGAAAATATTCGTTGAGCGCATGAAACTTTTCTGTAGCAATACCTTGTATATTGTCAGTTTGTGCGGTTTCAAATAATTTAATTGTGACATTACAATTGAAAAGAGCCGTTGTTAATGTTTCTATGTAATATTTCATCAAAGTTTCAAAACATTGACTACTTACACTAATAATAATTATTAAATTATTAGTGTTTTTAAATGAAACTCAAGGTCTCTAGTTAATTCCACAATATAATACAAGTTATTGAAAATTCTAAAAAATTGACAATTGTTTCGATAAATCAATATCATCGTCAGAATGACAGACGTTACATTTCATTTTATGCCTACCTGATGTTTAGTAGTTAATTTTGGCTAGACCAAGAAGTAACCTAACTTGTGATTGGCTTAATATATGTTTATAGAGAAAAGAAGAAGATGTGATATTACAAATATTGAAGCTTAGATATTATTAGCCCTATGGTGATATCCTGGATATCATTTTTCCAATTAAGATCAGTATAACTGTGCAATGATATAGAAAACCAGGAAAACTATATCTGCTGATCTTTACAATTATCACTTAAGAAGACAGTTTATTAGTGGAGAATTCCCTAGATTTACTTGTTCATTGACAACTTCATATTGTGGGTTTCTTAAATGTCTTCTAATTTCCAGTTCTTCAAGGAAATCCAGTTCTCGTTTCTTTTCACAAATATGCAGTACTTCTAGTTCTATGTTAGGTGTCAATGAATGATTGGTGTCAAGTAGATGTTTTGCGTAGTGGGATTTATCTGGTTGTTTTAATCTGTATGCTCGTAAGTGCTCACTGTATCGTACTTCAAAATTCCTAAGGGTCTGACCCAAATAGACAGCATTACATTCTGGACATTTGAGTTTATATATACCTGACTTCTTTAATAGTGGTATTTTTGTTTTTACATTAAACAATTTTGTACTAACGTTACTTTCTGTTTTAAAAGAAATTGTTGTATTCGTTGCTGAAGATATTATCTTTGAAATATTATTAGAAATATTTCCTGCATATGTGATGGTTTTATAAGTTTTAATTTCATCAGCTTGTTTAGGATATATTAGTTGTAATGCCACTTTTTTCTCTTTTTTACTAATTAGCCTATTTATCATATCTAATGGATAACCGTTAGATGTTGCTATTTGTCTAATTGTATTAATCTCTCTATCAAAATTACATTTGTTCATAGGAACTGAAAAAGCTCTATGTATCATTGAATTATATGCCGCTAGTCTGTGTGAGACAGGGTGATTAGAATTGAATGGAATTGTCACATCAGTCTGTGTTGGTTTTCGGTAAATTGAATAATCAAGTACATTATTAACTCTTTGAATTTTTAAATCAAGAAAATTGATTGAGCTATTTTCTTAATTGGAAAAATGATATCCAGGATATCACCATAGGGCTAATAATATCTAAGCTTCAATATTTGTAATATCACATCTTCTTCTTTTTTCTATAAACATATATTAAGCCAATCACAAGTTAGGTTACTTCTTGGTCTAGCCAAAATTAACTACTAAACATCAGGTAGGCATAAAATGAAATGTAACTTCTGTCATTCTGACGATGATATTGATTTATCGAAACAATTGTCAATTTTTTAGAATTTTCAATAACTTGTATTATATTGTGGAATTAACTAGAGACCTTGAGTTTCATTTAAAAACACTAATATGAGCATATTCCACGAAGTAAGGGTCGAGACAGTCAATTTCATTAAATTATTATTTAATAATAAGCGTAATATTTCCCCAACGCGCTAATATTATATTCAAGATAATTTACTATCTTTAAAATGTCTGCATAGGTGCATTTCATAGTGATTCCTAGTTCCCTACATTTCACCATCCTAGAGCCCATTTTTTCTAGCAAATATGTAGCAATACAAAATTTTAAATTAACTAAGCGGGCATTCAGATCATAAACTAATACTCATGTAACATCATTGTCACATTTGATTCGTAATTTTCCGTTTTCGTTAAGTTTACTTACTTCTATTTACACATTCTGTAAAGATATTTTTACTGAAAATGCCTTCTATACTGACGTGAAGTAAATATAGAGTTGGTTCTAATTTGCGGAGAAAATTCGAAATGCTCAAGAGAAGCTGCTAATATTTTTACCAAAGACATCCTGGCCAAAACGTCCATTTTACAACTATAACAAGATTATTAAAGACTTTGGAGGAAACTTATTCAGTTGAAAACAAATTTTAAGTGCCTCATGAAAAAATTGTGGTTAATGAAGAAAATAGTTTGGAAGTGCTTTTGGCCGTTGCAGAAAATCCTGAAGTATCCATAGCGCAAGTTTATCAAAACATTAATATTTCTTCCACCTCAATTGGCCGTATTCTGCAAAGAAATAAGTTTCTCCCATACAAACCTAAATTTATGCAAGTTCTGAAGGATAGAGATTATGACGCCCGGTTTGATTTTTGCGCTTGGTATTAAGGAATGATAGAAGATAATCCAAATTTCACAGAAAATGGAACAGTAAGTTCTCAAAACTGTCGTTGATGGGCAGCCACAAACCCCCATTTTTTATAGCAAATAAAGACCGATACAGATTCAAGGTTAATGTATGCTGCGGAATTTGGAATTTTCAAATTATTAGTCCATTTTTCTTTAGAGAAAACTTTAATGTCAGACTTATTTAACTTTGTTGTAAAACGAATTAACCCAATTTTTGGATGGTATCCCACTAGCAAAGCGAGCCAATCTGTATTTTCAACAGGACGGTGCATCAATTCATTCAACTCGAGAAGTAAGAGGATGGTTAGATAATGAATTTGGTGAGCGTTGGATAAGTCGCTATTCAGTAAATCATTGGTCCGCTAGGACCCCGGACCTAAGCCCTCTGGACTTTTCTTGAGGGGCTATTTAAAAAACAAGGTTTATCGAGAAAGACCCTTCAGAGACGTCGCACATTTAGAACAATGCATAAGGGATTGCGTATATGCTATTAACCAAAGTACGCTCCGAAATGTTCAAAGAAAAATGAATTTCAGGACGGTGAAATGTATGGAACGAGATGGAGGGCATGTAGAATTTTGAATTCGTATTTTGAAATAATAAGTTGTTGATTAGTATTAAGTTAGTGGGTAACCTGTTAAATATTGTTTTAAAAAATAGTAATTAGTTGGTCAACTAATTCAATTTATTTTTATTATTATGAGTAGGTAATGAGCTTTAATAATTTAATGAAATATTTCTTCAAAATATCAAAAATGGTTCTTTTCACTTGTGGTATCAGTACTAAATTATTTTATACTTCACAAATTGAAAAGATACAAGGTATTGCTACAGAAAAGTTACAATTGCTCAACTAATACTTCTATTTAATTCTCTACGAACGATTTCAATAATTAATTTTGAATAGTTTTACGTTTATGCATTACATATTGTATTACTTGAAGTCTTTCAACAATGAAATTCGGGCAATATCATTTCAGAAGACGGCATTAGGGAAAAATACGAAATTTCTTATTTTTTGTTGTTTTTGCTTCCAATTTCGTACTTACTCCTAAAATATCATTCTAATCACTTTTTCCGAATAACTTTTTTCGATATTCTGACATCTAATCCCACTTTTCGCATTTTCCGATCGAATTTTTCTAATTTGCGGCCACGACAGTATTCACGTGACTGATGTCAAAATGTTATTTTAGATTATCGACCAAGCAGGATCGATCGCATATATTAAATTTTCCTATATACTACAACTACAAATTTTTCCCATGTGTAGCGCACATTATGGTGGACACACTGTTTTGAAGGAAATTTTATAAGCTTTAAATTTGTTGTGTAGTATGTTCCATAGAAACTAAAAATGAAGAAGATGTTCCTAAAAAATTCAAAAATCTACCTTTGGGGGTTTTTGGGAGGGTTACCACCCCCGCAGAGGCGGCGACTTTTAGTAAGTTAAATAGCACCCCAAGACCTCCAGCAATTTTAGCTTTAAGGGATTTTATTCCTGGTTAAACTTAGATGTACTGGACTATCATTATGCCGAATTAATGTGAAGATATTGTAACTATTATTTGATGAAAACTAATCGAGCAATATAATAATTTGGAGGAAAGCAACGAACTGTATACAAATCATGAATGAGATGTTCGTTTTCATTACAAAACTATCTTTCTACAAACGATGTATTCAATAGTCGCACTATACTTCTAATTGCAATTTTCGAACTGAATGACTCTTCATGCATTCAATATAACCAGATGTAAGCAATTCTCTATGCAATCAACTATGATTGTTAATAGACGTGTTAGTTACGTATACGATTCAATTATGTTGTGTAATTTAATATCACGAATTGTGGGTCTTTCAAAGTTTTTTATTTCGAACAATTAAAATATTAAATAGAATTGTTGTAAATTTAAATATGACAGCCAATTTATATGAGGTAGCATTCCTAATGAGCTGAGGTGTTCTTCCAGATGCAATACAAGGAAATTAGAAAAGTATAATACGTTGTGTCTATTTCAAAAACGATAAAAATTAGAAATCGATTGTGTTAAACCAGGGGTCTCCAAACTACGGCCCGCGGGCCAAATCCGGCCCGCCACTGCCATCAATCCGGCCCGCGACAGCTTAAGATTAGTGTCATCAATCTGGCCCACGACAGCCAATGTTTTACTGTTGTTACTATTGCTGCGATAAGTTGAATGGAAGAGAATGAAAACAGATGAAAACAGAATGATAATTACTCGGTTTTATTTACTTGCAAGGTATAACTTTACGACAGAAATTATGACGCAGAAAACTCAACTTAAATATTTTAAGCTTAAGCATATTAATAACTAATAAATAATTAAAGTGAAATTAATCCCACTAATAAAACAAAAAAAAACACTAATGAGATTTATGTAATTGTGATTTTTCATCTACAATTGTTTGTAGTTGTGGATTAATTTTACTTGTACCAATTATTAAAAGATATTTAAGATACTCATCGGTTAATTTAGATCTGTAAACATTTTTTGTGTACTTCATCTTGGAAAACGTTTTCTCACACAAGTACGTAGTATCAAAAACAGAAAACAACCCACGAGCAAATTATCAAATTGTGCCAGTGGAAAACTGATAAAATTCCAACAAAGATGAATTTTGATATTTATTCTTAAATATATCACTGCACTGTAAATCAAATTTCCATTTGGACTTGCGAAGCCAGGGTTTCAATGTCAGAATCAAAAAGATTTTAAAGCCTAATTTCATTCACAATGACATCAAAATCTGAGAAACGAGTATCGAATTTTTTCTTTAAAGCACTCGACTGCAAAATCGACTGGAAATTCAGTCTCTGTAGTGTGGATGAATATTTCACATGTTTTAAAATGTGTGAAACATTTTTTACGTAACTGCGATTGAAATAGTATTATTTACTGCCTGAACGATTTGATATTGGTGTATAAATCAGGATGAAGCTGATTTTCTCCTTGCAATCTCAAATTCAGTTCGTTCATATGATTTGTCAAATCGACATAGAATTCTAATTTCCACAGCCATTCACTATTTCCTAAATCGGCACAAGGGCGATGCATCTGATTCAAAAAAAATTCGATCTCGAAGTTCAAAAAAGCGCTTAAGGACTTTTCCTCGACTAAGCCAGCGTACGGCAGTATGTTATGGCAAATCATTTTCTCCGATCTCTTCAATAAACTCGCGGAATTGTCGGTGATTCTGCACTGTGGATCTAATAAAATTAACAACTGATATGACTGGTCTTAGAACTTCAGACAAATCCAAACATTTTCCGCACAAGGACTGTTGATGACTGATACAATGTTTTTGAATCACCATCATTTTCTACAGCCTTTGACACAAGTGCGACCACATCTTTATTTTTACCACATTTTTGACTACATCGGTGGTGATAGATTTCAAGTTTTTCCATCGAAGTTTTTTAGGCATACATTCTGGACATTTAAGTTTATATATACCAGATTTCTTTAATGGTAATATTTTTGTTTTTACATTTAATAATTTTGTACTTATGTTACATTCTGTTCTAAAAGAAATCGTTGTATTTGTTGCTAAATATATTATCTTTGAAATATTATTAGAAATATTTCCTGCATATGTAATGGTTTTATAAGTTTTTATTTCTTTAGTTTGTTTAGGAAATATTTGTTGTAATGCCACTTTTCCTCTTTTTCACTAATTAGTTTATTTATCATATGTAATGGGTAACCGTTGGATGTTACTATTTGTTTGAGATTAACACAAATAGCAACGTCCAGCGGTTACCCATTAAATATGATAAATACACTAATTAGTAAAAAAGAGGAAAAAGTGGCATTACAACTAATATTTCTTAAACAAACTAAAGAAATAAAAACTTATAAAACTATTACATAATATTACATATGCAGGAAATATTTCTAATAATATTTCAAAGATGATATCTTTAGCAACAAATACAACGATTTCTTTTAAAACAAAAAGTAACATTAGTACAAAATTATTAAATGTAAAAACAAAAATATTACCCTTAAAGAAATCTGGTATATATAAACTTAAATGTCCAGAATGTAATGCTGTCTATTTGGGTCAGACCCTTAGAAATTTTGAAATCCGATACAGTGAACACTTACGAGCATACAGATTAAAACAACCAGATAAATCCCATTACGCCAGACATCTACTTGACACCAATCATTCATTGACACCTTACACAGAACTAGAAGTACTACATATTTGTGATAAGAAACAAGAACTCGATTTCCTTGAAGAATTGGAAATTAGAAGACACTCAAGAAACCCACAATATAAAGTCGTCAATGAACAGATAAATCTAGGGAGGTCTCCACTTTTAAACTGTCTTCTTAAGTGATAATTGTAAAGATCAGCAGATATAATTTTCCTGGTTTTATATATCATTCCACAGTTATACTGATCTTAATTGTGAAAAATGATATCCAGGATATCCCCATAGGGCTAATAGTATCTAAGCTTTAATATTTGTAATATCATATCTTCTTTTTTCTATTAACATATATTAAGTCAATCACTTCTTGGACTAGCCAAAAATAATTAAACATCAGGTAGGCATCAAATGAAATGTAACTTCTGTCATTATGACAATGATATTTAGGTAATATCGAAACAATTGTCATTTTTTTAGAATTTTTAACATTTTTCAATAAACTGTGGAGTTAATTAGAAACAGTAAGTTTCATTTAAAACACTAATATGAGTATATTCCACAAAGTAAGGGTCGAGACGGAATTTGTAATCACGATAGAGGGCGTATTTTTTGACGGATCGAAACCAAACTCGCTACAAAAATCGGTTAGGCCAAAATCTTGGACGAGTTCGTTAATGAGCCAAATCGGCCCAGTAAAAACAAAATGGCGGCCTGTCAAATTTGAAAAAAAATCGTATTTCCTTTGTTTTTCATTTGACGCAAAAAAGTTGCAAAGCTTCTTCATAGATCTTAATACGTTCTACAACTTTTATATTTAACATTTTTCTCAAAATCGTGCATTAAAATATTTGTTTAAGAAAATTCACAAATTTACCAGATTTTTGTTTTGTTTTTGATTTGATGCCAAAATGTTACTTTGGTTTTTTGTACATCTCAAAACATTCTATTACTTTTGTATCTAATTTTTTATTTTGGGTTTTATGCAAAAATGTTACTGAAATAAGCCTGTCCAATTGGTCCTGTGCCATTGGGATTTTCTTTATTAATGGCATTTTCAACTCCCTTAAAAATATCTGCACTAGTTGTCGTGCCGTGAATACTATCAATATCGAGAAGTTCTACATACACTTCATAGCTTTTATCGACTCCACGAATAAAAATCAATATCTGAGCAGTATCTGACACATCCGTTGACTCATCCAAGGCTAGAGAAAACCACTCAAGATGTCCATTTTTGTCAGACAGTTTAGATGATATATTTTCTGCGATGTCTTGCACCCTCCGAGCCACGGTGTTTGCTGACAAACTGAAACCTTTCAATAAATTTACTATTTTGGGGCATATTTCTTCAGCTACTGTAATAAAGCATTATTTTATCATTTCTCCGTCGGTCAATGGTTTTCCACGTTTTGCGATTTCAAGAGCCACACGAAAGCTGGCGCGAGTTGCAGACTCTTGCTCAGTATTTGCTTTGGTAAACAAAGTTTGCTGCGATTTCAGTCCGCGCTTCAAAGCTTCAAATTTTTCCGTCCGCAATATTCCTGTATATTTAGAGTAATTTTGAAGATGTTTCGATTCATAGTGACGTTTAATGTTATATTCTTTGAGAACAGCTATGGTTTCATTACAAATTAAACATAGCACCTTATTACTGCACTCAGTCACATAATACTGAAAGTTCCATTTACCTTGGAACGTTCTGCATTCACAGTCTATTTTTCGCTTCTTTTCCATACCAATAAATCACACATAAAAACAAGTCTAATCAAAATACTCTTATTACTTTATTTAACAATAGGAAACTTCGCTTCCTTCGCCTTTCCCGCGCAAACTGACTCGCAATGGCGCCGCTAGCCTTTTTATACCTTGCATTTACTGTCATCCAGAAATGATAGGAAAAACTAGCCAGAACCAGAACTTTCTCGAACCAATGCGGAAATTCCCAAATATGCCACCTGTTAGTGGGTAGCTGAAGTAGATAGTACCTAGAACAGTACATAGTATCGCTATTCGACACTAGATGTCGTTACGTGTCACAATACACAATCAATAGTAATTGAAATACAATAAAAGCCTATGTTTGCTTAGGTGGACAGAAAAATTAAAATTGTTATGGCTCTTGCAACGTACCCAAAAAAATATTATGGCCACAAGGCTTCAAAGTTTGGAGACCCCTGCGTTAAACAATAGATTGATTTAGTAGAAGGATAGATGCAACAGTCAGATATATTTTAACTCCTAATTTGCTAGAATGCCTAATTTTTTATATCAACGTGCACCCCAAGTAGGTGTGCTGATGTTTCTTCCCGTCTCGTTTTTTCTTGTTTGTCAAATTTCATATCTTGCTGATGGACAACATCCGTAGTTTACTCTTATTAAGCATAAGTCTATATTTAGATCTCTTGTGAAGTTTTCAGCAAAAATTTGCCTGTCGCAATCTTGATTTCCTTCAACTTATCCTTTGAACCTCCCAAAGATCGTTCTGCTTTCACTACCAAAAGTTGTTGTTTTTTAATGATTGTTTCCATATAAAATTATCAAAGATAATATTTGTATCCGAAAACCAGAAATAACTCAAAGGATCGTTTTATATATTTTTCTAAACAGAAGATAACAAAAGACAAACTACTTAAAAACAGTTCAAAATATAGAAAAAATCTGCTTACTTCATATCATGAATTTCTAAATTAAATACTTTCAAGTTCAAAGAAATTATGTAATGTAAAATGTAATCAAGATGACCAATAAATTCCAAATTAGAACACTTGCAACAACTATTACTGAAAGAACTGCGGCAATGCAAATGTACTGAAACAAAGAACAGTCACTAACCTGTCATTGAATAAAATGTAAACGGAAAATATATTTACAAAGAAATAACTACGGAAAAAAATACATGTAAAAATTAGTTTTCGAACAATGGTTCGAGTATCAGTAGTAATGTACCGTTTAAAAAAATCAAGGGATGGTCGTCAAGGAAAAAGACACATTCACTTCTCGAGGAGAGTCATCAATTGAGTAGTACCTACATTTAAAATTATTGATCTTTACCCTGACGTCATTAATATCTGATAACATCACCGACAAATGTCAAATTATTTTGTTCTGTTCATCACTATTAATAGAAAGAGATGCCACTTAATAATTTGGTCGGTTATATTATCAGATATTAATGATGTCAGGGTGAAGGTAAATAATTTTAAGTGTATATCGTTTTTAAATTAATACCTTGTACATACAGCTAAGGAAGTATCAGGAATTGATCATTCAACAAGCCACTTAAAGGGGTTGTTAAAATAATTCCTGCCATAAAGTAGGCACAATTGACCTCTATTATCTAACGCTTGTGTTTGAGCATCGTATGTTATTTAGTTTGTTTATCAACAACCGATGACGATTGAACTGCCGCTGTACGACGTCGAACATTTCAGAACCACGATCATGATTACACGACGAGGGTGCTACCAAATAAATCGAATTACGAGAAACTTCTAAAGATGGTCGGAGGATATGAATTAACTATGTTGAGTCGAATCAGATTTTGTGGAATTAATAATATAATAGGTACTTTTTAGTACTTTACGAATACGTTGTCAAGGTACGAACCAATTTAGTGTGGGTGCTGTCAAAGTTTATATGGGAGGGAAACGAGTAACTTTTAATAAAGATATGGAAGCCGAAATTATATCAAGAACATGGAAGAAAGATTTTTTGGAATGACAACTTCGGACTGAAAAAACTGGCATTCGACTTGGCTGTCCAAAACGGCATTTCTCATCAATTCAACCTTGAAAAAAAGATGGCAGGTTATAATTTGCTGAAAGGATTTAGGCGAAGAAATCCTCAAATATGATTACGAATGCCCGAATCAACTTCAGCAGCTCGAGCTATGGCATTTAATAAGCAACAGATCTCAAAATACTTCGATCTGTTGGAAAATGCCTTGACTGAAATAAACTACGATCCAACCAGAATGTATAATATGGACGAAAGCGGCTTTTCAACAGTTCCTTCCAAAAACTGTCGAATTTTTGCAGTTAAAGGGCGAAAACAGGTGGGAGTGTTGACAAGCGCTAAAAGGGGAAAACACTTCACAGTTGTATGAGCGATGAGTGCTGGGGGAAACTATATTCCACCATGCTTCATATTTCCTCGAAAAATGAACTAATGGATGACGCCACAGCAGGTTCAATTGCATTTGCTCAAGAACATGGATGGACTAATGCCGAAATATTCTTGAAGTGGCTGAAATATTTTGTAAGAATGATAAAGCCATCACGTGAAGAAAAGGTTTTGTTACTTCTTGATGGCCATACAAGCCATAAAACTCTGGAGGCACAAACATACGCCAAGGATAATGGTATAATTATGTTTTGCTTTTCGCCACACTGTACACATAGAGTGCAGTCCTTGGATGTTTCGTTTTTTGGCCCCCTTACGACGTATTATAATCAAGAACTCCAGAAATGGCTGAAATTACATCCTGGAAGAGTGGTTACCCATTTTCAAGTAGGTGAAATCTTTAGGGAGGCCTACCAGAAAGCTGCAACTATGAAAAATGCTACAAGTGGATTTGCAATAACTGGTATTTTTCCATTCAATAGAGACGTATTTCCCGATCATCTGTTCCATGCTACTGAAGTTACAGTCGTTACCCTGTGGGCGAGACGACATAGTAATATAGTTTTAAAAAATAAGAATATTCTTTTTGTTTATCCTAAGTTTGAAAAAATATTAAACACAAGTTTTTTCTACAATGTATTTTATTATTGGGTGTCGAAAAATAAAGAAAAATATTTAGGAGACACTTTTGTTACGAATTTTTTAAAAAGTATACCATCTCCCTATTGGTGTATTCAACATTATAAATAAACTACTTAAATAGAAATTAAATGAAGAAAAACGTTACAATACAATTTAACCATTTAATACGGCATCAAACTAGGTTGGTTAAGAGAAAATTAAATAAATAAATAAAAATCATCAATACTAAACAAAAATACCGATTGCGAATAAAATAAATTCAGGACACATAAGATATAATAGAGTAAATAACCACAATTACTGAAATGAAAAATTATACCTTTGTTTAACTTTATTATACATAATAAGTGATCTATAGAAATATTATGAGAACTGCATTTATATGAATATATTATTTTCTTTATATGAATAACTGTTCCTTGCTAATAGGTAGAAAAAGTATGCGAGTTATCTCACGCCGAATATATTATACGTTAACGACGAACCACGTTTTGTTTTGTACCATTTACAGGAGATAGTCATTTATGTCATAAACTAGGCAAAAACTTCGGTATTTTCTGCTGTTTTCATTATTTGGCGTGAAGATCCGAAACGATAAAAGTTGAATTGCCGTGTGATTTGACACAGAAATAAAACACGATGTCTTTGCAAAACTTAATGACCAAGTGGTAAAGTTTATGCATGTATAAAACTGATTATTCAAGGGTAGCCATCAACAGAAAATGAAATGAAAGTTATATTTGCTAGATCCAAAGCAAGAAAATTATGAACGAACTTACTATGATTTTATTAAATCATGTGTCGGTCATTTTGCCTGCTTTGAAATAAAAGGGTGGATCTTAAATATTGTTTAAATAGGTATTCGATTTAACAATTAACAAGTAGTGGTACAAAGTTAGTATATAGACTACTCCAAGAATTTAACGCACCATCAAAAAATAACCAAAAGTTTAAAGTAAATTTTTGTCTAAACTGCTTGTCCGATTTGAATGAATTTTTTTTTGAATGACAGGTTGACACTTCCAGAGAGTTAGTGTACTACTGTATTTGCATACAAACTTATTTTTGTATAAATACGGGGTGTTGCAACGATAACCTGATTTTTTCATAAAATTTGTAACACCCTGTGGAGTTTAACAGTAACAATATCAACTTAAAATTAAAATCAAACTGTAGCTTTATCTTTTTGTAACATTTTGGTTTTTGATTTACTCTATTATCTTGGCCACAATAAGAGAAAATCAATTTTATAGCATAACATGTTTTTAATTAAAATTTATAATAATAAAAGGGAGTAGCAGGCTATGAAAAACAATAAGTTACAGTAAATTGTCATTAGCTAAATACAGGTGTCAAAAAGCATTTCATAGAAGTGTATTTTTAGTGTTAGCCCTTACGTTTTTTTTTGTAAAAACCTTTATTTTAATTAATATGCAACGTAAAACACGAAATCTTACTGGCGAAAAATGTGCACAAGCATTAATATTGTTCGAGGAAGGCTGGAATTACGGAAGAATTGGTAGACGATTTAATGTATCCCATACAATCGTTTCACGAGTTATATAAAGATATAGAGACACTGGAAGTCATGGTCGCAGACCGGGACAAGGAAGGAATCGAATAACAACCCCTAATCAGGACCGTTTTTTAAGATTATCGGCATTAAGACAACGTTTTGTAACAGCCCGGATCCCTCAAACCCGGCTTCGAGATGCTACTGGTGTACAAATTTGTGGTGAAACAGCTCGTCAGCGACTACGAGAACACAATTTGAGACCTAGAATTGCTGCTCGGGGGCCAGCTCTAACTAGAGATCATCGAAGAGCTAGGCTGAATTTTGCCATGGAACATAGTAATTGGTTAGAAGCGGAATGGCAACAGGTATTATTTACGGATGAGTCAAGATTTTGTTGGTACAATAATGACAGGGATATACGTGTATATCGACGCCCTAACGAACGATATGTTCAGTGTAATTTCTCAAATAACACATTATTTGGAGGAGGATCTGTGATGGTCTGGGGAGGTATTTCTTTGACTGGTCGCACAGAACTTGTGGTCATAAATAATGGAAGCCTTACAGCTGAAAGATACATATTAGAGGTTTTAGACCAACATATGCGCCATATATAGGGCAAGGATTTTTGTTGATGCACGTTAATGCCAGGCCTCATGTTGCTGGAGTTGTGAGGAATTATCTAGAGGAAGTTGGCATCGATACCATGGCATGGCCAGCTAGAAGCCATGATTTAAATCCCATAGAAAATATCTGGGACACTCTTGGGAGGAGGTTACGAACGGAACGGAACTTGAACACCTTGGAAGACGCGGGGAGGCGACTGATTGAAATATGGGAATAAATTGACCAAAATGATATACGGTCGCTTATTTTAAGTATGGGCCGTCGCTGCCAAGCAGTTATTTCTGCCAGAGGCGGAAATACTCGCTACTGACTTTTTTTACGTTTTGTTTCTTTGTTTTTCGTTGTTAAAGTTGGATAATAAATTTTAATAAAAAACATATGCTATAAAATTGATTTTCTCTTATTGTGGCCAAGATAATAGAGTAAATCAAAATGTTACAAAAAGATAAAGCTACAGTTTGATTTTAATTTTAAGTTGATATTGTTACTGTTGAACTCCACAAGGTGTTACAAATTTTATGAAAAAATCAGATTGTCATTGCAACACCCCGTATTTCTACAAAAATAAGTTTGTATGCAAATACAGTAGTACACTAACTCTCTGGAAGTGTCAACCTGTCATTCAAAAAAAATTTACTCTAAACTTTTGGTTATTTTTTGGTGGTGCGTTAAATTCTTGGATTAGTGTATAACCAAGACGAGTTAGTTTTAAATTTGATAACTATTGTTACTTCTGTGTTATCAAGTTTGATAGTCAAATGAAATAAGAGCAAGTCCAGTGTACCTCAGCAAAAAACCTTGTCAAAAGGTAGAAAACGCTTATCTACTAATGGTAAGGAATTTATAAACAACCTTAATTAAATAAACGGTTTTAAAGATCAAAACTAACTTTTCCGCATTTGTGAGACATACTGAACATTATCCTATCATAAAATTGTCACTTGTATACACTTGGGAGGCTGTATCGTGTTAACAAACCGAAATTTCTCAAAAAATAACAAAAAATGTAGTATACCTGGAATTATAGGACCCGTTGTACTCGCTCTAGTGAGCTGAATATCAGTACGGTTCATCTGTGACATACACTTAAAAATATCTAATTATAATATTGGTCATTTGTATATACTCCGGAGGCTGTATCGTGCTAACAACCCGAAATTTCTCAAAAAATGACCAAAATTGTGGCCCTTCCAGTGCCATAGTACCCGTTGTACTATCTCCAGTGACCTGAAAATCAATAAGGTTCATCTATATAACACCCTCAACAATATCCAATCATAGAAATGGTCACTTGTAAACACTCTAGAGGCTGTATTGTGCTAACCAACTGAAAATTCTTCAAAAATGACAAAAATTTTGTGCTTCAAGTATCATAGCACCCGTTGTACCGGCTCTAGTCAGCTGAAAATCAATAGAGTTCATCTGTGAGATGCTCTGAACAATAACCAATCTTAAAATTGGTCACTTGTATACACTCCGGAGGCTGTATCGTGCTAACAAACTGATATTTCTCCACAAATGACAAAATTGTAGTGCTTCAAATACCATAGCACCCGTTGTACTAGCTCTGGTGAGCTGAAAATCAATAGAGTTCATCTGTGATATGTCATAAAGAATATTTAATCATAGAATTGGTAACTTGTGGCATTCCGGAGGCTGTATCATCTAACAAACTTAAATTTCTCCAAAAATGATAAAATTTCGTACTTCTAATACCATAGCACCCCCACCCCCAGCATACCACAATATAATACAAGTTATTGAAAATTCTAAAAAATTGACAATTGTTTCGATAAATCAATATTATCGAAACAATTGTCAATTTTTTAGAATTTTCAATAACTTGTATTATATTGTGGAATTAACTAGAGACCTTGAGTGTCATTTAAAAACACTAATATGAGCATATTCCACGAAGTAAGGGTCGAGACAGTCAATTACTTTATAACCGTTTTAGTGTTACCGCAAAAACTTGAAATATCCTCTGCTTTCTAAAGGAAATTGTAAATGGTTCTACATTTTTCTGCCTTATAAAATTTAATTTCATCGTAAGAAAAAATGCGACGTGAGTTTTTTTTCGTGAAGCTCTAGAGTGAAGCAGTAATTCGTTGGGTATAAATTTTATTTCGTTAAAAAATATAAAAAAATGATAAAATGTTGATTTCAAGCATAATTATTATAGAATACTAACATCTATTGATTCATCGTAACTAAAAGGTAGAATTACTTATTTTTAAGCCATTACTCAGATTTATTCAGTTGCTTAAGCTACGGTTTCCTAAGAAAGCGGCGCCGTTATCTGCGTCTGTATAAAACATACAAAATATACAAATTAGATACGCTGGTTTCCTAGAGAGCGTTTAAGGCTAGTGGAATGTCAAGTAGCGGTGTCGCCATCTACATGACGGCCGTTGAAGATGTGACAAACAGGTTATGAACGTTTTTGTCGTTTTGTATTAATATAATGAGTGCAAACGTGCTTTGGAGTAGCGAAGGTGACGAGATTTTGATTGATTTTGCCAAAAATCATGAATTTTTATACAATGTGAAGAGCAAAGACTACAGACAAATCCAGTTAAACCAAAAATATTGGAACTAATTTGAAATGCACCCTCCCTAGTACGTTTTTTAAACATCTCACTCCCCTTCAAACGATAGCTTCCATCTTCCGATGACTCCTCATCTTCTAAATACAATAATAATGATATATCTAGATTGTCTATTCTCAACCGAATTTACGGCCAATGTATTTCTAAGTTGACAATGAAAATCGCCGTCAAGACGGCCGTCTATTTTGGGGAATTGTGCCCGAGATGGCATACTTGCTGAGTTGGCATAGTCGCTATTTAATGTACATACATTTTGAATTGCGCGCCTTTTGTTGCGCCCCCTTAAAGCCACAGGCTCAAACAAACTATTGCGTTAATCGGAAGCAGGTCAGTTGTCTTTGAGTGGTTGAAAAGTACGTTTGTCACATTTTTGTTTACCCAAAATATTTTTAAGTGTCGTTCGCAGATAGTTTGGTGGGTAACGGAAGGGACTTGAAGGTATGTTATTGTAACTTTCAGATATATAATTTATTGAATATTATATCTAAGTTATCAAATAACTAGTTTAAAATATGTTTTAGTAAAAATTGTATTATTTAAAAATAACCGTTAATTTTATAAGATGACATACAACTTTTTTAAGATGGCATGGTATGCCATCTCAGCAACTCAATTATTAATTGGAAACAATGTTTTTTTAGACATGGGTCGCTACAAAAGAAAGTCAAATAGAGAGTCATGGGATGAAAATAATATGCAGGAAGCCATCTTAGCTGTGAAGGCGAAACGTATGGGGTGGCTTTTAGCGTCAAAAACGTTTAATGTCCTTTTTGGGACTTTAAGACGTAGGGCAACTAAGGAGGAAGGCTGGAAAAAAGGTTACATAGGAGGTCATAAAAGCACATTCAATGAAAATCTAGAAAATGATCTGGTCCAACATATCAAAAAAAAATGGAATCCATGTTTTTGGGCTAACAACGGATGAAGTCCGAAAACTGGCATTTCAAATTGCGGAAGCAAAACAAATCCCTCATCGATTTTCTACTGAAACTAAAATGGCTGGGTAGACCTGGCTAATTGGTTTTAGACAACGTAATCCTACGATATCCTTACGATCACCTGCGAGTACCTCTGCAGCTCGAGCTAGAGCTTTTAACAAAGTTCAAATTGACAAATACTTGCAAATGCTTTCTGGAGTATTGGATCAACATAAATTCCTGCCGAATGATATTTGGAATATGGATGAATCGGGTATTACCACCGTTCCTTCGAAGAATACAAAAGTTTTGGCCACCAAAGACAGAAAACAAGTAGGCGTTTTAAGTAGTGCTGAACGAAGTACCTATAAAAAATCGTTATGTATTTTCTTAGGGACATATTTCCAAGAAAAAAACATGAAATCTGAATTAATGGATGGAGCACCTGTTGGATCTGTGTCTGTCATTTACCCAAGAAACTGGGTACATGAATAGTGACATATTTCCTAAATGATTGAAGCACTTTGCGAAATATGCCAAACCCTCAAAGCAAAATAGTCTTGCTGTTATTGGATGGACACACTAGCCATAAAAGCTTAGATGCACTTGTATATGCTAAAGAAAATGGCATAACTCTTTTTTGTTTTCTCCCACATTGTACCCATAGGGTACAACCGTTGGGTGTTAGCTTTTTTGGTCCTCTTAATGCTTAGTACGCAGCATATATCAAGGCAGCAACCATTTCCAATGCTCTAAGCGGATTTTCGGCGACTGGCATAGCACCATTCAACGACAACATCTTCCCCGATTGGATGTTTGCTGCCGCAGAAGTAACTAACGCTGAAGAGGATGACAATCGGGACGAAAATTAAATGCAAGATGGTCAGTTAAATGAAGTCAACGTCATGACAAACTCGGTACCGAGTTTCCAATGTACCAAGGTCTCTAACATATTTCCAGGAACAAATCTTGACCTATCAATTGAGGAAATTTCACCAATGCCAAAAGTCGCAGAGATAGTGCGACGAAAAAGAAGAAAATAGTCATATGGAATCTAACAACAACCCCTGAAATTGAAAAATTGAAAAATGAGGAAGCACAAAAGAAAGAAGTGATGATAAGAAAGTCGGAGAGAGCTATGAATAAGAAATGTGTTATGGAGGATGAGAATGAAGATGAGCAAGCCGAGGGTTTTGACGTAGGAGATGACCTGGATGAGGAGGACTCGCCTTGTATTTATTGCAATTAACTTTTCTCCTGGTCTCTGTCAAGAGAATTATGGTTCCAGTGTCACATCTGTCAGAAATGGGCCCATGCAGAATGTGCTGGAGTAGACAGAAAGACAAAAATGTTCAAATGTGAAATTTGTACCTAGTTTTATATTTTTTTTAATACTATGCCATCTCATCAATAGTTACTTTCATGAGATGGCATACCATGCTTCTTTTTCAAAATATACTTTTTCGTTTGTTAATAGAAAAACCGTTTAGGTTTTGTGAAAACTTACTTTGTTTATTCCATTTTTATATATTTCCTACATAAAAATATGTTTTTGGTCATAAATTAAAAAATTATAGTACCCAAAATAAAAGTATGCCATCTCAGGCACACTTCCCCTACGTCTGTCACATCATAGCAGTTTACGACCACTGGATAACGGTAACACTTTCTTAGGACACCGTAGCTTTAGAGTTTGTCGTGAGCCTCACAGTCGTAATGCTTCTGGAGCTACTTGATAATGTAAAAATGTCTGTTTTCTTCAAACATTGTCTGCATACAAATATATTACAGGCACAAGGAACGTTGGGGACGTAATTTTCAGAACTTTTGAGAACTTAATGTATACCTTAATTTATACCACTGTCATTCATTTCCATTTATTTCCTCATAACCGTCAAGACTTTTGATACGTTCGATGCATTGGTTGCACACATATGAATTGCAAGAGCGTCGGAAAATAGAGGAATGTTTCCCCGTGCTTTTGTTAATAGAACTTGAGGCTCCTCTATTGGCGAAGCTATATACCTTATTCCCTCGATTTTTTCTTATTTTGCAAATAAACTTTAATTCGCAGCTTCAAGGCTTCTAAGGCATTTAGTGTGACTTGATAATCCAGTAAAATATATTCTATTTTCTTTGCTTTTGCTGCCACACACTTATTGAAGGCCAAAAGAAGATTGAGAGAGTATCAGTGCTTTAAAAAAATTGGAGTCTTCTTTCTAGGCTAGCCTACTGGCTCCTTATTTTCTGGTTTCAGGTTTATTTGTTAGTTTCAATTTACCTTGAATTCACAGCTTCGGGGTTCTAAAACGCTTAGTGCTACTTGATTTTTGACAAATATAGTCGAATACAATGATATTAGAGAGATATTGCAAGTTCACATAACACCCAGGCAGTAATAGTGCGAAGTAATTTTGTCATCTAAGCATGCGCATTATAACGCCGACTTTATTAAAGATAGTGGCTGCCCTTAATTGTGGAGATATAAGAATTGTAAATTGTGGTGACCTTATTCGTTTTCGGGTGCTCTCGCGTCACGATCGCGTACATTCGTTTAGTTTATAGTATGAAGACAGTCTTGTACTGAATAAAATATAGGCTATATTTTGATTTTGTTAAAAATGGCGAAAACTGTTAAGACTATTAAACGATTACGATTTACATACCAAGATGACTTGGCACCGTTAAAGGAATTTTTGGCACACATACCGTTGGAAAATGTGGATAACTGGAACATAATCCTGGAAAACGTTACCAATACGCAACGTGAAAAATTTTTAGTAAAAACTTTAAAACCACGTTCAACTATTGTTAGAGACATGGATCAAACAGGAAGAACTGGGGATAGTATTGCTATGTCTAGGGACAAAGATAAGACGAATATGCCTGAAAATTATGAACACTTCGATCATAACTATGGTATATAAATTGTATTTCTAATCTTCTGTTTTATGTTAGTCATAAATAATTTTAGCTAATGAAATTTCTAATTTCTCTTTCATATTTAATTAAATCAATTTACTCGTATTCTAGTACTTGTATTTACAATGCCTATAAGCTTCAATGTTTATTTTAAATATTAAGGTTAGAAATAATGTCAAAGTAAAAATAGGGTTTGCAATAAGTGTTATTTTAGCGCCTGCTTTAATTTCCCACTAATTACGTCGCTCTATTAGTGCTTGCAGTTAAGTTGAACTTGCAATATCTCTCTATTTGTCGGTATATAAATTTATTATAAGCAACTGGAGGACTAGAAACTCCTGTATTGGCAAGACGTTTTGGCTTCCTCATTTTCCTGTATTTTCTGGAGTCACCAGGTTACATTATTACTACGCATGGCGCATTAGAAACGGTCCACCTCAAATATTGTTGGCGGGAGAGGTTTTTGCGGCAAACCCCGAGACACGTCGATTATGTTTTCGAGGGGGACAACTTTTGATAGTTAACTTATGGTTGTACGGTCATCCCCTTAAAAGGGGTGACTACCCCTTCGAGAATCTTTAATGGCATGAGGGGTCGAGTGGCACATAATTTGAAAGCTATTTCGATTCTCTTTAAAGACATGCTGACAGTTTTGTGTTAAGTATTAAAATCAATGACAAAAACCAGATTGAAATCTCCATTAAAGAAATCGGATAACTTTGGCATGTGAAATAACTCCTGTTATGCTACAAAATGTTCGGAACAGTGTTGAACAAAGGTTGTATTATTGTTTGGAAGTAAACGGATCACAATTTGCACACTTACTTTGATTAAAACTTTTCTGACAACTTTTTTTTTATTTCTTTCACTCACACTTCCAGCTGATTTTTGTCGTTAATTTTAACAATTAACACAAGAATGTTAGCATGTCTAAAGAGATTCGAAATACCTTTTAAATTATGTGCCACTCGACCCCTCATGCCATTAAAGATTCTCGAAGGGGTAGTCACCCCTTTTAGGAGGATGACCGTACAACTATAAGTTAATTATCAAAAGTTGTCCCCCTCGAAAACAAAATCGACATGTCTCGGGGTTTGACGCAAAAACCTCCCCCGCCAACAATATTTGAGGTGGACTGTTTCTAATGCGCCACCCTGTATGTTTACTATGTACCACAGTCCTCCTAAAAAGCAGGTCTTCGTAATAATTTTAGCTGAATAGAATAAATCCAGTTGTTATTACGAACATTCTAATGCAAAGTTAAATATAAACCAAAAAACAAACGTTTTGCAAAAATGAAAATTGATATTGGCAAAACATCTATATTAGTGTTTTAAATGAAACTCACGTTTCTAACTAATTCCACAATATAATGAAAAATATTAAAAATTCTAAAAAATTGATAATTGTTTCGATAACTGAATATCATCGTCAGAATGACAGAAGTTACATTTCATTTTATGCCTACCTGATGTTTAGTAGTTATTTTTGGCTAGACCAAGAAGTGACCTAACTTGTGATTGACTTAATATATGTTTATAGAAAAAAGAAGAAGGTGTGATATTACAAATATTGAAGCTTAGATATTATTAGCCCTATGGTGATATCCTGGATATCATTTTTCCAATTAAGATCAGTATAACTGTGCAATGATATAGAAAACCAGGAAAACTATATCTGCTGATCTTTACAATTATCACTTAAGAAGACAGTTTATTAGTGGAGAACTCCCTAGATTTAACTGTTCATTGACAACTTCATATTGTGGGTTTCTTAAATGGCTTCTAATTTCCAATTCTTCAAGGAAATCCAGTTCTTGTTTCTTTTCACAAATATGCAGCACTTCTAGTTTTGTGTTAGGTGTCAATGAATGATTGGTATCAAGTAGATGTTTTGTGTAGTGGGATTTATGTGGTTGTTTTAATCTGTATGCTCGTAAGTGTTCACTGTATCTGATTTCAAAATTTCTAAGGGTCTGACCCAAATAGACAGCATTACATTCCGGACATTTGAGTTTATATATACCTGATTTCTTTAATGTTGGTATGTTTGTTTTAACATTTAACAATTTTGTACTTACGTTACTTTCTGTTTTAAAAGCAATTGCTGTATTCGTTGCTAAAGATATTATCTTTGAAATATTAGAAATATTTCCTGAATATGTGATGGTTTTATAAGTTTTTATTTCTTCAGTTTGTTTAGGAAATATTAGTTGTAATGCCACTTTTTCCTCTTTTTTATTAATTAGCTTATTTATCATATGCAATGGATAACCGTTGGATGTTGCTATTTGTCTAATTGTACTAATCTCTCTAAAAAAAGTGGCTTTACAACTAATATTTCCTAAACAAACTGAAGAAATAAAAACTTATAAAACCATCACATATGCAGGAAATATCTCTAATAATATTTCAAAGATAATATCTTTAGCAACGAATACAACAATTTCTTTTTAAAACAGAAAGTAACGTAAGTACAAACTTGTTAAATGTTAAAACAAAAATACCAACATTAAAGAAATCAGGTATATAAACTCAAATGTCCGGAATGTAATGTTGTCTATTTGGGTCAGACCCTTAGAAATTTTGAAATCAGATACAGTGAACACTTACGAGCATACAGATTAAAACAACCAGATAAATCCCAGTACGCAAAACATCTACTTGACACCAACCATTCATTGACACGAAACACAGAACTAGAAGTACTACATATTTGTGATAAGAAAGAAGAACTGGATTTCCTTGAAGAGTTGGAAATTAGAAGACATTTAAGAAACCCACAATATGAAGTCGTCAATGAACAGATAAATCTAGGGAGTTCTCCACTATTAAACTGTCTTCTTAAGTGGTAATTGTAAATATCAGCGGATATAGTTTTCCTGGTTTTATATATCATTGCACAGTTATACTGATCTTAATTGGAAAAATGATAGGGCTAATAATATCTAAGCTTCAATATTTGTAATATCACATCTTCTTTTTTTTTCTATTAACATATATTGTCAATCACAAGGTAGGTCACTTCTTGGTCTAGCCAAAAATAATTACTAAACATCGGGTAGGCATAAAATGAAATGTAACTTCTGTCATTCTGACAATGATATTGATTTATAGAAACAATTGTCAATTTTTTAGAATTTTTAATATTTTTCATTATATTGTGGAATTAGTTATAAACGTTGAGTTTCATTTAAAACACTATTATGAGTAGATTCCACGAAGTAAGGGTCGAGACAGTTAATTTCATTAAAACATCTATAACTTGTGACCAATCTGCAAGCCCGATAAAAGATAAATTATTAATCAGATTTTATTAGATCTAGTTTATACAGTTATAATCATTATTTTTAAGAAATAACATCAATATGTAGATGTAGAATGTTTACTGTTAATCGTAACTTAGATTTAAAATACTTTATTTATAGCGCATAATGAGACCTACTAATAAATTTTGACCTAGATTACATAATCAATCTCTTTACACGGCAAGAGAGATAATTATTTCAAAATTAAAGTGGACCGGAACTGAAACGTTTGTATAAATAAATAACATTTTTTGTCACAAAACAATAATTATATTTTTGTATATTATTGTCTGATTATTTACGTCGTTATGTTTCAAATGGTTTTTTTATTACCTTTATGCAATTCATTATACAGAGTGTTTCGAAATTCATGTCAAAAGCTTTGTTCATTCATTACGCCTACCGCACCATTGAAGAATTTCACCTTGATATTTTATGATGACGCAATCCAATTGTTTCTTGAAAGTCCTATTCTAATAATATATTTTTGTTTTCATTTAATGTCCACTTTTTACACAAGGTTAGCTTTCAATATCTCCCTTTTTCCCTCGATTCTGTTTTATTTAAAAGATTATATGCATATTTACAATTTTTTTGTATGTCAGTTAAAAATAAAAGACCTATTTTATTGATTCAGATATTTGTCCAGGTAGGCAAAGTCAATTATAGCGGTATTGTAAAGACTCGAGGCTTCATTCGTTAACTCGTCGAGTAGTCTACTATTAAAAGAATGATTAAACTGCCTCCGGCGACAAACAATATCGCTTCCAGTGACATAGACATAAATTTCTTCAAAAAAAATTTGTTGACCGATTTGATGTTATTAAACAGTTATATATTTAATAATAACCACACAGAATTAATGTACCATGAGTGACAAAATTTTACTATGTTTAAATGGAAAACAAAACTTGATGTGGCAATTTCTCAGCGGATGTTTCGGCTTCATGTCTGGTAGTACTTTATATTTTCATAATATTCTTAAAGTTTATGTGTAAAAGTGTAGGAAGCACTAAAATTTGTAATCACTTTATTAGTTTATTTTATGTATAAAGACAAATATAAAATAAAATATTTTTGAGAAATTAATAAATATTACATTGACATGCAAATTACCTGAAAGTGTATCCAAAAATCTAATAGAAGTTCATAGAGAGCTAGACAGTAATGTTTTGTGAAATTAAAATTAAGAAATAAAATCACAAATGAACGAAGAACTAAAGGAATATTCTCCTCGCGTGTTTTCTTAAAACCTATAGTACCTTGATTTTTGAAGTTTTCAGAAAATTGCAATTTTTTAATTTTTGTATTGCGTCAGAATAAGGTATGCTACAAAATTGAAATAAAAATCGTTTCTAGGATAGAACACGTCGCTTGTTTTAGTGTTATAATTATTTCTAAGCTTTAAGCTAAATGCCAGTATGAAATTTGAGTTACTAGTTTATTAATAAGCATAATCACAAATAAATAGAATAAAAGCCTGTTGTAATTTTAGATACTATATTTTGAATGTGGTTTTATATATTAATGACAATAAAACTGCACACACACGCGTTACTAAGTCCGTCCCTCTCGGGATGCAATCCTCAAGAGCGTTGCATCCTGGGAAGAACCTTCCGTCCACCCCCCATCTCATTCGATGGGTCCTCAGCCGTTGTTTGCGTTTTTCGCATGCCGCTCTTCCCTGGCCGAAATGGCAGTTGGCTGGGGTCGGGCCGTCTTCTTTTCGCCGTGTAACCTTTTTGGTTATGTCTTCGGCGGCCTTCTCGCTTTGATTGTCTTCTGTTGTAGTGTGTAGATGTACCATTCCACTTCTTTTATCTCTTCTTTCAGGTACCTTGTTCCTGTAGTCCTCCGGCTCTTCGCATGGGATCTTCACCCCGAGCCTTTCTCGGATGGTGATGAACCTCGTTTTTATCCCTCTTCGATGGATTTCTTTTCTTACTGAGCCCCAGTGGCGGGTGCTCAGTAGGATGACTGGTGGTGGCCTGTTTGTCGTCGTCTTGTTTTGGCCGATGGCTTCGTCCATCATTTCTTCGTCTTTTCTTTCCTTCCTTGCGGCGGCTTCCTTCCTCTGCTCCTACTGGATTTTCTTGATGGACATCACTTCCGTGAAGTCCATCTCCTCAGCCTCGTTTTCGTTGGTTTGGGGGGATTCCGTCCTCTGCGCCTTCCTTCGGACGCTTTCTGATTGGCTTCGGCTTCTCTTTTTCCCTTGCATGCCCTTCATTGTTTTTGCCGTGTTCTGCATGGCAATCCTTAGTCCCGTCATTTTCGCTTCCATATGCTGGATGGATTTTTTCAGCTCCTTCACTTTTCTTATAGCTTCTATGGCTCTTTGTTTGTGTTTGTCGCCTCTCTCCTTCATCCTATCTACGTATTCTTCCATCTTATCTGCGTATTCTTCCTCGGTTCCATCTTCGCTTTCGTAGTCATCTATTGGTGATTCTGGTATCGTCGTTTCCATCTTCTTGCTAGCTTGGCTGCTAGCGCTGTTGTCGTTTTTTTACTTCTTCGGCATCTCTATTCCCAGACCTCTTCAGGCTCTAAAAAATACAATGCATCCGTTAATTACAAGTTCTAAATGTTTAGAAAACTTTCAAAATTTTCATAAAAAACACTATTCTCAACGCTGATTTTGGCTTCTGATAAGCTTTCGCCAGTTCAGTTGATAGAAATCAACCTCCGTCTGATCGCTTTCTCAAGACTCCGCTTCGCTTGTACTACTGATTCTCTTAACAGCCTAACTGCTACAATATAGTAGATTATACCACGAGTCAATAATGATAGCTATTATTCTCGAGGAATTTTTACGAACCGAGCCGCGTTAGCGGCGGGGGAGTAACATTCCGAGACAATAATAGTCATTATTGCGAGTAGTATACTCCACTTTATTTACGACAAATTTATTTATTTTAGATTTTTAATGAGCAACTTTATTTGTCAATAACATTTCAATTAGTGATAGTACACTTAATAAACTGAATTGGTCGTGAATTATGATTAACTTTGGAAGAGTTTTCAACACGAATATTTGGAATTTCGGTTGCTGTAAAAGAAGAAGTTGCTTCATTACTATTTATCTGTTTGGCAATAGTATCTGCTGTAGTTGTTTTGTTTCTCATAGACTGATCAATGTATCCTTCAGCTACTTGGGTAGATTTCCAGCCCCCATGACGCTTCAATCCAGTTATATCGCCTCCTCCATCAATGTACAGAGTGGCAGATGATCTGCGATAATAATGGCCGGTATAACTTTGAGGATTTGGCAAGTTTAAATATTTGGCAATTTGTCTACCAATGTCTGCAAATTTGTTTTTTCCTATATGTTGTATTGTACATTTCGATTTTTGATAATTTAGAAAGAATGAATTGGTTTCTACATGTGACGGACGGAGATCGATGTACTTCTTTACAATATTGTAAAACGTACTGTTTATGGTGAATTTTCGTACAATTTTAGTTTTAGTCTTGGGTATTGTTATCAATAACTCTGTTTGGAAATCCTTCCCGTCTTCTATCTTCATTTCATAAAGCTCGTTTGAGCGGCATGCGCCCATAATTCCAATAACTAATATAACCTGAATAAAAAAAGAACATGAGTTTTTGAATAGATCAGATTAAATATGAACATTTACCTTATGCAAAAGAAAAATTTCATCAGGAGCTCTGTCAATAAATTTCCTAATTTCTTCAGGGGTCAGAGTGGAAGATTTCTTTGCTTGAAATCCTTCAGATTTTCTTTTTAAAAACGCTCGTAGTTTCTTATATTTTTCCAGATCAACGTCATGGTTTATCTTCAACACAGATTTAATCATTGAATAGAATGACCATAATGAAGATGGCTTGTATTTTGCACCCAATTCAGCGAAATAGGCCAGCAGAACATTTTCGGAATAAGAGTTTGCCTTGTTTCGAAGACGCCATTCGTTGAACGATGCGTACGTTTTATTATAAATGGATTTCGATGTTTCTAGTATTAAGGAAGATGTTGTTGCTGCAGCTAATTGTACAATTTCTGGTGGTGTACAAGTGGAAGATTCTTCATTTTCATTCATTTTAATACAAATACACAAACACCACGCGTTTGACACTTTTGAGTTTGGTTATATTGTTTCCATGGTATTATTTAATTCGAGAAATTTTGTGATAGGAGTACAAGAGGGAATAAAGACTATTAATCCCTCGCCATTATTCCCTAAGGGATTAATATATGGCATTATACTTCAAAAACCACAAGTATAATACTTATATTATATATTAGTCGTAAATAAAAACTATTTCGTCTCAAAACGTTTTTATTAGACTGCGAAATACAAATATAGACAGTATAATAAAATCGTAACAGAAATGGATACGAAATAAGGAGGAACAAAAATCATCATTCGTTAAATGATTTTGAAATCGTTTATTCGTTATATATCGGCACTGGTTGAATATAAGATTCGTTGGTTGGCATTTCTGGCCAGAAGACACGTTTTCTGGCAGGCATGTTTTCGTCTTTTTTACTACATTAATCCCTCTTTTACTAAACAGTTTTGGAGGAAGGGTCAAAGGACACTTCTTTTTCAAAAACGAGGATTCTAAAAAAAATTCTTGTCGGAAAGATGTCTTGTAAAATAAACTCCTGCTATTTTTTCTAAATTCCGCTATTTTCACATTTTCTAAAAAACGAATAACATTGATTCCGGAGTCTGTCTTCTTGTTGCGCTGTCTACAACCATCTTCAAAACTTCTGAAATCTTCATATGTTAGTGGTATAGCCACTGTCTGATTTGACTATTTATATACTAGATTTAATAATTCCTGAAAATCTAGAACTTCTTTTTCTCTTTTCAATTGTGTACCTAATTGTCCACGAACCGAATCAGCTCTCATGAAAGGATTTTCTGGTTCAAAGTATTTAATTGAGATTGTATTGGGACCCCAGTCCTGGTTGACTAGGAAAACAAAAGTTGAATATAACACCCAATTCTTATTTTGGACAGAACAATTATCACACCAAAATAAAAATTCATTTACACTAGCGTCAGAGTTTTTTATGACCAATAAAAACGTCGAAGCTACATCAGCAGCACTCATTCCGGTAATGGCCTGGTGCCACATCAGCACTGCTTTTTTGCTTTATGTAGGGGCGATAATGTTTCATTGAAGGCGACTAGCCTAGGCACAAAAAATGAGTTTTTGTCTGCCGTTTTGGGAATAATCAACAGTATACTACACCGCTCTCGGTTTTGGAGCTGTTCATGAACAGCATATAATCTGAGGGTGAAAAGAAATTGTCCTACGCCAATCATTTCTCTCGGGAAAGAGGACGTTGTAGGCTTTCACTATGTGCTAGCTATTGAGTCTGGGATCATTTCGAGTATGAGGTGATTACTGATTTCATTCAGAAAACCCGTGTGCTCTCTTTGTAGCTCCTTGCTACCATGGCTACTTGACGTTAAAAGTCTGTAGGTGGCCATCCTAGCTTCCCTCTCTAGCTCTATATGCAGAGGGGTTAGGTTTAGGATGGTCTCCATTGCAAGTGTCGGTATCGTCGACATAGCTCCCGTAATGGCTAGTCACCAACTAAATAAGGAGTATGTAATGATGCTTCGTATCCGATTGAAAGCTTTTTTGTGAAAGTTTTCGTGGAAGCGGATAAAAAATTACTACTGATTTGACTCCTTTATTTTTTTGTCAACGTTTCGGTGCAATTCGTCACCTTCATCACGGCTACAACAAACAATACAAAATAAAAATATAGTTGTAATACAAATTTCGTTAAGCAGTTTAATAAAATGTTATCCCCCTTTGTAATCCAGGGTAATAGTTCAATTGCTCCACTCCTGTAAAATTCTGGATTGTTTTCTTATTTTTTTATGTTGGATTTAGTGAGAAGATGATAAAAGAAGATCACAATAATCCTTTATGGAATAGACACAAAAGGAATAAGATAGAAGCACCGTTGGGATATAATTCGTGTCAGATGAATGACAGTGTAATAAATCGCTGTCACCACTCTAATAAATCGGTTATTTATTCCCTGGAATATGAAACGGTATTATTCCTTTTTTTTAATTGTAATGACCTAAAGGGTCCTATTGTACACTCTTATCCTTGATTTCATTGCAGCGTGCTGTCACCAGTGTCTTACGACACAAATTTAAAGCCAGGAATCCACCAGTGGGTAACCCCGGCGGAGGTGGTTTCCTGGCACGAGCGGACAAGGTCTCCGTGGGGCCTCTTGGGCTTATACAATGTGCCAAGCCCGAGTTCTAAGGCAGGTCGCGTCAACCCGTTCAAATTTGCTGGTCCGAGGGTAGGGGTTGTTAATAAAGGAAACAGACTGGGTGGATAAATATGTACATATATATTACAAACAGTAATTAATTAAATCCAATAACTCAGCCCTGGTTTGGACAAAATAAAAGTTACTCGGGGGAGAATTCCCCCGATGTTACACTAGAAATTTAATTAGGGAAAAACGTCTTTCATAATCTGGAAGTAGTTTCTTGTTATTATGACAACAGTAAAAGATGTCTCGCGGATGACTATCCCTGTATAAGAGATGAGGAAAAAAAATTAATATGACTCGGGCAAAACGTCTTCCGAAATTCTGAAAGTAGTTTTTCCTGATTACGACATAAATGAAAGAGATCTGGCGTATGAATATCCCTGTATTATATGAGCAAAAAATATCAAAAAGGTCTTTCGCAATCTATCGGTATAAATACGATCTCTCTTACAGGTGAATATAAGAAAATAATTATCAAAACAAAACTTTCGAAATCTGAAGGTATGAATCCGATATTTCTTACGGTTGCATATCCTGTACAATATGAGAAAATAATTATCAAAACAAAACTTTCGAAATCTGAAGGTATAAATACGATATTTGTTACATATGAATATCCTGTACAATATGAGAAAATAATTATCAAAACAAAACTTTCGAAATCCGAAGGTATAAATACGATATTTCTTACATATGGATATCCCTTTATAATTATAAGTTAGATCGATTTCCAATCGTACTAGTTTCCTAATTATGTTAGGTGAGGGGCTCAAATGTCAATAGTGCACTTAATATGACCAGAAAACGTATCTTTTGGGACACCCAGTCAGATCAAATGAAAAGGTCAATACGGTATTTGTTCAAAAAAAATAATTATATGACATAGAAAAAAAACATACGTTTTTTGATATATCACAAGTCACAATTACACAATATCACAGTTGACGTAGGGCCGTCGAAGTGTCAGGCCTTACAGTACCTGAGCACTATATGAGGGTTACTGCCTCACTGCCTCCGTTACCAAATTTCCTGCTATTTATTTTAGAAGTCTTTTGGATTTTTGCCCTTGTCTCATGTTTTTTATTTTCGTAATTGAAGGTTAATTTTCAATTTCTTTATACTAAGTTGCAAGGTTTGACTATATTTTTGATAAACAAAACATGGCAAAACACACGATGTTTTGTTTATCGACCTTGTCAGTTATTTAAAATTGTTTGTATAAATTCTTTTCTGGCGTAGGTCAACAATTGTTTTTTTTTATATTAATTAGATTCGACTTATTTTATTATCAAGAAAATCATATCTATATAGGGTGTCCTTAAAATTTCCTATGTCATATCTCGTGTTTATTACATAGTTTTACAATAACAATTTATTTGTCTTTTTGTTAGCTGGTTATATTTATCGCATTGCATTGGTTTGAATTTCTCAGAAAAAAATATAAATAGAGCTTGGTGTCACATAACGCCCTGTATTTGCCAATTGTGAAGTTAAAAAATGTGACATTGTTTTTTGTTTCTGAAATATACCTTTAATGCTCTTTGCAAGGAGTCTACATTTGTGAAAATCGGTTCAGGCATATGAAAGTTACCGTACTTTTAATGTCAACAAAAGTACACTTCTCCCACCACCTAAGAATAGGTGATACAAAAAAATAACTTAGACAAAAGTTGTAGAATATGGACAGAAGTATCTAAAGTAAATATTTTTTATCAACCTTAATTGGGGAATATTTTGTAAAAATCCAATTACACTTTTTAAGTGATGGAATGCGCCACCTATCGGAAATTTACGAACATAAAAATATTTTTAAACAGTTTTTTAGGCCCGATTTTGTTATAAGAATTTTTGCCCCAAATTCTATGACAAACGGTTTCCGAGATACGGCCGGTACCCACCCTTAGGTGTTCACCCTGTATGTATTTTTTTACTCAATGCAAGTTTTATTTTTCATTATTCCAAAAACCTACTACACTGTTCTTAATAAAATGCAAAGAAAAGAGAATATGAAGATATAAATATGTAATTTATATAGCTAAAGTGTCTCAAACATTGTATTATATAGGTATCCAGTAGATAGCAAGCACCCTACTCTCAAACTTAATTATTCAGAGCTATTCCGAAATGCATCAACCAAATAATGTTTATTTCACATCATAATTGAACAGTACCTTAAGAAGTTACTTCTAATTTCTCAATTTTTATTTATAATTGTTGTATTTTCAAATACCACGTTGGACATCCTCGAAATTACCTTAATATGCGGAGCTAGAAGTAAAAATTACAATTTTTATATAGAATTCTAATATGTACTAAGCCGCAGCTATGATTTATTTTCTTGAAAAGGGTGTTAATTTAGTAAACACAACCATGCTACTAAGCTTCGTTTTAAATTACTATGTAAAAAAACTATTAGGGCCTGATGATGGCTCAGTGAGCCGAAACTAGTTGCCCTTCTTCACCTTTCACTACTATATGCTGTAGTACTCATTTTGAGTTTTACTTACTGCTATTTACCTACAGACTACATTCGAGATGGATAGTCTTTTTCATTTATTAGTTTTTTGCAAAACAAACACAAAATTAAGAAACAATCAAATTCACCAATCCTTATCAATCATATGCCCTTTAAATCTCCAATGTTTTGACTTATTCAGTGACAGTAACTTAGTATTTTTTGGTAAATTCACTGTAGCCAATCAATTTTGTTTTCCTGTATCCGTGCGGGACATATGGAAACTTGTAACAAATCAGAAGAGAAGATGAGTAATCCGCCTCAAGAAATCCAAACTCCACGCAGATTGTATAATGATAGAAAGTACCAACAAACGATATTCTTGCTTGTATAGTGGACAAGAAGCTGAACAATGTTCAATACTATAAGTAATGCGTATACTATGTTTTTACAGAAGAGGTAATTAATAGTGGACTGGAAAACTGAAAATGATATCAGACCTCATTGAAAGTGAATAAGTTGCTCATTTCTGTTATATTTGGCAAACATATTTACCTGAACGTTTATTTTATTTAAAATTAAATTGTTCGTTAACCTTGATGTTATTTTGATGTTGAACTTAGGAATGGAACATAAAATCATGTTTTAAAATATCGCACTACTCAATATGTTTTTTATACTCGAATTTAAATTAACATAATCTAAAAGTAATATTTCACTAACGTTTTAACAGCTTTTATTACTCCTGAAATAATGCATGATACGTTAAGTTCGAGCGTTTATATTAATGTAAAAACCGTTTCTGCAGCAATTTTATTATACATGGGAAAACCCGTAAGTGACGCCATTGCTTTATGTTTGCAAAATGCAAGATTCTTCTTTAAAGGAATCTCGTCTTCATTATCGAAGGTGTGGCCTATCTCAAACACGACTAAATTACAAAATTTTCTGTAATACATTAATAATGCAAGGTTTTTTTAAATTTTAAAAGAACGTACGGCGTTTATTATCGTAATAAATGGAAACGGAAGGTTTTCCACTTTTAAATCGGATTTCACTTCTTTCTGTTTAGTAGTAAAATAGTAAAACACCTGTTAAATTGTCAATTGAATCAAACAACATAGTTCTACAATGCGCGGCTAAATTATGAAGCAAATTCATTATTATTCAAACAATTTATTTTAGATAAAAATCCTGAAATAGGTCGATTTTTTTAATAATGTGCGAAAATGATGACGTCACCAGTTTGACACGGTGACGTAGTCTTGTAATACCTCCTTTGAAAAATCTTTTAATAATGTATTCAGCAGTATCATACTTAACTGACCAATGCTTATACAGGAAAAATAAAAAGTAATTTAATTTAATCAAAGAATAATTTTACAATAAACGAACTGCAATTTTAAATTAATTAATTCATAATACTTTTCAGCTACATTAAATGCTCAAACCACCGGTCGCTTGACAATAAGCAAATCGACGAACATATTCTTCTTGCACATTATGAATAACTTCCCAAGTAATTCGTCTCTAATTTGATCTTGCAAACTCCTGTAAATTCTGCGGTTTATCTACATAAACCTTTGATTTTAAATGACCCCATAGAAAAAAATATGGATGTGTAAGATCTGGAGATCTTGGGGGGCCACTATATTGGTTCTTGTCTACCAATCCACCTCACAGGAAAACCAGCATAATGCGGGGGTGCACCACCTTGGTGTAACCAGATACTATTATCTGCTAAGATAGGATTTGTGGACGTTTGGAAACATATTGGCAAGGACTGGTATAACTTCTGTTCGCAGGAATTGCAGATAACGTTCCCCTGTAAGATTTTCTTCAAAAAAATAAAGATCAATAATTGTGTCATTAAGTATTCCCGCCCAGACATTGATTTTCTGATGGTGTTGAGTATGACCTTCAGTCATCTAGTGAGGATTATCCCTACTCCAGTATCTGCAATTTTGAAGATTGCCTAAACCATTTAGGCAAAATGTAGCCTCATCGGTAAAGATAATTTGTTTAATAAATCGTGAATTGCGGTTACATAAATCCTGAAAAATGATACAAAACTGCATACGGCGATCGGGATCATCACCGTTGAGTTCATGATGTAACTGAATTTTGTACGTCTTTCAGATTACGTAACAACGACCCTTGAGATATGCCTGTGTCCGCTGTAATTTAGCGTGAAGTATTATAAGGATTATCATTAACACGTGGTCATCTAGATATATCAATTATAAATCGAATCATTCATCTAGCCAAAAAAATCGGTAGTTATAGGACTTGCTGACCGTGCAACTAAATTATCAGATCCATAATTTCGAGGAGCATGCATTAAAAAAGCAAAAAATGTCCTACAACTTAACAACCATCCAATAAAATTAATAAATGGTATTTTTTTAAATAGAATCAGCATGTTTTTTTCTTACTGTTTATACCCTGAAGTAAGTAGAAGTTACCAAAAGCTTTATGTTTTTATTTCTAATTTGAAAGTTACCATTTTATATGAAGGTAATTTTAAAACTTTTTAGTCGTCTGTCTCATGAGTCAGTATGACGTTAAACATTACACAATGTACTTGTAAACAGGTATTTCGCAATAATGATTTAAACAAAACAAGAAAAAGCAGCTGCAGTATTATTATTTACAAAAACTTCTTCGAATACAACTACAAAAAAAAAGATTCCGATTACAATTTGAAAAACCTCCTCCGTCTAGAAATTCCATATTAAAATGGTATCAGATATTCAAAGAAAGTGGTTCACTTGAGAAAATGAAGGTATATAAAAATCAAAATAATCCAAATTATCTCGATCGTCTCGTAACTATAACTTAACTATAAATGACTTGACTGAAAATGATAATCAAATTTCTATTTGAAAAATAGCAAATGTAATAATTGTATCTAAAAGTGAAGTACAAAGATGTTTGAAAGTTTTAAAATTAACTTATATATATATATATATATATATATATATATATATATATAAACGCTAGTCTTTGCTGACCAGTTAGGAATAAAACTCAGAAATATTGGGGAATGCAGCAACAGGGAAAAAGATAATTCTTTATTGGTTTTTATACAAGCTTTCAAAAACGTTCGTTTTCATCATCAAGGACGCTACAAATAGAGGGAAAAATAGGATTATTCTCAACTCCATCAATAAAGAGACAAAAGTGTACTTACGTCCAATGTGAAATTATTTTCCTTTATGTAAAACATAAGATTGAAGAACTCGTCACATGGCATCAGTTAGGGAAAATTGACATTCAAATTAGCAACAATATTAACAACATTGAGGCTGTTATAGTATAATATAATAATAAAAACAATAAAAACACAAAACTTGCACGAGATTTACGTCGTTAAATCATTTTTCATCAAACACAGCCGAAAAGGACGCCACCAAGCAGGGATCTTTCCCTCCAAGACGGAAATGGAAACGGGTACTTGACATCACTGGTTCAAACAATTCACGGTAGTCGTCATTAAGCAATTTTTCAAAACGTGAGAGCGGCGCGCAGGTTCTATCTACCAACACCAATAGAACCGCTAAGGGGGAAGGGTTCAGGCCGTAACTTACGGCAAGAAGAAGAGTTCCCTTTAAACTATTCATGTTCATCTTTTCCGAAATACATTGAGAGTTTTATATATATATATATATATATATATATATATATAATAAGCAACGAATAGATTAGTGGGTATTGCACGCAAATAGAAGAAGGGGCTACTGAAAAGAGTGGTAACCGCAGACATGCATGTTTCTGGCTCATTAGTCGTCATCGATACGGTACAACCAAGAAAAGATGTGAAACATGGGAGCAAAGGTGTTGAATGAAACATGAGAAAATATAACAGAATTCAGCAGAATAGTCAAACACAACATTTGTTATTATTTCATTAATCTGGGTCGGAAGTTTCAGACGGGAGTGTTATATGCACCTCCGTGTCTATGTTGGTTGTTGTCTCGAACATTCGAGATCTTCTAATATTACGGACACAAATGTTGTGTTTGACTATTCTGCTGAGTTCTGTTATATTTTCTCATGTTTCATTCAACACCTTTGCTCCCATGTTTCACATCTTTTCTTGGTTGTACCGTACCGATGACGGCTAATGAACCAGAAACATGCATGTCTGCGGTTACCACTCTTTTCAGTAGCACCTTCTTCTATTTGCGTGCAATACCCACTAATCTATTCGTTGCTTATTTATATATATATATATATATATATATATATATATATATATACCACTCATTCTCTGTAACCTCTTTTGCGTGATATGCCCGCTAATTCTGTTTTTGTTTTATATTTCACGCGTTATTCTTTCATCTTTTCATTGATTATTTGTCTATTTCCAGGGTCGGAAGGTTCAGACAGGAGAGCTATAGACGCCTCCGTGTCTCTGTTGGTTGTTGTCCTGAAAACTCGGGATCTTCCATTCGAAGGCACAAATGTACGTTTGGTTATCTTGTTGAAATCCGTTGTTTGTGTTTTCTCATGTTTCAATTAACATCCTTGCTCCCAAGTTGTACACCTTTTCTTGGTTATGCCGTACCGATGAAGGCTAATGAGCCAGAAACATGCATGTCTACGGTTACCACTCATTCTCTGTAACCTCTTTTGCGTGATATGCCCGCTAATTCTGTTTTTGTTATATATATATATATATATATATATATATATATATATATATATATATATATATTCACACCTTTTCGGTGGTATTTGATAATGTCCGGGCCACTACGCAACCAAGGGCACTACCATTGTCAATAAGGGGAGATGATCCGCCGGATGATTCCAACAGTTCCAAGTATTACGGCCTTTTGCATCCACATTACGGTGTTTTTAGGTAAGTTCAGTTCTTTTATGTGTCGTACTGTTTTTGTATGTACAAGGCTTATAATTAAAGGGACTATGGTTACCTTCTCCAAGTTCCAAATCAATTTCATCTCTTGTGTAAGCGCTCCATATTTAGTTATTTTTTCGGCATATGCTTTAGATATATTGTAGTCCTGCGGCACTGCAAAGTCAATTATGATGGCTGTGTTATCACTTTCATCCCAAATCACCATGTCCGGCCGGTTGTGCTCCACAGGTCTATCTGTAACAACTGTGAAATCCCAGTAAATTTTCACGGTGTTGTTTTGAAGTACGGGTTGCGGCACATATTTGTGGTGTGCGGTGAAATGATTCAACAGACCTCTTTGCAGGCATATTAATTGGTGAACGACTTTGCCCATATTGTTGTGTCGTTCCAGGTATCTGGTAGCAGCAATTGTTGTGCAGCCAGATGACAAATGTTGAATGGTCTCTTCGCTAGTGTTACACAGTCTACATTTGGTGGTCTCAACTTGTTGTTTCAATTATTATATATATATATATATATATATATATATATATATGATGAGGCCACTTTTCAATTGAATGGAAAAGTAAACAAGCACAACTGTCGTATCTGGGATAGGAGAAGCCTAGAACTTTTTGTTGAAGTAAATTTGAAATAATCTATTACGTTAGTGTTCTATGGCGTTGACTAGATATAATCTAGTCGGTTGAATAAGAACTGTCAGTAATGTAATGTCATATATATTAGAATATAAAATACTTGTCTAGTAGATTGTAGATTTTGTATATTGCTTTAATTATTAAAAGGTATATAATCATACCAAGTAAAAAGGAATATCCATCACAATATTTGCTTTTACAACAAAAGGTTATGGACCCAGAAAACAGGCTTTCAGAATAGTGTGGTAAAGTGTTAAATAAATTTTCGAACTCTGAAACATGTCGTCGTATCAGATGCCGTCCATTGAAAGGCTTAAATGTCATGAGAATTACGATACATGGAAGTTCGCCGTACAAACTTATTTCGAGCACGAGGAATTGTGGGATTCAGTACTTGGTACGGATACCGATGTCAAAAAAATCACTAAGGCCAGTTCGAAAATCATACTTCTCGTTGATCCGCTGAATTATGTCCATGTTCAGAACACAAAAACTGCCAAGGAAGCATGGGACAATTTAGAAGCTGCCTTCCAAGATTCAGGTCTTATAATACGTGTTGGTTTACTACGTATACTGATAACAACAACTCTAGAAAATAGTGATTCTGTTGAGGGATATGTCAACACCGTTGTAACTGCCTCTTATAAGTTGTCAAATATTGGCTTAACAGTTAGTGATGAATGGATAGGTACAATTTTTTAGCTGGTCTACCAGAAACGTATAAGCCAATGATAATGGGGATCGAAAGTTCAGGCACTCCAGTAACAGCAGACTCGATCAAAACCAAGTTGCTTCAGGATATATCAGTAGCTCCGAGTTGTGAAAACAAAACAGTGGCCATGTATGGTACCAGTGGTTCAAGGTTTAACAAAGCTAAGCGTAATGTAAAGAAAAACAAAAAAGGAGTACATTGTTTTAACTGTAACGAGTATGGACATTTTGCAAGCCAGTGTGACAAGAAAAAAGATCCTGTAGATAAAAAATCGGATACTGGAGATAAAAGGTCAAAACAATCTGACTCTGTCTTATTATCAGTGTTCGCAGTGAAGGACAAAAATGACAAGTCGTGGTTTTTAGACTCAGGTTGCTCAGCGCATATGACAGCAAATCGAGATTTGCTAGAAAATATAAGAAAGTCCGCAAAGTTGACTGTTACCACTGCAAATAATGAAGAAATGTGTACGGAGACTATCGGTGACGTCAATCTTTCTCGATCAGTTGGTAAAAACAAACATTCAACCATCAAAGTACATGATGTATATTTTGTTTCTGAATTAAAAATGAATTTATTGTCAGTTAGTCAAATAGTTAGTAAAGGTAACACTGTAATCTTTAACTCTAATGGAACTAAAATTTACACTGGTAATAACAAACTCTTAGCTATGGCTAGGTTAGAAAATAACCTGTTTAAAACTGATTTAGCTCCATCACAAAATAATGGTTCCGTCTGGTTCAACAATGCAGAAAAAGAATGCAATTTATGGCATAGGCGTTTAGCGCATGTAAACTCAAGGAGCTCAGAAATTGGCATTAAATGGTGCTTATTAAGCTCGTACGAAGCATATTGATGTGAGACATCATTTCTTGAAGGAGAAAGTTGATAATGGTATTATATCGCTTAGTACGTGCCCACAAATTTTATGTTAGCAGATTCATTTACGAAGCCATTGGAAAAAGTGAAATCTCTCAACTGTATTAGAGGTCAAGGACTTATTTCAATTAGGGATGTTGTTGAAGTAAATTTGAAATAATCTATTACTTTAGTGTTCTATGGCGTTGACTAGATACAATCTAGTCGGTTGAATAAGAATTGTCAGTAATGTAATGTCATATATATTAGAATATAAAATACTTGTCTAGTAGATTGTAGATTTTGTATATTGCTTTAATTAATAAAAAGGTATATAATCATACCAAGTAAAAAGGAATCTCCATCCCAAAATTTGCTTTTACAACAAAGCTTTTAACGACTATGGGCGAGAGACTCGAAAAGTAAATGCCTGGTTCTTAAAACAAAATTTGGGCCTCTCTTTAAAAAAATAGTTAAAGGTCCAGTATATATAGGTGTGCTAGAAAACCTTTTTTACCCCCAACTGCAACAAAAAGGTATCATGGAGTAGGTTTATTCTCAGCAGGACGGTGCACCTTGTCAATTATATTTAGTATTAAGAGAATCTGTGAGTAGAGCATTTGGGGACAAATGGATAGGAAAAGGTGCGCCGAACTCACCTGAATTGTCTATACCTGATATTTTTTATGGGGTTATGTTAAGGTTAGATGGCTCAAAACATTGATGAGTTGAAAAATAACATCAAAAATTTTATTGATGGAGTTCGAAAAGAAATGCTACAAAATTCTTTTTTGAACGTACAAGTTAGGATTCAAAAGTGTATAGACCAGGACGGAGGCCATATTCAACAATGTCTATAAGATTTAGTTGCTATATTTTTTTACCATAATGTTTAAATTGGCAATAAAAACATAAAGCTTTTAGTATGTTGGTAACTTCTACTGATTTCAGTGTATAAATAACAAAACAAATTTAAAATGCAGATAACGCGTACTTTAAAAAATTGAAAGTATGCTAGCGATATTGAAATAATTACAGTGCACGCACTCACAAAGACTCGCGTATAATCTTTATTTACAAAAACTAAATTACAAATGCGGACATTATCAAAAAGCTAAAGAACTCAGGTTTCGAATGGTGTAAAAATATACAGGGTGTTCTATTTAAAAGAATCAAGTAATTTTTAGTTGAAGAGGCAATTTTTTTCTCGCCCTGAATAACTGGATTTTTTTTTAATTAAATTGGGAAAAACTTTTCGAAACTTGAAACTCATTGGTGAAAACCGCACATTTCATTTAGTCAATAATCAAATCACGTTTAAAATGTGTCAGTTTCAACTGGGACACTCTCTATAACATTATATGACAAGCCAGAATGGGGAAACATCATTGTATTTTATCTTGGTAAAAAGCCGCTAACAGATATAAGAATTGAAAGTATCTCGTGCTTATTATACCTTCCGAAGAAGAAAAAATAATTCAGAACGTAATAACAACAAATTAATACATTATATCCAGGTCATGCCGTAGTGTAACAAATAATACCTAAAGTATACCATATGTTTACAGATTTTTTTATTGTATTTAAATTCAGTAGTGTGATTCTGTCAACTGGTAAATTATATCTAAGAAAAGAACATTTTTATTGCAGTGTAACCTAGAAAATCATAAGTAAATATTAATCTTTTCTTTTTTCTGTTAACTGCTGTTACACATGAAAGGAAATTAATTAAATCATGGGAAATGTTTTTCACAATCACTTTTAATTATTACAACAATTCCCATAGTTCCATTATTTTAATTATACAAATACAGGATGTTCCGGGACTAATGGGAAAAAGTCTGAGTCAAAATAATGTTAGTACTTCATATAAACTTTTTCAATACAGAACCTCGATTTTTATTTTTTATTTTCGTACTGTTCTTTTGATCTTTAAAAAAATTTCAGCATATCTTTAATGTGTGTGTATGTTTATTTCGGTAAGGTAAATAGATTTACAGTAGTGCCTTGAACCCAGAGACGAACTACTCGAAATGGTTAGCGATCCAAATTAATACGCAGGTATTGACACACCCCGTATGAAAATATTAAAATGACTTCGCCACACCATAAGCTACCGAAAAGGGAATTTGATAAAATAAGCCGTTTGGCTGATATTTACCATTTTATTAATTCACTTTGTACCGATTTCCGTATTGATACCATGTCCAAGATTCACCTACTGTAGTAGTTAGAACAGAACTAGAAATGAATAACTTTGCAGAAATATTGGATTTTTTGCAAAACGAGTTTTGGAACCTGTTTGATGATGTGCCACTACAAACTAATAGGAATTTATGGTTCATACATTTCAGCTTAGATGTCCAACAACATTTGAACAAAAGGTTTTCTAAAAGATGGATTGGTCGGGGATGTCTTTTTCAGTGGCCACAACGATCATGAGACGTCAATCCTATGAACTTATTTTTCTGCGGTCACTTCAAAAATAAAGTGTACGCAACATCTTTCCATCCAAGGCCATTATTTAATAGATATAATTGAGTTACTTTGCAATTGTATTAGACTTAATATGGGATTGCCCTTTCAAGTGCAAAGAAACAATCTTCGTAGACTTATAAAGTTCCTGGAGGTGGAAGGAGCTCATATTGAATATTTATTAGATTAACGTTAGTTATTTTGTTGGTTGGGGAATAGTTTCAGTCTAAAGGTACGTCCACACCAAAAGCAACACGTAGGAACATTATGTATATGTTGCTTGTTCCTGGAACTTGTTTCTGAATGTTGCCAAAAGTTTATTTTTAAGTTCCTCGCTGTTTACTGTTGCAGCAACAAAAGTTCCTATAAGTTGCTTGTTTCCATATTTAGCGGCAAAGATCAAAGGAGATATAGAAACATTGGTAAACATTTTCTGTTTCTCAACGGTATTTTTATCAGTGTGGACATGTTGCTTGTTCCTCACTCGAAACTTGTGTCGTGAAGCCGACGCGTCGTTGCCAAAAATATCACTCAACTTGATTTAGTTTATCAATAATAAAAACATTAAAACTAACAATAAAATAAACGGTTTTAAAGATTAAAACTAACTTTTCCGCATCTGTGGCCCTGCACAATATTCTATCATAAAATTGTTACTTGTATACACTTCGGGGGATGTATCGTGCTATCAAACCGAAATTTCTCCAAAAATTACCAAAAATTTAGTATATCTGGATTTATAGGACCCGCTGTACTCGCTCTAGTCAACTGAAAATCAATAGGGTACAACTGTGAGACACCTTGAACAATATTCAATCATAAAATTGATCAATCGTATACTCTCTGGAGGCTGTATCGTGCTAACAAACTGAAAATTCTCCAAAAATGACAAAAATATCGTACTTAAAGTACTGTAGCACCTGTTGTATTGGCTCTGGTGAGCTGAAAATCAATAGGGTTCATCAGTGAGATATCCTGAATAATAGTCAATCATAAAATGGGTGACTTGTTGAACTCCGGAGGCTGTATCGCGCTAACAAACTGAAATTTTTGAAAAAATTACAAAATGTCGTACTTCAAGTACCTTAGCACCCGTTGTACTGGCTAAAAATCAATAGGGTTCATCTGTGACATGCCCTTAACAATATTCAATCATAAAATTGGTGACTTATTGCACTCCGGAGGTTGTATCGTGCTAACAAGACATGTAAGAAAAAGTGGCCAACGACGACATACACACAGGATGTTTTTTCTAAAAACCGTTTTTTCGTGTTGTTGTTGATGGAAAACGTGAAAATAACTCAAAAAATTTTTTCAAAATTCCAAGTTTTTTTGGGGTAAACCAATATAATGTTTAATTGAATTATACCCAAATGCAGAGTGTTTGTGAAATACACGGGATAAAATGTATAAAGACCGTTACAAAAAACAGGATTTGTGGGTGGAGATATGTAATGGAATTGGCGATGGTGTTAGTGTTGATGAAATTAAAAGAAAAATGAAAAACTTGTTGGCACAGTTCTACAGAGAGAAAAGAAATATCGCACATATCAAAAACCTGGTGCTGGAGCATATTTTGTTAGCAAATGGTTTGCCTACAAGCACCTGCTATTTCTGTCAGACAAAAATGCAGTTCGTCGTTGCACCGAAAAAGGAATAGATTATACAACTGTAAGTATTATTTTATTTTTTCACTAAAATAACAATATTATTTTAATAATCCTGTTGCCATGGTACTAGTCCCTGTGGTGTTACAAAAAAATCTGCGTACTCTTGTCGAACATTTTTAGCTTCAGTTGATGAATTATGAGCTTGTTTCCGTAATGACATCATTGATGATCCATTTACGTCGTTTCTCCATGTACCAGGTATTAATTTACCAGTATCTTTGTCTTCAGTATCAAATGTACCAGATGGAGCATAAGTTTGTTTTGAAAGCTGACTACGTTTCAAAAAATTGTGTAAGCACACAATTGAGCTCACAATTTTCTCTGCTTTTTCAGGAGCTAGAAGCAGTGGTTTTCTGAGTAATCTAAATACAGCCGACATTATTCCAAACACGTTTTTTATTTTTGGGCGCTTGTAAAGTGATATGCTTTCCGTCCATCACGCCAACACATTGGGGAAAATTCCAAATCATGTTAAATGCATTTGACACTATCGATAATTGGTCTTCATTTGCAGGCAACTGTAATGAAAGAAACTTATTAAATAAAAGCCTAATTTTGAAATAATATTTGTTATAGATTTAAGGCTACACTGAGGAAAATCATTTAATAAAAAGTCTTTTCAGTATTTTTTCTTTCTTTCGTTTTTGAAAATAAATATAACAACCACACTTTGTCTCCCAAAAAAGTATTTTCTTTTTTAATATAGGTAGGTACTCTTTGTATTTTCCAGAAATTTCTCTGTGTAAACTTATGTATTTTTTCTAGAAACCAGACTCTCCAATTAGTTGTAATGATGATATTGATGACGACGCTAATGAAGGGATACAAGATGACAGTGAACACGACAATATTATTCCTGGAGAAAATGAACAGCTTCCAACTGAACACGAAAATGTGATTCCTGAAACACAAGATGGTACACAAAGTAAAAATATGGAACGTTCCGATGACTGTGTGGAGCTACAGAATGAAAAGCAAATATCTACTTTTATTGAAAAGCCACAAATCAGTGATAAACTAGACGCAGAATTTAAAAGACCGAAAAAAAACGATGTACACAAAAGTCAAAAGAAGAGGCAGAGGAAAGACAAGAAGAAGCCTACATGTTCTTGAAGGAACTGCAACAAAGAAAAACGAATGACCAGTTTAGCATTTTTGGAGAACATGTGGCTTGTAAAATCCGAAGTTTAAAAACCGAGTTTTCGCAAAACACCGTAGAACATTTAATTGGAAATATATTGTGGGAGGCGTCCACTGGCAAATACGACCACCCCAATAAATACATTGGGCCACCTCAAGCACATATGCCAACAACAGCTACAGCATCGCTCAGGGCATCGCCATATTCATCATCTGTGACACTTTTTTCTCCTGAGTATGCGCCTTCACCTTTGCCTCAAACACTGTTATCAACCGATACTGAAATATCAAGCAATTTTCAAGAACCTCCAAACGGTCAACACGACATTATTTACAATGCTTTGTCAACTATTTTTTAATGTAGGTAATATCATTTTGACAATAACATTATTATTAGACTAGTGCAGAATGTATATTTTTTTATGATATCTGAATAAAATCGTTACTTCTGTTTACTTTAAATGGTAAAATACTTGCACTTACCTTTATTTGATCCTGAAGAACTGATATAATAGCATCACATACTTCTGGTACAATTAAGGAAATTGCTTGTTTGGAAATTCGAAACAAGTACATCAGAGTGTATATGAATCTCCCATTGCAATAAATCGAAGTGTTAATAAGAGGCGTTTCAATGGAGATATAGCAGCTCTATAGTTCGTATCTTCTTTTTGAATTAAAGGTGAAATTTCGCACAGTAACCATTCCAAATCAGTACTACTCATACGACAACAATTTTTTACTTATCCATTTCCAATATATTCCGATATTATATCATATTTCTTTAATGAACTTAGAACACGTATGACACCATGTGAATTTCTATCTAAAAGACTTGGTATAGTCCAACATTTACGGACTCGTTTTTTCTGTTTTTGTAAAATAATTACAATTGCAGCTGCTGCTGCCTGTAAATCTTCGTCGCACCACATTGTTTAGAAACTAGGATCACACACTGCACTGGTGTAGACACAACGTTTCTTGTTGCAGCAACACAACGAAACATTCTCAAGAATGAGTTACTTTGATGTAGACAGAATGTTTACGGAACTTTTGCTGTTGTTTCTGTTTCCATAAACAGGTTGCGGCAACCAGCAATAAAATGTTCCTCTGTGTTTCTTTGGTGTGGACATGGCTTAATATTTTATAACTTGTATTTTTGACGTTTTCTTAATGGTTCAATAACTTTGTGCTTTGTTCGATTAGTAGGTAACATTATTTCCAAATCATTGCATTGGTAAAAAAAGTTAGAATTGAGATGGTTTCAATATCTCTCCCGTTAAAACATATATAAAATATAGTTCTTGTTTCTCGGTCCCGAATGAGATTGTAAGTATTGTATAGCAATAAACAGTATTTGTGGTCGAATAATTTTGTTAAATAAAATTTTTATTTGTCATTAATGGGCCATTTCATTTCCCGAAGAAGAAAAAATAACAGCGACCTACTAAGATATAATTTCCCACTTTACGTGTTTGTCATTAAGATTCATAGCAACTAATTACGTATACCTATTTAATTTCCGTGGTATGAGTTGTCAATATTGCATTTCCACTACATTAGGTGAATCTTGGACATGGTATCAATATATTACTTTTAACTAGTTACGTAGGATATCCTCATAGAAATGGTGAACGCGCAAATTGGTACGAAGTGCATTAATAAAATGGTAAATACCAGCTTAACAGATTATTTTATCAAATTCCAACAAGAGTACATTTTCGTAAGCTTAAGGTGTGGGAAGTCATTTTCGATATTTTCATACAGGATGTGTTATCCCTGTAAAATTCTTGGATCAATAACCATTACGAGTAGTCCGTCCCTGGCTTCAAGGCACTACTGTAAATATGTTTACCTTACCGAAATAAACATACACATGCATTATAAATATTGCTGAAAATTTTGTAAAGATCAAATGAACAGTCCGAGAATTAAAAAAACGAATTCAAAATTCAAATTCTGGAGGCCTGTATTGAAAAAGTTTATATGGAATACTAACATTATTTTGCCTTAAACGCTCCCGACTTTCTTCCCATTAGTCCCCGGACACACAATATATATGTTTCAATTTAATGTAATGAAACTTAGAAGTTGACTTTACTGTATTGGCAAATATGGTGTCTTGAAGAGAGCTATGACAAAAATGACAGGAAATTGGTCAATGAAACAAAAAAAATGTTTAAGTAATTATTACAAATCTATTATATCGCCTTCATAGTAGCCTCCTTCCGAAATAATACATTTACTTACTCCCAAGAGTCCAACCAATATTACATTCATCAAAATATTTTTCAAGCCCATTTTCAAGAATCGACTTCAGTACTCACCACCAAATCTCTTTCATGTCTTCTGTAGACTGAAACTGGGGATAATGTAAATTTTGGAAAGAGAAAACATCGGCCAGAATCATTTCAAGGAAATGAGATTGTTGTTCGATAGGTACGTTTATTGTATTTTAGGCCAAAAATTCGTTCACCTTGTTATATGGCACGTTATCGTTGTGTCCAAATAATCGTTGATTTGCGAAACACAGAAATTTGAGCGGCCCTCTATATCTCTCAGACTTAATCAACTATTTTCTGTCTTAATTTCTTTAATTTTACCTAAGAATTTAGTGAAGCATTCTTAAAGAAGTCCCAACTATTCTAGTTCAAATTCCGAAAATAAAATATTTCAATATCTCCATGATTAGTAACATGGAGTTCAGACAATTTATGAGTATATTCATTTCTCGTTTTAAATCGTTTGAATAATATCTATTTCGCATACTAATTATTATACAACATCTCATGTTGTTAATTTTTCTCTTTTCTAACGACTAAAACGTTTGTTTAGCATAAAATATACACTAATAGGAATATTCCGAAACAGGTGACTGACCGAAAAGTTGTCAACGTTCAAGTCAAGTATAAATTTACCGATATCCACAGTGTGTGATTATGTTTGTGAGGCACTTAAAATCGAACCTTATTTGACGTCGAATTTATATTTTATGTAAAAACAAGACACCAGTCTCAAATAGAATTAATATATAATTTGAAAAATTAGTGAATTTGATTTCAAAATCGATTAACAAAATTGTATGATATGATTCTATAACCTAATAGCGGACTGTAGATTCTAATTTATATGCTAAATGGAACACTTACCAAATATTTAGGTGAACCCCAACTCCGGCTGTCCTGTCCAAGTTTTGCCAAATAAAACTAGGAATTAAGGTACGGGTAAATAGGGTAAATCGAGGAAATTGACTAACTCGTAGTTTGCACAATGTTTCACCTAAATTCACTATATATCTGATTGACAAAATGCTACTATATTGACTTATAAACGATATTTTAGATAATGATGGCTTATTTTTAAAAATTTTTTATTCCAACTCACTATCTGAACTACTTTTTCTAATAATATTAATTATCTATATCGGACCGGTCTTTACAAGCAAGGTGTGTTGTCTATTACTAAGGAATCAAAATCTTAGTATTGGCGCAAACATTCCCCCCGGGCTGAACTATACTTCAGAACATTGGAAAGGATGTAACTAAATATTGAACTTAAATTTTTCCTACCGATAAATTGAAAGTATTCAAACTATAATCGAATCTATTAACTAAAAATCTATCTATACATATATACATACACATATATACAAATATATACATACTACATGATGTAAAAATTATTGTATTTTATTGCAATGGCAAGGGACAGACCTTAATGACGGGTCTTTTATATGTCCCATGTTTCGTGCGTACATCGACCACTCTAATAATACCATCGCGACCAGGATAGACTTGAACTATAATGCCCAAAGGCCAGTGGAGGGGTGGTGTAGTTGGTTGTTCTAAAACAACAACGGTGCCTATTTTTACAGGAAGACTATCGGTATTCCAATGTTGCCGAGTTTGCAAACTAGTAAGGTATTCCAAATGCCATCTTTTCCAAAAATCTTGGACCATTCGATCAATCATTTGAAATATATCCAATCTATTTATATGTTGATCAGTGAGGTCAGAAGCAGGAATACTAGTTAGGGGAGTAAGGGTCAAAAAATGAGAAGGAGTCAAAGCTACCGGGTCCGCAGGGTCAGAAGAAAGTACACACAACGGACGTGAATTTAACAAACTTTCAATTTGAACTAGCAAAGTATTGAACTCTTCATAAGTTAATAATTGATTTTGAATTACCTTGCATAAATGTGTTTTCACGGAGCGCACATTAGCTTCCCAGAGACCCCCCATATGTGGAGCACCTGGAGGTATCAATTTCCATTGAATTCCCTGAATAGCTAAATCGTTCAATATGGTATCATTGTATTTCGGAGATACAACGAATTGGTACAATTCGTTCAAAACTGTCTTTGCACCAATGAAATTCGTACCGTTGTCTGAATAAATTTCAGAAACTGCTCCACGTCTAGCTATAAACCGTTTAAATGCTTGAAGAAAATTGGGCGTGGACAAATCTGTGACAAGTTCCAAATGTACAGCCATACAAACAAATAAATTTTATTCCAACTCACTATCTGAACTACTTTTTCTAATAATATTAATTATCTATATCGGACCGGTCTTTACAAGCAAGGTGTGTTGTCTATTACTAAGGAATCAAAATCTTAGTATTGGCGCAAACAAAAATAAACATAAAAAAATCCCAATAGCACAGGACCAATTGGACAGGCAAGTAATAGAATGTTTTGAGATGTACAAAAAACCAAAGTAACATTCGGCATCAAATCAAAAAAAAAAAACTTCTGGTAAATTTGTGAATTTTCTTAAATAAATGTTTTAATGTACGATTTAGAGAAAAATGTTGAATACAAAAGTTGTAGAATGTGTTAAGGTCTATAAAAAAGCTTAGTAACTTTTTTGCGTCAAATGAAAAACAAAGGAAATACGGTTTTTTTTCAACTTTGACTGGCCGGCATTTTGTTTTTACTGGGCCGATTTGGCTCATTAACGAACTCGTTCAAGATTTTGGCCTAACCGACTTTTGTAGCGAGTTTGGTTTCGATCCGTCAAAAAATACGCCCTCTATCGTGCTTACAAATTCCGTTATAATTTGTGAATTTTCTTAAATAAATGTTTTAATGTACGATTTAGAGAAAAATGTTGAATACAAAAGCTGTAGAACGTGTTAAGGTCTATGAAAAAGCTCGGTAACTTTTTTGCGTAAAATGAAAAACAAAGGAAATACGATTTTTTTCAACTTTGACAGGCCGCCATTTTGTTTTTACTGGGCCGATTTGGCTCATTAGCGAACTCGTCCAAGATTTTGGCCTAAACGATTTTTGTAGCGAGTTTGGTTTCGATCCGTCAAAAAATACGCCCTCTATCGTGCTTACAAATTCCGTTATAACACATATATATATATATATATATATATATATATATATATATATATATATATATATATATATATATATATATATATATATATATATATATATATATTAATACATATCCTCTATCTAAATTCTGAAGAAAACATTGAAATAAAGAAAATATGCATATTTAGATGTAATACTAGTGATACACACTGTATTATCAATAATTTGAAAGGTTCATATACCAATAAAATTTGACATTTCAATTTCATATGACATTACTGCAGAATAGACTTAATGACAGATAGATTTTAAAACGATTTGAAAAACCAGAATACAGATGTCTCTATTAGCATAATGGCACTTATAAAAAATAATGAAAATCTCTCTTGGTATATAAAAACATAAATTTGTATTTTCTTTAAAAAAAAAAGAATTCTTGGTAACCAAAGGAGAAGAGAGTTATTTATGGAAACATTTTAGTTAGTTGATTCATAACATCGCGAGAGACAACATCGAAATAAGAGTTGTCTCAGAATTTTTTAAATAGAGTTGAATTTTAATATCTCGAGAGACAACATCGGAATAAGAGTTGTCTCAAATTTATTTGAGAATATCAGAATAATTTGTAGCATTATTATCAACTTAACACAATTTGCCTTTGGAAGCCAGTGCGTGTATTATTCGCAGAGAATTACAGCGGTAAAGTGCGAGTGTTGTTCCAGTTTCTAAATAAGTCATTTAGAAAATTGTTCCAGATATTCTAAAACGTTTTTATATTAAAAACAAGTCTATCTGTATCCAGTTTGGTGAGTCCAGTCCATATTATATATTATTTCTCGAGAATTAATAGGCCTTTAGTAAAAAAATATTTCGAAAGTAGATGCATCTGATGAATTAAATATTTGATCAAATTATAGTAACATTATTGATATATCATTCTACGTAAACTCAAGACTAATTTTGAAAAAGACAATTTACAAGGAAATTTGGGAATGTTACATTGACATATAAGTCATTTTGGACTTTTAGTTAAAGTATTTAGATAAGAATTTCTAATTTTAGATTGTTTATAATATTAAGGTTTTGATAGAAAATTCTATTTTTGCGTATTCGTTTGTGATATTTTTTGAAAAGTTTTAATTTTTGTAAGTGTTTATTTGATAATATAATATATAAATTTCAATTCTAATCACCTTTTTGGCTCTCTTTTCATAATCATTCTCATTACATTTGATAATTTCATCCTATAGAAAATTTAGTACAAGAAGTGACATTAATTTCTGACAGTAATTTCATATGTGTCATAAGATAATTTAATTGTCTTATAGTGTATTGGACAAACAGTTACTTTTGAATAGTATAATACGTGATTTGGAAAATTATTTGGAAATTTATAAATTTTGAATTATTCTTTGAAATCTTTGATCCCTCCCTGAGAAAAGAGTGAGTTGATTGATTTTGTGTATTAATTTATCTTTCAGGATATAAAATTTAATATTTATTTAGCCGGGCATATTAATTTGACAACTGCTGTCATTAAAAATTTTATAGGTTATATTTAGCTAAAGGTGTTTTCATATTAGTGTAGTTACAGCTACAAATAAATTCAACGATAAAACAATATAGAATATAATATATTATAATTAAAAACATAGTCGAGATATACTATAATTGTCACCCGAACGTGGGGCAAATATTATTAAAGAATTATAATAAAGAGATATACAATAATATATATATATATATATATATATATATATATATATATATATATATATATATATTATAACCAAAAACCAAAAGTTGGCAGTTAGTCACGGCTGACTAGTTAAAAAATAAAACTTCAAAGAGTGGCCTTTGTTAAAAAAACCTCAAACTCGTGGGGATAGCAGCCAAAAAAACTTTACAGGTTAGAGATAAAGTGAATCAATTAGTACATTACCTAAGCTTTCGAAGAGCACTGTCTTCATTTTCAAAGGCTATAATAAACCAGAAAGAAAAAACTGGTTAATTTAATAAAGAAAATAATTTTTGAAATCATTACGACTTACCTGTAGTGTTGATTTAAAATTAAACTCACATTTCACAAATTGCAGGAAAACCTTCATCCACTAAAGACAAAAATGTCGACTAAATATAATTTCTCTCCTACATATAGTAATGAGAGCCAGGATTTTTTTCCTGTTTTTTAAAACCAAAAGACGTACAACAAGAAACGAACTGATTTTGTTGAATATATATTTCAACATGAAATCGACTGCTGTCGAAAGGTAGAGATACGGGGGGCAATTGAAAGGTTGAAGTGAAAACATTTAATAAAAATCTAAATTTCTCAGCAATACTGTTATGTTTTTTTGGTTGCTTTGGTGAAAACTTCAAAGAAAAAACAACAATAGATTAATGTCCACACCTACGATCACGTCAAGATTGAAAAATTACACTTTTAAATTTAACCATACTATTGTCTGACAGCTGCCACCTGTCTTTTGCAAAATGTAAAAAATTGGGATGACGAAATAAGTCAACAGTCAGTGAACACTCAAACCTCTCACATTCGGTATTCCCAAACTGTCAACCCATTCCAGCATTACTATTATTAGATAAAAAAGCCAAACAAAACCCAACCGCAAATACTAACGATCTCCACTTTCGTCTGATGTTAATTTCCATGAAAATCAGTATTAATAATTTAAAATTCTCATAACAATAATAATGTCAGTTAGGAAAAGTGATGTAAGATCTGTAACTTCTAACACATGGAAAGGACCTAACCTCTCACGTTAAGGCCCGACTGTTTGGAAATCATTTGCATTCGCAACTGAGCTGTGATAGCCATAATGTATAAAAAAAATTTTAAATGAAATAATAAATAATGTTTGTATTGTCAACACTCGACTGATCTGTCACCTCAGCCAACCATTAACTCAAAACACTAATTTGGGAATCAATCTCTTCGCTACCGGAGTGGACATTATTAAAGTGCAACAAATATGTATAAATCTTACTAAGTGACTCAATGTCAGACCTTCTATTCATTGGTTCCTCAATGTTATTAATATGATACATTTCTAAATACTTTCTTTTGTTATAGTTTCTTTCTACATCAAGAATCTTTACTTTATCAAAATCTATATGGTGAAACTCATCTATAACATGTTCTGATAATGCACATTTCCGCTTTTTTAACCTAGCATCGCTTTTATGTTGAGCACAACGTGATTTCAAATTCTGAGATGTCATTCCTACATACTTTTTGTTACAATTTTTACAAGAGATACTATATATTACGTTAGTTTTCATCATGGAATCCTCCGGTTGTTTTAACTTAGTAAAAAGAGACTGTAGAGGTTTGGCTGTTCTTTGAGCAATTTTGATATTGGTCCCCTTGAATTATTTAACTAGAAGATACTAGAAGATCTCGTACGTATTCTAAAACGTATTTTTAGAATTTCCGGAACAAACGTTTCCAAATCAATAATTTAGAAAACGCGAAAAACACTTGCACTTTAGCGGTAATTCTTTGTGAATAGTACACGCACTGGCTTTACAAAAGGCAAGATATGTTGAACTGATAACGACTATATAAATTTCCTAATATTCAAAATTAAATTTAAGACAACTCTTATTATGATGTTGTCTCATGGGGATTTCAAATTCCACTAACTAAAATGTTTCAATAAATAATTCTCTTCTCCTTTGGTTACCTAGCATTCTTTTTTTTTAAAAAATTACAAATTTACGTTTTTATATACCAAGAGAGATTTTCATTATTTTATTTATAAGTGCCATTTTCTTGGTCTATTGTATCATCATTTATACTTATTTTGTCATTCATATCTACTCTAATATCTGCCATTTGTTCACTCAATTGCTCGTTTTCATCTCTAATTTTCTTTATTTCATTTAAGGTTTCCATGTTTACTTCTTCTATTTTCTTTTCCAGTCTGTCCATGTTTCCAGTGATATTGTTAATATCCCCCTTAATCTCCTCCTTCATCGTATCAATCTTGTCATTTAAATATCCACTCATATTATTCATATCTTCATGCATACTAATCATATTCTCATTTTGTATGTCCATTTTTTCATTTAAATCTCCACTCATATTATTCATATTTCCATTCATACTATTTATATCTCCCCTCATATTATTCATATTTCCATTCATACTATTTATATCCCCCCTTAAATCTCCTATCATACTATCCAATTTCTTGTCCATCTTTTCATTCATAGTATTTATGTTTTCATTCATTTTCGTCAAAAATTGTTACATCCATTGTTCATTGATATTTATTCCTCCTTGTGTTTCCCTTCTTTCTTGTTTTTCCTCATCTCCTACTGTCACATCTCCTTCTGATTGTTCCCTTCCTTGTTCTAAGTACTGCACCTGAGAATCACCCATACTATGTCTTCTTTCTTCTCTTTGTTCCTCAGATCCACTTTCAACTCCTACCTGTTTACCATCCCACAATGTCATTCTTCTTTCCATGTTCGATACTTAATTTCTTTATATTTATGCTAATAGTGACAAATCTATTTTTGCCCCACTTTGCGGCGCCAAATTATAATATATGCAATGTTATTTAATTATATTATAATTTATATATGAATATGAATTTATATGATACTGAATTTAATTTGTAACTGTCATCACAATTTGTGATAATAACTACACTATTGTGAAAATACCTTTACCTCTAAATATAACCTATAAAATTTTTAATGACAGCAGTTGTCAAATTAATATGCCCGGCTAAATAAATATTAAATTTTATATTATGAAAGATAAATCAATACAACACCAATCAACTCACTCTTTTCTCAGGGAGGGATCAAAGATTTCAACTAATAATTCAAATTTGTAAATTTCCAAATAATTTTCTAAATTACGTATCACACTATTCAAATCTACAGTAACTGTTTATCCAATACACTATAAGACAATTTAAATTATCTTATGACATATATGAATTTACTGTCAGGAGATTAACTAAATGTCACTTATTATACTAAATTTTCTATAGTATAAAAATTATCAAATATAATGAAAATGAATATGAAAAGAGAGCCAAAGAGATTTGGAATTCAAATTTATATAATATATTATCAAAATAACACTTACAAAAATTTAAACTCTTCAAAAAATATCATAAAACGCATAAACAAAGATAGAATTTTCTATCAAACCTTAATATTAAAAACAATCTATATTAGAAATTTCCGATCTAAATAATTTCACCGAAAGTTCAAAATGTCTAAATTTATACTTGATATCTGACAATGTAAAATACGTAAATTTTCTTGTAAATTGTCTGTTCCCAAAATTGTCTTGACGTAGAATTTTATATAAGTAACGTTACTATAATTTAATCATAAGATGCATCTATTTTCGAAATAATTTTTATCAAAGGCCTATTAATTCTCGAGAATAATATATAATATGGACTGGACTCACCAAACTGGATACTAGAAGATCTCGTACGTATTCTAAAACGTATTTTTAGAATTTCCGGAACAAACGTTTCCAAATCAATAATTTAGAAAACGCGAAAAACACTTGCACTTTAGCGGTAATTCTTTGTGAATAGTACACGCACTGGCTTTACAAAAAGCAAGATATGTTGAACTGATAACGACTATATAAATTCCCTAATATTCAAAATTAAATTTGAGACAACTCTTATTATGATGTTGTCTCATGGGGATTTCAAATTCCACTAACTAAAATGTTTCAATAAATAATTCTCTTCTCCTTTGGTTACCTAGCATTCTTTTTTTTAAAAAAAATTACAAATTTACGTTTTTATGTACCAAGAGAGATTTTCATTATTTTATTTATAAGTGCCATTTGCTAATAGACATCTGTATTCTGGTTTTTCAAATCGTTTTAAAATCTATCTGTCATTAAGTCTATTCTGCAGTAATGTCATATGAAATTGAAATGTCAAATTTTATTAGTATATTGAACCTTTCAAATTATTGATAATACAGTGTGTATCACTAGTATTACAACCACATATGCATATTTTCTTTATTTCAATGTTTTCTATAGAATTTAGATAGATGATATGTATTAATATATATTTGTAGCAATTCTTAAACCATTGTATATATTTATTATTTTGGATTTTTCTTTTGGGTATAGGTTTCGTTGAAAAAATACGACGTTCTTATTACGTTTCGCCTATCATAGTAGGCTTTTTCAAAATATTTTTTTATTATGTTCGAAATACCTACAAGTAAAAGAAATCAAAACATGTTAGCTCACAACAAGGACATTAAACAATTAAAACATTAAAAATTAAAAATTAGAACAGTTTCACATGTAACGAATAAAATCTCTAAATTAAGTTTTATAGTGGTACGTACCTCGATGTTTACATGTTTACGTTGAAATACTGAATGGAAAAGCAGAAGGCTCTATTATTGTTTTTGTTTTTTCTACTTAAAATATGTGTTCAGGTTTTTGTTTGTTGGTTTTCAATTTTGTAAGAGTAAGGTGTATATCAATTAACAAAACAGAACAATACAAGTTGGTCACAAATAGAAATAATAGTTGTTGGCTGTTGATATTATTAAATTATGATAAATATGACTTAGATGATTCGTGTCTTGTTTATCATTAACTATAAGATGTTCTTTTTTTATGTATATCATTTACTTCATAAGCAATTTTTGGTAATTGCTCTCTTGCGTTAGAATTTCAGTGTTTGAGAAGTCAAATTCATGTTTTTCGCTGGATTCGTGCTTGTGTAAGGCTGTTGATGCATTTTTAGTGTATTTATGACCGTTTAGCCTACTGTTGAGGTATTGTGTTGTCATGCCAATGTACTTTTTGGGGCAATTTAAGCACGGTATTGAATAAACGACATTCGATTTCATTTTCGTTGGAACTTCACTTTTCAATGATGTGATCAGGGACGATAATAAATGTTGTGCTTTGTGACATACAATGATATCATGCTTACCTAAAATATATTTCATTTTTTCCGATAATTCTGCTGTGTAGGGCATAGCAATATATTTTTTTATGCTTTTTTTATTTATTTGTACTCCATCTGGCATGCCACTATTATATAATTTGTGTGTACGTTACCTTACAATTCTATCTATTAATTTTGTAGGGAAACCATTTTCATAAAGAACCTTTTTTACTTTCTTTAAGACCTCAAATCTGTATTCAGATGATGTTAGAGTTAACGCTCTATCAGTTAAATTTATGATAACACTGTTTTTTTGTGAATTTGGGTGGTGGGAATTGTAATTTAGGTAGCGACCCGACCATGGGTTTTTGGTATACCATTTTGTTGTAAGTTTATCGCTGTCTTCTTGTCGTATGATTGTCATGTCTAAGAAATTAATTTTTAGTTCAATTTCCATTTCTGAAGTGAACTGAAGTTTGGGATGAAAATTATTAAACTCGTTTAGAATTTCGTCTATTTGATTTTCTGGTACGGCAGTGATGCAATCGTCGACGTATCTTTTAAAAAATAGTATGGGGATATTGGTGTTGCTCAGAACCTTCTCTTCTAAGTACTCCATGACAAGTTGTGCTACAGTTGAAGATATTGGAGAGCCCATTGCACAACCATCTAACTGTTGGTAAAATTGGTACTCATGTTGAAAATAATTGCAGTTCAGTGTTAGATTTAACGCTTCAATAAACATGTCTTGGTTAAGGGTTGTATATTCTTTTAGGGAGTTCCATTTTTCTTTAATGATTTTGGTCAGTAATTCGTTCGGGATATTAGTATATAAGGATACCACGTCTAATGAAATTAGTTTGTATCTGTTCGGTATTTTTGTTGTGTCAATAAACTCCTTGAAGCTAAAAGAATCTTTTATATAGTAGTTATTTTTGCAAGTTATTTCTGATAGACAGTTACTTAAGTACTTGGACAATCTATAAAAAGGTGACTGAATAGATGAAACTATAGGTCTTAATGGAGTACCTGGTTTGTGCAGTTTCGGCAACCCGTAAATTTTTGGCGCTACTGCATTGTGAATCATTAATTTTTTTGCCTCATTCTCAGAAATAAGTTCTTTAGATAAAATTTTTTTTATTAGTGTGTTATTTTTTTCTTGGTATGTTTTTGTCGGATCGTTGTGTAATTTTTTGTTAGTTTGGTTGTCAGAAAGCAAATTATCCATTTTATTTTCGTAGTCAATCGTATTCATTATAACAGTTTTATTACTTTTATCAGGTTTCAAAACAGTAATATCTGGGTTATTTTTAATAAAATGTTTGGCTCTGTTAATTTGTTTGTTGACTTTTAGTTGAAATTTATTAGTTTTTGTATTTTTGTGTCTAATTTTGATTTTATGGTTAGTAATTTATGTACAACTTAAAACCATACAGGAAAGCATAACGATAAACTTCGAAACACGAGAAACCATACCATATAATATACCATTCAGCTTAGAGGAACTTGAGGAAACAATATCAACCACCAACAATTCAGCACCAGGTAGTGATGAGATCTCTTTTGAACTCCTTAGGCGCTTACCTGAAAATAAAAGAATATATATATTAAATTTATTTAACAAAATATATATCAACGGTACTTACCCCACACAATGGAAGAATGCAATTATAATACCAATCCCAAAACCCGGAAAAGATGCAAAAATTCCATCTAGCTATCGACCCATCTCACTAACATGTTGTCTAGGTAAAATACTAGAAAAAATGGTATGCGTAAGATTACTGCAACATCTGGAAAAAGAAAAACTATTATAAAATTATCAAATGGGCTTCCGTAAAGGAAGATCCACTGTCGGCCAACTCGTATTAACTACATAAAAAAAAGTTTTTCTGAGAGATCACATACGGTAGCAATATTCTTCGATATCGAAAAAGCCTATGATACAACATGGAGATACGGGATTTTGAAAACATTACATACATGGGGTTTTCGTGGCAACTTGCCGAAATTTGTTCGAAGCTTCCTAAGTGAAAGGAAGTTTAGCGTTAGAGTCGGAATGGAAACATCACGAAGGCATTATATGGAAAATGGAATCCCTCAAGGGGCAAACTTGAGTGTAATTCTATTCTTGGTAGCTGTCAACGGCTTGGCAAATGTTGTAAGCGAAAGAGTACAAAAAAGTCTGTATGTGGATGATCTGGCGATATTTTACTCCTCGCCGCTTATGGAAGATATAGTCAGCACATTACAGAATAGCATAGATGCCATCGCAGAGTATTCGGAAAACTACGGTTTTAAAATATCGGTAGCTAAAACACATTGCATACACTTTTGCAAGCAAAAGAGAAGTCATCCTGAACCCATGCTGTACTTGTATGGAAATAATATCCAGATTGAAACATCTACCAAATTCCTGGGTCTCATTTTTGACAAGAAACTTCTTTGGCAAGACCATATAAAAGAGCTTGCAGCGAACTGTAAAAAAAGGTTAAATATCTTAAAAACCCTAGCCAATATCAATTGGGGATCTGATACAACTGTACTGATAAATTTTTACAAGACGTACATATTATCAAAAATGGATTACGGGTCCATCATTTACGGCTCGGCAAGTGAATCTAACTTGAAAGTACTGGAGCATATTCAAAGTACTGCCCTAAGATTAGCTCTAGGTGCATACAGAACAAGCCCTTACCTTTCATTATGCTGTGAAGGAGGAGTAACACCACTTCGGTACAGAAGGCAAAACTTAATGTCAAATTACTACTGTAAAATTCTTAACAACCCTACAAATCCAGTTCATGAAATACTATCTGCACCAGCGACACCTTTCCATACCCAACGAATTAGTAGTCTATCACTTCCTATAAGAACATCACTTTTACTGTCCTCTCTAAATATCAGCACAGAGGAAAATGATGAAGGCCTAGAAGAACAGAAAAAGAGCATAAAAGAAAAAATTATGGACAGGTGGCAAGAAGAATGGACTGTAAATAATAACTTCCTAAAACAAATACAACCAAACATACAACTCAAACCAACAGAATACAAACTTCAAAAACGTAGGGATAAAGTGATAATTACCCGGATAAAAATTGGACATACTAACCTGACCAGCTCTCACTTTCTTCTCGGTAGAAACCCACCTGTCTGTGAATGCGGAAGACAAAACATCTAATAGTTGAATGCCCACTGCTTTCTCGCAGCCGTCTAGATATGGGGATTGCAAAAGATGTTAAGTCATGCACATCAACAACAGACCAGCAAATTAAGCTCCTAAATTTTCTAAAAGCAAACAATTTGTATCTGAAAATATAAAAGTGTAGCCTCAAATATTGGGGGAGGTTTTTGGTTGGTAGGCCATAAAGGAGTCCAACACTACCCGATTATACGTCGGGTGAACATGAGTTTTCCCTCCTCCAAATTAGAAGAGCTAATGACCAAAGCAGTCGATGCTCTATAATAAAAAAAAAAAAACTACTTATAACGGTATTTCCGCAAAATTTTATTGCTTACCTAAAATTCATAAATCAACATTATCAGCTAGACCAATTGTAGCATCAATTAATACTCCAATTGAACCTCTTACTCTTTGGTTAACTGAAATATTGACAAAATCTTACGACTATAACAATGAATATTATGTTAAACACTCCTTTGAAATTAGTAAATCATTCAATAACTTACTATTACCACCAAATTACGTTCTTTTAAGTTTAGACGTGGTATCACTGTTTAGTAATGTCCATTTGAATATATGTTTAACATCTCTTCAACATAAATGGAATGATATAAGTAAAAATTGCAAATTGGGAAAAGAAACTTTTTTAGAATTAATTACATTTATTTTTAATAATACATTTTTCACTTACAATAACAAAAATTACCAACAAACCTTTGGAACACCTATGGGCTCTTCAATATCTCCTATATTAGCAGACTATGTCATGAATTATATTTTAGACTATGTTATTTCTGTTTTACCCTTTAATTTGTTTGTCATCAAAAAATATGTAGATGATATAATATTATCTCTTCCATGTGATGAAATAAATAATATACTCTTTTACTTCGATCCACATATACAATTTACAATGGAAAGGGAAAATACAGAACAATCTTTACCTTTTCTTGATACCAAATTTATTAGAAATAATGATAATAGAATCTTGATTGACTGGTATAGGAAACCTATCAATTCTGGGAGATATATAAATTACCATTCATATCATCGACGTAGTACAAAAATTAACTTGATTAAACAGATGAAAACCAGAGTCCTAAAAATTTCCAATCCAATATTTCACTATAAAAATCTAAAAATACTCTACAAACTTTTCTATAATAACTCATATCCTTCATATCTTTTGAAACATGTTTTATATAATACTTCTGACAGTATAAATGACATTACTGTTGACATAATACGAAACGAAGAAAACAGTGACATTTTAACTACTAATATTACATCTCCAACTTATATTTCATTTCCATATATAAAATCTATCACACCTAAAATTTCTGGAGTATTCAAACCACATAATATCAAAATTGCGAATAAACAATGTGTTACAATAAAATCAATTTTCAGTAAGATCAAAGACAAGACTCCTACTACTAAATTAACTAATATAGTTTATGAGATTCCTTGCAATATCTGTAATAAGAAATACATTGGTCACAGTAAAAGATCGCTAACCAATCGAATCGCCTCTCATAAAAGTGACAATAGATTATATCCTGATAGATGTGCTTTAGCGGAACACGTGTTTTATGAAGGCCATTGTATGGATTATCAATCTGCCAAAGTCTTAGCAATAGAAAGTAATTATAGAAAACGCCTTTTTTGGAAACAACATATATTGCAGAACAAAATTATGTAATAAATAAAAAAACATATTTAAATAACCTTAGTGTTATCTATGCATATCTTTTAGATTATGAAAAAAGAACAGAAGATTCATAACAATCTTTAATTTTATGATAAAAAAAAATAAAAATTGTAGTAGTTCAAGATCAAATATTTTGTTTATTGTCATATTGTTTTTTGAGTTTTTCATTGATTTATGTTTAAAAGAGTTTATTATAAAAATTTACAACTATTCCAAAATTCGCTATAGATTTTATGTAAGTATTCATTATTTCATTTAATTATTATTAATGATAACATTGACCAATTATTTATAGCCCTTGATAATGAATGAAAATCATTCGAAAGCTCGGGAATAAATATCTGAAAGAATTTACTCTGGAGTCTTATTGCCACATCCCCACAAAAATATCCATTATATATATATATATATATATATATATATATATATATATAAGCTTTGGAACGGAGGGTGATTTTGGCATCTCGGAACACCAAAACGGAAAACTGCATTGAAATTTTTCCGAAGTCGCGTCATGCTACTCTCTACAATAGCCCTATTTCATTCTGAAATAAGCCTAAAATTAACAACAAAACTATATTTGCCATTTCGCTTCATTCCATAAATATTAAAAATTAGTATTATTTTGATAAACAGTATACAGAAAACATTATTATGTAGTTTTCTTAATAGAAATCATCTACAGAGTATTCCAACTAAAAATTGGACCCCCAAATATTCCGAGCTTTGTGCAAATTTTGAAAAAATGGCAAAGCAAGTCAATTTTAACCTACAGGGAGCTGAAGATTATCGTAATTTCAATCTTCTTTCAGGCTTATTTCAGAATGAAATAGGGCTATTGTAGAGAGTAGCATGACGCGACTTCGGAAAAATTTCAATGCAGTTTTTCGTTTTGGTGTTCCATGCTGCTAAAATCCCTGTTCCGAAGGGTATGTATATATGTATGTGTTATAACGGAATTTGTAAGCACGATAGAGGGCGTATTTTTTGACGGATCGAAACCAAACTCGGTACAAAAATCGGTTGGTCCAATGTCCTGGACGAGTTCGTTAATGAGCCAAATCTGCCCAGTAGAAACAAAAAGGCGGCCTGTCAAAGTTGAAAAAAAATCGTATTTCCTTTGTTTTTCATTTGACGCTAAAAAGTTGCTGTGATTTCATAGAGCTTAACACGTTCTACAACTTTTGTACTTAACATTTTTCTGTAAAACGTACATTAAAACATTTATTTAAGAAAACTCACAAATTTAATAGATTTATACTTTTCCGCCCAACCTATCTAATATGCGAGGAAAGTATTGGTTTACCCCTCAGATTAACAAATAAAATAGATATGTTTGTTTTGATTTTTTCCTGCCCCAAACATTGAGTCACATTCTAAGCTCACTTGCGGGACATTTCCACTGCTTTGCCATATTTACAAATCCTCTTTGGTTCTGCGAAAAAAGAAATTAGAAGTTTAATTGAAAATGTGTTAAAAAGATATTTAAGTGACAAAATAAACTTTTAAGTTAATTAATTTAATGTTTTTGGATTATCATGGTTCATCGGTACCAAGTTTGTCAGAAAACCAGCCGAAATTACCAAGGCCATGTATTTACAATACCATCCTCACTTTTTGTAATTCATTCATTATTTCACTACTGGCGTTTAGAATTGTTGGCCGCAAAAATAAACGTATTTATGAATGAATAGCCCTCTCTATGTTTATTATTACTCTAAGGTTTACCCCAAAAAAGTTGGAATCTTGAAATTTTTTTTTGAATTATTTTTACGTTTTCGATCAACAACAACACGAAAAAACGGTTTTTAGAAAAAAATCCTGTGTGTATGTCGTCGTCGTCGTCGTTGTTGTTGTCGTCGGCCACTTTTCCTTACATGTCTTGTTAGCACGATACAGCCTCCGGAGTACAATAAGTCACAAATTTTATGATGGAATATTGTTAAGGACATGTCACAGATGAACCCTATTGATATTCAGCTCACCAAAGCCAGTACAACGGGTGCTATGGTACTTGAAGTACGATATTTTGTAATTTTTTAAGAAATTTCAGTTTGTTAGCACGATACAGCCTCCGGAGTTCAAGAAGTCACTAGTTTTATGATTGAATATTACTTAGGACATCTCACTGATGAACCCGATTTTCAGCGCACCAGAACCAATACAATAGGTGCTACAGTACTTTAAGTACGATATTTTTGTCATTTTTGGAGAAGTTTCCGTTTGTTAGCACGATACCGCCCCCGGAGTATATACAAGTGACCAATTTTATGATTGGATATTACTCAGAGCGTCTCAAAGATGAACCCTATTGATATTCGGCTTACTAAAGCCAGTATAACGGGTGCTATGGTACTTGAAATACCAAATTTTCAGTTTGTTAGCACGATACAGCCTCCAGAGAGTATACGATTAATCAATTTTATGATTGAATATTGTTCAAAGTGTCTCACAGATGTATCCTATTGATTTTCAGTTGACTAGAGCGAGTACAGCGGGTCCTATAAATCCAGATATACTAAATTTTTGGTTATTTTTGAAGAAATTTCGGTTTGTTAGCACGATACATCCCCCGAAGTGTATACAAGTAACAATTTTATGATAGAATATTGTTCAGGGTCACAGATACGGAAAAGTTAGTTTTAATTTTTAAAACCATTTATTTTGTTTTGTTTTTGATTTGATACCAAAATGTTATTTTATTTTGGATTTGATGCAAAGATTTTACTGAAATAAGCCTGTCCAATTGGTCCTGTGCCATTGTGTTTTTTAGAACTACTGTTGGTTTTTTTAACAATAATCTAAGCAGTTTTCTCAAAAAACAGTCGTTCAAAGGGAAATATAAGAGCAGGGTTGCGTAGATAATGAAAGCGTAGCTACAAAATGATGTGTTACTTAACACCCCATGCCATTTTTAAGGGGTGGTTCTGGGCGCGAGAGGGATGAAAAAAATGCTTAAGACTATTATAAAAATTGAATTATATTATTAAGCGAATAATTATGAGTAATTGTTTGTATTTTCAAAATCATAATCAAAATTTATGATATTAAAATAATATGTAATTTTGTAAGTGTAGTGGGTGGTACGCCTAACAGTAAAGTTACTTGAATAATTGTTCCTCCGTGATGTTAATCAAAATTTTTCGAAACCAGTGAGTAAGAAATTTCTTCAAACAAGGTAACCCTATAAATAGTACATTTTCGTCACATTCAATCTACAATCTCAATGAAATGGATAAAATACAAACTGAAATCTTCTACCTATAAATAGTAAGTGTAAACTTAGCACTGACTGAATATAAAAACCCAAGCCTTATATTTCTTCGCTCGATAAAATAATAAAGCGGTCCACACACTCATTTCAGTTTTGAGTATGCACTCCACTAGCATAGATACAAAACTTATATTTGAAGAAATCCAGCAGAATAGAATAGAACTAAAGAGAGCCATTGATGCCAGTGAGGCACGAACCCAATTAAGAATAGAAGAATTAAACGAGAGAATCAGACAACTGGAAGTGGAAATCACTTTTGATTTTATCCAAGGCCAGTTAAAGTCACTACTTCAGATAGATCTTACAACAAACCAAATAAAAGACATATATAGCTTGGGATCGAAACTTTCCTGTGAAAATCGAATTTAAATCAAATCTCACCAAGAAATACATATTCGCAAACTGCAAACAAAGAGAAGAACAGGCAGTCCTTAAAAGGAATCTACTGATCCAGAGGCAAAATCCAAACAAAAAATCTTTCATAAAAGGAAATAAGCTAGTAGTTGATGGGACAGAATATTCAGTAAGTCAACTACTTGAAGGCGAAGAAGATCGACAATAAACCATTAAGACAAATAGTGCCCCATCGACACTTACACAACCCCTCCTCCGTGAAGTATTTGAGGAAGAAACGACGAAAGTTCTGGAAGAAAGGGTCAAACCAAACACTGGGACCCCAAAAAGCAGCGGAATCCTTGGAGCCAACACGAAACAACTCCAGAAACAAACGACCAACCAAATCACCGAGAAAGCGAAGACAAGATCAATAAGTGAAAAAGAAAAGAAGAAATTCCTCTACTAAACTGCAAAGTACCAAACGTGGCTGTAATGCTAACATTTTACGAGAATTCTATTTATGTATTGTAATTAAACTAGAAATTTCAAATAATCAGGTGAGTCAAATTACAGTATGGATCCTTATATACGACACTTCATTATAACTAAATTAGATTCATTCTCATTGAGTACTGATAAAGAAGTTAAAAAAGTTTTAGAAATTAATAATCCATATGATAATTTGAAAGTTATACACAATAACATTCGCAGTCTATCAAATAACCTCGATGAATTTCTGATCACTCTAGATGAATTAGATGAATCCTTCGACTGTATTGTATTCACAGAAACACGTATCATTCCTGATATCACAATTTTCAATATTCCTGGATACAAAACAATCTATAATTCTGGACAATTAAATCAAAGCGATCGGGTCGTAATGTTTGTTAGATCAGAGGCGTACGTATCTCATACCACAATCGGTCTGAACGGTAATTTCCTCCTGAGAGTCAAAATTACTGTGCATGACTCCACTATTATAGTAAATGGCATTTATAGATCACCAGCTATAGACATCGGTCCCTTTGTCTACCAATTGAATACTATCTTGAGTAAGGAAGACGAAACATTTGAGTATAATATAGTGATTGGTGATATGAATGTTGATTTGTTAAATACTTCTTGTGATACCGAATATTACCTGGATACCATGAGCGAGCACGGATATATATCTGCAATAAATACGCCTACAAGAGAACAAAAAAGATCTCGCACATGTTTAGATCACATATTTATAAAATCAGGATAATGACACAATCTTACCAATTACGTTCGAAACATCCATTACAGACCATTACACAATTTTAGCCTAAATAGTTCTTGAGAATAGTAAGAGTGTTGAAAAAAATAGGATACGATACTATAAACAAGTGAATAAAAAAAGGTTCATAGATTACATACAAAAAGTAAACTGGGATGACATCTATCACTATGATGATCTTGACTCCGCCACAAAAAAACTAATTAAAATTATAAAAACTAACTTAAATAAATGTACGAGTTTTATAAAAATCAACAACAAACAGAGAAAACGAAGAATGTGGATGACTAAGTCACTCGTCAAGTCTGTGAATAAAAAAAATTGTATGTACCATAGATTGAAAAATGACCCAAATAATACCGCCCTTTCTGAAGAATATAACACATATAAAAAAATCTAAACAAAATCATAAAAGTTGCCAAAACTCCATACTATAGAGAACGTCTGGATGCAGGAAGAAACGACTCTAAAAAACTTTGGCAAACTGTGAATGAAGTACTGTCTAATGTAGAACCTTCACCAATACAATCGATCATAACAAACAATAATGAACAAATCAATGAGAGTATCAAAATAGCAAACAATTTTAACGAATACTTTATATCAGTAGGTGAAAAACTAGCTGAAAATATAAACAGAAATCTGGATTATAAGGAAGGAAAAGTTTGTGTGACCACTCAATTTTCTTATACCCTGCAACCGAAAATGAATTGATAGAAATAATATCACAACTAAAAAATAAACGGTTTTAAGGATTAAACCTAACTTTTCTGCATCTGTGACCCTGAACAATATTCTATCATAAAATTGTTACTTGTATACACTTCGGGGGATGTATGGTGCTAACAAACCGAAACTTCTCCAAAAATAACCAAAAATTCAGTATATCTGGATTTATAGGACCCGCTGTACTCGCTCTAGTCAACTAAAAATCAATAGGGTATATCTGTGAGACATCTTGTACAATACTCAATCATAAAATTGATCAATCGTATACTCTCTGGATGCTGTATCGTGCTAACAATCTGAAAATTCTCCAAAAAGACGAAAATTTGGTACTTCAAGTACCATAGCACCCGTTGTACTGGCGTTAATGAGTTGAATAGCAATAGGGTTCATCTTTGAGACGCTCTGATTAATATCCAATCATAAAATTGGTCACTTGTATATACTCCGGTGGCTGTATCGTGCTAACAAACTGAATTTTCTCCAAAAATGACAAAAATATCGTACTTAAAGTACTGTAGCACCTGTTGTATTGGCTCCGGTGAGCCGAAAATAAATAGGGTTCATCAGTGAGATGCCCTGAATAATATTCAATCATAAAATTGGTGACTTGTTGAACTCCGGAGGCTGTATCGTGCTAACAAACTGAAAATTCTCAAAAAATTACAAAATGTACTTTTAGTACCATAGCACCCGTTGTACTGGCTCTGGTGAACTGAAAATCAATAGGGATCATCTGTGACATATCCTTAACAATATTCAATCATAAAGTTGCTGACTTATTACACTCCGGAGGCTGTATCGTGCTAACAAGACATGCAAGGAAAAGTGGCCGACGACAACGACGACGACGACGACGACATACACACAGGATTTTTTTTCTAAAAACCGTTTTTTCGTGTTGTTGTTGATGGAAAACGTAAAAATAACTCAAAAAAAATTTCAAAATTCCATCTTTTTTTGGGGTAAACCAATACTTTTCTCGCATATAGAAAGGTTGGGCGGAAAAGTAATAAAAAAGTCTCTGGCATTGATAATATCAATGCAGAGACCCTCAAACTTATTTCTAACTACATAACAAAACCACTTACCTATGTAGTCAGTAAATCACTGGAACAGGGATATTTCCCCACAGCATTAACAACGGCCGTGATGACACCAATTCATAAAAGTGGAATAAAGACTGATGTCTCAATTTATAGACCTATTACATTGATAACATGTCTAGCAGAAGGTTGTTCAGAAGAGGTTGAATAAATTCCTCGAAAAGTACAATCTAAAATCAAAATCTCAGTATGGATTTAGAGAAAACATGTCTACCCAAGACCCGATAAAAATATTTACACAAAATATATATCAGTGTCTAGATGAGTCTAAACCAGTGGTTCCCAACCTTTTCTGGACCACCGCCCCCTATAGAAGAGAACAAAAATTTCACCGCCCATTTTATAAATCGTACGTATGATAAGAGTAGAGCTTCGTTACTTGGTAGAGTTGATTCATCGAGTTGAATGGAAAATTTGCAAGTCTTTAGGTAATCACATAATGATATTTCAACGTCATTTGCCATTTCATCTATTCTTCTTTGCACTGAATTATTACTGAGAGGAATTTTTTTAATGATATCAAATGGTGTCTTATGATTGAGAACAGTTTTTAATATTTCTTCGACTGCCGGCAAAATTAATTCCTCGCCAATGGTGTGTGGTTTTCCTGACTTTGCGATTAACAATGAAACGTTATATGAGGCCCGTAGCCCATCATCGTCTCGTTTAGAAGACGATGCAAAAAGGTTTGATATAGTTGGCTGTTTTAAATATTGTTTTTCGAGTTCTTGATAATAAAATATATCTTTGTTCTTCTTATCAGGATGCATTTTATGTAAATGCTCTTGTAGCCTAGAAGGTTTCATAGCTTTATTTGAAAAAACTTTTCGGCAAATTAAATACATAGGTAATGATTTGTTGGTAGAAGATTCTACAAATCCATATTTTAAATATTCAATACTGTATTGCCGGCATTTCTTTTTTAATTTAGAAGTAGATTCAGCCATTTTCATAAAAAAATTAAATTCTCAATAGATTTATAGATAGTAATGTTTATAAAATGACACACCACTCACGATTATTTACTACGGCAGAGCTTATGATTCAAGACTATATATCGCGGCCAAGCACATACAATTAACTAACAAAAAATTCGTAGAGCTGTTGCTTTTATACGTTTCATTTCGTGCATGATTCAACTTGTCTGTGTGCGAACATGTCGAAACATGTTATTTTGTATGAACATCGCGCGTTCGCTTATCAACGTGCGAGTACAAGTCTATTCTGAACTAAAAGAAATTATTATAATTATTAGTATTATTATTAATGCTAATTTAAAACTTTAAATCATTTTTATTTCACCATTCATCTTGACTGCTTATTATTTGCTTCTGAATCCGCTACCGCTCCCCTAAAAGGCTGCAGCGCCCATAGGGGGGCGGTATCGCCCCCGTTGGGAACCAATGGTCTATACCTTTAATTGGTGTCTACATAGATTTGAGAAAAGCCTTTGATACCGTGGACCACTCTATATTACTCGGGACTCTGGAGGATATGGAGGCTTACCACATAAACTTTTCAGTAGCTATCAACTAAATAGGCGGCAAATAGTGAAAATTGACGACAGTGTGAGTGATAAAAAAATTATCTTATGTGGTGTACCCCAAGGAACGGTCCTTGGACCAATATTATTCAATATTCACCTTAATAATCTCTTCTTATTGAATACCCACTCAAAAATGATCAGTTTTGCGGATGACACAGTCGTGTTCTGCGAGGACGATGACTAGTTCAATTTGAAACAAGCTAGAATACGACCTGAGTAAAATAAAGGAATTGTTCGACTATAGATTACTATCAATCAATTTCGAAAAAACGCACTACTTGCCTTTCAGTAGCTATGATGTTTCCCTTCCAGAATATGGCATAGCGGTATCCGACATGACTATCATCAGACCTGTCAAAAAGATATAATACCTCGGCATAATTCTGAATAAGCATCTAAGATAGGACCAACATGTACTACATCTCGTGAAAAAACTACGATGCATTCTGTACAAATTCAAAAAAGATAATAAGCATTCTCAATCATAAACAGAAAATAATTTTGTACAAAAGTTTGGTAGAACCACACTTGAACTACGGCATAATTGGTTGGGGAGGAGTCTCTAGAACACATCTGCATTCCCTTGAAGTCATCCAAAGACGCTTTTTAAGATGTATTATGCAAAAATCATACGATTATCCCAGCAACCTTCTCTACTCTGAAACTGCAATATTCGACCTAAGGCAACTATTTTTCATAAATATAACTGCAGTTCAATATAAACACAAATAAACGGTTTTAAAGATTAAAACTAACTTTTCCGCATCTGTGGCCCTGAACAATATTTTATCATAAAATTGTTACTTGTATACACTTTGAGGGATGTATCGTGCTAACAAACCGAAATTTCTCCAAAAATGTAGTATATCTGGATTTATAGGACCCACTGTACTCGCTCTAGTCAACTGAAAATCAATAGGGTACATCTGTGGGACACCTTGAACAATATTCGATCATAAAATTGATCAATCGTTTACTCTCTGAAGGCTGTATCGTCCTAACAAACTGAAAATTCTCCTAAAAAGACAAAAATTTGGTACATCAAGTACCATAGCACCCGTTGTGCGTTCGTGAGCTGAATATCAACAAGGTTCATCTTTGAGACACTTTACATAATATCCAATCATAAAATTAGTTACTTGTCGCACTTAAAGTACTGTAGCACCTGCTGTATTGGCTCTGGTGAGCTGAAAATCAATAGGGTTCATCTGTGAGATGTCCTGAATAATATTCAATCATGAAATTGGTGACTTGTTGAACTCCGGAGGCTGTATCGTGCTAACAAACTGAAATTTCTCAAAAAATGACTAAATGTCGTACTTCAAGTACCATAGCACCCGTTGTACTGGCCCTGGTGAGCTGAAAATCAATAGGGATCATCTGTGACATATCCTTAACAATATTAAATCATAAAACTGGTGACTTATTGCACTCCGGAGTCTGTATCGTGCTAACAAGATATGTAACGAAAACTGGCCGACGACAACGACGTCGACGACAACATACACACAGGATTTTTTTCTAAAAACCGTTTTTTCGTGTTGTTGTTGATGGAGATTGTAAAAATAACTCAAACTAAATTTTCAAAATTCCAACTTTTTCTCGCAAATTAGATAGGTTGGGCGGAAAAGTAAAATGAAGTAATCACCAACAGCCATAACTACAAGACCCGCCACAGAAGAAGTATTCAAATACCAGTCATGAACAAGTCAGTCGGTCAAAGGAGCTACCATTTTCTATGCCCAAAACTCTTCAGCGATCTGCCAGAAGCACTAAAATGTGAGCCAAACCCTAGAACATTTGAAAATAAACTGAAACTTTATGTTCAGCATACTTCCCGTGCAGAAATACACGATAAAATTGAAAATTAAATAGAACAACTATGCTTGCGATTATCATATAGCTCACGTCAAACTACATAACTTTCCCGCTTTTCCAGATTCTCTGTTCTGTGACAGTTATATACTCTGATATAATTGTTTATATTTTGTAATGTGCTACATCATATAATTTAAAATATTCAATATTTTTTATACTTACATATTTTATTGTATATACTTTGGTTAATCTTATAACTATACATATTATATTATTCGTACTCATTACATTATATTACTCATCTCTCATACTCATACACATTTACTTTTATACTTACTATATGTCTTATTTTGTAATGTTTGTTATATTACTGTAGATCTCTGTATCTTATATTATACAGTTCTATTCAAAAGTCCCCTTCCCCCTCGTATCTTTTGAACGGCTACACTTACATTAATAAAATTTGGAGGGTGAAAATGGTAACGAATGGTAACAGATGACGTAATAGTAATAGATGACGTCACAGTGCCACTCTGGCCAATAATTTTAAATAGGACCTTATGGCAAGTGATATCTCGTTTGAAAGGCATTGACATTGGCTACATATAGCCATATTAATTTTGTTTGGGTTTAAATTAATTTTGACGGATAAATTAAATAAATACCAAAATTATTATTTCACATTTAAATATTGAAGATTTTTCAGTCCGCCTCTGGTTAGTTGTCAAAAAATTGACGTTTTTAATTTAATAGTATTTGTTGCTTTGCAAAGTTTTTCTAAATAGCTTAAATATTTAATTTTATTATTGTTTAACGAGACGTTTAAGATTTTACATAGGCAAAATGGTACGTACTCAAGCCGACAAAGTAGCAGCTATCTTAATAATTGGTGAATCTAGAAAGAATCTCCATGAAGCGGAACGTTTATTTAATGAGAGATACCCAGATCGCCATATCTCGAGAACTTATTTGAGGTTGCTTCTTCACAAGTTTGAAGCAACAGGTAGTGTTCAAGTGCCAAACGATCTGGTCGACCAGCATTTAGTGATGATAAAAAAATTGATATAGTTGCTGAAATGGTAGTAAACCCTACTTTCTCTTCAACTAAAGTTGCGTCTATCTGTGAAGTAAGTAAAAGTACAGTACAGACAGTGTTGGCTAAAAATAAATTTCATCCATACAAGTTAAAAATGGTGCACCACCTTTCGGATGACGACCCCGACAGAAGACTCGTATTCTGTGAATATATGACAAATAAAATTAGTCAAAACCCACATTACACAAAAATAATTTGTTTTAGTGACGAAAGTGCTTGTTGCCACAATGGAAATGTGAATACACAAAATGTAAGATATTGGAGTGACACAAATCATCACGCCTTTCATGAACAACATTCCAATTTCCAGAAAAAGTCAATGTTTGGGCGGGTATTTTGGGAAACCACATAGTTGGTCCTGTTTTCCTAAATTCAAATTTAAACGGTGAAATGTATCTGGAGATGTTACAAAATGCAATTGAGCCGTTAATTCTTGAAATTCTGGAAGATAATCAAGATGAATTCGGCCATCTGGAAATAACATTTCAACAAGATGGTGCTCCTGCACATTATTATGGTGCAGTAAGACGTTACCTAGATGAAGAATATCAAGGTAGATAGATCGGCCGGCGAGGTCCTATAGAATGGCCACCTCGGTCACCAGATCTGACACCATTAGATTTTTTTCTATGGGGGTACTTGAAATCCAAGGTTTATACTACGGCATCAGATAGCATTGGCGTTTTGAAAGAAAGAATTACTGGAGAACGCAATGCTATTTCAGCTGACACATTCGAATGAGTACGACAAGAGTTTACTAATAGGATGTATTACTGTCAGGAAGTGGACGGAGCACATTTCGAACACTTGCTATAAGAATCCATTGTTGATATTTGATTAATTAAATTTAAAAAAATTATTTCAATAATTTTCGTATTTATTTAATTTATCCATCAAAATTAATTTAAACCCAAACAAAATTAATATGGCTATGTAGCCAATGTCAGTGCCTTTCAAACGAGATATCACTTGCCATAAAGTCCTATTTAAAATTATTGGCCAGAGTGGCACTGTGACGTCATCTATTACTATTACGTCACCTGTTACCATTCGTAGAGAAGTTTACAACACTTTATTTTCACCCTCCAAATCTTATTAATGTAAGTGTAGCAGTTCAAAAGATACGAGGGGGGGAGGGGACTTTTGAATAGCACTGTATAGCATGGACCTTATATAGAATTAATTTGCTCATCACGCACAAGCTGTACCTACATCAGCTTCTGTGATTGTCTCTGTTTATTCATAAAATATTGTACACATTGTAAATTTTTCATTATTACTGAATAATCATTATTATTATTATTATTATTATTATTATTATTGGAACTGAGGCACAGGTTTGTCCTGGTGTGTTCCGCCTATACGGGTGGAGGCCAAGTATAGGAGGACTCTATTGATGTCGGAGGAATGATCTAACAATATTGCATGTTTGCAGTATTACGGCTTTCTGTGTTTGGTTGTGTATGGTTGCGGGTAGATTGAGTTCTGATAGGTGTCCGATGAAGGATGTGTGAGTGAGACCTGTTGATGAAATGATGATTGGTATGACAGTGACCGTTTTTTGTTTCCATATTCTTTCAAGTTCTATGGCAAGCGGGATGTACTTTTGGATTTTTTCCGAATATTTAGCTGGTACGTTGTGGTCGTTTGGTATAGATATGTCTATTAGGTATGTGTGCTTCTCCTTCTTGTCCGTGAACGTAATATCGGGTCTATTGCATGATAGGGGTTTGTCAGATTAGAGAGTTTTATCCCAATATAGTTTATAGTCTGCATTTTCAAGTATGTCAGATGGTGTGTATGTGTAGTAGGGCATATGTTTGTTTAATAATGAATGTTCAATAGCAATGCTTTGGTGTATAATTTTTGCGGCGGCGTTGTGTCTATCTAGGTACTTGGTGGGTGCTAGTGTGCTACAGCTATTAGTTATATGTTCAATTATTATTATTATTATTATTATTATTATTATTATTATTAGTATTATTATTATTATTATTATTATTATTATTATTATTATTATTATTATTATTATTATTATTATTATTATTATTATTATTATTATTATTATTATTATTATTTTTTTTTTTTTTTTTTGAGGCATCGACTGCTATGGTCATTAGCCTTCCAGCATTTTTTTCCTTCTTCTTTTTTTTTTTCTTTTCTCCTTTTTAAATTTCAGTTTATATATTCAACCCTATTATTTCAATTAATATATTATTGCAGTCATCAAAATGTGTTTTTTTTTTCTATATTCTTTTGTAGATTCCAATCTCTTTGAAGAATGAAAGTGTTCGAGATGCACTATTCATATTATTTTCCAGGCATGCTTGTAAGGTGTTCGTTATTCCAATTCGTTGTTTGATTGCTTGATGTTCTGGGCATTGTGTGAGTATGTGTTTGATAGTAAGTCTCCTATTACAGTGATGGCATCTGGGCTGCCGCTCTCCTGCCAGCATAAATGTGTTCGTCAAATTAGTATGTCCTATCCGTGCTCGGGTAATAACTACTTGATCTCTTCTGCATGAGTATGGGAGCGGTGTATAAGGATGAACTTTCTGCTTAATCTCCTTCAATTTTGACTCCGTACTATCCCACTCCATCTGCCATTGTCCTAAGATAGCGTGTTTCAAATGGGTTCTTATATCATCAACTCTAATATATATGTCCTCAGCAACAGGCTCTTGAGCAGCTTCTTTGGCAGCACTGTCAACAAGTTCATTACCAGCTATTCCATAGTGACTAGGAATCCATAGAAACGTTATTGATTTATTTTGAGTTCTCAGCCAATGTATTCGTGCAAGTATTATTCGTAACAGTGGATCTTTACTGAATGGATTCTTTAGGGCTTGTATAGAACTCAGAGAGTCGGTACAAACAATGAACTTATTATATGTGTTGAATTCTATATATCCAGTACTTTGTAAAATAGCATAGAGTTCGGTTGTATAAACACTGGCTTCACATGGTAATGTCCATGAATGGACAATTCCCAAACTTGATATGGCGCATCCAGCTCCGTTGTCGGTCTTGGATCCGTCTGTATAGATAATATGACAATCTGAGAAACTTTCAATTATCCTGTGGAATTCCATAAGAATAGTGATTCTGTTGCATTCACCTTTTTTATATTTCTGGAGGTCGAGACATATATCAAGGGGGGCAATGTCCCAGGGAGGCACCTCGGACGGTCTTATGGTATAGCTCCTTGGAATGGAATAGTCAATCTTATTGATGAATTCTACAAATCTAATTCCAGCAGGACGAGTGATAGTTGGCCGTCGTTCATAGTAGTCATACTCCTCTTCTGTGAGCATCTGTAGGTGGTTGGGGTGGGTTGGGAATGCACCCAATTTTGAGCTATAGCTCGTGAGTAGTTGCAGTCTCCTGTATTTCAATGGGGGAATTCCAGCTTCACAGCAGAGTGATAGATATGGGCTTGTGCGAAATGCTCCCAGTGCGATCCTCAAAGCCTGACACTGTATACTGTCCAACTTTTTTAGTATTGATTCACGTGCTGAGTCATAAACAAGGCAGCCATAGTCAATCTTGGACAATATAAATGATTTGTATAACCTAAGAAGTATTTCTCTGTCACATCCCCAATTAATACTAGCTAATGCTTTCAGTGGATTGAGCGCTTTCTTGCATCTCAGTATTAGATCGTTTATATGTAAGTCCCATCTCAATTTTCTATCGAATATCATTCCCAGAAATTTGACAGAGTCGCTGCATACTAGTTCATGTTCAGACAGTTTCAATTTCGGATCATTATGACCTGATCTAAGTCGACAGAAATGAACACATTTGGTTTTCGCAGCAGAGAAAGTGAACCCTAAAGTCTTCGCTCGGTTACAGAGGCTATTTATGGCTTCCTGAAGAGTTCGCTCTATGTCGTCCATAGATGTTGCAGAGTAAAAGATCGTTAAATCATCAACGTATAAACATCGTCCCACTGTTGGATTGAGATTATCTAGAAGTCCGTTAACTGCAATAGCAAAAAGTACTACGCTCAGAGTAGATCCTTGTGGTACTCCGTTTTCTAATATATGTAGCTCTGAGGAAGTCGATGCTTTCCTGACACGGAATTTACGTTGTTTGAGAAAACTTGCGATGAAATTTGGTAGTCTTCCCTTCATGTCCCACTTTCGGAGTTGGTCGAGAATGTTGAAGCGCCAGGTTGTATCAAATGCCTTTTCTAGGTCAAAAAACACTGCTACTGTGTGGTTTCTGTGGGAAAAACTATCCTGGATTTCTTTCTCTAGCAGAAAAAGATTGTCAGTTGTAGACCTGTGGCTCCTAAAACCAGACTGAGCATATGACAAGAGATGATTGGATTCCAGATACCACATAAGTCTGATGCTTATAATCTTCTCCATAAGTTTGCTAAGACAGCTTGTGAGTGAGATGGGTCGATAACTACAAGTAAGTTTTGGGTCTTTCCCTATTTTAAGAACAGGGATAACTACGGCCTCCCGCCATTTCTCTGGATAGGTGCCGTCGATCCATATTCTATTATACAAATCTAATAGTACTTTTTTTGATAAATTTGGTAGCTGTCTGATGAATTCATATACAATGTTGTCTCCTCCTGGTGCGGAGTCTTTCATTTCATGAAGTGCATTATCTAGTTCCTCTAGGGTGAGAAGGTGATTATAGTTGGATATATTTTCTTCCTGAAAGTCAATTTCTCGCTCTTCTGCCTGTCTATGGATCTGGAACTCGGGGTCGTAGTGTTCCGAGCTACTGATATATTCGAATTGATTAGCTAAATGCTCAGCAATCTCTTCCTCACTGATTATAAGTTGGCCATCAATTTCTAAAACCCGTGATGTATCCGTGAATGTCTTTCCTAGAATAGCGCGAATTTTTGTCCATACTTCTGATGCGGGTGTTCTAGCTGTGATAGTAGAGACATACGTTTCCCACGTAGCTCTTTTGCTATCACGTATGGCACGCCTTGCTCTTGCACGTGCTCTCTTAAATGATATAGTATTTTCCAATGTGGGTGAACGTTTTAGAGTCGTCAAGGCGTGGTTTTTATCTGCTACAAGTTTGGCAACAATGTCATTCCACCAGGGAGTTGATTTAGTACCTTTACGACCACTTGATCGTGGAACCGATATTTCCGCTGCTGATAAAATCTCACTACTGATCAGTTCTGTGGCTCCATTGATATCGGTATCAGGCAGCTGTAAGTTTCCTAATTGTTGTCTATACCGATCCCAGTTAGCATCACTCAATCTCCATCGTCTGGGCAGTGCTCGTGGGATGAATCGGCCAGCAAATTCAATTGAAATTGGGAAGTGATCTGTAAGATGATCTCCCAAACAGTTCCATTGTAGCGATGTCGATATAACTGGTGAGCATAATGCTAAATCGATAGCTGACAATGAGTTGGATCTTAGGTTTATATAAGTACCCTCACCATTATTCAAGAGAACAAGGTTCATTTCGTCAATGAAATTTTCGATAATTCTGCCTCTATTGTCCAGTCTATTCGAACCCCACAGTGGATTATGTGAGTTAAAGTCTCCCACAATCAAGAAGGGAGCTGGTAACTGGTCAGCGATATTTCTTAGATCTTCAATAGTCCAATTACCGTCAGGTAAGTAGATGTTGCAAATTGAAAATTGGATCGGATAATAAACATGGACAGCGATAACTTGTAATCTGCTCTGTATAGGAATATTCCGGTGGGGAATATTATCCTTGAGAAAGATAGCTACACCACCTCTGGCTCTGAGATCAGGAATAACATCCTTTCTGTAACTATTGTATCCTCTCAAAGAGAAATTCTCTCGAGGTTTCAGGTGAGTCTCCTGAAGACATATGCAAAAGGGTGTCCTTTCATTGAGAATATTTTTGAGTTCCGGGAAGTGGGTTATACAGCCATTGCAATTCCAAAATATTAGGTTTTCTAGATTGAATGTGGACGTAAGGTGTATTTGTGAAAAGTTTAAAGGACAGTAGGTATACTGTATCTTGAGACAAAACTTCAATTCATTTTCTAGGTTTGCCCTTTGGCCATCCTTTTTTCTTTTTAGTACTCTGGGAGGATTGAGTATTCGAGGAGTATGTACTACCATCTGAATCTTCCTCAGAGCTGACGTTCGCATCTTTAGCTTTGAATCGCTTCCTTTTGGTTATGGGAAGTGGAGGTTTAGGAGGGGGTGGGGGAGGGGGCTGATTCATAGAGGCTATGGGTTGGGGAATGATAGGTTGAGGGAAGGAGGATGATTCCAATAAATCTTTAACCACCTTCGATAGTAGGGGTATTATTCTGGCCACTATATTGTTAACGTTGGTGTTACTAGTTTGAACAGACTGGGCATACGTTACACCTGCCGTGGGTGTTGTGATTTGGACCCTTTTCTTCGCTTCGCGATAAGGAATTCGTTCTTGAATTTTAACTTTCTGGATAGCTTGCTCGATTTTTAGTTGCGGACATTGTCTTGAGTTAGCTGGGTGTGGACCTTTACAGTTCACGCATACCTCTGGTTTTTCACAGTCTGTCTCTGTATGTGGTGGCTTCCCGCATACACAGATTTGATCTTTCTTACACCAAGATGACATGTGACCAAAAAGTTGGCATTTGAAACACCTCATTGGGGCAGGAAAATATGGTCGAATTTTCAGGCTGTAGAAAGCTGCTCGGATATTATTTGGCAAAACTGGTGTATCAAATGTGAGGATATGATTGGGGGTTTCGGTAATAATTCCTTCTCTCTTTGTTTTCATGCGTTTCACTTCAATGACACCTTGATCTCTAAGGCCTTCTAATATTTCTTCGGTAGTGCAGTTTAGAAAATCTTTACAATACACGACACCTTTGACATTGTTCAACGTACCATGAGGGGTTACTTGTACATTGAAGTCTGCGAGTTTGTTAACTTTCATTAATCGCAATGACTGTGCTCGTGAAGAGGTTTCCACTAGGATGCCATCTCTCACTTTTCTTGTATTTTTCGTAGTACCAATCAAACCATACATAACTTTACTGATTAAAAAAGGGCTGACTTTCGAGAAATCCTCCCCATCCAATCTCTTAATGAGTAAGAACCGAGGGACAGGTCCCATCGTCTCTGTATTCATAGCATTTCCTGTTTCGTTGGAGTTAGGATTCTCCGTATTTTCTAATTTATTTGAGGTATTCATATGATTCCCACGAGTTGGGATGTACTGGGTATAACTGTGGTAGTGCACCCTTGCCACAGAGAGGCTTAGTACAACCGAAGGTCGCCTGGTATCCGGAGGGAACCGTTAGCGATCAACTACGCATGATCATTCATCTATCGGCACGGTCTCTTCCACCTTAGATTTCGGATTTTTTTTTTCGCTGGTTTACTCCATCGAGACTCTTCTGTCTGGGTTACCATACCATAGCCGAGGGTTCCAGTTTTTCGGCGCCGGAAACTCGCCGCTCGTCCCCCATGTCTGGTCAGGACTTGCCAGTGTGTTCGGATGTAACTTGGGCATGTTGGATCTTCTACTGGCATTTGTTGGTGCTATCACATCGGCATAGATAGCCCCACCAGTGCCCCACTGACCATTTCTGAGCTGTTTTTTAGTTTCACTCCTCCCTTCCCGTCCTTGCGGCTCGAGGAGGGAGGAAGTTACTCAGCCACTCCACCAACGACAAGGTCTTACAGCTCCTAGGAGGGTATTATTATTATTATTATTATTATTATTATTATTATTATTATTATTATTATTATTATTATTATTATCATAAATAATGATCTTATTCAAAATGATTAAATTCTAAGCAAAGTACGTATCGGTTTGGCCATAATTCAATTTAACACCTTTCACGGGTTTTCCTAGCAGCAGTTAGTGAGTCACTTCAATCACTATATTATGAATAGACGGATTATTTATCTAACGTTACAAACAATCTTTATTTCAATTTAAGTTAAAGCATTGTGTTGTTATTTAACGAAGAAAAGAAAGTTTCCTTAGATAACCGCGCAATATTATGATATGGAATGTAATATGTAGTTATATTCCTAATATCTAGTCTCATTTTAAAGAATTTTCACTTTTATAATCACGGACTAGTCAGATTGTGTAATACAAGCACAAATGTAAAGAATGCTGGTTTCGCCTAAATGATGGTAACCATTAGGAATGTCTTCATTAATGTGGTCTTAAAATATCATGAGTTCCAACAGTTTCAAAATGCTATTCTCTCAGAAATATGTAATAATAATAAAATTAACTGTCTCCACCCTTACTTCGTGGAATCTACTCATATTTGTGTTTTAAATGAAACACTATGTTTCTAGCTAATTCCACAATATAATGAAAAATGTTGAAAATTCTAAAAAATTGACAATTGTCCCGTGACCTGTGACTAATGGAAACTGAGTAGCACATAAGCCAAATCTCGTTGTGGTTGAACCGGTTTGCAATTTTTCGTTGGTTTGGACAATAATTCAATATTTTATACTTCTTATACTGTGAATAAAAAATACTGTTAGTGAAGAGTGAACGCGAACCACGTAGATAGGGTACAGTGTATCTTATGAAAATGTCTTGGAAAACCACTTTAAAAGAGTGGAATTTGAAGAATTAAATTGAGGCGTTTGAAGCTAAATGTACAACTGTTTGAGTACTACAGTCACCTGAATTTGAAAAAATGTGATTTTCCAGAAGCTGGTAGATCATTTACAATTCACATTAGAAAGTAAGTGTGACATATCGTTAAAAATTGCTCATAGAGAAGATTTAAATGTTCAAATATACTGGGTGTTCCATTTAAGAATCCAACCACTTAGGTCATTTAAGCAAAACTGGAAATTCTGGGAACAGTGCAGATATCACTGTTCAATTCGGCATGGCTAAAAACCCCCAGATAGCAGATTTTGTGAATGTAGCTTTAGGGGTTTTAAAGATATTTACCATATTTGTGACACTTCGACACTATAGGTAATGGTCACCATATCAACTGTAAATGTGTAACCTAATTAATAAATATAAAACTATTAATAGTATTGACCGTCATATTTACATTAATTATATGATGTATTTAACATAAATAATCAATTATTATTAGGTAATGACAGTTATATTAACCGTCAATGTGTCACATATTTATTATATACAAATTTTTTATTAGTTAATGACAATCATATTGACCTATAATATGTGATGTATTTAACATAAATATAAAATTATTATTAGTTAATGACAATCATATTTACCTTCCATGTGTGATGGATTTAACATAAATATGAAACTATTATTAGCTAATTACTGTCTTTGTTATCAGCAAATGTAATTTGAGTGAACTCCATGAAAAATAGTATTAACCTTTAGTAATGAATTTTCTTATTTATTATAAATAGCAATATCCAGAAAAAAGTCCTATTTAATGCAGAAAAAATGTCTAGCTAATTACGTATGTTACTGAAGATAATATTTTTTTAAAAACATTTATTTACACATTTATTACAATTTGAGATTTAGCTGTACAATTAATGTCGAACTAAAATTCTAGAGCAAACTACATTTATCTATCTATATATATATATATATATATATATATATATATATATATATATATATAAAAACAAGATGTAAGAATAGTGCGTGACATATAAACAATAAGTATATATATATATATATATATATTGTTGTAGAATGAATGAGGACGTAGATAATAGCAAATTTGTTATCTAGAAAAATAACAGTAATATCTGTCAATTATATTTTAAATTTTATCAATTTTAAATATTTATAGTATATCAAGTTATTTAAAAAAAAATATATGATCCTAAGTGTAAATAAAAAAAATAATAAAAGTCATGTTATGATCATAACAAAATTATTAATAAAATAACTCAACGCAATACGTAACATGAGACATAACCATACTAAGAAACGAAACTCAATAAATCTAACTTAACGCAATGCGTAACTAGCCATGTAAATTTTTTTATCAGAAAGAGGAAGGCAAAATAATAAGCTAAGGTATCAACAAAGCTATAATATAATATATAATCAATTTAGATTTGAATTAAGGAAAACATAAGATCGTAATAAGGTAACATTTAATTATTTATCCCTTAAATAACATAAATTTAAAGAGATATATATTTTATATATGAATGTCAATGAAAACGGAAATCGTGGTATGAGTACCAACTAATAATAAAGGAATATATAATGAACGAGTACAATAAAAATTGAAACTATTGAGATATTATGTTTAATAATGTAATAAATAACAAACAAGAATAAAAAAAAATGAATACAAATATAACACAATATTATTCGTGTTGTAAAATTTTGTGAAAGTTACAAATAAGTTGCGACTAATCATAGATTATGATTATGTGAAATAATTATGAAGACAATTATAAATGATAATAGTGGACAATTTGTTAACAATTATCAATATAAAGTGTGAAAAACAGCGTAATACAGTATGTTTATGTCAGAAATATAGTGATTTTGAATAATAATAAAATGACAATCAGACGCTATAAATATAGAAAATTCTAGAACAGTACCATGTCGAACTGTATAAAAAGTTTTAAGTAAAAGTGGTTAACTTAAATATAATTAATTATTCAACACATTAATTTCGTTAACAGAAGACTCAGTAACACGTTTAGATAATTTTTCCCGAACGAGACAAATTTTTTATCGAGATATCCAGGAGTTAAGAGTTCATCGCCAGTGTTTAGTGATGCGTTAGTGCGGACATTTTTCGAGAGACAGAATTTATCAAACAGGTCAGTGATATCTTTTTTAATCTTTTGGATCCAAAGAAATAAACAGATAAATAAAAATGATAATTTTTTATAAACAATAAAAACTATATAGTTATATCATATAATTGTATCATAATCATTATAACGACTTACCGGAGTTCCAATGTATATTTTGCATGTATTTAGTTTATAGGAATTTTTAACGCCATCACCATTCACAAATTTCACATTTTCACACATACAATTCATCCATTTAATTATTATCGTTATTATAAAATATGTTTATGTAAACTTAAAGAAAATCACTGCATAGTGTATATGATAAACATTTATATTTCAATAGTTTCCTTTAAAAGTAATATTGTTTCTATATAAAAAGTTATAGCGGAAATCTGCTCTGCGCAGGTGCTGTAAATCTCCAAGGTTAAAATGTTGGATATATTTTATGCAAATTAACTCCATAGGCGTCTCATAAATAAGTTATGATATTTTTTTATTTTACCAACTAAACTATTTAAGATTTATATAAATAATAAATGTAGGTTATTATATTCTATTTAGACAGTTATCCATTCTTTTAATTAAAATAAATTTCAGTAAAATAATAGCAATGTTGATTTCTTAATTATTTGCCCATTAACCCTATTGATATTAGGACTCATCATACTCTAAAGCAAACAAGAGCAGCCGAGGGAAAATTAAATAAAGAGCATGTTTATAAATAGCCAGGTAAGATTAAGGTACATTTTTAAATTAAATTAAAATCAACTATCAACAATTCATATTCATAACAAAATCAATAATATATTCATAATATAAATTAAAATAATAATAAAATACATAATATTTTTATTCAATTGTCGACCCCAACGTGGGGAACTTTAAAAATAATAATTGTGGACATAATATTTCTATACATAATACATTCTAAAGAATATATATATATATATATATATATATATATATATATATATATATATTAACATAGAGTGAAACCTGCAACACTCTGTATACTGAATTATGGAATAATAGACTACACACTGTAAGTAATTAAAAATTTTGGAATTTGAATTTTTTTTAAAATTATTTAAAAGGAGACAATCTGTACTATTCACTATTTAATAGAGAAAGTATACAAGAATCTAAATGTATAACTATGGAGAAGATTTTAAATAAGCTTTATAAGAATATAGGTGAAATGAAATAACAAAATTTCCATATTTAAGAGAGAGAATTTTAGAACGTTTGTTCCATATAAATAAAGATAATAATCCATTGTTCTCATTGTCAAAGTAAAATAATAATATGATTTGTTTTAAAGAAGTAAATATTAGAGATTGAAAGAAGTTTTCGATAAGATTATGTAACTATTTAAAATGTGTCAAGGTAGGAAGTCAAATGAAAACATTAATTTTATGGAACATGACACTTGTTAAACGATTTGTCATTCCGAATAAATATTTTAGAAAATAAAAACTGTCATTTTAAAAATTTATTGAAATCCAATTTAAGGGAGTAATATATGGATTATAATCATTTAAGAAACTCAAAACAGAATGTTCTAAAATGATGGATGGACAATCTACTATTTGAAATGAAGATTTTCAATAAGAATTTTGATAACCAATTTTGATTGGTCGAATACGTTTAAAATATTCTCATCAGCGACAAGCAGATTGCTAATAATAAAAAAAAATTGAATGGGGACAGTTTTGTTGATAATGTAGACTATTCACCAGGTACTTTCTTTTTGGTAGCAGAAAAATATTAAGAAGCAAAATTTTTGAGAAAAACTATAAAAACTTTCGGAGAAACAACAATTTGGTATGAAAATTAGAGAAAGGAATACATTATACTTTAAAGCTAATCAGTAATATAATTAATCAAGTAGATATAAGAAGAAAATTGGTAATTATAATTGAATACAAACCATAAAATTTATCGACGTAATTAAGTAAAATGTTGTATTGTGGAAACGGTGTCTCCACAATACTTTTCAGAAAGCTTTGGATTATGGGATTTGTCTAAAATGTATTGATGTGGACGAAATATAGCATTGATTCTTGATATTATGCAAGCTGGACAAATTGTATGGTGTCTTCCTAGAGGTAACCTAAAACAATATAAAAACCAATCATTGATGTGAATTAATTGAACAATACAGTGAACAAAGGTATTTAAAACTATTTTAATTATATATAAAGAAGGTAGAGTAAACTTACCGATTTTGTACAAAGAATTGAACTTTGATATTGCATAGACGCTCATAAGCTTTATTATTCGCCATTTTCTGTCATAGACTTTGATATAACGGATTTCGTGTTATAAAATTTGTATAAAATGTTGCCTATTTTAAATCATGTATAGAAATAATATTTCACCAGAGTGTATGATTTTATTTGAATGAGTGATCATACTAGATAGTAGGTTTTTACAAATTTATGTCTTGTAAAAGAATGATGTATTTGTTTCTACAACATTAAATAACGTTTTTCCATTTGAAAAACATTTTAAAATTATATTCTTGAGATTTTTCATTTCTTTATGGTGATTACTCCATCTAGTTTCAACAGTTAGTAGCTTTGAACTGACATCTGTGAATCGTGGAGAGGTTCAACATTAAACAGACAGGACCGTATTTAGAGTTTAATTGGTAATAATAAAGCAAGTATATTTTTGATTAACTAAATTCCTTTATTGAAATATAGGGACTTTATTTAAACTTTGGCGCTCATATTAGAAATTAAATTTGTTTTGTTTTTCTACATTTGAACCCTACTCTGAGATTATGGAGTTTCTCATGAAAAAAGTATAATTATCTTACAAATTAATTTTAAATTTTACAATATACCGGGCAAACAAAAACTAAATATCAACTAAACAATAATTTTAATATTCTCTCTCCCAATAAAAATCACAATAATATATATATATATATATATATATATATATATATATATATATATTATATATATTAACATAGAGTAAAACAACACCCTGTATACCGAACATAAAATAAAAAAAACTACTTATTTCAAGAAATAAAAATTTTTGAAATTTCATTTTTTTTAAAAGATTATCTAAAAAAGGAGACAATCTGTACCATGTACTATTCAATAGAGAAAGCATCTAACTGTATAATTTAAAATAAGATTTAAAAAAACATTTGTGAAATGAATTAACAAAATCTCTATAAACCTACAAGACGGAATATTAGAACGTTGTTACATATACAAATGGAAATGATAATCCTTTATTTTATTGTCAAGATAAATAAATAGTGAGATTCTTTTTAAAATGAATATTAGGTTTTGAAGGACATGTAAATAAGATTTTATAAATATTTAAAAACATTTCGATATAAGAAGTAAACTGAAAAACATTAATTCTATGGAATGTGACATTTATTGAACGGTTTGACATTATGGACACATATTTTGTAAATTGGAAAATGTCATTTTGTAAACTAAATGAAATATAATTTAAGAGACATAATATGAGTTAAAATCATTAAAGAACCTTAAAACAAAGCGTTTTCAATTGATAGATGGACAATTCACTATTTGAAATGAAATCTATAAAGAAAAGTTTTGATAACCAAATTTGATTGGTGGAATGTATTCAACAAACTTTTAATCTGCGACAAGTAGTTGTTAATAATAAAAAAATTGAAGGAGAAAAGTTTGTTGATTATACAGACTATTGACTAGGTAAACTTCTTTTTGGGTGGTAGAAAATTTGAGAAGCAGCAAAATTTTGGGAATTAAGAAAACTTTTCGAAAAATAAGATATTTGGCATCAAAATTCAGAAAAGAGAGATACATTGTACTTATGATATGGTAGATTATATATTTAAACAAGCAGATGTAGAAACTAAGAAACAATTTGGTAATTATGTTTGAATACTAACCGTATAATTGATATATAATACTTGATTAATATTTGTATGGTGGAATGGATATATCCACCATACCTTTTAGAAAGCTTTTGATTATGTAATTGGACTGAAATGTATTGATGTGGACGGGACATAGCATTGATTCCTGATTTTGTGTAAGCTGGATCAGTGATGTGACAATTTCCAGAAGGTAACCTAAAATAAAGTAAAGGATAATTGAAGTGAATTACTATACAGGAATAAGGTATTTAGACTATTTTCATTATACATAAAAAAGGTTGAATAAAACTTACCAATTTAGTGAAAAAAATTGAACTTTGGTATTAAACAAACATTTACAACCATTGTGTTTCGCCATTTTGATATAATAATCGTTTATATAGAAGTTTCAGTATTATAAGATTTGTATTAAATGTTGCCTATTTTAGATTTGTATATAGAGATAATTTTTTTATGTGAGAACGTGATTTTGTTTGAATGAGTGGTCATAATAGATAGTAGGTTTTTTATTAATTTGTGTCTTGTAAAAGAACAATGTATTTGTCTATTCAAAATATTAAATAACGTTCTTTCTAGTTTGAAGAACATTGTAAATTTGTTTTTGATACATTTTATTTCTTTGTGGTGATGGCTCCATCTAGTTTGAACCGTTGGTAGTTTAAACTGACATCTGTGAATAGTAAAAAGGTTCAACTTGAAACACAGGACCGTCTTAAGAATTTATTACGTATTATTAAACAAGCAAGTACATTTTTATTAACAAAATTTTTAAGAAGACAGAGATATTTAATCAAAACTAGGCGCTCATATTATAAATTGAATTTTTGTTTCTCTATACCTGAACCCTACTCTGAGGTTAAAGAGTTTCTCATGTTTTAAAATATAACCATTTTAGTAATAAAATTTTAAATTTTTACAATATACCGGGCAAATCAAAACTAAATATAAACTAAACTAATAATAACTATAAATCATTATTTCTCTCCCCGTTCTATCCAGTTTAACATGTCACCGCAACGTGGGGCTATTATAGAAATTTTGTAAGTAGTAATAAAAAGCATTAAAATAATTTTTTTTGACTTTATTAAAAGAATTTAAATACATAAAATGGAACGGAAAATGACATTAAGAGACGGAAAGCAGGTAGGAGTTGAAAGTAGGCCTGATGAAGAAAGAGAAGAAAGAAGCAATGGTAGAGGAGATTTTCAGGTACAATACTTGGAACAGGGCAGAGAAAATTTGGAAGAAGACATTGCAGAACAGGGACAAGAAGAAGAAGATTTACCATTGTCAGAAGAAACAGGACAAGAGGTCAAACAAAAATCAAAAGAAAAAGAGGAAATGGACGTAATGAGTATGTTTCAAATGATGATAAAAAAAATGGATCAAAATAGGGAAGAAATGAAACAGGATTTGAATACAAAATTGGATCAAAATAAAGAAGATATGAGGAGAGATATGCGTGGAGATATGAATAGTATGAAGGATGATATTAGGGAAGTTATGAATAAAAATACGGAAGAATTAAAACAAGAAATGAACATTAAAATGGACCAAAATAGGGAAGAAATAAAACAAGCTAAGGACCTAATGATAAAATTAATGGATGAAAAATTGGGACATTTTGAGAAGATATTGGAAAAATCAAACACATACATGGAAAATAAAATAGAATCCACTAAACAAGAAATTAGAGGAGAGGAGATTAAAGAAATAACGGAAATAGACAATTCACAGATTAACAGAATTAACAAAATGGAGGAGAAAGAAAAGGATTTCAAAGGAGAGATTCAAATGGACGTAAAGATACAAAATGATAATGAAAATATAAATGATGATACTATAGAACAGAAATTAAGTAATAAAATGGAAATTGATGAAGTAAAAATACAAAGACAAATAAATGAGGAGATGATAGATTGCAGTTTACAGAATTTAGGAAGTGAGAAAGTCATGAAAATTTATGAAAAAGAGATTTATTGGAAAATAACAGACCCAGATGTTAATATATTGAAACGAATAGTGACATATGGTAAGACAAATAATAATAATAGGGGGATACAACTTAATTGGAAGTTAGAGGAAATGAATAAGATATTACAAGAGAACAAGGAAGAAATAGAAGAAACCATAAGACAGAATATAGAAACAATAATTTATGCAGAAAATTTCGAAATGAGATTAAAACTTGGCATAAATATAAAGATAATTGATCCAAGAAATTTCAATAGGATAATTAAAAATGAAATGATAGGAAGTGAGAGTATTATGGGAAATGAAATAATAAAAAGAAGAAACAATAATATGAAGAAATTGGAAACGCAAATTTTGATGAATCTATTTAGAGAAATTGATGAGATAGGGGATAACAAAATAAAAAAAGACACAGTGGAAAATTTAAAGAAACTTAGGAAGCAGATAGAAGAGAATCAAACAATAAGAGAAGAGGATAAGACGAAATTTAGGAAAAGAAAATAAAATTGAATAATAAGGCTGTATTATAGGACCGGAATCTAAAAGACGAATAAGGAATTGTAAAAGGTCAAGAAGGGACACAAAACCAACATGTAAATAAAAAGTTTATAATTAACAAATAATGTTAGACAAAAAAAAAACATATGTAAATATAATTTTGTATATAGATAGAAATTAGTATATGTAAAGATATAATGATGAGATACAGAAATAATTACATTGACAGATATAGTAACAATGAATATTATAACTATAATAAGAACGATAGCAACCAAAACAACTATAACAGAAACTTTAAATATAATAACAACAAAAATAACAATTACAAAGAACAGTATTCAAAGGAGAGAAGATAGAGTGATAACATATCAACATCTAATGGAGAATACATTAAATTTGGGGAAGATTTGGAATTGAAAGAAATAATGGGATTAATAAAAATTAAATGGGAAACAAGTTAAAATATTAATAGATACAGGTTCGGAAGCGTCCATAATAAAAACAAAATTGATAGAAGAAAATATTAAAAATTATGAAAACAAGCTAGTCAAGATACCGAAAACTACATTAATAGGAGCAAATGGAAAGAAATTGTGTGAAGTTAGCAGATCTATAATACAAAGCATTGAATTAAAGGATGGGAAAGAAGTTGAGATGCAATTATTGCTAGTGGATAATTTAGAAACAGACATAGTTATAGGAATAGATGAATTAAAGAAATATAAAGCAAGAATTGATTTTGAAAAGATGGAGATAGAATTAAATGGTAATAAGATTGAATTTGAAAAAGAAAATATGGAAGAATTAGAATTTGAAGAGGATAATAGGCAGTTATGGAATATAGAAAAGAATGGAAATATGGAAGTATTGGCAATTGAAGAGGATAATAGGAAGTTATGGAATATAAAAAGGAGTGGAAATATGGACGAATTGGAAATTGGAGAGGATAATAGGCAGTTATGGAATATAGAAAGGAATATAATTATGGAGGAATTGGTATTAGTGTGTGGAAATAAAGAATATGAAGAGAAAGTGAAGAATTTGATTATGAAGTATGAAGGATTGATTAAAAAGGAGATGAGAATGGCAAATAATTATGTACATAAGATAGAAGTTAGAGGAATAGAAAATTTCAGAATAAGAACATATCCCATACCTTATAAATATAGAAAAGAAGTTGATTCAGAGATACAAAATATGTTAAAAGACGGTATTATAGAGAGATGTAACACAAGATATGTAAACCCTATTGTGGTCGTAAAGAAGGCAAATGGTGAATTAAGATTATGCCTAGATGCAAGAAATATTAATCAATACACTGTACCACAATACGAGGCTCCGATGAATGTGGAAGCAATTTTTGGGCGCATTACGAATACTAAAATATTTTCTAAAATTGATTTAAAACACAGTTTTTGGCTGATTCCTTTGGATGAAGATAGTAGAGATTACACAGGCTTCTCTATTGATGGTGTGTTGTACAGATTTTGTGTAGCTCCATATGGTATACAAAGTGCTTGTTCGGCCTTGGTTAGAGCATTACACCAAATACTAAATAAATTTGAAGACTTTGCACTTCATTATATCGATGATATATTAATCTTCTCTAATGATGAAGAAGAACACCTAAAACACATTGAAATTATTTTAAAAGAATTTTATAAATATTTGAAGTAAAATTTGCATTCATAAAATTTTTACTTACATAAAAATTTGATAAACGCAAAATTTAGGGGATGTTAACATAGAGTAAAACAACACCCTGTATACCGAACATAAAATAAAAAAACTACTTATTTCAAGAAATAAAATTTTTTAAAATTTCATTTTTTTAAAAGATTATCTAAAAAAGGAGACAATCTGTACCATGTACTATTCAATAGAGAAAGCATCTAACTGTATAATTTAAAATAAGATATAAAAAAACATTTGTGAAATGAATTAACAAAATCTCTATAAACCTACAAGACGGAATATTAGAACGTTGTTACATATACAAATGGAAATGATAATCCTTTATTTTATTGTCAAGATAAATAAATAGTGAGATTCTTTTTAAAATGAATATTAGGTTTTGAAGGACATGTAAATAAGATTTTATAAATATTTAAAAACATTTCGATATAAGAAGTAAACTGAAAAACATTAATTCTATGGAATGTGACATTTATTGAACGGTTTGACATTATGAACACATATTTTGTAAATTGGAAAATGTCATTTTGTAAACTAAATGAAATATAATTTAAGAGACACAATATGAGTTAAAATCATTAAAGAACCTTAAAACAAAGCGTTTTCAATTGATAGATGGACAATTCACTATTTGAAATGAAATCTATAAAGAAAAGTTTTGATAACCAAATTTGATTGGTGGAATGTATTCAACAAACTTTTAATCTTCGACAAGTAGTTGTTAATAATAAAAAAATTGAAGGAGAAAAGTTTGTTGATTATACAGACTATTGACTAGGTAAACTTCTTTTTGGGTGGTAGAAAATTTGAGAAGCAGCAAAATTTTGGGAATTAAGAAAACTTTTCGAAAAATAAGATATTTGGCATCAAAATTCAGAAAAGAGAGATACATTGTACTTATGATATGGTAGATTATATATTTAAACAAGCAGATGTAGAAACTAAGAAACAATTTGGTAATTATGTTTGAATACTAACCGTATAATTGATACATAATACTTGATTAATATTTGTATGGTGGAATGGATATATCCACCATACCTTTTAGAAAGCTTTTGATTATGTAATTGGACTGAAATGTATTGATGTGGACGGGACATAGCATTGATTCCTGATTTTGTGTAAGCTGGATCAGTGATGTGACAATTTCCAGAAGGTAACCTAAAATAAAGTAAAGGATAATTGAAGTGAATTACTATACAGGAATAAGGTATTTAGACTATTTTCATTATACATAAAAAAGGTTGAATAAAACTTACCAATTTAGTGAAAAAAATTGAACTTTGGTATTAAACAAACATTTACAACCATTGTGTTTCGCCATTTTGATATAATAATCGTTTATATAGAAGTTTCAGTATTATAAGATTTGTATTAAATGTTGCCTATTTTAGATTTGTATATAGAGATAATTTTTTTATGTGAGAACGTGATTTTGTTTGAATGAGTGGTCATAATAGATAGTAGGTTTTTTATTAATTTGTGTCTTGTAAAAGAACAATGTATTTGTCTATTCAAAATATTAAATAACGTTCTTTCTAGTTTGAAGAACATTGTAAATTTGTTTTTGATACATTTTATTTCTTTGTGGTGATGGCTCCATCTAGTTTGAACCGTTGGTAGTTTAAACTGACATCTGTGAATAGTAAAAAGGTTCAACTTGAAACACAGGACCGTCTTAAGAATTTATTACGTATTATTAAACAAGCAAGTACATTTTTATTAACAAAATTTTTAAGAAGACAGAGATATTTAATCAAAACTAGGCGCTCATATTATAAATTGAATTTTTGTTTCTCTATACCTGAACCCTACTCTGAGGTTAAAGAGTTTCTCATGTTTTAAAATATAACCATTTTAGTAATAAAATTTTAAATTTTTACAATATACCGGGCAAATCAAAACTAAATATAAACTAAACTAATAATAACTATAAATCATTATTTCTCTCCCCGTTCTATCCAGTTTAATATATATATATATATATATATATATATATATATATATATATATATATATTATATATATATATATAATATATATATATATATATATATATATATATATCAGTTTTTTTTGCTAGTTAAGCAATTCTATTACCAGATAAAAACTATCTCTCTCTGTGCAGTTGTGAATACTTTTACGTCCAAAAATGTGTTCAATAACAGTAAACTATTTATAAAACGTAGTCTAGCTTTCTTGCTCCATTATTGTTTCTTACGGTATGGCCATATTGTCTCATTAAATAATTATTGTACACATCTCTTTTACAATATCTACTTCTTCAGTGAGTATTAGTTCTTCCCTGAATCGGGCTTCATTCCCTATTTCATTGGGTATATGTCTAGTAATAAATAATTGTTGATGTTTGTTTTTGCTAGTAGCTTTGATATACATTTTTTATACCTGTTTTAATATAAGTTTACAGTGGGTTTTCATCTTCCTATTTACTTATAATCTCACCCCTCCTGCTGCCAATTTTTTGTTTTGCTTGATATTAATATAATGTATCTTTATCATTTATGTATATTATGTATCCTTCTTTTTTGGGCAAAATTTGCAGCACCATTTGCTCAAATTCGCCCTCTTGCTCTAGTTATTTTTCTTTTATACTTTGTATATTCCACTATTTTCTTTTTACCTTTATTTCTGTTGCTACTGTTCTTGTACGTAAATATATCACTTTCAAATGCAGATGGAAAACCGCAGGTAGTAAAATACAACAACTTTCTAGTATTAGTCGCAAACTAATAGACAACTTCATTTATTTTCGTCCAATCGAAACATTTTATCAAAAACTTTCATCCAATTTTTAATTAGATTTCTATTATATGCAAATCATTTTTTGAGTAAAAAATGTTATACGACTTCCCATGATACCGTCAAATTGAAAAAAAAGTGGATCGTTCGATAGCGAAATTTAAAAGATATAATCAATCGACAAACAATGTAGTGTTAATTAAAATCTACAAAACAACTTTCATTTCAATTAAACAATATTGCAGACCATCGCCTCTGATTAATAAATTATTTTTTATGTGTGAAAATTAGATGGTGACCAGCTGTGCGGAAAAAAATTCTGTATTTTAGAAATAATGTATTCAAAAACCTAGATTTTAAATAAAATTAATAATACCATCTAGATTGCATGTTACTCATTAGAAAACATCGGAATAACTCTTACTGGTGAAAAAAGTCTGTTTTCATCAAAAATAAAATGGATTAAGCAGAACTGAACTTCTGGTGTTTGTTTTTATAACAACAATAGAAGAAATTTGTTAATAGATATTTTTGCTGGAATTTTCTATTAAATATTGTTACGAAACTGTACACTGTAGTAGTCCCTGAAGCCGACTCTGTTCTAGTTCGATATCTAAATTTGGAATTCTGGCAGGACCGCACGGTTTTCTGGTAAGGGCTAGGTATTTTTTATTATTATTATAGATATATTCTAAGAAAGTCGATTCTATGTTGGGAGCCGCAATCGAGAACTTTCAGGAGCCCGAGGTTCGAGTAGGTGGTTTTAATAAATAAGAGATCTCTTACGAGCGACGAGTCAGTCTACAATTTAATCTGAAAATGAACAGACGTGAATCTATAAATAGTGAAGAAATGGTGAACGGGACATTTAATACTAAGTGTGTTCATAAATTAAGCATTAGTGAATAGTGTATAAGTGTACACATAAATCGAGTAAGTGTGTAAATTTATCCCACCCGTTGTGTTAGAAACTAAATAATTAAAAAACAAACATTACATTGGTGCCAGGTGTGGGACAATATAAATAATAATAATAATAATAATAAACTTTATTGCCTATAGAATATACATTCATAGCAAGGGTTCGGTTAACAGTGCATGAATAATTAAATATTTGTATTTACATCTTTGGTCTAAGGCTAATACTATACTAATATAAGGCAAATATACATAAACAAAAAATCAAGATTTACATTCAAAGCATTAAAAAATAGCACATATAATGGACGCATGGAACTAACTAAATAATTTTTTTGTCTATTGGACTAATCCGAAACCAACGGAAGAGCTCAAAAATCATCATTCGTTAATCACGAATGCTCGGAGCTTTAGAATATTCCATATGTAAGCAGCAATACATTTTGCATCATCAACATTGAGGTTATTTAGAGTTTCTATGAGAGATTCAATATTTCTGAGAGGGTCATAATTCGGTGATCTCATAGAGGTGTATATGGGACACTCAAAAAGCATATGGAAGATAGTTTCCGGTTCTTCCATGTTACACACAGTGCAGCGTTCTGATGGGTCAATTATATACGAGCAGCAATTCAAGGTAAATTTTATACGCAGCTGGTTGGTGAAACGTAACTGGGACATAGTGCGGATAACCTGCATAGGCATTTTCTGGATTAAATAAGAACTGGGCAACGAACAGCTAGAAAGTGATTTATATAATGTAAGGAATGAGCAGTTTTCTTTTCGTGTAACGTCTAATAAATGTAGCTTTTGATAATACCGTGAGAGCAACGACTTTCTATTAATTTTTAGTTTAACAGCGCTAATATTATCCCAAATATCAGATGCGTCAATAAAATCAAAATACGACTTTACTTGCTTTGCCCAATTAAATTTCTCATCACATACAGGCAACAATTTCAACTGCCGTTTGAAACATAACTTAGGGTATCTGCAATCATCCATTAGAAGTATCTTAATAATCCAATTTAATGTTATCTTGAACAAATTATACGACAATTTTACCCGACCTGCATCAAGTCGTAGAGCATAGTCAGGAGTATTTAAGGGCACCATCAAAACTCTTTTTAGAAAAGATACCTGAACACGCTCTATAATATCTGGATACCTTGATCCCCAAATAGGCAATGCATTGTACATAATACTAGCAATAAGAGATTCAAATAGTTTTATCCGCGGGGACAAATTATCTATTTTAATTTTTGCCATTAAAGATAACACTGGTCCTTTGCCTTATTTGCTATTGTTTTTGACATCTCGCAAAATACGCCAGATGATGTAAATAGTACTCCTAGATAATTATAATTGTTTGTCATAGAGATTAAATATTCGTTAAAATAAAATTTATAAGACTTTTGTTGAAACCCACCTCTAGAAAAAGACATGATCTTGGTTTTTGTAGTGTTAATTGTTAAATTATTTTTAGCGCAGTATTTTTCAAGGATTTGCAATTTCTTTCCTACATCAACTTTAGAAAATGCCAGTATTACAATATCGTCTGCATACAAAAGAGTTAATATTTCATTCCTATCATCAATGTTTACACCCCGAGCCCCATTCTTACAGAAAAAATCTTCAATAACAGCGATGAAGAATGAAAATAGTAGTGGACTCAAAGATTCGCCTTGTAATATTCCTGTAGTTACGACGAATGCTTTGGTAAATCCATCAGCGGCTTTTATTTTAATAGTGGCATTATCATATAAGTGTTTTATGACACGCAACATTTTTGATGATAAACCTAGCCGAAAAGGTTTTGCCCATAGGATTTGCTGGTCAATGGAATCAAAAGCTCGTTTAAAGTCTACGAAAATAGAAATATTTTTCGCTTCTTAAGCCTGATATGTAAGTTGACAATGGAATTCAAAGTGTAAACATTATCTATGCACCCTCGTCCAGAACGGAAACCCGCCTGAGCTTCAGGCAAAATGTGACACTCCTCAGACCATTGTGTGAGTCTATTGTAAAGTATACTGGTAAAGACTTTACTAGTGCAGTTAGCTAATGCTAACCCTCTATAGTTCGATGGTTCACACGCTAGTCCACCCTTATGTACCATTGTAAGTAGTATTTCAGTCCATTGCAAAGGCATGAGAGCTGTTTGAAAAATATTGTTAAACAAAGCATTTAGGTAAAGTATCCAATTGTGAGGATCATTTTTTAAGAACTCATAGGAAATTAAATCATTTCCCGGTGCTTTCCTAGATTTGCACTTGTTAAGAACGTGGTATATCTCTTCGGATGTTATTACGGAATCAAGGAAATGATGATTCACGTATGTGAATTGGACGTCAACATACACTCTCTACCATCATAAAAGTTTTCCCAAATTTCCACGGATAGTAGATTTCGATTTGAGTGATTTTGGAATTGTTTAATTGCTGACCAAAAGTCTTTAGGATTACGTGAGCTTGTTAAACGGGATATAAAGGCATCTTTATATGCTTTTTTCTTTGCCCTTGTTAGTTTTCTATAATTTTTCTTATATTGCGTGTAGTTCAGCCTTAGAGAAACATCAGAGGGATATTTTTTAAATAATTTCAATGGAGCGTTTAAGAGCTTTTTTGCATCTAGACATTCATTATCAAACCAAGGTTCAATCTTAACATAGTAATTTGATTTCACACTGGTGTCTCTGAACATATTGAGACTTTCCGTGCATTTAAAAATAGCAGAATAAAAATTATTATATGAAAGCTGCACATCAGGAATAAAATAGGCTTGGTTCGATAGGCGCATGGAAAGTTTATAATTTTCTTTTTGTTGCTCATTCCAAACTAGAAATTTGCTGAAAGAACTATTATGTTTATCAGTGTTTTCACTAAAGCGATAATGAGTAAGAGTTACTTGGATTGGGAAATGATCAGACAAATAATCGTTAAACCCTTCACAAAATTGTTGTATGTCAGATAGATGTAAATTACTTACCCACAACAAGTCCACCACACCACTTCTCATTTTACTTACATATGTGAACATAGCTGGTCTGTCTTCCACAGTTTTTCCATTCAGAAGTGTAAATGAATTATTATACATAAAATCAATAAGTTTTCGACCTCTAGTATTGAATTCTGAATCATAACTCAACCTCTCCTCGTATAAGTTTGTATTTTCCAAGATTTCCGATGGTGTGATGCTAGCATTTGAAACGCGGAAATTGAAGTCACCTCCAATAATGATCATTACATCGTTACGACTATTGCTGATGTCATCAAGGACATCCTGGAAGATATCAAGAATGTGCCCAAGATCCAAGGAGGGATTAAAATATACGCTACACACAATAAATTTATACATATCAAAACAAAATAAACAAATTAGCCACCACGGTGTTCTATCTACAATAGTTATATTTAAATACTTTCTATAAAAAACACATAGTTCACCACTGGCACGCCCAACTGCCTTATTCCTAAGAGCACCAAATGAGACAGCCTCGTAATCAGTCAAAAAACCTGCACTATGCACCTTTTCTGTAATCAACCACGTTTCACTCATGCAAATAACATCGAAATTCGAATCCGCAGAATCCTCGATAAAATTTTGCAGATTAGCTAAGCCATGACAATTCCAAAACCAAACTCCTAATAGTGTTTTTGGTGCGTAGAAATAAGTTTACTGTGTTTTGGTATATTCTGTTCGGGAGATGAATTGCTACCGCGATCTCTTTCACTTTTGACCTATCAGATGTATTTTGTCGTTGTTCAGATACTTGAACAATTCGTGGTTGATTAAATATATATTTGATTCTAATTGATTCTCCAGCAGCCTTTCTAGAAGTAAAGTCTTTAAAAATTGCAGCATTTTCTTGCATTTGTAGCGGAGTGAGATCATTTTTCATTTTTATTTGAGGATATTGATTTACAGGCAACTTGGATTTATTGCGCAGCACAAGTAAAGCATCTTCATGAGACTTAAATACAATTTTAATAAGTCGCGGCTGGCTATCTCTAAGCTTTCCCAGTCTCATTTTTTTCATTATTCCAATAAGTCTTGGGGCTGTTACTGTGTTAACAATCTCCGTGACAATTTCCTCATAGTTACTACTTTCAGGGATACCTTGCAAGATAACATTTTTCTCTCGTTCTGCTCTCATCTTATACTCATGATACAAATCTGCATTAATTGTCTAAAATTTTGTTTCGAATTCAGAGACTTTTCTGTGAATATTTTTGTTGTCTTTCTGAAGATCATCAATTTTTCTGGTACACTCATCAATTTTTTCATTTTGCTCACTTATTATGGAATGCAGGTCAGTAACACTTTTTGTAAGCACAGTTAGTTGACTCATAATTTTTTGCATTTGGGATTCTATATTCAAATTAAATTCCATTATTTTGTATTGACTTTTTTTTCAACTCTTAATTGCTGTCGATATTTAATCACCAAACAAGTATTATCAGTTCGTTTTTGTATATTTACAACTTAAGAATCACTACAATGTGATAGCAATTGAATTGATATAGGTAAATAATTGCAATCAATCCTTAACAAATATGCACTTTATGATATGTTCACTATTTTTGCAACAACGTTTAATAGGTTTTTAGTTCAAAGTAGTGTAAATGAACTTTAAATTAAATACTTCGTTCTATACTCGTACACACACAACTACGTGTTAACAGTACGAAAGTCAGAACCGAACGAATAAATAGTTTCGTAAGTTGGAAACGTCCAGGAAGAAAAGTGAATTAGTAGAAAGACTCAAAATGGCACTGGTAAGTGACAACTTGGATTCAGAAACACTTTTATTCAAAGACGAGGTTTCCACCTCGTCAGTTTCAGCTAATATGGACGAGAAAATTACAACCAAGAAAACCGATATGGACAACATTTTTGCTAATATGGACGAAAAGATTTCAACTATGAAGAACGATATTTCTACAATGAAGAACGATATCTCTGCTAATTTGAAGAACTATATTTCTGGTAATATGGACGAGAAGATTTCGGCTATGAAGAACGATGTTTCTGGCGATATCTAATCAATGAAAAACTACATAGCCGCTGACGTTGAAAATAAAAGTTCGTCTGTGAAATCTGATATTGAGAATAAGATGACAACGATGGAAAATCAGATGGACGAGAAAATCAAAGAGTTAGAGAGAAAAATTACAGTTTCAAGAACAGGAGACACGCCAGCGAAAGAAAAAAAGATCGAGCAAATAAAAACTTGGAAGCCAGAAACACACATCAAGTTAGAAGACATTGGCAGTTTTGTCCGCGTCACGGCCCCAACGTTTGACGGAAAGACGTCGTGGACCAATTTTGTAAAACAGTTTGAAGCAGCCGCTATAGTGAATAATTGGTCCAATAAGGAGAAAGCAATGAACTTAACCATCGCGCCTCGGGGAGACACCGTAGATGTACTTCAGACGATACCCGTTGAAGAAACTGATGATTTCGAGCAACTCAAGAACAGGTTGGACATGCGATATGGTTACGAACATCTAGAACACTTGTACCAATCCCAGCTAATGACATGATGGAATGTCTGGGCATCCAGGCCTTTATCGATGGCTTACGTGACCCCGATATACAGAGGACGCTTCGTTTAGCCCATCCCAAAACGTTGGTCGATGCATTGACAGCTGCTCTTGAATATGAAGCAACAACGAAGGCTTCGGGATATAAGGACAATCCAAGAAGATGGTGACGAAGATAGATTTGACCAGATCATCAGTTTGATAAAAACTGTGATGAACAAGAAGTCGAAACAGATGCTGGAATTGAGGCGAGCTAGGGCATGTACGCAGTTCGTATAAGCGCCCCAGGACTCTTGCAAACCAAGAATCCCAGTCACAGGAAAACTAGAACGGGTCGGCTTCGAGGGGGTAGCACCGACCCCGGATCGTTCCAAAGACCCTCTCATACTGATAGCTTCTATCAGATGTCACAAAGACAGTGTATATGTGGATAGCAAGAAATATACTCTACTGGTAGACACTGGAGCAACTAGGACCATTATACGACCAGAGATAATAAACTCTGTGGCGACCTCACAAATTATAAAAAACATTTTTGAGTTCCCGGTTTTTTAACCTAACATCATTAAAACTGACATATTAGTTGCGCTCGTTAGTATAAATCACGCGAACGTTTTCAAATAGCAAACTACGTAGATGACACTTAATTATATCTGACAAGCATCCGTCAGACATGAGGTATTTACAGAAACTTGATCGGGTTGATCGGGTTAGTGATCTACAATCGACTTTTATAATTTTGTGTTCGTTTTCTTGATATGGAACTAACCTCTTTCGAAAAATTGAATAGGTTATGAAACGAGTTAATTCTATTTAACCCTACTAGAGCGGGTTATTGTGTGATTACTATCAACAGAAATTCGAACTTTGTTATATACATAACGACTCACATAAAAAATGAGAGAAATTGAATATTTATGCACTTCGCTAATATAACAACTCAGAAATGGTTTCATCCATATGAAGGCGGCACGATGCTGACAGCTGAACAGGAAGATACCGTTATACCTGCACGAAGCGAAACCATGATAGTAGCGAGGCTACAGGGAATCATGGAGGAAGGTAGACCCGTTATGATGGAGCTATTGAACCACGATGAAGAGGATGGTAGTACTAATAGGAAAAGTATTGGTTACGTCGGCGAAGGAGATCCCAGTACGTGTGATAAACGTGAACGATTACCCAATTACCATCAAGAAGGAAACCGGGATTGGATCCTGCGTACCGGTGACGTCTATAATTCGTCAAACAACGACCACTGACAATTCTAATGCCAGATTCGAACAGATGTTATCAGTAGCTGGTCAATCCTTGAATCGAGCTGAAAGAAAGAGAATGAGAGAATATCTCTTGCAGTATCGAGACCTATTCCCACCAAAAGGGGGAAAGACTGGTAGAACATCAGCCGTCAAACACAAAATCGATACTGGTAATGCTAAGCCAATTAAGCAATCAGCTCGAAGACATCCACGAGCGAAGAGAGAGGAAGTTGAAAGAATAATTCAAGAGATGGCAGAAGAAAAAGTAATAGAACCCTCTTAGTCTCTCTCTACTAGTCCATAGGTGTCTCCAGTAGTGATCGTCAAGAAGAAAGAAGGAAGTACGAGATTGTGCGTGGATGATCGCCAGCTAAACAACGTGACGAAGAAAGATAGCTATCCTGTGCCTCGAATTGACGATACGCTCGATACTTTGGCCGGCAGCAAACTGTTTTCCATCATTGACCTGTAGTCTGGTTATTGGCAACTGAAAATGGACCCAGAAGGCAAAGAGAAGACTGCTTTTACCACCGGATCTGGATTATGGCAATTCAACGTCATGTCATTCGGGTTCTGTAATGCGCCTGCGACATTTGAAAGAATCATGGAAAATGCCTTGTGAGGGTTGTCTTGGAAGACATACCTGGTCTATTTGGACGACATCGTAGTACTGGGGAAGACATTTGACGAACACTTGAAGAATTTGCAAGACGTATTCAAACGACTCCAAGCTGCCCAGCTCATGCTAAACCCGAAGAAATGTCAGCTGTTCCAAAACCGAGTCAACTATCTAGGTCATATAGTGAGCAATGAAGGAGTGGCGGTGGATCCAGAGATTGCTTCCATTCAGCAATGGCCGCAACCAACCGACAAACATCAAATTAGAAGTTTCCTTGGACTTTGCAAATATTATAGAAGATTTATCAGGAAGTTTGGAGATATTGCCAAGCCTCTAACTCGACTTATGGAAAAAGCAAGAGTTTTCCAATGGGACGAAGACCTTGAAGATGCATTTAACCACGGCGCCGATATTAAGATACCCATTACCAGAAGGAGACTTTATTCTTGACACTGACGCAAGCAACGTAGGAATTGGAGGAGTGCTCTCACAGATCCAAGGAGGGCATGAAAGAGTGCTGGGATATTTCAGTAAAGTCCTCTGCAAACCAGAACGAAACTACTGCGTCACAAGGAGAGAACTTTTGGTGGTAGTGAAGTCCGTGGAACACTTTTACCAATATCTCTATGGTAGAAAGTTCTTAATCCGGACTGATCATGCAGCACTCAAGTGGTTGATGTAGTTCAAGAATCCCGTGGGCCAGATCGCTAGATGGATTGAACGACTTCAAGAGTATGATTTCAACATCGAACATCAAGCTGGTGTGAGTCACCGAAATGCCGACTTCCTGTCCAGACGGCCGTGCCCAACAGACTGCTCCCACTGCAACAAGGCGGAATCTAGGGAAGCTGCAGTTTCAAGAACTACTGTAGTCAACGAATAATGGTCACCCACCAGGATCAGAGAAGATCAGGAGAATGATCCTCATCTGAAGATCATCCGGCAATGGAAGAAAGAAAATCGGCAACCTACATGGCAAGAAGTGTCAAGATTTTCACCGACACTCAAGGCATATTAGGCTCAGTGGGACTGCCTAATCCTGGAAGAAGGGCTGTTGAAAAGAGTCCTTGAAAACGATGATGGTTCCGAGATGAGGAGACAGCTAGTTATCTCTAGAACGAGAGTAGCTGAGGTACTGAAGAAGTTACACGACAATCTATCGGGAGGCCATCTGGGAGTGAAGAAAACCCTTCAGCGAGTCCGTGAAAGGTTTTATTGGATGAACAGCTCCGACGATGTGAAGGACTGGTGTAAGAAATGTACGACTTGTGCTACGAGTAATGGACCACATCGCAAGAGAAAGGCACCTATGAAACAGTATAATGTTGGAAGGCCCTTTCGAAAGGATTGCTTTAGACATCGCTGGACCATTTCCGACGACAGAAAATGGTAGCAAGTACATACTGGTTGTAATGGATTATTTCACAAAGTGGGTGGAAATTTACGCGATCCCGAATCAAGAGGCAACAACTGTCGCGGATGTATTAGTGAAAGAATTTATCAGCCGATATGGAGTGCCCTTGGAAGTCCACAGTGACCAGGGAAGAAATTTCGAAAGTCATCTATTCCAGGAGATTTGCGACAAGCTGGGAATGAAGAAGACCAGGACAACAGTATTACATCCACAGTTAGATGAAATGGTCGAGAGAATGAACAGGACTATTGGAAAATACCTGTCCAAAGTAGTTTCCAGCCATCAGAGAGATTGGGGCCAGTATCTTTCCCAATTCGCATTGGTTTATCGATCTGTCGCCATTGAGTCCACGGGTGAAACACCTGCGATAATCCTGTTTGGCCGTGAAATGAGCCTTCCTTGTGACCTGGAATTTGGCTGTCGGCCTGGGGAAGATCTAGCAGGAAAAGACTACATGATCCAATTGAGAAGAAGGCTGGACGATATTCATGAATTAGTTCGAACAAATCTTCAAGTTGTCAGCGACAGAATGAAAAGTCGGTACGACATGCAGGCCACAGAAGGGTCATAGGTTACGTGTCGTGGATTGATGCACAGTAGTCAGAAAGAAAGGGCCAATCGGCAGTTTGGGTATTTCAATGCGAATGAATGGCAACAAAAATTTTTCGTTCTCGAAGTATTAGGGAGCAAAAGGTGGCGTGTTTCTTCATTTGGCAACTGTGTAAAAGATCGTTAATGTATCGTGGTATACGAACATGTTTGCCAGAAATGTTCGGTGAATTGAGAGAAATCAATCCAAAACGATGAATCATTTTGCACCAAGACAATGCGAGCTCACAAACATCGCATGAAACAAGTGAGTATCTGGACAAACAAAAGATCAGTTACTCGCCTTACAGTCCAGATTCGCCACCAATTGATTTCTTCTACTTCTTCTTCCCACTAATTGCACCGATTTTCACCGCTCGAAGAAGCTGATACCTTCAAAAGACATGTTTCAGAGCTATCATCTTCTAACCAAAGAAAGTGGTTTTAATGGGTGCATGCATATATACTTTGAAAACAATAAAAATATTTTTGATAAAATGCATTTGTTTGTTCTTTCTATTCTAATACATAAATAGAAACTATCGTATGTAATACTATTGAAACAATATTGCTTCACATTAATGATTATTTCCCTTACGATATATTTAAGTATACAATATATAATAGACAAATTATATTCATTCAATGAAATCTCAAATATAAAAACTGGACTAAACTACCGTTAAAATTTTGTTTTATGTTGTATTATAATTAATTTTAGAATTATGAATATGTCAAGGAGCCTCCTACTCAAATTTTGGTATTCGCTCATATATTAGGTCATGTTTATTTGAAGACATTATATTGAAAGTTGCCCAATATTAAAGAAAAGTTAACAAAATAAATGATAAATGTAAATACACTTTAAAATAACAATGGATCAACAAAATGAGGCACGATATAAGATGTGAAATTTACTGTTTCGTCCCCTACTCATATTACTTTTTTAAATGAAAGTAACTGTTTCTAGATAGTTCTACAATATATTGAAAAAATGGTAAAAATTTTACACATTTTTTAGAATTTTTAGCATTTTTTCAATATATTCTAGAATTATCTAGAAACAGTTAATTCCATTTAAAAAAGTAAGATGGGAAAGTTAATAAGAACATCTAAATCTCTGTAAGAACGCCCGTTCAGTCATTTATATTTGGTATCCACACAAAATTTAAGCACGTATCTGAAATTACCAATATATAAATAATTGTTAAATATTTTATGTTACAGATGGATCACTTGAAGCATTTCCTCTTTCTACTCCTCCTCTTGGTCACAATATCTTCCGCGGAAGACTCCAGACCTTGCATAGAAATTTCCAGAGAATTACGATTTCCATGTACGTGTACATTAGGACCAATAGAACAAGCTTTAGATGGTAATCCCTCAATTGCTGTTAACTGTGATAGGGTAGTTTTTTCTAGCGAAGTACCTTCCTTACCGTATGGCGCTCCCATAGTATATTTTAGTCAAAGATGGTCGGGTCACCAGTCACTACCGACCCAGGTAAGATTTATTTTTATCATTAAGAAACATTAAATGATGATTGAAAGTTAATTATTCAAATTGAAGTATGTTCAAGCACTGTTATTTCGATTAGATGGAAAAATAGCATTTAACCGTAGGTTTAAGAGAAATATTTGAAATTAAAAGTATAATTTGACTGTGGGTTATTTCAACCGGAAATAATATTATTTAGAACAAAAAAATTAAAAACAGAAAACAGCTAAGCTGAATTTAATTTTTATACTGTCTACTTTGTCGTTGTCGTAGTTTTTGAGATTCATTTTGAAAGTCAGTTGTGAGAAGTTGACGGGAAAGCTGATTTCCCATAGCCATTATTTTCTTACAAGATATGCGGCTGCGTGTGGTCAGTTTTCAACCCACTAATGCCCAAGGGGTCGTTAATGGCCCCTAGACTAAAAATGAATCCATTACGCAGTGTCATTTGCAGATGGCACTAAAACAACGTCTAAAAGAACGTACTTGCTTAATCGTATTCTCACTCCCGCGCGACTCGCGAAAGCGTACACATGTTTCTAGATGCTAGGAATTACTAACGTAAATATAAAAAGAAACAATGTCCTCAAACTATTATTGATAAGTAGGTTTCGTGTTATTAGTTTGTTCATATATTTATATTTACGCTGAGACAACTTCTAGAAAAGGGATGGGAGTATAACAGACCCATACACAATCTTTTCATAGACTTTCGACAGGCATATGATAGCGTAGAAAGAAGCCAAGTATGGAATGCCATGGCGGAGTTCTCAATACCAAAGAAACTCATTCGGATGACCAAAGTCTGTATGGAAGGTGGAATATCTAAAGTACGTGTAAATAATAAACTGTCTGGCAGCTTTGAAATCAACAGTGGACTTAAACAGGGTGATGCGTTATCTCCACTACTTTTTAACCTTGTATTAGAGAAAGCCATGAGGTCGGCCGAAATAAAAACAGAATTGCTATCGGTTCAAGGTCCCAAGCTGTTACTCGCATATGCAGATGACATAGATCTCGTTGGAGACTCCATCCTATCCAGGAAAGACATTTTCAACAAGGTGGAAAGAGCAACAAGTGAAGTAGGGCTGAAGATTAATGAAGAGAAGACGAAATATATGTGTATAAATAGAACGACACAAAGAGACAGAATAGGACAAAATGTGACGATCAACACCTTTAATTTCGAAAGAGTACAACGTTTTAAGTATCTGGGGGCCGTAATCACAGCGGACAACGATGTTACCGAAGAAATAAAAGACAGAATCCAATCAACAAACCGCTGTCTATTTGCACTGAATAAGCTCATAAAATCAAAAAATCTCACAAGAAGTTCAAAGATCAAAATCTATAAATCCATCGTCAGACCTGTAATAACATACGGATGCGAAACGTGGACCATGACCAAAGCAAACGAAGAAAAGCTCAGACGCTTTGAACGAAAAATTTTCGGACCTCACCATGACATCACCACAAACCAGTATAAGATCAGAACCAATATCGAATTAAAAGCACTCTACAACGATGCCGAGATATTGTCCAAGAAATTAAATCACAGCGAATAAGATGGGCAGGCCACGTGCACAGACTGAATAACGAAAGACTTGTAAAACTGGTATGGGAGGAGATTCCCACAGGCAAAAGACGACTCGGACGTCCCAGAATGCGATGGAGAGATAACATCCAAGCAGATCTCCGGAAAATGAACATTCCATTTGACCCTAGGTTGATGGAAGACCGAACAAATTGGAAAAAAGTTGTACAGTCAGCCAAGACCCACCCAGGGTTGTAGCGCTACGTGATGATGATGATATATTTATATTTATATCTTTGTTAGGTGCTCTTGTGAATATCTGTCTTCATTTTACTTGATTTGAGTACGATATACGTGAATGATGAACCATTTTTGTTCGCTGGATCGCTAACGACCCCTTGCGCATCTATCGAACTATTTACAGTTCTGATTTTCAGTTGGTGAGTTGCTAGAGGAAGCCGAAAATTTGGACAAAGATAGTTCTCAAATTCTTCCAGAAGGCATATACATAACCCCCTCCCCCTGAAAATGATGGCGAAAATACGGACTGTGATTCAGGAGATGAGGAAGATACTGATCCAAATAATTTGAGTAGCCGATAACTCAGAGCTGAAGGGAAATTTATGTATAGTAGAGTAGATAGGGGAATTTTATTAAACATACAGGAAGAAGTTGAAAATTCGAGTGAAGAAAGAGAATTAATCCAATAAAAAAATTTGAATGGGAAAAGTGTGATCTAAACAAGCTAATTTCTTCTTGGAACGGTACCATGGTCCGTATCTAAACATAGCCATCCTATTGAGTTTTTTTACCTGTTTATGAGTCCACCACTTATTAAAGAGCTCGTGAAATATACGCTACTCAAAAAAGTATTTGTAGGTTTGAACTCTATGTATTTATAGGAACTCTTCTGGTCAGCGGATACGTTCCTTTACCACGCAGTAGAATGTTTTGGGAAGAAGCTGAAGATGTGCATAATTAACTGGTATCGCAGTCGATGAGGCGTAATCGATTTGAAGTGATATGCAGATTTTTCCATGCATCTGACAACAGCGCACTACCTCAAGGGGACAAAATAGCTAAGCTACGACCAATGATTGATGCATTGAATAAAACATTTTTATAATACGCACCCGTACAGCAAAACATATCAATAGACGAATCAGTGATTCCTTATTATGGAAAACATGGCTGTAAGCAATGTATCCACCGTAAGCCCATACGACTTGGCTATAAAACTTTGGTTATGAGTATCAAACCAGGCTATTGCTTACAGTTTGAAATTTATCAAGGACGAAAACACCAAAAAAGGGCCATACAAAGTCGAGGTCTTGGGGAATGTGATGTGCTAAAATTTGCTGATATTTTACACAAACAATATCCTGGTTTACGTTTTTCATTATTTGATAACTTTTTTACCTCAGCGAAGTTGATATGAACTTACTCAGAAAAATTTCGGAACAACAGTAAGGGAAAACAGAACTATGAAATGTAAATTAGTTGATTCAAAAATAATGAAAAAACGGATAAGGGGAAATATTAATAATGCAGTGGATAAGGACAATGGTATCATAGGTATAAAATGGAAAGATAATAGTGTCGTAACCGTATTGTTAAATGAGTATGGTTGTTGCCCATGCAAAAATGTAAAAGATTTTCGGTCAAAGACAAAATGAATATAGGTGTGACCCAACCGCATGCAATAAAAATGTATAACACATATATGGGAGGTGTGTATCAACTGGATAATAACATATACAATTACGGAATCGCTATGAGAGGGAAAAAGTGGTAAACACCAATATTGCACTGGATGATTGATTTATGCGTTGCCAATGCTAGTCAGCCCGCTCTTACGGTTATGATGCAGTCAACATCTATTTTAGGCGAGATATTTCACAGTATCTCCTAAAGAAATTTGGAAGTAACCCAAAAATTTCCCGACCTAAAAGGACTTCTGTGTAATTTACCACTTCAAAAGGAGCCCACTTGATAATCTACCAACAGACAAGAAGATGCTCCCTGTGTGAGAATAAATTGTAATTACATATAAATTGTTTTCATTCCAAATTTCTTTAAATAAATAAAAATAACATTATGTTTTCTTTATTTCCATAAGTACCCAAAGGGTCGTTAACGACCCACGCTCACAATAATAAACTACAATTCAAAGATTTTTAAAAAAACATTTTTTAGGTCATATTTCATCATTTTTCAACACAAAACCTTAACTATAATCATTGATGAAGCAACCTATCAATACTTCAAGAAATGGTGACAAACAAAGACTGCTGCCGCAGTTTCAGAAACCGTGCTTTCGGCGTACTTTCACGAAAAATCTGCTGTATTAAAGTCCCCATCAAGTTTATGGCGTGAATATTACGAGTATATGTTGTCCCCACTCTTTTCGTAGATGAAAACCTAAATGTTTCCAAGAATCCTAAACTACGAGCATTTTTAAAAAGAAGAAATGACGGGTTTAAACCCTAAAAATCTAATGTGTTTGACAAGGAAGCAGGGCCGTAAGTAGGGGTTGGCGAGTGGGGCGGCCGCCAAGGGCGCAACTGCCAGGGGTGCGCAAAACTCACCATTTAATTTTTTTAATAATGTTGTATTCCACGTAATTGGAAAAAAACGGTCTCAGATTTGTTTATGTCAGTGTGCATAAATTGTTTGTAATTATATATATATATATATATATATATATATATATATATATATATATATATATATATATATATATATATATCTATTGTAATTATTTTATTATCGTTATCAGAAGAAATATTGGAAAAGCTTGAAATTGATGAATTGGATATTCAGAACTGTCGTGGTCAAGATTTTGACAACAGCTCAAATATGGCAGGAAAATATGAAGGCGTTCAAGCTCACATCTATAAAAAAATGACCTTGCTAAATTTGTGCCTTGTGCAGCCCACAGCCCCAACCTCGTTGGCGTACATGCTGCAGAAGTTTCAGTTCTGATGGTAATTTTTTTTGGAAAAGTGTTAGAATTTTTCAATTTCTTCAGCAGCTCCCCCGTAAGATGGGAGGCTCTACTCGAATCTCTAAAGACGACCCTTAAGGCTGGATCCACATGCATCCGTGATCACGGACGTACGTGTGCGTTTCACGGATAGCCGAAAATATGAACCCTGTAGTGTCAATCCGTTCACGCGCTCGTTTATGGTACCAAACGTCAAAACAACCTCAAAATATTCTAATATTTTTGTCATTACCGCATGACTGATACACCGATCTTCTTACATTATGAGTGTTTGTCGTGTTAGTGTAAATAATAGGACTTTAATGATTTCCTTTTTAAACAGACAATTAGTGAATGCTCCTCCCTGGACACAAAGCAATTTAGAGGAAAAAATAAAAATAGCATACCTAATGTTAGTGTTTTTAAATGAATCTCAAGGTCTCTAGTTAATTCCACAATATAATACAAGTTATTGAAAATTCTAAAAAATTGACAATTGTTTCGATAAATCAATATCATCGTCAGAATGACAGAAGTTACATTTCATTTTATGCCTACCTGATGTTTAGTAGTTAATTTTGGCTAGACCAAGAAGTAACCTAACTTGTGATTGGCTTAATATATGTTTATAGAAAAAAGAAGAAGATGTGATATTACAAATATTGAAGCTTAGATATTATTAGCCCTATGGTGATATCCTGGATATCATTTTTCCAATTAAGATCAGTATAACTGTGCAATGATATAGAAAACCAGGAAAACTATATCTGCTGATCTTTACAATTATCACTTAAGAAGACAGTTTATTAGTGGAGAATTCCCTAGATTTAACTGTTCATTGACAACTTCATATTGTGGGTTTCTTAAATGTCTTCTAATTTCCAGTTCTTCAAGGAAATCCAGTTCTTGTTTCTTTTCACAAATATGCAGTACTTCTAGTTCTGTGTTAGGTGTCAATGAATGATTGGTGTCAAGTAGATGTTTTGCGTAGTGGGATTTATCTGGTTGTTTTAATCTGTATGCTCGTAAGTGCTCACTGTATCGTACTTCAAAATTCCTAAGGGTCTGACCCAAATAGACAGCATTACATTCTGGACATTTGAGTTTATATATACCTGACTTCTTTAATAGTGGTATTTTTGTTTTTACATTTAACAATTTTGTACTAACGTTACTTTCTGTTTTAAAAGAAATTGTTGTATTCGTTGCTGAAGATATTATCTTTGAAATATTATTAGAAATATTTCCTGCATATGTGATGGTTTTATAAGTTTTAATTTCATCAGCTTGTTTAGGATATATTAGTTGTAATGCCACTTTTTACTAATTAGCCTATTTATCATATCTAATGGATAACCGTTAGATGTTGCTATTTGTCTAATTGTACTCGTATTAATCTCTCTATCAAAATTACATTTGTTCATAGGAACTGAAAAAGCTCTATGTATCATTGAATTATATGCCGCTAGTCTGTGTGAGACAGGGTGATTAGAATTGAATGGAATTGTCACATCAGTCTGTGTTGGTTTTCGGTAAATTGAATAATCAAGTACATTATTAACTCTTTGAATTTTTAAATCAAGAAAATTGATTGAGCTATTTTCTTCAATTTCTAATGTAAATTTAATTTTCGGGTGTAAATTATTGATGTGGTTGAAAAATACATCTAATTGTCGTTCACTACCCATAAAACAAGCTAATATGTCATCTACATATCTATACCAAAATAAAATATTTTTCGAAATATTACTTTCAAAGATCTTTCTTTCTAAATTGTCCATAAAAATGTTTGCTAAAATAGGTGATATAGGGCTTCCCATTGGTAAACCTTCATTTTGAATATATATCTTATTGTCAAAAGTGAAATAATTCTGATTAATGCATACATCAAATAAATTAAGTATATCTGATATTATTCTTGGATTAATATTTTTATCTTCTAGTAATGTAACTTCTGTCATTCTGACGATGATATTGATTTATCGAAACAATTGTCAATTTTTTAGAATTTTCAATAACTTGTATTATATTGTGGAATTAACTAGAGACCTTGAGTTTCATTTAAAAACACTAATATGAGCATATTCCACGAAGTAAGGGTCGAGACAGTCAATACCTAATGTATTTGCAAAACAACAGGCTTATCACACAAAACCCACAAAAAAGAGCAATGTGGACAAGGCAAATTTTTATGGAGGAATCTTTTCTAGACTCGACATTTTTTTAACCTAGGCAAAAAATTATTTTCAAAAGTAGTCGGCGAATCACCAGAAAAACGTAAACAAAATAATAACCTAACCTCAATCACGCATGAAAAGTTAAAATTAACCAACTTCAATCCGTTGTGACCTTGAAACGTGCGTGATTTTGATCCCTAAAATTTCATTAGTTGATATTGATCACGTGGTATACAACGGTTACGTATCACGGATGCATGTGGATCCAGCCTAAGAGGCATTGCGATACCAGATGGTCCTCGAGGCGTCAAGCAATGACAGCTCTCAAGAATAACTTGACATCTGTTCGCGAAGCTTTACAAAAAATGGCTGACAGAACAAACGATTGGAACACGGACACAGTTTCTGGTGCAATGAAACTTCTTAAGCAAATTGACTACGAATTTGTGTGTCTTATAGAGATGTGGTCGGAGGTGTTGATAAGTTTGGATTGCACCAACAAGTCACTTCAAGGGAAGACTATCACACTTGATGTTGCATCAAGTTTGCTTTCCGGCTTACCTAAGAAGATTGAAAGCATTCATAAAGGAGGGATTACAAAGTATATTGAAAAAGCCAAATTAGTCTGAGACACCATGAAAATCCCAAGTGGTTTTTCACCTAAGAGACTGAGAAAAGTCAAGAGAATGGCTGGAGAGACCGCTGAAGATGAATCACACCTATTAAGTCCAGAGAAGTCATTTGAAAGAGAGTGCTTGGTTGTGTTCGATAGAATTTTAAGCGAAATAGACAAGAGGGTACACATATACCACAAGATCTCTTCTGATTTTAATTTTTTATCAGTAAAGTCTCTAAGTGAAAGTTCTGTTTCTTCTCTTGAAAAGTGTGCCGCTGACTTTGGTGAGATGTATAGCAGGGATATTGATAAGATAGAGCTTGTCAACGAAGTAGCTGCTTTCAAATTCCACGCTAAAGAACTAATAAAGAATATTGACAAGGCCTCTCATTTAGACATTCTACAAGTAATTTCATAATATGGACTAAAAGATGCTTATCCTAACATTGAAATTGCAAGGATATTTTTAACAAAGCCCGTTACTGTAGCATCTTGTGAGAGTTCTTTCAGTAAACTGAAGATAATCAAGAACTACTTACGATCAAGTATGTGCGAGAACAGGTTGACCAACTTGGATATTCTGTCCATTGAATACGACATAGCTTCAAGTCTTGAATTTGACGACATCATCGATGAATTTGCATTGTTGAAAGCAAGAAAAGTACAGTTTTAACTCAACGAACATTTACCCCTAATACTTCACATTATTATTCCAGGTTGTAAAAAATACATGTTTTTATCATTTTTACCGAAGAAATAAAAGAGTTATTATTTGCGTTTAGAGTAAAGAATTGTGTTATTTTTCCTGGATGACCCTGGACAACATCTGCCGATCCATTAGTAAGAGGGGGGGGGGGGGTTTCAACTTTACAGATTTGCCAAGGGTGCAGCCTCGTCTAGTTACGGCCTTGCAAGGAAGATGACAATAATTTTCTGTTTGAAGCCCCCGATGATATTTATTTAATGATGAAGGCTGTAATGATAATAGGAATTGCTGAAGGGTGCCGTTCTAATGAACTATGTGCAATGAAAATGGCCAATCTTGAATTAAGGCATAAACTATTACCACTCAAGGGTGATAAGTTGACGTACAACCCGTCGTCAATAGCAATCGATACGCTTTTGGTAATTGTTACTTACGTCCTTCAGAACAGTATCAAAATGGGTTGTTTACAATACAGGGAGGAGAAATAGCTATTTGTATAACAAGGGAGGAAAGTGCTACTTTTCCTCCCGAGGGAGGCACTTTACACCCATGTTATACATATGATTTTTCCGCCTGTCTCAAATAACAAGACATTTTCAATCATTTATTAATGAAACTAACAAAAAAAATTAATAAATACTAGTTATTTTACGAAACTTGGCTGGGCATCGAGGATGGACTTTTATGAATCTTGGCTGGGCATCGAGGACGGACTTCTAAAATTCTTGGCTAGGCATCGGGGGTGTACGTTTTTATTTGTACTTCAAATCCCTTAGGATTTTAACTGTTCCTTTATACCCCTTGGATCTAACATAGTTTCTAACATGTGAGACTAAAGTGACGACTTTAGTCTCGGAGTTGCAAAAATTATTTCATTGATAACGTACTCCCTAGGGAGGAAAAGTACGACTTTGCTCCCTACAATGAGGCCAGGAAATTTATACTTTGGATAGAGGTAGGCGGAAAAAATATTTTCCTTTCATAAATGTGAGAAATTGAAACAATTAAATCTAATATTACGATATAACTTTAATCACAATTAAATTGTCCATAGAATAAGCGACACTGCTACCTATTTGTGAATGCATGCAGCTTTACATCAAGAAATATCAGATAATTCTTCTACTTGTCGATTGGGTGATTCCTAGCCAAACATACTTGTTTAGTTAGTTCGGTGTCTACCCGCCAAAGGATTTTTAAATGTCATTTTGTCGCATATACTTGTTTTCTATACTTATCGATATTTAATAAGATATTTACCTAACAGAGGGCGTCTAGTTATTTGGACTCGCCACACTGGCGAGTGAAATTCCCTATGCTTAGCGCACGCGCTGTGCCTATAAATTAACTTTTAGGGATACTGGTACTGACGGGGAGTAGTAAGTAAACTTTTTTTCTTTCAATAATCCCCAGAAGAAAACAAATAAAAGATTTAGATCTGATGATCTAGGAGACCATTGTACGGGTACAACTCTTCCAACCGAATAACCCTTTAGTGGGCCGTGTTAAATGTATTTACCACCAGCTTCAAACTTCGTTTGGCGATTTAAATAGACATTTTTGTAGAAACTAGTGGATCCGTCTACTGACGAGACGTTCAAGCTTTCTGTCTGAAAATTCAGGTAAAGAAGGGACCTTGTTGTAAAGCACGTGCTGAAAGGTATTGTGGGTGTCAACATTTTTCGCGCCAATTTACCGTAAACAAGTGTTTTTATTGCTTATTTGTCTACCAATGATATAAAAGTAAGTATATAAGACTTTTTTTGTGTTAAGGCTTTTAATTCTAAGGTTTGTTAATTCTAGAAATGATAAGACTAAAAACCTAAGTCATTTGGTTTACCTAAAAATGAATTTTGATTGAGTGGTAAACATAGTTACCACCGCCCGTGTGGGTGTAACTGGATTTTTTTACAATATTTTATATTTTTTTAGTAAAACGTTCAATCATGAAAAAGAGGTGGAATCTAGATAATCCAGAAGATGTTAAACACGCCATTAACTATCTTTATTGTTTACCTGAAGAAGAACTGTGTGAATTAGACTATTCGGAGTTAGACAATTCGGCCATTGATAATAGTTCTGTCTCTTCTACCGTTGATAGTCCAAGTTTATTGACTTAATTGAATCATGAAGTATCTGAAAATATTCCTAGCAGTTCAGGTGTAACTATTCATGAGACACCAAGTTATAATGTACGAGTACAAGCGTTTGATCGTGATAGTGTCTCTTTTTGCAATAATCAAGGTAATCATTATATCTACTTAGTACCTACTTATTATTGTAGAGTTAACTTTATTCTTACTTTCAGATCTAATAGATGCAGGTAGAAGTCCCCAAAAAACAAAGGAAAAAAATCAAAAATCAAAAAAAGTAAAGGTGGAATTGGAATGGTCTGACCAATCCGAATATTTTGACGATTTATGTTTGGAATTTGTAAAGGAACCGGAAATTACTTTGTCACCGGAAAATAATGGAAAGGAAGTATCTTATTTTCAAGAATTTCTTGACGATACCATTCTAAATTTAATTGTTTACCAAACCAATTTATATGCCGAACAAAAAATATCAAAAACTGGAATCCTTTATCTTTAGCGGAACTAAAAGCATATATAGGATGCTTGATTATAATGGGGATACATAGACTGCCGAGATTGGAAAACTACTGAAGTTCAGACCCGTTGTTGGGAGTGACGGGAGTCTCAACTGTATTGAGTTTCAAAAAAATTACGGAAGCTCTCCATATAAATGACAATGCTCTGTATCCTCCGCGTGATAGCCCAAATTTTGATAAATTGTATAAACTCCGACCTCTAATAGATCATATTAGCAGAAGAAATAGTGAGGTGTATGAATGCTCATCTAATCTGTTGACGAATCAATGATAGCTTTTAAAGGCAGATGTTCATTCAAGCAGTACTGGCCTATGAAACCCATCAAACGCGGCTATAAAGTTTGGTGCTTAGCAGATTCTAAAACTGGATACATAAGCAAGTTTGAAATATATACTGGTAGGTCTGGAGAAAAAGGAAAACGCAACTATGGTGACTCTGAAATTGGTTTGTGAGAAAAGGTTGTATTGGAACTAACAAAAGAAATAAAAATTGTCTTGTAGCTTTCGATAACTTTTTTACGACTGTATTTCTTCAAAACGAACTCCATCGCCATGGAATATACAGTGTAGGAACAGTGAGAACAGATAGAGTAAATTTGCCAGAAATGTTAAAGAAGAAACATAATCTGCAGCGAGGAGAATTTACATTTAATTTCCATGATGTTGTGAGTGCTGTCAAGTGGCAAGACAGCAAACCTGTTTGTTTTTTAACCACCGCAGTTTCTCCAAAAGAAACAGCTATCATACAACGAAAAAATAAAGATGGTTCAAAAAGTTCAGTACACTGTACTAAAGTTGTAAAGATTTACAATTCTATTATGGGAGGAGTCGATAACTTTGATTAGAAATAAAAATAGGTAAAAAAAATTTTTAAGTTAAACGGTTTTATGTTAAACATACATTGCAATGTTTAAGATAAATGTACTAAAATCCAAAAAATAATAAAATAGATACAGTCGTGGGAATTATAAACATATGCATAGACTAGACTGAAATAAAACCGTGGGGCACGTCAATTGTCTACAATCGTTGATTAAAATTTTTGTTTTGTAATGTTACACTATAATTAGGCAGTTGTTCAACCGACAATTGACGTGCCCCATGGTTTTATTTTAGTCTAGTCTATGCATATGTTTATGATTCCCACGACTGTATCTATTTTATTATTTTTTGGTTTTTAGTACATTTATCTTAAACATTGCAATGTATGTTTAACATAAAACCGTTTAACTTAAAAAGTTTTTTTACCTATTTTTATTTTTTGGTTTTTAGTTTTTATTTCGCATTCTGTTTAATTCATTTAGTGCTTCATTATTGCAAGGTTTCTTGCCCGTTATTTTATTGCAGTCCAACTCTTTGGTAGCGGCGGCCATCTTAGATTTCAATTTTGCATAGTAAATTGTATTCTACTTGTTGAGACCTTTCATTTGATACCCATGTTGATGGGATTGATAAAACCTACGTTATCCGCCATTTTGTAGAGGCCGTTATCTTGGATTTTAATTTTATATAGTATATTGTATTCTACTGGTTGAGCACTTTCATTTGATACCCATATTGATGGGATTGATAAAACCTACGTTATCCGCCATTTTGTAGCGGCCGCCATCTTGGATTTCAATTTTTTATAGTATATTGTATTCTGCTTGTTGAGCCCTTTCATTTGATACCCATATTGATGGGATTAATAAAACATAAATTATCCGCCATTTTGTAGCGGCGGCCATCTTGAATTTATAATGATAATGAATAAACATAATTGTATTGTCACCAAAATCCAAAGTGTATACAAAATTTCAGATTAATCGGTTGACAGGAAGAGGGTGAAATTTGAATGACTAAATTTGACCCAAGAATAAATAATAAAACAAACGGGGTGAGCTAAATAAAACCGTTTAAAAAGGAAGCTATGATATCAGAAGGAGATCAAGCAAATGATGGTATAGGATTTTTTATTAGATATGAGTATTATAAATAGCTTTATTTTGTATAGCAGATCTAAAAGAAACTCCCACGATCAGTTAGGTTATTGACTTGCTTTAGCTAAACAGCTAATACATTTATTTAGTTGTCGTAAAAGGCGAGGAAGAGGAGTACATTTTTTGGCAAATAAACGAAGTGTTCCCGATGAAATAAGACTAGCTCAAGTTGGGGTTCACTCGGTTGAAAAAGGCACATACAGAAGGTGTAGGATCTGTAGTACCAAAATAAACCAAAAAAGAACGCCCTTTACCTGTTCTCATTGCAAAGTGCCCGTTTGTGTACCAATTTGTTTTAAAAAGCTACATTCAAAGTAAAAAAATGTTTTATCCGTGATTTTTTTTTATATTTTTAATAAGTTTTTGAAGATGAACTCCGATTTGATTTGAAAAACTACATTTTAAGTCAAAAATAAGCATTTTGTTTTGTTCTGAAAAAAAATTGTTATGTTCGCGGATGGGCGGTGGTAAAAATAATTACCACCATAATTTTTTTTGTTATTTTTCGAATAAATTTTTGCAAAGCATTCAATGTGTTTTAATGACTAACTAAATATTCCCAATCACAAAAAAGTACTTTTGTATTTGTAGTACTTCATTTTTGCCCGTTAAAGGGATAATCGGGGAAAGTTTGATTTGATAAAGTTCCCACTTGTCTACCATAGTGTATAGGAAAACCACCATGTTAGAACCATGAATTCAATATTTCTAGCTGCTAATGGCAGTGGGAAATTGTCGTTTAAAAATGTTAATACGACGCTGAACTAGGATATGTAGAATGTAATTATACAGCCCAAATGTTTATTAGCCATCGGCTTTCCGTATTAAATAAAAGGGTTTTCATCTCTTCATGCAAGTTGTGAGTATTTACGAATCTTCCTGTGTAAGTGTTTACTCATCAGTAAACATACTATTTTCTTTAAGTTATCCAGCAACCATCAACAAAAATAAATCCGAAGCTTCCCATCTGCCTCACGTAAAACTTGAACTTTTTGAGGCCTAAATGGTTTATAAGTAATTCCTTCTGAGTAATCTATTAATTGTATATTTTTGGAAATGAGTTTGTCTCGATCAGTGTAAATCGGAGACTTGTACTTGGTTCCGCTTGAACAAAACCAAGAATTTGCTCATCTTGGACAATGTTGAGGTAGGGATGGCTTCCTCCCTTATTTAATCTGGAATTCAAATTACTTTTTTCCAGTTATCTTCGTTCGATCCGTCGCACAGAGATAATTTTTGCCAATTTAGGCAGTAATAAATTCGTAGTTATTATATACATCCTTTTCAACAATTTTTCAATATATTTTTTACAGTTAAAGTAATAAATTCATAAAATAAATGTACATTGTTCAAGTTATTATACAGGATGCTCATTAAAATATCTTTTTCCACTACTAGCTATGAAGTTGACAATTATTGCGTCTTCTAGCCAACTGAGAAGTTGAATTTCTCTATTAGTGGTTAATAATTGTTTCTATTGTTAACCTAGGTCAATAATGAACAAATTCAAATGTTTTGAGAATCCAGGGAAAGTAGTTTAACAAAAACGTGTGCAACATAATTTTGCATACCCAGGAGAATGCCTTTAACGTATTTGCTGTTTGAAATGACCTGACACGATAACATTATTTGAATAACAATGCAATTAGTTTTAAATTCACGTTCAACCAATAATAGGGCTTTTCGGAAACGGTAATCTTAGATCAGATAGATCACTTATCAGCTGATTGTGGATTCTAACCAAGAACGAGATTTTTATCAGAGTTTCCGAATGACGCGCGTTCTGTTTTGTGTGGAAATGTCAAATTTAATACTTAACAAAAACTTTTTGTTTTTATTACTTTAGTTTCGTGTGTTGATTTTTCATGTGCTTCTCTCCATACTCATCTTGTAAAGCTTTAATTTTTTCTCACTCATCGTTGACACTAAATTTTAATACCAACAAGCTATTTTTTATATCAAAAAGCCAAAAATTATAAAAACCGCAGGTCTGAGCAATTTGCTAACTACGTGGCTAAAAACACTTAATAACTTTTTATTTAAAGAAAACAAAAAGAAAATTTTAATACCAATAAGCTATTTTTTATATTGAACAGTCAAAAAGTACAAAAACCGCAAGCCTCAGCAGCCTGCCCACTACTAGGCTTAAAGAATTAATAACATTTTAGCTTGAAGAAAACAAAAACAAACGAAACAATCCGTCAGCTGATCGCATTTACCCACCGATGTACTAGGGTTGAAATGATCCAAATATATGATTATGATCCGCTCAGTTCGTTCAGTTTCCGAACGTGAGTGAACGTGATCCGGATTACTTTCCGTACGTTCAGATCATGAACGGGTTAACCCGATCATAGTTTCTGAAAAGCCCTAATGACTGATGACATCTCGTAACTACAACATGGCGCTAATTACAAACGTTGGGTTCGTTCAGAAAACACAACTGTTGCCTAACCGTTAGGTGGATGTTCTATGCACGCACTTTGATCAGTGAGCCAAACTCAATATGTTTGGTGAGCGGACGCCATTTTTGTAAGCAGTTGTCAATTGCTCTCACTGAGTACAATACGTTGCAGATTGTGATGTTTTTATATTAGAGCAATAAATACAGAAATAAAATATAACATAACATTATACGCTGGAAATATTCATAATAATTCCTGTTTTTATCACGAATACCACGTCTTCTCTCGTTATAATCATGTGGTAATGGTTCCTGCAAATCTTCTATTGCATCATCATATTTCTGTTTATATCAATTATTTTATCATCATCTAATATATAATATTAATTTTCAATATTGAAGATACATCCACAATGAACAAATTAACAATTACAATCAGTACATTTAGCCGTAGAACCTTGTAAGCGGTCCATGTAGTTCATCATTCATAATTTTAGTAATTATACTTAACACTTTACGTAGCAGTTTCTCCACTTCTTATTTCTCTGATTTGATGGCTTTGACATTTCAACATTGACAAAGAGGGCGCGGCCAAAAATCAGCTAATGCGAATGCAAGATTTCGATGACGATCCGAGTTTAACTTTTCTAAGCACTAATTTTGTAATTGCATTGTATATGAAGCTTTATACCATAGAGAAAGTAATAAGAGAGTGGTCGTTTCCGTACAAACAGCTGGCATCGCGTCGATCTGAGCGCACCCATTCCGGGGGGCAGAGCTAATTCTTACAGGCAGGATATTTAAATTTGGTAGTTTGGATTATTGGTAGGTAAATTTTATAGTTTGTCTTAAAATTGTTTATTATATAATTATTTCATTTCAAAAAATTATATTTCATTTTTTGTAATGAAATAATTATAATAAACAAGTTTGAAACAAATAATTTAGATAAATAAGAAAACAGCAAACATTTAAATTTTTTATTAACCTGCACATAATATAAAAAAAAATATTAATCACAATTACATATTTCTACTAAAATAACATTACATTATATTTAAGAAAATTAATCCAATATCACGTCAAATTGCACATTGTTATTTTAAAATTATTGACAACAAAACCAACAAACATTTTAATAAAAGGAAGTTAAAAACTAGATTATCCATATCCATGAAGACAGGAACAGGTCTGAAACAAAAAGTAAATTAAAAGTAGTACGCTTTAAGTAAAAAAAAAATATTTTTGTTTGTTAGTCCTCTTACCATCATAATATTCTTCAATTTATAAGGGAACACAAACTTTTATGAGTTGAGAAAATACGTATGATTTATGTTCTAGACAGATGAATAAATCAAAATTTATATGACCTTTTGCAAAGTGTTATTTTTTTCAGTAATATTTTCTACATGAACGAAAAGTGGTGAAATATGATAACAAAGTCATGCAGTATTGAAAGAAATATAACAACTTCTCTGTACACAAATCAGACGTATTTTATCATCATTTTCTTTGAAGGAAGTGAAACCACGGTGGTGAACAACTAAAATATCTCTCTGCAAATTAGGCTTACATTCTTCGCAATTAAAAGTTGTACGAAACTAGAAACATAGCTTACGATGAAAATTTGAAAAATGTTTTGTTCTTAAACCCAAATTGCGAAGTGGCCAAAAATATTTACTATTAACAATTTTTTACAATACAACTATGACGAATTATACCTGGTAATGACGTTTTAAAGGTTCACTTACTTTTATTTACTTTATTAGAACGGGAAACCTAAATAAATAGAACAATACTATACTAATTTTACTCATCCTTAGAACTTGTAACCATAACCAATATAATCATATTTTTAGTTTTGACACTTCACTTTGACAAACACAAGCCGTATTCACACAAAACAATAGTGCTATTCAACACTTCGATCTTGATTCCGATTTTGTTTATAATCGAAATCGAAAACGAATTGATGTTTGTTGAACGACCAAAAAAAATTGTCATTTGTCATGTCATTTTACAAATCAAATAAATCAATATTGACATAACCTCATAGTTATTTTGGTTCATTTCACGTGTATTTCACATTTTTCACAAGCTCATTTAGTTTAATCACGTTTAATTTTATAGAAGCTATTCTGTTAATTAAAAATGTAATATACAATTGCAAAATATCACTAACATCACATAACCCATAGACAAACGGTAGTATATTAAAAAATTTCCACCAATCACATGCTTCCGATTTATGATTGTTTTCGATAGCATCATAATTTTAGACCGATTACGATCAGAGTGATCAATTGATAACGAAAATGTATTGTTGAACATGTTGTTTTTTAAATCACAAGAAATGATTCTAATCGATTGGCGCGTTGAATAGTACTAATGTAAGATTGATTTTGTATATTTTCGTTTTTAATGACTTAAAAGTTAATATACTAGGATATTTTATAATATTTATTCACAATAAAGGCAATATGTTGAAATTCATTATAATTTATAATATTTTAAATTGTTTTATTCTATTTTGTTTGTGTAAAACAGTCTTGTAGTTCGCGCGACTGTACAGACTCCATGCGCTGGTGGCGGCGCAGAAACGTTGTGCCACTTGCCGCCTATGTATCAAACCATCTCTTATATTATTTGTCTATGCTTTATACTTTCCAAAAAATTATCGTTCAGAAGGCACACGTCAACCATTCGTTGCTAGTTAGCGCTCACTCAACGGTTGAGTTATAAGTTATGTTTTCTGAACGTACCCGTTTTTTGAAAATAAGTTTTACTAGTGGAAATGTCAATCTGCATCCGACTACTTGATTTTTGTTTTATTAGTAGAAAGGCGAATTTGCATTCCTGTGCTACTCGATTTTCACAAGAAAAAATTTTATTTTTAATTTTAGTCTTAAATTTGGCTAGTAATGGAAAAAATTGACACCACGGTGGTGAAGACTGTTATTATTGACCGAGCATCAAGATTATTTCGCGAGGGGCTTTGCCCCGAGCGGAATAAGATGCGAGGCCTATAAATGTCTTCACCACATATATATATATATATATATATATATATATATATATATATATATACATACATGTAGTTTAGTAAATAAACAAAGATAAATTTGTACTTCAAGTAAGTACAAGAATAAACGGAACAAGACGATATCTACCTGTTATTAGAGAAGTGATAGCATAATTTCTCAAAAACTGCCGTGCAATATTTCCATCGTTAGTTATCTGTCAACCAGCAAACTCAAATATTCTCTTAATTTCTTTATTATATAGTCTTTTTTTCCTTCATAGCTTTCTTCTCCTGCTTTTCCCGAACCTGACACTTTTTAAAGGTTATTCTATATGAAATATGCACACATTCTAAACATCGAATCCAAGCATGTAGCGTAGAAATCCTAAGATCATAAAATTTTGGATTTGCAGAAAGGTTCATAACTTTACCTAGATCGTTCATCAGTTTTGGAGTTGCGCTACAAATTCCACAGGTCTGCGTTGATGAATTACTGACCACTCCAAACATTTTTCCATATATCATTGTCATTTTGAAGCTATGATTAACAACCAGATGTTGTTATTCGATAATAGCTGGTTCAATTTCTTTTGTCTGGTTTCATATATTAGAAATTTCTTGTTTTGATGGGTTTAGTGTTTCCTTTTTAAAAATGAGTTTCTGCGATCTGCAAAATATTGTGAAAGACGGACGAGAATTTTGCCATACTATGTTACCTTTGTGTATTGTCAATAAATTCGAATCTGTTTTTGATTGATCATCTTCGGTGTTAAATTGCTTGCTTATATGTGGAATGTCCTGTACTCACATTACACCCCCATTTATGAAGTAGAGTAAGTAAAGCTTGGGGAAATTATTGAAGGCATCCTTTTGTACGGTATGGTCGAAAAATACTTGTAGTTTTACTTCAGCAGATATATCCTTAATCTCAATTTAATTTTCATCCGGATAACTTTTCTTTTTACATGAAGAAGGACGTTATAATCCGGATAAATGTGCATCATTAAAAAAAGCTACAGCTTCTTCTGGAGTATACTTGGTATTCTTTCTAGAGGCGCTGTTTTTGATTTTGGTTGCTCCTTTTGGTGAATGTTCTGAGATATCTTTAATTATTCTTGAAGCATTTCTTTATCCAGAAAACTCAAGGCGTTTGCTCGCCTCAAACGTGAGCTCAGTAGATGAATATTTTCCCAACAGCAGCATTATCTTTTGTTTTTCTCTTTGATTTCTTATCTCTGTAAACGGTTTGCAAGGACTACCTTTACTAGTACTGGGCTCTTGTCGGTTTTCGTTTGGATCAAAAATGCAATGAATCCTTTTAACGACTCACAATACCTATTTTCTAATACCGTGCGGGAACAATTGCAGGTTTTCCACATTTTAGCAACAGAAGAATTAAAATTTTCTACTCTGTCCACTGTTATCTGATGCCTATTATCCATCTTATATTCCCTTGAACCTAGCCTATTCAATACAAATTTTAAAACACAAGCATTTTTTGTTCAATGGAATTTCCTTTGCACCATGCAGCAAACATGTCGTTTTTACGTATTGACATGGTTCCTAAGTCAAATAATTTTTTTATTGCAAGGCACTTCTTGGCAGATAAATTTACGATGAATTATTAGGTGAAAACAGTAGTTACAGGAAAAACATATTTTTAAATTAAATCTGAATGTACCATAATCGTACATATTTTAGAAAGGGTACACATTTTAAACGAATAATAATTTTTTAAATAATAAAGTGCTTACCTTAGTTTATCTTGGAGCACAACGCTCATTTTAAATCACTTTTTAATCGCAATATTATACTTTCAAAAGTTGACAATTACAATGTCACAAAAAATAAATAACCCTAACAACGTATTTTGTTTACCACCTCCGATAAGATAAAAAATAACATTGCAAAAACAGTGACATGGAAATGTTAGGTATCCTCCATTTTTAAGAGCAAAAATAGAAAATGTTCTGAAAATATATAAAAAATGCAAATATAATTTTGATTTTCGCATGAGGTATAAATAAAAGGTTGCTTAAACCTCCTGTACGGTCGTTATTTAAAAAAAAATACCTGGAACTATTATTTTTTATTATTAAAAAGTGGGGCAAAGTCTACCAATGGAAGGAGTTACTTTGCTCCAGCTGAAAAATTGTATTACAACTTGTACTATATGTTACCTGGAGCAATGTCTCCCAGCGCGTTAGATAGACTGCTCCAAAATATAATTCTGCTGTATAAAATTTATCAAAAACATATTTTAAGTCTTTTTTATTTCAAATAAAATGCATTTACATTCTAAAACGGCAAAAAAGTATTTTTTTCTTAAATATTTATAAGGAACTTAAGTACTAATTAGTAAAATTAACAAAAAACACAGGTTAAAGTAGCAAACTCTCAAATTATGAAAAAAAGCGTTTAATTCGGGAACAACAAATGCGTCTCGTTTAGAAAATTGTCGAGGTGGGTATATACTCGTAGAATCCAAGAGTAAGGCATTACATCTGATTTAGACGGCCATTTCCATGGAGCTAATAGTGACTTCATTTTCATCATAGGCCACAATTTTGCCAGGATATAACAATCCCTGGTATTGAAACACTATAAAACTTCCTACATTCCGAATTACGCTTTTAAATTGAGAAGCAATACTTTTAGTTGATTTACCTTCTACATAGTCTAAGAATTCCTTTTCTTTTTCTTGCCTTTTAACAATCTCATCGAAATCAACGTCGTCTGAAGAATAATCGTCAAATACAATTTTCCTTGCTTTTCTGTCCAGATGTAGAAGGTTCTTCTTCTATTATTTGCTCTTCAAGCATATATGTTTCCGTTTCGCCATCATTTTGTATAATGTCACCACATACACTTTTTCCGGCAGGAATGGTAAGTTTCTTCCTACGGGGCTTAACGATATTTGTTAATTCTCTTCGTTAACTTTCAAGTTTTTGTAGAAACGAGCTTTAAATATCATATACGTTGCAAGTAGTTCTTGGAATGCGGTTTAGGACTTCTTTTTCGTTTAAGGGAACTATGCCACATTTTCGAAAACCAGCAATTAAAGTATCTTTGATGTTTGGATCCATAATTTTCAGCATTTTTGACAAGAGTGAAGAAAAGTGTTGCTTTTGGATGTTTGTATTGTGAATGCCTCCATCGGTATCCTTCCACTCCGAAAACACTTGCCTCTATGCAATTTTCAGTGACCTGAAAAAAGCCACATCCAGTGGCTGTGTAAGATGAGTGCTGTTTGGAGGCAAACAAATTAATGTTATTTGATTTTCTTGGAATAGCTTTAGTGCATCCATGGTAATATGTGACAACAAATTGTCATACAATATAACTTTTTTGCCTTCCAATTTTTTCAGGCGTGGTATCATCTGACATTCCAGCCAATCACTAAATATTAACGCATCAAACCAACTGGAACTACTCGAATTATACCGGCATCCCTTGATACCGTTGCCGGTCCATGTATTCCACATCTTCATGGCTCGATATACTACATATGGGGGAAGTAGCTCTCCAGATGCACTTCCGGAAAACATGACTGATATTGATGTTTTTGATGCATTTCGGATTAGTTGATTATTTTGATCCTTAACGATGAAATAAAACAATATAGTTTGTTTAAATCTTCATTTATTTGAACTAATGTTCAATTTAAACTTGTTGCCGCGTTTCACTAACACAGTAGCTTTGTCAAAACGAATGAAGGTAAAATATAAAAATGTCTTAATATATACAGTGCTAAATCTATTTACTAAGGTTAACAATGGTATTAAAAGAAATTACCTGGAAATTCATTCACTACAAACATTCCTAAGCTGTCTTCTAGGTAAAGAGGTTCAATAAAGGAGACTGATTGATATCTATTTGGTCGTTAAGGAGATTACCTGAATATTTATTTTTGTTAATCTCTAGGGCTTCTAATAAATTTAAACTAAAGGATTTACCGACTACATGGAGAATTTCAAAATTTGGGTCGAAAATGTGTTGGTTTTCTAATAAATGATTTGAATAGTTAGAATCTAATTTTTTGTTGTCATAGCTGTTTGTGTTCCGAAATTCTAGTTTTAAAATTTCTAAAAGTTCTACCGATATAAATTTTATCACAATTCTCATTACCACATTTTAATTTATAAACTCCTGATTTGTTCAATTTTGAAGATTTAGATTTATTATTTTTAATGAATTTGGATAAATTGTGATCAGTTTTAAAGGAAATATTCATGTCTAAAGTTTCTAAAAATGATTTAATTTTTAAGGATGGTGTTCCAAAATATGTTAAGCTTTTAAATTGTTTATTATTTTTATCTGAAGGGAATACTTGTTCTAAAGTCTGTTTTTTTATCTTTTTATTTATGATATTGTCAATTAAATTTGGATCGTAATTATTATTAACTGCTATTTGTTTTATGATATTTAATTCTTTGGTATAATTATTAATATTTAATGGGACTGTTAAGAGTCTGTGTATCATACTATTGAAAGCTGCTAGTTTATGACTGAATGGGTGGACCGAACTATTATGAATTGTAATATCTGTATGTGATGGTTTATGAAATATAGAAGAATCATGTTTATTATTTATATTTGAAATTGTAAGGTCTAGAAAGTTTATAGACTTATTTTGTTCAAGTTCTACGGTAAATTTGATATTATTGTGAATCGAGTTTATGTAAGTAATGAAGCTCTCTAATTGTCTATTTGTACCGATGAAGCTAGCTAAAATGTCGTCCACATATCGGTGCCAGTACATACATTTTTTACTAATGGGGTGTTCATGAATTATTTTTTCTATATTATCCATGAATATTTCTGCTAGTAGGGGGCTGAGAGGGTTGCCCATAATCAAACCATCTTTACTGCTATAAACCTCTGTATTGAAATCCTTTTTTGACGATTACTCTTTTTTCTCCGGGTCATCGGTCAAACTCGTCTCATCAAAATTCCAAATGTTTGATGTTGGGACGTCTTTCAGCTCTTTGGATAAATTTTCAAAAAAACGTTTAATCATCTGTTCATCCACAGCGGCTTTTGTTCGTTTAACATTTTCGGCGAAACGTTGCGAGAATACAGGGTTTCTAATTAAAAAACGTTTTATCCAATCTTTGCCAGGCAAGTTATTTTTAAACGAATTTACTTCTCTTCCACATTTTCCTAAATAATTTTTTATAACATGTCGCAGTTCCATGCTATTTACAAGGAACCCATATTCCCCTAAAGATATAATGCACTGGGAATTTTTTTCTTTTTCATCGTAAGTAAATATGGGTTGGTGGCCTGGTTTTCTAGTGAATCGACCTTTCAATTAAGGATCGTGCGCCTAGGAATTTTGTATTTTAATTGAGCTTTTCGGTGCGAAATGGTTTCATTTTTTATTTCGTTTAAACATTCTTGTAATTATTCTTTCGTATAGTCAGCGTGTATCTTCGCGTTCCCGGTTTTCTTACGTATTTTCTAGGCATAACTACAACAACAAAAAAATCAGATTGAAAGTATACTTTGCTCCGGCGCAAAGTCACCTCAAAATGAAAAATGGATATACTTTGCTCCGGACCAAAGTCTCCCCAAAATAACACATTTTTGCAGGCTAGGACAAGAAAAAAATCATTCTTGTTTCGAATGGTTTAATTTAAGAAACAAATAATGCAAAACAACTAACGGATAACAATCAACTCGTACACAAAAACTTACCTAAAAATCGGCACTAATAATAGTTGCACACACCAAATTTTCAAGGTAAAAAAACGCGCCAATTCTCTTGCCTGAATATAGCAGTGTTGATTTGGACACATATATTAAGAGTCAAGAGTCAAGCCAATTAAACTCTTTTCTCATAAGGGGCAAAGTCCACCCTTAAGGGGCAAAGTAACCCCGCTTTACGGTACTAGAAAGGATACTAACTATAATTCAACACATTTCTTTTTTCGGTTTATTAATTCCTAATAAAATTATATGACCTCTGTGAGTCGTATAGTTTTTGCATCAAGGTGCCACCAAGTTGGGAATTTTACTGCATAATGCTCTAGCTGCATCACTGGCATTATCATTATACACCCCTAAAATGTTTAACGTATTCTCCATTATAATAATACCGTTCCATTTTTAAAACAAATAAATGTATAAAATTATACTATACTTATAATAATAAAGTTGACTGAAATCATAAATTTTTAACCTATGCCAGTCATTCATTTTAAGCTATTTTTTTATTAAGTTTACAGATTGAATTGTAGATCTTTGTTTTTTATCAACTCGGTAACCAAGGACAAAAAGCAAAAATTTTACTGTTATAATCGAAACTGACTGTTTCATTTATAACGGTAACATGAGTAGATTCCAAGTAGGGGTTGAAACTGTAAATTTAATTAGCAAAATTTTCTTAAGATTTAATTGTTTTAGTCCACCGATCCATATCACCTCTTACAAACTATCAAATTTCTTGTACAAAAAGTTTTGGATGTCATCAACTCCTTAACAGCTTTAACTGTAAATCTTAAATTATTTTGTTTTTAGGTTTTTACAACAACGGATCTTCCTTTACGAAGCGTAGATCTATCCGGAAACTCCTTAAGACGATTAACGGAAAGAATGCTTCAAGGACTCAAATCGACTCTGGTCGAACTAAGACTAAGCGATAATCTTCTGGGTGATACATTGAATCCGATTTTTTCTACTACAGAATTTCGCGGATTGAGTCATCTTCAAATTTTAGACTTGAGTGGAAACGGTATTAAAGCCATCGAAGAAGGAATTTTGGAAGGATGTGATAGTTTACAAGTAAATGTGTTCAATAAGAAACTTGTAAGATATTCCTTTAAGTGTTATTTAATTTTTAGGAGTTATATCTTGGAAGAAATAGCTTTAGTTCTGTTCCAAGTTATTCTTTGAACGGCCCGCAAAAAATGAGATTACTCTCTCTAGACGACAATCGAATAGGTAAATTCCTAATGAAATTGATTAAATCATATTTTACATGATAATTTTGAGCTTATGTCAAATAATCGTATGTTCAGATGTTGCAATTTTTAAATAGTATCAACTAAAAAAATATTATTTTAATAGATAATCAAATAACTAGGCGAATTGATATTCTTCTTTAGGGGTTATGTCAAAAATTTGTAAGTAGATTTCTGAATAGTGAAACAGGTAATTGGCCAGTTTAATTATACAGAGTGGAGCAGAGTAGCTTGCGTATGTGAATATAGCGCATCGGTGTGATGTTTGCTCAAAGGAGAGTCGACGTAGGAACAGTCGAAAGAGTGAGGTCTATTTTGCGAGCCCTTAGGTGCTCTGCTCGGAAAAATGCTGCCGCTGTTGGGTTTTCTGCTCGTTCTGTGAGGCGGATGAAGAATTGAAATTTCGTCTCTGCAAATTAGCTCTAGTACAGGAGCTTAATTCGTGTGATTTGGTTGCGCGAAAAAAATCATGTGAAGCTCTTTCAATACCTGACGACGTTCTTATTATCTTCAGTGATGAGGCTAACTTCCACCTTTCATCCTAGTATCCTGGATCACTTTGAGAATAACAGTCGCAAGCTATACACAACATACCCATCGATATGCTTGAGAGAGTTGAAGAAAACTTCAGAAGTACCTAGATTAACGCAGGCTATTGACAACAACGGACACTATCTGCTTAATATTGTATTTAAAGTTTACATGTTGTACTTGATATTGCGTAGAGAATCGAAAGTACATCTGCACTACTTATTCTTTTATTGATTTCAAAATAAGCATTCATTATATGTATATTACTCCAAAAATAATATATTTTAGATGTGGTGAAATCGGAAGCTTTTAAATCGCAGCCCTATCTTGAGCACATCGATCTCAGTAGGAATTTAATATCGCAAATAGAAAGTAACGCAATTTCCCCATTAGAGAGGTTGAAATATTTGAAGTTGGCCCACAATCGACTTTCTAGGTTCAACAGCGATGTTTTCCAAGGAGCGGACAATCTAATGTTGGTGGATCTGTCAAAAAATTATATTGTAGAATTTCCTAGTATAGCATTGAAAGCTTTTACAAACCTTCGATATCTTAATTTATCTTCGAATTTAATCCAGGTATGCTACTGTATTATGTATGATTAATTTTTGTGAGTTAGATTATGAAAAATTTATTATATACGTGTTTAGTCAAAAACACAATATGATGATGATAATATGATCTAGTAGATAATAAGAATTATTGGTAACTCAATTCAGTATAAAATTATATATGTTTAATTCCAGAACTTGGATAACAGTCATTTGGCAAATCTAAAAGGGTTGTATCAACTGGATCTGAGTAGGAACAATTTGGCGAATATTGTACCAGGAACATTCTTAGGTTTAAAGCAACTCAGAAAATTAAATATTGGGGTTAATTCTTTGCGAACGGTGAGTTGATGCTACGCATAGAAATAATAAATTCATACATATAGTGACATGACTAAATCGTATTTTCAAGAATAGCCGTAAACAGTCAAGCGACATTTTGGTCTTTTTCCATTGTTTAAATACAAGTAAATTATGATCTATACTTAATTTGGCCAATTTATCTGCTTCAAAATAGAAGAGTGTTTATTAAAAGGTTGAATTTAATATATATATATATATATATATATATATATATTATGTCTGTTGTTATTAAGCAAGATTTCCACGATATCACTGACATATTATCTATAATGAAAATTGGCAAGTGTCTCTCCTTATTAGAGCATCTGTCAGAACAATGAGGACGGAATAATTGCACCCAGTAGAGATTTTATGGTAGTTGATCCCCTTTTTGCTCCTTTGAGATTTTTTAAAATATCAGTTTTCATCGAGTCTTCTTATTCATTGTGTTATAAAAACCTTATGGGTACCTACTACCCATTTAGTGAACAGTTGTTGCGGATACAATTAAATATATTGGCATCAACTATATTTTCAATAATACATATTAAAGCTTTCAACTTTTGTGTGTTTAAGAAAAATCAACTTTTCTATTACAATGGAGTACATGTTTTCAGAAATAGCTGATATACATACATTAAAGTCTGCAGGCTAAATTAAGATTTCAGATAATTATCCATAATTTTGGTAATCACAGGAATGCCATGAAAATAGAGCAAATCGTCGCTTACGGAAGACGAGTACATTACATCCGTAACTTGTTGGTAATAATAGTTTTTAGAAAGCGGATTCACACGATGAGGAGATTTTAGACCTAATTATAGTTACCCCTGACACCAGTAGTAGCTGCTCAATACGATCTTTTCCACGTGATAGTTTGGAGCAGATTAAAGGAAGAACAGCTTCATGCCTATCATTTAACTACCGATCAAGAGTTGTTGGATGATGAGTATCCTAACAGAATGGGATTGGCTGTTAACGGAAAATACTCGGAATGACAATGTCATTAACTATATTTTTTTTATCGACGAAATCATCTTCAACAGAAATGGCATTATAACGTACACACCTGAACAATGCATGCAAAAAAGTCACCAATCGCCAAAGGATTTTTGAAGTCAACGATTGGGTAGAAATAGTGCATAACAACTTAATATGATCAGAAAATTAATTGCAATTTGTACAAAACGTAAATATTACCAAAGTACTTGGAAGAGGCAAATCTCAGAATTAGGCAAAATATGTGGTAGTTACATGATATTTATATCTCGAATATCCTGGACACTCTATTGAATAAGCACGTGTATGCTCTAGAAATTATGAATGAACAACAACTGAGGAATCAAAACTTGGGGCTGCCAATCGATTTCGTCGGAAGCCATTGATTTTTTAGAATATTTGGTTTTCGTTTCTAAAACGGTGCCGACTGTGTATTTAAATAATGGAGAGCATTCCGAACATTTAATAAATACTGCACATTTGTAATTTGAAAAAATCAATTTGCATTATCTGTAACTCTTTTTGAATGCACATTTGTACGAAGGTTAGTTAGGATCGATCGATTATTTTTATTCCCAGAATATATGGTTTCATTTATTACCTACCTTTTTATTACATTCTGTTTATTTAATAGTATAGAACATATTTGGCGTAAATTGAAATCAGTTATTTGTTGGAATAATAGGTATTAGTTTCACTATTAATTCCATTTAACTAAAATTTATAGAAACTGTAGTTCCATAGATGTCCATATAGTTGAGCTAATTCTGTTATAAGTGTTGACAATTATAAATAATTTTGTATTGTTGGAGCATAATCATAATTTGTAAAAAAAATAATTTGTAGTTGTATACCTACTTTCAATATCGTATACAATGCAAAAATCGAAATGATTAGATTGAAAATAGATTATGGGCCTTTCAGCCATATTTCAATTTCATAGCTTGCACGGGTCTTTCCTATCAGAAGTCAGTTAGTCATTTGACAATATGTATGAATGGACTTTACTTATGCATAAAATCATATAATGAATTAATTGGTTTTTAGATTGAAGATGACGCTTTCGAGGGCCTAGAGAACTTAGAATTCCTCAATTTGAAAGACAATAACATTCTTCTAATTCCAGCTTCAGCATTAGGTCGCTTACCGAAACTTATATCTTTACAGTTGGATTATAATCGGGTAGCGGCTCTATCAGCCGATATTCTACGGTCCGTAGCTGACAAAATCACGACACTAATTATTTCAAAGAATATAGTCAGAGAATTACCGTCGGCTTCGTTTCAAAACTTTAACCAACTGGAAAATTTAGATTTATCGAGGAATTTGTTAAGTTCGTTAAATTCCGATGCGTTTTCGGGTTTGGAAAATATCTTACTGAATTTGGACCTATCGCAGAATCGTATAACGAATTTAGCCGGTACCGCTCTAACTTTGTCGAAGCTACTAAAATTGGATTTAAGCGATAATCATTTGACTGACATCTCGAGAAACTTCTTTACGTTATTACCATCCTTGAAATACTTAAATATAAGTAGGAATAAACATTTAACGAATATTCCCGTATCACTTTTACACAAACTTACTGAATTAGAAGTGCTGGATCTAAGTTACGCAGGCGTTAAATCACTTCCTCCGGAATTTCTCATGAAATCAAAACATCTGAGGGAAATTTATCTGACTCATAACAACATCTTAGAATTGCCAGAAGGCGCATTCAGCAACATGTCTAATATATCAACGATAGATCTGTCTTCTAATAACATTACAAATATCAAACTCGGTTCGTTTGTAAATGTAATGAACATCAAAAAATTATTTTTAAGGGGAAATCAACTAACGTCATTCAAAGGGGAATTTTTCAATACCGGTACCAGTTTAGAAATATTAGATATATCGGAAAATCAATTGAGCTATCTTTTCCCTTCGTCATTTAGAATACATCCGAGACTAAAAGAAATAAGAGCCAACAGAAACAAATTTAATTTCTTTCCAGCGGAACTCATATCTAACCTCCAATTTTTAGAATACATAGATTTGTCCAATAATCAATTGAAAACAATAGAAGAATTAGATTTCGCAAAGTTACCGCGTTTAAGATATTTAATTTTAACAAATAATCAATTAGAATCAATCAGCGATATGGCATTCCACAATTCGACCCAACTACAAATTCTCGATCTCAGTTACAATAAATTAGACAGATTAGGCGACAGAACTTTCGAGGGTTTAGTACGATTGGAATTGTTGAATCTCGAAGGAAATTTATTAGCGGATTTACCGGAAACTATCTTCGAACGAGTGAGACTACAAATGCTGGAAAATATAAACCTGGCTAGAAATCTTTTCGAAATCGCACCACTGAAATCATTGCAACGACAGTACTTTTTCGTTAATTCTGTAGATTTATCTCACAACAAATTACGAGAAATACCAGCAGATGACAGCGTCATGGTTAATATTAAGAAATTAGACTTTTCTTTTAACCCTCTATCACCAAACGCTATTACGAACATTTTAAGCGAACCTAAGACGGTTAGAGAAATAAATTTGGCAGCAACGGGCATAGACAAAATTCCAAGATTAGAAACGCCTTTCTTGAAAAATTTGAATTTATCACAAAACAACATATCAGTTTTGGAAGTCGATAGCTTTGAACGAATCACTTTATTAGAACGATTAGATTTGTCTAACAATAGTATACAGGATTTGTCAAATTTCTCGCTAATTTGGAAATTACTACGTAATCTACAAGTCTTGGATATTTCACAAAATCCTATTGTTTCCATATCGAATAATGATTTTGTTGGACTCGACAAACTCAGGTAAGTTGATGCATACATACATGAACTATCTGCGCATATAAAACTGAGTAAAATAGTTGATAGCTTTTAAAGATAGTATTAGATTTTGTAGTAAGTTTATTCACAAACCCTATATTAGAAGGTCATAATTAAATGAGCTTTATCCACACCGTGAGTTATTAAGTCCATTACTATTGTGATGTTAGGAATTTAAAGTAGCTTATAAGTCACTAGTGAGTTATAAACTATAAGTCGATAGTGGGTTATAAACCATAAGTTACTATTGATAAAAAACTATTAAAAATTAACATTTTATTCAGAGCACATTGCAGAACATATTACATCCATAACACAATATTACATACTCAATATAATACACTTTAGAACATTAATTGTAGTATTAATGTCTATTGCATAGTTGTTACTTCTAGTCATTTGACAATTTACTTTATTATTAGAAATTTCATTATGTGAATTTTGCGCTATTCACAACATGCCCAGTCCTCAGATTAACAAATAAAATAGATATGTTTGTTTTGATTTTTTCTTGCCCCAAACATAGAGTCACATTCTAAGCTCACTTGTGGACACTTCCATTGCTTTGCCACATTTACAAAGTCTCTTTAGTTGCAGGAAAAATGAAATTAGAAATTTAATTGAAAATTTCTTAAATAGTTATGCAAAAAAAATCATATTAATTTATGCATTTCAATAGCTGCTTTTAAAAATACTTTAATTTTATTTAATAATGACATATTCTTATATAAATTTTAAACAAGTATTTGTTGTAACCTTAGATACCTTTATGGTTATAACTAAAAGTGGCAGCTTTGCTCAAAATTTCAGTACCCGTTTCATATGTCAAAGGTATATTTAGTAGTTTTGTCCTTGTTTAATTACCATATAAAGAGAGATGCAAATAACGTCAGAGTGTGCTCGACGATAATTTCGAATACGCTGTAGTATTGTAGTAAATAATGTCAATCTTGGTTTGTTTATACGAGCGCCATTACGACTAGAGACTAAAAACATTTAGTTCTTTCGGTTTGATGTGTTTTTCAAGACTTTTAGTGACAAAATAAACTATTATGTTAATCAATTTAACGTTTTTGGATTATCATGGTTCGTCGGTGCCCAGTTTGTCAGAAAAACAGCCGAAATAACGAAGGCCATGAATCCACAATACCATCCCCGCTTTTTGTAATTCATTCATTATTTCGCTACTGGCGTTTAGGATTGTTGGCCGCAAAAATAAACGTGTTTATGAATGGGTAGCCGTCTCTATTGTTTATTATTATTCTAAGGCTCATTAAAATAATATTTTTTGAAAAAAAATAAAGGTAGAACCCAGTTTTTTTACTTATAGAATACGATAGTACCAATCTATTGTGAAAGTTTAACAATTATCTGTTTATAACAAACAGTTAAGTTGCCAAAAACAGTTTTTATAATTTGCGTATAAAAGAGACTTCATTATAACATTGTTTACAGTGTCACAAAGAAATCTCTTTGAACACTTTTTTAGTAATTTTTAGAGTCATACAGTTGGTTATTGTATGTAGTATATATTTTTATTGGACATTTGATTTTAAACTCGAAACAAATTATGAAATGGTCTAGCGTTGTGCTAGCTAACAAATTATTATATTAAATGGTCTTAAAGGTAAATTTGAATAAATTATATATCAAAAATATTAATAAAGTACGCTAACGTTTATTCATCAATAATTTGTCAATTGTTTATTTTCATATTGTATAGGATCAATATATAGGTACACATAACGTTCGATTTTTGGGATAAATGACCAGATATATATGTGAAGATGTATTATAGAAATAATTCTGTTCATGATATAATATAAATAGATCGCAAGCATATACGAAGAAGTTCTTTTTTAAACAAATAATCATCCTCTGTTTGCTTAAATGAAGATTTGTTTACAATTTACACAATTATTCGGTCATAATATGTCAAAAGTGCTGAATAAAATCATCTGTGATCTGACCAATCAGGAATCTACAGAATTGCCAACTTAAATTCAAACCTCTCCTCCTAGTTTGAAAACTGGGATTATATGTAATTCTATTTTATTTAAATAATTAAATAAATGCGAATTATAAAAAATATTGTGTAAAACTTGTGTCACAATGACTTTCTGTAGTACTCGTGATTTGCGCAACTCACCGCTTAACTTCACTATTACTACAAAAGAGTCATTGTGACACTTGTTTTACAAATAACGATTTTTGCATTTCGTGTAGAAACTACTGTTCAGGTGACAATGAATGTAAGAGGTATGTTATAGATATATAAAAACCTACAAAACAAAAAAAATTCGGAAAGAAATAAAATATTGCACTTACGGATTTTGCTTACGTCGACAAGTTTTTTAACACTTTAACCCCTGTAGGCATTTCCAAAAAAAACTTCAACCTGAACTGAGAACTCAATTTCAAAGATTTGGCGTCAAAATTACTTATTAAGAGAATATTTTTGCAATGTATGAGATTTTGTCACTTTTTAGTGATTTTGGAATGCGTGTTTGTCTTTGATACACATAGTGCACGGAGATTAAAATTTTTTAATATCGTATATTTTAACCTGCATGTATTAAGATTAATACACATTTATTTATAGCTCGTTTATTCAAAATATGATAAAATTTACAGATAAAGAAATGCCATTATTTTAGAGATACAGTATGTGTTTTGAAAAAGCAAGCTAAACATAGAATTTTTTTGTCAGCACAGGTGGCACATTTAGTATTACATTGTTTTGCATGCGCTCTTCCGAATCTTTCTGGATAATGGTTATAGCATACCACGCACCGTCCTCTCTTATCTTGTTCATCTAATCAATGTGTATAGGTTGGTTGAGTAGGAATATCTACCTCGTCTTTGCATAAACCCTCAACAATGCTCTCCCTAAAAGTTGTCACATCCATTTTTTTTCCAAAGCTGTATTATACAATTTTAATGCGTTAACAACGCAAGTACTAGCAAATATCTCGATCCCCACATTTCCATACCATTTTATAGATCGTCTGACAGGATTACTATACGAAGATATTTGATCAGAGACATCAATATACGACTTAACAGAGTTGTACTCGATTATCGTGGAAGGTGTATTTTTCATTCCAGATCTTGTCTGAACCTCAGTCATTTCTGGACATGATTTAACAGTTAAAAATGCAATATCTCGTTTGTCTACCCACTTACCAACAATAACTTTGGTGTTGCTCTCTTGACATATCATTTCCCGACGGTTTAGTTTTTTCTCAAAAACACGTTTTGGATTATATTTCCTTTTTTTGCGTAGTGTCCCGATCAAATGAGTTTCATTATCGTTGAGTTGATGAGCCAGACTAACACTGATATAATAATTGTCGGTGACTAAGGTTCTTCCTGTCTTCAAAATTGGTTGCATCAACTCCATTACTACTTGAGTTGCTACTGGCTGATCTGTGGGACGGATTTGCTTTCCAGCGTAAACCTTCAAGTTGTATGTATATCCGCCTTCGGCATACAACTTAAAGATTTGTATACTGTATTTATGGCTTTTTCCAGGAATGTACTGCAAAAATGAAAGCCGTCCTATAAATGGTATCATGGATTCGTCTATGCACACATATTTTCCTGGCACCAAAGCCGCCTGAAAATTTTTGTTACAAATGCTCAAGAGTGTCTCTAGTTTGAAGAGTATGTTTCCTTCTGGGCATAATTCATTGTCTGAAAAATATAAACAAAACAGTAGGGCTTCAAATCGGCAACGTGACATATGTGTAACTTTGTATATGCAACTTTTATGGATAAAACTAGTGCTCCAATAATCTTTCAGTCGAGGTTTTGGGTTCAGTCCCATCCATATAAGTAGGTTTTCCAATAATTTTTAAAATTTTCTTGCGATCAGTGTCAGTCCAGTTAGCAAGAATTTAGTTTTTCGAAATCGCTTTATTGGCGATACCATCGATAATTTGTTGGTAGGCATAGCGATTCGTTTCTATTACCAAGAGATCAAGCAATTCGTCAGAAAATAGTCTATAGAAAGAAAGCGGACTGTCGTCATGACGAGTTTGGACGATGGCACCTAATGTATATTTCTCTTGTGGCGCTGGAAATAAATTCAGATTTCCCACCACATCATTCCAAATAACATTCTGCTGGATTGCTCTAGGTGCATTATTATGAGGCGTGTTTGTAGTCTGCCCATCATCTAAATTCCCGTTTCGATCTTCGTCGTCCCTACTGGTACCCTAGAATTATACATATTTTATAGTATGTATTTTTTGCGAAAATGAACTAAGTAACAAAAATAATTATTCTCCAAATAAAATCAATATCATACCTGTCGCGGATGTTCTTAATTTTTTTGTTTTTTACGTCTATGACCATTCTCGGAAGAATATTCACTGGAATCATCAAAACTCTCATCGTAACAGGGATCTGCATCTGAATCGTCGGAAGGCTCATCGATATCGCTAATATCACTCAGATTTTCAACTAAATCTTGAAGCTGTGAATCTGTGAGTGGTCTTTTTCTTCCACCCGGCATAATTACGCAGAGAAATGCAAAAAGCAACAACCACGCGCAAACTATAAAACACAACTGACTTTGGAACGAATGTTTATCCGTTAACGACTGAACCCGGTTTCCGTACCATGTTGCCAAACTTAACATTTTTTTTTCTCAAACTAGGGACAAAAACTAGTTGCCACAGCCTAAAGGTAGTAAATCGCACATATAGATGCGTGATAACTGTGTTCACGAGAAATACTCAGTCGCCTAAATGCGCCAAACATCTGTGTATCAAAAAAATACACACATGTAGGATTGAATATAGTTTTGTGTATCACTTTTAATACATATAGGGGCTAAAGTATTAATAACGAATAAAATGGCTTTTAGTACGTTTTAAAAAATGTATTTTACGAAAAATGTGTTAATGTAATACTGAGAAGTCGTACATTCAAGTATGGTTCATGTAAGAGATATAGTGCGAAATTTAAAGTTTTGGCTTATCCTTTGATTTGAATACTGTCATAGTCCAGTCAATGTTATAATTTAAAATGCTTATTAGACGATATATTAATTTAATATTATAACTTCAACTAACAATCGTTAAAATGTACTTAATAATTTTAGAATTATTAAATGCATCTTAAACATAACACCAGACAATTAACACTACCTTACATCTCGTTTTATTAACAAGAATTAGTAATATAGTTTTCAAATAACATATTATTTTTACTGAACTATAAGTATATTTTGAGATAGCAGTTTTTTCAAACACACGCGTGTCCACAAGTGATAAGGACCGCTCACTATTTAGTTGGTGCGCTAGCATCAATATAGAGTGTAGTGTGTAAGTGGTATTGGTAAAAATAAACAAGATAATACCTTTCAGAGTCTAGCTCTGCAACATAACTTAAAGGAGATATGCCAATACATGTCTGCACTATATGTTTTGTTCGTACTATACAATGGCTCATTCTCTTCGTAAAGGGTTCTTCTTTAATTGCACAATAAGATGTATAGCTGTATATTTAGTGAAAACCATTTAAATAATTGTTAAAAAAAGGTTCGATTTACTCCGCTGCGGCGGAAGCGGGAAGTAGAGTGAGGAGGCGGAGAAGTAAATTTGAAAATGACCGGTAGTAGCAGTTACTCTGTCGTGTGGTGAGCATCACTGTAAACCAACACTACGAGAAATAACATTTCTTCTAATTTTTGAAATACAATATGACTGATACCTGTTTTGCTTTTTGTTAGTGTCTTACATAACAAGTGTTAAACAATTATAACCTTTAATTTGTTCCGATTTGTTTATACATTAAAATCGGAACTTTATTTAAATTAATTTGGTATAGTAATATATACAAATTCTAATACGGACGCGCGCGCTCGCATGCTCGGCTGCAGGCTTCGCCTCTTCTCCCCATTTCCTTCACCCTCCACTTACCGCTCCCGCCGCAACAGGATAACTCGAGCCTTTTTTAACGTCATTTTTAAGTGGTATGCGCTAAAAATACAGCTATACTTCTTATGAAGCAAATAAAGAAGAACTCTTTACGAAGAGACTGAGCCCTATCACGTGATATACGACTTTACAGTATTACATTAAGGATTCTTTCGAAAAAGTCTTTTTATTGTAAAAATAGCATAAAAGTTGAACAAATAAATTTTTTCAAACGTACTAAAAGCCATTTTATTCGTCATTAAAAAAGCTGTCGACGCAAGTAAATTGCAATTCCGTAAATGCAATATTCTGTCCATTTGAAAAAATCATAAATTTAACCCTTTTTGCAGTTTGCAAATGAACTAATGAACCAATCTGACCGTATTTTCTTTGTTTTGTATATTTTTCTTATATCTACAACTTACCTCTTACATTCAATGTCACCAGATCAGTAGTTTCTTCAAGAAATGCAAAAATACTGTTTTTGGCAACTTTAATCCTTTGTTATAAACAAAAGCGCCATACGATCATTGTTAAACTTTCACAATAGATTGGTACTATTGTACTCATAAATCACCTACTTTAGAGCTAATTGGACTGGAGTATACAATACTTGAAACGGTTACAGTGGTGAACTCAGAACCTCCTTGAATGTTTCTTGCCGTGTTTGTTTTTTCTCCCAACGACTGTTCAATGATGCCCTTTGCCACAGTATACCTTATATACCAAAAACAATCTATGTAATTTTTTAAGTAACTGCTCCGCCTTTAGACTGTTTACATATTTTTACCTGCTAAAGTTGTAAATTACAAATTAACAATTCACATTTTGAATGCACCTTCGCCTTTCTTATATTTTTTGGGTGTAGCTAAAATTACGAACTAAAACAAAAATTTAAAATGGAGCATTAGAGGCAAGCGTGCATTCCTTATACCAGTCCTTCACATCGTCGGAGCTGTTCATCCAAAAAACATGTCACGGACTCCCAGATGATCTCTTGATCTCTCGATGGACTGTCGTGTAACTTCCTCAGTACCTCAGCTACCGTAGCTTTCGGGATAACTAACTGTCTTCTCATCTCGAAACCATCATCGTTTTCAAGTACTCTTTTCAACAACCCCTCTTCGAGGACAAGGGAGTCCCACTGAGCCCAATATGCCTTGAGTGTCGGTGAAAATCTTGATATTTCTTGCCAGGTAGGTCGCCGATTTTCTTCCTTCCATTGACGAATCATCTTTAGGTGAGGATCATTCTCTTGATCTTCCCTGATCCTGGTGGATGACCATTCTTCGTCGGCTACTGTAGTTCTTGAAACTGCAGCTTCCTTAGTTTTCGCCTTGTTGCAGGGAGAACAGTCTTCTGGGCACGGCTATCTAGACAGAAAGTCGGCATTTCAGTGATTCACACCAGCTCGATGTTGAAATAGTACTCTTGAAGTCGTTCAATTCATCTAGCGATATGGACCTCGGGATTCTTGAACGCATCAAACACTTGAGTGCTGCATGATCAGTCCAGATTAAGAACTTCCTTCCATAGAGATACTGGTAAAAGTATTCCATGGACTCCACTACCACCAATAGTTCTTTTCTCGTGGCGCAGTAGTTTCGTTCTGATTTGGAGAGGACTTTACTGAAATATTCCAGCACTCTTTCTTGTCCTCCTTGGATCTGTGAGAGCACTCCTCCACTACGTTCTTTGCATCAGTCTCAAAGATAAAGTCTCCCTCTGGCAATGGATATACTAATATCGGTGTCTTGGTTAAATGTCTCTTCGAGGTTTCAAAAGCCGTTTGACTGTCTTCGTCGCAATGGAAAGCTTTTGTTTCTTCGGTGAGTCATGTTAGGGGCTTGGTAATATTTTCAAACTTCCTGATAAATCTTCTATAATATGGGCAGAGTCCAAGGAAACTCCTAATTTGATGTTTGTCGCTTGGTTGCGGCCATTGCTGAATGGAGCCAATTTTTTCTGGAGAAACCGCCAATGCTTCATTACTCACAATATTGCCCAGATAATTAACTCGGTTTTGGAATAGCTGACATTTCTTCGGGCTTAACATGAGCTGGGTAGCTTGGAGTCGTTTGAATACATCTTCCAAATTATTCAGGTGTTTGTCAAATATCTTCCCCAGTACTACGATGTCGTCCTAATATATCAGACATGTCTTCCAAGATAACCCTCTCAAAACATTTTCCATGAATCTTTCAAATGTCGCGGGCGAATTACAGAGCTCGAATGGCATGACGTTGAATTGCCATAATCCAGATGCGGTGGTAGAAGCAGTCTTCTCTTTGTCTTCTGGATCCACTTCAACTTATCAATAACCAGACTTCTGGTTGAAGGTGGAAAACATTTTACTGCCGGCGAAAATGTCTAGCGAGTAATGGATTCCAGGCGGAGGATAGCTATATCTCGTATTTCCATCATTTTTCTTAACGAGTACTACTGGGAACACCCATGAACTAGTAGATGGCTCTATTACTTAATCTTCTTCCATCTCTCGAGTTATTCTTTCAGCTTCCTCTCTCTTCGCTCGTGGTAGTCTTCGGGCTAATTATCTAATTGGCTTGGCATCACCAGTATCGATTTTGTGTTTGACTGCTGAGGTTCTACCAGTCTTCTCTCCTTTTGGTACTAATAGGTCTCGATACTGCAAGATAAATTCTCTCGTTTTCCTTTTCTCAGCTTGATTCAAGGATTGACCAGCTACTGATAACATTTCTTCGAATCTGGCATTGGAGTTGTCAGTTGCCGTTGTTTAGCTAACTATAGACGTCATTGGTACGCAGGATCCAACACTGGTTTCTTTCTTGATGGTAATTGGGTAATCGTTCACGGTTATCACACGTACTGGGATCTCCTTCGCTGACGTAACAAATCCTTTTCCAATTAGTTCTCCTTTGCCAACCTCTTCGTCGTGGTTCCTTGACTCCATCATAACCGGTTTACCTTCCTCCATTATTCCCTGTAGCCGTGCTACTATCATGGTTTCGCTTCTTGCAGGTAGAACGGTATCTTCCTGTACAGCTGCCAACATCGTGCTGCCTTCATGTGGAAGAAGGAATACTTCCTCGGAACACACTTTAACTGTTCTGTTTCTAAAGTCCAATTGGAAACCATCTAGATTTATTACGTCCATTCCCAGAATCATATATTCTTCGCTGTCAGCTACGATTACCGTATGCGTGGACTTTTCTGCACCAATTCCTAATTGGATTTGTGTGTCTCCGTGAACGTTGGCACTCTCGCCTATGGCGGTCCACAGTCGCAGTCTCGTTGGTAGAAGCCTCTTCTTGGATCTTATTATCTCTGGCCGTATAATGGTTCTATTTGCAAAATTCGAATTTTTGTTTATAGTAATCACACAATAACCCAAATTACCCTACCGCTCTAGTAGGGTTAAATAGAATTAACTCGTTCCATAACCTATTCAACTTTTCGAAAGAGATTAGTTCCATCGGATCAAGTAAACGAACGCAAAATTATAAAAGTCGATTATAGATCACTATCCCGATCAAGTTTCCGTAAATACCTCATGTCTGACGGATACTTGTCAGATATAATTAAGTGTCATCTAGGTCGTTTGCCATTTGAAAACTTTCGCGTGATAGATACGAACGAATGCAACTAATATTGTAACGTTTTGGTTTTGGGATACGCCACTGTCTTTTGGCAAATCGTATCAGTTTGAATTATTGGTACCTAGTAGTTAGGCCACCAATAATACTGGTTTAGGACAGGGTATATGTTAGTTGGTGGGAGTGAGACAAAGTGATTTTTAATTTCTTTGGATAGGATATTTTTGAAGTAGCTAAGATCGAATCGAAGAAACGAGAGGTTTCACCTGTACCTGTTGACATTTTTTTTGGTGGTCGATTAAAAACTCTTGACATTCCCAATTAGTGATTTGTGTGGAAAACCCTTCTAATAAGGTGAGCGGCCTCCTTAAGATTTCACTTTCCAAAGTAGATTTGTCCATCCTTTTTTTGTCTTCTCCCAATCAGTAATGTTTTTTTTGTTTATTAAAAAGAGATCTCTTTTTAGGGTTTTAAGGTAGCTTAGGTTAACCTTCGTTGGGCAAGATACGATTTTATGTGTTGTTTTGAGAACTTGGGCTGAATACTAATCTACACTCCCCGCCAAAGTCCAAAAAGGAAATTTATTCGGGGTGGTCGCCGATTTATCTCTGCAAGGCACGCAAAACTATTCGCGAGACCAAGAAAGTTTGGAGAAAAGTGAACAGAGTTTTCCAGAGCATCGGGGGACCTATTTATAGAGACAATCAGGCCAGATTTTTTTTTTAATTCTAATTTCAATACTCCAATTGTTAATTGTGAAATACCGGAGAAAATTATTGTGATATTTTTCAATTTTTAGTAACGGACATTAATTAAAATCCCTACAGAAATAAGTTACGTTCATACAATACAATATGTAAGTTTATAATTTTTTAAAAGGTAAACTATAGTACTATAGTGCCGAAAGGTCACTGTATTTAATTTTTGTAAACATATCTAAGGTCTTGAATAACTTACCAATTAAGAATTAAGTGACTTCAATTTCTTATTTGAATATTTTATCAAGAACCTATTAAGTATTATTCAGATTGTCATAAAATTTACTATATTGAAATTTGTATGAAAGGCTGATCTTTGTCTTTTTTTTAAAATAAATTTTATTGTTAGGTCTCACCGCTTACTTTAGATTTTTTATGTTTTGCAATTTGGTAAAATCTATAATCTTCAAATTACTTATTTCTTTGTTTCCATTTTTTATTATATAAAACAAAATTGCATGGCGCCACGGGTTATGTGATGTGTACCTGATTCACTCCCATCTATGCTCTCCGATGAAAAGCTGCCGTTAGCTTTTGTAACTCAAGTTCAAGAAGATAAGAACCAATTTTTTTTACAAATCTAGTTGTATTGATAAAGTTGAGAAGAGTTGGTTACAATATGTCAGTTTTAATTATGTTAGGTTAAAGGACCGGGAAGTCAAAAATGTTTTTTATAATGTGGTAGGTCGCCACAGAGTTTATTATCTCTGGTCGTATAATGATTCTAGTTGCTCCAGTGTCTACCAGCAGAGTATAGTTCTTGTCATTCACTTCGCCATCCACATATACACTGTCGTTTCGACATCTTAGAGAAGCCTTCAGTATCAGAGGGTCTCTGGAACAATCCTGGATTGGTGCTGCCCCCTCGTAGCCGACCCGTTCTAGTTTTTCTGTGGCTGGGATTCTTGGTTTGCAGGAGTCCTGGAGCGGTTATACGAACTGCGTACATGCCGTAGCTCGCCACAATTCCAGCATCTGATCTTTTTCGGCTTCCTGTCCATCATACTTTTTATCAAACTGTCGATCTGGTCAAGTCTGCCCTCGTGACCTTCTTCTTGGAAGGTCCCAACTTTGTTATAACCCGAAGCCTTCGTGGCTGCTTCATATTCAAGAGCAGCAGTCATTGCATCGACCAATATTTTAAGGTGTGCTAAACAAAGCGTCCTCTGAATACCGGGGTCACGTAAGCCATCAATAAAGGCATGGATGTCCAGATATTTCATCATGTTCACTGGTGCTGATAGATAAGCAAATCAAACTAGTCGGGCATTATCTACTTCATACTCTTGAAGAGTTTCGTCACGTTTATGTCTTCGGTTCTTCAGCTGGGATTGGTATAAGCGTTCTAGATGTTCGTGACCATATCGCATGTCGAACCTCTTCTTGAACTGCTCCAAGACATCAGTTTCTTCAACAAGTATCGTCTGAAGCACATCTAAGGCGTCTCCCCGAAGCGCGATGGTTAAGTTCACTGCTGTCTCCTAATAGGACCAATTATTCCCGCTAACGGCTGCTTGAAACTGTTTTATATAATTGATATACGACGTTTTTCCGCCAAACGTTGTGCCTTGCCTTGAGACGGGTGAAGCTTCTATCTTGGGGTGTGTTTCTGGCTTGCAGGGTTTTATTTGTTCTATCTCCTTTTCTTCGTCTGGCGTGTCTTGTATTCCTAAATCTGTCATCTTTCTCTCTAACTCCTTGATTTCCTGGTCAATGTGATTTTCCATCGTTGTCATCTTCTTCTCAATATCAGATTTTATTTTCTCGTCTATCCGATTTTTCATCGTTGTCATCTTGTGGCTGTGTCCGTTTCCTGGTACTCCTCCAAGTACAAAAAAAAACTCGATACCCAGGTATCTAAACTGATAGTACATTTAGCAGATTATATTAGAAAACTTACCACTATGCGAACGGCAGCTATTCGTCGGTAGAGCAGGTGAGTAAGTTCGATTCCCACAATTTTATATAGGATTGTAGTCCCTCGCGGACTATAACCAGATTTTTAGATCACCACCTTTTCTTGGGTTAAAGGATACGACGTTACAAATAATGAAATAACCACTTGTACACAGTTTGGTGATCAGGACTAACACAAGCAATATTACAAAAAAATCAGTTTGTAGATTGTGTTTAATTATATAAGTTAGGATGAAAAAGAAAAAAATGTATATGGTATAAAGGACAAATCACAACAAAATTTGACTTTTGGCCCTACACAAGGTAAACCTTGTCTACGGTGAAGCTATAGATAAGATTTAAAAAACTTCCACACGGAAGTGATGTTATTTGAACAAATCTAAACAAATTACTTTTACAGTATTCACTGTACTTGTGAGTCGCAGACCTCAGACAATGCAACAAAAACTTACAACAATCAAAAGTATTCCCTGATGGAGCTTTAAAAAAATCTATACAGATAATTAATTTTTAATCACGTCTGTTAAAAATGTTTAAACATAAGGTGCCATTCAATTAAATGCGCACCGGTAAACATAATTAAATTTATTTTACAAAAGTTAATACTACAAGTTTCAAAAATTATCGATATTAACAGTTCGAACATTGGACAGCAAGTCATACTAAATATTGTTTAACTATCTGTCAAACGCAAAAATTAAACGAACCACTATCAAAATAGTGAGATTTTAAAGATATGACAAAAATGTGAGAATTAAAAAAACAATATAAGGATAATAAGTAATTACATTGGAATGTACGTTCAAAATACTCAGCTGAATATAGTGTTACAAATTTAAGGGGACATACCGTATAACGCTACTTCTTGGACAATTATTCCACTAAAATGTAAAAACGTGGGTGTTAACGTTTTTTCCAACTTGAAACAAAATCTGGACGTCGTTGAGGACAGGAGTTCACGCCACCAGATCCAGGGAATGAAAATATTCTGTCACGACATACTTCTTACAGCTGATTCATATATTCCTTGCACTTCAACCCAGGAATGCTTGAAAAAAACTTATGGAAACTCAGTTTAACTTATTTGACTGCTAGTTTTATGAGTATATGAGCTCTTTTCCAAATCATCGGTTTTCTCTATTATAAAAGATTATCAAGTGAATACAGGAAGACTTCAAATCCGAAAGTTCGAATCATGAGTTTCTCTAGGTCGATAAACTCGTAACCATTTGCTGTTATAAAATTGGAACGTTTTCTCTCTATTCTACAGCTAGATAAAACTTTGTAGATAGCATAACAGTTCTTTGAAACCAACTCGTTTCAAATACTTGAGCTGTTCTGTTAGATCCTGAGAATACTTTTTCTTCTTGTGCTTTCTCAGAGATTCTAAAAGGAAATCCACCGATAATTACACAAGGGTATTGTATTCTCATTAATTAGAGATCTTTCCTTTGGCTTGCTTGACAAGTCTTTCTAATATTTTTTCATTTCTAGCATTTGTACAATACTTTTTAATAGCTATCCTATTTAAATAAAATATCGAGTTTATCGACTGTCCGATGTTAACATTACTCAAGAGAAATGCACAGTTACACTAACCAAACCAGAACAATTTAATAGACATCATACTTATCAGAACTCCAATAGATTAGCTCTAATCAGGTTACTTAAAATGACAAGATGGATGAAACTCAACTTGTTTCAATAGAGGATGAAACTCAACTTGTTTCAATAAATGAATTAGGGCGTTGAATTTTTCGCGATCGTTTTATTGGAGACTCTTTAAGAACAGATATATTTATTTTTTTAGGTACCTGGGATTGCATTCTTTAAATGAATGTAGTAGAATAGAAAAAAATGCTTTTAAAGCGGTTCCAAATCTATCCTTATTAGACGCATACTGGTATCCGAAATTAGGTTATTTAGATATACAGGGTTTGTTACAGAACATGCCACTCCTAGAAAAATTGAATATTGAAACTAAAGATTCGGCAATCGGCAAAGACCAATTACAGTCTTTGTTACATCCGAGACTGAAAGAAATAGGAATTAGAGGTTCGAGACTTCGAAGCATTTCTTCTGGTACTTTATCAGGACTTAAAGGTAAGACTTCTTAGTGAATTAATATAGGGAACTGCACATATTCCTACCTCGTATGGAGTCTCCCTTCGTGGAGTATAACAATTATTAAAAGTATCACTTCTAGTCTCTAATTAACTAATGTACTCGAAATTTTGAAAAACCAGGTCCGTTCTTCAGATTTAAATCGTTTTGTTTATATAAAAAATTTCGTACTGTGTGATACTCTAATTGGAATTTTTGGAAAGTACACAAGTTGTTTTTCCCACACAATCACTGTCAAACCGAACCGCATCAGTTTTCCACACAGATTTTGAAAAACTAAATTTATCTATCTTGAAATTTATAATATTGCATTTCATACATCATTTTAAATAATATTAATATTTGTCAAGTTCCGATAGTGAGTGTATAATTTTTAGTGGTTCAGTAGTACGAGTATACACTTTTTGATAAAAATGCCAAAATTTTAGATATTTGTTTTTATTGAAACTTTTGTCAAGAATAGGGACGATTTGGTATATGTTTTTAAAGTATGCTTTGTTCATAAAATGTTTTTGAAAGCCTTTATTTTAAGAGAATCATGTTAATAAGTATTAACTCAAAAAAATACTGTTTTCATTTTATCATCCGAAAAACAAACAAAAAAACAGTTGACATAATTTCTCTGTCTAATTAGTACGTCGTATTATCTCTTCGAGCCTGTATAACGGTACTCATTCTTCTAGGCATACTGTCAATTAATGCTAAAACTACACTTTGTGAATTTGATTTCCATTCCTCTAAAAGAGCAAATCTGAAATGATCCAAGGTAAGAGGAGAAGGTACCGAGCATCGAATCCTTCTACCAAGCATGTCCCAAACATAATCGATGGGATTTAAGTCGGGACTGCGGGCTGGCCATTAAATTTGGGAAATAAGTAAAGCCTTCGTTTAAATATTCTGTTACAATACGGACGGTATGAGGACGTGCATCAATATAAAGTTGTCTCCAATAAAAGGTGCATATACGACAACATAATCTTGCAGTATTTCATTTATGTACCTATCCGCAATAACATATCCCTTAGGGACCATGTACAATTTTGTACTCACCTCCGACGAACAATAAAACGGTCATCCCGATGAGTAGTTCTTCTGTGGGATCCGGTTCCAGGACCTCGAGTGTAAGCTCCCGTCTCTATAAAACGTGTAAATAAAAGTTGCATGGTACTGCGTGAAACCCCGAATCTGTTAGCCACGTAACTTTTATTTCTTCCATCCTGAATGAGAGCAACAAAGATACAACAGTTTCTGCACTTAAAGACATCCTCTAATTACCACAAATTGAGACAAGCAAGTAATAAACACTTAACCTAATCTGACATTACCAATACTTAACTAAAATGTCATCGCGTAAACAATTAAAAACGCATAGCATACACGAAATACTGAAATAAGTGCTTGATGATAACCGTCACATTGTTAAGTTTTTGGTACAATATCTGAAATATGGTCAATTTGGAAGACATTTCTTGATCAAAAGTCTGTATGTTTGTTGACTTAATGTGTGAAACCAAATAATAACACAAATTAATTAATTTAGGGTTTTTTTATTAAAAATTAAGGGGCTTAATACACCGTATGTTATGTATTTCAAACATTGACACTGACACTAATTATCAAATAATTTCCGGCTATCAATATTTTTTATTTTGTTGAAAGATAAATTTAATGTAAAAATATTCGAATCACTCTTATCTCAGGGTGGGTTCAATGCGCTATAAAAATCAAAATTTTTATAATTTCAAAGTAATGTCCAAATTAAATTTTGATTATGATTCCTGTTTATCTATCCAGCGTAGGGCTGTTTGTTTAGATTATACAGGGCTATTTACTTTCTTTCTGACATTTACTAAATCTCAATGAAATTATTTATCACTAACATTCTACTAAATGTCACTGTCAAAAAAAGAATAAAATTTTTGTTCAATTAAATAGATTTAATTTTAATAAAAATTTTCCAAATAATTATAAATTATAACCAATGTAAGCTAAAATTCAAGAATAAAGACAATAATTACCAAATTGCAAATAAAACAAATCTTAGTTTCCCTTTTCATTAAAAATAACCAAAAACCTTATCTACCCCAAATACAAATTAAAAACTAGATAAATTACTAACTAAAACACCTAATATCTATTTACCGAAATATATGCAAATAATTTTGAAATGTCACTTGAGTTCGAAATGTCAAAGATCTGATCACAATACTTTTTACCTTCTTCTGATTGTTCAATTATTCGTAACGTATACCTACTTTTCTTTTTCTTAATTTGAGTTCAAATTTATAAATTTACTATTTAGATGCATCTAATATTTAATTTTGTTCAAAGGCCTGACGTTTTCAATGAAATAATGCATTATTTTAAATTTAGAATGGACTTACCAATACTAGGAATTTGGACCGGAACACAGCTCGTACAACTCTCATTATTCTAAATATGATTTAGAATACAGGATCTTCCACTGGATTTTTGTGAAGCATACACGCACTGAATTTAAAATTGGTTGCCGAATACGGATTTCCACTATTAATTACAATATTCAAATTCTAATAAACTAATTTACAAATTCGTTGGAGAAATCTTGAAAGAGATGTTCCCCGTGCGGATACTCAAATTCAACTCACTCTTTTTTCTGAATAAAATAACCACATTACACTGTGGTTACACACTTTTATTCTTTTTAAAAAAAAACTAAATTTGTTATTTTCCTACTAAAGAGAGATTTGGATTCTTTTATTTATCAGCAAAATGACCACAGTGACATCTGTTTTTAATTTTAAATATATTTTTCAATTGTGGCCTGTAAATGTCATCGGAAATTAAATAATGCCAAATCTTATATGTAATGGGTTTTTTAAAAGTGTTGCATATGAAAATATTAAAATAAAATTTAAAATAAGAGAACTTTATATATATATATATATATATATATATATATATATATATTGTTGTAGATAGAACGACCATATAACATTCATAGAATCCCGATAAAGGATAAAGTAATAATATCTATCAATAAAAAAATAACTTGTAAATAAAGTACCAAAATTAATAAAATATCTATATAACAACATAATCAATTACAATCAATGGGCATAATCATAGAGAAAAATAAATAAATATAAAAAGAATTCATAAACAATTAATCATAAAACAGTTTTAAAATAATTCTGTATTATGAAAAAACAACTTTAGACAGAACCTAACAAGCAAACGGAGATCAATAAAATAACGTAACGCTACACGGAATTTTAGACACCCAAAGCATCTGCTTATATTTAAAGAATAAATAGGATGGCAATAATAAAATCAACAGTGCTACGATGATTGATCAATAAATGACATTTAGATTTAGTAAAAATATATAGAAGATGTTATAGCAGAACGATCCCTACCAGGCTATACAGCTCTATCTACAGTACCACCTTCATGTAGATGCCCTGCACAACGTCTGAGACTCTGTTATAAATGGTAAGATGGCGCCACTCGAATCGCCTTACACCACACCGATAGTGATGTAACCTAGTCCTATACATAGTAGCATGGTGAAGGGTAGAAGCGAACACGGATTACGTATTATTATATACTTTAAATAGTTCATGTTATTTTCATTTAGTAATATTTTTGTTTGTTGTTAAATAAAATTATTACTACACTGGCGCCCTGACGTGGAGCTCGAATTAAGGATTCCTGAATGCAAGTGAGAGTTTCGTGAATACTTCGACATTTTTTTGTCTTGTAGAATCGAAACTGTCACATTTGACAGATTGGAATTTCGTCAGTCCAGCTTTTTCCAGTTATAACGACAGGAATATTCGCTGTTGACTTTAGCCAATCCGATTTCACCAAACATTCCGCGTCGAAGTAAACGCATTGCTGCAAGCCAAACAACCATGGCGATGTCTCCAGAGCAATTCCAACAGCTTCTACAAGCCGTAGCCGGCATAAGGACAGAATCAGATAATCGGAAGAAAGGGAGTTTGAGCAAATGCACGGCCCGATTCGACGGAACACGTTGTCATGAGACAGTCGACAATTTCCTAAACACCATAGCAGTCTATAAGGATATGAACAAATCACAGACCAAGACGCAATTAAAGGCTTGCCACTACTACTTACTGACACTGCAGCTACTTGGTGGCAAAGCATAAAAGGAGAAGCAACAGACTGGAATAATGCTATTCGATTAATCCGTGCCGCTTTCTCTCCGGCAACTCCTGCATATCAAATTTACCTAGATATCTTCAAGTCCCCTCAAGGAATCTCGGCACCTACTGACGAATTTATTTGTCAAAAACGAGCACTCCTTTCCAAACTTCCACAAGGAAGACATTCCGAAGAAACACAGATTGATCTAATCTACCGTCTTATGCACATTAGACTTAGGGAAAAAATCCCAGGAGGAAAAATCACTACGTTTACTGACTTGCTGACAAAAGCTAGACAAGTTGAGCATCTAGAAATGGAACTCAAGGATACGTCTACTTTACGACGCAATGAATCAACCGATACGCTACCGGTAAAGAAAACCAAATTAAGATGCACGTTTTGTAATTTTAAAGGTCACAGCATACAAGAATGTCGTAAACGGCAGAAGCAAGACCAACCTAAAACGACTGCGACACATACGGAGCTTACACAATCAACCGCTACCAAAACCGACAAAGGTCACCTTCACTGCTACGGATGTGGCAGAGCTGGATACTTCCGCAGCAATTGTCCCAATTGCACTAATGTCGGCAAAGTTGTCGATGCCCAAGCTGTCCACTTCTATTCGATAAATACGCTTTTAAGATCTACACCTGAGGTCCCAACAGTTCCTGCAAGAATATGTGATATTAAGGGCCAAGCACATATAGATACTGCGGCTAAAACAAGCGTAGCTGGCGTCACCCTCTACAAACTTTTAAAAGACAAGAATTGTGCATTCACCAAAACCACAGCCCGAGTCACACTCGCTGATGGACTTCAAAAGCAAACAGAGTTACTGACAACATTTACTACTATAGAGTTAGGCGGTAGAACTCATAATATCAACTTTGTCGTGCTGCCTAACGCCGTGGACAACAGAACCTTATTAGGTATAGATTTCCTAGAAAAAGTTGGCATCGTGTTAGACTTAGGACAACGGTGCTGGTACTACGCAGACCGGCCTTTCGAGCGTTTTGAGTTTCAACCACAGTACCAAGGACTAATACAAAGACCACGGGATCAATCAGCAGAATCGAAGAAGCCGAAGAAATCTCTAAATATCGAAAGCGAAGCAACTAAGGTACCAGATCCTAGAATACAACTTAACATCACGGACGTTGACGAGAATGATGACGTTTTATCTCCATTCTTAGAGTTTTTCACGTCACCCTTACGGGATGAGTTATGGGAAGCTCCAGACTCCAGATTCCCAAATGTTAAAGAAAACAAGCACACGAGTAATGCGTATGCACCGGAAGACATAGATGAAATTTTTCGTGACAGCCTACCTCTCACCACAAAAGAAAACAGGCACCAAGCGAAAAATCCTTGAGTTATTTAGTTTCGATGTCTCCCTGCAACCAAACGAAGCCGCAACGCTATGCCCGACTAATCGAAACCAGCTGAATGCAATACTGCAGGAATTTCCAAATTTATTTGAGGAACATGGCCCTCCTACCACGCGGGCGGAGCATCGAATAGACACAGGCACTAGTGGACCAATTTCCAGTGCGCCTTATCGTCTTAATGTCACCAAGCAAACCATTTTACGCGACAAACTCGACGAGATGTTGGCTAATGGAATAATCGAGGAAAGTGAAACAGCGTGGACTTCCCCCGTCGTCATGGTACCAAAGAAAGATGGCGATGTTAGGGTCTGCGTCGACTATCGCCGATTAAATTCGATTACGATACCAGATCGATACCCACTTCCTCGTATCGACGATTTGCTACACACAGCAAAGAGCAAACCTTATATGACTACCTTGGATCTCAAATCTGGTTACTGGCAAATAAGAATGCATGAGGAAGATAAGAAGAAAACCGGGTTTATTACACCTTTTGGAGTTTACTGCTTCATGCGCATGCCATTCGGTCTAAGAAATGCTCCGGCAACATTTCAGAGATTAATGGATAGGTTTAAAATTAGTCTCAGTCATATAACACTTCTAGTATATTTAGATGACTTGATTATTCGTTCATCAACGTTTGAAGACCACTTGAGGGACTTGGAACAAGTTTTTCGACGTTTACACGATTTCCAACTCCGTATTAATAGAACTAAATGCCGTTTTGCTTGTTCGACCATTGGATTCTTAGGCCACGTGCTGACACCAGATGGGATCACGATGGATCCCAACAAAATTCAAGCAATTGTGGATTTACCTGTGCCTACCCATGTAAAGGATCTCCTAAGATTTATTCAAACTTGTTCATGGTATCGCCGATTTATTGCAAATTTTGCCAGCATTGCAAAACCTCTTACAAATTTGACTCTGAAGAATACTCCGTGGAAATGGGGAACAACTGAGCAAGATGCGTATAACAAATTAAAGAACTGTCTGATAACTGCTCCAATCCTCAAACAAGCAGATGAGAGTGAACCCTTCACTATTAAATCCGACGCCAGTAGCTATGCCATCGGTGCAGTTTTGGTCCAGGGGGAAGGAGCAACCGAACACCCTATTGAGTATGCGAGTCGCTTATTAACGAGTGCAGAGAGGAACTATATGACCACGGAGGAAGTAGCATCACATGCCAATCCACCCCTAAGGAAGAAAGGATTACGAGGTAGACCCAAGAAACAACAACCTTAATCGTCCTGCTTGGTGTGCTAGCCTCTCATCGGGACGATCTCGAAGCTAGAGGGGGAGGTTATAGCAGAACGATCCCTACCAGGCTATACAGCTCTATCTACAGTACCACCTTCATGTAGATGCCCCGCACAACGTCTGAGACTCTGTTATAAATGGTAAGATGGCGCCACTCGAATCGCCTTACACCACACCGATAGTGATGTAACCTAGTCCTATACATAGTAGCATGGTGAAGGGTAGAAGCGAACACGGATTACGTATTATTATATACTTTAAATAGTTCATGTTATTTTCATTTAGTAATATTTTTGTTTGTTGTTAAATAAAATTATTACTACAATGTTAGTTAATATTTAATCATACAAGTTAATAGAAAACATAATAATATAAGTAGAAAACTGTAATTACAGGAAATGTCAAAACCTATACGAAATATAACAGTTGACGACAAGTATACCAACATAAAATGTATTTGAATATGAAATATAAGAATAAAAATAAATGATTACCGACCTAATTTATATGTATAAATGTAATAATATCAAACAAAATATGAAATGAGCTGTATCCATGTATATTATGTAAATATTTAGATTGTAGGAAATATAAAAATGATATATTTGCATTGACCAATCGGAAGATTTCAAATAATCAATAACATGAAAAAACAATAATAATAAGATGTTAGTGATTTAAATCAATGACGATAAGGTTATAGTGAATAAAAAACAATATTTTATAACAATAAAAACATTAATAAACAAAGTGACAGGTGAACAATAATCAAAGATTTTTCTAGAACATTGCCAGCTTCCGGTTATAAACAATAGAAAGGGTTTTGGCGGATAAAAGACCCGCGATAGTTAGTTAGGCGTTGGTAACTCTGAAGAAGCAGGAAGCAAATTGAATGTGATCCAGTTTTTTTTATTATAAAAATTTTATGTAATAAGTGTGAATATGTATAAATCAGAAATATAAAAAGTAACTAATAATTAAAATAAGTGCAAAGACAAATCTGTTGAAACAAAGTCAAGCCAAATAATAATTATCATCCGATAGTTATAAGAAGGAAGATTGCCACCTGAAGCGGGAAAGCGTCATGGATGGATCCAAATGAAGGCGTCGTTTTGGCGAAAAGAACAAGGTCTGTGGTGTGTTTTAATTAGTAATATTTGGTACCAAATAATAAAAAGTGAAATTTAAAATCATAAACACCTGGTAGTAAAAGTTTTAAAATGAATATAATGTACCAGGAAACGTAATAAAAAACTTACCATTATCAAATTTGTAGATAGATGTATAAATTTCTGTCATGTTGAATTTTATCCGATCACATATATATAAAACTTTCCACAAAACAACAAACCACAACTAATTTCAGTTTTTATCACATGCACAATTGTTATAATACGTTAAAATAATTTTTAAAAAAGATCGAAATTAAGTACATAAATATTTCAGATATCCTTTCCATTTCACGAACCGAATAAAACTAAAGTAGTGTTTAAAATATTTTCAATAATCCTATTTATGAGAACAAGTAGAAAAAAAGTTACAAATAGTCGAACAACGTTAAACGCAGGTGTTCATATTTTTTCAAAGAAATATAATGTTTCAGTGTATAAATAAGAGCAGCCGAGGTAATACAATTTTAGGAATTAAATGAAACCACATGCTAATAAATAGCATAATGAATAGGAGGAATTAAAGGTAAAATATATATAAATTAGCTAGCCCAAAAGTGTAATATTTCAATTGTAACAAAACATTAATACATTAAATATTCAAGTTAAATTCACAACTAAAATAATAATTCTCATATATATAAATTTCATATACAATTTATCTCCCAAACGTGGAATAAATAAATTATAGTATTCAAACAACATATCATACATAAATAAATAAAACATATTATCATATATAATTAAATATATAAAAATCCATTCATATTTAAAGGTCTCCGCAACGTGAGGCATTAGAGCATTAGAGGCATTAAGGGCATTAATAAGAGAAAATTATATTCAATAAATTAATAAAATAATATACAATCAAAATGGAGAAGAAAATGACGTTAAGAGATGGTAAACAAGTTGGAATAGAAGATGGATCTGATCAGGAGACTGAAGGAAGAGAACTTGGAATGGGTGATTTCCAAGTACATTACATGGTACAAGGAAGAAATAATCAAGAGAATGAGGAAGAGACAGATGGAAGTGAAAGAATGGAATCAATTGAAGAAATTGAAACAATGAAAATGAAAGAAGAAAAGAATCAAGGAATGGTATCTGGGAATAAGGAAGAACAAAATATGATGATGCAAATTTTACAAACTATGAAAGAAATAAAAACAAGCAATCAAAGCATGAGAGAAGAAATAAAAACAAGTAATCAAAGAATAGAAGAGAAGATATAAGAAAACAATTAGATGAATCTAAAAAGTATACAGAAGAAAGAATTCAAGCAACAAAACAAGAAATTAGAGATGAAATGATAGGAAGAATAATGGAATTAGAAGAAGTACAATCAACGAAAATACAAAATTTAAAGAAGAATGAAAATGATTTGAAAATAGAAATTGGAGAAAACACTAAGAAAATAAAAGGAAACGCTGAAAGAATAACAAAATTAGACAGAGAAATTATGAAGATAAATAAAAATATACAAAGCATAGAGGATGATATAACTAAAGAAATACAAATGAATTTTAAGATAGCAGAAGAAGAAAATAACAAAATAAAGAGGGAACTAAAAATGGAAATGAAAATTTCATAAAAGTGGACGTTTGAGGAGGAAATTGCGAAAAACGTAAAATAGGGAGCAAAACAAAAAAAAATTGCTGGAAAGAATTGATTTCAGAAAATGTTTGGGAAAAAAGGTAAGTACATTTAATTTAGAAGAGAAAACGTCTCTACAATTTTTTCCTAACACCAAGCGTTATCGGGATATCGAATTGAACGCGATTTTAGCGAGAGGGTTCAGCTGACATTAGAAGAACCCCGCAAATTGAAATTTTGGCTCAGAATACACCTCTCTTTCAAACCCAAACTACATAATTCAATTTGAGCGACAATTTGACTGGACTATTGTTTCTCAACAGGATGTCATAAACATGTTTGCGAAGAGCTCAAATAAAATGTTTATTTGTTATTCCAGTTTTAAGTAGGAGAGTTAGATGCCACGTTTCGTTGTGTTTGGTAACTCCTTTGCACATACCCATTTCATTTGTTTTAACATGGAATAGTTATAAGAAACTTTAAGTTATGTTAATTCGAGAGGTTGTAACAACATATCAAAATGATTAATCCGATGCTGTTTTTGAAAAAATTACTGTACTATTGTACTGCTAATAATTGCTTTAGTTTTCTCAGTATGAAAATGGTTGAAAAATATTATTTTTTTTGAGATTCGGGAACGACAAAAGAGATCGTCGAACTCAGTCAGTGTTTAGATTTTTTGCCATTTTTTTTCGTTTACTGGTTATGTTTGTTTTCAAATGAGAAACGAATTCTTTAGATAAACACACACTTTCAGTACTAATTAATAAATGCTTGTGAAATAGATATTAAAATACATTTAATTCTAATAAAATATTTTAAAATGAATTAATTATTCTGATAATAAAAATATAAAATAAAAAAACTTCTTAATTAAGCTTAAATGAATTTAAATCAAATGTTCGAATAAGACACCGTTTTGAGCTAAACAATAGCCCAAACGGTTATAAAATTCTCGACGATCATGTTACCATTCGTGGAGATTATCCGATTGGGAAATAATGTATTTAAATAACTAATTGCTAATCGATAACTATTTGATGCACAACCGTCATGTTGCTACCAAGTATCATTGAAGTTGACACCTAATTGTATGAGTGGTGTAATTTGATTTTGTAACATATTCATTCATCTGTAAGAAAATATTTTTTGAAAATGTTGCATCCAATTGTTTTTACCATAACTATTTCACAAAATTCCAGTCTACCAAACCGATCATCTGGAAATATTCCATAGCTCTTTGTCAGTTTGAAACTACGATATCCATTTTACTTTTCCGCCCAACCTATCCAATATGCGAGAAAAGTATTGGTTTACCCCAAAAAAGTTAGAATTTTGAAAAAAATTTTTGAGTTATTTTTACGTTTTCCATCAACAACAACACGAAAAAATGGTTTTTAGAAAAAAAATCCTGTGTGTATGTCGTCGTCGTCGTTGTCGGCCACTTTTTCTTACATGTCTTGTTAGCACGATACAGCCTCCGGAGTACAATAATTCACCAATTTTATGATTGAATATTGTTAAGGGCATGTCACAGATGAACCCTATTGATTTTCAGCTCACCAGAGCCAGTACAACGGGTGCTATGGTACGTGAAGTACGACATTTTGTCATTTATTGAGAAATTTCAGTTTGTTAGCACGATACAGCCTCCGGACTTCAACAAGTCACCAATTTTATAATTGAATATTATTCAGGACAACTCACTGATGGACCTTATTGATTTGCAGCTCACCAGAGCCAATACAACAGGTGTTACAGTACTTTAAGTACGATATTTTTGTCATTTTTGGAGAAGTCTCAGTTTGTTAGCACGATACAGCCTCCGGAGTTCCACAAGTCACAAATTTTATGATTGAATATTATTCCGGACATCTCACTGATGAACCCTATCGATTTTCAGCTCACCAGAGGCGATACAACAGGTGCTACAGTACTTTAAGTACGATATTTTTGTCATTTATAGAGAAGTTTCAGTTTGTTAGCACGGTACAGCCTCCGGAGTAAATACAAGTGACCAATTTAATGATTGGATATTATTCAGAGTGTCTTAAAGAAGAACCCTATTGATATTCAGCTCACTAAAGCCAGTACAACGGGTGCTATGGTACTTAAAGTACCAAATTTTTGTCATTTTAGGAGAATTTTCAGTTTATTAGCATGATACAGCCTCCAGAGAGTATAAGATTGATCAATTTTATGATTGAATATTGTTTAAGGTGTCTTACAGGTGTACCCTATAGATTTTCAGTTGACTAGAGCGAGTACCACGGATCCTATAAATCCAGATATACTACATTTTTGGTTATTTTTAAAGAAATTTCGGTTTGTTAGCACGCTACATCCCCCGAAGTGTATACAAGTAACAATTTTATGATAGAATATTGTTCAGGGCCACAGATGCGGAAAAGTTAGTTTTAATCTTTAAAACCATTTATTTTTTAATACACTCCGAATTGTTTTCGGATCAACATTAAAATCCTTGGCTAAATGAGTGGACGGCTGTAGAGGATTATTTTCCACACTTGCGCAGATTAAAATATCTCTTTTTCTGGTTGGATTTGGCGATTCTGTGTACGTTCTTTATGCTTTGTAGCAGTGACATATCCATGTTCATCAATTTTTTTTTATAACCGTTCTCACTGTCTCTTGGTAGTTGGTTGCGTATTTTCAAATGCTACAATAAACAAATTTTCTGCTATTTCTCGATATGAATTATCCTGCTAATACCCTTTTACAATTTGAACTTTTTGGTGTATCTGCAGACTACTCATTTTAAGATTTACAAACATTCATCATTCAAAACCATAGATATATAAGTATTATATATCTATGTTCAAAACCAAACTACACCTATTTAAATTTCTCAGTCTGTAGACCGCTTGTCATTAATACCCTTCTAATAAAACGATTTCCTGGAGAACCGTAATTCTTCTACGTTTATTTATCCCCTCTCTTCATTTTCAGTCTACATGTTAAAATTGCTAGTGACCACAAAATATTCCGTATTGAAAACAACAGAATTCAGTCCTCATTTAATTCTAACGTAAAACGATAATCGCCTCATAGTCAAAGGGAAAATGCATAAGGCACATGGCGTTATCAGTGTGTTAGAGATAGGTATGGAGAGATACACAATCCAAGTCTTGGCGTAGATTATTAGAGTTATAATACAAATATTAGCATACGATACTTCTTTCGCATGTTATGATACCCTGTTAAAGAAAATAGGTGATACACTGAACATACTTGCTTCTTTCTAACACATTGTCGCTAATGGATTATGATGTTAAATTGCATGTGACCAAATAAAATTCCCAGTACATGCCTATCTTGGAATATATTGAGAAAATCATAGACAGTTTTTTTGTTGGAAATATGCTCGGACAGGTAAATTAGTGTTTTAAATTGCGCCCTTTTTAATGTAAGGAAATGTTTACAGCGCATCCCAAATTTGAGAGACGTCATCGATAATTTTTTAAATGGCAATTCTAATTTTTTATTACTATTCTGGATGAGTATATGAAATTACACTGTTACAAATGCATCAAATTTGTATTACCTTTCCTTTAAAAAATATTCAAAAAACATCAACTCATTCGAAAAAGGAAGGAATCTGATTCAACACATTGAAATAATCAAGAGGTATTTTTTTATCTTTTTTTGTCAAACTGGGTTGATACTGGCAATATCAAATAAAACAGTTAAATAAAAACAAGAAAGGAGAGTAGCATCGTATGCGAGGATATTTAATAGTTTGTCGTTTTGTGAATATCTTTTAAACGGCAAGTAATAAAAATTTGATGTTTGGTACGCTTGTGCAACTTTGATAAACCGCTCAAGAATGGTCATAAAAAATTAGGATTGCCATTTGAAATAAACGATTTTAAACATTAAAATTAACTTTTCCGCGCGTCTACACTCCGCAGGTTGTATCATGCTAACAAATCGAAGTTTCTACAAAAATGACCAAAAATGTGGTATATTTGGATTTACAGGACCCGTTATACTGCCTCTGGTTCACCGAACACCCTGACAATATCCAATCATAAAATTCGTCACTTGTATACACTCCGGAGACTCTGTCGTGCTAACAAGACGAAATTTCTGCAAAAATTACAAAAAATGTTGTATTATCTGGATATATAGGACCCGTTGTACTGGCTCTAGTAACGCGAATATCAATAGGGTTCATATGTGAGACGCCCTGAACAATATCATACCACTTGTATACAGTTCGGAGACTGAATCGTGCTAACAAACCGAAATTTCTTCAAAAATTACCAAAAATGTGGTACTTCAAGTAACATTGCAACCGTTGTACTGCCTCTGGTGAGCTGAAAATCAATAGAGCTCATCTGAGAAACGCCCTTAACAATATTCAACCAAATTGATCACTTGCATACACTCCAGAGGCTGTATTGTGCTAACAAACCGAAATTTCTCCAAAAATGACCAAAAATGTGGTACATCAGGTACCATAGCACCCGTTGTACTGGCTCTGGTGGGATGAAAATCGATAGGGTTTATTTGTGACATGCCGTGAACAATACCCAATCATAAAATTGGTGATTTTATGCACTCCGGAGGCTGTATCGTGCTAACTAGGCATGTTACAAAAAATTGCCGGCGACAACGACGACGAGAGTACGACATACACACAGGATTTTGTCTAAAAACCATTTTTTCGTATTTTTGTCATTGAAAAACGAGAAAAAACTCAAAAAATCCAAAATTCCAATTTTTTTTTGAGGTAAACCAATACTTTTCTCGCATATTAGATAGTCGATGACGTCACATCTCAAATTTGGGACACGCTGTATAACATTTGTTTACATCAAAAAGAATGCAATTCAAAATACTAATCGACCCCAACTAGTTTCGGCAACGAACTACTACTATGAGGGATAAAGGATATTTTTGTGGGGATGTGGCAATAAATCACCAAAGAGATTTCGAATAAATGATTATTAATTTTCAAGGAATGAAAATTAATGGTCAATGTTGTCAATTTTGAAAGTAAAATAAAATGTTAACTACTTATATTAAATCTGTCAAGAGTTTTGGTTTAGATGTACATTTCTATGATAAATTATTTTAAACATACAAAACTAAAAAAATAATTATGTTTAAAATAATTTATTATACAAATTTACATCTGAACCAAAATTCTCGATAGCTTTAATGTAAGTAGTTAACATTTTTTATTTTCAAAATTGATAACATTGACCATTAATTTTCAGTCCTTTAAAATGAATAATAATTTATTCGAAAGCTCGGATTACATATCTAAAAGAGTCTACTCTGGTGTTTTATTGCCACATCCCCACAAAAATATCATTTTTTAATAAGTTGGCAAGGATATTTTCATTCTCTATAAATTATAAAGAAATAAAATATAAAATGAAGAAATTTCAGCTCCCATTTCACTCATCTAATCTTATAAGCTTACAATCAACATCAAATATCTCAAAATTTGGATTATAGTACCTATCTTATTAATATTTTCCAGGATCAGAAATAGTGATTCGTTTGATGAACACTTCTATAACGACACTTCCTCCAGCTTTATTCTTTCCCGTACCGAGATCAACAAAAATTATACTAGATGTCACCGGCAGTCAGTTAACCAGCATTAACCCACAACTTTTAGCCACTTTTGAAGACCGAAGAGGAGATTTAAAAATGATTGGTTTAGAGAGCAATCCAATTATCTGCGACTGCAGTTCCAGAGCATTAAGAAGATGGCTGCCATCGCACATGACTACTATCAAATGTTCTGCACCCGAACACCTTAAAGGTAATCAAATATCTGTTTCGAGCTTCAGGTCATAACAATTCTTGTGTATTTTTAGGTAAGTTATTGGTGGAAATCGGAGATGACGAACTAACTTGTGACCCGAGAAAAATCACACCGACGACAGCTTCGCCTTCGACATCTGTTTTTACGAGAGGCACTAAAGTTCATCCAAAATTGACGGAACCAGATATCATATGGTCGATGCCTACAACAGAAAAAATAAAACCAAAAGTAGCCCAAGCGGGTCAAACGCCAATTACAAATGATGATACGTTAATAATAGGTATAGTAGGGGGAGTGGTGGCTTTCATAGCCATATTAATAATAATAATATGTATTATAAGACTAAGAATGACTGGTAATCAGTATAGGGGAGGTCCATTGGCTACTGCTAATACGATGGTTGGAGTTGTAGGACCTGGAAGCAGCTGTGCTTGTAGCGTTAAAGGTGCTCCATCAGTTTACGCGGTTCCACCGTATGCAGCAGCATATTCCGCAACATTGCCACATAAAGTTACGGCATCAGGGCAAATTTTAAGGCCCTCCAGTTATTCTACCATGGGAAGGGGGCCCTATCAAACAAGTGCACAACCGTATTTCATAGCTACATATCCTTCTGACGAAAAAATATATCGGTAGCTTCAGGATTGTGCCATTCAAAGTGACTGTAGTCAAAAAAATTATTGATTTTATAAATCGGCAATTAATAAATCTATTAATTTTTCCTTCCATGTTGACTCTAGAAGGAAAAAATATACAAACTACACAAATAGTGACACGACTAAATGTCTAGTTATTTTAAAATACATGCTGGATGTTTTCAATTTTAATATATTTGTTTGATAACAGCTGATTGCCATTCCAATATCATTATGACTAACTTAATTATACATATTTTAAAATTTTGTTTTTGTACAAAGTATATAAATATCTTCAGACATAGTACGCCATATTTTGTTGGTTTTTCATATTTGTATACTTTCATACTTATAAAACCTATTTTTGAATGTAAAATATAGAACGTATTTCTTCATTTTTGTAATAAATGTACGTAGTAATTTATTTTATTTAATGTTATTGTTTTTTTATAACAAATCTGTAATATAAATATGTTTTTATCAATATTTTTTAATTCACAAGGTGAATGATTCAAGAGGATTATGAAAACTTGAGAAGAGGTAGCAGCTGGAACTTCTTTATCTTCTTCTTAATCAATATGTCTTTCTGTCCTTTTATCGGTATGAAACATGAACAATTATATTTTTTCAATATTATCATGTGTTGCAGAGTAGGGTAGGGCGAAAATGGCTGTGAGTATGAATGATTTCTTTAATTTCGCGAGTATGATATTACCTACTGAATTTAACGGCGAAGCGTGTCAGTTACAATCATTTTTGGATTCACTAGATTTATTATAAATAAACGCAACAGGAAATGAGGAAAATGCAGTTATATTAATTAAAACCAGATCCGGGAAAGCAAGAGGTCTGATTATGACAGAAAACTCAATCGCAGAAATCAGGAACAAGCTTAAGTCCGGAATAAGAGGAGATAATCCAAGTCTTCTTTTGGTAAAGCTGAACAAAGTAAGGCAGAATGGGAAGGATATATAACAAACTACGCAACGGAAGTAGAAAAATTGGCGGAGGAAGTAAAGGCAGCATATGTGTCGGAAGGTATGCCAGAGAACTTAGCGGAAAAACATACCAAAGAGGCGACATAATTAAGGCAGTGACGATGAACGCCCCAACGGATGCGACGAAAACAATCATAGCAGCGGGAAGTTTCGAAAATACTCAAGAATTGCTATCTAAATTGGTGTCATTTGAAGGCATAGTAAGCCAGCAACAAGTATTACACTTTAAAGACAATAGGAATTTCTTTATTAAACCAAACTTTAACTATAGGAACAATCAAAGAAGAGGGAACAACAGCAGAATGTACAACGGCAACCCTCAAGGAAGGACGTTCAGGCAATACAACCAAGGAAACGGGTACAGATACAGTCGAGATGCAGATTACCGCAATAAAGACAAGAAATTTAACAGAAATAGCAATTACAACAACCATAATAATAATAACATAAGAATATACGAGATAGAAGATAAACTTGAAGAAATGAGCAAACCAATAGCACAGTTAAAGAAGGAAAACTACGAATTAAGGATGGAAAATATTAATCTAAAGGAAAAAACAGAATTATTGCAAGGAAACATGATACAGACCGAGAAAAATTTTAGAAAAAAGAATTTGATAATACATGGTATAGACGAAGGCAACGAAGAAGATGGGGAACAGCTAGAATACAAATTAGAGGATGTAATGAAGAATGTTAACAATAAAGTAGAGGTTAAAGCAGATATTTTGAAATGTAGAAGGATAGGAAATAAAAACAGTAACAAAAATAGGCCATTACTAATAATGATGAAAGACGTGAATAAGAAAGTAGAAACTTTGGAAGGAACGAATAAACTAAAAGGAACAAAGATATATATTCATGAAGATTACCCAAAAGACATACTGGAACAGAGAAAACAGCTAATAAGATATATGAAACAGGCGAGAGAAAGTGGAGCAAAAGCTAAGTTAATTGATAATACATTACTGGTAAATGGCAGCGTATACAGTCTAAAAGAGCTAGAAGAAAGGAAAAATCAGTTAGAGATACATACAGGATGGAGTAAATCAACATTTAAGGAACATAACGAAACTAATCCGAAAACTTTGAATAAAATTTTCAATGATAACAGTTTTAAACAACTAAGAGGTGAATAAATTATCAATTTTACATTTTGAAAATAACCGTATCTCGTTAAGGATGAGCGTGCGGATCAGAAACAAATTGAAATTTAGTGAAGTCTTAACTACTGGAACACACAACTTCGACTTAGGACGAACGTTGGAAAAGATTGATGAGCTTTCGGTAAAATTTGAAATAGAAAGAATGAAGATGCAAATGATTATATATTCAAAAAGTGCACGATAAAAGAATTCATAGAGGAAAGAAATAAAAGGTTAAAAAACGTACAAGTATGTACGTGCGAGGTACCAAAAACGGTAGAGCGGAAATAAGAGATTCGAGAGATCTTAGAAAGATATCACAATAATCCAATGTTTGGAGAACACGTTGGAAACAATAGATTATTGAAGAAATTAAGAGCGAATTTTAGATGGAGAAAGATGTAAAGAAGTATGTAAAGAATTACCATGAATGTCAAGTGAATAAAGCAAAACCCAGTCATAAAGAGAAATTTGTCATTACGGATACTTCAATTAAACCGTTTGATATTATATATATATATATATATATATATATATATATATATATACGAAAGCTGAAGAATGAATATTGAAAACGATCTATATATATATATATATATATATATATATATATATATATATAGACACAATAGGTCCTTTTGTAGAAAGTAGCAATAGGAATCGTTATTCTATTACAATATTGTGTGAACTGACAAAATACGCGGTCATGATACCAGTTAGTAACAAGGAAGCAGCAACAATTGCGAAAGCAATATTTGACAACTTTATACCAGCCTATTATCTAATGAAAGAAATAAGGACAGATCAAGGAACGGAGTATAAAAACGAAATAATGAAAAACTTTGCAGAACTTTTAAAAATAAAACACAATTTTTCAACAGCATATCATCACGAATCGATAGGCAGTTGTGAAAAACTTCATAGAACATTCAACAAATACGTAAGAAACTTTTTCAATGACGCTAGAGATAATTGGTGTGAATTTGTGAAAATTTGTGCATATTGCTATAATACAACACCTAACACGAAATACGATTTGCCACTTAAAACTCAGTTTTTAAAAAACACTTTTATTTACTACACTGTTACAAAACTACACAATAAACTGGTAAAAATAATATAATTAAAATCAGACTGGTTATAATAAAAATTGATCGTTTAATTTATATAAAAAATATTGCTTCGTCGGCATCGGATATTTCATCGAATGTTGCCTTGGAATTTAGCAAACTCAGCGTCTAGATGTAATGGCTTCGTATACAGGAAGTTGGTTCACTGTAATGTAACTTCTCCATCCCCTGGGAAAGTTTTGTAAGGGACGAACAAAACTTTGGTGTTCTCTTCGCCTTCTGTTGGTTTGGATTTTCTTTGGTCTTTTCTATTGCGTCTGTTATTCTTTAGCCTATAACAAAGATAAATTAGGAGAACTGTGACACCTATGTAGATGGGGGTCATCCAGAAATGGTTGTGGATGTGGTTCCATTTTTCGGCTTCTATTGGTTCCATTTGGTTTGCTTGCTTAATGAGTTCATGGAGGTCGTCTAAGGGCACATGGTTTATCTTCAGTGGTTTAAATCTTGTTGGTTTTTGTATGTTGCTTGTTTTAATTTGTGGCAACGTTAATGGTTCGCCTTCAATAGTGGTTTTGGAATTAATAAACCTTTGTTCTAGTGTTCTGAACTCGCAGTTTGGCGGAAGTTCGATCAGGTATACTCCTTGCTGAACCATTGGTTTCGTTGTGGAACATTTAGTTGTTATTTTTGTGGGTCCAGTAAATATTGCGTTACGTAGTGGGAGTTCGATAGACTTTGGATGATTGTGTTCTGTATTTGCACTGGAATATAGTTGCAAGAGGCTTCTGTATTTTTCAGTTGAAGAATCTGGTTGATGCAGTTTTCGTTGTTGTTTGCAGCGCTTTTTCATTGCATAAGTATTCGGCACTGGTTTTTTTGCATGGAATTTCGGAGTATTGGAAGGTATCTTCATTAACCAAAAGGTACGGTTCTGGAGGGATAATTACGGTAGAATTTTGTGTAGGTATTGGGAATAGGTGGTAGTATGTGAAGGTCTTAGAATATAAAATGGGAAAGTGTAGGATAAATACTATAGTGTGGTTCGTGTAGTAAGCGTCTATGCTTATTATATCGTAATAATTAAGGATGTCTTCGTCTTTTGTATATAGGAGATGATCTTCGCTGTGGTCTTCTAGCATTTTTGTCACTAGCCATTCTAATTCATCTTTTCCCAGGACACTATTGTGAAGGGTGTTTAGTCTGGAAAGTGTGATTGCCTCTTCTAGATCGTTCAGGAGTTAGAGGATAATTTGGAGGGATAGGTTTAATGCATCCAGTACATTTCTGGCTTGCAGATAGTGATTGAAATCGAATACAAATTTGTTCATATTTTTACTGATTTGATCTATTTCTTCGAAAATAGTTTCTTGGTTGTTTGTTAGAAGAGTCACAGTTTCGTTAAACTTTTCCAAAATCTTTAAATTCAAGCTCATGTGATGATTTACGTTTTTTATAATATTCTCCTGGTTTGTTTGGAGCGTTTGTATTGCTGTATTGTAAATTTCGGCGTCTTCCTGGTCTAGGTTTCCGGAGATGGACTTGATAATACTTCCTAAGCCGTTTATAATTCCTCGTTTCCTTCTTGAGGTTGGATAAATTGATAGTATTTTCTCTTTGGCTGATTTTAGTTGAAATTGGAGGGCTTGATCGAAATTTTGTAAGCTTGTAAAATAAGGGTAGCTGAGGTCGTCTTCTATGGCTTTAGTTACTGCTTGATATTGATTATCGATAGTTTTGATTTCTTCCATTATAGGTTGTAGTTCAAAAAAGTGTATAAAGTCGTACATGTTAGAACGTATCTTTGCTTGTCCCAGGTTGAGGGGAAGCACTCCTGGATTTTCTTTCAGATCTCTCATTTTGATTTCTTCTCCCATTAGGCATGCAAATCTGCGAGGAGGATTTATAATTAGTTTTCTTTTCGGGTGTGTGTTTTATGTTTTTCTTATGTACAGTAGCTGTCTGAGTGTCTATCGTTATAGCGTTATCTATTAGTACTGTCTTGGGTTGAAATCTAGGCAGTAATTTGTTTCTTTTCAAAGTTTTCCTAGTGTAGATTGTAGTAGAGGGTTTGTATGAGATAGGGGTATGTCTCGTTTTATTTCTATTTTCTATAATGGCCTTTTTATTTTCGGAAAGGCGTTCGTTGATTTCCCTATAGATGTATTTTGTTTTCTTGCGATGTTGTTCTATGTAATCGTTTAGTAAGGTTCTTTTTATATCTATGTCGAACGGATCTCTTGCATTTAGGTGTCCGTTTAGTACTTCGATGGGTTTTAGTATTGTTGAGGAGTGGACGGAGTTGTTGTAGCCTAGTAAAGCATATGGCATTTATTCTTAAATGTTCGATCAAAGGTGAGTGGAATCTTTCGATCATACCGTTGGACTGAGGACTGTCTGGGGTTGTGTAGTGGATCGATATTTTATGGGAATCGACAAATTCTTGCATGATTCCGTTTTTAAATTCTGTTCCGCTATCTGTAATTATCATAGAAGGTAGTCCGTGGTGAGTTACAAATGTAAGGAAAGCGTTAATTACGTTTACTGCGTTTCCTCCTTCTATTGGGTAGGCCTATCCATATTTGGAAAATGCGTCTATTATGGTTAGGAACTTCTGTCCGTTGGCTTGAAATAGGTCGATATGAACGATTTCCAATGGTTTTGTGGGTGTAGGTGTGACCATAAATTTTGGTTTTGGTGCGAGTCTGTCATATTTATTTTCTTGACAGATATCGCAGAAATTAACGATGTCTTCGATATCTTTCTTCAAATTAGGCCAGAAATAACGTTTCCTTATTTGAAGTTCTGTTTCAGTTATTCCTCTATGATTAGTTATGCCTTGATGGTATTTTTTTATTAAGTCTTTTTGCCTTTCTTCTGAATTCACATCTTCTAGTTGTACGTTACATTTAATTAGGTCGTAAGCATTGTTTTTGAATATTTTCCTGATGGTTTCGCATATTTGCTTATATAATTCGTCGCTTTCGAAGAGACATGCATATTTCCTTTTCGGTTGGAGGTGGTTCTTAAAGAAACTTATAATATCTGGGTTACGGTCGTTTTTCGAGAGTTGTACGTACATGCGTTGTTTGTTTGGAAAGATGTGTAATGTTACTGGAGATCGAGGGTTGTAATTAACTGTTTTGAAGATGATTTGGTTGTTGTAGTAGTTGATTGGTCTCTCAGATATAGGGATGCCTAATATTGGGTCTTCTATTGCAGTGTGGTTCGTTTCGTCGTCTGATGATTCTCGTTGACCTTCCTGTATGTTTTTTTGTGATTCCTCTTGATTTTCATCCTGGTTTCTTTGTGATTGATCTAAGTTCGGCTGTTCTAGTATTTCTTCGATGGAGGGGGGCAGTTCCGGAATATCTTCGTTGACAAAATCTGAGAGTCTGTCTTCAGGTGGATTATTATATAAAGAGGCATTTTCTTCGTCTGGGGATTCTAATTTTCTGTTCACTTCATCGACATATTTTGCTAGGTCAAACAGTTCTTTGGTGTGTATTTCCACTCTTGAAAGGGCGTCGGCGTTAGTATTAAATTTTCATTTCTTATATACAACTTCGTAGTCGTACTCTTCCAATTTTAATCGCCATCTTACTAGTTTGGAGTTTGGTTCTTTCAAAGAAAAGAGGTACTGAAGCGAGCGGTGGTCTGAGAGGATTTTAAACTTTCTTCCGAATAAATAAGGGCGGAACTATTTGGTGGCCCATACTATGGCTAACATCTCTTTCTCAATTGTCGAATACTTAGTTTCTGTATCGTTTAGCGTCCTGGAAGCGAATGCTATGGGTTTATCGCTGCCCACTGGTCCTTCGGAAAGTAATGCTCCTATGGTATAGTTGCTAGCGTCGGTGGTTAGATTGAAGGGTCTTGTAAAGTCCGGGTACTGTAGTGGGGGTTCGTTCATCAAAAGGTGTCTGCATGTATTGAAGCATTCTAGGAATTCAGGAGTATGTTTGATCTTGGCATCCTTCTTCAAACAAGTTGTTAGGGGTTTCGTCATTTTTGCGAAGTCCTTTATAAACTTTCTGTAGTATCCCAAAAGTCCTAGGAATCCTCTGATATCTTTAGCTGTCTTAGGTGTTGGATAATTGGCTATGGCTTTAATTTTGGTAGGGTTCGGTTTTATACCCTCTGAAGTGACGATGTCCCAGGAAACTAACTTCTTTTCTTAGGAACTCACATTTGTCTAATTGTATTTTCAGTCTGGTATCTCGGAGACGTTGGAATATTTTGGTGAGATTAACTATGTGTTCCTGTAGAGATGTGGAAAACACGATAATATCGTCCATATAAAGCAAACATATTTCGCCTTGGAGTCCTTTCAAGACATTATCCATTACCCGTTGGAATGTTGCGGGTGCGTTTTTAAGCCCGAATGGCATTCTTACATACTCATAGTGTCCGTTCTCTACACTAAAAGCAGTTTTAGGAATATCTTCCTCGGACATTTCTATCTGGTGGAAACCGCTCGCCAAATCCAGGGTGGTGAAATATTGGCATCGGCCTGTAACGCGAAAAATTCGCCGAGCCGTTGTAAATTTAATTTGGCTAACCTGTCGACTGAGAGAAGTCACAGCGCTGTCGGAACCGAGTTAAAAATTTCAGTCCTCCATTTGCCGTCAAGGTGTAAACACACATTTCAACAAGAGATATTTGCATGTGCTCTGGGAGCCATAACGCTATTTCACGGAAAGCCTGATAAATTCTACATAGGGGAAGAAAATATCGCTCGATTTAACAAATCGAAGGTCTGACCCAATAATATACTGGACCAGGGGGTGCCGATGACCGAAGGATTCCAGTAGAATTGATAGATTTAAGAAAACACGTGGTAAATTTCCGTAGACGGCATTGGATTCAATGAAAAGGGGGGTTTTAGTATATGGACATAAAAACGCTGATTGGAATTTAATGGGTCGGTGAGACCAGTTCCAGGAGGCCTGGATTAATCTGGAGGAATTTCAGTTCCTGTTCTGGTGCCGGGAAAGGAAAGGTTACAGTTTTCCTTTCTTATTTCTTTAAACTCAGTAGTAAATTCACATCTATGCTTCATATATTACCGTTTTTTTTATATTAAGTTTTATTTATTTTTTTTTCTTACTTGAATTTTGTATTTAAAATATTTTGAAATCTTGCTCATAGATTAAGATACGCTGGAACACTTGGTACGTACCTAGTATAGCGGTATTTAGTAGTTTTTTTTACCTATTTCTAATGGTTACTTGTATATAATTTTGCGCCGTATATAATTTTGAGCTGTATATTCTCCAGCAACGCTAAACTCGTTGTAATTTAAATTTCTGGCTTATGCAATTATTATATTGGTATAAATTGCGGAAGTGTGAACCCTTGTAACTAAACATTGGTGTTTTTTTTGACATATATATAATATATTATCGTTGTAATTTTTGGAATTTTGTACATGAACAATTTGGTCGATTCTCTAGAATCTTTGGATTGAGACATCGGTGTAGTTTGGGGCCCTCAGCTCTACTGCACCCTGAGATTACAGCCTTCAGCTGAGTTCAGACGTTATTTATAATATTTTTCTTTTGGTAGTGATATTGTATCATATATTTTGAAAAGAGACCTTTGGTCCACCAAGATTAATTAAAATTTCAATCAGGGTGTATTTGCTGACTTTTATTTATTTATGATAATTTACCTATCAGTTTAACCTTTGGAGTGTGTAGTGAGTGTTGTTAACCCACTGAGGAGTTGTGGGCTAACTTAGGAAGTCTTGGGTGCTTGCCAAAACTTCTCTGGCGCCCTTTTTGTATACTCAATAATTTTTTTGAAGAATCCACCCCTTCTTCGACTCGAAGCTAGTCGACTGGCGAGCACGGGTTGTACCACGTGAGACAACCCGCATACCTATAACGAGCACTGTGAGGGTTTGTCGGTTTTTCTCGTTATATGTTTTTGGCGCCCAACGTGGGGCCCGATTTTAATAAACCCTTTGTTGTACAGACCGATAGTAGTGGTTATGGTTTAGGGGTTGTGTTGAGTCAGCCTCACGAGGGTGGTGACAAGGTTATTTGCTATTTAAGTAGATCTCTTACTCGCCAAGAACGGAATTTTTCAACCACTGAACGCGAATGTCTCGCTGTGGTCTGGGCACTTGAACAACTTCGGCCTTATTTAGAGGGTGTTTCTTTTACCGTCATAACGGATCACTATAGCCTACTGTGGCTACAGAAGTTGCAGAGTCCGAAGGGTCGTCTAGCCCGATGGGCAGTCAAAATGCAACAGTATAACTTCCAAATTATACATCGCAAAGGTCGTGAACACGTAGTACCAGATGCTCTTTCTCGGTCCGTCCCTGTGGTCGATGAGGTGTCTGTGGAGGTTTCATCTGAAGAGGTACCGCCCCCTCTGTTTGATACAACCAATGATAAGTGGTATTGTAAGATGGTGAAGAATGTCGCTAGTAATCCCCTTAAATTTCCGGATTGGCGTGTGAAGGATAATCTCCTCTTCAAACATGTTGTCAATAAGTACACACAACCGCTGTCGCCTGGTGAATCTTGGAAACTGGTAGTTCCCAAGGCTGGTAGGTCGCGTATAATCATGGAAGCCCATGTCCCTCCCACATCTGGACATACGGGTATTTTTAAAACCTTCCACAGAGTAGCTGAGCGTTTTTACTGGCCGAAAATGAGGGTTGACGTCGCTAGGTATGTTAATCGTTGTGAGGTGTGTGCGGCGCATAAGGTGTCACAAGGTAAACCTGTTGATAAGATGGCGTCTCATCCAAAGCCTAGCAGGCCGTGGGAAATGATTTGCACAGATCTGATGGGGCCTCTTCCTAGGTCGAAACGAGGTAATTCTTTCATCCTTGTCGTTACGGATTATTTGACCAAGTATGTGCTGATATACCCACTTAGAACAGCGTCTGCAGCGGCCGTTGCTCATAAGATTGAAGATGAAGTATTTCTTGTATATGGGGTACCCAAGGTGATTTTGTGTGATAATGGTCCCCAATATCGTAGTAATCTTTTCCGAAGTTTAGCTTCCCGATATAGCTGTCGTATCAAGCTGAATGCCAATTATCATCCAAGGGCTAACCCGTGTGAAAGAGTTAACCGTGTGATTAAGACTATGATGGCTTCCTATGTCTCGGATAATCATCGTTGTTGGGACGAGCATCTCGCTCAGATAGGATGTGCGATTAGAACATCTACTCATGAAGTCACGAAGGTAACACCGTATTTCGCTAATTTTGGTAGGTCTATGCTGTTGTCTGGTGCCGATTATGTTGATAATTCAGATTTAGATCTGGGAGATAGTGTGAGAACTCCCGAGAGTAGTCGTAATGAGAGTTTTAGGAAATTGTTCGCTGACATCAGGAAACGGTTAGAGGATGCCAATCAGAAGGCTTGTGATAGCCATAATCTGCGGCGTAGGCATGTTGAGTATCTCCCGCACGATTTAGTGTGGAAGAGGAATTTTGTCCTTTCGGATGCTGCGAGGTATTACACGCGTAAGCTAGCGCCTAAGTATATAGGGCCCTACTCGATAGCTAAGAGGGTATCTCCGTGGACGTATGAGTTGCACGATAAGGATGGAGCTACGGCAGGAGTATGGCACTGCAAGGACTTGAAACCATACTCTACGCAACCGCCTGACGATGAAAATTAACCTTTCCGGGTTAATTTTCTTTGACGAAAGGGGGGGAATCTGTAACGCGAAAAATTCGCCGAGCCGTTGTAAATTTAATTTGGCTAACCTGTCGACTGAGAGAAGTCACAGCGCTGTCGGAACCGAGTTAAAAATTTCAGTCCTCCATTTGCCGTCAAGGTGTAAACACACATTTCAACAAGAGATATTTGCATGTGCTCTGGGAGCCATAACGCTATTTCACGGAAAGCCTGATAAATTCTACATAGGGGAAGAAAATATCGCTCGATTTAACAAATCGAAGGTCTGACCCAATAATATACTGGACCAGGGGGTGCCGATGACCGAAGGATTCCAGTAGAATTGATAGATTTAAGAAAACACGTGGTAAATTTCCGTAGACGGCATTGGATTCAATGAAAAGGGGGGTTTTAGTATATGGACATAAAAACGCTGATTGGAATTTAATGGGTCGGTGAGACCAGTTCCAGGAGGCCTGGATTAATCTGGAGGAATTTCAGTTCCTGTTCTGGTGCCGGGAAAGGAAAGGTTACAGTTTTCCTTTCTTATTTCTTTAAACTCAGTAGTAAATTCACATCTATGCTTCATATATTACCGTTTTTTTTATATTAAGTTTTATTTTTTTTTTTTCTTACTTGAATTTTGTATTTAAAATATTTTGAAATCTTGCTCATAGATTAAGATACGCTGGAACACTTGGTACGTACCTAGTATAGCGGTATTTAGTAGTTTTTTTTACCTATTTCTAATGGTTACTTGTATATAATTTTGCGCCGTATATAATTTTGAGCTGTATATTCTCCAGCAACGCTAAACTCGTTGTAATTTAAATTTCTGGCTTATGCAATTATTATATTGGTATAAATTGCGGAAGTGTGAACCCTTGTAACTAAACATTGGTGTTTTTTTTGACATATATATAATATATTATCGTTGTAATTTTTGGAATTTTGTACATGAACAATTTGGTCGATTCTCTAGAATCTTTGGATTGAGACATCGGTGTAGTTTGGGGCCCTCAGCTCTACTGCACCCTGAGATTACAGCCTTCAGCTGAGTTCAGACGTTATTTATAATATTTTTCTTTTGGTAGTGATATTGTATCATATATTTTGAAAAGAGACCTTTGGTCCACCAAGATTAATTAAAATTTCAATCAGGGTGTATTTGCTGACTTTTATTTATTTATGATAATTTACCTATCAGTTTAACCTTTGGAGTCTGTAGTGAGTGTTGTTAACCCACTGAGGAGTTGTGGGCTAACTTAGGAAGTCTTGGGTGCTTGCCAAAACTTCTCTGGCGCCCTTTTTGTATACTCAATAATTTTTTTGAAGAATCCACCCCTTCTTCGACTCGAAGCTAGTCGACTGGCGAGCACGGGTTGTACCACGTGAGACAACCCGCATACCTATAACGAGCACTGTGAGGGTTTGTCGGTTTTTCTCGTTATATGTTTATCCAATATGTCGGTTATGTTGGGTATTGGATACCGGTCGTCGATGGTTTTTTCATTTACTTTGCGGTAGTCAACAACGATGCGCCATTTAATTTTTCCTGAGAAATCGGGTTTCTTTGCCACTATCCAAATAGGCCAGGGCATGGAGATTGGCTGGATCTAATTATACCTTGATCTAGCATCGTGGTTATCTGACTTCTAACTTCTTCTTTGTGGATGTATGGATAGCGGTATGATTTAGTATATACCGGTATTTCATCCTTCGTTCTTATGTGGTGTTTAACTTGATTCGTAAAACTGAGAGGTGTATCTGGTTTATGGAAGATATCTGAATATTTTCTGCAGAGGCGGAGGATGTGTTATTTTTCTTCCATATTAAGATGGCCCGTTTGGATTAGATGGTATATGCTATTCTTCGTACTTTGTGCTGGTATTGTTATCATCGAAAATATGTGATATTCTTCGAGATTAATCTTCTTGCAATCTATCGGCTCGGTAATAGCGAATTCTATTGGCTCTGAGGTAAAATTTGCGATTTCCGTCCAAGCTAGTTGGTTTTGAGCGTCGGAAAGGCTTTCTTTTATCACTGCTCCTTGAATTTGTTGTCTTGGTATAAAAACGGTTCCTTGATATTCTTTAACTGGTAACCTAGCTTGACTAATGGAGTTTGCTTCAAGTTGAATCGAGTAGAATTGCGTTTTCTTCGTTTCATAATATTTTATAGGGATGGTTGAATGTTTCGTAGTAAGGATTGATTTAGGGAAATTTAATTGGGCATGGAAGAGTTTTAAGTTATCGAGACCAATAAGGCCATCAAAGGTTTCATGGAACTTGAATAAATAAAACTTTAGTTTTTCGGGATCGTATTTAATAAAATTTTGGAAATAAGTGGAAGCTATTTTAGGGTTAAGGAATGATTTTGTAGAGCCTGTATCGATTAGGAGTTTTAAAGGAGGGTCAGAAATTTCGATGTACGGGAGTTCTTTTTTTTCGGAAAAGGAATGCAGCTCTATTATGTTTTTGCTTCTGTCATCGGTTCTATGGGAAAATTTTCGTATTCTTCATACGGGAGGTCTTGTACTTCGGCGAGTGATAATTCTTCCAGCGGTTGTTCTATTTCGTAAAAATCTTCTTCGTTGTCGTTTTGTTCGATGTTATACAATTATTCGACGGTAAACTTCGGCTGAGGTTGATGAGGTTCTTGGTGTTGGATGGACGGTCTGCTCCTATTTGTGGCCGCTGTCGATATACTCATGGGGGTTGGTCTTGGTTGTTGAGATGTCCCTGGTCGGTTGGATCAGAAGTTCGGTTGATTAGGTGCCCTAAATGGTTGTCTTGTTTCAGGTCTTGGTTGATTGAATGTGGGCCTTTGAATGTTTTGGAATGGTTGTCTAGGCGTAAATTGGCTGTTTATTTGTCTCGTTGGTCGCCATCGAGGGTTGGAGAACGTTGAATGTGGTTGAACCATCGTTTGTGGAAAAACTAGAGGTCGTTGAGAATAGGGTGGTTGTTTCTGGGCCGAAAAGTTATTTGTGGATCGTCCTGGAGTTGATGATTGAGGCAAGTTATTACCCCTTTGCAAATATCGGATGTTGTTCTCTTCTTGAATATATTGAATTGCAATTGCTAGGTTAGTAGGCCGCATGGCCCTTATAGTTGAGCCCAAAGGTTCTCGTAAGCCTGCTAGGAATGTAGTTATTGCTTGTTGTCTAAAAAATTCCATTTTGCTTCTTTATATTTCTGGATTTTGGGTATGAACTTCGATGTAATTGGTGATACAGTTTAGAAGTCCCATTGTTTTCTCGTAAAACTGCATAGGTGTTTCTTGAGGACCCTGTCGAAGGTTGACTAAATCTCTAGTGAGAGAATTTTCGTTTCAAAGTTTTGGATTAAGACATCTTTCACAGCGTCCCATGTTTCACATCCATAAATAGAAATCACTTCTTTGGCTCTACCAGTTAATTTGCTTATAATACCATGGAAAAGAATCTGGTTCTGGATATCCGCTGGATTATTTTGGTTATAATAATGATTTAATAATAATGTTGAAATTTTGATAAATTCTAATAGTTCGTTTGGATTTCCATCAAAGTTAGGTATAATGCAGAAATGTTTGTCGAATTGAGTCATTGTAATATTATTTCTAATTTCTACTGTATTATTAAGGTCTGTATCGTCAATACTTAGGTTTCTAAGATAATTCGTCAATTCTAAGTCTTCTCTACTTATATTAAAATCTATTATACTTGGTAGTGTATCGTCTATGCTAAACTCTGAATCAGAAGTTTCTGAGACAGAGGAGTCTGATATAAATAAAGTGGCTTACAAGATACAGATGATGCTACGGTGCATTCCTGGAATCCTTGTTATGCTTCGGGATGAACTATCTTGATGGTTACCCCTGGAGCTTGTTCTTTCGAAGATAGTGGATAAACGCTTGATTACGACGAGGATTACTTAAGGGCTCTTCCACTATCCTACTGACTGCGCCAAATGCGATTTGCCACTTAAAAACTCACTTTTTAAAAAACACTTTTATTTACTACACTGTTACAAAACTACACAATAAACTGGTAAAAATAATATAATTAAAATCAGACTGGTTATAATAAAAATTGATCGTTTAATTTATATAAAAAATATTGCTTCGTCGGCATCGGATGTTTCATCGAATGTTGCCTTGGAATTTAGCAAACTCAGCGTCTAGATGTAATGGCTTCGTATACAGGAAGTTGGTTCACTGTACTGTAGCTCACGTATCACGGATACACTCGATTTGAATTATTGTATGGTAGAAAATCTATCATACCAGAATGTTTATATTCAGAAATTGAACCATGTAATGTTTAAAGGTATGATAAAGAATTGAAATACAGATTACAATACGCGCATGAGCGAGCTAGACAGTTTTTGATAAAAATGAACAAATTAGGGCAAATAACAACGAAAAAGAATTTTCACCCGTAAATTTTAAGATAGGAGATTCAGTAATATTGAAAGAAGAAGAAAGAACTAAGTTCGATCCCTATTATTTAGGCCCATTTGAAATAACAAAAATAATAGGTGTAAACTGTGAGATTTTATCTCAAAATAATAAGAAACAGATTGTTCATAAAAATAGACTGTATTTTTATAATAACCATAATATTTGTAAACATAGTATAGCGACAGTGTAAATAAACAATGCAGTGTTTAAAAACGGACAAGAAAGTTATTATAAACAAACAAACAATTAACGTGAGAAAAACTATCAGAGATAACGTTTCTCCTCCAAGAGGGGATGATATAGCAACTATTGACACATAAGGTCACTAATAATTATAGGAAGAGTTACTAATAAGAATTAAACCACGAACTTTGTTTATATTTGTACGAGGAAAATACAACACAAACAATTGAGTTAGCAAGGTAAGGTCAAAAGAAGTCGACGAACGATGTTTGTTTATTTCAATAATATATATATATATATATATATATATATATATATATATATATATATATATAAGAAACGAATAATTAGTGGGTATTGCACGCAAATAGAAGAAGGGGCTACTGAAAAGCTTTTCAGTAGCCCCTTCTTCTATTTGCGTGCAATACCCACTAATTATTCGTTTCTTATTGTTCATGACACGCACTATTCGTACATCTTCTTATATATATATATATATATATATATATATATATATATATATATATATATATGTGAAGAGTATAGTTTCGGGACCATTTCTGCTGAGTAAGAGATGATTCCGGGACATTTGTATAGTTCCAGGACGGTCTTGGAAGTTTTATATGTTATGCGCATAGTTCAAGGACGGCAAACGGTCCTGGAAGTTTTTTTTGTTTATAGTTTTATTCCAGGACACCAATAAAATTTATTTTCAAACACTTTTTCCTGGTATAATTGTAAAACAGACAACAATATCAAAATTGGAATTGGAATTGTGAAAAAGAAAAATAGTTTTATTTGCGATAGATTTATGAAGCTTGTATAATGATTAACTTCTTGATCGCATTATTCTGTAGGTGGATTGTAATTATTGTTTTTTTTTATAAAAAGAATGACTTGATTGAGTTACCCGATACTTGGTGGAGATCCGTAGTCAACACTATGATTTAAGTTAAACACCGTTTTACTTACTTAACTCCACTATATTTTTCAAATAAAATATACATATTCCTCTACATTGCAGCTTCTTCATATAATAAATATGAAGTGATGTTGAATGCAAATAAAAGGGATACATTACCTAAAAATGGGGGCGTGATAAAAATATTATTGAGCCAGTATACTGAAAAATTGTATAAATGGGATAAAACTAAACAAATTGCTCAGTCAGACTTAGTTTGTTACTGACTCTTGAGGAACTGCCTGTAATTCCAATTTTGTAATCACATGTATTTAGGGTTTGTGATGTTGGTTGATAGAAAGCACAATATTAACTCATACAATAACACTTATATTTAACAGAAAAGCAAGTAGAGTATATTCAATTGAAGAAGTTGTTGTTATAAGGAACAATACAAAACTCACTTTGTTAACACGAGTATATATCCAAAGTAACGGAATGAAAAATTGAAAAATAATGTTTACTACCTGTATACATTCAAAGCAACGGATAGCGTATGTGGACTTTATTGACGTGCGTCAAAATACAAAATCTTTGGTGTTCAACCAATTAAAACGGTGAATCGTAGGGTTGGGCGGAGTGTATTGGCCGAGAAGCGTATCAAGTCCGAAGAGTTATAAATCATCTTTTATAGTTGAAATCTTTCAGGACCACAGACAGTGGCGAGTGTTCCGTAATACATAAAATATTATATGTCGCTTAGTTCAAGTTATTTTATTTTGAAAATATTAGATTGTCTTAAAAAGGAAAATATTCAGTAATCTGATAATGCAATCATAGTAAGAATTGCTGAGTTAACAAAAATTAATAATACTGTGAATAAAACTCAAAGTCAGTGTCACAGAATTATTTAATAGTTAGACAATAAAAGCTACTAGTTTCGGCCTACAAACGAAACTAGTAGCTTTTATTGTCTAACTATTAAATAATTCTGTGACACTGACTTTGAGTTTTATTCACAGTATCACTGTCAGTCACATTTGTGTTATGGATGATATTCTCCTTTTAAAAATTAATAAAACTTCCACTTATCGAGTTATCCTGAAAGGAGTTTTTATGGATCCTACTGGAAAAGAAAAATGTGGAGGAAAAATTTACAAAAAGTTACAGAACTATGCAAGAGTATATACGTAGAACTATTTATAATTTATCATCTATATAAGGAGGACATAGTTGCGACATTGCAACTTATACAGCAAAAATTAGCAGATTATCCAGATTACACTTATATGGAGACATTGCGTCAAGTTCAAATAAGTTGTGGTTTTTACTCAAAAAAATTGATAAGCGCATGGCCGAATCATCAAGGATAGTACAAAGGCGACAAGATTAGTTACATAAAGGACTTCAGATGTTCTAATACTTCCATTATTTTTCTTGACGAAACATGGTTCGATAGTCATGATGTAGTAATTACAGTTGGGTAGACAATAGCAAAAAATGTTGTTTAAGTGGGCCACCCTATAAAGGGAAACTCGTTATAATACTATACATTGGATTGGACCCAAAGATGGTTTTGTACCTAATGAGTTATTTTCTGTTAAAAAAATAATGACTGCTGCCGATTATCATGCAGACATGACAGCAGACTTATTTGAAAATTGGTTTGGAGAACAGCTTCTACCTAATATTCCACCCCAGTCAGTAACCGTTATGAACAAAGATTCCAACTAGTAGCAGTAGAAACGCTGAAATAATTGCATTTATGTCAACAATATACCTCTTCCTACAAACAATCGTGCAAAAGGTTCAACAAAAAAAGATTTGCTTACTGTTATACATTGTTTAAAGCTAGAAAAAATATATAATATTGACGAACCGTGCAAAGAACGAGGTCAAACTCTTCTAAGACTACCTCCATATTATTGTATATGTAACCCTATAGAGTTCATATGGCCAAAAGTAAAATCAGAATTACGAAAATGTAATCAAACTCCAATACTGAGTAAAGGTTGTAGAAAATGTAAGCAACCAAGAGATTTGTAAAAATCATTTACCCTCTGTCCAACCCATTATAATACAAACAAATGATGATTCTAGTTTAGACGAGTTTGTCTTGATGATTGCTTATAAATAGGCTTGTCAGATATCTGTTCAACCAGGACCCCCCCTCCCCCGGCTTCTACGGTATTTAAGGGTACACACCCTTGGCTGGTTTTTAGAGTTTTAGAAGGTAGTATATTCCTAATGCTATGGATGTCGTTAATGATTAGGAACCTAAACCAGGGGTAACAATAAATGACACAATAATAAATTGAAACATGTTAATATTTATTATATTAGTTACAAGTAAGAAAAAACACTTTGAATAATGAATAAGACTTGGACAATATTTACATGTACTTTTCATTAGCTAGGACTTTTTTCAGAAAGTCTTTTTTGGTTCTAATTTTATGGTAAAAATCTTCACGATCTAATCCAATGTTAATTTTACAAATCATCAAGCCTTTAACTGTAGATTCCTTCAAAAAACCTGTATCATCAATCCATGCGTTGTTCATCAAATAAAATACTCTCTCAACTGGTGCTGATGTCCTAGGTAAGCAGAAGGCATACCCAACAATATTGATCAGTTTGGGGGCTGCTATGCGATTTTCGTTGAAGTGATCAAACAGCCTGAGCCATTTTTCGTCGCTTGAAATAATCACGTCTCTGGTAGTCTTTTCTTGCTTCCACTGTTCCTAATTTGACCTCAAATACTCCTTAGCAAGCACAACTTCGTCAAACAGCTGATCATTGTTTATTTCCATCAAGAAGACTGCTATTGATAATTTCAGCAGACGTTTCAGCTTTTTCCCAATCAACAGCATGTTTTCGTCAGATTGACCCATGGAAACTGTTCAGCGTTTCCAAAGCTGTTCTCCCAGAGTTCTAAGTATGCAATGCATCTGTCATAAAAGCCATTAAATTCAAATCTTTCACACTGTTACGTACTTTCTCATCTAGACTGTTGTAGATGTTCTTTGCACCCGTAGGGATAAAGTTTGAGGCCTTTCTTTCTGTCAGGCTTCTTTTGAGAGCTTTGTGAGCTTTTGCAACCTCAAAAGCTGTCGTGTTATTTTTTCCATTACCAGGATGGCCTTGTTAAATAGTGCAAGCTGTCCGTGGACTAACCACAAGTAGAGCTCGCCCATTGAATCAGTAAATTAGTGTTTTATTGTCGATGGGCATATTTCTTGGTCTAAAAAAATGCTTTCAGACCTTCAAACATCCGTAAAATTATTTCCAGTGCCGGCATCAAGAATATAAACAGAGTGTTTCCATGTTGAATTAGTTTACGGTACCTACTCTATCTCTGCATATTCACTAAATGATTTTAGTTTAGTTACACGGACTGGGTATCTGTAGGAGTATTTATAAATCTTCACCACTAATGCCTCAGTGTCGATTGGGAGACTATCTATCGCAGTTTGCACTCAGTTGTGCACAATGTGTGCTCCACATCCCATTCCATTAATTTCCCGTCCTAGGCTATTCTTGAGTCGATGGAAAACATTGTTTTTCCCTGCTTTTTTCACACCACCGAAGTTAGTGTTGCGATTATCGCCACAAAAGCCAACGACTTTGTTGTTCAAATCGTTTTGCAACAGGACAGAGCATAAGTGATTTGTAAGAATTTCAGATGTTTCACCCTCCACAAATTTGAAATCTAACAGCTTTACTTGCACACCTGAATTAGGATTAAAGTAGCACACAACAATTGGTACAAGTTTTATATCTTTTCTGTTTGATGCATCCATACTTACAGATATGTAGTTTGACTTGTTCAAGTCTTCTTTAAGCTCTTCCTGAGCTAATAGAGCTATGAAATTTAAAACTATTGCTTCACACTTAGTTTTTACGAGTGAGAATTTAGGTTCAAAAAACTTAGAAATTAGTTTTGATCAACAAGAATTAGAATTGAAACTTAAGCTATGATTTGCTGTGTGGTAAGCCTCTTTTGCTGCTAAATCTTAGTTTTTGTCATTAGAACTCGCAGTCTTAAAAAACTGGTCAGTTTTGATGAGCTAGCAGGACATGCTAAATTCTTTTTGTGTTTACTCGATTGCAAATTCTCTTTTATATCAGATCAACCACCATGAGCAACCGAAAACTCAGAATTACAATGTAAACATTTAACTCTATCGTCTTGATCTTGATTACCAGTACATACCTTCTTCAAAAAATGGAATTCATTCTGTAAATCGTTGGTAAATTTACACGACCGTTTTAGCATTTTAACAGAGAAAGAATAAGCTTTTAACCTAAACAATAAATATGACAGCGCTAGCTCGCACCGCTGGCAAGGACTGACAACTGACTGAGTTTCATCTTCATCTCTATCGCAAGCCTAGTGCCGACATGGACGAGTCGAATGTTATTGCACGCGGTGGTGTACTGTGCAGCGAAAACTCTACTAGCGCTAAAAGGCTAGAGCTACCACCCTTAGTAGTACCCTGTACTAGACTCGCCCGGAGAGACTATCCCATCGCGTATAGTCACGGTTGGCTGAACAAGACGATACGATGACAATATTATTTACTAGAAAACCATCATTCTTCTATAGTTTGTACTTTTCATTCAGTGAAGAATTGAATGACAATATGATTCTCCTCAAACACAATAAATTACTTTAGACTTTTTTGGTCATCTAAAAAATCAAATTTAACTTTTTCCGGGACGTGAAGGAAACCTGCTGAAACTGTCTCGGTCAAATCAGGACATCTGGCAAGCCTACTTATTACCTAGAATATTTTGCTTTATGCGTGTGAAGAATTTATTTTAGTTTCTGGTTAAAAAAAGGGCTCAGCTCTGTTTAAACAGAACGCCCTTGTCGGTAGGTAATTTTTTCTGTGCGTTTTCTTATTTAATATTTACTTGTATCAAGTTATATAATGAAAAAAGTTAAGAGGATGGCTATTAGATAGTGCAGTTTTTGTACCTAAGTATCTCATTTTGAAAAAAATGACGTTTAACAAATAACGCCGTCCAATAATCCGAATGTCTAATAGTAAATACATAAATCCTTGCTTATCAATAATCTCTTCTGCAATTGTAAATTGAAGAACTTTACAAGTCTGTAACCATAAGATGATATAAATGGATAGTTCATAGACATTTTCAAGTGTTCGATAAAAAAATTATAAACAATTTATTCTATGTCCGTCTTTGAAACAGTCTCGCCGTAAAATTGTTTTTTTTTGTGACAGCTTTTTGTCGTCTTCAGCATGTAGCTGTCCATTTTAAAATATTGTTCAGTTTCTTTTAATAATAGTAAATGAAAGTGAAATATAATTTAAAAGATATTGAAATTATCATACTCAACAAACTATTTAGTGTAATAAATTCAATAGAAGTAATTTAGTTAATACTACCTGATCCTTAAAATATTATTAAATCCATTAGTAAATTAAACATACAGTTCACATAAATCTAGGTCATTTGAAGGGAATGACTAATTATATAGTTGATAAAAAGGGTATTAACAAAAATAAGTCTTCTGGTGATTTTGGGAACATAAATAATAACATCATTATAAATAGTAACTTTATTTTGCAGCTAACAAAGAAACGTGTACAAACAAAATAGCACATAATGTTTACTTTCAACATCGCTTAAAGTCACATATTACAACACAAAAATATCACTCCAAAAAGAAAAAAGGAAAGAAAAACGTATATTTAACAATTGACTGTTTCATCTCGGTAATAATAATGTTCATTTTCTACGCGCGGAGTATACAGCAATTACCGATCCAGACAATGATGCAACGACGTCAAGCTCCACGGTTTCAAAGGCGAAAAAAAGAAAGTATGATTAATTATATATCAATTTCGGATTTGTTGATTCCAACGTTTCACATCTCTGCATGTTATGTAGTAATTAAAACTGCTTCCTAATAGTTCCATGGCACCTGCCAAGTTTCGCCGTCATTTGGAAACTGTATACCCCGAGTTTAAAGACAAGAATAAAGAATTTTTTGTACGTAAAAAAGAACAATTATTGGAAAGTCAAAAAACGATTATGCTTGTAACCCAAACTATCAATGAAAAGGCCACGGAAGCATCATATTTAGTTAGTTATCGAATTGCACAAGCAAGTGAAGCACACACTATCGCTGAGAATGTAATAAAGCCATGTGTGTTCAACAATAAAATGTATGGTTGATGAAAAATCTGCAAAGCGTCTTTCTACTGTGCCGCTATCAAACGATACTGTTTCACGGCGAATTCATGATCTGGCAAGCTACGTCAAACAGGAACTAGTTACACGTCTACAAAAAACACGATTTGTCTTGCAGACAACTGATGTCGCTGGTCAGGCTATCTTTTGAAGAAGACATGCTTATGTGTTCATCGCTGCCCACAAACACTTGTCACAATCCTAAGTTACCCGGCCTTGGAACTCTTCTGACCGGTGCCATTGGATTTGCGGGCAGTACGGGGTGGATGACTTCAGATATCTTTGTCTAGGTATTGCAACATATTCAACGCCATACAAAGTGTAGCAGTGGTAACAAGATTCTCATAATTATGGATAACCATGAGACCCACGTCTTGAAGCCATTAATTATTCTGGAGCAAATGGTATCGTGGTACTTTCCTTTCCGCCACACTGCACACACGGAAAGCAGCCTTTAGATAAGGAAATTGTTGCTCCGGTTAAAATAAGTACAAAACTGTCATTTCATAATTACACCTTATCTAACCCAGGAAAACCAATCACAATATACGAAATTTCTCGACTAACAGCTGATCCTTACCTACAAAGCTTTACTCCTAATAATATTAAGTAGTTTTTTGAGTAATGGAATATGGCCCATCAATAGAACAGTTTATTTAGATGATGAGTTTTTACCTCAGATTAACAAATATTATTACTCTAAGGTTTTTACCATCTTCAGTAAATGATATTGCCCAAAACAGTATAGAAACAGCTTCCCAACTTGAGTCTGTAGTCGCATTTGATCATGAATCAGTAAAATTTATTTCTGAGCAACATCAATATTATCAAACAATTTTTCTTGATCTCATTTTGTTCTGCTCTGGTTTCCACCACATTCTTAATTGATTCTTGTTTATTTGTTTGTTAATAGATTTCACGTCTTTTGCCAATACATTTCTTATTAGATCTCTCCTAGTTTTATTGTTTAACCTAAGAAATCTCATATTAGCTCATTTATTCTCAATTTATGTCTATTTGATAAAGTCATATTTCAATACTGCGAGTCTTACTACTTTTTTTACTATTTCCACAATGTTTTAGCTACTATGATAAGGAATATTGAATAAAACTGGAATTAGATATTGTTACGAAACAGCACACTGGTATAGTCACTGAATCCGACTCTGTCTAAGCCACGTATGAAAGTTGAAATTATGGCGGATGCGCAGGGATTTCTTAGAATTGTTTACGATTGTGACTATCTTATCTAGACATAGTTTTTGTGACCAGTCTTATCTAGAAAATTCGAGAGCCAATAGTTTTTGTGTAAGCCGCAATCTAGAATTCTCTAGTAAAAAAGGCACTAATATATATAAAGGACCGACCAGCGGATAAGTTGAGTTTAGTTTATAATTTGACGTCGTGAGATAAACAGTAAATAAGTGAATATAAATTAAGTGATTATATAAATTAGTTTCAGTGAATATACTGTGTATATAATTAGTGAATAGTGAATAAATAAGGAATACATTACATTGGTGTCAGAAGTGGGATAATATAAATAAATTGCTACGTAAAAATGGCCAAGAGACTATGTGATCTGAAAGTGACGGAATTACGAGCAGAATTGGAAGATCGTGAGTTGGAAACGTCCGGTAAGAAAAGTGAATTAGTAGAAAGACTTAAAGTGGCTCTGGAAAATGACGGCTTTGATCCAGAATTATTTTTATTCAATGACGAGGCTTCCACCTTAATCTCGTCAATTTCTGCCATGCAAGAAAATATTTCAACTAATGTGAAAACCGATTTTCCTGCCATGGACGAGTAGATTTCTGCTATGAAGAACGATATTTCTGCTAACATGGACAAACTTTATGCTGATATCTTATTAATGAAAAATGACATTGCCGCTGACGTGGAAAATAAAATTTCGTCTCTCGGATATTGAGGATAAAATCACAACGATGGACGAAAAAATGGAGAATAACATGACAACTGTGAACGAAAAAATCAAGGAGTTAGAGAGTAAGATAACAGATTTAAGAACACAAGACACGCCAGCAGAACAAAAGAAGATCGAGATATGCAAGCCAGCAACACAACCCAAGACAGAAGATATTAGCAGTTTTGCCCGAGTCAAGGTTCCAACGTTCGACGGAAAGACATCGTGGACCAATTATGTGAAACAATTTGAAGCAGCCGCTAGAGTGAAAAATTGGTCCGATAGGGAGAAGGCAGTAAACTTAACCATCTCGCTTCGGGGAGATGTCTTAGATGTACTTCAGACGATACCTCTGGAAGAAACGGATGATTTCGAGCAGCTGAAGAAGAGGTTGGACATGCGATATAGTCACGAACATTTGTACAGATTCCAGCTGAAGAACCGAAGGCGGAAACGTGACGAAACCCTTCAAGAGTATGAACTGGATATTGCCCGACTAGTTCGATTTGCTTATCCATCAGCACCAGATAACATGATGGAATGTTTAGGCATCCAAGCCTTTATTGACGGCTTATGTGACCACGATATGGAGAAGACGATTCGATTAGCCCATCCTAAAACATTGCTCTTGAATATGAAGCAGCCACGATGGCTTCGGGATACAACGAAGGTAAGACCATACAGGAAGAAGGTGACGATGACAGGCTTGACCAGATCGTCAACTCGTTGAAAGGTATGGTAGACAAGAAGCCGAAGATAATCAAGTGCTGTAATTGTGGCGAGCTAGAGCATGCACGCAGTTCGTGTAATCGTCCTACGACTCCTGCAAACCAAGAACCTCTGAAATGCAAAGCAGCCACGAAGGGCTCGCGGTACAATAAAGGTAGGACCATGCAGGAAGAATATGACGATGACAAACTTCAACAGATCGTCAACTTGTTGAAAGGTATGGCAGACAAGAAGCAAAAGAAGATCAAATGCCGGAAGTGCGGCAAACTAGAGCACGTATGCAGTCCGTCTAAGCGCCCCAAGACTCCTGCAACCCAAGAATTCCAGTCACAGGGGAAATCAGACAGGGGTGAACATCGAGCTGATGTGAATCACCGAAAAGCCGACTCTCTGCCTAGACGGTCGTGCCCATCAGACTGCTCCCACTGCAATAAGGTGGAATCTAGGGAAGCTGCAGTTTCAAGAACTACTGTAGTCAACGAGGAATGGTCACCCACCAGGAACAGAGAAGATCATGAGAATGATTCTCACCTGAAGATGATCCGGCAAAGAAAGGAAGAAAATCGGCGACCTACCTGGCAAGAAGTGTCAAAATTGTCACCGAAACTCAAGGCGTATTGGGCTTAGTGGGACTCCCTTGTCCTGGAAGAAGGGCTGTTGACAAGAGTCCTTGAAAACGATGATGGTTCCGAGATGAGACGACAGCTAGTTATCCCGAGAACAAGAGTAGCTGAAGTACTAAGGAAGTTACACGACAGTCCATCGGGAGGTCATCTGGGAGTGAAGAAAACCCTTCAGCGAGTTCGTGAAAGGTTTTATTGGATGAACAGCTCCGACGATGTGAAGTACTGGTGTAAGAAATGTACGACTTGTGCAACGAGTAATGGACCACATCGCAAGAGGGCGCCCATGAAACAGTACAATGTTGGAAGCCCTTTCGAAAAGATTGCTTTAGACATCGCTGGTCCATTTCCGACGACAGAAAATGGTGGTAAATACATCCTGGTTATAATGGATTATTTCCCAAAGTGGGTGGAAATTTACGCTATCCCGAACCAAGAGGCCACAGCTGTCGCGGGTGTATTGCTAAAATAATTTATCAACCGATATGGAGTGCCCTTGGAAGTCCACAGTCACCAGGGAAGAAACTTCGAAAGCCATCTATTCCAGGAGATTTGCGACAAGCTGGGAATGAAGAAGACCAGGACAACAGCATTACATCCACAGTCAGATGGAATGGTCGACAGAATGAACAGGACTATTGGAAAATACCTGTCCAAAGTAGTTTCCAGTCATCAGAGAGATTAGGACAACTATCTTTCCCTATTCGCATTGGCATATCGATCTGCCGTCAATGAGTCCACGGGTGAAACACCTGCGAAAATCCTGTTTGGACGTGAAATGAGGCTTCCTTGTTACCTGGAATTTGGCTGTCGGCCTGGAGAAGATCTAGCAGGCGAAGACTACGTGATCCAATTGAGAAGAAGGCTGGACGATATTCATGAATTAGGTCGAATAAATCTTCAAGTTGCCAGCGACAGAATGAAAAGTCGGTACGACACGCAGGTCACAGAAGGCGGTTTTAAAGAAGGGGACAAAGTATGGTTACTCAACCCGACGAGGAGAAAAGGATTTTCTCCAAAACTACAAAAATGCTGAAAGGGTCCATAATTAATTAAGAAAAGGATCAATGATGTTATATATCGAATAAGCAAGATCCCCAACGGAAAACCAAAAGTAGTTCACCAAAACCGACTAGCGCCATTCGAAGGAGACCATGACCTAGAGAAATGAGTGCACCATATTCGAGATGAGCCTGACCCTATCTGCGATGAATTTATGGGCACGTATGGAGATACCGGGAAAGGTAGATATGGAGCCACTTCAGAACAACGACAAGATTTATTCACTGTCCCGGAAGATTATTCACTGACATACAACATCCCCGCCCGTATCAAGAACGCACGAGGGTTGGCAACCGTCTTTCGAAAGAAGTTCGGGCAATTAGAAAAACTTGAAGACCAGATTCCAGCCCCGGGCAGGACACTGAAACTGAAACATAATTCGCGGTACGTCTTCTACGTGGTAACTAAAAATGAATTTCAAGATCGATCTACTTACCGCGATGTGTGGGAAGCACTTCGAAACCTCCGAGACCATGTGTTAGAATCCAGCGTGAAGAAACTGGCTATGCCTAAGATAGCAAGTAACCAGTTGGATTGGCGAGTTATCAGGAACATGGTAGAGATTATCTTTCGAGATACCGGTGTCCAGATATTGATTTGCAGCTACAACCCCCGCTATCAGTATTCGATGAAGACGGTGCCCTGCTATTTCCATAAGATCGGAAAGTGTAGAAATGGGGCCAGTTGCCGATTCAAACATCCAGTCTCGGCTACACAAAAGTTCCAGGAGGAACTTCGATTTAAGGAGGGGGTAATGTTACGAAACAGCACACTGGCATAGTCCCTGAATCAGACTCTGTCTAAGCCATGTATGAAAGTTGAAATTATGGCGGATGCGCAGGGATTTCTTAGAATTGTTTACGATTATCTTATCTAGACATTGTTTTTGTGACCAGTCTTATCTAGAAAATGCGAGAGCCAATTGTTTTTGTGTAAGCCGCAATCTAGAATTCTCTAGTAAAAAAGGCACTAATATATATATATATATATATATATATATATCGCACTCGCTGGAATATAATCCACAGGTATGTCATAGTTTTACAATGTATACACTAGGATTTTAAGAACCAATTTCTATTTTAGTGTTTTTATATTCTGATGAAGGTCAAAAACGACCGAAACGTTAATGTATTACAATATAAATTTAAAAATCATCTAATGTTTTAATTAATCCAGGACCAAAAATGCCCAAGAAATATAAATGAAAAAAATATAAACTTTAAGGTCCAGGAAAAAAACTCGAATTTTCTAAATATATATATATATATATATATATATATATATATATATATATATATAAGCAGTAAATAAGTGAATATAAATTAGTTTAAGTGAATATACTGTGTATAAATTTATCCCACCCGTAATAAAAACGTTTAAATAAATATGGAAAACATTACAATATTATATTATTATCATCATAAGTCAACTATCCACACTCTATCAGTGTATGATGATTATGAATTTATAATGTCAGTATAATTTAATAATGTTATTCTACTTTATGAGTGTCGCTCAGCTGTCCGGCAACGAGAGTGGAATGAGATATGTCTTTATTGCTCTATAGATATCTCTCTTACACCTAAAGATTAATACAGGTATATTATATTTTATCGCCGATACTGTATATATTTGGAGTTTATCCAGAAAAGGATGGTGTATGAATTTATCAAATAATAGTTGATGTTAATTTTTATCAAATCATTTTATTTTTTTTAATAAAGTTTAACAATAAAACTGTAAAAAATTAAAGCAATAAATAAAGACGACACCTCATGTATCTAAAAAAACTATCAATTACAATGCTGTACACGTTTTTTTTTTAATATCATAATATATTAGACAACAAATCAGTAAAATGTGTACACTACATACAAAAGAAATAATAAAAAACTATAATGCAATAGAAACGTTGTTAATTTGAAAACAAATACGTTTTGATTAAGAGAAATATAATTTTCATTCTCATACTTCACAATAAAAAACAACATTAAATAAAATCCCAAAGACATGTACCCCATAATAAGCATGGTGAATTTTATTTTCGTTATAAAAAATGGATAAATTCATAGTAATAAAAAAAATTACATAACTGTACAAAAGTAAATGTATAGATGCCCAGACAAAAAGCAGATCTTTAAAAAAATAACACTTACATTCTTGATTATTTTACAAATATTGATATATTATTAAATGTATATAAAATATTGTTTTTATCAAAATAAATAAATCCCGGGTAAATTGCATTACAGTACTGTATCGAGAAAAACAATAGCATGAAAAAACTGGTAACAAAAAATGCATGAACCTATTGAGAGATGTGTAGTTTGAGAGGCTTAATTTAAAATTGAGAATTTAGAAAAGTTTTTTTATAAAATATAACTATTTAATATAAGAATTGTAAAAGCATACTCCAAGAAGTTTTACCCTGTCCATTTAAATGAGGGTGGAGAGATTAGTAATCTTGTTTTGTGATAACACATATATCAATTTGATTCTGTATAATAGAGATCTGTAAAGTAATGTCAAAAACAGCAAGTATAGTTGCCTCAAGATATTTTAATAAACATGGATCTAAATCATAGTTGATCACAAAGTTTGTCGTATCGACAGTATCATGTTAGTCACGCTATTAAAGGGTATCTTTTTACTAGAAGCTATCCCATAAATCATTCTAGTTTAGTCGCCCAGTATGTTGAGACCAAAAAAGTCGAAGCTTATATGTTTTTTAAGTTACAAAAACTGCAACGATAAAAAATTAATGTGTTCAAACAACACACAGAAATTAAAATATTTTTAATATTACACCTGACTATAAAAATGTCAAATTTAATAATTTAATTAAAAGAATAAATATGTGTTATTTATTTTAAAAGATAACTTTCTGCAAAGCATCCATCTTTGTATATTCATACATTATATGACTGAATAACGAACGATAACTAACATGTCTGACAAGAAGGAACCTCATTAGACATGTGTACTCCCGGAATGGTATATCCCATGTTAACTAGCATAGATTCCAATGGATCCATTGCCATTCTGTTTTGATTCGCTTCTACTACTGCTTGAACGTCAGTTACTACACGAGGATTTACAAAGTCGTCCTAAAAATAATATTTTAAATACAGATATTGAAAAAATTCAAATTAGATATATTTATGCCAGTTACACATTTTCTGTCCTACTCAAAAATCGCTCTTTTTATTAAGAGCGGAAGTAACAATCTACAAGAATGAGAATATTTGGAAGATAAGGAGAAACTTCGAAGTGATTGAACAATAATGGTTATAAGTTTCATTTCTGTAGAAAATATCTCAGTTGAAGAAAAAGTATGGAATATAGGTGCTGGCAGACATTTACAGGAGTTGCTAAATGCTCTCAGAAGCCTTTGATAACCTCACTCCTGGCTAAACACAATAAACTTGAGTACCTCATGTAAATATTATTGGGCAGAGTTGATGAATCTATTCATCACCACAATGTATTAGTTCATATCTTGCACATCTTGCCTTAGTAAGACTAATGTCAAAGAAAATGCTGGAAAAGATAATGAAACAACAAAAAAATGAGAAAAAGATTCTTAGTCTGTAACATGTTGATTATTTTCTTTTTAATCTCTTTTTATTTTAGAGACATATGTTTAAAAAATAATAATAACTTACAAGTTCTGGAAGTGGAGACCAAAGTTTGACACCTGAGTCAATGCCACTCGAAGCTATAAAGCAGGCACTAGGATGTGGTTGAATACAGTTAACTATGGATACGTCCCCAAATAATGCAGTTACAATTTTAGATTTCTTTCTTTCCCAAACGAAAATTATTCCTTCGTCTGATCCAGCACATACATAATTTCCATCATCACCTAAAAAATCATTTAAAAATTACTTGAAAAGACATATTACAAATATATAGTAATAGTATAGAAGTCTCCACCACAGTCTTTGCAGGTCCTTTGAGTAGCATTCATATTCTTATCAGACTGTCACAATAGCACAATGTCAGGAGATGGCAAAGTGTCAAAACCTACGTATTGAGCATTAGCAGTCCAATATTATTCATGTGCTTGCTGAGTCTTCAAGTAATCAGTGAATATCATCAAAGGTTCACTAATGAACTCAATATCTAGTGTCTTATTCCACTAATCTTGATACTGTCTTTTGAACCAAGTACTGCTGTGAGTGCTGTGCTACAAAAGGTTTCTGTGCCTATTGGAATACACTGAATTATTTTCCACTCTTGTAAATCAGCCCCTTATAAAGAACCTTGGTGATTGGACACTAGCACTCATGGTGGCAAAATTTAGCATTTAGTATGTGAGAGAAATTAAATTTTATAGCGGAATAGGTACAAAATATAAAGTCATAAGCTAAAAAATGGCAAATGTAAAAATTAGTAGTGGTTTTCAAAAAATTATGGTATCAGATTTACGACTATCACTTTATCGCACTACTAATGTATTTAAAGCAAAACATTCAATCTTTAGTAAAATGTTTTGGATTTAGAGTGATGGTGGCATAGTTTCTTGTATGTTTTCTTTACTACGCTAGAAAATATTTTTTTGTCTTTTGTGCTAATTTAGGTAGTACTTTGTGAAGAATTCAACATATGCATGTAGGACTTCGACAAAAAAAATTGCAATCCCATCATAGGATAAACCTGCCTTAATTTTAGTTGAAAATATTAATAGGTGATTTATTTTAAAGATTCAATTTTCGAAATTTAATTGATAGTAACATATCTAAAAAAAATTTAAAAATTTCTGTTATTACACTTTCTCCTGCTAATAACAAGAAGTTGTTTCTCATTTTTCAATAGAATTGTATCCTTGGAATCCAGATAACAAAACTGGTATGTTAGGTCCACTACTGTTGTCTTTCGTGACTACTCCATTTTCAAGTTATAAGATGATATTGTTGCTAGAGTTGAAACATTATTTGACACAAGATCAAAGTCACATAAAAAAATTAAGTCATCACTTATTTACTTAAATGATACCACTTTATTAGATTCTAGTGGTATTTGTTACTTGCTGATGATCTTCATATAATTAATTATTTTGTTGGCCGCTATTAACAGTCGATGAACAACTTTCACTTATTCCAACAATTAAAACGATCCACGGCAATTCGTTAATTGCCCAAATAGATTTGGTGTGTAATTCCAATTAAGTGATTATAGGTGATTGAAAGCAAATATTATGTTGAAAGGTTGAGATTGTTGATTGAAAACACTGTTTATTCACAACGACAACACTTAAATTTATTTCACGTTCAAAAATAGGTGCAAATATATAATCGGATATAAAAATACTGTTCTGTTATGATGAATAAATTAAAGTTCAGCCTCGAGAAGAATATGTTTCATTTTAGAAGTTTTTGGTTCCAAATTCTGTGAACGAATGTTTACTACTTATTTTGTATGTCTCCTTGAGACTTGTCCTAAATTCGTTTTTGCGAATGGTTTACTTTTTTGTTGTTTTTAACATCTAACTGTCGGTTTAAATATTTCTTAAGATTATTTTCGAATTTTAATAATAAGAAGTAGAAATAAGCAATAAAATACTTGGCATGATAGAACACAAACCTGTGTTACCAGAACTAACCTTATTTTTAACATCACCTAAATTCATTGTTACTCAATATGTGTATTCACTAATATTATTTATTTCAGTAAAATTACTTTCTCATATCTACCTATACTTTAAACTTGCTTTCAGATTCTTCCAGTCCATCATGTTTTTGTTCACGTACCGTTTAGAGTTATTGTGCTTCTATGAATTTCTTTTTGTAGGTGTTAATTCCATATCAACATGGTCAAAAATGACAAAGAAAAATAACTAACCTAATTTAAATTGTAAAACTGATATTTTGCCGACATATCTAACATACCTAAGAAACTAGCTTCTTTGATATCAGTGGTAGTGTTACAATGACCTAAAAATCTCTTTTCGAAATCTAAAGATTCCAACCTTTTCTTTTGTTCATTTTCATCAACTTTCCTGAAATATCTATCTTTGTCTTCTGATACGTCTGCGTCTTTTTCTTTGGGTTGATTAGACGCAAACAATTTTTCCAATTTCACTTGTAACAAATTTATCTACAAAATAAATTACTTATTCATAAAGAATTAAAAGCCACATTATTTGATACATACCTGAGGGTTATTATTATTATCGGGTAATGCTGAAAAATAATCCAACCATTTTTGAGCTTCAGTTGTCCATTTCAGTGCTAAAAGACATTCTATTAGGCCTATATAGGCCTGCAATCTCTTAGGCCAATTTTGTATTACATGTAAAAAGTCTCGTGCAGCATTATACAAGTCACCCATCCTTAAAAAAGAAAACACTTATTTATTGAAAAGATACATTTGGTACTCCCATATTTTAAAGGTTTACTGTGGGTTCGACATTAAAATAACCTGGGAAGCAAAAGTTTCGTAAAATTAGGTTTGATATGAAATAATTTTGTCTTGAAAAAAAGTGAAACAATGGCAACATTATTTGAGATGGAACATTATAGCTACATTATTGACATACAAATTTTAACTCCTATTGCCATTGTAAGTTCGGTCATCTCCAGTGATAGGACCTCTGTAATATTTTTTTCAGATCAGTTGGCCAGTTTCTTTTGAGTCTCCTGTCAGTTTGGGGTTGGAATAAGACATGGAATAAAGGGTTACTGTGTAATTATAGCCTTTTGTTCTGCTTTGTGCTACTTAGGCTTTCAAAAAGAGTTAGATTCGAAATGTACTAGAATGCATCAATTATTATCCTACTTAGTATTTTGAATTGTGGTTTTATTTCTCTTACAGGCACACCTCCAAATTTAGCATAAATACAAGTAGGTCTTACGACAGCTTTATGGATGATAAATTTGTTTTCCAGAACCAATCTCAATTTTCTACCAATTAAACAGTGTTGATATTTTATTCATAGGTTAATTTGTTTCTGCATCTTGAGTAGGTATATATTATTTCCAGTTCAGTTTGAAGTCCATAAATTTCTATTAATTATTTGTACGTGATTGTTAGATGTATCTATCAAGTGAAAGGAGGATACAGGTCTTTTCTCAAGGTAAAAGTCGATTGACAGATTTTGACAATCAAATTGACCTTTACCCGGATATCACTAAAAGTAAACCTGAGTAAAGACAAACTTTATACATTCTATCCTTTTCTACTGACAGTAGAAACACATACTTACAATATCTACACTTGTCTTTTAAGTAATGACATATGTTCTTTTAGATGCTTCATAATGTTCAAACGAGATAGCGAAAAACAACATTAATTAGGTTCGATTGATAAGGATTCATTTATTTACCTGCCATTTTTCAAAATCTTGACACTGTCATTTTTAACCATGGACTTTTTCAAAGTGTTTTATTATTTGCATTCACATATATTCTATAAAATCGGTTTTTTAAAGCCCCTAATCTGTATTTTGCCAGCATATAGCATAACATTTCTTTGTTTATGTACAGATTTATCATATCTAAAAATTCATGTTACGAGAATATTGTGTATATTGTAAGCAAATCTGACCATATTTTACTTTGTTTTAGGACATGTCAGGAGAAATGCTTAAATGCTCAAGAACTTGTATTTTGAAATGGAAAAATATACTATGACAAGATAGTCAAACAGTGAAAATATATATGTATATGACAAAGTAACAGTAGCCACTTCGTTTTGATTTCCCATTTTTTTTTATTAATTTCGTGTGGTTGTTAGGTATGATGTCGGGTTAAAGGTCAATTTGATGGAGTGTATATGGACATAATTTAATTGTGCCTGAAGAATTATATTTGCTGTAACTGAAACTGCATTTTTGACAAATTTTACAAGTTTTACTGTAATAAATTGTGTGTCAACTACTTACCATTTTCGTTTAATGCACTGATTTGCTCTGTCTAAATAAAAACAAACACAATTTTCTTCGGGAAACTGATTCATTCTATGTTTATTTATAAAACCATTTCCTTCCTAAAAGGAAATAAAAAAAGTAAAACCATCAGATTTAATGTAAATTTGATGAAATTAAAACGTTTATAAGTACCTCATTAATGTTTTTACAATTTATTGAATGTACCAATGTATACTTAAGAAAATAAATTTATTTTGAAATACCTTACCAAATTGTAACACTGATTGCATACTGGCAGCTGTCTCTTATTGAAAAACTGAGGAACCTGAATATCCTTTATATGCCTAGAATTGTTAATGTCGAATAGATAAATCTGTTCACCTCCCATATTGGCCAACATTTCAGAACCAGCAGAATTAAAAGATATGTTAGTAACAGCTAGTTTGAAACTACTAACACTTGCATTTTCCACTGCCAGATGCCCTGGGGCATAATATTGAACACAATTTTCAGTTTCTCTTTCTTTTTTAGATGTCTTGCTACTACCATAATCAATACGAAAATTGAAATGATTCCGCTTAAAATAAATAGTTTGAAATATTAGAATTAAAAAATTTAAATATTATACCTCATGTTTGAGAATATAGGGTCTTAACATTCTTCTATCATATAATCTAATGTAGCAGTCATTTGCTCCAACTGCAATGTAATGAGGTTTTGTTGGATTCACTGCTATGCATTTTACTTCTCCGAAATTATCACTAAGGTCAATTAAAACTTTTATTTGTGATAAAGAACAATCATGCTGTTCCCTCAAATCATATTGGCTACAAAATAAAAAAATTACATATGATGGATGTCTATATATATTATATTTCGCCTTACATAATGAGTCCATCTTCAGCTGCAGACCAAAACAAAGATGGTTCAATAGGAGAAGTTGCCAATCTTTTTACTCTATTAACATGACAGCTGCATTCAAGAATAGGGGGTCCTTTAGCAATAGCTGTAGGAATGGACTGTACAAGAACTCTACAATCTCCAGAAGCTGTTGCTAATTCAGTACAAGAAGTTCCTAAAAACTATGTGAAAATGTAAATAATACATTTCGAAAGTTACAGTTTATATAATATGTTGATTTATTTTAATTCTGAAACATTGAAACAGTATTTGCTTATTTTACCTTAACAGAGAAAATATTTCCAATATGATGTGTTGGGATTACATGTAACTTCTTATGTCTAAAAGGGTCCCATATTATGACATTTGTATCATCAGAACCAGATGCTAGATGCCTGAAATTAAAAAAAAAATAAGTTGTTTAAAAACTCTCTTATAAACTTACTGTCCATTTGGAGTCCACTCTAGACAATTAACACAACCTTGGTGACCTTCTAATTCAAATTCTAAGCCAAGCCGCTTTATCAAACTGTCGGTAAATTGTGAATGTTGTTTGAAGAATTTGGAGGTTTCAGCATGGTTTTCACGAGACTGTAACAGTTTTATAAAGTCTCGTTTGGTTCTCCATTTTCTAATTTTACTCTCCATCTGTAATTTTGGTATTACGAAATATACTTTCTATAAGTTTAACCTTCTATTTTTTAGACATGTTTTTAAATAATGTAGGATAATACTTGCAAGTTCAGTTCCTTATTTACAATGTTTGTGGTAATTTATTTGATTTGTAACTTTTGATAGATAGGTTCAAAATGTCAAATATTTGTTTTTAATAGGTATTTTAACCAGATTAATGTTGGCTACAATGTTTGAAATTTCCATAGATAAACTATAATTAATTTAATTTTAGAATGGAATGGGAATGGATTCGCTTTGATCTAATTATAGATACATTTTAGGAAAATCTGATGGATCTTTAAAAAAGTATAACAAGTCAGAGACAAGTTGTCGCTGATTAAACTCTTGGAAATGACAATCAAATTGACTAACAATCACAATCATTTGTGCTGTTGTTTGTGGGTATATTCCGAAATCTCACCAGCACTGTAGGATTAGGTTATTTAGATATACGTATGTAGGTAATGTAGTCACTGTCACTAATGTTAAGCTGGAAACACTGAACTAATTATACTCAAGGATATGTGGTTCACGGACTTAAGATCTATGGACCTCTAATAGTAAATTCGGTTTGACTCCTTTACGGTGGTCGCCATGTTGTGCTAATTTTAAGTTGGCCGGCCTGAGTCACGTGATTCGTACAGGACCGGTTTAAACAATAAAGCAGAAATCATTTATAAGATACGAAAATATGAAACGGTGAAAGAAAAAGTATACCTACTTTATTATTTATACTAGCTACTGCGTATTCTGTATCTACCTAAGTTGGGGTTATGTAAAACTTTTTCATAAATTTTATGAATCGTTTATTTATAAATTATATTCTTATATATTCTTATTCAAATTCCATAAATCAGGAAAAAAAAATAACCGTTAATTTTAATTTCATTTAATCACGGTCAAGCCAAATTCACATTAATACAAAATGGAAATATAAAAAAATGTTACAGTAACAAAAAAAAGAAAAATATGTAAAACTAGAACAAGATAGAACAATTGACACATAGTAGTATATATAAGCACGTTCACTCCACAATGACCTCATTTGACCCCAAAGTTGACCTGAAAAAAATGAGTGGGCGAGGTCGTTATCAGTAGTGACGTGTGCAATCTGGTTACGTACGATAACAAAATTGTTGGAACGAAACCAGATTTTATGGATTTTGGCTCAGGTGGTCCAAAGTATATTCTGTGCTAATAGGAATTAGGTGACTTTATTTTACAATTTTATTTTGGTAGGTTATATTGCCTAATTTATTAACATTAAAAGTACCTACATACGTTTTAAGGCTTAATCCTAGGAATCCCCGTTTGAAATTGTATATACTAAAATATAAATTTAATACATGAAGCATCAAACAGGCCTACCGTATATTACAAATAGTATTAAAGAAGACTTCCATTTCTCCAGACTTCGCCTCTCGAGACTGGCTATTCTGTTTTTCACCAATACGAGATTGCTTTCTCTTCTCAGGACTTTAAGAACCAAAATTAAAATATTAGTATTTTATTTAGGTAAATTCACCGTTCGAAAGCAACTCTGTGGCCTTAATTTTTAGCTTATATATTTTGTGTTTTTTTATTATATTTTTATTTTTTTTGTACAACAGTCTCTCTTCAAGGGACTCCAGCTTAGGATACTTTGGGAAAATCTGTACTATATACAGGGACATCTAAGTACGATGCAATACAATACAATAAGTTCCTTTGTGTACTTATAATAAAGAAACAAAATCTCTCTCTCTCCTAACAAAAAAAATTATAAGGAAAATACACTACGACAATAATACTAGATCAATATAAAAAAACCGAGGTTAAGTAAATAGATTAGAAGCCCCAGGGTAAGGTATCGATAATTGTTGGGATGTCATAATACTCGAACAGTCATAGGTGAGATAATCTAAAATAATACTCTCAAAGACTTTGGGAATTATGCTAAGGATTGATATAGGACGATAGTTTGAGATGTCTGATTTGCTACCCAATTTATACACTGGAGTGACGTATGAAGTTTTGCAATGATCTGGAAATTCGCCTGTAACAAGAGACTTATATATGAAAGAGCGGACGAGATAAAAGGAAGCTAAATTCCGTAAGGTATTCCGTCAGGGCCGGGGCGTTTTTTAATATCAAGTTTATATAACTTTGCATAGATGTTCGAAGCCAGAGGTTGATTTGAATAAACGGATGAGAAATGTTTAGCAAATAGATTTGCAATATCATTCCCGTTACCAGCAGTAAGGTCCCCAAGAGTCATTTCAGAAGGTATAGTGTTATTCACCCTCCTACTGTTTACAAACTTCCAAAAAACTTAACATTATCTGTAACACAATTTTCAGTATATTTGACATAATTTCGGTAGCACTCTCGTGATAAAAGTTTACACTGAACCCTTAATCTACTAAATTCCATTTAGTTTACAGGACACCTAGTAATTTTGTGAGCCACTTCTTTCTCGCACAAATGCCTCTTCAACTCCGGAGTATACCAACATGGAAACATCTTCTTGGAAACCTTTTTCAGCGGAACAAAGCAATTTATTATAGTGTACATTATATCGAAAAATGTGGACACCATATCAGTCAATTGATTCCAAGGAAAGGCGCATTGCTTCATAATTTGCACGATAAAAATCGTAGTAATATTCTTCACCGGGAACGTTGTCTCTTTCAATCTTAAGTGGTAAGTTACATTCCAGTGGGGGATGATGTCTATCTTGTAGGATCAAAACATCCTCAGCTGTTATTACTGTGAGCTCAATTGGGGATAAAATAAGATCAAGCGTAACTCCCCCCTCATTAGTTACTGTATTGGACTGAAATAGATTGAAGAAAGCACATATATTTGATAGAGTATCTATAGAATCAGTCTCGGATGGAGATGCCATGGAATAGGGATGATCTACTGAACAAAAATCATCTATTTCCCTTGATGCAGATGGAAGATTGAAATCGCCAAAAAGGAAGAAGCTGGCCCCTGTATACTGCTCTTTTATAGTTATTACCTGGTTGTAATAGTCATCAAATAGGTTGAGACCTAGGGGGAAGATATTCAGAGCCCAAAATAAATTTGTTACTAACTAGAACAAATACGTGTTCAATTGATGGATTAGAATAAATCATTCTAGAGGATATTTTTTTCACAAACCAATTAATTTCTTATCAGACAGTTTATTGAAGGTTTGCTATACGTTTTTATATACTGTATAGATAAATGACCAAAGATAATGTTCGCAATTTTGTTGATATTACACCAATAATGTTATTTCTAACAAATCAAAATGTTCCAAATTACCAAAGACATTTTCTTGCTCAAATAAATATTCAGCTTCTTTTATAAGCACATTAATGAAATTATCTTTAACAGGTAACATAGGGCCAGACAATTTTCTGATCAGCTGTATTTTTTTTCGATAGTAGAACAAATAACTCAGACACTTTTGGAAGGAATAAATAACCGTCCTTGATTAATAAAATTTAAATATGCCAAGGATGTGTCCTGGTCATCCGTTTGTGGCATATACAAGGATTCTGCACATGGCTGACATTTTATTTTACTTGATTTCAATAATGATCTGACCACAAACCCACTGATGTATGATACTACATTTTCAGCATATTCGCCTAAATTTGGTGGCATAAAGAAATATAAAATTTCGTTATATATTTCCACATTATCCATTTCCGTATTTCTTTTTGAATGTATGTCACTTATTGATATGTTCTCTTTTTTGCTCGAGACAACTAGAATATTAGTTTGATCTTGTGCCAGACAGTTTCCTGTGTTGGATCTTATGTCCTGATGCACTAGTAGCCTTTTATATGTGTACATAAACTGTTGTGCATTTGGATTATTAATCCATCCATTTCGACATCTGAAAATAAAGTTAAATGTAGAAAGAATACACATAAAATAAAAATTATTGAGTTATACATGATTCAAATCAACAAACTTACCTAATACTGCAGAAAAATAGCTCAAGGGGGTCTTGGCTGAATTTATAAGTCAACAAAAATTGTAGAGTTTTCTTGGTCACTACTTCATATTCATAAATACTCAATAATGACTTTGCCGAAACAATAAATACCAGAAATGTTGTGTCTTCTTTTTCGTAGTATACAACAACCTGCTAGTTCGGGTTTTGCAATTTTCCAAATATACCAATATTTCTTCCAAAACTGGTTTCCAGGTAGCTTCATTTTTTTCTTGCATTGGAGTTTTCATACCCTTTCCATACAAACTCCTCGAATTTAACAAGTCAAACAATTGGTGAACATTTCTTATGAAATTTACTGTAGGTTTGACTCCCTTAAAATCATCGAGATGTAAAGTATCGCACAAAAATTCAAGTGCATCTGCAACACTATTACTCAAAGTCTGAGCGGCAATGTTCACCTAAAAATAAAACATTTACATAATAATAATGTAGCCCCAACGTACATATATTTTGCAAAGATTTTGTCACCAGCTAATTAAGAGTGGCAGTGTAGGACTTCTAATAAGTTTTTTACAGTTTCTTTATAATAAGTGCACAATGAACAAATGCAGTGCGGAACAAGTATAACCACTTTAGGTAAAAACAAAATAAAATGACATTATATTTACTACTTTATGGAATCAGAAAATTATATGTGTCACACAATCCACAAAACAGATGGCGTAGTCGACAGGAAATTTACATATATCCACTTTTTATTTTATGAAGAGAAAAATTAAATATCTTAAAAATGTTATACAAAATAAGATTATTTATTACAGTAAATAAATAATGTAATTCCTACCTTCATTTTTGCTGTTTCCCACTGAATATGTGTTCCTCTCAATTTGTTTCCCAAGTATAAGCCTTCATCATCTAGAATTTTAAAGAGTTTTTCTATGTACTCCCATTTCACTTCATTTCCACTGGGATCAATGATTACTTTGATATTTGCCTAATTATTTCTAATAAGCTTCAACATGTGGCAAACATCTAATAATACATAGACTCGCTGGTGAGTAATGGGATGGTAAAAGTATGGTTTCAGATTTACAACATTTGTGACATTGCATCCTAAACTCTGCAGCATCTTAAAATGAACATGGGGTCCATCGCAGGTGACTGACAAAACTTTGCAGTTTACTTGTTGTAATTGCCGCAGCGCTTCCAATATTAAATTTGCCTTTCCAATTCCCGACATTTTGTTAATTAAAAAGTATGCAATTGGGACTTTAAAATGGTCGTTTACTCCTACTACCATTAAAACTAAGGCTTCAGTAGCCAACTCTTGCTAATTGTTAAGGCTTTTGCCTGCTCCAATATCGGTGTAGCCAAATACTTGTTGAGTATGTCTATCGCTAGTTAACTCTTTTTTTATTGACATCTCATCAATTAACAAAGATACCATCAATTGTTTGTTCTTTTTAGTGAAGAATTCATCAGCTCTTAATTTTAATGAAGATATTGCGTGAGCTGTAAACCCTGGACTGCAGTCCACTTTTGACAGCCAACTACTAATTGTTGATGGGGCATGAAGCGCAAATCCAAATATTTCTCTTACATAGTTGTAAGCTTTGCTGCTATAAAATTGTAGTCATAGCAAAGCTTCTTAATTCTTTTTCAATTTTTGCCTTTGTTACTTTCCTACCATCCAGTTTCCTATTCAACATCATTCTTTTTAATAAAGCAGCTGGGGCTTCTTGAAGAGATGTCATAATATCTGATGTGGCTTGGGTAGATAAAGAAAATTTATTTCTTAGTTCGGTTAATAACCCGTTCAAGGATTTCGCCTCCTGCTTGTTTTTCTGCGAATCCTCTCTCTTAATTTTACATTGGTATCTTCTGTGGAAGGTTTGATGAAAATAGAACATTTCTTTAGACTAGTTAAACTTTGGTACTAAGGCATTATATAAATGCTACGTAAAATTTATATAAATAAAATACATATTAAATTTTGATTTTAAAGAAAATTGGATATTAAACTTACCTATACGGATGAAAGAATTGTACCATCCGTACTATATCAGAAGAATGAGCAGATGGAGACGAGTCTGAATCACTCCGTTTTATTGGAGAAAGTTTTGTCGGAGATTTTGGTGAATCAACACTTTCCAGCTTGCTGCTACAATTAAAAAATATTTTTTTATTCCTTGTGAGTACTAAGTAAAAATTAACATACCATGTAGGTGGAGGTGAGCTCGGTAAATAACTTTTCTCCAAGTGACCAACTTCAAAACATTGAGGTAGTTTTAGGGTTGGAATTGACCCTATTCTTAAACCTTTCCGTTCGCCTGCCACTTCATAATTGGTTTGTCCAAAATGTTCGGAGCACACCCTTTCATAGGCAATATTATAAGCTGGATCTTTTCCAAGTGCTACCAACCAGGACCTTTTAAGTGTATTGTCACTGGGAAATCGGGTCCTGTGCACTTCGCGACCCTCCGAATTTTGCAACGATTTTTTTTTATTAGAAAGCCATATTGTTATAGAACACTTTAAGAGAAAAAAATTCTTGGATCATGCACTTTTGAAAGAGAAAATCGCAATTAAAAGTACTAAAAATCCGCCATTTTTCAAAAAAATTTGACAATTCTGTCTAGATATCAGATATGGTCACAAATTTTAGAAGGAGGAGTGTTGCCAGTTCTCATTTCCGTGACTCGTGTCTGCTTGGAAATACTTTATACAAGATTTATACTAACCGTACGGCCATAATGCTGTACGATCTTTCAAATGCATTTGACTGCGTTTCTCACGACATTCTCTTAGAAAAGTTAAATTATTATGAAGTTAGGGGAATTCCCTTGAAGCTTATTGGTTCTTACCTGTCAAACAGAATACAATGTGTTACAGTGAATGGTGTAACATCAGATTTTCTAGAGGTAAGTCATGGAGTCCCTCAGGGGTCGGTTCTGGGCCCCCTCTTGTTTATCATTTATATTAATGATCTGAGCCATTTTATGTTACCCTATATGTCGGATCTATTTGCATACGATTCAACATTTATTATTTCGGAGAAAGATAATACGAATTTAGCCGCCTCTCTAGATTGCGTTAGTAACAGGACAAATGAATGGTTTTCATCTAACAAACTAAAATTAAATAATAATAAAACTGAAATCATGCATATATCTGCAAGGAATCAATCGTCATTTCACCAAAAAACAAAAAATGTGAAATTACTTGGATTAGTCGTAGACCACAGGCTAAGTTGGCAGGCATATATTGAGCATTTAGTCAAAAAACTTTCAAGTTCATTATTCATTTACGACAGTGGACAAATATTACAAATTCAAGTACACTCAAAACTACGTATTTCTCACTCTTTCATTCGCATATTAGCTATGGCATCACTCTCTGGGGTAATTCCTCCCATGCTTTAACAGTATTTAAAATGCAAAAAAAGGCGATAAGGGTGCTTGCTGATCTTGGTTTCAGGAATCATTGTCAACAGTTTTTCATAAAATATAAAATTATGCCATTACCGTCTTTGTTTTTATTTCATACTCTCATTGAAATTAATCGGAAACAGTCAATGTTGTCTAGAAATTCAGATATCCACGACTACAACACTCGTAATGCTCATCATATCAGATGCAGCTACTTTCGGCTAAATAAGACGCAATCAAATTCACCAAACTATAGTCTTTTTAATATTTTGCCATCAATTGTAAAAACCTTGGGCTCCAGTGCTTTTAAAAAAAATTAAAAAAAGTTTTTCCTTAAATATTGTTTCTACTCTGTTGATGACATTGTGCATTGTCGAGGCAATCTCAACACCGTATCTCTGCTGTGACATTTTACTCTGTTTTTATCTTAAGATATATTTTGTATATTTCATTTGTATGTATTTTCCTTTCGACGTGCTACAAACATTTTATTGTAAAGTAGTATGTACATCCCTCGTCTGTAAAACTAACTCACATTATCACTAAATTTCTCTCTTGTATAAAGCAATAGTTATATTTGTAAGAGGGTATGTTTGAAAATAATATGTTGACCGACTAAAAAGTCTTCATACAATTTTTAAATGACTAATGAATCTCATTATGTAGTACACCTATGTAGGAACATGGACGATTTTAATATTAAATATACCTAATTATAAAAATGGTAAATGGAAATGTTTAAAAATAGTATGTAAACATGTTATTGATATTCTGTTATCTTTTTCACCGCAAAGTTTAAAATTAAATACTGATGACAAATAAAAGATATTGTATCGTTTATTATTATACGTAGCTTTTATATACGTATTAGTAAAAAATATTGCAAAAAAATATTATTATTTATACGAAAAAAATAGTTGGGAATAAATTCATTATACACATAGTCATAGATATACGCATATAACAGCACTAATATAACAGCAAATAAATCATTAGCGATATGTCTTTAGTCAGAGAGTTGTCTCTGCTTTAGTCGAGTAAAGACGTCGAATTGTGGAATTTATGATGAAAATAGATCGATTGAATACGGACATTACTTTTTATGAAGACGAGTGAAAGGTTATGAAACAAATTGAAAATCTACGTCTTAGTGCAGATTCAGATCAAAATAAATGGGAGAAGCTCACGATAAATTGGGTACCTGAAGAATTACAAAAAACGGGGAAACGACAGGAGATTCATGAATGATAAGCTTAACAATATTTTTTCAATGATATGTATAATATTAATATCCATATTTATTTTATTAAAATTTTAGTAAACATTGTTAACCTTTCATTTTCATGTAATATACTGGTTGACTGAGTATATACAAGGTGTTTTAATAAAAATGCAAATCATTCCATAAAGAAATTTATTATTCAAACATATTATTTACAATGATAATACAGTATTTAAAAACCAGTGCCGGAGACGTTCTTATTTCTTTGGGTACAGGAGTATAGTCCAGAAGCGTGGCAGGGGTTTGGATCACGTTTAAAGTTTCCTGTAGCACATGGCGTACCATCAAATCATTTTCGACCCTAGCGGTCAAAGATAAATTTAATTACATAAAGACAATTAAAGGATGTACAATTAAAAATTGCCTTTGAAAATCTCATGTTTCGAAAGATTGCCAATCCACATGTCGTACTTACAACCTCAGACATCACACTTTTTTGCACTTTCCTACAAATAAAAATGAATGCAAACCTCATTTTACACAAAACAAAAATTCATTGCCAAGTACGTCTTATCAAACCAGAGTTCAAGATACTTTTTCAAATGATAATGACACAACTAATTCAAATATTTTGAACCAAACTTTATCAAATCCATCAACTTCTTCACATAATGCTGGGGCATTGTCGTTGTCACATGGCAAACCTATTACAATTAAAATGCTTTTGGACAATGGTAGTCAAACCTCCTTTATGACTCACTCGCTAGCTCATCGAATAGGCAATTACTACCAAAATAATTTACAAATTTCTGGAATTTTTAATGAATCGAAACATGTTTCTCGTTCGGTAGATGTCTGTAGTGATCCCGAAAGGACGGTAACGGTAAAAGGACATTAGCTTAGAAATAAGATTTAAAAATTAGGTTAATATTAATTACAATATTTAGCGAGCGTTGATCTAGGAAGGTCAATGTTAGTTATGCGTGGAAGCACGTTCTAGTTAAAATGTAAACAGACACGTTCAATTAATAGACGAAGGTCAGGCATGTAGTACATCATATGTACACTTCCTATAAAATGAAAGTATAATGAACCAGGGATCTTAATTGTTATTGGTAGTCTGAATAAGTCAACTGATATTATATTTTGTGTATTTTTAAATGTATTAAAAAAGCCCAATGATTTTGTATAAGTGATGTCGTTTATTCAACTCCCGAATACCGGTTACTAGGTAAGTGATTTCCTCAAAGATAATATGCCTTTATGGTAAACGTAAAGTATACGAGGGACACTTACTAAGTAACCACCACATGTCACAATTGCATCGTTTTAGAATCAAAAACAATTTAAAATTTCTTGTTCAATAGTGAATAATATCACTCAAAGATTACCGCAAACCGCAATAAACCCACAAAAACTAAAAATATTTGATTATTATATAGTCCAGGCGCTAGAGCAGTAAAAGTAGGGTGTAATGGATGTTGTTTGATAACGCAAAAAATTGTATGCAGAAAGTTGCCGAATATTATGTACAACAATAATCTATGTTTTCCTACTCCAAAAAGTGCTTGCTAAATGCTGTAGAACTACAAATGTACCGAAATATCGAAAAATGACCCATTTTTCGATATATTTGTGTCTGAAACTTTGAAACAAAGCCTTAAATCAAAAAAAGTTACTCCTTCTTTTTTGTTTATTTGACGATTTCCTATAAGGTTAGGAGAATCGCGAGTCGAAAACTTTAATTTTCCATGAATAATATGCGCAAATCAGAATAAAATCATACGTAAGCTTTGAGAAATTTTTTCGGTAAGTAAAAATTGATATTTATTTATCAAATTTTCAGTAAAAATAGTTAAACATATGACAATTAGGTACAAAAATTTTTGTAACGAGCGACCGCGTAGGTTTTCACTGACACAATTATTAATTAACAAATTATAAAAAAGTTGATCGCGCGTACTTTATTTAAACAAAGGCGAAAAAGGAGCACGCAATTCTTAACAGTTACTTAGTGTCATAACAAACAATAAGCAATTATAAAAATATCCATTTTACGTTTTAATAATTTTTTACAATTTTTTAAATTTTGTCAAATTTTTTCCATTATAAACAAGGACGGTTAGTTATGATAAACAAAGACCATGTAAGAAAGAAAATATACTTTCTATCAATATTTATTATTAAAACGTTTAATTAGTTACATGATTTGATGAACATTAAGCAAAATTATTTATAATGGAAAAACTTTTTCACCGTTGTCTAAACAAGGTACGCGTGATCAACTTTTTTATAATTTGTTAATTAATAATTGTGGCAAAAACTACGTGGTCGATCGTTACATAATTTTTTGTGCGTACTTGTCATATGTTTAAGTATCTTTTCTGAATATTTGATAAACATTTATCAATTTTTACTTACCGAAAAAATTTCTCAAAGTTTACGTATCATTTTTTACTCTTTTTCGCATATTATTCATGGAAAATTAAAGTTTTTCGATTCGCGATTCTCATAACCTTATAGGAAATCGTCAAATAAACAAAAAAGAAAGAGTAATTTTTTTTGATTTAAGGCTTTTTTTCAAAGTTTTAGACACAAATGTGTCGAAAAATGGGCCATTTTTAGATATTTCGGTACATTTGTTGTTCTACAGCACTTGGCAAGCACGTTTTGGAGTAGGCAAACATAGATTATTGTTGTACACAATATTCGGCAACTTTCTGCATACAAATTTTTGCGTTATCAAACAACATCCATTTCGATTGCTCTATCGCCTGGACTAATATGAAAAATTTAGCAGATGAATCGTTCAATGTCCCATCGCAAATTTACATTTTAGCAGATGTTAACATATATTACGAGCTATCTCTACACAATCCAATACCACCACCGTCAACTACTCTCACATATATAGCGATTTTAAAAAAGCCAATTGGGATTACTTCACAAACCACGTCTCCTCTAATTTACCACAAACCGTCATTCATCAGACGACTGATGACACAGATAATCACGCAGAGGAATTCCAATCCCTCTTAATCGATGCACCTCGCCGTACCTCTCACCACCATAAACACCAACTATCATGCTCTTCCGCAACTAATTCTTCTTAAAATCCGTCAGAAAAGACAATTATATAGGTTATACCTCCACACTCGAGATCCCGCTGTCAAGACACGATGGTCGCGTTCATCCACACCAGTTAAAGATCGCTCCGAAAGTAGCGCTCAGTGAGCGCTCATCTCGCACGAATGAACCGACAATTTAAAGTGACATCGATATATGTCTTTGTCAATCGTTTGTTTATGTTTATGTATTCAAGAAATTTGGTTAGATAGTTTTTTTATCATTTGATTTTGTTCTACTGTTTACATTGTTTTTCAGAAATATTATTTTAATTGTTGATCTAAATCATAAGTATTCATCCATTTCCATTAATTCCGCTTCATCAACACATTACTGATGCACCCATCAACTAATTTTATACTCATGACTCAAATTTAAACTATTTACCTACTATAATTATAACCTAACAAAGAAATTACACTACTCTACTTACAGTAATCTTCTTAATATGGGTTCTCTACTATACTACACAAGATGATAGGTACTCAACTAGATTTATTAATACAAAATATTTCAAAAACTACAGGAAAATAATACAATAAAATAAAATATAACACAAGGTAGTAATTTCAATATAACTATTTCTACACTACTCTTACTAAACTAAGATTATAATATACAATACTAAATATATTTAATATTAAATTCTACTTCAAACTACACAATAACATTAAATAAATCAAAAATCAACTACTATACTCAAAACTTTCAAACAAAACATGTGGGTCACGTGGGGTGAGCGCTATGATCAGGAGCGGATCGTAAAATAAAAGTGATCTTTTAAATGGCGTCCGATCAGTGAGCGATCATAATAAAATGAACCGTTCATGCACGCATTTCGGTATCGCTACCTGATCGATCAGGTATCGTGTGTGCGGATGAACGCGACCAATGGAACCGTCTAAACGCCCAGGTTCGTTATGAAATCAATGCTGAAAAGCAGAGAAAATGGAAGGCCGATACAGCCGGACTGGACTTCAGACAAGGGCGCGAGTTTTGGCAAGAATTCCTTGTCGGCCTTAAGAGGAAGGTGGAATCACATCTCGAAGTGCAAGGACAGAAGATCTACACTCCTGAAGACAAAACCAGCGCCTACAAAAATAACCTACAAACTGTCTTTACACCACCTGACAATCCAAGATTTCTCAGGGACTTTGCCATCGAAACAGACCTCCTCACCCACAACATAACTCTAAGCCCACACGTTCATATTCCGCAAAATGAGAACTCTCCGCTTCTTACACCCTTCACAATCGAAGGAGTTCAGCAGACATGCCGAGCGGAGAGAAACAGTGCCCCCAGGCATGACGGAATCTCCAGACAGGCACTCGAAAACCTGCCAGAAGATATTTTCCCTCCGCACTGCGCCCTGCTGAACGCCTGCTTGGCATTCTCTTACTTTCATTAATCAGCGTCATAGGTAAAATCGTTGAACGTTTGTTAAAAGAGAGAATCTTGGACTTCTGTACCGAAAATAATACAATTCTGGCAATTCGAATCCCCAAATAAATATTCAATGCACCTTTTCGGAAAAAACCCGCAATAGAACAAGGGAACATATAAAAGGCAAAATTTACCTTCAATCCCTCTCATTTGGTGTCGGTTCACTGATACCTTCAAGACCGCTCGTTTTACCTCGTCGAGGCTTCCAGTTCCTCATGTTTAAATAAAAACATTTTTTCTTAGCAAGTGCGTATTGAAAACTCTAAAGTAAATTTAAGACTGATTATTCAGTTATTACGGAGTGTTGTATATTATGTAAATAAAACTGAGATGTTACAATTTCTGAGTTCTGGTCCCATGTGCGGATAAAGTTGATGGAGTACTTTTTGTTTGTTAAATTTTCTATAAAATCCCGATATTGATCTGTAACTCTTTGGGGTAAAAATGTTATATGTTCCTCCAACTCCAACAAAACCACTTCTCCAAATTTAGTTTGTAATAATTTTGCATTCTCGATGGACCGCGCTTCTCCTACAGTCAAATTTTTCTGCTTAATTGTTGGCTTCTTTTCTTTTAAAACTTTTATTCACATCTCGTCCTTTAGTAATCAGTTTATTTGGAATAATTTTGAGAAAAGTCTACGGGAGAAATTTCTTACAAAATTTGACATTACACTAAAAAGATAATGAACAAATAATTGTACTAACTTTTGCTTTATGTGTATACAGCGCCACCCACAGGTAACTTTTCGACAAATTTATGTTGGTGATGCTGCTACTACTGATGTTTGACAACAACTAAATAAAACTGAAACTGCCGCAGCAAATTTATATTACTCACAACACTTTGATAAAATTGTTTTCGATATAAAATCATTAGGTGTATAATATTTTGAAGGTTTATTCCAAAAAACCTCAGTTCTCATAATTTGATGCGAAAACCATAGTTCTCACAATTTGAATAGCATATCGCTTTTGTGGCTACATATTGATAGCCGCAATTCATTGTTTGTTTTGTCGACCATGATTTCTTTCCTGTTATCATGCAGTTATTGCGGTTAACACACTTTGGTATTTCACTTTATTAAAATGAGTTGTTTTTTCAATAATTATAAATGTAGTTAATATACAGGCCTATTCTGTATCTAAGTGGCAGTCAAGCAACTTTATAGCAACTGACTGACAAGCAACTCTAGATAGTAACTTTTTAACCACTTTCAATAAAACCGCTATTTTGGTGACTACTAATGGTTAAGAAGAATGATTAGTCACTTTTATAGTGTAAATAGACCTTACTTTTCCACTAACGAGTCTGACAACTGAGAAAAATGAGATTAGAAGAATATTTTGTTATTAGTAGGGGTGTTTTGTGTTGTTAATCGGGCTATCGGTGACCGGAGGGTGTTATTTGTTTTATACGTAAAAATTGTATTACTTATTACATAACATGGAGACTCTGGAAGTAGAAACCGTAAGGGTACGGAACAAAAGAAGTACAAACATTACCCTATCACAACAAAATGTCTCTGAATAATTCTGACTCGATCACTAGGAAAATACAAGATTTTATACTATATTTACAATTTTTAGTATATTTTTATACTCATTGTGTATTTCATTAATTTCATGATCTAGCAAAATGTTCATAATCCACGGATCCATCTTCCTACCACCACACTTCTACATTTCTCTGACAGTTGCTAACGTTAACAACCACAATCATTAGAGAGTTTTTAAGCCCTTTATTTTGTCACGTAAGTATGGTTATCGTTATTCTGAGAATGCGCAGTATGAAAACTTGGAGACCTTAACTTTAATAACCATAACGGACTTCGTTATTTACGGAGAAATACCGTAAGAAGGTTTTTATGCTTATGGTTATTTTTCCAATTACAACGTTGTCAAAATTGATATATTTTGGTACACGAAATTGTTAAAACCTATATATACTTATTTTTTTTAATATAAAGGAAACTACTATATTTCTTTATATTTTAGAAGACAGTAGTTTATAAAACAATCTTTTTGTCAACAAAGCTGTTACATATTTTCTCTGAGAAAATCTGACAACGTTAAGAATTTATTGTGCCAAACATAAAACCTAACTATAACCCTCATTATTATTATCCACGATTAATTATTATTCAATATGTAAGGATTCTTCTAACAATAACATTTTATAAAGCTTCTTCCATTTTTAAATTAATGATCCATTTACTATTTAAATAACATGGAGTTAAATTTCCAATTCGTCAACTGTCATTATAATGAATCTGTAACTGTTAAACAGAATACGTTATTTTTAGATGGCTTAAAACACCTTCTTTTCTTGTTCAATGTAATCGTTATTGTTGATAAAGTTAACCATAGCTACACCTAAAATCTCCGTTATATTTGTAGGCTTAAAAACTCTCTATTGTGGTTGCTCAGAAACAACTATAAAGTAACTTTCGTAACCACTGGTTGCCTCTACAGAATACCAATTGAAGAAAAGTGGCAACCTAACCACTGACCTTGTTCTAAACTACTTGCTCAGTATCAACTTTGCGATACAGAATAGGGCCGATAATATTTCTTTTAACTTTGAATAACGTACGTCACAATTATATTCCCGTATACATCCTTCCGACTTAAAATTACTAGAATTCATTAATATTTTTCTCTATAATATTTATCGTCTTCGTGGCGCAGAGGCTAGGTCGCTCGCCTTTTTACGCATGTCACAGAACACAGGTGATGTCACGGAATACCAGATGGACGTCACGGAACACATGAGAGAAAATACACGTCACAAAACACAAGACGGATGACTCGCATGACAGAAGACGACGTCACAGAATACAATACGGCCAACACAGAACACAGATGACACCATATACTTAATAAATAAAATATACTTGGTACGTTCTTTTTGACTGAGATCTCAGATCACTTCAGTTAAGGTGATCTGAGACAAAGTGATGTGAATAAGCACCAAAAAGAACGACATCTCAATTGAAGCGCGCGATCTGTCGATAGATTTAAACTATACGACAGATTCGTATCAACATCTAATAATGTTAATTAATGTATCCATAATTTGTAACAAAAGAAAAATAGATTATGTATGTTTATTATTTATATGTCAATGGTTAAAACCTTAGATAATATTGGTTAAAACTACATATAAATCAAGCAAATAAAATATTTCTTCATCCCCTTCACTTTATTTCCGACTCAATTCCAACTGATACCCCCTTACATCATATTCAGCATCGGTGAAGGGCTAAATGCGTTCTCTCTGGTTGTATTAAGAGTGAGAGGTCCGACTACACTCTGTGTGGCGATGTTAGTAATGCGCAAGTGCTGTATTTGCCGCCTGTAATATTTTTAAACGAAGATACTTGAGCCAATAAAAACTTCGTGTCTGATTTTTGATGTGACCAAATAAAGTGTAATTATGCAATTACATTTTTTTTTTCACTTTTAACATAAATCTCAAATAACGTCTATTATAGTTGTCTAGGTTACTTCAAAAGGAATACAAATGTAGTAGATAAACATGAAAAATATAGTGAGCACATAACCAATTAGTTATTATTTTTATAAATCATTTCTTCGATATCTACACACTATATAGCCATACATATTGACAAAATAATGAAGACGGAGTACCTCATGGGATAATTTGTTTTCAAACGGACTTTATTTTTATATACCTGTAGATACTTACCTTAGAGTAACAATAAACATAGAGAGGGCTATTCATTCATAAACACGTTTATTTTTGCGGCCAACAATTCTAAACGGCAGTAGTGAAATAATGAATGAATTACAAAAAGTGGGGATGCTATTGTAGATACATGGCCTTGATAATTTCGGCTGATTTTCTGAGTAACTTGGCACCGACGAACCATGATAATCCAAAAACATTTAATTAATTAACTTAAAAGTTTATTTTGTCACTTAAAGTTTTGAAAAACACATCAAAACGAAAGAACTAAATGTTTACTCTCTAGTCGTAATGGCACTCGTATAAACAAACCACGTTTGACATTATTTAGTACAATACTTGGGCGTATTTAAAATGATCGTCGATCGCACTCTGACGATATTTGCATCTCTCGTTATATGGTAATTAAACAAGGACAAAACTACTAAATTGATTATTATTGACACATTAAACAGGTACTGAAATTTTGAGCAATGTTGCCATTAGTTATAACCATAAAGGTATCTAAGGATACAACAAATACTTGTTTAAAATTTATATAAGAATATGCCTTTATTAAATAAAATTCAAGTATTATTAATTCATTTTAAAAGCAGCAACTCAAATACATAAATTAGTATGACTTTTTTTATTTGCATAACTTTTTAACAAATTTTCAATTAAACTTCTAATTTCTTTTTTCCCGCAACTAAAGAGGATTTGTAAATATGGCAAAGAAGTGGAAGTGTCCGCAAGTGAGCTTAGAATGTGACCTAAAACTCCCTAATCTATGAATGTGACTCAATTTTTGGGGCAGGAAAAAGTCAAAACAAACATATCTATTTTATTTGTTAATCTGAGATACTTACATATGAAAATTTAAATTAGGACTAATCTCATTACATAAAAAGCACCGTCGTAGAGACATAGTTTTTAATAAAAGTCTGAATAAAAGAAACACGTAAAAATCACAACACAACATGATAAAACAACAAAATCACTAAACATCCAAACCACAGCCTAATTTTACTATGCTGTGTCCAAACAAACAACCATAGAGAAAATAAAATATATTATTTGTCTATGCAAACAACCTTTACCTCTCCCCTGAAGGTCTAAAAGCGTCAAAGCGGGAATGATACAGCCAATGATATTAAACAATGCAACGTCTCGTGACTAGCATGCGCGTATTGATCTTGGCCAGAGACGGTGCAGTGATATATGTCGACACTCTAATGATCTCCACACTTCCCTGACCGCTATGTGCAGTATATTTTATTTATATGTATATGGATGACACAACCCCCAAAATGTTAATAAATAAAGTACGCTAACGTTTATTTATCAATGATTTGTCAATTGTTTATTGTGTTATTTTATATGTATGATCAATACATAGGTAGGTAAAAGTAACATTACAGATTTGGGCACTGAACTAAAAGTTTTATTTCAGTGATTTTGGGATAAATTAGGAGATACATATGTGAAGATATATTACCAGAAATTATTCTGTTCATGATATAATATAAATAAGACGCAAGCATATACAATTAAACACAACGTCAATGGTTGTCAAGGCAATGTAAACATGCAATCACCTCATTCTCCCTCGCAGGAGAAGAGTCCATTGGAGACATAGTCTTCAAGGTGCTTTGGAGGTCTTCTGTTTCTTCTAGGTCGATATTCATGCGTTCCTTCTTGACCTGAGGTTGGAGGATCTTGAATATCTGACCTGGAATGCCCACAGAAAGGGGCAGGCTAACAAAGAGGAACATGTGGCTGAAAGGCCTGTGCAAGAGGTGAAGAAGGTGGTAGGTCTATTGGATCCGGGCGTTCCAAATTCAGATCTCCACTAGGGGCCAGTTGTTTGAGAGAGACTGTAGATTCACGTCCGTCATCGAATCGGACATGGGCATATTGAGGATTGGCCTCGATCAACTCGGCTTCATCCACAATGGGGTCATATTTACTGGTTCTGTTGCTTCGCCGAATAAGGACAGGTCCAGGGCCGGTATTCTCAGGTCCTCGCTTGCAGCGATATCGATGTCGTTAAATGCGAGGGGATCGAAATTCATTGCTGTCTCGATTCTCATGGCCTCTCTTCGCAATTGGAACGCTCCCGCGAAAGAGGAGTGCTTTATTTCACTCGCATCGCATGTAAATAGACAATTCTAACCTCATTTTTATTGAAACAGTGTTTTGAAAATTATAATTGTATATAAATAATTTATAATTGTAGTCATATATAAGGGATTGTAGTAATGGATGATCTTCTGTATATTGGACTTCTGATAGAACTAGAAGAAGCTGATTAAAATGTTGCAGAGCCCCATAGAGTTGTTTTAAGAGATCCTTTGATACAACTCGGTGATGAACAATTTAAAAAAAATATTTCGTTTAATTATTGAGGTATTCAATACACATGCATTCATAAAATTTCCCCAAACAATTCCAGAGTTAAATGATAGAAGAAATAAATATCGTGTGCTCCATTATGATCCAGTTACAACTTGCAAAATTATAAACACATGTTGTGTAATACATAATATATGTTTAGAATTAAATGATCCTTACCTCGAAGAAAACAATGATGACTATAATGAAGACTTTGGTAATATTATCATTCATATTAATAAAAAAACATTTTTGTTTTACATTGAGTAATTTATAGATTATTATTTGAAACGCCTTTCACCTTATTTATTGGACATTAGAATCTATTAGACAAGTTTCATTTGAAAAACAGATTAATATAGTTACATTTTAAGTACTAATATAGCAGTTAATAGACTGAGTACTAAAGTAATCGCCACAATAATAATGTGTAATATGTAGATACATAAATGTAAAATAAGTGTAAGCATGATACCATGAAGTGTAAGCAACCTACATGTTATATAATAAATAGGTTAAAATAATAAGCTAACTGTAGCTTACCATAGTGTATGTAGAAAATATATTGTTCTATTTATTTCAGACATTTATCTTAATCAAGAAACAGAAGTTTTAAATATTGGCAGAATAAACCCCCAATTGCAAGCTGGTATAAGGCAAGGAAATAAAATAATATATATTTTTAGAAATTGACAAATTTTCTAAAAATTTTATCTTACAATTAAAATTTTTATTTTTAAATTTTATTCTATTTACTTCAATAAAACTATGTACCCATTATTTTGAATTTATTATAAAAATATACAAAAAAACTAATCAATATTATACAAATTAACGTATAAATCAAAATAACTAAAAATTAAATAAATAAATCATTTTAGGTTAGAATAGAATTCTTTGCATTGACAGCACAAGCACAGAACTAGAAACTACCTTGAAATCGATGACAAAATACGCTAATATACCGGTGTTGCCGTAACTAGTCACTCGTGTCACAAATTTGCGAGCGGAGGGGTACATGAGAATCTAAAAATGCCATATCGCTGCCAATCAAATCACTCCATTTCGTGATCGCTCGCTTGTTAGAGGAGTGAGTTAAGAATACCGGCCCAGGTTGAAGTAACCAGTCTGGAACAGTTGTGCCAGGGGATCGTCTCTGATGAATGAAGAACCTCTCGTGTGGAGTACAGTTTGTACTAGTGTTCAGCAACGATATTATTGAGTGCAAGGCTTCCGGTAGAATGCTTTCCACCAATGGCAAAGCTGCAAGTTTTTGGTTTTCAGAGCAAGATTGATCGATTTCCAAATGATCCCGTTGTATCGTTCAACCAGACCATTTCCGGCTGGGTTATATGGTGTGGTCATGCTGGTGGCAATGCCACGTTTATGGAAGAATGAAATCATTTCCTTTGAAATAAATGAAGTTCCCCGATCTGAATGTATGTAGCTAGGCATTCCAAATATCGAAAATAGGTCATTCAGGCACCGTTTTACAGTTTCAGAAGTCATGTCCTTGCAAGGGTACGAGAAAGGGAAACGAGAGTATTCTCGACAATGTTGAGTAAATACTGATTGTGGCTGTTAGAAGGTAAAGGGCCCTTGAAGTCAATATTAAGCCTTTCAAACGGCGATGTTGCTTTAATCAGATGCTGGTTGTTATTTCTGTAGAACCTTGGTTTGACAGCAGCGCAAGTAGGGCAGGCAGCTCTGATCTTTTTAATTTCATCTATTCTGTAAGGTAAATTTTTTATTTTAACCCAGTAGTACATCCTTGCAATACCAGGGTGGCACAGTACTTTATGGAGCTCATAAAGTTTGTCCTCAGTGTGTAAGGAACCGCAGAAGCGTGAAAGAGCGTCGGCTGAATGATTTTCAACACCAGACCTATACTGAATATCGAAGGCGTAGGGAGATAATTCAAGGCGCCAGCGGTGGATCTTGTCATTCTTTATTTTGCTTGTAAGTCGAAAATTGAAGATATACGACAGAGCTTCTTGGTCCGTGAGCAGCTGAAAGTGTCTACCTAGTAAGAAATGACGCCACTTCCTCAACGATAGAACAATCGCTAAGGCATCTCTCTCTCTCTATAGCAGAATGCCGATTTTCGTTATCGGATAAGGGTTTTGAAAAAAAAACGCAACGGGGCGTCCATTCTGATTAAGGGCTACAGCAATACGTCAGTTTCAACTGTAAGTGGTAGATCATCTTGAATTGTCGTGAGTATAATGACTTGGCTATGTCTTCTTTAATTAGCCGAAAATTTCCAGCTACAGGCGAGTCCGGTAGAATAGGGAAATATTTGCAGTCAACCAAACTCCTTATCTTGTCGAAATATCTTGGGACCCATTTTGAGTTAATGAGAGAACATCCCTAGTGCGCGTTTCATGGCTGAAGCGTCATAAAGAAGAGGCGGCTCCTGTAATGGTTTGAATCTATCTGGGCCTGGACGCACAGAGTTGTTAGAAATTTGATACCCTAAGAGAGTTATTGTATTTTTAGAGAATCTGTATTTATCTAGGTTCAACGTTAAATTATGTTTCTTTGCTGCACTTAGAAATCGTTCAAGGTTCCTATAGTGATCATCTTGCCCCCTTCCACCGATCGTAACGTCATCAAGATATGCATATACTCCATCAAGACATTCTTTCCTTATAATATTGTCAATGGTCTTCTGAAAACAGGCTGCTCTATTTGTTACCTCGAAAGGAATGCGACGAAATTGGTAAAGAGTTCCATGGGCTTCAAAAGCCGTATACTGTTTTTCCGAGTCTTGTATCGGTATCTGATGGTATGCGTTCTTCAAGTCAATCGTGCTGAATACATCGTAATTTGGTATAGTTGAGACTAACTTTTCAATATTTGGTAAAGGGTAAGCGTCTAGTAAAGTGAATTTGTTAATAGTCTGAGAGTAATCTATTACTAAGCGTTTCTTGTGATTTTCGTTTCTCGTTATTAAAACCTGAGCTCTCCAAGGTGATGAACTCTCATCTATGATCCCTTCTCGACTTCAGATTTAATGAATATTTCATCAGTTTCGGAAAAACGGCGAGATTTAGTAGTTACGGGACGGCAGCTGTCAACTAGGTGTTCAAATAGTCGAGCTGGTTTAACTTCGGCACAAGCGACGTTACAAAAAGAGGGGGTTTGGAACCACCAAATTGGACTCGAACTGACGAGTGGAGTTTCATAATGTCATGCCCTATAAGAACGTCATAACATAGACTGTGTATTACTACAAGCTTAGTTTTGGGGTATGATTCGCTTTATGAAGATGAAGGTTTGCCAAATTGTACCCTTTAATTTTAGATTGGAGGGAAGTGGAAGCCATCTTCACCTATCGGTTCTCAGGATGAATTTTGAATTTATTTGACCATAATATAGTTATGTCAAAAAAGCAGAGTAAAACGCCTGTGATCTGACCAATCAGGAATCTACATAATTAGTGTTTTAAATGAAACTCACGGTTTCTAGTTAATTCCACAATATAATAAAAATTATTGAAAGTGAGTTTCATTTAAAACAATAATATGAGCAGATTCCACGAAGCAAGGGTCGAGACAGTTAATTTCATCTACATAATTGCTAACTTAAATTCAAACCTTTCCTCCAAGTTTAAAAACAGGGCTAATGTCATTCTATTTGTATAGAGTGAGATAAACTTGAATAGAATAAAAAATATCTGATTTTTTTTCACAGGAAATCATTGGTTAAGAATGTCACAATATTTATTTAAAAAAATGCTATTAATCTATTACCATATTAAAAATTATTAATTAAGATATCATTAATTCTGACAGTGTAAAATGTTAAATAAGAAGTTCGAAATTGCAAGAACAAATTAAAAGTTATACGAAACGTGAAAAAAAATTTTATGTGAAAACCTGCAAATCATTTAAACAAATTAGATTTAAGACTGAAGTTGTGTAGGTATGAGGATATCATTTGTATATCAGAAATATTAATATAAATAAAATTGAGTATACTTTAAAAATAATTTAATAAATAATAAATTAGAATCAATCACTACATGCACACTGAAATGTAATAATAAATACTTTTATTAAAAAATAATATGAATTTCAAAAAACACACAAAAAGATATCACAATACATTATAAATAATACAAATTACAAAATATATACATAGTTATTATATAGGAATGTCAAGATGAATAGCTACAATCAATTCAAGTACATTATTATTTTTGTTTGAGATCTACAATATCATGAAAAAAATCACTAATTTATGACTAAACATTATATCACAAAATGTATCTATGGCACTAAGATATGCACTTCCTGCTGGCTCAAAATATCTTCCATTGGTTTTCTATGTACAGAGGATCTCAAATGTTTTCTCAATGAACCTCTCTGTTTAAAAGCCTTCTTACAATGGACACATTGGAATGGTTTATTTCCAGTATGGATATTTTCATGTTCATGCCAACTAGAATATGCAGCAAACCTCTGACTGCAATATTTGCACTGGTATGGTTTCTCACCAGTGTGAATTCGAATATGAACCTGGCAATGATAATAAAATAGTACTATATAGTGTGCAATAAGTGAGGAAAGTTCAACTGTCCTCACAAGTGTGGAAGTTTGTGGTACAAGCCTGAAGGGCGAGTGCCACAAACACACAAGTGAGAAAAATAGTTTTCCCCACATGTTGCACACTATACTTTACAATGGCACAAATTTAGAGAATACGATTAAATAGTAGTGTAGAAAAAGTCTAGACATCGATAATCCCCTACTGGATTCTCCATATAGATGTATGTGGTGTGGGTGTGTGGGCAAAGTGCCGTGAGAAATGGTATTTCTCACAGTATGAGCAATATATGGTTTTCAAATTAAGTAAGCTGTGAGAAATACACTACTTTTCATAGCAGTTGCAGAAAAAAAATATAAACAATTACTTAATATAAAAATGTGAGTTTTTACCTTTAAATTTGATTGTGTTGTAAATATTTTTCCACAATGCCAACACTGAAACTTATCCTTTCTTTCAACAACTTTATTTTTGAGTTTAGAGTCAGTTTTTTTCTCAGAATGTTTTCTGTTCATATGCATCTGATAGGTTTTTCTTTTTTCAAATGATTTTCCACATATGCTGCATAGATTTGAAGAATGTTCAAATCTTATTTTCTTCAACTTATGTTTAGGTTTAGGTGGTTTTGCTTCTTGATGTACGATTACCAAATGACTGTGTAGGTAAGAAAAAATGCTAAATGTTTTTGGACATATTTGGCAAGTTTTGGATTCAGAATATGACTCTATATCCAATGGAGAATCATTCTGTTTTTTAATATGTACATTATGCATGTGAGCTTCTAAGTGATCTTTTCTTACAAATTTTCTCTCACAAATATAACACTCAAAATTTTGTCTCCCCTCTTGATTTGAATGTAGCGAGCTCATGTGTCTTTCTAATGTACTTTTTTGTGTAAAACCTTTATTGCAAATAGTACAAATAAATGGTCTCAAACCAGTGTGAACTCTTCTATGCCTTTGCAAATCAATTTTTTTAGTGAATAACTTGGAACATATGGCACATTTCCATTTTTTCTTAACAACACCTTTTGAAATTTCAACTGTTTCAGTATGTTCTTTCCTCTCATGAATTTTTAATGCCTGTTTAGTATTCCCTTCCCAATCACATATCAAACATACATAATCTATTTTCCTACTGTTAGCCATAGGACAATTGTTTTTTTGATGTAACTGTAGTTTGTACCAACTTTTGAATTTTTTTTGGCATAATTTACATGTAACTTTCTTCTTTGGTTTTGGTTCCTCATTTTCTGAATCTGAATATATTTGGTCGGCATAGAAAAAATCTTCCGATTTTAAAGAAATATCACTTCCATTTCCTACATCGATAAAGGAATCACTAACTTTTATTGGGCTATCTACAAGTTCATTTTTATTTATCCTACCATCTTTCATGTGATATAAAATTTCATTGTTATTGTTACACATTTCTATGAATGTCCATATTTCTTCCAGTTTATTCAAACAATTTTGGCAAATCATTTTTGGAAAAATATCATCATCTTTTACCTACAAGGAATATGGAACTGATTATATAAACTTTATTCATTATCTAATCTTAAATTGAGTTTTTTCATAATTATAAAATTTTGCAATTTGAAGTTCAATGTGTTTTTAATAGATTCATATTTACAATTTAAATAAATTTTAAGTACCTTACCTTCAAATTGGTTATATTCTGAATTAATGTTACATATTTAGGAGAGTGAAATATACTCCTTGATTCTCCTGTTTTTAAACATAAGCGACATATTGTCGGAAAATCTAAGATTGTAATATTTGTAACCATTTTTATTTGGGTTTACAACTGGAAAGTTTAAATAATTTGTTTGTTTACGATTATTGACATTTGTGTACCTTTTGATTTGTCAATGAATATTATTGACGTACGACATGATAGATAACCATAGAATATAAAATGAAATGGACTGAACGATACGCATTCCGTTATGCAGTATAGACCCATGATACAATAAATGTATCATGGCACAGACCAGGATCTCTGGTTGTGTAGATGTGTAGTGAAAACAGACCGGAAAGTAGGAGAATTTGTGGTCATAGGCGTGCGCAGACTTTTTTATTAGGGGGGGCATTGATTCATTTGAGTATGCCTATTAAAAATGATAATTAAGCTATAACGCAAAAGTCCATTGCAGGCTCATCGGCGAAATAAAAAAACGTCATTGCCCCATTTCTATTTAAAAGATTTAGTAATTACGCAATTATAAGTAATAGAAGAAAATATATTGAACCAAAAAATAAACTAGAAAAACAAAACGTAACATTCGTAACAATACATGGAATCCAGAGGAAAAAGATAGATAATGATAATATTCTATCTATCACATTGTCCCCTTGTAGCCACGCCTATGGTTGTGGCAGCACCAAAAACAACAGATCATATAACCACAATTAAAAATCCAAAAACATTCAACTAAAGCAGGCGCTACACAATGTGGAAAATATGTGTTCCAACGTTGGACGTATGACGACTTAACGCATCGTACGGCTGCCTATCGAAAGAAGTGAAACGGATTTCATGTAACCAACATATTATCTGTGTAACGAACGTTGGACGCTTGCCGCATTCGGACTGTTGTCGGTATTTCTAACCGCTTCAAAGAGTTGTTCGCTCAACTCGAAATATGGGTCTTTCCCAGACAGCACACAATAACCATTAGACATCCACAAGATATCCTTCATGGATATCCAGTATATCCACTGGATATAGATGGATAGCCTATAGACATACAATGGATATCCATATGTCCGCCTATATCTAGGATATATGTAATATCTTATGGATGTCTTTGGAGATATCTACTGGATATCTGTTAATATCCCATGGATATCCTATGTTTACATTTGGTATATCCAATTAACGTCCCATGGATATTATTAGGATATTTCATATTCACATTTGATATATCCTTCCTCCTCAAACATGAAAATCTGAGAATCTATGACTAGTATCTACTGATGGAAATACAAGGTGGTCCAACAAAAAAACGCAAATTAAAAGTTTTTTATGTCTACAGGTATGGAATAAAATTAAGAGAAAATAGTTAATCCAGTCAACCAGTACAAAATATAATAAATACACAGGGTGGATAGTCTAGTATTTAAGTGGACAACTGTAGAATATTGTGGTCCAATGAAAAAGATTCAAAGACTCATCGCGTATGTCTGTTATATTTTGTACTGATTGACCAGAACTATTATTTCCAGTTAATTTTATTCCAGATTTGTGGATATATACAACTTTTGGTAAGCATTGTTTTTGTTGGCCGTCTTGTATTTCCACCAGCAGGTTCTAGTCAGATATTCATCTGTGAGTAAGAAGGTACAAATGGAATTAAATTCTTCATAATAGTAGTATTATTTGACATATAATGGAATGGTATACTATGGAATAGAATGATAGAAAATACTTTATTTAATATAATATACATATTTGCATATACATCAATAATTCTTCTTCTTTATCACCCCGCTCATCAACTCTGCACGGTGATTTCTGTAAGAACGAGAAAAGAAAGATTGACGATTTTCAAGGTCAATTATATACCGTATACGCCCGAATAAAAGATACACCTTTTTTTGTAAAATAACATTTTGAAAATTGGCCTGCGTCTTGTATTCGAGCACATAACTGTAATAAGAACATTTCTCACCACCTAAACACCATCATTATTATTTAGCTGAAAAGAATTTTTACTCAAATAAGCCGAGCCACCAGCTCAGTTTATTATGAAACAAAGTAAAAGCCGAGGTAAAACTTATTTTACATTTCTACGCCATGTTATTTCACATTGTATAGATATACAAAACGCTTTTAATGTAGGTAATTAATCATAAATATCAATAAAATATAGGAGACGTAACAATATTCAGAATTAAGGTAAGAAACATATGCATACCTAATTTTTTCCCAAATCCAAACTACCGATAAAAATAACCAACCACTTTTGCACGTTTATTAAACTATGATAACCTAACAACCAAAATGACGAGGGAACGATGCTACATCAAACGGTCAAACGCGGCATCGACCAATGAGAGAACAGTGTATAGTTTGTAGCATAGTTTTGCGAGTATTAATATGGAAATTCACTGATGATTCATTATTCTCTATTATAGCATTAAACGTCATGGCATCATATTTTTGTTGTGTTAAGAACATCACGTATTATGCCGCATTCGTATTGTTGATTAAACTCATTATAGTCTGATAGAATTTAGGTGTACCTATCTTTTTTTAATACATTGAACTCAGACAAAAAATGCGACAGAAAATAATAATAGATATCCATGGATATACAATGGATATAATATCAGAAGATTAAGACATTTATGTATTAGAACTTCCTTCTCAATCATTTTTTATGTGATTATTGAATATATTATCAGTAAAATAGAAAATATTTTTTTCCATATCTATGAAATACATTCAGTGGATATCCATTAGATATCTTACATGGACTGGATATTCAGTGGATATTGGGCTATCCACTGGATATTGTGTGCTGTCTGGGTTTAGGTCAATTTAGGATATATTCAACTTTATTTAGAACCATCATTTTAAGCAAAAGCAAAAAAAATATGAATTAGCTTTCAATCATCGACATAGTGAAATCTTGTTAGCCGCAATATATTATGAAGGAGACGTTCACTTTTCAAGGTGCGCCCTCAATCAATATGATAGCGAAGTGGTACTTCGATATGCGTACTACAATTTAATTACGAGAATGACGATGAACCAATTACAGATGGAGAACGGGATTTTTTTAGTACACTTGATATTGTTATAAGATCAATTGGTGAAAGGTTCGACTTATTGTCGTCCCATTCCGACCATTTTCAATTTTTATGGAATATTTGTAAATTTTCAGATTTACCAGAAAAGGAACAACTAAATTGTTGTTTACAGCTTGAAGGAGTTTTAACAGACATAAATCGTAATGAGCGTGACATAAATGGAACAGAATTGTTCCACGAGTTGCAATTTTTAAAAAATCTTAATCTACAAACACCGACACAAATGTTAAACTACATTATAAAAAATAATTTAACTCATTCTGTTCCAAATGCAAGCGTAGCTTTGCGAATTTTGTTGACAATGCCTGTATCGGTTGCTTCAGCGGAGAGAACTTTCTCAAAGTTAAAGTTAATCAAAAACTACTTAAGATCGCCAATGGGCCAACAACGGCTCGATAATTTGGCAATCATATCGATTGAAAGTGATTTGTTGGACAATATAAATATGACTGAACTTATTTCTGAATTTTCCAGAAAGAAAGCGCGTAAAGCTACTTTTGTTTAGTGGTTATTTAGTTTTATTTGGTTTTATTCAGGTTATTTAGATTAGGTAACTATTTCTTGTTCAAAAAATGTTTATTACTTTTCCGCCCAACCTTTCTATATGCGAGAAAAGTATTGGTTTACCCCAAAAAAAGTTGGAATTTTGAAATTTTTTTTTGATTTATTTTTACGTTTTCCATCAACAACAACACGAAAAAACGGTTTTTAGAAAAAAAATCCTGTGTGTATGTCGTCGTCGTTGTCGTCGGCCACTTTTCCTTACATGTCTTGTTAGCACGATACAGTTTCCGGAGTGCAATAAGTCAGCAATTTTATGATTGAATATTGTTGAGGACATGTCACAGATGATCCCTATTAAATTTCAGCTCACCAGAGCCAGTACAACGGGTACGATGGTACTTGAAGTACGATATTTTGTCATTTTTTGAGAAATATCAGTTTGTTAGCACGATACAGCCTCCGGTGTTCAACAAGTCACCAATTTTATGATTTAATATTATTCAGGGCATCTCACTGATGAACCCTATTGATTTTCAGCTGACCAGAGCCAATACAACAGGTGTGACAGTACTTTAAGTATGATATTTTTGTCTTTTTTGGAGAAGTTTCAGTTTGTTAGCACGATACAGCCTCCGGAGTATATACAAGTGACCAATTTTATGATTGGATATTATTAAGGGCGTCTTAAAGGTGAACTTTATTGATATTCAGCTCACTAAAGCCAGTACAACGGGTACTCTATGGTACTTGAAGTACCAAATTTTTGTCATTTTTGGAGAATTTTCAGTTTGTTAGCACGATACAGCCTCCAGAGAGTATACGATTGATCAATTTTATGATTGAAGATTGTTCAAGGTGTCTCACAGATGTACCCTATTGATTTTCAGTTGACTGGAGCGAGTACAGCGGGTCCTATAAATCCAGATATATTGAATTTTTGGTTATTTTTGGAGAAATTTCGGTTTGTTATCACGATACATCCCCCGAAGTGTATACAAGTAACAATTTCATGATAGAATATTGTTCAGGGCCACAGATGCGGAAAAGTTAGTTTTAATCTTTAAAATCGTTTATTTTTTGTTTGGTAATAAAATGTTTATTTTTGCTTCAAAGTTGTATTATTTATTAATTACCGTCTAGCGATTATGTTGAATGTACATAATATAAAATTTAAAAAATATATGCACCAAAAAAGGCGCTGTGATCACATTTGCACGACGGCGCTCGACCAGGTTGGAACGGCCCTGCGTATACCCATCCTCAATCCTGTCAATTCAGTCATCCTGAATGTGATCGCACCTGCGGATTTTCTTTGTTATTGTTAATATTGAGGTGATTAAAAAATTGTGGTGTTTAACCTGTGAATATTCCTATAAATAAATGTTTTAAAAAATGGATGATAAAAATAATTTCGGTCCATGTTTGGATACCAACTACTTATCAATGAGAAATTAATATAATAACGGAATAAGAAAATAATGTGTTTGTTTACAAAAATAATGAAATAAAATAGGGTTAGGGTACCAAAATTATTTTTTTCATGATAAAATGCGCATGACACAATTCGGCACACCTCGAAAAAGCTTGCACCTTGTAAGCTTGCACTTTTAAGTCGGCGCGCATGTCAGCACGAAATTGAGGATACTTATGTTTGAACGTCATTGTCCTAGCACGCGTGCCGAACTGTAAACTGTCACTTCACCACTAAATTGACTGAGGATGGGCCTTCACTTAGGTCAAAGATTATTTAAGTGAGTGTTGCCACTGCTGTCCCGTACGGGGTAGATGTACCCCTTTTAAAAAATATCTCACTCCCACGCTCCCCTCAACAAAACTGAGACCCCATGATAATGTTTTTTACTAATGAATATTTTGAGTAAAATTTACATTCATGCAACAAAATTTTGGAGAATTTAAAAAAGCCCGTGTATAAATTATATTTTAATTTTTTGTCCTATGTGTTAGATATAATAAACCAGTTAAATTTAGAATTTCAGTCTGAAAAAACTAAAATACATTTAGTTCTGAAGAAAGTTAAAGACCTCTACAAGAGATTGATCCGAAATTTTATTAAAAAATAACATATAGACACAGAACTCCCATTACAAATATTGATCCATCAAATCCTTATCTTTTATAGAATTAGACAAAATTTATTTAGGCGCACAAGTTGAATTGATGATTGATTCCAATATTCATGCAAAAGAGTTAAGAAATTTTAAACTGGACTTTTATGTTGAATTGTGTAATGAAATCAAAAAATATTTGATTTTGAAACTTCCGTAATGGAATATGTATCAATATTCGATCCAAAAATAGGAGTATCAGGTAAAATTGGAAATATAGTGAAGGATACCGTTACTTTTTTTCCAAATTTGGTAACGTACATTGAAAAACCTAATACAGAATGGCGTTTGCTTGCTAATATTGAGTGTTTTAAGTATATTGATCCCGACCTTCGAGTCACCAATTTCTTTCTCCAATGTGCGGCTGAGCGTGTAAGGCAAATCCAGTCCGATTTGAGCTGGGTACGCCTGGTCTTAAAACGGTTTGATACTCCTTTGCCAGGACAGGATTGTTCTCCTGGTTCTGTCTCACATCCAAGGTTGTTACACTCTCTAGGGGGAATTACGGGGTAGGGATGATAAATAAAATATGGTGGAACCACAAGGTTGTATAAAAAAATATAATAAAAGTTTCTCTGAGTATATATATATATATATATATATATATATATATATATATATATATATATATATATATATATATATTATACTATTAATGATATTAAATACTTACTTACTTTTGATTATGAAATTTAACTGTAGATGTTTATTATTTAGAATTTTTGTTTAGTTTGGCTAGCTCAGTTAGTTATTATTAATTTTGTTATTTTAATTATATATTAATTATTTCGGGAGCATGAAACCCTTTTTCTCTTTGAGTCCTGGCTTTTATATTGTTGTAATTGTTTAAATAAAAAGAAAACACATTATTTTGAAATCAATTTAATTTTAAATTTAATATTTTATATATTTGATAAAAATAATATGAGACGCCACTGGTTGTATTGTATCTACTTATTTATTTGAATCATTTCATCAATGCGCATGCGTGAAAAACTAGTCATGCGCTTTAGCATAAAACGAACAATTCTTACACTAAAGAAGCATCTATATTTATACAAACATAGTTTGTTTGACGATGCAGACAAGTAAATGGTTCAAACACATAAAAGAATTTATATATATATATATATCATAGTTATATATGATACAAATTGCTGTGGAAAGAAAATAGTTATATACATAGATAGAAATATAGGAATTATATACAGATGGGCATAGTTATTACATTATGAAATTTCAATCACCAGATTTATGCGATTACAAGATGGCGTAAGTACATATTTTAATTTATTTAAAATTCGGCCTTTTATTAATTTTAACGATTTATGCAATGAATTCACTATATAAAGTCTGTTTCTTTCTTTTTCAGATCGATCATATTTGCAAAAGTTTATCAATTTATGAAATTAAGTACTTATTTGAGTAATTTGAGTTTCTACTCTGATTATTGGCCAATAATGATTTAAAAACACTGACCTGTTGCTCTTGAATTGGGATGAAAGTCTCTGGATCCCAGGAACACTCCGCTGAAGCTCCAAAAAACCAAAATTAATGAAAATTTCGTAGATTCTTGCCGAAAAACTTGATACAATTGACTGTGAGTATTACTAAGATTATATTTAATAGTACTTTATAGGTTTAAATGTGTTAAACCGGGAATTTCTTGAAATTTCAGGAACACCATCACACACACTCCTCGCTTCTTGACACCAGCTTCCCCTCATTATTTAAGCGTCCCCTCGATTCTCTACTTTTTTCAACAATCACTCTTTTGTTCTTTTTCAGGTCACTATTTCAAAGTTTATTTGTTGATTCACAATTTGTTCTGTCATATTTTATAACCAATAAAATATTGTCTTTTGCAATCAGATTAATTGAAACTTCTTTCACTTATTAAAAAATTTCATACATACACTCTTTTACATTATTAGTTCATTTATAGAGTTCCTATGAGTTTTTCATCATACAAATATAAATTAAAATTGGTTATACATAGATACATTTACATGGTACAACATCCAATATTGTTATTGATAGTATATCATTGTTACACTCTTATTATTCATAAATATAAATTCTCTTATGTTATTTGTCTAAACTCTTTGCATTATATTATTTATAATAAACTTTAACAAATTACTATTTATTGATTCAATGTTTATTTTATTTACCATATATCATTTGTCTATATGTCATTATTTGTTTATCTATGAAAATCTATTGAATTCTATTCTATTCAATATTTGTATTTGTTTTTATTCTTAAATTAATGATTATAATGAATTATCTATAATAATATTTGTATTCTAATGTAACTACTTATATCTAAAATTCTCTTGACTTGACTATATAATTGTTTCTTTTTAGGTGAACAGCTGGTTATGGTATGGAAATTATTCTTCGTCTTAGGCAACTTTATTTACATCATTACATTGGTTAGGCAATCTCTATATTTTGTTCTTATTGAGGTAATTCCTTATTTATTATATTGTTATAGGCTATTATTTAATATATCTTTATTTGATATGTTGTTTAAATTGAGAAAAGTGTTTCCTTTTTACCTGTTTTCTTAAATTATATGATTTTCATATATTTTAATACTAGCAACATATTTTTATAATACTAATTCTCTTATTATCTATGATATCTGGTTCAATATATATATATATATATATATATATATATATATATATACATATATATATATATATATATATATATTACATATATATATATATGTATATATATATATAATATATATATATATATATATATATATATATATATATTGTTCAAGATTGTAAAATCTTGAAATTTATTTGTTGAGATACGTTTTAAAATATGTGAGACATTTGTATGCCTCCCTTTCTTTATTGTATATATTTAAGGCGTAAATTCATTTTAGTTTATAGCTTTGTAGAAATATGTTGCAGAATTGATAAGATCTTTTTATTGTAGTAAATTCAAAGGATATTTTATTTTTATTTTCAGAATGTTTTGTAAATATCACGTTTTCCAACAATGATTGTAAATTCTTTTGTATGGGCAGATGAATGACACCTTTTTGAAAGTCGACATTGTCCTATAGTTAAGAAGTGAGAAAAAAGCACGTTTCACCCTATTTGTATACTGGATTGTAAAAACCTTAATTTTAGTGTCAATTCTGCAAGTATTTTATGGTCGAGGTTCGGAAGACATGAAAAACGTTTTTGAATTACCTTTCTGAGTAAATAGGTTACAATTGCTATTGTTGTATTCAATAGAAACTCAATTTAATATTGGCGGCACCCATAGTTGAATCTTGTCTGGAAAAGACCGACAAGTCAGGTGATGCTGGCCAATAGGAAATATTTATTTTCGTTTGGTCAACCCAATCCACGTGTAAACACACCCCTCGCAGATTTCTACTTAACACGTCTCACAACGTGAAGAAATCAGTACTACAAACTCATCGAAACGAGCGCAAGGCTCAACAACCAAGTTAGTTTTTCACTCGTCCGTTCTACACTTCTAGACGCGAGTTTTACATTCATCGACGCGAGTTTTACACACTCATCGAATCGAGCTCAGCGCTCAATAACAAAGTTAGTTTAAAATTCATCTAATCGTAACCTAAAGTGTCTTCCGGTCTGAAACCATAGAAATTCAGCGTTCACAACTCAACTTTGTAACATTTTGTAAATTTGTACATAATAAATTATTAATTTCGACATTAACTTTGTCAGATTAAGATTATTTATTTAGTTGAATGTCCACGCCAGTTGACGAATTTCAATTAAAATATAATCAAAAACATATATATATATATATATATATATATATATATATATATATATATATATATATATATATATATATATATATTATTTTTTTGAAGTATTTTTCTTGGGAAAGGTACAGATTAAAACTCTTGTAAGTTAACTTGACGTTTCGCCTTAAATATAAGGCTTTTTCAAAAGTTTTTATTATAAATTCAAAATATAAAATACATAATTTGTAAAATAGTAAACAATACTAAATTGACATTAAAGGTGACAAATAGAATAAACGTGGTTATGAATTTTCAAAGGAGTACGTACCTTGACAACTATCTTTAATGCAATGTGTCTTACTTTATTTCTAATATTTTAATTTAGAGAGTGTTTGAAAATGTTAATGGATAAATAATAATTATATTATTGGTTTATTTTATTTTTTATAGTTATGAGGATATATGTAAAAGGTTATGATAAATTTTGCTTAATTTTTCTATGTCTTTCTTATCATTCAGTGCTTCAGGTTCATTTTTTATTGCAATCATTTCTTTAATTTTGAGTTTACTGATGTTTTGGTCTTTGTAAATAATTTTTGTGTTTTGAAAATCAAATTCATGTTTCTCATTTGTTTTATGTTTATGAAGTGCAGTTGAAGCATTTTTTGTGTATTTATGACCATTTAATCGATTGTCTAAGTATTGGGTGGTCATTCCGACATATTTTTTTGGACAATTAAGACAAGAAATAGAGTATATTAAATTAGATTGTTTTTGAATTGGGTTTCTGCTTTTTAAAGGTGTGAAGGCAGTTGATGTACGGTAGTGTGACTTATGACATACTTGAATATTTTGTTTTTTAAGTATATATTTTAATTTTTCTGATAATTCATTTGTATAAGGTAATGCTACATATTTTTGTGGGGTATTTATCTTGGTTTTAAATTTCGAGGCATTGTAATATTTTAATGTTCGTTGTTTTTGAATGTTTCTTATAAACTTTTGAGGATAACCATTTTCTCTGAGTATTTCTTCTATTTTCTTTGAAATTTCTGGACGATAATCAGAAGAAGTTAGTTTTATGGCTCGATCTATTAATCCAATGACTACGCTTCTCCTTTGATTTTTAGAGTGATATGAATTGAAATTTAAATATCTACCTGACCATGTATGTTTGTTGTAAAGTTTCGTTTTGATATTGTTATTATTATTGTTTCTAATTAGTGTTAAATCTAAAAAATTAATGCAACCATTTATTACATCAAAGATTCTTTTAGTTTTAAACAATTCATTGACAATATAAAAATACCAAACAATTATAAATTAGTATCATTAGATGTTATATCGTTATACACAAATATACCTGTAGAATTTGCTTTAGAAGTAATTAAAGAAAAATGGAATCTTCTAAGATCACATACGTCTCTTTCTTGTGAAGAATTTATTAATGGAATAAAAATGATATTAAATAACAACTATTTTCAATATAAAGACAATTTTTACCAGCAAATTGATGGTTGTGCAATGGGCTCACCAATTTCCTCATGTGTAGCACAATTAGTTATGGAATTTTTAGAAGAACGTGTTTTACAAAATACTTCTACAGATTTAATTTTCTTTAAACGTTACGTAGATGACTGTATATTAGCTATACCAGAAAATCAAATACCCAAAATATTACATGAATTCAATAACTTTAATTCCAAACTTCAGTTCACACATGAAATAGAGATAAATGGTTGCATTAACTTTTTAGATTTAACACTAATTAGAAACAATAATAATAACAATATCAAAACGAAACTTTACAACAAACATACATGGTCAGGTAGATATTTAAATTTTAATTCATATCACTCTAAAAATCAAAGGAGAAGCGTAGTCATTGGATTAATAGATCGAGCCATAAAACTAACTTCTTCTGATTATCGTCCAGAAATTTTAAAGAAAATAGAAGAAATACTCATAGAAAATGGTTATCCTCAAAAGTTTATAAGAAACATTCAAAAACAACGAACATTAAAATATTACAATGCCTCGAAATTTAAAACCAAGATAAATACCCCACAAAAATATGTAGCATTACCTTATACAAATGAATTATCAGAAAAATTAAAATATATACTTAAAAAACAAAATATTCAAGTATGTCATAAGTCACACTACCGTACATCAACTGCCTTCACACCTTTAAAAAGCAGAAACCCAATTAAAAAACAATCTAATTTAATATACTCTATTTCTTGTCTTAATTGTCCAAAAAAATATGTCGGAATGACCACCCAATACTTAGACAATCGATTAAATGGTCATAAATACACCAAAAATGCTTCAACTGCACTTCATAAACATGAAACAAATGAGAAACATGAATTTGATTTTCAAAACACAAAAATTATTTACAAAGACCAAAACATCAGTAAACTCAAAATTAAAGAAATGATTGCAATAAAAAATGAACCTGAAGCACTGAATGATAAGAAAGACATAGAAAAATTAAGCAAAATGTATCATAACCTTTTACATATATCCTCATAACTATAAAAAATAAAATAAACCAATAATATTATTATTATTTATCCATTAACATTTTCAAACACTCTCTAAATTAAAATATTAGAAATAAAGTAAGACACATTGCATTGAAAATTCATAACCACGTTTATTCTATTTGTCACCTTTAATGTCAATTTAGTATTGTCACTATTTTACAAATTATGTATTTTATATTTTGAATTTATAATAAAAACTTTTGAAAAAGCCTTATATTTAAGGCGAAACGTCAAGTTAACTTACAAGAGTTTTAATCTGTACCTTTCCCAAGAAAAATACTCCAATATAATAATATATATATATATATATATATATATATATATATATATATATATATATATATATATATATATGTTTTTGATTATATTTTAATTGAACTTCGTCAACTGGCGTGGACATTCAACTAAATAAATAATCTGCCCGCAGTGACACCCCGTGTAGGTTATTGCTCTTCACCACGCACACTGGTCTTGATCTAGCGGTATCTCTGGTCCCGTAGGCTCTATGTTGCGCTATACTAGATCCTGGTTGTGACCATCAATTTTTTCTCCCTCCTAGGTAGGGTAGCTGAACCGCTTGTCACCGCTCGTGGGGTGTGGTTCCAGACAACCGGATATACCTCTCGGAGAGAAATGGTTTTGGACAACCGCTGTCACCTTCCCTGGGTGAGGTTGTTCCAATAGGGGATGGTACGCAGTGTAATACTACTCCCTTCAATAGAGCTGTCACCACTTGTAATAAATTTCTAGACCCTATGTAGTAAAAAAATCTACCTTTTTTTTGGTATATTGATCCCGACCTTCGAGTCACCAATTTCTTTCTCCAACGTGCGGCTGAGCGTGTAAGGCAAATCCAGTCCGATTTGAGCTGGGTACGCCTGGTCTTAAAACGGTTTGATACTCCTTCGCCAGGACAGGATTGTTCTCCCGGTTCTGTCTCACATCCAAGGTTGTTACACTCTCTAGGGGGAATTACGGGGTAGGGATGATAAATAAAATATGGTAGAACCACAAGGTTGTATAAAAAAAAATATGATAAAAGTTTCTCTGAGTATATATATATATATATATATATATATATATATATAACAAAATCCCGATATTACCCAAATAAATGGTGCATCCTAACCTACCCCTGTACAACATGTAACTATCCCACAAAACAAAATTATGACGAATCCCTCGCCTTGCGCTAGAACAACTAAACTAACCCCTTATCGTTTTGGTATTTCCAAAGCACATGAGAGGCGTATGTTTTTCTTTTCTCCCAAACGTGATATTCACCGGTGTCGAGACGAAAAATAAAATATTATATGTGTTTACCTTTTCGACCGAACTGTTATTCCAGCTTACGATTGTTTTTCGCATTGACCTTGATATCAAAATGAAAGTAAAATTTATTCGTCTAAAATATTGCTGAGCTAAAAACAATAAAATATTTATCGACACTGGCGTTTCAAGTTGCGAAATTCCAAGTCTTGGAATCACCTACAATATTTATATGTTTTAATAATAAATAAGAAATTTCGAATCACGTCTGAACAAAAGATAACATTTTTTTTATATTATATTATTTATCAGCACAAGTTCGCTGAAACCTAAGAAAAATGGAAAATCATACGCTCCGGCCTTTTTGATACCATGTACAACTTAACCTCGCGTGAATTTCTATCTCCGTCCTACCTACGAGGTGGAAGCGAATTATGTGGCGCAACAAAATAATGACTACTAATTAGAAAAAAAATACTAACTCTTGTCAGTTTGGCGAAAATCTGCAAAATTTGATTATATCATCACACACGGTAAATTATATATATTACAGAACGAGCTGTGCCCCCAAAAATTTGTGAGCCTGGACATTCAATGTTTAACTGAGAACGACCAGATGTGTCCAGTCCCCTTGAAATATCAGAAAACCAACTAAATATATTTGTTATCGCTACTCCCTATGTATAACATTTGAATTATAACCCCCAAGTTCAGAATCCAGCGTAAATAATAACGAATAAATGTCTCAAACTGAAACAAAGTTTAACTCTCAACTTGTTCAAAAACTTACGGCGTTGGAAAACTTCCTTTTTTCTCTGGCCTGGATATTGCTTATTCTTCGCTAATATTTTTGTTAGCCACCGCGGGTAGTGCCAATAAACGGAATCGTGCTATGGTGAAAAGAACTTAGCATAGAGGGTGATTCTACCGTTTAATGTCTCGAAACGGGGGACAGTGTTCACCGTCAAGGATATCTCAGTATCCCTATTACACCCTGACACAACGGAGAGAACTTTACCTCTGATACCGCTAACACTAAAAAAAACTACTACCGTCACCGTGACCGGGAAAGGACTTTTCCCTTCGCGTTTTCGGCCGGCACTCCTTGCTGCCGCTCTCTGCACATCGTTTTTGCTTTCCCCCGAATTAGGTTTGGGGTTTTTTTGTCGAATTGCAAAATCAACTTTTTATGTTTTGAAGCGTGCTAATTTTTCGTTATCAAAATAATTGTATTCAAAACAATTATTTTGCTTTGACCCAGTAAAATGTTTTATTTGTTCTAATCTGTTTTGACTTCGTATTATTTTTCTAAACAAAATGTGGGTCGCATTCCATTTTTTTATTTTGATTTAAAATAAAATATGTTTTACCGTGTGTTCTGAAATTTTCTACAACAAATTTATCTTTTTGTTATTCGCATTTATTACATTACTTCCCCCATTGTAAAAGTATTGCGACCTCCCTGGTACAATACCTTTTCTTTAAAATTCCTGTACAACTATATTTACCCTTACTTTATGTGTGGCCGTCGGCTTACAATAGTGGCCTATAATCTTAAAATTAGTGTTACATTTTTATACATTTTACATATTTATGTTACATTTTCTCCTTATTTATGATCGGCACTGTTTTTCGCTATTGCCCTTTTTATTCCTGACCTAGGCCGCGACCGTTTACACTCGCGACACTGTTGCTCAGTAAATCGTTCATCTGGCGACTTCTGTCTGTCCAATGCTGTGACCTTGGGAGGCTCGTCTCTTGCTGCGTTATTTGGTCCATCTCTATTGTTTCTTCCTCTGGTTTCCTCGTCTGATGTGAGTGAATTATCCATGCCGTTAGGGAGTCCCATATGCTGCCTATTAGTGCTATACTGCATCCTATTGTTTGGTGGATACGAATTCCATTTAGTATGGTGCCTGCTATATATTTGATGGTTTGGAATGTGAAGTATATTCCAATTATTCCACTTATGACTGAACCTAATTCTGTGAACCATGCCCATGCGTGTTTTAGGGTGGATTCTGCGAGGTTCTTGATTTCTTTTGTATCAAATATGTTTGATATGGTGTAGCCTTCACTGTTGGCATTCATTCCCGCTGCTCTGCGAGTAATTATGTGTTCTACTGCTTTTCTCTCTGTCCCGAACGTGAGGGCTCTTTGTGCTGCATTGACTTCTTCTTGCGTGTACAGACCCTTAGCTCCTAGTGGTTGAATGGGGTCGAAATGGAGGTTTATTTCTTCTTCTACTTTTATTGTTTTTGGTTGGTTGGCTGTTGTGGGATGTGGCGTTAGACATATCCATTGATCATCTATAAAGTGTTGGTATCATGTTAATGCAATCTATCTCTTCTGCGTGGTTTTATATTATTCTGGTTAGTGGAGCCATAAATTTTGTTTCGTTGTTTACTTTTATTGGTAGTTCGTTGTAACATCTGTTTGTTCGTCTTATCTCGACTGTTACTGGTATGCATTTTATGATATAAAGTACTTCGCCTAATACTTTGCCTATGTGTCCAGGTTCATTTTCCATTAGTTGGCTGACTGCATTAGGTAGTGTATGTGCCATTAGCAGTCTATTTTTGAGTATTTCTCGTTTTGTTAAGCATCTTCGGTGTAAAGCATGTTTACATCTCTTTTATATGCTTGTTCAATATAGAGTAGATTACTATTTACATAATTCATTAGATCGACATTTTGTGTTAGAATTTGCATTGTCGGATGTAATTTTTGTGTGTTTTGAAGTATTATGACAATTCGTGGGTACTATGTTTGCCATACTTCTAGAATTTTGTTACTTTTACTACGCATGACCATACTTTTTGCAATTTTATTTCGTTTCGTTGAATCACTTGTATGTCTGTTTTTTCACTCGCGTACGTCTTCACGGCTGCTCTGTTTACCCCTATGTAGAATGTTGTGTCTATCGTGTCCCATTCTTTAATTTCTTCTATTCGATTCTGTGCGACGTCCGGTAAATTATATGTGGCTTCTATTTCCTTTATCAATGGATCTTGGTTTGGCTTATTTTTGGCTGTAAATAGTACTATTGATTGTTCTTCTTGTATGGATACTAACTTTCCTTCTTTCTCTAGTATTTTGTGTTTTGCTGGTACTTCGTTTTCCGTTATGTATTGTAAGTAATCTTCGTATGACGTCTCTATGTAGTTGCACGTTTTGTCGAACATTCTGCTTAGTGCGTCTGCGTTTCCGTGTTTCCGTCCTACTCTGTGGATTACTTCGAAGTTGTATTCTGCTAAGGTTAAGGCCCATCGTGTTAGTCTCGAATTTGGATCTTTCAGTGTAAGTACCCATTTTAATGCTCTGTGATCTGTGATGATTGTGAATTTTGTCCTGTAAATGTAGCATCTGAATGTTTTAATGGCGAAAATCACTCCTAGAAGTTCTTTTTCGGTCGTTGAGTAATTTGTTTCTGCTCTACTTAGTGTCCTGCTCGCATATGCTATTGGTCTTTCTCTATCGTCCCTTATTTGGCTTAATATTGCTCCTACACCTATGTTCGATGCATCTGTCGATAAGATGAAAGGTTTGGAGAAATCTGGGAAGGTCAGAACTTTGTCTGACGTTAGCGATTCTTTTAGTTGGTCCATTGCCTTAATTACTTCCTCTGTTATTTTGAATGGTGTGTCTTTTTTTGGTTAGGTTTACTAATGGTGCTGCTAATTCGGTTATGTTTGGTATGAACCGTCTGTACCAGTTTACTAGTCCTAAGAAACCTCTTACTCCTTTTACGTTTTTTGGTAGGGGGTATTTGTGTACTGCCTCCAATTTCTGTGGATCTGGAGCTACTCCTTCTTGTGAGATGATGTGTCCTAAATACTTCACTTTCTTTAACATAAAATTGCATTTCTTTGGTTTCAGTTTAATGTTTGCTTCTGTTAATATATTGAATACTTCTTCTAATTTTTCTAAATGGTCCTTTTTTCCTGCATAGTTAAATATGATTATGTCATCCAAATAAACCATACATTTTATTCCCGTTAAGCCTCTTAAGGTTGCGTTCATGAATCTTTGGAATGTTGCTGGGGCATTTACCATCCAAATGGCATTTTGGTGTATTCGTAGTGCCCTTGATATGTGCTAAATCCAGTTAGTGGAATGTCTTCTTCGTTCATATCTACTTGGTGGTAAGCTTCTGCTACATCAATTACTGAGAACAACGTTTCTCCTCCTGCTTTGTAACCTTGTAGTAGATCCGATATGTTTGGTAGGGGGTAATATTCCTTTTTTGTTACTGCATTTAGTCCTCTGTAGTCTATGCACATTCTCACTTTCTCTTCTCCTTCGGGAGTTTGTTTTACCACTAATACGACTGGCGCTGACCATGGGCTGGATGATGTCCTGATTATTTTAGCTTCTAGTAGCATATCTATTTCTTTTTGTAGCACGTCTCTTTGATAATATGGTATTCTGTATGGAGCTTTGCATATTGGTTGGCTTCCTGCTTCTATGGTTATGTGGTGTTTTACTTTTGTAGTGCTTGTTAGAATTTCATCGTCGTCCGTGAATAAGTGATGGTACTTTTGTATTAACTTAATTAGTTCTTCCTTGTACCTTTTATCTATATGCCCTAGTTCGAAATTTTTTATGATCCATTCGTCTGTTTTGATGTCAAACTTCCTGATCGTGTCCTGTGTTTTTGTTTGTGGTGCTGTGTCCTCTGTACATTCGTATGCTTTTCCTAGTTTGGTTCCTTTTGTTAGATTTATTTCTTGTGCTGATGTGTTTATTATTCTAATTGGAATCTTTTTCCCGTTATTTGCTATGCTATTTGCTAGTCTTATTGCCTGTTGTCCTTTGTGCTGTGTTTCGCACGCAATCGTATTTCCTTTTATAGTATGTTTTAGTGTCTCAATTGTGTGAACTTCGGTTAGTGCTGGTATAGTTATGCTATCTTCTATGTATATATCTGTGAAATTTCTGTTAGTTATTGTTTCTTTTATTCCTTTGTTCTTCTCCCTGGTTTCTGTTTCTCCCTTCTTTTTCTCTGTTTCTGATTATGCACTATTCTTCTTTTGTTCTATGTGTCCGTGTCTTTCTTCGTTAATTTTTATTTCCTGACTTGTTTCTTTCTTTGTGTCGATTTTTTGTTCCACTCTGTATCGTTCTTTATTTTCGTCTCTGTAGCCGTTTTGTCTTTGTTTGTCTGTTTGATTTGCTCTTGATATATTTTCTCTTGCCGTTGCCTTTCCATTTTCCTCCATTGTTCTATGTTCTGTGTCCCTTCTTTTGTACATTGTTTCCACTATTCCTAGCCATTTCTGCCAATTATTAATTTCTGTAGTGACTGGTTTTTTCCTTATTGTTGCTACTTGGTCATTTGCTTCTGTGATTCTACCGTTATCTATTGTGCTCTCAACTTGCCTTGCGTTTATCAATGGTATTCTTCTTTCCCATATTTCTAATGAAGGTTCTCCTTTGTATGATATGATTGCTTTCTGTTCTTCTAGAAAATCTCTTCCTAAAAGCACTGGTATTTCTCCCATTATTTCGTCTTCTGCTACAATGGCTTTTGCGTAAATGTTGTAGTTCATTCCATTTGTGCTTATCGCCAATTCCGTTGATCCATACAGCTGTATTGTGTGTCCTGTTATCCCTTTTAGAGTTAATTCCTCTATGATTCTTGTGTCTAATTCCCAATCTGCAATTATTGACCTATTTACTAATGAGTACGCTCCCCCTGTATATATCATACATGGTCTGTTTATACCATTTACCCTTAACATTACTATGTATGGGGCGTCCTCGTTTGTTTCTGACGTTGATTCATTGTGATACATTGTTTCTTTTTTTCCATTGTTTTCCATTCTCGGCTTATACTTATTCGTTGCTTCTTAGTTTGTTTTCTGCCATTGTGTTTTTTTTAATTCTGTTTCCCCTGTTAAATTTACTCGGCCACTCGTCCGGGGACTAACTGTGGTCCTTACTAGTTTAAATGCTTCGTCCATTCTTTATTACTTGTGTGTCCTGTTTCTGCAGAGTGTCCTCTTCTATCATTGTTTATTTGGCGTCTGTCTCTCTCGTAGTTCCCAAAGTTATTTTGTTGAGACCTCCTCTGTGTCTTTTGCTTATGATACTCTTCCCTTTGGTTTCTGTGTCTGTTATATTCTCCGTAGTTTCCTTGTTGTGTTTCGTGGTTTTCCCCGTGATACCTCGTTTTCTCCGTTTTCCATGGACTTGCTTTTCCGTCGTTGTATCTATCGTACTTCTCGGTTGTTTTATTCCGTTTGTTCGCTTCGTCTAACATTTTCTTTCTACATTCTTTTGCCCAATGTCCTTGTTTTCCACAGTAATAGCATGTGTTTGTTGGTCCGTTCCCTTTTTCTCTGCAATCTGGTGCCCAGTGTCCTTGTTTTTTACAAATTTGGCATCTTGTCTCTCTTTTTGTTTCTTCTGCTTCCTTCGTCCTGCAATTAGCCATCCAATGCCCTTGTCTGCCACAGAATAAACATTTCGAGTTCTGCCTACATTCTTCCGAAGTGTGATTCGACCTTCCGCACGTTGTGCACCTCAGTTGTTCGCTCATAAATGCGACTTTCTGGCTACTGTTTCTGCCGCTTGTCATAGTTACCGCCGTTTCTTGACAACTAACTATTTCTTCCGCTTCTTCTAGTGTCATGTCGTCTTTGTGTAAAATGTAAAACCTACCTCCCTTAATAAGTCTTTTCTCAACCCTACGTTGAATTGGTTTATTAATACCGAATTATGTTTTTTTTGTATGTTTGGTATTTGTTCCCTACTTGCGCCCTTTATATCTTCTTCTAGTATCTTGTTTCCAATTAATTTTAGTCTGGTGCAGAACGACGCTACGTCCTCATCGTGTCTTTGGTAGCATTGCACCAGTTGCATCCACCAATCTGCTATAGATTTTTTTGGTACAAATTTCCGTAGTCATTTTTCCCTAAATTCTGAATATAACACCGTGTCTAACATCGGATCAGCCTTGAAACAATTTAAATTTCAATAATGTTAGTGTTTCTGATTCCGTCAACCCGTCTAATTTAGCCCTTAACTCGAGTTTCTCTATGTACCTAGCCGCATCTCTACCTGTGAAATCGGCTAAAGTCGCAGCTATTACCCCTAGTGGTTGTGCCTGTGCTACCCTCAGTGTGGGCGGCATGCTGCTTGTGTCCCCCATGGTTTCTGAGCCTCCTTGACTGCCTGTACCTAACCTATTTTGCGAATCTAGTGGCATATCGCTGTCTGAATTTGGTTACTTTTTTAATATTTATTAAATGAAATTTTCTAACTTTATAAACTTATATTACTCCTACCTTTCTGGCTTCTACAACGCATGAAATGGATAGCTTTTGGTGCACGGGTAGGATGTTTTAGGATGGGTTAACTTCCCCCTTTGTAAAATTGAAGCTTACGTCGTTTGGGATTGTGATTTATTCTAACGAATGGAACTGAAGACGAAAAGAAAAAAATCAATTGTATGACGGAGTAGTAAACCAAAACTAATGTTATGTGTCCCGTTAATTGATGACTGTCGTACCTGTGGGTAGCTGTGATGATGGTGGGAGAGTATCGGCTACGTCTCGATATTTTTCAGCCTTTTTACCCTCCTGTATGCCACGTTAACTGCTTTTTGCAGCCTCTGGTTACAGACCGTACAGCTTCACCGTTCCCTGTATTCTCTTGTGCTGTAGCAAGATTGGCATATAATCTTGGCCTGACAGAAATGTCTTGTGTGAAGATCTGGCGTCCCTGCTGACTTACAACCCTGTATCGGAAAACCGCTGCGAAGAACTAACCACACAACCCTGTATCTGAAAACCGCTGTCACCAGTGTAATACTTTCTTGACCTTATTTTTACACTTTTATGGTGAAGCCGCTATCAACTCAGTCGATGATTGCTGAGTAGGATTATTTTTCGACCTTGACTGGTCTAGATCCAGTGTGATTTGCAGGAGCTGTGCTACCCGTTTGGCAGGATGTGATTTTTCATCACGCACACTGATCTTGGTCTAGTGGAAGCTATGTTTTGCGCAATTACTAGACCCTGGTTAGAAAAACTCCGTTGTCAATACTTAGTTGACCGCCGTTTGGCATGTTCACCCCAGATCGGTATTTCGCCTTTTATCTGATGTATGGATTTTTTCTCGACTTTCTCTGGTCTAGATCCAGTGTGTTCTGCGTGAACTTCGTCAACTGGCGTGGACATTCAACTAAATAAATAATCTGCCCGCAGTGACACCCCGTGTAGGTTGTGGCTCTTCACCACGCACACTGGTCTTGATCTAGCGGTATCTCTGGTCCCGTAGGCTCTATGTTGCGCTATACTAGGTCCTGGTTGTGACCATCAATTTTTTCTCCCTCCTAGGTAGGGTAGCTGAACCGCTTGTCACCGCTCGTGGGGTGTGGTTCCAGACAACCGGATATACCTCTCGGAGAGAAATGGTTTTGGACAACCGCTGTCACCTTCCCTGGGTGAGGTTGTTCCAATAGGGGATGGTACGCAGTGTAATACTACCCCCTTCAATAGAGCTGTCACCACTTGTAATAAATTTCTAGACCCTATGTAGTAAAAAAATCTACCTTTTTTTTGGTATAATGATCCCGACCTTCGAGTCACCAATTTCTTTCTCCAACGTGCGGCTGAGCGTGTAAGGCAAATCCAGTCCGATTTGAGCTGGGTACGCCTGGTCTTAAAACGGTTTGATACTCCTTTGCCAGGACAGGATTGTTCTCCCGGTTCTGTCTCACATCCAAGGTTGTTACACTCTCTAGGGGGAATTACGGGGTAGGGATGATAAATAAAATATGGTAGAACCACAAGGTTGTATAAAAAAAATATGATAAAAGTTTCTCTGAGTATATATATATATATATATATATATATATATATATATATATAACAAAATCCCGATATTACCCAAATAAATGGTGCATCCTAACCTACCCCTGTACAACATGTAACTATCCCACAAAACAAAATTATGACGAATCCCTCGCCTTGCGCTAGAACAACTAAACTAACCCCTTATCGTTTTGGTATTTCCAAAGCACATGAGAGGCGTATGTTTTTCTTTTCTCCCAAACGTGATATTCACCGGTGTCGAGACGAAAAATAAAATATTATATGTGTTTACCTTTTCGACCGAACTGTTATTCCAGCTTACGATGGTTTTTCGCATTGACCTTGATAGCAAAATGAAAGTGAAATTTATTCGTATAAAATATTGCTGAGCTAAAAACAATAAAATATTTATCGACACTGGCGTTTCAAGTTGCGAAATTCCAAGTCTTGGAATCACCTACAATATTTATATGTTTTAATAATAAATAAGAAATTTCGAATCACGTCTGAACAAAAGATAACAATTTTTTTTAATTTATATTATTTATCAGCACAAGTTCGCTGAAACCTAAGAAAAATGGAAAATCATACGCTCCGGCCTTTTTGATACCATGTACAACTTAACCTCGCGTGAATTTCTATCTCCGTCCTACCTACGAGGTGGAAGCGAATTATGTGGCGCAACAAAATAATGACTACTAATTAGAAAAAAATCCTAACTCTTGTCAGGTTGGCGAAAATCTGCAAAATTTGATTATATCATCACACACGGTAAATTATATATATTACAGAGCGAGCTGTGCCCCCAAAAATTTGTGAGCCTGGACATGCAATGTTTAACTGAGAACGACCAGATGTGTCCAGTCCCCTTGAAAGATCAAAAAATCAACTAAATATATTTGTTATCGCTACTCCCTATGTATAACATTTGAATTATAACCCCCAAGTTCAGAATCCAGCGCAAATAATAACGAATAAATGTCTCAAACTGAAACAAAGTTTAACTCTCAACTTGTTCAAAAACTTACGGCGTTGGAAAACTTCCTTTTTTCTCTGGCCTGGATACTGCTTATTCTTCGCTAATCTTTTTTTTTAGCCACCGCGGGTAGTGCCAATAACCGGTAACGTGCTATGATGAAAAGAACTTAGCGTAGAGGGTGATTCTACCGTTTTGTGTCTCGAAACGGGGGACAGTGTTCACCGTCAAAGATATCTCAGTATCCCTATTACACCCTGACACAACGGAGAGAACTTCACCTCTGATACCGCTAACACTAAAAAAAACTACTACCGTCACCGTGACCGGGAAAGGACTTTTCCCTTCGCGTTTTCGGCCGGCACTCCTTGCTGCCGCTCTCTCCACCTCGTTTTTGTTTTCCCCCGAATTAGGTTTGGGGGTTTTTTGTCGAATTGCAAAATCAACTTTTTATGTTTTGAAGCGTGCTAATTTTTCGTTATCAAATAATTGTATTCAAAACAACTATTTTGCTTTGACCCAGTAAAATGTTTTATTTGTTCTAATCTGTTTTGACTTCGTATTATTTTTCTAAACAAAATGTGGGTCGCATTGCATTTTTTTATTTTGATTTAAAATAAAATATGTTTTACCGTGTGTTCTGAAATTTTCTACAATAAATTTATCTTTTTGTTATTCGCATTTATTACAGTTTAGTTATAGATAATGCACCAGAACCTTTGAGCAATAAGGTGTTTTTAATTCCAGCTTTTAAAGTTGAAATTTGATGTTTTGTTGTTTTTTTATTTAATATTTTATAATATATAAATAATAGTTATTTATTATACAAGGGAAAAAATATTAGCTAAAATCTAATATTTTTCCCGTATATAATACACTATTTTTTTTCTGTGACAGGAAAAACGACGATTTAATAGTGGAAGAACATATTATTACAATATATTAAAGTCAGAATGTTATCGATATGAAATTTGAATTTTTAAACTAGTAAGCTGTTGTAGTTATAGCGACAATTAGACCTGCGTTGCTAAGCAAAACTTCAAAGTAATCAAATATATGTCAATTTAATTCTGTGATTTGATTCAAAAATTGCGAACTCAGTGATTGTTTAGTAGTTATTTTGGAAAACAAAGTTAAAAAATGTCTGATTCCGAGTTTTCTCTGACTCTTGATATAAAGGAAATGTAACTTATGTTCAAAAAATTTTCTAAAATCAAATATATTCCTTCCACTTTTTTCCCGGGGAAAAAAGTAATTTCGTGAAAAGTTGTATTTTGTTACCTGTCAACAGAGATAAAATGTCAAATTTTTTTATTGTCACAGACATAAAACACAAATTATAACTACTTTTAAAGAAACAAATATATAATATTATTCCAGTTGCCTCCTTTAGTCCAGTCTCCATCCCAAACCTGTAATCTTTAATATAAAAAATAAAGTCTAATTTTTCAATTAAAATATTTAAAGTACCCACCTTTGTTCATTTTTACTCCACTCGCTCTATTACAGAGAAGAGACCTTTAATTTTCTTTTGCATAGGCAACTTCTTTGAAATTTTCAGTACAGGGACAAGTAGATAGGTAGCGGTGCAAAATATCAACGTCAATTTTCACAGTTCTTGAATAATACTTTGTTGTTTATAGGTCAGGGAGTTTTAAACAAATGAAATAATCATAAAAATCTAACTTCTCACAAAAATATGTTTGTTCAAACAAAAATATAGAAATGATAAATTGAATTTTTTAGTCAAAGTACCCCCAACGAATCAGTTTTGTCCCGCTATCTTGTATTGGTATACCCACTGACCTATAACTTATTTGTTTATAGGTCAGTGGGTACCCCGATATAAGAGGAGCCACTGACAGCAGTGACTTTTAGGTCGAATCTCGGAACATGTTAGCTGCGATGTAGCGACGCAGTTAATTCCATATAGAAAGCATTGTCTAGACAATGTAGAAAGTAAGTATTTGTCTATTGTTTATTCTGTGGGAGCCATACATTTAAGGAAAATGCAAGTACAACGGCTCCAAAATTGTTTAGATGTCAATGTTTCTGAATATTTTAGTTGCCTTTACTTTTCAAAAGCTACCTGCGTAGGTATATAATAAAACTAAATTAAGTATAATTACTTGTTTTACAGAAAAAATTTATTAAAAAATAATTCAATAATATTCTGGAGTTTGACAACACGAAAATAAACACATTATGCCAGTAACAATTTCTGCAGCACAAAATCCCAATTGCATACCACATATAACATATTCAAAACGTAGTATTTCACTTTGCCATATCATTAAATATACCACACCTAACACTGATGGAATTGTCAATAAAATGGCAACAATAACGGGCCACTCTAAAATAAAGTGCGGAGTTATTACAGCGACTTATTCATAATAGATCATTACTTACTTTTTTCGGTTAAATTTCCTCTACTTGCCAATAAAATTCTAAATATTTCTATTAAACATACAGCCATAAATATACCAAAATCAGTAGAATAATGGTCCAGATTATTAAAACTAAAATACTTTACAGATATCATACCTATTTCACACACTGCAAATAAACCAAAATAATATGAATTTAAATATAGTAATACTTCGAAAGTTAAAGAAACATTCATTTTAAACATTTTGTTAATGTTTGTATCAAGATACGAATGGATCAATACTTTTGAAGATAACGCGGCAGTTTTTCAAGATCAATTCTAGAGATGGGTTAAAGGGTGATATTCAAGGAGCCGTGACAAACGTTCCTGTTCCAACAAAAAAATCATGACAAATAAACGTTTCTTTTTGGAGCTGTTTCAGCATACATTACAATTGAAACAGGAACATCTAGAGCAATGAACACATATCAATATCTAGTTCCACGTTTCTGTTTGTACATAAAGTTAATGTTACAAAAGCTGTAGCTGTTCGAAATAAAATGTTTCTTACGGTATAGAAATAGATAGATTGTTATGGCTTGGTTGGCATTGACAGTAAAATTAAGTTACATTATTTTAATCAGTGCCCTTTACTTATATTTAGTTATAGTAGCTAATTCTATTCTCAACAGTACATGAACCCGTGCATTAATTTACAACCCGTTCAAAAAAAGCACGGCTTTTTATATTAAGCCTGGAACTTAATGTTACAGTGAAAAGCAAGAAGCTCTGACAATAGGTGCGTTCTTTTTTACTGAGATCTCAGATCACTTCAGTTAAGGTGATCTGAGATTAAGTGATGTGAGTAAGCACCCAAAATAACGACATCTCAATTGAAGCCCCTAATAAACACGCTTGATTTTGTTATTTTTAGTTTAACGATTTGTATTATGGCTAATATAACAACATTATTAGTTGTTACCTTCCTTCGTCCTCTGTGCATGTTAAAGGGATAGATATCCCCTTAACACATTCTCAGCATCGGTAAAGGGGGAGGAAAAATCTCAGCTCACTTAGAAGTGAGTAGAACAAAAAGAACGCTCACATTACTGATGTGAGCTGAGATTAACTGAGATCTCAGTCAAAATGAACGCACCTAAAATCAGTCCTGTGAAATCACACCACATCTCTAATCAATTGCGATTCTTGTGGCCATGTTGGTTGCACTGAATAACTACATATTTTGTAAAATATTCTGTTTCTGAAAATGCTGTAACAAATATTTAAAAAATAGGCTTTACAAAACAATCTATATTTTTAAATTTGTTATTATTAATGCAGAATAAATTTGCTGGATATGACAAACTAGTTAGTGTTCATTTGGAGTCAATACCTACCCTTAGATTAAAAAAAATAATTACCTATGTAGCAATCACAGATATGATAGCGATCATCTGTCATGTCATATGTCATTTTCGAGTTTGCCGATGTCGATGTATGTGATATTCATAGCAAAAAGTGTTTTGCCTACAATTATTCACAGTTCAGAAGTTTTGTAGTATTTCTGACTGTAACTTAGAAACGATGTATTCAGGAAGTGACTCAAACGAATCCCAAAAGTATGCTCAATGGGCTCTCAATCCAGCATCTTTTCAGAATGTTCCCGGTGAACAAGTCGATTGGGCAGCTCTAGCCCAACAATGGATTATAATGAAAGAAGCAGGTCCCCCTCCAATGCCGGGTGACCAACCGATTGTTCGGAAAGGAAAAAGAAGCAGTCCAGAAGGCGGAGAAGCTGAAATGGACGTAGAAAATGATAAAGAAGCACCTCCACCGCCTGTATGGAATACAAATGAGGCTCCTCCCCCGCCAAGTATGGAACCATGGAATTGGAGTGCTCAAAATGCATCTTGGAATTGGAGTAATAATTGGGCTCCCCCTGTACCTCCTCCTGCCCCAAGTATTAGTGGATTAAAAGCCCCACTATTGCCTACACCTAATAATTCTTATGTTGAACCTATTGAAAGCACCAGCGATAATGCTACTCCCTTTGGAAGGTAAATAATTGTACAATTTTACAAAACACATGTCCAATAATTTTTTTTAGTCATTCAAATGCCAACAGTTCCCATTATTGGAACAATACTTCAGCTTCACCTACAAAACATATTAAACCTCACAACAAAAGATATAGTAAAGTAAATGTACCAATAAGAGCACCTGCTCCAATTGCTCCGTCTGCCATTCCAGTTGACACACCACCAGTGTCAGGAACAACTTTAGATACTGCCAAGAGAAAACAACTACCAGCTTGGATAAGAGAAGGTAATAATTGTGTATTTTTTAATTAGACAAATATTAAACACATATTCTCATTTTACATTTTATAATGTATATGAATTTTATTTGATTCACATTAGAATAAAATGAGTTCATAAAATAGGTTTAGAAAAAATGGAAAAGGATAAATTGAAACAGATGGAAAAGCAAAAAGAAAAAGAAGAGAGGGAGTCATATTTGGAAAATTCCAAACCAAATAAAGAAACAATTGAAATATTAAAGACAACAATGAAAGAACGTCAAAGAAGTAGATTTGTAAGTATATAACTTAAAGTAAAATAACAACTGCCTTCAATTTTCCATGCTGTATTGTTTAGGAAAGTGATGGTGAAAATTCTGAAGAGGATACCAATGTCAAAAAACGCCAAAAAAGCACAGAACCAGCACCTTTGTCCCATGATGAATTGGTAATTCAATAATTATTAATTAAATAAAATTATTGTCAAATTTTGTTTTCAGATGCTAAAAGTAAGACATACTATGACAGAAATCTTATTAAGTGTAACTAATCGGCATATAGAATCTGTATGTAGAGAGGAATTGCAACGTTTTATGAAAAATCAAAAAGGTATTCTAATGTGTATGTTTTTAATTATATTTCTGATAAAATGTTTGTTAATAAAACCGAATATTAGGTTTGATGTTATCTCACTTCGGTAATTTTTTTTATTGTTATTCCTGAGATTGTTAACAGGGTTTTTATGGGTTCAGTTTGTTAAATTTGTTGTTAACTTCAGCTTCCCAAGCAGCGTCAGCACCCAGCGGTGCCACGATTAGAAGCCGTCTTGGTAAGTATTCATGTTTAAGATCTAATTGAGTAAGAACCCATTTTCGTTTATTATACATAAATTGTTAGGGAGGTGAACTTTCCATTATAAATAAGCAAAAAAGTTGTAATTTCTAATGTATTCAATATTTTATTTATTAAAAGTACAATTTTAAAAAACATTTTTGATTTTGTTAACACTTCTATTGGTTATTGCCTTCTCCCTAATTATTAGAAATGAAATAAGTTATACGTGAAAAGAATATATTGATTCGCCATTTACTCAAAAGTACTGGAAGAAAAAACTACACATTTTATAAATTTTCACTCTTCAAATTAAAACAAAATAAAAGTTCATCTCTTAGTAAGATTCATAACAATCTTACTTTTTTCACAATTTTTCGTAGCTTAACACTTTTAGTTCACTAGCATATTTAATATGTTTAATGATAACAGGGTTGGGTATTTATGGAGATGATGATTCTGGAAGTAGTTCAGGTGGTGATACTGATGAAGATTTTCGCAGAAACTCGAGAAATTCCGATGATGAATTAAAGGTATGAGTTTTATTAATGCCCCTTCTAATTCACTTTACACACATTATTTTTTTAATTCATAGTTTTTCGTTGAATGGTAGTATTTTTTTAATATGTAAAATTTCTTCCATGAGTGACATTTCCATTCAGGATATTTAACTATATATACGTGTCCACAGATTGGGTATCCTATAGGTGAAAAATGTTTAAATATTAGTTTTAGTGAAAAATGTCATTCTTGATAAAAAATTTTGCTTGTTCTGAAACCCTATAAAATGAAATAAAATTGAAGTTTTTCAAGACCCGTCTCATTTTATAACCAGTTCTATGAAAACCGTATGAATTTCGAAAATAATGTATTAACCTAGTGAGTGACGTTTACGATGTACCAAGTACCTGTCAACTTTTATGAATAATTTTCAAATTGTCATTCATTAAGAAATATTAGACAACAATGTTAACTATTCAAGAATTATAATCACTATCAAAAATAACAATACAGAATAATAATGTAAGAAACCCTAAGTAAACAAAAAACATCTATTCAATATATCCTCCCCCAGCTTCAAAACATCTCTCAATTCTCTTTCTAAATTCTTTGTAAGTATTTCGCAGCATTTCTGGGGTGATTTCGATAATGGCGTCAATTATAGCTCATTTCAAGTCTTCAATATTATGGTTTAAATTATTTTCGTAAACCTTTTGTTTTAAGTAGCACCATAAAAAAATCTAAAATAGTTAAATAAGGGCGGAAAAAATATTGGTCCACAATATCCCATCCATCGCCTAGGAAAATATTCATCGAGCCATCCACTAATTAGCAAAGTCGAATGTGACGAACATCCATCATGTTGAAAGTACATTTTACACCTTTGCTCCAAGGGAATATTTTCTAATTCAGGTATTAAGAAGTTGTCCAGCAAATACAAATATACCTCCTGATTTAATGTATCTTCCAGAAAATACGGTTCGATTATTCGATCCGGTAAAACCGCACACCAAACATTAACTTTATTAGCAAATTGACTATTACAGTTAATCCTGTAGCTCGGGTTTTCACTAGCCCAATATCGAAAATTTTCGGAAGAAACGACTCCGTTTGTTGTAAACGTTGCTTCATTAGAAAACAAAATATTATAGATAGATAGATCTTTATTCAATTAGGAACCCTAATATACATAAAAATAAAATAGAAGTACACAAAAATAAAATTAATTATATAGATAAAATTAACAAAATACACTAATAAAATATGTTATATAAATTTGTCACTAATTATAATATATTTAAACAAAAACACTTTAAAATTGAAAAATTGGAGTAACGACATAAAGCTACAAATTTTTGATATGCTCTTTAAGCAACATTTTAAAATTTGAAAGCATGGTACATTTTTTTATAGATGGATGTAAATTATTAAATCTGTGAAAACCTTTAAAAAACAAAGAGTTCATTGTACTTCGATAAACAGTTCTACTCATTAGTATGTCATTCAAACCTCTGGTATTATATGAATGATTATTTTTATTAAAAGAAATGTATTCCTGGAAATATTCAGGTGATAAACCGTTTACTATTTTAAAAATCAAAATCATGGTAAAGTAATATAGTCTGTTTTCAACAGATAACCAATTTAGGGAATTTAACATAATTCTAATTGGTGTAAGACAATTTGTTTTTAAAATTATTCTCATTCCACGATTTTGCAACTTCTGCAACATATTGAGTTTGTTGAGATTGAATAAGAATATAATTGATGAGCAGTAGTCAAAATGAGGTTGAATAATAGTATTATACACCGTGACTTTGGTCTCCATTCACAAGTTTTGAGATATTCTGCTAAAAAAGTATAGCTTCTTCGATATTTTATTTTGGATATAATCAAAATGAGTACCAAAACTTGAAAGTATTGTCAAGCTGGAAACCCAAATATTTAAATGATGTGACAATTTGTATTTTTTGTTGTTAATATTTAAATTTATGCTGTTAGTATCAAGTAAACTATATTTATATTTCATGGTGAAAATCATTGCATTTGTTTTTTTTTACATTTAGCTTTAGTTTGTTTATTTTCAAATATTGATTAACCTTATCTAAGATACTATTCATTTTCTGGTTAGCTACATCCAAATCTTCATCACTACAACAAATTAAGGTATCATCGGCATAAAGGTTAATGAATTCACAACTAACGAAAAGGTCAATATCGTTGATGTACAAAATAAACAGAAGTGGGCCTAAAACATTACCTTGCGGAATTCCTGCATCATTATCCATCTCAGATGACACCTGATCTTTAAAACGCACTCTCTGTTTCCGACATTCCAAATAATCTCCAAACCACTCAATAACTGTACCCCCTATACCATACTGCTTAAGTTTAGAAATCAATATTTCTCAGTCGATTGTTTCAAAAGCTCTTTTTAAGTCTAGAAATACAGCAATAACATATTTATTTTTATCAAAATTACGTTTTATATGGCAAAGAGTAACTTGCAATGCTGATACACAAGAGAATTTTTTTCTGAAACCTGATTGATTATTGATTAAAATTTTATTTTTCGTGATATGGTTCAATAGTTGTTCATAAACAGCAATTTCTAATAGTTTTTCTATAGCAGGTAAAGTATTGATTGGTCGAAATTCTTCAGCTTTATTGGTATTAACTACTTTTTGTATTATTACTTATTTTTAATGCCTTAGGAATCTTACTTATAGAGAGAGATGCATTAATAAAATTTAGCACAGCATGTCCAGTTGTTTCAAAAACTTCTTTCAACATTCTGCAGTTTATTGTTTCATGTATTGAGAATTTATTATCTAAACTGCATACCATTTTTCGCAGGTCATGGACAACATTTCAAAATTTTCAAATTTTAAATATAAGTTATTATTTACATTAGACCACATTACAGTATTCTCAATACTGTGAACAATACTTTCAATGCTTTCTACAAAATATTCATTAAAACTGATTGCTATTTCTAGACTGTCTGTTAACAATTTCCGCCCTGCTGTAGTTTCAAAGATCACAGAGTTTGCATTATCTCGGCTATTATCATTAATATTTTTTTTAAGTTTTCCACATTTGTTTTGGATTATTTTTATACCTATCTATTTTATTAAAGTAATACTGCTCTTTATTTATCTTTAACATATTCACTACCACGTTTCTATGTTGCTTAAAAACTTGCCATTTATGTTGTTTTTCATAACCGTCAGAACATATTTTAAAATCTTTATAAGCCCTATCCCGTTGTCTAACTTTATCATATACCTCATAATCAAACCAAGGCAATTTTGATTTAAAATGACATGTTTCTAGTGGTAAAATATTATTGATTATATTATCGCAATTGACCAAAATTTCCTGATATATAGTATCAACATCAATAGAATCTAAATTAAAATGACACATTATAAGACTAGTTTTGATTTTATCTAAGTTTTCACTACTTATATTTCTAAACTTGACTATGTTATCACCAGAATGATTATTATTATTTGATATAGTTACTGAAATAACAGAATGATCAGTTATCTTTGGACAATCGTGAACATTGGCTATTATATTATCTTGATTACAAAGCACATAATCTACCAAAGTTTTGCTAGTGTTAGTAATACGGGTAGGGGGTAGGACTCGTTATATATTGCTTTACCCCATATGATGAAAACAAATTATTTATTTTTTCCCCATAGAAATTACTAGCTAATATTAAAATCGCCGACCAACACACAACGATAGTTTGTAGAAAATAAAACATCACAAATTTCTTCTAATTCTTCAATAAATTGAGCATCAGAACAAGATGGTGAGTGGTATAGACATCCTACTAATCAAACTGCAGACTTTATATCAACTTTTACTACTTTACACCAATAATTGTCACGCAATTGAAATGTTTTGAAATTAGAAAAATTATAACTTTTGTTTATGTATAGCATCACACAAAAGTCTAACCTTGTGTCATAATCTTGTAAGGTATGAATAAATTTCGGTTTGAATGGATGAATTTTGTTTTGCTTAAATATTTTCTGTAAGTGACTCTTGCAAAAACCATCCTCCACTGCTCTTTTTCGTAGACTCAACTTGGGATTTTCCCTTAACGAATGCATAGCTAGTGCACTAGCTGCATCATCCTCCTCAACGTACGCCTTTTTCAATTTCTTTTTGTTTTGAACAGATCCTGTCTCATCAAACTTCTTATTAATTATTTTAACCCACACTGCCTAATGGGTACATCTTGATATTTTTCGTGAAATTTTGCAATTGCATACTGGTACGAAACTTCCCCAATGCTTAATACACTTAATAGGATACTCTTTGTTGAATAGTTAACATTGCTGTCAAATATGTATTAAAGAATGGCAATTTGAAAATTATTTATAAAAGTTGACAGTTACTGGGTACATCGTAAACGTCACTCACTAGATTAATACATTATTTTCGAACATAGTGCAAACATTCATATGATTTTCATAAAAGTGGCTATAAAATGTGACGGGTTTTGAGAGACGTGAATTTTATTCCATTTTATGGGGTTTCAGAACATACAAAACTTTTTATCAAGAATGACATTTTTCACCTAGGATACCCCATCTGTGGCCACGCTGTATATATATATATATATATATATATATATATATATATATATATATATATATATATACAATGTCACCTAAGTTGGATTCATAATTTTTTTTTATTAAATTTTGGAAAAAAAGTTATTCTTCATAAAAAGTTCTGCATTAACTAAAACCTAAAATACAGTCATCAAATATCAAATTTTTTAGTCGTAGAAGTTACGTTTAAATTTGTAATTACATTCTTTTACATTAATAAAATTATTTTTAAGATGTATGTCTACAATAATGCAAATTTAACTGTAGTTACATGTAATCTATGATTCACTGAGAAACAAATAATTTGTTGCTAGAAGGAAATGTTGACAGTAAATTTCAAAAGAATTTATAACACACATAAAAATGGTAGCGTTATTAACTGATTAAGAGAAAATAGAAATTGTTATGATTGTGGGAGATTACTATAAAACGCATAGAGAAGCAGCAAATATTTTCAATAATAGACATCCCAATAAAAATATAACCCAATCAACTGTAACGAAAATAGTAAATAAATTTAGAAGAACTGGAAGTATTAAAAATTGTTTTAATGGAAAACGTCGAAAACTGGTTGCTGATGAGAATACGCAGTTTGATGTTGTGCTGTCTGTTGTAGCAAATCCAAAATTGTCATAGCGCAAAAGAAAGTCGTTGTTACAACAAAATGTAAGTAAAAATACAGTGGCAAGGATTTTAAAACTAAATAAATACAAACCAAAAATCGTACACGAATTAAAAGAAAGGGATTATGATAGGTGCTTTGCATTTTGCCCATCCAAGGAGAGTTAGAGGAGGACCCTTTTTTACGAGGCATATAATTTTTTCCGTTGAGGCGACATTTTCGTCGAATGGAACTGTCTCGTCGCAACATTGTTGCTGGTGGTCTGAGGAAAATCCCAATGTTGTATTAAAGTCTCATGACCAATATTCGTTTAAGTCGAACGTGTGATGTGGCATTTATAATAACATATTAATAGGACCTTTTTTTTCGCCAATCTATGAATGCCGAACGTTATTAACAGTTTTTACAAACTCATATCAATAAATTCCTGGACGAACTACCCTTAATAGAACGTCAATGTATTTGGTACCAACATGACGGTGCCGCATGCCACAGTACAATAAATGTTAGGACCTATTTTGTAAATTTGTTTCATGGAAAAGTTTTTCACAGATATTCTCATCTCTTTAGGCCTGCTAGATCCCCTGAACTAACCCCTTTGATTACTTTTTATGGGGTTACATGAAACAAAAAGTTACCAGAAAGCGCCGGTTCAAAATATTGACCATAGGAGAGGATAATTTTAGAAACATGTGAAGAAATTTCTCCACAAATGATAAGGAATGTATTACGTGAATTTTCCAATAGAATGATTAAGTGTATTGAACGAGAGGTTTGATATTTGATGACTGGATATTAGGTTTTAGATAATGCAGAATTTTTTTTCCGAAAATTAATAATAAAAAAGATTTCCATATGGGAGACATATTACTAGGTTTCTTTAACCATTTCACTACTGATTTCATTGCTGTGGTATAAAAAGTAAAAATACCTGTTTCTATGGTTATTGCGATAGGTGTGGGTGTAATAAATCAGATTATACGTATAAATTTATCCTTAGTCCTTGTTAAGGATATGGGAACTTTTTATCCCAACAGTAGTTTTTAGGGGGAATAAAAGTGCCCATCAGTAATAAAAACCACCACTGACTATAACAAAACTTTCTTTAGTATTAGTCAACTACAACTTAAAATGTCCGTTATATTAGGAGTGGAAAGGCAAAAAACACTTTTTACATAGCGGTAAATTACAACCTAGGCACAATGTTTTGGTACGGCTCTCCTTCTTTTTTTTCGAGCAGCTGTAACATCTTTTAGTTGGTCCTTGTGTAGGTAGATGATCTCCTACATTCATCATCGTTTTAGGTTTTTTGCTGTGTCTGCCAACATGACCACTGATTTTTCGTTTCAGTTTAGCTTTACTTCTGTCCAAACTTATCAGTTGTTCAGCAAGAGGTACTAGATATGTTAGTAGTGGAGTTTTCTTTCTAGTGGATTGAAGTTGGGAGTAAAGTATCCATGAGTTTGTTACGGCAGCCATTAACAATTTGTAGAACACTTTTCTCCACCACTTTGTAGATTTTCGATCTAAGTCGTACGTGGATACCTTTTGATCAGCGAGGTCAACACCTCCCATATATTTATTATAAAAGATTACAGCCTCAGAACAATGAAAAGTACACTTTTCTCCGGTTTTTAGCTTCCTTTCCACTTTTCCTACAGTTGGTGCGTGGCAATTCGATAGAAGTAAAACTTCTTTGGTATCTTGCCATCTTGTCGCCATTATCCCTAAATCAGTAACGAAAAAGTCTGTATCACCTCTGGATAGCTTTTTATTTTCAAATTCTGGTACATTTTTCCTGTTTCTCATGTATGTACCAACACAAGGATATTCCAATCGAGTCATACTGTCAACGCTTGTAAAAAATCGATCAAAACAAAAACATACATCAGGTGAACGAACTGTCTCACATAATTTTTTAACAACTCGCTCACCAAGAGTTCCTTCTCGTTTTGTGGTTTCTTTACCTGCATAGATATTCAAGTCGTAGATATACCCAGTCATGGAATCACATCTTTCCCACAGTTTTATTCCTCTCTTTATGGGCTTATTGGGAATGAATTGTTTCAAGGACGATCGACCCTTGAATTTTACCATTGATTCGTCTATTGACTGGTAAGAAGATTCAGTTCTTGCTGCTTGAAACCTTATTTTCAAACACTCCAAAACATCATCCACGTAATATGTTTTAGAACTATTGTCAGGCCTCTTTGGGTCAGTAAAATACATTTTGGACATCAGAAAGGTGCACCGATCTCTTCCTATAGCACTTTTTATTACGCTGTTACCCATGGATTCGTCTTTAGACCAATAATTTGAAAAAGACGGAACTTTGTTGTAACTCATTACTAGCGTACAACCCAGAATAATCATAATTTCATGCATATCTGTTTCTTGAATGTTGAGTTTCAGATTTTTTGTTCGTCGTAGTTGTTGAATTCGTTTGTTAGTACAATCAGCAATGTGTGTAAAGAGACTCAGGGGAAATATTTTCAAAAAAACATCTAATTCAGAACATTCTCGAGTCAAATTCAACTGAACCACTCCTTCGGTTTTCTCTGGTAATTTCATTCTGGGTTTGAAATTTTTTGTAGGTTCCTTCCATAATAAAACAACGTCTTGCTCAGGAATATCCTCCTCAGCACTAACATCTTCTCCTTCGGTGCCCTCATCGTTTAGATGCTCACTTCTCAAGTTTATCGCTTCAATGTCCTCTTCTTCACTACTTTCTTCTAAGTTTTCGTCTTTATAATGGCTTTGTACGTCATTACTTTCTCCACTATCTTCACTGGGTAGATATTCTGATTCGTCTGACCCCACATATGGCTCTTCGTCTGAATTTTCTGAATCAAATACATTATTTGCTTCTTCCTCCAATTCTTTAGCACTGAGAGGTTTCTTCCAACTCCGAACTGAAACAAACCGATGGGAACTTTAGGACCCGAGTACATTTACGGATGGGAACAAAAATGCCCACCCACATAAAATTCCCAACAAAAACAAATTTTTGCATAATGTTTTAGTATTAGCACTTACCCATAGTCGTATTAATTACTATTTGCACGTTTCACAAAGTCCCACAAGTTTTACTACGAAGAACCACTTCAAAAATATAAAAATTGTACGTCTAAATCAATTTGGCCTTGTAATGTAAATGGTACTAAGGTAAACAAACGTCTGTTCTGCTGATACAATGTTGCCGACTATTGACTATCGAGTTATAAACTACTGATATTTACGATTTGCTTGTAAATTTGTCCACTTTTATTCCCATCAGTGTAAAAAGATGTTTTAGTGGGAACTTTAGTTCCCCACAGTAGCGAAAGGGTTAAGGTTCTTTGACTAAAAGTATATTTTTTTATCTAAAACTTTCTTGGATTTTATTCATTCATTATTGAATGATTAGAATGTCATTTTAATAAAATTCTGTCAAACAACGGTGACGTTTCGGTCTTGAATTTGGACCTTTATCAAACTAAAATAAATCAGAATGCAATTGGTAAACAAACTATTTGAATACAAAACAAACTAACCCCAAAGTGTAGTCAGCGAATTTACATTGAACATTAAACACAATAATACGTTCACATCGTTACAACGCATTTTAAAATCATTGAGTTACAATCCTTTCATTAAGAAAACACAACATTCATATTGATAAAAATATACTAGATACATACATCCTCATATAGTTAGTGGCATTGATATTATTAATGTGAGACTAATTGTATTGTTTATAGGAGTGGGATATATATGTGGGGCTGAGTTTATTTACATCTTTTTTGTCATTTATACAGAACGTCGATTTTTGGAATTCTATCATTTCATAAAACTCTCTTTTTTTCAAATTATTTTCCATTTTTTAAATTTTCGTCCCTGCATAATTAAACTGATGGTCTTTATTCCTTTCATGGTTAGTAAGGGCAGTAGCATTTTTTTAATCATATTTATGACTTTTTAGTCTATTTTCTAGATATTGACTCGTTTGGCCGATATAAGTAGCTTCACAGTTGTTACAGGGAATTTCATAAACAATATTACTTTTCTTTACTTTTGGTGTTATAGATTTTAGTACAGAAAAATGTTTTGTTAAGACTTTATGCGGTTTATGACGTATCTTTATGTTATACTTCATAAACAAATGCTGGAATTGTTGTGACACTACATTTATGAAGGGAAGAGAAATAAAGTGTTTATTATTTCTTTAAGAATATTTTCCTTTTTATTTTCTGAACTATTGTAAAAAAGTCAGTAATGATGGGCCTTGCAGATCGTGCTATCAAACTCTCTGATGTAGAGTTTCGACAAACAAGCATTATCAAAGCCAAAAAGGCATTAAGGTTGAATGATTATTCCAAGAAATTGGTAGATGCAATTTTCAGAGATAGAATACATAAGTTTTACAATAGTTCAGACAATAAAAAGGAAAATATTAATAAAAAAATTACACTTTATTTCTCTTCCCTTCATAAATGGATTGTCACAACAATTCCAGTATTTGTTTGTGAAGTATAACATAAAGATATGTCATAAACCGCATAACGTCTTAGCAAAACATTTTTCTGTACTAAAATCTATAACACCAAAAAGTAAAGAAAAGTAATATTGTTTATGAAATTCCCTGTAACAACTGTGAAGCTACTTATATCAGCCAAACGAGTCAATATCTAGAAAATTGACTAAAAATCCATAAATATGATAAAAAATGCTACTGCCCTTACTAACCATGAAATGAATAAAGACCATCAGAGTTTTATGAAATGATAGAAATCCAAAAATCGACGTTCTGTATAAATGACAAAAAAGATGTAAATAAACTCAGCACCATATATATCCCACTCCTATAAACAATACAATTAGTCTCACATTAACAATATCAATGCCACTAACTATATGATGATGTATGTATCTAGTATATTTTTACCAATATGAATGTTGTGTTTTCTTAATGAAAGGATTGTAACTCAATGATTTTAAAATGTGTTGTAACGATGTGAACGTATTATTGTGTTTAATGTTCAATGTAAATTAGCTGACTACACTTTGGGGATAGTTTGTTTTGTATTCCAATAGTTTGTTTACCAATTGCATTCTGATTAATTTTAGTTTGATAAAGGTCCAAATTCAAGACCGAAACGTCACCGTTGTTTGACAGAATTTTATTAAAATGACATTCTAATCATTCAATCATGTTTTTATTTGACTAAAATCCAAGAAAGTTTTATATATGAATACATATATATTATTATTAATAATAGTTACAAAGACAGGCGGCATTAACGGCGTCTTTGCTGCTTTTTATTATACTTATAAACACGAGTCGTCGAAAAAGTGGAAGTCTTTGTCCGTGCGTCCGTTTTAAGCTTCAGCGGACGAACGGTAAGTGCTAGAATTTAGGTATAAACGGAATCGGCATTGTCTGAAACCTCTCCAATGGAGAAATAATTTGACCTCTGACCTTCATGGGGTCACATGACTTTGTTGAATTGAAAACTATATAGTCTACAGATATAAAAATTATATATTTCGAAAGCTTATATAAATTTCTATACACAACTTGAGTTTTTTATACAGTGTCATTCATTAAACTGAAGTTACTGTTTTGAAGTCTACGTATACGCCACAGTGTAGCACATCACTACTTGTTTGTAATATCCTAGTCTAAGGTGACCGATCAATGGAGACACCCTTTCTCTTACTGTCACCAGTAATTTGTCATAGGAGCCTGCATTTAGATGTACCAATGTAGGTCAGAAGTAAGTTTTGTAGATTTTCAGGAAAATCTAACCAATGTAGAATATTTTTCAAATTCAGTGAATGAGAGATTTGTTGGTTTTACTTGATTCAAGCATTTTAAAACATTCAAATTACTTTGTTGTTGGTCTGTAGGGGCAAGTGATGTCAATTTTTGCAAACATACTGAACATTATACTTATAAATATTTGGGTGTAATTGCCACTAGGATTCATTAGCAAACGGTTTGGTTGCACATGCCATGTCATCCAGATCAGATATATAAATAAGAAAAATGTGGAGGCCCAATACAAAGTCTTCCGAAACATCACTGAAAACTGTTCAACTGATCTATTATTTATTCTGACTTTGTATTCTTTATTGAATAAATATTCCTTCATCCATTCTAGAAGTTTTCCCTCAACTCAGTATTGTACTGGAGGAGACATTAGTAATGGTACAATTTGTAACATACCTGTACTTGATATATGAATTGTTTTGAAGTCAATTATAAATACCTTTACCAAAAGTTCATTATTATAACTAGAAAGCATATTTTATGTTTTTAATTTTAATTTTTTAACACAGTAGGTAGTGATTCTATATATTTATGGTGTCAACAATAAAAATATCATTATGATGTTGTAGGATACAATTAAAAGGAAAATGGCAGATTTTCAAAAAACCGAAAGGGAAATAGAGAATAGATTAGAAGATGCAGAAAGGCGCAAAGGAGGTAGCTTAAGCAGATCACAGAGTCCGGAATCCAACGATAATGAATCACAGGTAGACGCTCGAGATCAAGGTCAGTATTTGATAAAAATGAAATAAAATAAAAATTACTTTGCCAGTAATTTTATAGTGCGATAAACCTGATTGTGTACATATTATAAACAGTAAAAACAATTGGCTTAGAAGGCAGTGAAGTCAGTAACTTTTAGTGAACATTTGTTAAAGTTCTTTTTATTTTTGATATAGTGTTATTGAAATTTGACTTTTCCTTAGAAGGTAAAGTAATAATTGAATGTTTATTAGTAGATATTATCTGTTTATTGCAGTTTGTTGTTTGAGCTAGTTGAAATTTTATATGGATTGGAAAAATGTACATACTTTTCATTGCAATTATATTTTGACAGCTATTTTGTAATGTATGATTCTCTAAAAATAAAATTTTATTTTATGGGGACAAAATTTAAAAAATCATTTTTTTGGGAACTAACTAATTTATGATAGGATAAATAGTCCACATAAGATTTTAATGTGTAATGACATTTTTATTTTAATACATTTTCCTTTCCACTTTTTGTAAAATATAAAAAAAGTAGAACAAAAATAAACTTTTGAAAAATATAGCCATTTATGAGACAATCGTTTGTTTCTAAAATACAAGTAAACGTGATTGTTCTGATGTAACATTACTTTAATAACATATCTAGTCATTTTACAACAAACTGCACTTTTAGATAAATCATCAGAGTCATATTTGCTCTGTTTTCCAGACCGAAAATATGAACAAGATACCAGACAAACAGCATCTTCTCCGAAATCGTACGATAAACAAAAGACTCGATCACAATCGAGTTCGTCGCACGATAGCGACTATTCTAACAATAGATCAAAAACAAGTCGACGTTCTTCGTCGGAAGAGTCGAAAAATTCGTACAAAAGGTCAAAAAAGAGATCATCTTCTCCAAAAAAAAGGCACCGTTCCACGTCTTCTCATTGGTCAAAATCACCCTCGAGAAGAGATTCTAGTAGTTCCAGAAGAGACTCCCGTAGAAGCAAGAAAACATCCTCATCGAAAAGAACAAGATCTAGGTGTGTATAAATTATCTATTTTAGGTATTCGAATTACAAAAAATGAGGTAATTAGTATTAAGATAGGAAATGAAGTCTTCAATATATAAAAAAAATGATAGGCTTCTATAAACAGTTATTTTGGAATAATGTTTTATTTAAATTTAAAATCAATGTATCACTGTATACAATCTTTAAGGAAATAACACCTAAAACATTTCGAAAAGTTATTTGAAAATAGACTTTATAGTTGTACGAAAGTTGATGGGTCATTTTAAATATCTTATTAAACTATGATTTAGCTTTTGTTGTCGTTTGCTCCATTTTTGTAAGTATATCAAGTTGCGGTAACTTGTTCAAAGGGAGTAAGTTCATAGTCATTAGGAAGCATGAAAATCTTGAAGCAACAAAATAAGCTACCCACCCTGTGTTAACTATTTTTCATAAAGAGATAGTCTAAAGTGGCTACTGAAATTTAACAGTGCAGTAGTTGTGGAAGGTTGTTTTTGTGAACTAGGAATTATATCATGTCCAAAATACGACACCAATCCTGTGTTGCACTTTTCTTGAACCGCTCTTATGCAATAATTGTTGATAGAACATACACGTCAAAAGTGTCATTGTGCCTAATGAATAAAAATGAAGCAAATGCTTTCCCAACAGAAGTCCAGACTTGCCGTTGCAAGTTTACAAAGTCGTGATCCCTACTCATACTTGTTTTATATTAGTGTTTCGTAGACGTACTTATTTAGTTCAGTTACATTTTTAAGAATATCGTAAATGTGTTACAGTTATTTTATAAAAAATAATAATATGGCAGAGAGTGAAGAATTTGATAATAGTAGTGACTAGGAAATTACAGATAAACAAATGATATTTGTACAAAAATTAAAAGAAAAGAAGATAATTTTTAATAAATCAAAAATTCCGCATGTTAAGGCAGAAAAGGAGGCTGCTTTATCTGACTTGGTACAGGAATATAAAGATATTTTTCTACACCCGTGTTATAACAATGCACTTATATGCCCATAATCCGTTTCATAATGATACCCATTACAATACAGATTTTTAATCAATAGAAACCCATAATTCTTCAATCAAACATGCTGTGTATTTGACGTTTATCCTAGGTTCCTATGTAATTATTTCAGATGTCAAAATCAGTACGTATTAAATTTTCGTAGATAACTAACTAAACTTGGATAATTTATCAAAATGTCTGATATCAGTGATATAGAAGAATTACCATCGGCTCCTCCACACATATCGGAGAAAGCAGAAAATGCAGTTCAAAATATTTTGCCCCAAAAATCTAAGAAAGTGTACGAAAAATTTTATCAACAGTTTATGGACTGGAGAAATACAAATAAGATTTCGACATTCTCCGAAAATGTTTTAATTGCTTATTTTCAAGAATTGATGAAAACTATGAAATCATCTAGTACATGGACACATTATTCAATAATAAAAACGTTGGTAAATATAAACCATAATATAGACATTTCTAAATATAAGAAACTACAAGCTTTATTAAAGCGAAAGTCCGAAGGATATGTTGGAAAAAAAGCAAAAATATTTTCACCTGAACAAATAAAAAAAGTTTATCTACGAAGCACCCGATGAACGGTTTTTATTTTTAAAAGTAAGTATCCATTTAATATTGCATTTTTAAAAAAATTCATGATTACATTTTCCATTCGACTCATGCATGATAGGTATATTTCATTAATTTCGAGCAAACTCATAAACCGAACTCGTGGCCGAGCGGGTTAAGGCGCTCAATTTGGACTAGACTACAGTATGAGTTCCGGGTTCGAAACCAGTCTAGGTCATTCTGCTTTTTTTTTCTTTTTTTTTCTCTTTATTTATTGTTGTCGTTTGTTTTTAGGTAGCAATGATTTTTGGAATAATGGGAGCATATCGAAGGCATCAACTACATGACCTAAAATATGAAAATGTCAAAGATATGAATGGAATCTTAATTGTTAATGTGATAGAAACTAAAACAAAAGTACAACGAACATTTACAATTACCGGCAAATACTACGAAATTAGTAAAAAATATATGAATCTACAGCCTAAAATTTTCCCCACCCCATCTTTTTTCGTTAATTATTTAAATGGAAAATACACAATTCAAAACATTGGTATTAATAAATTTGGTGATATAGGGAAGAACATAGCAACATATTTAAATCTGCCTGATCCGAATTGATATACAGGGCATTGTTTTCGTAGGACATCTGCAACCGTATTAGTAGATGCCGGTGGTGATATTACTACATTAAAACGCCATTTTTTTTAGTCACGAGGGGGTTAGGGTTCAGGTGCCCTAATTGTTGCCGCTCAGCCATTGACTGACTTATTGTGCACCCCCACTCACAGGTATTAAGCAGAGTCCCATCCTAAATTCTTAGCGAACATTGAGATTCATCAGACTATGCTTTCCTGCATTCCCTCCTGATTTGTTCCTAGGAAGATATCTAGACAGGAGGCTCGCCTTCTGCACAGGGCAGGGCAATCGAAGACGGTTTCTTGTACTTCCCCACACATCCTGCAAATGGGATTTGTTATTTCAATCCCCATTTTCACTAGGTGTGCGTTGAATATCCAGTGGCCAGTTATGAATCCTACCACTTTTCGCAGTTCTTTCCTACCCAGTTTAAAAGCATTTGCTGCGTAGGAACTCGATGGTCCTTTTTTTAGCATTCTTTTGGACTGAGCATGTCCCGTGATTCTGTTCCAGCGCTTTCGGTGTTCAAGCGACACCCAGTTGGAAATCGTTTTTCGTACGGCGCTGGATGAAACGCCGTATGCTGGTTCTGGTCCCATGAGGGTGAGATGAGCTCCTTTCTTGGCACACTTATCAGCTCCCTCATTCCCAGGTACCCTTGTATGGCCTGGCACCCAAGTAAGAATTACTCTATTGTCTTTTGCCAAGGTTTTCAAGGTATTGTGACAGTCCCACACTATCTTCGACGTATAGCTGTGGCTTGCTAAGGCCAAAAGGGCCGCCCGACTGTCCGTGTTCACATAGATGGGGTCTTTTTGTTATATTTCCTGTCTATGAATGTTCTGCCGCATTTGATTAGTGCAGCTATTTCTGCTTGAAATACGGTCGTCATTTTGCCAAGGCAAACACTTATGCTTTGCCTGGGTCTGACGCCGTAAACGCCTGCTCCTGTACCCGTTAGGGTCTTTGACCCGTCGGTGTACCAGGTGATACTGTTCAACATGCGTTGAGGTTCTCCCTGGGCCCATTCGGATCTGCCACTCAAGTTGACACGATATGGTATCTCAGTTTCCACGACCTTGGGCATTCTGTCAGATGGCATTTCGATGATGTCGCACCTCATGTTGTGTATTTTAGTATGTTTCATAGCATGGTGCTTGCACCAGTTGCCATTGCACTGCATTCTGTATGCAGCCATTTTAGCCTCCCCCTGTATATAGAGATCTAATGGTGGGATGTTTAGCAGTATTTCCAATTCTGCGGTTGGGGTGCCCTTCATGGCGCCTGTAATGCGCTGCACGTTAGAAAGCGTTTTGGCGGCTGTGCTTTGCTGAACTTTAGGCCACCATGCGATCGCACCATACACCATCATTGGTCTAATTACTCTAGTGTACAACCAGTTTACCATTGTCGGAGTTAGTCCCCAGGTGCACCCAATTGCTCGTCTCATCGTCATTAGCGTAATCTGAGAACGGCTTGTGATGCTCGCTAGATGGCTGTTCCAGGTTAGCTTGTCATCTAACCGGATTCCTAGATATTTTGCCTCCCTGGCAACCTTTATCGGATTGCCGAAGAGTTTTGGCACACTAGTAATCTCTGCGATTCGGTGTTTTGTAAATAGTACCATGATGGTTTTCGAGGGATTGACAGACAATCCCTCCGCATACACCATCTCTCCACTACGGACATTGCCCTCTGCATTAGTTCCAGGCAGGTGCCCACGTATTTCCCAGTATTATAATGATGATGTCGTCAGCATATCCTTGAGTATACCACCCCTGCTCGTTTAGTGAGACAAGAAGGTCGTCGACTACCAGCTTCCACAGCTTTGGTGACAGAACGCCTCCCTGTGGGCATCCTCTTTCTGTCTTCACCTCTCTTGTGATACCACACAGGGATGCTTGTGCTCTCCTGCTGCTTAGCATGTTCTCTATCCATCGGGTGATTGTCCTGTCTGTGCCTCTGGATTCCAGCTTTGACAATATTGAGCGAGTGCTCGTATTGTCAAATGCTCCTTCGATATCCAGGAACACGGCCAGTGCAACTTCTTTGTAAGTAATGGCTTGCTCTATCTTGCTCACCAAGCTATGCAAGGCTGTTTCGCAAGATTTGCCACTTTGGTAGGCATGTTGATTGGGGTGCAGCGGCTTGTCGCCCAGCACCGTGACCCTCAAATGCCCATCTATCATCTTCTCTAGTGCCTTAAGAAGAAATGACAAGAGACTTATCGGATGATGAGCCTTTGCAGTATCGTAAGAGGGTCTTCCAGGTTTTGGTATGAATACCACCTTGGAGATTTACCATACCGTAGGTGTAACTCCTGTGGCTAGGCATAGTCTGAACAGATTCACAAGTCTTGGAGTTATTATGTCGGCGCTTTTTTGGAGTAGTACAGGGTAAATTCCGTCCATTCGAGGCGCCTTGAAGGGATTGAAAAGCCCATGTCACAGACCCATATGTGACTATGGACTTTGCACAAGTCCAGCTATCACGAGTTGCCAGACCGCGGGCAACTTGCCGTTCTTCTCTGACTTCGCTCGTTGCTTCGACTTGTATTTCAGTGGATCCCGGGAAGTGCGTACTGAGCATTACTGCCAGTGTCTCCTCCGGTCCGTCCGTGTGTGAGCCGTCTTCTTTGAGTACGGTCTCTGGAGTGTTAACTGGATTTTGAGCCATGACTCTGTGGAGTTTTGCACAGTCAGAGACACTTTCAATTTCCTGACAGAAATTTCTCCATGAGCTTCTCTTGGCTTTCCTCACTGCTTATTGATTTCAGTGAGCGCCTTCGTGTGACTGTCCCACTTTCCTGTGCGTTTGCACTGATTGTACAGCCTTCGAACGTTCCTTCTCATCGATTCGAGCTTCCTGTTGCACCAACATGCATTTCGGTTGGTCGTTCTGACCGTCTCAGGGCAGGTGGTATATGAGTTCATTATGGCATTGTTAATGTCACAAGTCATTCTCTCAACCCCTTGCCCTGAGACTGGGTCAAATGAGGCTAGATTGGTTTCCAATTTCTTCCGAAATGCTTCCCAATCTGTATTCCTTGAGTTTCTATAAGTCTCTTTTTTATAGGTCGACTTAATAGTAAAGGATATCTAATTATGATTCGGCGCTGAGGCTTCGTCTAATACATCCCAGCCCTTAATTTTGCTAGCCACAAAGTGGCTGGCCAAAGTTATGTCCAGAACCTCTTCCCTAAGCAAATTCCCCCTTCTTTGTTGGAAAGTTGGCGTGCTGCCCTGATTCAATAAAGTTAGATTCGACTCTATTAGGTAATCAATAAGGTACTCACCCCGTTTATTGGTATTGGAGCTCCCCCAGGCCAGATGGTGGGCATTGGCGTCCATTCCCAAGATGAGGTGCTTTCCCGTCTCTGATCCGTGTTCCACTATCCTCCTCATTTCCATGGACGGAGGTGCTTCTGTGGAATCGTATGGCAGATACACTGATGCAAGCAGGATTCTGATGTTTCCATCACCTGCCTGCAGGTGTACCTCAGTCACGGTAGTATCCCTAGAACATAAATCCGTTATTTTCAACATTTTGATATTATTCCTGATAAAAATACTTGCCCTTGGGTTTGCATTATCATTGTCGTAGATTAACTTACCCTTTGCCATGGTGGCTGGAAATCCAATTCAGTGGCAGAAGGCTACATTGAAAATACGGTTCAGAATAAAATCAGCATTTCCAATACAATATTGAACTCTATTGAGACTAGCAATAATGAAATATATGTAAATATTCCTTCCACTGCCAGATCAGCGGGACTTGGAATAAACTTTTCAAACTGCACAATAAATAAGATTCATATTTTTAAGAAATCGGATTAATTACAATTATTATATGTTGAATATAAATACAAATAAAATGTTTATAATTTTCTTGTATCTATGGCAATACCAATACCCGAGGTATTAATTACAATTTTGTAGATTTTTTTTATAGAAATACGAATAATTACTGTTACCTATTGTGTTCAATAAAAATATAAAATTTATGATTTTTGATTATTTATCGGGTGTAGAAAAAATAGCGTATGCAACTCTCATGTAATGATTATTAATACACTCGCATAAACCATACGAAACTCGCCTTCGGCTCGTTTCGTATCCCGGTTAATGCTCGTGTATTAATAACCATCATTACATGATCGTTGCATAATATACTATTATAATATCACACTTACAACAAAACAGTTATCAAAAAAAATTAGTAATATGAAAGTTAAGATGAAAAATAAATTCGATATTACTAAAACCGGTAATAAACCAATAGTATTTAAGCCTTGGGAAAAATTACTTTTGGAATTGTTGGAAGTGGAAAAGAATTCTATCTTTAAAAAAATACCAGTCAAAACATTTTTTTTATAATATATTCTCTTTAAGTACAAAAAATTAACATTTTAAGGCGCTATGTCTGTTGGAGTCGATGGATAAGTCCTGTACATCATCGAGTAACCCTTTTATAGCAACATCGACTATTCCTAAAAATAAAAAGAATATCAAATAGTTTGCCTGAAACTGATGACACCAAAGCATTATCAAATGCTGAACTGCAACGTCTAGTTTTATTAGAGCAACTGAAATTATGTCATATGCAACAGGAAGAAATTTTAAAAAGAAAACAGGAGAATGATGACAAACACCAATTCAGTCAAGGGGAAAAAGGCAAAATATTTTATAATCTATAATCTTTCAAGTTAAATTTGCATTTACTTATGTTCATTTTTTTGTTTATAGTTCGGATAAAAGAATAAATGTTTATTTTCTACAATCTGCTGTTTCCTTTTAAAATCGCAAATGTCTATAAATATTTACATTAAGATTAATATTTTAATCCTTACTCGATTATTGAAGATAATTCGGGTTATTAATTCTCTCTTTTGTTGTCCTAATTGACGAATTATATTTGGTGTCAAATTATTATTAGTTGGTACGTTCATATCATTGGGATACTGAAAATCTTCATCATTTAAAAACTTGGCAATATTATGAAGAACGATGCACGCAATTATTGTTGATGGTATTTTTTCTAATTTCCTCCTAACTTTATATTGAAGGATAGGGAATCCTGCTTTTAATTGTCCAAAACATCGCTCGATAATTACCCGTTCTCGGCAGAAAACGTTGTTAAAATATTGTTGCTCTTCGGTTGCTGGATTCCTCCAGGGTGTCATAATCCAAGGTGATATAGAATAACCATGATCTCCTAATAACAAACATTCTTCTGTGCAGTTTTTGAGAATGTTGTATATATTAAAATTTTTAAAAATTCTGTTGTCATGTACAGAGCCTTGCCACTGGCAATCTACACTTGCAAATATTTCCTTAGCGTTACAAGTTAGCTGAACGTTGATGCTGGGGTATCTTTTTCGGTTTATATATTCATCACTGAATGCTTGAAATTTTGGAATCCTGACGTGTGTACAGTCTATCACACCGATAGCATTTGGAAAACGGTATTTTCCTGATCACAACCGTTTAGCTTCAACAACATCTTCAGTACTTTTAGGAAATTTAATAAAAATATTTGCCTTTTCCAAAACAGCATCCATTACAAATTTAGAAACTTTAGACACAGTCATTTGATGAACACCGATTTCTTCAGCTACAGAATTTTGGTAGCCCGGAACTGACAATTGCCTTAAAAATATTTTCATTTTATCCAAACTTGATAGTGCAGCTCCGCGCTTTTCACCAGTCTCTTCTAAAAAATAACTAGCTAACCACTCAACATTATTCCGGTCAAAACGATATAACTTTCTAAAATCCACATCTCTACAATATTTACGTGCACTGTATATTTTTTCTTTACGCACATTCATATATTCAGCCATATTTAGTACAAAATACACGAAGCTGTATGCAAAGAGAACCAAAGTCGACTATTATCGAGCAAATGATGCTGCAGTTACCCTACCTTAAAAATTTGGAAGCAATTGCTATACTAGAAAAAGCAATTACTTAATATATTCATCAGATTTTAAGCTAATGATAGCAATTGCTTCTGTTTTTTAAGAAGAAGCTTTGGCTGACAGCAACTGCTGCATTCCTTAGCAATTGCTTAAAGCAAAAGCATTTACTTCTGTTTTTATTCCTTGGATTCCAAGCAATTACTTCAATTTAATAAGAAAAAGCAATTGCTTCACTTTTATTCATTAGGCCAATTAAGTATAACCCACTGTTCAGAAATTGACTTGCCTTACATTTTTAAGTATTGCAATGGATTTTTCATTATTTAAGGGTAGATCATTTTTCAATTTGTACATATTCAAAAAATATGTAACATTATTACCAAAGTGTTTCTAGGTCATATTCCAGATCACGAAGATCGAGATCATCCTCATATAAGAGATCAAAAAGGACACTTTCTAGAGAAAGATCTAGAAGATCAAAGAGTTCATCGAGGAGTAGGTATTCAAGAAGATCACCTTCGAGTTCACGTTCAGATAGAAGACGGAGAAGAAGATCGAGGTCAGAAAGTAGCAGCAGGGGTAAGAGATCTCACAGGCATTGAACAACTCTTGGACCCTAAAAGGTTGTATATTTTGTACCAATTTTTAATCCTAGTCCATTCAAAATATGCAGATAACATTATTTTTGATGCTATAACTGATTGGTTTAAAGATCTCAGTTGGTTCTTATTTTTTCCATTATCTCCTTATAATTTAAATTTTCGTCTGTTATTAGCTTCTGTCTTGAGCTAAAAACAGACACTGTTTATATCTGTCCAAATTGGACTACATGTACAAATCTTTATAGTTACACAAAAGCTTATTTATTTTTGTACCATGACCTCAGTTAAAGTATCTCCCCATCTGCATATTTTTTTCTTTAAATACGAACCAACACCTATTTTCTTTCTTCAGGTGTTTTATAAGGAGTTGGAGATCATACCTTGGTGGTATAAATATGTAAATTATTTAAAATCGCACTTTTAGCATTGGTTATTAAATTAGTTTTAAGTCTTCCTTATACAAATAATGTACATGATTTTGTTTTATGAAATTCGTTTAGGAAAAAATCAATTTTATATTGTAATATGGATATGTTTGAATATTTTTGAGTTCAGGGAAGTTCAGTCCAAAACAATCATTTGAAGTTGAAATTTAATAGTAGATAGATAATATAACAGAAGCCTGATTGATTATGTATTCAGTCAATGGTGTTAGTGACAATTCAGGTACTTTAAGAAGTCGTAATAGATTAGATGTTGAATAAGTTTACATTTTATTTGCACAAAAAAGAATAGTTATTTATTATACAAGGGAAAAAAGTATTAGATTTAAGCTCAAGGTTATGTTGACAACAAACCGAGAGATAAAATCTATTATTTTTCCCGTGTATAATACACTATTTTTTTCTGTGACAGGAAAAACGACGATTCAATAGTGAAAGAACATATTATTACAATATATTAAAGTCAGAATGTTATCGATATGAAATTTGAATTTTTAAACTAATAAGCTGTTGTAGTTATAGCGACAATTAGACCTGCGTTGCTAAGGAAAACTTCAAAGTAATCAAATATATGTCAATTTAATTCTGTCATTTGATTCAAAAATTGCGATCTCCGTGATTGTTTAGTAGTTATTTTGGAAAATATAAAGTTAAAAAATGCCTGATTCCGAGTTTTCTCTGACTCTTGATATAAAGGAAATGTAACTTATGTTCAATAAAATATTCTAAAATCAAATATCTTCCTTTATCTATATGTATATATATCCGGGAAAAAAGTACTCACTTTTTTCCCGTGGGAAAAAAAGTAATTTCGTGAAAAGTTGTATTTTGTTACCTGTCAACAGAGATGAAATGTCAAATTTTTTTCCTGTCACAGAAAAAAAGTATTTTTTTCTAAATTACATTCAACAACTGAAAAATCAAATGAATAATGAAGGTACTGGTTATCAATTGTTTGCTGTAACTTGTTGATGACGGCATTGATTATATTAAAGTTTTGGATAGTAATAGCCCGCACAATCAACTTCATTAATTTTATTAAGGACTGTTTGTACGGAAATTTTCCAGTCTGAACATGACATTCAACATTTGCGATCTAGTGGTAGTACTAACAATTGACAAACTTAGACATCATTTTCCTCAAAACACCCCTAAACAAACGAGACGATTGTTTTGTTGTTGTAGTTAAATTTAGTGCTGACATCTTCCACTCATCATTGAAAAACATAAAGTTATGAAGGGTGTCCTTGTAGATGCTTTATGTAATATACTCTGGGTAAAATATACTGACATTTTTCGTTCCATCAGAATAGAACATTTTGTAGCTAAACATTATTTTTCTGCATTCTTGCACTGTTTAGTTCAAATGGCATGGCGATTCCATTTACTTTCTCTTTTAATGTTAAAATTTCACCTCAACCAATTGTTGTAAACAGTACTTCCTTTATACATGTTTTCTGCGATTATGACATGGAATTTTAGAAACATTTAAACAAAACAAACTGTTTGAAAATAACCCACTTTATTTTTGAAAAGAGCTATTAAGTGCACTCCACTTGCAAAATGTTATTTTTTGACCTTTCTTATAATACTTATACTTTGTGTCAAGTTGATTAACAGAATCTTAATTTTGCCTCTGACAAAGCGCACTGAGACTTTTTAAAATACATGAATTTTAACTTCATCATTTTATTTTATCATGAAGGTTGCTTCGCTTTGGTTTGAATTGCGAATGCTCAATTTATGACCTGGACATATAAGCGTCTGGCTCACTATGAAGCAAATTAAGCAAACATCATAACTATCAGAACTTAATAAGCCTGCAACTAGTTGAGCAGGAAGTTATTGTTTAAGATTAACATTTCTACTTACTCATCTGATCTTATTACTTGTATGATTGCTTAGGTCAAATCTTGGGTATGTCTATTAAAATCAAAAATGTTATCATCAAATATGCATTTCATAAGTTGAGAATTTTTTAATGTTTTTGTTCACTAAAAACCAGTGTTTTTTTTTCATTTCCTTTTGGCGACACAACAGTTTTTCAATTTATAAAACATTTGGTGTAGAAATTTACTGTCTCGACTCCTACTTTGTGGAATCTACTCACATTAAATGGAACTAACTGTTTCTAGATAATTCCACAATATCTTGATAAAATGTCAAATTTCTTAGAATTTTTAACATTTCATCAATATATTGTGGAATTATCTAGAAACAGTTAGTTTTATTTAAGACAGTAATTTCGTGTAAACTTTCAAATAGGATTGTTTCCATTTTTAGGTGCTAAAACTTGAAATCCAATGATTAGATCTCCTTACACAGAAAATACACTTGAAGTTTTATATATCACATCACAGTAGAAGGCTTAGTATTAAATGTTAAGATAAACTGTCTACTTAACGGAATGCAGAGTAGCAATACTATAGCAGTTTTTTTGGATTGAGCTTCTCTAAATAAAATACAGTGATGTAGAAAGAAAAATTTGTTTTTATTTCAAAGACCTATTACATTTTATCTAACCACAACATTTTTTAATGTTTTTGAATGACAAATACCTTTTCCCGTAATCTGAAATGGTATGTTTTTGTAACAAACCTGCAAAGTGTCATCAGTATGCAAATCTGGAGCTACCGTTTCAAAGATTTTCTTCTTGGGATTCATAATAGGATCAGGTTGTCTGGTGTATCCTTCACAGTGTACCAGATCGCCAGGTTTACTGTTTTCAGGTGGTATTATAGTTTCAATAACTGATGCACTTTCTTCAGTTTGAACAGCACACATTACCATAGCTTCTGATGTAATACCCCTCATCTAAAACAATGTACTGTTAAGTTCAATTCCGTCAAATAATTGATTTATTACCTTCACAGGTTTTAAATTGCAAAGAACAACAACCATTCTATTTTGTAAATCCTCCATTGGAACATACTTTACCAATCCAGAACAAACAGTCCTTTGTTTCTCTTCCCCAACATTAATTTGTAGTACATATAGACTATCTGCATCTGGATGTCTCTTAATACCCTCTATTTTTCCAATACGTAAATCAAGTCGTCCCACATTTATTGGTAAATCATCTGAAGATTTTTGTTGATTTGCAGGTTTTTCTTTTTTTGGCTTAGTGGGGGCTTGTACATTTTCTTTTTTTTCTTCAAGAACTGGCTTGGTATCTGTAATTTCCAGCTTAGATGTAGTCAACAGTTGACTTGGAAAAGAAATTTGTTCAATTCCATTCTGAATTTCTAATTGGATTAACTTATTTTTTGCACCTTCCACTGCAGCTATAAGTTTAGCATTTTCTTCCTGCAGTTGTCTAGTTAAAATAGCATTGTATTCATTGTTCAATATGTTTAGCTAAAACGACGAAGTTTATTGTAAGTAATAGTATAAAATTGTTCCAAATACCAACAATGAAACATGTCCTGATATTACCTCATTTTTTAATTCATCGATGGTTTGCTTTGCTACTTCAGCATTTTGTTTAATACGTTGTATAGCTTCTTTGCCGGACATTCTGCTATTTACAAAATTCACAAAAAAGTTCCGACTGAATCTTAGATACATTAACCATAGATAAGAGAATATTATATAAATTAACTTTTATTTGATCGGTAACCTAATCTATCATATTTCATTTTCCTCTTTTTTATTATCCCAACAATCGTCACCTGACTGGATACTCTACTGGGGTTTCATGTGTAGAAAACAATTGGGTAAATAGTTCTGATTGATTAAGCCCAAGAATTCAAAAAAAGAAGAAATATTTTTAGGTTAGTACGTAATTCGTTTTTCTATGTCACTAATTTTGTAAAACTATGGGTAGTTAGGTTAGTATAGTTTGAACTTGGAGCGTGAAATGCATATAACTTCTTTAATGCGTAATGTTCTTTACAAAGCATCATTTAGAGTGATAAGTAAATCAATAATGACAACTCCGAGAAACCTACAGGAAGTCCTAGATGATTTAAAGGGCAATCCGTTTTATGATAAATATGCTCAAAAAATTGCTAAATTGCATAAAGAAGATCCAAACGAGTTGAGGATACGCTTGGAAAATGCCAATACGAATAAAAAAAAGGAAGTGGACCCTATTAAACAACCCGATCGACAATACGGCCAATTGCTAAAACCTAAGGCAAAGTTATTAGAGCCGACACAATTAAAACAAGAAAAATTGGACAGTATAATGAAAACTGATTTAATAGAAACTAAAAGCAGTGAAGAAATTAAATGTATTTGGGAAGAGTACCATAGGAAAAAAGAACATTGCATTGCAGCAACAATACAATCAGAAGATTATGTAAAACTAAATGAAAATGCTGCAAAGTATCCTACTTTCTTATTTGCTCTGCCTCGTTCTCAAGGATATGAGTTTATTATGTGTCAATTTGCACAGAATACTGTTCATTTTACACCTTTATTATACTATCAAGTTCATAAAGCAGATGCCCCAGAGTGTTTAACTATCACACATTATGATGAATATATGGATTCGAAAGGACTAGTTTTAATGAGAGGAGAATATGATAAAAATATTATCAATGCACAGGAAGCGCAATGTCTGGCAAATCAAATTCAACTGTATTATGTACAAAATGATCCTGAAAAGAAAAAATTGTTAGAGGTATTTACTAAAGAGCCTGACAAGTTTAAGCATTCTGATCTTATTCAACAGATTGAGAACTTGTCAATTTCTTAGAAGAAATATAAAAATATGTTACTTAAACTGATATGTAGATATGCAAATAAAAGTCTTGAAAATTATTCGACAATTTATTTACAAATATTGCTGTCAGATAAAAAATTCAGTACTAATTAGGTTAATTTGGGTGGATTCTGCAGCTTTTTTAATGAAATAGCTTTATGTTGAGTGATTGATTATATATCATAATAAGGAAGGGTACTTTTATGAAACAATTTATTTTCCATCCATTAACATGATTTTAAATAATATATGTATAAAATAAAAATTTATATATAATGAATATAGACATTGTTAAAAAATATTATTTTCCTGGTGGTATTTGGGACAGTTGCCTTAACTGCTTAAGAACTGTATCAAGAAGTTTCTTTTTATCCCTCTCGCTCTTTTTAAGTACTGTAAACATGGTTTTCTTGTCACCTTCTCTTAATCTGCAAAATATTCAAATGTATACTTATTGTTAAATGACATTTAAAGATATCAGTCCTTTTAAAATTAACAAACACTTTATATATAAAGTTTTAATTTTGTCAATTTGATGATAGACTTTTAAATTTGAATCATAGGCGTATAATATAAAGTATATCATATGTCTTACGAGGTGGCCTTAAAAAGACTGACACTAATTATATGGAAAGTAGCTATTTGTGAGATTTTTTTGGAAGAACTATGCACACCTTTGAATAAAATAACATAAGAAAACAATTCTCCCATCACAATGGAAAATGTTATTTTGAATGTAGAACACATTGTCTCGACAACGAGGAAATGTAGTTGAGAAAATTTTCACTGATCGTAACTTATTGTAAAATCCTGTAAGAAGGGTGGTGTGATCACAAAATAAGCACAGTCACTGTTAAAAACAAAAAAAAAGTATTCCCCAGGACCTCTGAAGTTGATTCCTGTAAATTAGCTAAAAAATGTTTAGTTGAATGTAATATTCAGAGGCATAACAAGGCAATACAATAAAAGGAATTCCTTTTTTTGTTATCTGTTTCATAAGTTTAGAAGTATAATTTAATTATTGCATATTGATCTATTGTCTTGTGGGTTGTTGTTGAAATTTTGATCATTCTATGAAGGAAAAAAATAACTACATATTTCCATTGCTATATGCAGGAGTGGATGGAATATTTCCAACACTCCTACAGCAAGGGATAGAGGAGATTCTTCCTCACCTTCTGAAGATTACAAGAAGCAGTCTAGCAGTGGGTCTAATACCTAGAAAATGGAGAAGGGCAAGGGTAACCTTCATACCAAAAATAGGGGAAAAAGATGGGACTGATTCCCGATCTTTTTGACCCATCTGTCTAACATCGTTTCTACTCAAATCGATGGAGAAAGTAGTGGATAACTACATAAGAACAGAGAATCTGGAGAATATACCACTTCATAAATGCCATCATGCCTACAGAGCGGGTAGAACAACAAAGAAATCGCAATGTGCGCATTCCTGGATATATCAGGGGCATTTGACAACACAATTCATGTGTCTGTCAAAGAAGCACTAAAAAGGCGAGGATTGAATGACACCGTTGTAAAATGGATGTATGAGTTGTTGACGAGGATAGCTGAGACACAGGTGGGGAATCAAACCACCTCAGTTAAAGCCACTCGGGGGGACACCTCAAGGGGGAGTGATATCTCCCCTTCTATGGAGCCTCGTAGTAGATGAGTTGCTCTACAGGCTAACGGAGCTTGGCTTCGAATGTATGGGCTACGCCGATGACATAGTTTTAATAGTCAGAGGCAAGTTCGAGAGCACCTTGTGTGATTTATTACAAAAGGGCCTCAGAATGATTGAGCTATGGTGCTTCTCAGTGGGGCTAAACATTAATCCAAGCAAGACCATAGTAATTCCATTTACTGGGGAAAGAACACTTCCAGCCATGAAACCCATATCCTTAAACAGGGAAATCAGAGATTGAATATCTAGGGATAACCTTAAACAGTAAGCTTCTGTGGAATAAGCATGTTGAAATAACTGCTAGTAAAGCAATAAGAGCTTTGATAGCGTGCAGAAATCTAGCTGGTAAGAGGTGGGGCATAACCCAAAAATACTGTGATGGATGTACGCCATGATTGTGAGACCAGTAATTACGTATGGGGCAATAGTTTGGCACACAAAAGCAAATCAGTACAGCACGAGGAAAACCCTCGACAAAGTTCAAAGGCTTGCCTGTGTGTGCATCACTGGAGCTATGAGAACGTGTCCAACTAGGGCACTTGAGATCATTACAGATCTCACACCTCTACATCTGGTGATAGAAAGATTTGCCCAAGAGGCAATTCTTAGAATATCTAAGGAAGGTTCAGGCAATGAGAGTATTAAAAATCATGGAGCTTGGTCCTCTCTGACAAGATACATTAGCGAATCTTCCCAGTGACAACATGATCAAGAAAGTAAGCATCAAAAAGAATTTCACCCCGATGCTAAATACGAGGAGAGACTGTGAAAGGGAATACACCACCCAAACTCTCAAATAAAACACCATTAGATGGTATACGGATGGTTCAAAAACCATCTTTGCAGCAGGCGCTGGAGTATTTGGACCTGGCACCAGATACTCATTATCGTTAGGCTCCTTCCCGAGCATCTTTCAGGCAGAAATACTTGCGATGGAAAGATGCGTCGAAATGAACCTAGAAAGAAACTACCAGAGATGTGACATATCGATCCATTCTGATAGTCAAGCAGCTATCAAAGCATTGAGCTCCCATGTCATCGACTCAAAGTTGGCATGGGAGTGCCGAAGAAAATTTGATGAATTAGGCAAGAATAACAGGGTCTCTTTAGTCTGGGTTCCTGGCCACTCGGGAATCACGGGAAATGAAGAGGCCAATACACTTGCCAGGAAAGGAGCACAAATGCCCTTTATTGGCCCGGAGCCTTTCTGTGGTGTAGCAAAATGCTCCTACAAGAAAGAGTTTCGGAAGAAAGAGGGAACCGAAAGAGAAGCACTCTGGCGGTGCCTTCCCGGGTTGGAACATTCCAAAAAGTTCCTGTGGAACTATGCCACTGCTAAGAAGATCCAAAAAATATTTGGACCTCAGTAAAGATAAGCTACATCTCCTCACGGGCTTTCTTACAGGACACTGCCGCCTTAGAAAGCACTTAATGAGAATAGGTCTAGCAGAGATTGACGAGTGTAGATTCTGTGGGGAGGAGGATGAAACTCCGGATCACCTAGTTCTGGAATGCCTCGCCATTGCAAGCCAACGCAAGAAATGCTTCGGACAAGAAACTTGTAAGAGTGAGGACCTAACCTCGTTGAAGCCGTTCCAAATACTAGAGTTCATTAGAACCTTGGAACTGGAAGGCGAGCTGTAGTAGTAGCGAGAACAGCTCTGATAGAGGGGGCACAATAAACTTTTGGTTACAGTGCACTGTAACCCCGTTAAAATGTAATCTAAAATCTAATCTGCTATATGTCTCAACATCAATACACTTTCTGGGGGAGAAGTAAATTCAATATTGCTCGAAGTATATATTTATAGTCAGGAAAAACTAATTGGTTTTTCCTTGTGAATATAAAAATAGTTTAAAAATCAGGTCTGGATAGATATTTCATTAAAAATATTGTCATATGTTATATAATAAGGAATTTATAATCCTTGCAACGTAGTCAAAATAAAATATTTTATAGCAGACATAATATTTGTATATAGAACACCAATAAAAATCTTACTTTTCTAAGAGTATGATCGCGATGTCAGGATTTACTTTAGAGTATTTACTAGTATCTTGCGCATAATCATGAAAATATGTAGGCCAATCCCAAGATATAAATAAATCTAAAATTTCTCTAAGACTCGCAAAATATGAAAGTAGAGCTCCTTCTGGTAAATCCTTTACTGGTTCAGAAGCTGCAAATTCTACAAAAAAGAACAGTTTTTTAATTAATATAATGTAACTGTTAATATTAATTTGAGATTACAACTTAGAAGTGAAATATGTGGTATCCTTTATTGAAACTGAGTACTACTTACGTTCGCATTGTAGTAAATCTAAATTGAGTTGATTAAGGGCTCCCATCGAGATTTGTTTAATGTCTTCATTCATAAGCATGGCAAATAAAGATTTTGCTATATGATCACATGCAGATTTACAAGCAATTTGGGCAGCTTCTAACTGAAATATAATGTATATTCTTTGTTTTATTTTACATATTATTAATTTTAGGCAATTATGTGATTTTGAGAATACTCACAGGTATATTTGTAAAACTTTGGAATGTAGTTTGCAGAAATGCTATAATATCAGATATATAACTGGAAGCATGTCCTTTAGGTTCTACTAACAGCCAATCATAATTCTCCAATTCAATAAACTCATCCAACTTTTGTTTCAATTTTTCACAAATTTGTCTCACAGCGTCCTCCCGTGACACTGAAAACAGAGCTGATTGTCCGTGTGCCAGACCAAAGTTTGCACCTCTTGACTCCTCCCTAAAACAATCATAATATAAGCTGAAAAATTGAATTAAAAAAAAAACATAACGAACCCCGTTATATTTGAAATGAATTCATCGAGGTAAATATTTGCTTCTTCTAAATAACCCGTATCTACAATAATTTGAATAATTTCTTGTAAGTTAACATGAGGACTTCTAAATGTTGATAAGAGACATCCATTAAACGTTCTAGTAAGGAGTAAATTCATTGATTTCCTTATCATTTCGTCAACTTCTACTTGACTAAAAGTAATAAATCAACATTTAAGAACAAAGTATTTTTTTGCAAATTAACTTACCTAAGATTAAGATCTTCCGAAAATTTTACACATGCGTATATAAATTCTTTAACTTCTCTGTAAATTTTTGGTACCATTCTTGAAAAAGGAAAACTATAAGGATAGTTTATATCATCTGGAATATCTCCTTCCCATGGAAAAGATAATAACACCTCATTTAGTTCATCATGATTTTCCACCTACAACATGATATGATACTTATGTTCTCAATGAAAATTATTGGTGCAGATTTATATCTGTAAGTTATGGTGGTGCTAAATGGGTAATAGGAAACTTTTATCATTCACCTAGTAGTAGCCATGCAGCGTTTCTTGATCAGTTGGAGGTTGTGTGTGAGGAGGTATTGTGTAAGAATTCTCGAGTGATTTTAACTTAAATTTTTTGTCAAACGAATTTTATGTAAAAAAAATTAAAGATATTTTTAATGCTCAAGGAATATGTCAGAAAGTAAAAACATATACAAGAATTACTAATATCAGTAAAACTTTAATAGATTATGTACTAACAAATGTTGACAATTTACTAGTTAATGTATTAGATGAGCCCAAATTCACTGATCATTCTGTAATAACGGTTAAATGTTTTCAGGTAGATAAATCTATTATTACAAAGAAATGTACTATAGTCTGTTTCTTATTGACTGACAGCACGCGAAAAGGTCACAGATGCTAGTCAGGTAGTAAAGCATAAGCGTAACAGTTCATCTAAGGAATTTATTTACTATTTAATTTTATACCCGATCTGATATATAAAGGTAATATAAATGTAAATTCGGTTAGTTAAAACAACTAACGGACCTTCATACATTTGTAGAGTACATACAGTTAAAACAATAAATTATTTTTGAAATAATCTTGTAACGCAACTATTCTGACTGTATATTTCATTAATTATCTTTAGAATTTGGAGCAGGTCAATTCTTGGGGGACATATTAACAAACCATTTATCAATTCATTATATTTTAAAAAAGAGATCCCAACCCTTGAAAGAATTCTAAGAATGGTGAAGGAGGACGAGAATTTGCCTAACATAGGGTTAAAAACTTTGTGGAAAATATTACACAAATTAAATTTTACTTGGGAGAAGCAAAGTCGCAAATCAGTGCTAATCGACAACGAAGAAATAATATGTTGGAGACGCCATTATTTACGAGATATCCGAAAATACAGACAGGAGGGAAGACAAATCTATTTTCTAGATGAGACATGGCTCAATGAAGGACATTCAGTGAAAAAATATGGCAGGACAAAAGTATTCAAACCAGTCGTCAAGCTTTCATAGAAGGTTTATGTACTGGACTGAAAACTCCTATCGGTAAAGGTCGCCGACTAATAATAATGCATATTGGATGCAATCGAGGGTTCTTTGAAGGTGGTTTACTGGAGTTTCACTCAACATCAACCAAAGACTATCATGAAGAAATGACTGCATATGTATTTTACACAAATGGTCGAATTCATTCCAAATAATGCTGTAATCGTTATGGACAATGCCACTTATCATTCGCGATTAACAGAAAATCTTCCATCTACCTCTTGGAGAAAAGCTGATATTAGAAACTGGTTAATCGTAAAAGATATACCATTTGAAGATGATATGTTGAAAAAAGAACTTTTAAAGGTTGCTTCAGATCACAAGCTACAATTTAAAAAGTTTGTTATTGATGAAATAGCCAAGAATCGTGGGATAACAGTGCTTCGTTTGCCGCCATACCATTGTGAATTAAATGCGATAGAGTTAATATGGGCCCAAATGAAAGGTTAGGTATCCAGACATAATAAAACATTTAAAATGAAAGATGTTCGTGAACTCATGAAGTACTCATTGACAACAATAACTGAAGAGAACTGGAGAGATGCTGTGATAATTAAAGAGGAAGAGAAAATGTGGGTTTTAGATAACCTCATAGAACAAACTATAGAACCGATAGTGATCTCTCTCGACGAGTCTTCGGATGACTCTTGTATGGCCAGCGAAGAGGATGATACTATAGATTGAATTTTATATTTCCTGTAAATGGTATAATGGTATGTTTACTTTACTTAATATACATTACTTCATTGTCAATAAATTTGAATTATGAGAATTAAACTATATTTTCTTTAATTAATTTAATTTAATAAAAATGAAAATGTAACTTGTTAATAGGCCTAAACGAATGAATTTTATTTCAACTGTAATGTTGACCGAATCTAATTAAATCAGCAAAATGAACTGATATCGTAATCTCCGCCACTGCCGCACTGTTTATCCTTTTGCTGGCATTGTTCAGTTTTATTACCATATTGTATTTTGAGCTGAAACAGGGATGTGCAGATAACCAATACAGACACCTACTTGTTTTGTATTAGAATTTTAGTATTTACTTGTAAAATTCTTAGGATCACTCTGTAAGAGATAATTTTCTATTTGAATATTTAATGAGGCTACTGTGCTGTCAGACATTAAGAAATAGACTATAGAATGGTTAGAAAATTAACTGATGAAAACTTATTTACCATAAATTTAAATTTAATTGATATTCAATTTTTACTTCATAGTACTGACGTTAACGATATTTATAATAATATTAAATGTGTTTTTCAAACAGTTGTTAATGAGATTACACACATAAAAGGAATAAAATATTGTGAGAACGATTTACCTTGGTATGATGGTGATATAAAAAAAACTAAGTAAAGATGGAGATGTTGCATATAAAACATTTAAAAGTAACTCCAATAATATTAACTGGGAAAGCTATAAACAAAAACGTCATGCTGTTGTTAATTTGATAAAGGAAAAAAGAATAATTTCTATTATAAATCATATTGATAAAAATGTGATGAATCCCCGTTTAATGTGGAAAACGTTGAAGAAATTAATCAATCCGAAACAACTTAATAATAACTTCTCTAACGGTGTTCAATTCGAGAATAATGGCCAGTTTGCTTTTGTAAGAGATGCTAGTGGGCTTTCTGAACATTTTAATAACTTCTTCGTTAATGGTATTGACGATATGGTGTCTAGTATTGAAGATATTGAATTTATTTGTGATATTCAAATGTGTGAGAATATTTTTAGTAGTTTTAAGTTAGTTTCTTTACACGATTTAGGAATAGTTATAAGAAATTTAGAAAATAGAGGAAGTACAATTTGTGAACTAAATAGTAAAATCGTAAAAAATTCTTTTGAAGTTATTGGGCATGTGTGGTGTCACTTTGTAAATGTATCATTGGAAAGTTGTACATTTCCTGAGGAATTAAAAACTAGTATTGTCACGCCTATTGAAAAGGTTGCTAATACAATTAAAAGTGGTGAATTCAGACCAATTAATTCGTTACCATTTGTGGAAAAAGTATTGGAATCTGTGGTTTACCAATAACTATTAGAACATATTAATTCAAATTGTTTATTATTTGGTAACCAGTCTTGTTTTAGATCCAAGCATTCATGTGAATCAGCTATTCAGCTGACTGTCACTGAGTGGAAAAATAACATTAGCAAACATTTGTATACTATAGCAGTATCATTGGATCTAAGGCGAGCATTTGAGACTGTCAATAGAGCAATACTGCTTAAAAAATTGGAACAATATGGTATAAAGTATTTAATTGGATTAAGGGATACCTAACAAATAGAAAAAAATAACTAAAGTTTGCGATACAATGTCATCAGCTATTGTGGTAAAGCATAGTGTTCCTCAGGGTAGTATTCTAGATCCTCTACTCTTCTTAATGTATGTAAATGACATGGATAAGTGTGTTGAATGTGACTATATTCATATTTTTGCTGATGACACTTTAATTTAAGTTAGTGATGTAAATTTAGATAAAGCTATAGCAAAAATGAATAATGTTTTAAGGAGTATGCATACTTATTTAAAAATGAATAAATTAAAGCAAAATGTGAATAAAAGCAAAGTTATGATAATTACTACACCACATAAATACAAACAAATAAATATTGATCACATTAATGTAAACTTAGATAATGAAAAAATTGAGATCGTAAAACAGTTTAAATATTTAGGATTTATGTTAGATAATATCTTGTCATTTAATAGTCACTTTTTTTCTAGAGTGTCTCTTAAGCTTAAATTCAAGAATTACTGTATACAAAACCATCCTTTAACCTCATTTTGAATATTGTCCAACATTGCTATTCTTCCTTGATTTAAATAAGATGTGTCAATTAAAAACATTACAAAATCGAGCAATGAGAGTTATTTTGAGGTGTAGTAGAATCATTCCTGTATCACTGATGCTCCAAATTTTACAGTTGTTTACTATTGAGAGACGGTTGAAATACTTGACTATGGTTTATATTTACAAAATGCTACACAATCTGTTGCCGATATATTTTAGTAAATTTATCGTATTTGCTAATCAAATTCACACATATGATACTAGAAACCAGAATAATTTATATGTAAATACTCAAAGTAGTACATATAATGTGAAAAAGTTATTCTTTAAAGGATTTATTACTTACAATAGTTTACCGAATAATATCAAAAAGTCTTTCTGAATTCAAAAGACATTTATCATTCTTGTATAAAAATGAATATAAAACATTTTAGTACATTTGTGAAGGTGGTGAATTGCACTGTTTTGCAATATGTTTTAATATTTTGAATCAGTTCTTTTCATTACCTTCAACATTATTATAAACTAATTATTATGTCACATTTGTATTAGTGTATACTTAGTGTGTAAGTTGTATTTAACTACGATATTGTAATTATTTTTTTTTTAATTTTTATGTATATTAGGGTTTCATAAATAAAGATTCTTCTTCTTCTTCTTCTGATAACTTAAAATTCATGTTTAAACAAAAACATTGCATATACCGGCTTTGTTTTGGTTGCATACTGTGTGTATACAGGGACAAATTTAGTTGTTATGCAGTAACGTCAATCTGAAGATTTGAAAATGAAATTAAGCTTGACGTACTTACTTTTATTGGTTGAAAATCTTCTGCTGATAAAATTTTTCTAAACACTTGTACCCACCTCTGCATTAATACTTCTGTATAATGATCTCTCAACTCTCTCACTAATTCCCACAGAGGCTTGACAGTGTAACCATAATTTCTTAAAGTTGTGCAAAATAACATTATTAAATCTTTTATTCTTAAAATTAATGTAGCATCTGTGCAATAAGCCTGAAAATGTTACGCTATTAGAAACATTGTTATCTCAAATATAAAATTTGGAATTTTACTCACCGAATTTGTTTGTAGAGCTGTAACGATTTTGGATAAAGCCATGAACCACATTTCATCTAGAAATGCTCTTGTAATTAAACCTCTACCAGTATTTAGAACATGATCTTCCAGAATAAAGAAACCAAGAATTGCATGGATATAGGAGCGATAGCTTGCCTCAGATTCATGCTAAATATAAAATAATATATCTGATAATAAATATGATTATTTTTGGAACACAATGTGGGGCTCGAGAAATTATCAATATCTATCAAATTTCTACCCTGTAACATTTTTAAATAATATTGATCTTTATGTCTGCCTCATTGCATGTACAGGGTGGCCCTTAAGTAATTGTACATAGAAGTATGGTAGACTCCAGACTTTAAAATATTACGATTTAAACCAACTTGATTTAATAAAATGTTGCTAATGAGGAATATACGTGTGTGTGTGTGGATTTAGTGTTAACAGGCTGGTGGTTAATCACTCCAAAAATTATTGCAAATCAAAGTGGTATGTACCATCTATAAACATTTTATTTTCATACAGTCATCAAGTTAAATCCAGTCATCAACATTTAGTAGAAAATCATTGATTTATTTTAAGGATTCACGTATCAAATCCACAATTCGTAGGAATTCATTCATTAAACTGATAGTATAAAAACAGTCAAACTTTTTATCAATGTAAGAAATACCAGCTATAAAGGAGGTCACACACGTTTGAAATTCGTTTCCATATGATGACTGATATCACAATTAAGCAACTTATGGAAGAAATTATCAAAAACAGGAGTGAAATCAAGAGTTCAATCGAAGCCAGTGAGGCTAGACTATTACTGAATATCGAAGAACTGAAAAATAGAGTGTTACATCTTGAAAAAGAAAATCAAGACCTGAAAGAAGAAATTGAAGAATTGAAGAAATCGGGAAAGAAAAATAACGTGATTATTTTTGGGCTGACTAATAAGAGTGAAACTCCTTGTGATATTATATGCCAGAAAATCAATTCATCATTCTCCACTTCTCTCACCCACGGAGATATCAAAGATTTTTATTTTCTCGGGAACAACGATACCAGCCCCCTGAAAGTCGAATTCAAAACATTCCTAATAAAACAGGAAGTGCTACAAAAAAGGCAACACCTGAAAGGCACAAATATTAGCATTGTGCACGATCAAACACAGCAACATAGAGAGGAAAGTAAGTTACTCCGAAAGTACCTTCTGAAGGCTAGGCAAGAAGAAAACAATACTTGCTATATAAAAAACAACAAACTACATGTGAATACAGAAGTATACCGAGTCTCAGATCTACTAGCCCTTGAAAATCAAATTGTAGAAGAACCAAAATCAATTAGTGCTTCATCGACTCCAACTCCCGAAACACAGCCAGAAACCAGGCAACAGCAGAAAATAAGAAAAACTTCTATTACAAGCAACCAGCAAAGATCTTCCAGTGCCAGATTACAAGAAAAGAAGAAATAATTGCAGTGATCACGTACCTACCTCACACTTGTAGCAAAACCTCTCATTCATGACCTAATTTATATTTATAATAATTCAATCTAGCTTTGTCTTTTTCCCAAACGAGGAATGGATCAGTTCATTAGAAATTACAGTTATAAAGAGTTCTCAACAAAATTTTTGGATAGTGCAAATAATTTCAACACTTTGAGGTTTGGAAATGATTACTTAAAAGTCTGTCAACAAAATGTACGAACTATATCCAAAAATTTTGAAAAATTGGAAGTTTTTTTAAATCAATTCAAAGAACCGTTCGACTGTATTATTTTAACAGAAACGTGGAAAATTTAAAACAAGCATTTTTTTGATTTAGACGGATATGAGTCAGTCTATAATCAGGGAACAATAAACCATAATGATGGCGTTATAGTTTATATAAAGAACTCTAGGAAATATAAAACAAACATCGTTAAGTTAGGTCCGTGCAAATTAATTGAAGTTTTGATCGATATGGGCGAATGTATAAAAATTGCCTGTATGTACAGGCCTCCATCTACCAACGAAAATGAATTTGTTTTGGAACTCCAAAACTATCTGGGTCAACAACGGTACAATGAACATTACTTCGCAATATTAGGTGATATAAATATAAATCTCTTTTCAGACGATAACCTGACTAATGATTACCTTGATATCCTCAGTGAATTCAATTTCACATCGACAGTAAATATCAGTACAAGGACACAAGATAATCGAGTACCTGCATCGACCATATATTTGTTAGGGCTCAAGATGGCGATTTAGAAAACAAATGTTCTGCGTTTGTTTTAGATAGTCACATATCCGACCATAAAGCCACTATAATGTCTTTAAAACCAGCAAATGAAAATGTTCAAACTGAAAACCATCATCAGGCCATCGTCTCAAAACGTATTAATTATAAAAAATTAAAAATAAACTCAACAGAATTAAATTGAAATACTTTGTACGAAATGAATGACCCCGTACTTGCTAATTGATTTTTCTCAACAAAAATCTCTGAAATTATAAAAGACAGCACTGTGACATTCAAGAAGAGCAAATTAAACAAAAAAAAGATTGGATTGCAAAAGGAATTATGAATTCAATTATCAGTAGAGACCGCCTATTAAAAGAATATCAAAAGAACAAAAACAATTTGGAACTGAAACAGAGATTTATTACTCATAGGAATAAACTCAATACATTAATAAAAATAAGCAAACAAAATTATCATAGTGCTGAAATAGAAAAAAGTAAAAATAATCCCAACCAGCTATGGAAAGTTAACAATTGTATAACAGGACACAAAAATACTGTTATAAATAGTGTGTTGAAAGAGGATAATAGCCTCACCGAAACAGATTTCGAAATGGCAGAAACATTCGCAAATTTTTTCACCAAAGTTGGACCAGATCTCGCAAAAAACATAAAAACCCCATTATCACCACCTCCATCCATAAAAATGAATCCCAACTCCATGTTCTTGACACCTACCACGGAAGAAGAAATATTTGACATAATAAACACTCTAAAAAATCATAAGGCGCCTGGAGTCGACTGCAATACATCCGAAACCCTAAAAGAAATATCGTAGGAAATGTCATCCCCATTGTCATTTATCATCAACCCTCTGTTTTGAAAAAGGTGTTTGTCCTCCTGAACATAAAATATCTGTCATTAAACCACTCTATAAATCGGGTAATAAACAAATTATATCAAACTACAGACCACTATCTTTGATTAATAGTTTAGCAAAAGTTTTCGAAAAAGCGATAAAATCACGCCTGGAGTCATTTATGAAGAAATTCGGATTGTTGAACGAAAATAAATTTGGATTTCAAAAGAACCGATCAACGGAGGATGCAATTTTAGCCTTGATGTCTAGAATGTATGATGCCCTTGATAACACCAAACCAGCATTATGTATATTTCTTGAACTTGTTAAGGCATTTGACACCGTAGACCATGCACAATTATTGGGGGCCTTGCAAAATATGGGTTGTAGAGGGCGTGTTCACGAGATTTTTAGAAGTTATATCTCAAACCGCCAACAAATTGTGAAAATCAATAACAATATCAGTAATGTTAAGGAAGTGGAATGTGGAGTACCACAAGGTACCGTTTTAGGTCCACTATTATTTATAATCTACATAAATAGCTTGCTTAATATCAATACTAGCGGAAAAATCTTCAGTTTTGCTGACGATACTGCAGTGCTTTATACCGCTGACACGTGGAATGATCTGAAACGGAATGCTGAGAATGATTTCACTAAATTCATAGACTGGTTCAATCACAAGTTGTTGACGATCAATTTCAAAAAAACCATGGCACTTCCACTTTCAAGCTACGTGAATGGATTACCTGACTTCGATACACTAGATATTACATATGACAACCAAATTATTGAAATTGAACTGACAGATAAAATGAAATATTTAGGTGTCACAATAGATCGCCACTTGAGATGGAATATTCACATTGAACAAGTCAGTAATACGCTTCGGACAATGATATATAAATTTAAATATCTTGCTAAAGTAATGAAAATACCTCAATTGAAAATGGTCTATTTTGCCCTTGTTGACTCTAGGATAAGTTATGGTATATTAGGGTGGGGAGGACTCGCTTCATCAAATCTAGAGAGGATCAATGTACTGCAAAAATTTTTTCTGAAAATTATTTTGAAAAAGGACCGTAACTTTTCAAGTGATGCTCTCTATGAAGAAAGCAGAATACTTGACCCACGTCAGATTTATTTTTATAAAATAGCATTGTGTTGTCAAAAAAACAAGAATAAGTTCTTGCTTGTTTCCCATTTTCATGAGACTAGAAATAAAACCAATAAAAGATTTGTCCTATCAACTTCAAATAAAACTGTTGGTCAAAAATGTTACACCTTTCTTGCCCCTAGAGTCTTCAACTACCTTCCCCAGCAATTGAAAAGTATAGTTAATTATAATTTATTTAAATCGAAGCTTAAGCAGTTTATTTTGATAGAAGATTGAAGAAAAATACACCATATAATAGAAAATAATTTGAATGTATAGAGTAGCACTTAAAATTTCACATTTGACTTTCTGGTTATGTTTAGTAGCCCCATCTTTATTGGTATTGAAATTGAAAATTGGAACTTGATGTTATTACTCGTAACAATTTTTTTAACGGACAGCCTCTAGGCTTTGTTAATTTGTCACTAATAGGCATACACTTACTGTTAGTTAAGAAAACATAATGTACTACACCGAAATTGTTGCCAACTCTTTAATGATGTTCCGCATGGTTCGCAAAAGTCCAACGCAGACAGCCCTTTGGCTTTGCGGTTTTGCGGATTTATGCTGAACATTCTTGATATGTTTTGAGATAGTATTATGATGATTAGTCTAAACACGTTTTTATTGTACACACTATCCGCAGACAGCCAATTAGGCTTCGCGGTTTCTTATTGTTTATTTGTCCGATTATTTATGTAATTATATTTTTTTGTATTGTACAAATAAACATTATTATTATTATATATCACGACATATCTGGAGCTTGGTAGAAAAAGGGCCAATGTCCATTAAGAAACATTAGAGAAAATGTAAATTAAGAAGTCAGAAAGACGTCGTCATTAAATTTATATAATAATATACAGGATGTTAAAGGTTAAATTTTAAAATTTCTTTTTTGCTATAACTTTAACGTTTTTGGATATGTATACATAAAAATTTGGAAATAGAGATTTTTGAGCACGAAAAATCATAATCTGGTACCTACTTCGATGTAATTTGTAGAGGGCGCTACATAGGCCACATTTGTGGCATCAATGTGCCCTAAATTTTTTTGCTGTTTAAGTTAGCGGTATTTTTGTAAAATAATATTAAAGCCACGTTATTTTAATAGAAAAAAAGTATACTTATTATTAACCTTAAAACTTAACGGTTTACGATATAATCGCATTTTAGGGGTCAGCTGCATGATTATTATTGATATAACCCTTCAAAATTTGAATGAAATCTAATGACCCATTTAAAAGTTACAGGGGTGGTCCCTATTTCATTTACACCCGGTATATATATACAGGGTGAATCACGACCAACGGGATGGAGGTTTATAGCGAAATAGAATGTTTGTCACTTTAGTATTTTGTACGTTCATATAGGCTACATTTTGAAATTATTTTGAAATATACAGGATGTTCCAATAAAGTGTGGCATATCAAAGTTATATTTTTTCTTATGGAACATAGTCTTGGTCGATATATCGGTAACCACGATATTTCACCGGTGAATGTAACATGACTGGCGCTACCAGTGATTCATTTCTCGCAGATGCGGTGATCGGTGATTCAGTTTCAACCGAATACTGCAATATCGGCATCATCGATCATCGACTCTAGATCGATATAAAATATCATTATTTACACAATTTATGTGAAATAAAATACGGTGATTTAAGCCGATATGATGTTATTATAGGTATTAGGAATATAGGCTTTCGCTTTTACGGAATGAGAAGGCCGCAATTGGTATAGATAATATAGGTATATTAATGATCAGCGGTGGCAGGCGCCACCAAGTCAAAGAGAAAATAAAAACATGCCGCCCGATCCCAGACGGATAAGGGCAAACGTCCCGCTTTTTTTGTGAATTATTTTGTTCCTTTCGGGGAGAAATATTAAAATCTATTTGGTGAACGCCTAACAACCATTAGATAAAATAAATGTTTTTAATTTTTTTTTAGTTTATCTCTGCATTTTGTGCTATAAATAAAGGGAGCCTATATTTTTGCAAAAATTTTAGTGACTTTAGGTAATGGCGTGAAATTGTAAACGTTATTGGGAGAATTGTAAATTGTATTTCTTGTTTGTTAATAAACCATTTCAAGAAATCCACTATCGTGTTACAATATGAATGAATTGATAATTAAATGGCATGTCTTAAACTAATATCTTATTTTAACAAAACAAGATGATAAAAGGCGAAAAAGAAGTTTTCGGGGTCATCCTGTCCAATTTTATAAAAAAAAAGTTAAATATGGCTTGTCTATTTAAATAAAAAGTTATGAAATCCTTTAACCAAGTTATTAGAGAGATAAAAAAATCCACAGTAAGGTATTTTTGTTTTATTTTCAGTTTAGAACATGTCTAAAAAAGCGAAAACCAGTGAAATCTTGAATTTTTTTACACCTGTTGAGGGTGATAATTATTATGCAACATGTAATATGTGCAAGAAAAAATGTTTATTTTTAAAAGTAATGAATAAACCCTAAGAATTGATATAATTTTTACAGATAATATAACAACATGTTCATTTGAAATTATCAATTTAGAATTAAATAATATTAAACTAGTTGCAACTTTTATGTTACACCTTTTATATTAATCTTTCTTCGAGTTACGAGTCAATCTCGATTTCGTATTATTGCTAATTTGCAATATTTATTGTTTTAAAATAAACCGATAAGAGGTGCATAAATAATATATTTGTACGCGTCGCCAGTCACGGCGCGCTGGTCTTATATTTTGATTGCTATTTATACTCAGTCACTGCGGTGATTCAAATCATCGTTTAAAATCACGGTGAGTTAGAAATCACTGTCGCCGATTCACCGGTTACAGGAAAATCACCGTATTTCCCAACACTAATGGAACGAACACCCTATATTTTATTGCATTTTCTGATTGCTCCTAAAAAATAAAATACTCCTTCATAATGGTTCCCTATACCTAAACACAGAGGGTTCCGAGTTATGCTGACTTTTTTTAAAATGTGAACATTTCTAAACAAATTAATAACTCATTGATATAACAAACTGTAGCAAATTTCCTCTTGCATCTAAATATTTGGACATTCGTTGAATGTATTCCACGATTGAGTACTAAACATCTCTTTACAGGGTGTTCAGAATTTTCAGTTTCATTATTAGATCATTCAATGTGTAATATCGGGCTTATTTTAAATGGAACACCCTGTATTTTAATAATTCACCATGTTCAAAAAAACATCCTATTTCGAATGGTATAAGGGTGTCCTATACTTAGGTATTATACTTTTCGTGTAATTTACAATTTTCTAAAATTGTATGGTAAATCGATTTTTAAACATCTGCAATTCTCTCTAAATTTTAAACTAATGATCTTGGCATAGTTGTTCTTAAAAAACAACAGTGAAGTTGCTAATAAATATGCACACTTGTAGTTGCTGAGGTACAATAGCTCTTTTTTTACCGATAAGAATTTGAGTACATAATAAAACAAAAACACATTTTTAATAAAGCAAATACATAAATACTATAAAACGAACAACAAATTATTAAAAGCAAAAAATGAAAAATTACAATAATGGATGCTCAAAATGCTTGCCATATTGTACAATGCAACACGTGATATTCTACCTTCCAACGATTTACTTACATTATTCAACATATCGGGTGTTATAGACGCGAAAGCGTTCGAAATTCTTCATTTCATTCCGTCTGGAGTAATAGGGGGTGTAGCATACACAATATTTTTAATATAACCCCATATGAAGAAATCCATCTTGGTAAATTCTGATGACCTAGCTGGCCTATTATAAGGACCGCCTCTACCTATCCATTTATTTCTAAATTTTCTATTGAGGTAGTTCCCAACAGCACGTAAAAAGTGAGCAGGAGCTCCGTCTAATTGTAGCCACATTTTCCTGCGGATGCTAAGTGATAGGTTTTAGAAAAGGATCCAGAAGACTTTTTTCAAAAAATGCCTTCCATCCAGGTGTCCGTCAAAAAAATATGGGCCGATACCATACTCGCCCACAATCCCTCCCCAAATGTTTACACTCCATCGGTGTTGGCGATCAACAGTACGGAATAAATGTTTGTTTGCTGTATCGTAATACTGAAAATTATGTCTATTTACTAACCCATTATTGTGGAAAGTAGATTCGTCAGTAACCAATACATAATTTAAAAAATCAGGATCTTCCCCAAGTTTATCGAAAGTCCATAAACAAAAATTTAAGCGTTTATCATAATCCTGTTGTGTCAACTGCTGGTATAGTTGAGTGATACGGATGGCAGCGATTTTTCTTGAGTATTCTACACACATTCATTTGACTTATTCCTAATTCACTTGAAATTTTTCTAGAACTGTTATTAGGATTTTCCGTAATCGACAGCAATACATCAAATTCATTGGTGTTGTCGCCAGTAACTGGTTTAGTTTTGTTCACCTTCTCGTATACAACGCTACCAGTATCACGGAATCTATTGAGCAGTCTTTCGAAAACTTCCCTCTTTGGGTGAATTCTATCAAGGTACTTTTGAGCATAAACTCTAGATGCTAGGAGACAATTTTCTAAACATTTCCCAATGCAAAGTATGATGTCGACTCTTTCGTTTAATGAGTACTGATTCATTTTTAGTAGTAATAAAATTTGAAACTAACACAAGATTGTTCAGAGAATTAACAGAGAAATGTCATAAAATGACATTAAGTTAGGTACCGACTATATTAGGTATGCATTTAATGTTTCAAAATCAATTTACCATATAATTTAAGAAAATTGTAAATTGCACGAATAGTATAATACCTAGGTATAGGATACCCTTATACCATTCGAAAGAGAATACTTTTTTGAACATGGTGAATTATTAAAATACAGGATGTTCCATTTAAAATAAGCCCGATATTACACATTGAATGATCTAATAATTAAACTGAAAATTCTGAACACCCTGTAAAGAGATGTTTAGTACTCAATCGTAGAATACATTCAACGAATGTCCAGCTATTTGGATGTAAGAGAAAATTTTCTAGAATTTGTTATATCAATGAGTTATAAATATTTTTCGAAATGTTCACATTTTAAAAAAAGTCAGCATAACTCGGAACCCTCTGTATTTAGGTATAGGGAACCATTATGAAGGAGTATTTTATTTTTTTAGGAGCAATCAGAAAATGCAATATAAAATATAGGGTGTCCCATAAGAAAAAATATAACTTTGATACGCCACACATTACTGGAACATCCTGTATATTTCAAAATGTAGCCTATATGAACGTACAAAGTGCTAATGTGACAAACATTCCAAAACTTTTACCGTTTCGCTATAAACCTCCATCCTGTTGGTCGTAATTCACCATATATATATATATATATATATATATATATATATATATATATATATATATATATATATATATATATATATTTATTTTTGCGTGCTTTCCCATGATTACACTTGTTGTTTGCTCTTTGTTTTTGTTAAATTCACGCATGATCCATTTTTGATCTTGTTTCTTTACCTTGGGTTGGTTTTTTCCAGACAGGAGGGCTTTATGCGCCTCCGTGTTGATATTGGTTGTTGTTCCAAAATCGGAATCTTCCAATTGATGGCACAAATGTGCGTTTGGTTGTCCTGTTATTTTCCGTTCTTTGTGTTCTTCCATGTTTCATTCAACATCGTTGCTCCCAAGTTTCACATGCATACTTGGTTATACCGTACTGATGAAGGCTAATGAGCTAGAAACATGCATGTTTACGGTTACCACTCCCCTTCAGTAACCTCTTTATTTTTGCGTGCTTTCCCATGATTACACTTGTTGTTTGCTCTTTGTTTTTGTTAAATTCACGCATGATCCATTTTTGATCTTATATATATATATATATATATATATATATATATATATAATGGATATTTTTGTGGGGATGTGGCAATAAGACTCCAGAGTAAATTCTTTAAGATATTTATTCCCGAGCTTTCGAATGATTTTCATTCATTATCAAGGGATAAAATCTATAGCGAATTTTGGAATAGTTGTAAATTTTTATAATAAACTCTTTTAAACATAATTCAATGAAAAACTTTTTTGAGTTTTTCATTGAATTATGTTTAAAAGAGTTTATTATAAAAATTTACAACTATTCCAAAATTCGCTATAGATTTTATCCCTTGATAATGAATGAAAATCATTCGAAAGCTCGGGAATAAATATCTTAAAGAATTTACTCTGGAGTCTTATTGCCACATCCCCACAAAAATATCCATTACAAATAAGTTGGCAAATATCTTTTTACAAATTATATATATATATAAAATTGATTATAAAAAAACAAAAATCTTAGCTGAAGACACAAATTATCAAAAATTATCAATTAAAGAAATGATACACATAAAACAAGATGAGTTTTCTGTGAATGATAGACAAGATATAAAAAACTTGAGTCAAATTTACTATAAGCTGATTAATTAACTCATTTCAACTTCCCTCGTATAGTATCGTTACATTGAAATTCTAAGGTAAGTACGTCAATTTTAATTCTGTGTTTTTATTAATGTTTTTTAAAAAAACCTACTAATGTTATGTTTTTATCTATTTACAAATATTTTAATCGTACCTTATTCTTATAATGATATTGTTTTGAAAATGCTTCCAAGGAGGAGGCGAAACGTTAAAATTTTTATCCATTTTCAATAGAAAAATGTGAAATACAATCGTATTTTAATTATTTTAAAACAACCTATGAACCCAAGAATATAAACATTTCCAATATTATATACAAATGGTTGAAGAAACTAAATGAATTTATATATATATATATATATATATATATATATATATATATATATATATATTTATATTTATATTTAAAAGAAAAGTAGAACATAAGGAAATTCATTTATATTTGGCAGCCATAGTTTTGATACACACTGTGTTATATTTAAATTAAATTTGACATAGATGCATCTATTAGATTTTCAATTGCAAACAAAATTAATACGTCATATAAGGAAATTCAAATAAGAGAAGAACATTTTGAATTAGACAAATTTGAGTGAAGCTTGTTTTGACATTTATACACGTCAAGATTTAAATCCACGATTGGAACTTTTATTAAACGGTTTTTCGTTAGATTAATTTATAGCATATAGGTTGTAGTAATCTTAAGTTTCGTAGAAATTACGACTGTTGTTTCGTTTGTAATAATTTTGGGGAATATTAATTTGTATCTGGTAGTATAATATAGAATATTGCATTCCTACTCAATATATATATATATATATATATATATATATATATATATATATATATATATATATATATATATATTTAATTTGAAAAAAGATATTTGCCAACTTATTTGTAATGGATATTTTTGTGGGGATGTGGCAATAAGACTCCAGAGTAAATTCTTTCAGATATTTATTCCCGAGCTTTCGAATGATTTTCATTCATTATCAAGGCATAAAATCTATAGCGAATTTTGGAATAGTTGTAAATTTTTATAATAAACTCTTTTAAACATAATTCAATGAAAAACTCAAAAAAGAATATGACATATTGTTTTTTGAGTTTTTCATTGAATTATGTTTAAAAGAGTTTATTATAAAAATTTACAACTATTCCAAAATTCGCTATAGATTTTATGCCTTGATAATGAATGAAAATCATTCGAAAGCTCGGGAATAAATATCTGAAAGAATTTACTCTGGAGTCTTATTGCCACATCCCCACAAAAATATCCATTATATATATATATATATATATATATATATATATATATATATATATATATATAATGGCTTGATACCCCTGCTGGGGTTTCGCCGCTTCACGCTTTCTAATCCATTTTTTTTGGGGTGGATCAATCCCCGTTTTTCCTTTTAGATTTTCTCTGTCAATGCTCTCCATAGTTTCCTATCCTTAACTTTGTCCTTCCATCCTCCAATTCCGGCTCTCGTCATATCTTCCTTCACCTGTTCCAGCCATTTTATTCTAGGTCTACCCCTACGTTTTCTTTCCCCAGGATCCCATTGTGTCATTTGCAGTGTTATTTCTTGTTCTTCTGCTCTATATATGTATCCCAGCCATTTCATTCTTTGCCTTTTTATTTTCCTTACTATGTCCTCTCCTTCCAGTTCTTGCTCAATTTCATAGTTCATTCTTTGTCTGTACTCGTTATCTCTCAATTTGATTGGTCCCAATATTGTTCTCATTATCTTTCTTTCTATTATTCTCAAGTCTTCTTCCTTTTTAGTCAGTGTCATTGTTTCAGCAGCATACAACAGGACAGGTCTTATTAGCACTTTATAAATATTGATTTTGGTTTGTCTTGAGAGTAATTTGCTTTTTAAAAGTTTTTTATTGGCATGGTAAGCCCTATTTGCATTAATTATTTTTTCTTCTATTTCATTTTTCCTGTTTCCAGTGTTTGTTACTGTGACACCTAAGTATTTGAATTTCTCCAGGTCATTTAGAATTGTACGAGTTGTCCAGTCATTAGTTGGTGAGTCCGATCCAGTTCTTTTACAATAATTTCTCGAGAAATAAAAAGGCCTATTTAAATTAAATTTGACATGGATACATCTATTAGATTTTCGATTGCAAACAAAATTAATAAGTCATATAAGGAAATTCACATAAGAGAAGAAAATTTTGAATTAGACAAATTTGAGTGAAGCTTGTTTTGACATTTATACACGTCAAGATTTAAATCCATGATTGGAACTTTTATTAAACGTTTTTTCATTAGATTAATTTATAGCATATAGGTTGTAGTAATTTTAAGTTTCGTAGAAATTACGACTGTTGTTTCGTTTGTAATAATTTTGGGGAATATTAATTTGTATCTGGTAGTATAATATAGAATTTTGCATTCCTACTCAATATAGTCTTTTTATAACATAATTTCAGAAAATTAAACATTTTTCATTAAATAAAACTGTCGATCAAATCAGTGACAGTTGATAATTTTCAGTGACAGAAATATTGGAAACGTCATCAGATATTTGAAGTGCCTTTTAAAATATCAAACATACAGTTACTATAAGGTTCTGAACAATAGTGAAACAGATAATTTGGAGATACGTAAAAATTTAAATAAATTTTGAATTAATTTTTTTAACAGTTTGATCCCACCCTGAGAGACGAGTAATAGATCGATTATACATATAAATTCATTTTTAGGAATACTAAATTAATATTTATTAGAGCCGGGCATATTTTTGACAACTACTGTCAAAGTTGAAATTTCTTACATAAATTTTTAAGTTGCATGTACAAGAATTATCGCTGCGACAATATACAATAACGTGAGGTGAATTGAAATTTATCTTTACAGGAAGGTTTACATTAAAATTAAACAATTAAAATTCATCATAGAATATTAAATATATTACAATATATATATGGATCTCTGTGGAACTTCTTGTGCATTTACCATTTACCACAAGTACCAGTATTTCCTTTATCAACAATTTTGACAGATTGTAACCCATTATCTAGGTACAGGGATAACCATTCGTACACTTTTCCCCTCATACCATATTTATAAAGCTTGTCTATCAAAATACTATGCTAAACACAGTCAAAAGCCAGACTGATATCACAAAATATCCCAATCGGGCTCTCGCCCTGGTTGACCAAATTAAGGACTTCAAGGCTGTTGAAGTTGAAAATGTTGCTCAAAAACCATGTATGTATGCAGTTTAGTTTACATTGTATACACAACAAGACAGATTGTATAAAGTTATTTTGCAAAATCAGTCATTATCCTCTGGTCTAATAATGGAATTTCATAACTTTGTAATTTTCAATCATATTCCAAAACTAGACAATCTATTGCAATTTTCATTTTATTTAACAAAAAAATTACTGTAATTGATTGTATACTTGCCATATTAGTTGGTGGTTGTAGAACCAACCTAACTTGCTTAGTTCTTTCTGCTCGATAATATGTTTCAAATGTGGAGGATCTTCCCAGTACATGGGCAATGTGCAAACCTCTGTATATTGGTGAAAAGTCTATCAATTCTTGAGCACTCCTGTCCTCATCTGAACACTGACCTGCTTTAACAAAAAATGTTATACAGGGTGTTTCCTAAGTAATCTAAAATATTGTAGAGGGCGCTTGGTCACTTCATTTTAAGAAGAAAAGTTCTTATAAATATGTGTGATAAGTCTTGTCGTTAATGAGATACAGGATGTTGAATTGTTTGTAATAAATGAGCTCTGACTGTAAGTGAAATTTATTTTTCCTGGTGAAGCTACTGGTCTATAGAAGTAATACAAAAGAACATGCTTATTCTTGGTGGTCTTTGAAATAATATTGTCAAATATATGTATCGTTTATTTAGCTAAAATAGAGCTAATACAATTAGGTTTAGTCAACAATATATAAAAAGTCAATATTAGTTTAAATTAAAACACATCTGCATTAGAATATAGTACACATAAGCTCTAAAAACATATATTAGTCATAAAAACTAAAAACAAATCTAAAATAAATACAACAATAATACTACATCCACACATAATATGAAATAAAACCATACAAAACAAACTAGTCACGGCTATTTAACAATATTAAAACAAGAAGCACAAAAATGAGAAGTCACTTCCCAATCAAATAGTCTCTTAGCCGCCTTTTAAAAATTTCTAAACCTATACTATTTTTTATATCAGATGGTAAAGCGATGAACACATCCAATCCTTTTAGAAATACGGAATTATAAGTTAAATTTTTCTTATATCTACGTACCTGATAGTTACTGTTATGTCTGGTATTGTAATGCTGTACATCATTATTAATAATTGAATTATTCCGCAGATATACTGGTGCAATACCAACTTTAACTTTGTAAACAAATACAAGAGTATGATATTAGAACAGCTTTTTTATTGGCAACAAGTTGAGTGTTTCCAACATTTCATTTATTGGAGTGTATTTTGAGCAATATAGAATAATTCGCATGGCACGATTCTGCATCTTTTGAAGTCTATTCATCTCATTTTGATTAAGAAAATATAAAATAGTTGCACAATAATTAAAATGAGGTAGTACTATTATAGTATTGTACATCATTAATCTTGCCCAATGACTAAGATACTGAGAACACCTCCTAAGATAGTTGCTTTTAAAACCAATGGTTTTTATAATCTGATTGGCATTATTTTCAAATTTTAATTTACTATCAAAAGTTACACCCAAATACAAAAACTTGTCTACCCTTTCAATTTCATTTTCTCCAACTTTTAATTTTAAATTTAATTCATTCAGCTGGCGACTATCAATCTTCCCCAATAGCATCCACTTAGTCTTACTGGCATTTACCTTTAACAGATTCACACAGCAATATTCATAAATGTTATTAAGTGTGTTATTAATAGTTTTAGTATTATATTGCAAATCATTACCATTGAAGTATATTAAAGCATCATCCGCAAATAAATGCATTTTGCAATCTCCTGCAACGCTTACAATATCATTCAGATATATCACAAACAATAGTGGCCCCAGAATATTACCCTGAGGTACCCCTACATTATTATCTATTCTATCCAAATGTAAATTGTTCATTTTCAGTTTCTGTTGTCTTTCACCGAGATAATCTATTAGCCACTTTAAAGCATCACCATCAATACCAATATTTTGAATTTTTTTGATTAATCTTTCTCTATCCACTGTTTCAAAGGCTCTTTGGAGATCAAGAAATACTGCTATAATAAACATATTATCTTCCAATCTGTTAGAACACATTGTAAATCAGTTTCACAGCTATGTTTACTACGAAATCCTGACTAGTATTCGAATAGTATTTTATTTTCCTCTAAATAGTTTACTATCTGTCCATAAACGACTTTTCCAATATTTTACCAGTAGTATTAATCATATTCACTGGCCTTAAATTTGCTGATTGAGTTGTATTAGGTACTTTAGGTATTGGTACAATAGTAGCTACTTGCATTGCAGCAGGTACTTTACTCAAATCCAATGAACTGTTCACTAAATTTACCAAGGGATCACACAAACTACTAAAACATTCTTGTAATAGCTCTACACTGATATCATCTGGACTGCTCTTCTTTTTTAATGAATCCACAATTTTCTTTAATTCAAATCGATCAATAAGGTTAAATTTGATTAAATTCTTTTCTACTTTTGCTAACTATGACATCAGCTGCAAATGATTTATCTATTTGTGCTGTAATTCCTTCAATGCTTTTAATATAATAGTTATTCAAAGAATTTGGCATTTCATTCATATCTGATAAAATCTCACCATTCCCCATATCCAACACATTAAAATTACTTACCTGATCATTTGTTGGGACAAATTCCCTTAATGTTTTCCACATTTCAATAGGATTATTCTTATATAAACCTATTTTTCGTTCCAAATATTTTCTCTTTTCTTCTCTAATTATTTTAACTGCAAAATTTCTTTTTTGTTTATAGATTTCCCAATTTTCAGCTGATTTATTAGAACTGTATGTTTTAAAACTTTCATTTCTCTCATTTGTAGCTTGTTTTACCCTGTCATTCCAAAACCCCTTATAGTGATTATAAATTTTTACTTGCCGTTTTGGAGCTACCACATTTAATATTGACAAAACCTTCTCCTCAAATCTTATATACCTATTATTCAAATCCCATTCGTTATAATCCCAATGCAATATGTCTAATTTATTACTTAAAGCTTGATAATCAACTTTCCTACCTCTAGTTTCTATACACACAGCATCAACTTTTTTAAAATCCATTTTTAATGACACCATAATATTTCGATGAGTACTAATTTTTGGTGTATCGCATACATTCACAACTGCTTCTGTATTGGTCAGTACCAAAACTATTAGAAAATTTCTCTTATTGCTTATATGAGTATACTCTGTCACCAAATTTATAAACCCCATATCAAAAATAAAATTCCTTAACCTATTACTATATATATATATATATATATATATATATATATATATATATATATATATATATATATATATATATATATATTGTTGGCACACCAATCTAAATTGAAATTACCACAAATAAATATTTTTCAATTCATCTCATTAATGTTTTCTTCACACCAGTCCTCAAACAATTGCAAAAATTGCACTGTGCTACTGCTCGGAGACCTATATAATGAACACACCGTAAACTTCTTATTTTGGTAAAGGAATGTTACTTCTGTCAACCAATATACCTTATCAAACCTAAAAACCAATGCAAAAAACGAATTAGAAATTTTTATCATATGGATTTTTTATGTTAATTTAACGATGCCTGCTGTTACTAATACTGAAATGGCTAATATGCCTTAGAGGCTAGACGTTTACCATGTTCTGATATGTTTACTAAGATACATATTCGTTTACAAGAAACTGGAACTTTTGGTAAATCGAAGAATATTATTGGATGACCCAGAAATGTGAGAACTCCACAATTGAAGAAGTACCAGATTCTTCAGATTATTAACCAATATCCAGAAGCAAGTACCAGAAAAATTGCTGATGGAGTAAATGTTAGTAACAGAACTGTTTGGAACATTCTAAAAGAAAATTTATTGTATCCATATCGTGTTCAACATTTGCTACCTACTGACTATCTGCTCCGTATACAATATTGCCAATGGATTTTAAATAAAATCACAAACAATCTAAATTTTGCTGCCAATATTCTGTTTACGGATGAAGCCAACTTTTCAAGACATGGTATTATGAATCTTCATAATGGCCACATATGGGCAGATGTAAATCCACATGCAACAGTTGTAGCACAGTTCCAACACTCCTTTTTGGTCAATGTTTGGCTTCGCATCATCAAAGACTATTTAATAGGACCATTTTTCCTTCGTGCACTGTTGACCGGTGAGACATATCTTCATTTTCTAGAAAATGAACTTACAGTTCTCTTGGGAGATGTACCTCTTATTATTAGAAGACGCATGTGGTTCATGCATGATGGTGCTCCACCACATTTTGCAGTGATTGTACGTGAGTTTTTAAATAACGTGGCCCCTAGGCCCTGGATTTTTGTGTGTGGGGATATCTAAAATCGCTCATTTACACAACCCCGATACTAAACTTAGGAGATCTTCAAAATCGTATTAATACAAACCTGTTATGTTATTCGTAACAATCCTGGTATCTTCGAACGTATTCGGTAATCCATTAGACGTCGAGTGGATGCTTGCATTTTGGCTGGAGGTGCACATTTTGAACATATGCTCTGAAATGTACTATTTTTCATTTATGTTTAACACATGTTGCTTCTAATAAAATAATAAAACAATTCAACACCCTGTATCTTATTAACGACAAGACTTATCACACATGTTTATAAGAATTTTTCGTCTTAAAATGGAGTGACGAAACGCCCACTACAATATTTTAGATTACTTAGGAAACACCTTGTATAGGTACTTTTTTTACAAGTTACATAGAACAAGCAACGTTACAGAAGAGGTGGCAGGATAATATTTTTACAAAAATAATGGAAATTCAGTAATTAAAAATCAAATCATTATATGTAGAATAAAGTTGCAGTTTTTTAAACAGTTCTGGTGACAGCTATGGAAATTCAACAACTGGATGCTATACATACATAATAATTTCTCTGAATTTATAAATGTATCATTAATTAATCTGAGAAACCATACTTTAGAATTTGTTTTTACTAACATAACTTAATTTATATTAAAATCACTCACCTAGTGGTTGTGGAGCTATTCTTTTCTTTTTTCTACCAACCACAGTAGGATCACTTGCCAATTGTTCACTAGTCTAAAAGTAACTCACGTAAAATGAATATATAATTCACACTTGCAACTTACATGTTTCATTGCAACCTCTCCAACTTTAGGAGAAAATTTTCTTATATTTTCCAAAAAATCTTTTAAATCAGACATTGAAGCTGCTTCAATTTTCTCACGATATCTAAAATTATTCATAAAATAAAAATAAGTAATTAATAGTTTATTATCTTATTAGAATTACTTGGGAATATTTTCTTGAAGTTGTTTAGAAAATCTGTAGTTTGCAACATGGGGCAAATGTAAATGCTCTAATTCTTCTAACGTTTTAAGGGCTGGATAATATCTGCAAAACATAATATATCAAATGTAAGCAAATTAATCATTTTCAAAATATCTTTTGATATATCGTAACTCTTTTATTATTGACATCCTTGCTTGACCATTAAAAATTATACCTTCATACAATTTACAAATAACTAAAATCCCATATACCTTTTTTCCGCAATCTGTTTCTGTAACTTAGAATAGGTTGTTAAAACAGGCAAGCATAGGTTAAGTTGGGCTATAACTACAGCTATATTACTCTGAACTTTTCTTGCTTGCAATAATTCTGACCCAGATTTAGTAATCCCTTCTGCAGCAACATGTACTTGTTTGTCCAAAGTTATAACTTGGCTCTAAAATAATAAACTTTAACTGTTATACGGACAGTCAGTGTGCTTCCTTACATTCAGCTTGTTTGCTTGAGATTTAACTTCTAATAGCTCTTTAACAGATTCTATAAATCCTTGATAATATACATTGCACAGCCTTTCAATATCTTTGTCATGATGTTTAATACGTTCATTCAATTTTTTTTTAAATTCTATGTGTTCTTCATTATCGAAAATTGCTCTAAAATTCGCGAATGTTAATGAAAAAAAAAGTGGGAGGGGACTTCTGAATACCTGAATGTGGGACCCCAGTAGTCATCTATACCTTCAATCTCTTGTAAATATAAATCATGTTGTAAGTTTACTTCTGGAACAATTGTTTGGTCCATGATAATTTAGTTTAGAAAAAAATATACACTTATTTAAATTTCAATCATCTTCTTTTCTCTTGGGTCGAGGAATCTTTGAATCGGACGGAACAAAAAACAGTTTTCATGTTCTGTGTCGTCGGCTTCAATAAGAAATCCATAGACCATAGAATAGAGTGCAGTCCACGGTCAGTGTAGCCAACAAGAAGTGGTTTTTCTGAGGAGAATGACCGTTAATGTCCACCATTCAAAACACATAAGATTTTTGCAGGTTTTTTATAATTGCGAACATCTATATTTCTTTTTTAAAACAATGAATATACCCCCGAAGCGTAATTCTTAAAATTTAAAATGACGTTCTAGCTGAATAATCAACGCATCGATGGCCAATAATTCTAGAAACTTTTGGTATGTCACCATTTCATTTCTGTCACTATTTATGTCAGTTTTTGATATCAGCATGTCTGTTGATATTTGTGTAATCGTTAATGTTTATTTTCGGTGATATTTCCATTCGACTTTTGTTGTAGTAATTCTAGTTAGTTATTTCGTTAAAAATAGTTAGTAGTTAAGTTATAGTATTATATAATATATTCGTATTTTTAAAGTAGATACCTAGTGTAAACAATTATATAGACTATGGATACAGTGATTCTTTTGCCAGAAGATGTTCCTGGTGCTGTATTAAAGCCAAATTTACCATTAGATGATAATTCTGTTTTGGAACTGAAACATTGGCTAGAATGTAGTGGTTTAAGAAGAACCGGTACAAAACAGGACCCTATAGAAAGGTAAGTAGTGTTACGAATAATCTAAATCAGAGCCCAAAAGTTATTATGAAATATTTAAAATCTTTATCAGAATATGAAGTATTTTTCAATAAAAAAAATGTATGTCTATGCTCGCACACAATTTAATTAATTAATATCATAATCAATAAAAATATGTTTATAATGTTCAATTATATTTGGGTCATTTACACAGTTATACCTAAGCAATAAACACATATTTGATTCAAAATTCTCTAACGATTTTGTAATCCTCATGTTTCTTGATTACACATATTACTCCATGTTCACATTCACAGAAAAATATGTAGGGTATTCGTAACTATCGACTGGTCTGTTATATTTGTTTCCACTTACGTTTTTTTAGGATACAAAACTGCATTGACAATGGGCGAGGTGAAATTATTTTTCTAGGAGTTGACCAAGGGAAGTGTTATGACTATAAAAGGAATATCCTTCAACAACAGTCAACTGCAAATTCAACAAATCAGATAGAATTAGATGAATACAATTTGATATGTTGAAAATGAAGATCCAACACTTACCGATATAGATCATGCTGGCCAAAGTGCTACAACTGTTTAGCCGAGGAAGTCAGTACGTAGACAGTGATTACATCAGTGAAATTTTTAACAGCCGTAGAAATAATAAAGGGTGTTTCATTGGGAAAGTGCCTAACTCTAACTGTAGATGGGGATCACTTTGGTGCTCCCAAAAACCTATATTTAATGTGTCTTCTGCACTTTATAACCGAGATACAGGATGTTTTATAAATTTGTCCTATTTCTTTCGAACCTCATAACTTCCGAGTTACCCTGTATATTATTTTGAAATTTGGTACACGTAATAACCATTACCTAGAAACTCCATCAAAAGCATCTCCAAAAAGATAATGCAGGTCCGGCTTAACAAAAAATTTCAAAACTTGTCTTTCCTAAAAACAACATCCTGTATATAGATTTTTTTTTAAAATTGCTCTTTATAATTGAGAACCAGTGCGATTTTAACAGTCAATTAGTATAGACGTGTTTAAAACAGCTCTCTTATCAACAAATCGTTTTTGTTAAGAATTCCAATTCTATTGAACCGGTCAATCCACCTAGTGAATCAGTTAATAAAATTTATAGTTCAGTGAAAAATGTCTAGTGCAGATCCCCCTGACAAAGGGGGAACTTCAGATTTGTGCAATAATAATGATACTCAAGGAATGTGCGTTACAACTCAACATACCAAACAGCATTTCAGGAAAGCAAAAACTTAGGAAAGGATAAAGAAACACGCTTGTCTGGTCAGACAGCGACAGGTATTTCAGTACAAGTAGCAAAAAAGTTCAAACTTGATAAACCTAATTTATATTCAATTGATAAAATTTATGTATTTATCGAAAAAATTAATAATGAAAATTTAGGAAATTTACATCCCATGTCAGTTGGACACTTATTACATAAAAAACTAAAAGTTCAAAACATTACCAAAATACAAAAGGTAGGTAGAAATAGAGTAAGAGTAGAGGTTAAAACTACTAAAGACGCTAATATGTTAATAGAAAACGAAAACTTGAAAGAGGAACAATTAAAAGCATTCATACCCAATAATTTAATAGAAAGGAAAGGGGTAATCAAAGAAGTAGATAACATATTCAGTGACGAGTATTTGTTGGAAAATATTGAGTCTCCAAACGCAGTCACCAGTATTCGTAGATTTAAACGAAAAATTGATATTGATGGGGAAGCAGTATATATACCAAGGCAAACAGTTTTAGTGTCATTCGAGGGTAACGTGTTACCCCCATTTGTTATAATTAATAGCGTTGTATGTCCTGTAGAAAAATACATTCAAAAGGTAGTACAGTGTTACAACTGCTTGAGGTATGGCCATGTGGCCAAGCAGTGTAAAAGCACTAACACACTATGCATAAATTGTAGCAAGAAAAAGGAAGAAAATCATTCATGCAAAGATCCTGAAGACACATTTTGTTTTTATTGTAAATCAAACGATACATAAAAAATGCCCCGTATTTGAAAAACAGAAGCAAATAAAACAATTCATGTCAGATAATAATGTAACCTATATAGAAGCAAAAAACTGGTCTGATAATTCATATATTAGTAAAATTAGCAATAATAGGTTCAATGTTCTTGATAATACGTCGGAAAGCTTTCCATTACTTCCTAAGACAACAATCCACCAATACAAAACAAATAGGGAAAGTAATACATTTAAAAAAAATACACCATCAGAACCCTCAACACCACACAGTAAACACACAATCACACAAACCAAAAAACGTAGGATACAATCACCCAACAATGAAATCACACAAGCACCCATGTTTACCAGATCCTTTGGTCCTAGTAAACCAGTATTTCAATTTAATAATAATAGTACAAATGAAAATATGGAGATAGAATCCATGCAGTCAAATGAAGAAAATGATACAACATTTATTCAAACGTTCTTCCAAGTTTTCAAAAACATCTTGGAAGACATTAGCTCATTTGAAGAATTACAAAAAGTTGACATTCAATTTGTAACAGAGAGGTTATATAAAATGAATTATAATCTGCCAAAAAATAACAATGCCTAATAAAATTAAAATATTATAATGGAACGCGCGCTCGGCGATTGCAAATTAATATAGTTTGATGAAGTGTCTGTCAGAACACGATATTGATATTTGCGTTATATCTGAAACGTGGTTTAAAAAAAACAACATCATCAATTTTCCAGGTTATAATCTAATTAGAACTGATAGGGATGACGGATATGGAGGTACAGCAATACTTATAAAGGTAAAAATAAATTTTAAAAAAGTAGATATTAACATTAAAGTAAATACTGACATCAACATATGTGCTGCCGAAATTAATTTTAATAAATATTTACAGTTTAAAATATTATCTGTGTATTGCCCCCCAAAAATTAGCATCAATAACAGCGACTGGAAAAGCATATTTAATATCATATCTAAAGAGAACGGCATACTATGTGGAGATTTTAACGCACATAGCAGAACATGGGGTTCGTACAAAAATGATCAGAGGGGTATACAACTTCTAGACGTCTTAGAAAAGCATGACTTAATATTGGCAAACGATGGAACACCTACTAGATTAAACCGCAACGGAAAAAATTCCGCAGTGGACCTGACACTTAGTACACCCTATCTCATAAACAACATAGATTGGAACGTAATAAAGGACACACTGGGTTCAGATCACTTTCCAATACTTATTAATATCAATGTGCCTAAAAATAAGTGTACAAACAAAGGAATTAATATGTCCTTCCAATAAATGGAATATAAATAGAGCAGACTGGTCAATATTCAAAAACGAAGCAGAACTGTATTTCTCACAAACACCACCTATTTTTAATGACATTAATGCAAAATATGAATATCTAATACAAGGAATAAACACAGCTGCCCAAGTATCCATACCAACAAACAAACCATTCAAGATAAAGTGGGACAGAGAATGTGACATAGCTGTAACAGATACAAAAAATGCGGTAATTGCCTACAAAATTAACAGCACGTTGGAAAACTTCATTACAGTGCAAAAAATAGCAGCAAGCACAAAAAAATTTTTGAAAGAAAAGGCAAGATCCTCATGGAGTGCATACTGCACCAATCTGAATAAAAACACATCAATGTCAGACATTTGGAAACAGGCCAAGAAAATGGAAAGAACTTTCATACAGAAAGAGAACATTCATTTCTCCAGTGAAGATTGGAAAGAAAAGCTACTAGAGAGAATAGCACCGCCATCTACCTTCTACCAAAATAATTTAGAAAATGAGCAGGAACATGAGGAAACAATACCACAAATATTCGAAAATATGATAAATATCCAAGAACTAGAAAACACAATAAAACAAAGAAAAAACACCGCACCAGGCTTAGACAATATCAGATATCCGATGTTATGCAACCTACCAAATAATGCCAAATCTTTTTTATTGGAAATATATAACAACATACTAAAAATGGGCAAATGCACAATACAAGATTGGAAAAACCTAATTGCAGTTCCAATATTAAAACATCAAAAAGATCCAAATGGCCCTGACTCCTACAGAGTCATATCATTATTAGCATGCCTATTGAAAACATTCGAAAGGATATTAAAAAACAGAATAGAATGGTGGTTAGAAGAACACAAAATATTACCAATTCATCAGTACGGATTCAGGAAAGGATATGGCACAATGGATGCGGTGAGCCAACTTGTCACTGATATACAAATTAATTTTGGAGAAAATGGGTATACTACAGCTACATTCCTGGATGTAAAAGGCGCATACGACTCTGTAGAAATTCCAATACTGAACGGAATACTGAAACAAATCGGTATGCCTACCAAAATACGAAATATTCTGTGCGATATTATGACAGACAGAAAAATATTTATAAGACAAAAAGACACATTATTAGGACCAAGACATGCATCTAGAGGTTTACCACAGGGCTCCGTTTTAGCACCACTGTTATTCAACATATATACCATCAAAATGCATCAAGCATGCAGGAATTACACACTTATACAATATGCTGATGACTTTGTAATATATGTCAAGGACAAAAAATATGAAAATTGTATAAATACTCTAAACAAGGCCACCTCAAACATCATAAAAGCTATTGAATATGTAGGGTTCGATCTATCAACGTCTAAATCAAATGTCACCATACTTTCAAGGCACCGTATCCCAGAAACTCAGAACATCCAGTTGGGGGACCACATGATACATATAAAAAATAAATTAAGTACTTAGGAGTAACATTAGATAATAAATTAAATTGGAAACCATATATCGAGGCAATCAAAATAAAATGTAATAAAGCCATTAATTTCCTCAAAATGATCACCAAAACGTGGTGGGGCGCAAGTACTGAAATATGCCTAATATTCTATAAAGCATATATAAGGTCCATTTTAGACTATGGTTCCGTCCTATACGGATCTGCATCAAAACAATCACTGAAACAGCTAGAAGTAATACAGAATAAAGTGTTAAGAATATGCTAACCATTGGAATTGAGAAGAACATTTCTCGCTGAAAAAATGGTACTTAAGAATAAAGCAAAAAATTCTACACTGATGGCCAAAATATGTGAGTTAAATACATTGGACCTGACGAATAAATATTGGGAAAAAAAGAACTCGCCACCGATATGCACCGCATTTCGTAACACCAATAAAGAAGAAATTTTAACGTATGAAAGTTGCAATTACTTTGAGAACATAGAACACTCTGCAAAAATAATAATTCTTGCGTACTCAGAAATACCAGAATTAAACAAAGAAAAAATTATCAGACTTACAAAAAAAGACATCAACAGTACAATAACAATATATACAGATGCATCAAAGACAACAAAAGGTACAGGCACAGCGTTCTATGTGCAAGAAACGAAACAAGGAAAACCCTTTAAGCTAAGCAACGATTATTCTATATTTTCAGCAGAAGCTGCAGGCATAATGAATGCGCTAGAATACACAATCCACCAAAAAAAGAAAAATGTATCTATCCTAACGGATTCGCTGTCTGTTATCCAATGTTTGAATAATAATGCAGTAGATACCATCACTCACCCGCACATTAAGAAAATTCAATCCCTACTACACCAACTTACTAAAGAGAGTGACGTTCAAATAATATGGGTAAAAGCACATTATGGAATTTACGGCAACGAAAAAGCTGATCAGTTAGCCAAAACAAGTGCTGAAAAAGATGAATGTCAACCGAACGAAGTGGCACTACAAGATTGCTTAAATAAATACAAAAGAAAATTTCAAGCAGCATGGAAAGAGAAATGGGACCACTATGTAAAAACAAAGCCTACTAGATACACACTACTGCATAGGGAAATACCAAAACAACAGTGGTATAAAGGAATCAATTATTCACGTAGGGAAATTAGCAGTATAATTCGAATGAAATTTGGACACGCGTCTTACCCAGAGCACTTGAGCAAAATAGGCGTAATCGAATCAAACTTATGCACAGCCTGCAATGTCATAGGAGACCTGGATCATATATTTTTTGAATGCTCGGAATATCGTAATGCCACGAAAGAACTTTATAATAACATAATACATGAAAAAATATTCCCTCCCATCAACATGTTACACTTACTGGCGCTGAATAACATCAAAATATTAGACTGTCTAGTAAAATTTCTAAGGATGACTAACATATCGATATAGTTAAGTTATATAGAGCTTGTGACCTTTGTTACCCTAACCCAAATGTTTATACCTTCCATCCGTGGTCTACCTTTGTATGTGTTCAAATAAAGCCCTGAACGACCCCTGGGCGAGAAAACTTGTAACCCTGTGCCAATCCTTTGATCGAAAAGCGGTATTAACTTGAATCGCAGACGACGATAGTTTGATAGGTTGAATTAGGGCTCGCTTAAGTAATAAGATACATATCCACAACACGAAAATCAATAACAAATTCAGTATCGATTCTGATTGGCACTTAATTGAAATTGGATTCAAATATAAACTTCAAATACATCACTATATATACTGTATATATAACCTAACACAAAGTATTTGGCTGCATGGATACCTCCAAACGCCATGAAACCAAAAAAAAAAAATTGGAAAGAGTATAAAAAATAGAATCTACTTATTTCCTTTTTATTTTTCCGCAGACAATTTTACTTGGGGGTTAACAATGGTATCAGAGAGGTTTATTTCTATTTTTTAGCTTGAAATGAAATCTATTTAATGCATCTAGAAATTCAATTGAGTTTGTATGTTTACGAGTACAGATGTATATTCCTCTATTCAGAACTGTTGACACGCCGCCACGTTAATGGACCAATCAGAACGTAATTCGCATCGGTATAAACATTATATGATTGTAACATATTTTTTCAATCTAGGAATTTAATTTTTTCAAATTCTTTTCACGTTTTCGTGTTACCCAACCCAACCAATTTAACAAACAAACTAAAATTATTTTATTTAATCAGTGCTTACCCCTCATGGAAATTAGAAACAAAGCCACATTACAATAAAAGTCAAAGCACCGTCTATGTAAATATTAGTTACTTTTAAGTTGTCTTAAGTGGGATTCACAACCAAACTTTTTGCTTTTTACGTTTCATATTTTGATTGGTGGAAGCAGAATCTGGAATAAAACGAACGCAAAAAGCTAAATATTCTCAGCTTTTTGCGTGGCAAAATGCGTTGTGTTTACATCTCAGTAAAAATATGGCGAATGAAATACTGTCTTAAACTATTTTGCACTACATACTGGGTCCTGCATTGAACTGTCATAGTGATACTATCATACCAATCATAATTATTATTGTTATAATAGAGATACGAATTATTATTGAAATGGAAAATACTTACTGTAAGTGGTGATACAACAATGATAATATAATTAATGAAGTAATTATAATACCAATAATGTATATATTTGATTTGTAGTATTTTTGTGATACTTGCCAAGAAGAATTAGATGAAAATGAGGTATATGAACATTCATGCTATACGGAAGCAGAAAGGTCAAATGAATGGGATGAAACTTCATCAGATGTGGAATCTCAAATTTTGTTAGGAACTGCAGGAATCAAAGATCGCCAAGGAGGACAAGAGGAAACGCTAATCGCTTGTCTTCGAAAGACGGCCACTTTGGGACCACACCTTTTCCATTGTCACAGCGGTCAAAATGTGTTAAAGATAAATTATGGGTTCAGAAAATGATGAATGGTGCATGGTCTCCTACCAGATACAAAGGAAGTGGAAATCTTTGATAGATCGCTATCTTAAATTAAAGTCAGAGTTTTCTGAGAATATTCCAACTGGTAGTGGAAGAGATAAAGCTAGAAAGATTACATGGAAATATTATGAAATGTTGACATTTCTCAGTGATGTAAATGTTCCTCAATCAACAATTTCATCTCTACATCAGGTATGAATTTAATTCATGCATCATTTCAAATCATATCTAAGTCATTTCTACTTATTTATAGGAAGAAGCAGCAGCGAGGTTTTCAGAATTATCTGCCTCGCCTACCACTCTTGAAAATATTCAACAAGCAAAGGAAGCCTCCAAACCTAGCGTACAAAAGAAAAAAAGAAATTTTTGATGCTATCAAGAATACAACTATGCCTGCTCAAACAAACAATATTCAAAAAGTTAATCCTATTTGCATAGCGCTGTCAGATATTTTGACGCAGTTAGCTCCACAACAAAGTGCAAAATTGGAAATTGCACTATTGAAAATAGCTTATGAGTATAGATTCTCATCATAATTATTTTTTATACCAATTCTCAGAGAAAAGACTGAATAAGTTTTTAATTTTAAATTACTCCAGGTAAAATATACCAAAGTGATAAATGGGTACTGTTGAACTTATGAAACAATATTTAAGTTTGTCATATTATTATCTTTTTGGCTAGGTATCCAAAAGGAATTTTAAGTTTAATAAATTTAACTATTTGTAAAATAGACCTAACACATGAGTGTTACAGAAACTCAACAGGTACAGTTGTTCTTATGAAACAATATTTAAGTTTGTCACTTCTTTTATTTGTAAAACATTACTATGTTCCATTGTGTAAATACATTTTCTAGATGAAAAGTTTTATTATTCATTTAAAAGTAACACTGTTTTGCCTGTTATTATGTCAATGCTATTAGCTAATAGTATTTTCTTTAATCATGATTTAATTAATTGAAATCACTCTTCATTGAAATGGTCAATCGAACTATCCAAATAATTATCACAGGAATAATCCTTGGTTTTGAAAAACAGAAGGGAAAAATCAACACTAAAATCGAGTAATTCCGTCCATAATTTATTGAATGAGTTTGAACAATTCAATAATTTCAATTAACAATAACAGTTACAAAACACCTCATTATCCATTCCACTGGGGTGGTATAACTCCTACACCTATGAAGTAAGCGCTTAAGGCATTTCTCACAAATATCTTTGCTCATAGGCATATTGTTTTGACTTCCCTGTATGCTCCTGATGGAATGTTCTTTATTATTTGGAACATCAGAGTCATTGCACAGTCAAAATCAACAAACTATTTGGTTTCTTTTTTGTCTAATAGCGAGTTGTGGAGGCAGACGCATGCTAGTATGATTTCGTCCGTAGTAACTAGTGATGCAATAAGAGTTTTCTCAATACTCTCCATCTTGACACCAATATTCCAAAACTGTTCGCGATGACTCTGCGGCCTCTGCTTAATCTGAAACATTTTGATATCCAACCAAATCAAATCTAAACAAGTATAATTTCACTATAAATTTCAATTTCATAAGCATACAGGCCACTATTAATAAAATTGAATGGCTACTTGTAGTTGAAAATGGATTTTCTTTCTTCAAGGAATCTTCCAGGGAATGGCCTCATTATATTCATTCCTAAAGGAAAAGCCTCATCTGCTGCAAAAGAATATGGAATATTTTGATCAATTCCATCAATTTTGCTAGGACCAGGTATATTCAACTGATTTGCTTTAAGTTTTTTATAAAATTCTGTTCTCCGAAAAACCCCACCATCACTCTGCCTTCCTTGTGCACCAACATTAATATAAGTGAATTTGTATTTCCAATCACATAGTGCCATCAATACTATGCTATGTTGATTTTTATAGTTCCAGATTTAGGAGGTGCCTAAACACATTTAGGGTTCAGAATGTGTGAAACTGATCAACTGTGTATAATAATATAGTGCTACAGTACTCTGTAAAAATGAAATTACCTGTATTGTGATGTGTTTTCCATCTAATGAACCTATGCAGTGAGGAAGATTCCACCTATTTCTAAACCCTTCTTCAATATTCCGCCACAAATCTTGTGTAAATTTGGTAGGCAAAACAATCTTGGACAGAACAGTCCACAGGGCATCACGTTTCCCTAATAATAATGGATACTGTGCTGATTCCAACATGATATTGCTTTGCTATTGAAATCATACTATCACCTGATGCAAGATATCTGAAAATCCGTATGAATACTTACAAAGCAAAGTAACAATAGTATATTGTCTAACCAGTGTGACGGGAAGATACACCACAAGCAATACGTGATCAACCTGAAACACACATTACTACGAGACCTCAATAGAACATCAACAAATAACATGAATTTTGTGTAACTCCAGTTATATCTACCCACACATAATTTTGCCAGAAAAACCTAGTTTTAGGATTAAGACTATTGTTTTTCGTCTAGGAAGCTTGGAACTAATTTATTTAGTATTTCGCACTAGAACGAATCATATTTTTCTGTGCTAGTTTACAGTGCAAAATGATACAAATTTCAGGTAGGTCATCAGAAAATAACTAATTAGTGCTCCAATGTGGCTTAAATTCTATTTCACAGCTGCAAGGAAACCTGAAAAAAATACATCAACACCACATCATTAGAAGAGTTGGAATTAAGACTTAATATAAGTACTTGAAAAACTTCACTTTAACGTTAAACTTAATCTTTCAGCAGGGCTTATAGATTCTCTGTAGGAATGTTTTTCGATGTGAGAGCGGATCATCATCGACAGTTCATCAAAATATTGTTGTGACATTCGATAAAAGTTGTGGTAATTTTTTTGTGTTTCCAGGGAATAGTATATACTGTTTAATTTTCTACTTTCACATCTTAATGATGGTCTCACCCAATATTCTCTCTTTGTACGATGAATTTTTCCCTTTAAGTACAAAAGAAGGAGCAATTTACGTCTCTTCCAATTTTCATGTATATTATCCATTATTTAAATTATTATTTTTGTGATTATTTCTTTATTTTGCTCTGCCAAAGTGCCAAACCAAGGTTATGTTATGTTTACTTCTTCTTCTGCCTCCTTTTGTTTCTTGTTGAGAAACAAATCGAACATTTTTGACGTTTTTGTTGTGAATGGCATTATTGCGTTAGGTTAAATTCAGATTCTGCTTCACCAATCAGAAAACGAAACGTAAAGGTGTGTCCACACTATGTCGATCGACAATGTCGAACAAGTCTGGACGTGTCGCTAGACATTGTTGAGCGGTGTCGAGTCGAACGCAACCCGAATCAGGTCGGTCCGGATCAAAGACAGTCGAGTCGAAGGCACCAGTGTGGACGTGTCGATCTTGTCACTGCCGTTTTAAAAAATAGAATAGTGCTATACTGTTGTTCAAGTGCTTACATTTTTATTGAAAATGAATTGGAGTGATACCCAAACGTCGAATTTTATTGAAATGTACCGTGATCGTTCTTACTTATGGGATTCAAGTGATGTTAACTATAAAAACAGAAACAAACGGCATGATGGTTTGGTGGAAATTGCGGTGTCATTTGGCATTGAAAAAGTGGAGGTGGAAAAGAAAATTAGAAATTTGCAAAGCCAATTTGCAAGGGAGAAAAAGAAAGAGAGCGAGTCGAGGAAGACTGGGACTGGCGCTGATGACGCCTATACAAGCAAGTGGTTTGCCTACAAAGCTTTGATGTTCTTGGCAGATAGGAACAAACCCAGGAACACTCAGGATACAGAGGTAGGCTAATTTGAGATCTATATTTTCATTTATCACTAATTTATTAATCAAAATTACAAAAATATGTCGAACTACTTATCAAACTGGAAGTGTAGTTCCCCTTGCGGAGAAACAAAGTAGTCTGCAAACTTATCCCTAATTTTCTGAGCTTCAATAGAACTTCTCCTTGGGATGGCAGGCAGCCTGCTTATCTGGCAAGTGGCTGGATCACGCCTCCACAGGCCTGGAAATACTTCTCCACTCTCAGATGATTCCCTATTCAACATCCCAACTGAGCTGTAAACGTTTCTCGATTCGCTTTTCCTCAAGTAGTTATGCAAATAAACTGCAGCCAATGTCACTTTTGTTGCTTTCTCTGGTTTCAATATTAATGGTTTTCTGAATACTCGAAAACTGGAAGACATTATGCCAAATGCATTTTCGGAAACTCTTCGAGACCTACTTAGTCGGTAGTTGAATATTCTTTGTTTTGTTCTTTTATCATGCAATCCCGAGAATGGCTTCATAACATTACATGTAAGTTTAAAAGCTTCATCTCCTACAAAGACGTATGGCATCGTAAAGCTTGATTGGGGTAAAGGGCGTGGAAGGGGAAGGTGCATCACGTTGTCCTCTAAACATTTTTTAAAAAACGTAGCATTGAAAACGCCACTATCTGAAATTCTTCCCTGGCAACCAACGTTTGCGTATATGAAATTATAATTTGCATCAACTACAGCAAGCAATATAATGCTAAAAAACCCTTTGTAATTGAAAAATTCTGTGCCAGAATGGACTGGCGCTTGAATGCTTATGTGTTTCCCATCAATGGCTCCCACACAGTTTGGGAAGTTCCACTTCTCATTAAAACATTTTGCAACACCTTCCCATTCCTCTGCATTTTGCGGCATCTGTAAAGAAACAAAAACTGTCTGAGTAGATTCAATAATAATTCGTTTTTTTTTCATCAACTCAAATTAATATTGTCAAAAAATATTGAATTGTGTTTGTATAATTGTGTTTTCTAGGGATCACAAGAGCCAGAATTTGAGGAACAACAGAAAGAAAATGATAATGAAGAAAATAATGAAGAAAGCGTCGAACAGTCACAGACATCAAATTCGAAAGACAACAATGAAAGTGCAAGTACACCACTGCCTGAAGACGCATTTACCTCCCCAAAAACACCAATTAAAAAGCGCAAAGTAAGATCAACTTCTGCTGGCAGTGCACCGATCATGAATGAAGCGGTTAACTTATTGAGATCTATTCAGTCAAAGAAGAAAGAAAAAGATGAGTATGATTCATTTGGAGAACAGGTAGCCATTAAACTGAGGAAAATTACTTCACCTCAAGCAAGGTTTCAAGCCCAACAAATAATTAATAAAACATTATTCGAGGCAGAGATGGGCATGGCAGGTTACTCGTACAATGCCAACACACATCAACAAACATATCCCAATATCTTCCCATCTACAAATCAAAATTATCCCCAACAAACATATGAACCTCAGTTATCGCCCTACCCATTAACACAATCTCCTACGTTAAATTCACAATATTCATCTTCATCCTTTTCTGCCTCTCAGTCCCCATCATCTGTTCGGTCTGACAATATTTCGAATAACTTGGGAGGACAACCTGAACTTTACGAAAACGAGATCCGAGAATTGTATTAAACGTATTTAATTTTACATGCACTTAACAATTTACACATTTATATTTTCAAATGTTACATACTTTTTCCAATTTTATACTATGAGCAAATTTTGTAAGCTGTAATTTAAATTGAATAAACAAAATATGAAAATAAAGTATTGCATTTACTAGAATGTGTAGTTAACTTTCTTACCTTGACATAATCCTTAAGTGCTTCTACCAGGGCATCACAAACTTCTGGGACAATGATGGAGATTGCTTGTTTTGATATCTTCAACAGGTAGCTCAATGAAGTGTATGAATCGCCAGTTGCCAAAAAGCGCAGCGTTACTGCAAGGCGATGGTTCACTGGAATTGCTTTTCTGAATGGTGTGTCTTTTTTAATTATGTTAGGCGCAATCATTTTCAAAATTGGAACTTTTCATTCTAAAGAAGTTTTTAAAGCCCGCGTCACATCTATATTCTAGATTTAATTCGTCAACCTCATCCATCAATAAATCTCGCATAAATTCCTCCGTACTATACCTTTTTCTGCCTCGAACGAGGCTAGGCCGTACCCAAAATCTCCGCGGGCGACGATTACGATCTTTTTGGCTTCCCAAGATGGCAATAAGAATTGCAGCAGAAGCCGCTGCTCCAGCATCTTCATCATCACTCATATTATATATGAAAATCACTCACTATATAAAAATTTATGATGGTTGTCGGTCGACTCGTCCACATGTACTGAGGCAATTTAGACGAGTTGACACAGTCGAAGGTATCGAGCGATTTTATCGATCGACCGGGTCGACAGAGTTGATCTACATAGTGTGGACACACCTTAAAATACAAAAAGTTTGGTTGTGAATCCCACTTTATAGCCTTTGTTTTCGATTTACCTGCCCCGGCTGAACTGAGTGCGCACTCAGTTCAAAATTTGTGTTCGATTATGGTTTTCAGACTTGCACTCCTCCAGTTTCACGTGTTCGATTTACAAGCGGCACTGTCCGAGTGCGCCCTCAGTACAATTTTATTTGCACTGAAACGAAAGACGGTGCAGTCCTTCCAGAAGTTTTAAATGGCGTCAAATATAAAAAAAATCGAATTAGCATCGCTAACTGAATTACTTTCATCTTCAGATAGTTGTTCGTATGAGTAATATTTCTTATAAATCTTATAAAGAAAATATCTCGATTTTACTAATGTGATAAGGAAATATTCACATGAACAAGTAAGTGTACCGTTTTTCGTTGGAAAATGTTTTTCTTGAAGTATTTTCTATTTAATTGAAGAGTAAGTTTGTATGTTTCATTTATTATAAAATATATATATTTTTCGTGGTGCTGTTCATGTTCAAAAATGTGGTGTCTTGCTCCTTACTTTCCTGCCGTTTGTTTTCCGCTTTTTTGACCGAATGTTGGGTTAGAAACACTGCACTGGCAGTTGAACAGGTGTTCAATTTAAAATGCACATTTTAGTGCAATCACGTGAACTAACAAGCCCTCGCTGAGTTTTTGACGTCATTTTAGCGCAAACTGAATCTGCAGAGTGCAGGTAAATCGAAAACGTTATTAGACATAAAGTAATTTTTAAAATACATCACTTATCCGTATACGTAATGTAACGGAGATACGTGACTAATCAAAAAAGGTATAAAGCAAATGCGTTCGTAACGTAACCATTTCTTGGGTTTTAATTTTTAACCTAAAAAATATTCCATCTGCTTGGATCTTCGTAGGGATTGTGCCCCGATATCTCCCTCAGCAAAATAATGTCTTCGTTGCCACTGTAAAAAAATCTTTTTTGTTTTAAATCCATTATTCTATATCAAATAAGTAGTCTGTTATGTTCATTAAAAATAAGGTTATGATTTTTGAGCATACATCACTTTTGTCGTTTGGCCATTGAAAACGCGTACAGAGAACATAAGAATGCAATACGGTACGTTAGGTACGTGCTAGAATATAAAGTAGTACTACTTTATATTCTAAGGGTACGTGTGACGGATTGATACGTTTCACGTAACGTAACGAAACCCACGCACCGCTTCTGCACATGCGCATTGCGATACGGATACGTATAAGTGGTGATTTTTAAAACTGCTTTTTGTCCCTATACGCGAGATTAGTGTGACCTCACAATTTGAAACTGTATCCAAACAAAACTTGTTACCATAGGAATTTGCATTTGAGTGTAGATTTTTTATTATTTACGCATTTCATACGTGTTTTTGAAAGGAATAAATTGTTGAAAAGTAAGTAATCGTGTCTACTCAATATAAAAAATAATAGTTTTGATAATGTAAGTTATCCCGCAGTCCGTATTTTTGATTTTAAAAGCTATATTTGAGGTTATATTTACTGGATTATTTGATTAATGTGAAAATATGAGATAAATAATAGTGATTGTTTGTTCAAGTGTCATCAAAACATGTTTCAACATTTTCCTGAAACCATTGTTAATGATAATATCAGCTTGTTAGTGAAAAATGCTTAATTGAAGTGAAGTCTCCTTTCAAGTATCCGGATGACGAAAAATTAAAACCACTCTCAAAAGACATGAATTACATAATTCATTTTGATGAAGATATATTAGTTATAATTGAAAAATATAAAACATTCTACCTTTACAAATTTGTACCATTTACATTAACATAATAAAATGTTTTCATAATTATAAATTTTGATTTGTGGTAAGAAAATTAAATTGAGGTAATGCTGCAAATTTACATGATTGAAAATATGCCATTTAGTCTGAAAACTCAGAACATCATGTCACAACTTTTTCAACTACATGTGTAAACATATTCAATTTTATCTAAAAACAAATAATATAAACAAAACGTTTCCCAATTTCTTTATTACACAGAGAAATATTTACTTGTAATACAATGGTTTACAGTTAATATAAAGATGAAAGTAAGGTACAATGTGGAATTTCAATTTAAAATAGCAAACGTTTAAAAAACCATACAAAGCAACTTATAAATAATGTAAAGCGAAAGATGTGTAATGACAAATAATAATGTATATGTTATAGATAGATCGATATATACAGTACAAAATCAGTTTGCTTCTAGCATGTTTGCAAAGATTGATGATGTACAAAAAATAGTTGGCTAATTTTCTTTTCTCCATCGATAAAATGACAGCTACACAAAATGCTCCGGGATCTGGTTCTATTGTTCTACAAATATTGTATAAACACACAAAATAAAATATTATATTTATCATTGTAGGTACCTTGTCAGCTTCATTCATTTGCTTCTTACTTTTGGATCCTTTGGAAATCTATAAAACTTACAGTTCTCTCTCACATCATAATGAGTACAGCCTGGTGGCCAGCACAGTACCATTATTCTTTATGTGAAGAAACCTAAAATTAGATAATACAGATAGAAAAAGAATTAAAACAATTGTATTTCATAAGTGTATAGTAGCATGTTTAGGTTAGATAACTCTTTTATTAAAATTATATTGGAATCGAATGTATCTCTTTGAAAAAGTCTTAGTGTATATCTAAATGCATAAATCAGCAGTTATATTCAAAATATAAGGGAATAATCTCTGGTCCAAAATCACACCAATGGTATCTAAATGGCGAATTATGTTTGTTTGGATACAAAATTGACATAACCTAATATTATGACGTCACCACTAATACCGCGTATTAAATTTCTCACGTATCCGTCATGCCCTGCGATCTTTTATAGCCACTGCTAAACTGCATTTTTAACGCCATCTATTCGCTTGGAAGGTTACTGACGACATCAAAATGTCAGGAGTAAAACAATAACGAATGGATCAGTATATTAGACACTTGACAGAGTTTTATTGTATTTGTCATTTTTTAAAGAGAAATAATTTTTTAACTTGTAGATGACTTTACTGTAGCACAAAGAAAAGCCAAAAAGGCTTTAATTACAACAGATCTTTCGTCTAGTTCCGATATTTACTCTAGTTCTGATTCAGACGAGAGTCCCTCATTAAATCGTAACATTTATCCTGTTTTTAAACCTACACCACAAACAAATTGTAAGTATTTAAAGAAATTAATAAGAATTTTTTGTGCAAATAATATATTTTTCAGTATTGTATAAAAAGTCGTGGAATTATAAATCGGGTAGTACTTCTCCAGAGATTCAAGTGGAATCTATTGCCGAAACCATGAGGTCTGAAGCTGAAGGAATTTTCCTTGAGAATAAAGAATAAAATTATATGGCGAGATTTGCTGTTCCTAGAGGTAATTTGTTTTTTAAGTTAAATCATAATTTATAATAACCTAAAGTTGGTATATTAAATTTGACTTTTAGTATAAAAATACTTAATTTTATAATGTACCTTTTTTAATTTTTTTAGAGTCAAAACCTTGTGGCAGTGGAATCAGATGAACACTTCACAAAAGACATAAATCATCACGACAAACAGATACAATTGATGATCAAGGTGACTAAACTAAATAATTTTAATTAATTTTTATATTTAATTATATTTTAGAATTTAAAAGGTTGATGATAGATGAAATATCTCAATTAAATTTAAAAATCAACATTTTAATTGAAAGCGTTGGCACTCTCTTGAAAACACAAAGAATTCCGAATAACCTGAAAGTAACATTGTTTGAAAATAATGTGAAAACGTGATATAAAAAAATTCCAGTAATTCGACATTCGACGCATATTTTTAAAATCCAAATTCAACGTACTCGATCAAATACTGTCCCTAGTATTGCAAACCGACATTACAGATCATTTCTCAACAATACTACAGATAGTACTGGAAAAGACCAAATGCCCCAAGGAACGAGGAATAGTAAAATACATAGATGAAACAAAACTTAAAAATACAATCAGACAAAAATATTGGGATTTCTTATACTTGAATCCAGATCCTAACTATGCAACAAATACTTTCATTGGAACACTTCAAAAATATATAGACGACTGTACATATACAAAAAAATGTAAAAGGAAAACACGAAGATCGCCCTTTGGATGACAAATACACTACAAAATACACAATGTATATCGGAAAAGAATTAGTGTTTGAAAAACATTGTATCATATGTGTAATATTTGTTAGCACATGCTATTATCGATAAATGATTCTTATCTTAAGTTTGAGAAGAAAATCACCTGTACTATTTTATAAACAAAATTTTATATTAAATTTTTGAAACTATTTGTCGACATTCGTCTTTTAATAAACTATCCTGGTTAATAAAAACGGATAAAAGCTTTAAACAGCTTTTTGAAACAACCTATCCTACTTTTAAGCCAAAATAAAATAACAGGTTATTTCAAAAAGTGTTTAAACTTTGTGTGACTGTTTTTATTTGTTTATTTAAGAAAAACCAATATAGGCATAATTCAAAAAACCTTCACTATTTGCTTGGTTTGCCATCTAGTAGTAGCTAGTAAACTATGACATAATGCAGGTCTCTTCCTTTATTTTTTCCCTGTTGGTGATTAGTAACCTTCCACCACAATAGATGGCGCAGCACTCGACAAAACTTTGTGACTTCTGACTTAGTACAGGAGACTTCATTCTTCTTATTAAAAGTATTTATCTATGGTATCCGTAACGAACTTAGCATGTGTAGGTGGGTGATTTGTGGTGTAGACCTGTTACGACTCAGCCGATATGATGCGTTGAACGGATTGTTACCTTCCTTCTCCATATACGTATCCGGACCAAAATCTGTATTCTGTGCTATTACGCAGGTCTTCTTTGATAATGGTTTGATTATAACAACAAAGTTCATTTTTAGTTTTAACCTTGTTTATATATAACGCTACGATATATAAACAAGGCTATTACCAAAGAATATCGCTTTGACCATCCTGGTTTTAGCACGAAATAATACGTTATCTCCTAAAATGGTTTTCTTGACAACTTCTTTACGTCAAGACCGCTGACAGTTACTGAGGGAAAACAAATCAATTATTTAACTTATGTCTTGTTTGACCGTTGTAATATTTTAAAAGTTTATTCGTTTTTTCATTTGTAAAGTGACACCTCCTAAACTTTGAAACAAATACTCTAACTCTCAGGGTAAAAATTATAAAAGAAAATGAAAGAATTAATTGAGAGTACTCGTAGGTTCTTTCCAAACTGACAATGAGATTGGAGATAACAGAGCCAGTTCTCAGGGCTCAGTTATCTGAAAGAAGTTAATTAGAGGAAAAAAAAGTGAAAAAGAAAGAGATAAAAAAACTAAGAAACAGTAAAGTGAAATCAATAAAAGGGCGCCACTAATTTTGTTCCTAAACAACATTAGATAAAAATCAACCTCAATTATCAGTCAACTCTTACCTACTCTGCTAGTTTTAGAAAATACTTATAAAGAAATGTGCTGAAGGCAATTTCTCAGGTCTTCCTGTATAATAAATAAAACAACTGACTACAAATATGTATAAATATAATGAACAAAAAAAATTAATCGTGTTACATAATTTAACATAAGTGGTTAGTAATTGTATGTGTGAAGAAAATGTAATTTAAACCTAAAACGAACTGTAAAAATATAATTGGTGAAGCCATACAATATAAATTTACTTAGCTTGAAGTAGAAAGTCGAAGGCAGTTATCCAGGAAATCTTCATTGGTTACATAAATCTCTGTATATTTTACAGTTGAATAGCTAGGCCATAAATAGGCTCTTATGGAAAGACCATTTCTTGTAAGACAATACAAATTGGCGACAAATCTATAGCTAACTTCTTCAGTCGGGGAATTTTGGTAGAATTTACCCACAGAATTAATCTGTTCCTGTCGTTTCCGCTACAATAACACCAAGTGTGTTAGAGAAAGACTTTTTTAGTTAACAAGATACTTAGTCCAGAGACATATATAAAACTATACTTATACTTTTTCTTACAATTATACAAACTAGTTTAAGGATTTGTCTGTGGACAAAAACCTTTATCAATTCAAGAAAATCTTACACAGACAAAAAATAAAACATACCAGTAATCCCTGCGAATTTGTTCTAAGAACAAGTTTTATATTAAATCGAGCTGAATATTTAAAACTTTTTTTCGGAATTTCTGCGACTACCATTCTCTCCAAAAAGGTATCGAATAATCCCGCATTCCGAATTTCTATTCAGGATTTTTTTGCGAAATATCTATACTGGTTTATTCCACCAACATTTAAATAGTTGTTTTAAAATATTGGCTAGGAAGACGTGTGGTCTATTCCACCAATAAATTTAACATTCGTAGCTGAATTATTTATTTAAAACATTAGAAATGTTGACTGCTAAGTTAACGTTTCATACCCCCCTAACAACCAAGAAAAAAAAATTCCAACATTTTTTTTTATATAATTAAACTATTGAGACCCAAAAAAAAACGAGGACGGAAAAAAAATTTAAATTGAGACTTTAAAATATGAGAATCACGACTGAGTAAAAAGTAAAATCCTTACTATTTTTAAAAAAAACGTTGATGAAGTCAATATTAATATATAAACATACTTGTTTTGTATATATTTATACACCCCCAATAAAGTTCATCCCCATATTAAGACTAACATAAACTATAAGCTTCTGTGTTATTAAGTACTTATTCAAAGGAACAGTCTACTCAATTAGTAACTGATTTTACTTATCAACATAGAACCCTAAACCGAATACGAAAAATTTACATTAGGAAAAACAAAAACCCAGATATGCATTTTCAGGGACTTAAGTACTGATACAAAGGAACAGTCTACCCGTTTAGTAACTGAACTTACTTAAACCCATAAAATACAGCATAACAACGAAAATTTTAGACAAAAAGAAATGAAAGATAAATAAAACACACCCTCATACATGTTCTGCACTGCCTGCACCCGACATCCACCGTCAGGTCAGATGCTGAGAATCCCCATGGCTCAATCTAGAAACAGAAGGTGTGCCAAGTTGTAAGTGATCACACAAGACCGAAATTGCGCAACCTTAGCAGCAAAGAGAGCCTCGTATTCCGATTCAACTGCTTCCACATTGCACCATAACAACTTCAAACACCCCACACCGCAATGTAACTCGAACGAAGACACTACACAACGCCCAGTTCAGAGTACTGCACACTCAATGATAATCTAGCATATCATGAACGCTAAAATAATTACCTGAAGGGTTATTAAATGGTAACAAAAAGACAAAGTCGGGAAGAAACATAAAAAGATATAGAAAAAGATTAAAAGTAGGAAATTTATTAAGATGGTCCAACATGAACCACCCATTATATGATAGACAGGTTAGGTATTTGTCACGAACCTTATTCACTGAGTGCACATTTGTTCAGAAGGTAAGGAATATAGGAAAAGACATTTGCACAGGAGTGATATTTCAGGGTTGCCCCTCGTTATCCGTAGACCGAACTGCAAGCAACACTGGTGAGAATAAACTCACAAGAATACTACCCCAGATAAATCCTTTAAATCAAAAATAAAAGTTAAAATAAATTGATAATAGGAAGAGAAAAGAATAACATAATATCGCTCAGATAAATAGGTCGATACAATTCATAACTAACTGCCGTAACCTATAACTAATGAAAGGAAAGAAAAAAAAAATAAAAAACTAAATATTCTCATTGAGAATATAAACGTCACAATCAGGTAAAGGAATATCAAAAACTCCTCGCAATATTCACAAGAGGGAAGAAGTAAATTTTAAAGAAAATTAAAATACTGTCACAAGGGAATGGACGATGATTCCTGCACTAACATATTTAACAACAACATGTCATAACCTAATGGTGAGGTAACCAAATCCAAACTTATTCGTATATATATTTTTCGATATTGTGAATCATTAAAGTAAAGATATTGCGTTTTTAATGCCTAGATTAATATTATAATCTAGAATATATGAGTCATAGTCAGGTAAAGACATATCAACAAAAATTTGATGTTTCTATATAGATAATAATAAGAATTCATAAGAATCCTTAATAGCAAACAGAGAGAAAGAAAATTAGAGAAAACACAAATACTGTCACAAAGGAATGGACGATTATTCCAGCACTAGCATATGTAACAACCATATGTCATATTCTCAAGGTGAGGCAATAAACTCCAAACTTATTTGTTCTATCCTCCCAAATTCCCTTACTCTAAGATAACGAAAATATGTTTTCTTGACAGATAGAAATTTCAATTTCTACGGTAAGATATATCAAGATAATTGTAGATATTTTTGAATAGTGAAAATAACTATTTGTTAGATAGAGATAAGCGTTTAAGCTACAACACTGAAAATTAAATTCCTTACAATGAACTGGATTCATTTGGAATCTAACTAGCAAAGATAAAGATAAAAATTTTAAGATAAAATTAAATCAACTATTAAGTAACATAGATAGATCATTTGTGTGTTGTTGTGCCAAAAGAGGTAAGAGTCAAATTTGCTATAACTATTATAGCAAGCTAAGATACTATACAATAAATGTCCGGTGGGACACTATTTAAATATACAGAAGACACACGATTCATGTCTGCTGCGACACAAGATAAGATAAGGTAAAGATAAATTTTCGACACGAGATAAGATAAGGTAAAGATAAATCTCCGTGTGACATTTTCTCTAACACAAAAACCCTAGGTAAGATAAATTATTTCAGTTTGTGTCATTTGACACAATTCAACTGAAAACGGTAAGATAAGATAATATTTTTCAGTATGTGTAACTACACATTTCAACTGAAAAGGTAAGTCTACAAATTAGAAATATAATATGGAACATTCAAATTTTAGTGATACTAATTACCGTTCCAACATCACATAACTCTAATTCAGTAAACAAAAATAATATTAATTTCTTAATACCTTCTAATTTCAAAAATATAATCTACAAGATAAACCTTGGTTACCAACAAATTAATTTAGCCAAGAGATTATTTTTAACTCTCAGCACAACACAGAAAAATGCACTGTAAAATTACTTTCCCCCTTTTTTTTGATGATAAGGTAAAAATGTGTTCATTTAACAAATGTTCATTCACTATCCGAAGATACTGAGTCAGGATTATTTTCATCATCGGTAGAGTCACTTGATTCATCAGTAGATAAGTTATATTCTTTTAGATCTTTAACATGCCATCGTCCTATATTTTTGCCATTACTATCTTTAAGTTCATAAATCAAGGGAGATATAACATGGTTAACAGTACAATGTATATATTTAGGCATAAATTTTGCAGAAATAAATTGAGCTTTATCTGATTTCTGATAATTCTTTTTCCAAACATGATCACCTACATGAAATTTAATATCGCGTTTACGAAGATTATAACGGTTACTCGATTTTATGTAAGCCTTGTGTAATTTTTTTCTAACATCTTCGAAAATTTTTGGCATTTCTTGAGTATCCTGTAAACGGTGTATTTTATCAGCAATTGCGGGCTGATTATTTGCATTATCTGCAATATTCCCAAAAAATGACCCTGATACAGGTACGTTTCTAGCAAACACAAGAAAAGATGGTGGAAATTCTGTGACTTCATGTTTAGACAAACGAATTGCCTGAGCTATTTTCTGTAATTCTACATCCCAAGTTCTATGATCAGAAAAACAATATGAACGTATTGCAGTAACAATAGATTTATTCACACGCTCAGTATGATTGGCTTGAGGAGTGTAATTTGCAGTGTACCAAATACTTTGGACATGATACTTAGACATTAAATTTTTAAACAACTGACTAGTGAACTGTTTACCATTGTCTACAGCTACTATTTGAGGAACCCCAAAAATTAGAAAAACATTATTTTTAATAAATTTCACAATGGCAGAAGAGGTAGCTTGTTTTAAAGGTTGAATTAAAACAAATTTAGAGAAGAAATCAACAATGACCAATGCACACGTATTTCCCTGGCAAGATCTAGGATATGGACCTATTAAATCACAGGAAATTAACTGGAAAGGAAACTCTATATTACGATATTTACCCATGAGACCAGCTTGTGGCAAATTTGTGGGCTTACAGGCAGCACAAACTTTACAACGCCTCACATATTTTTGTACACTCTGTCTCATTCTGGGCCAATAATATAACTCTGAGATTCTCTCTAATGTTTTAAAAACACCGAAATGAGCTGCAGTAGGATCATCATGAAATTTAGATAACAATTCAAGTCTGTTTTCCGTTGGACCTACAATTTTCCAGTCAGTTAAATTGCAAATATTGGCATACTTGTTAAATACATGCTTATATAGAATATTATTTTCCACCTTGAAATTAGGATAACTATCCGGATCGGATTGAACCTTATTAATCATACTTTTATACCAATTATCAGGTTTTAGTAAAGATAAATTTAATACATTTATTTCCGGCACCCTAGATAGAAAATCTGCAGGTACGGTACCCGTTGCTCTACGATGGACTATCGAAAAATTGTATTGTGACAGTTGTAGAATCCACCTAGCTAATCGTGGTGATGGTTTCTTCATATTATTCAACCAAATAAGAGAAGAGTGATCCGTGATGACAGTAAAATGTCGTCCCAGAAGATAATAACGAAAATGATCAATAGATAGTAGGACTGCAAGAGCCTCTTTCTCAGTAGTTGTGTATTTCTTTTGACATTTATTCAATTTTTTACTATAATAAGCTACTGGATGTTCCAACCCATCTTCTAACTGAAAAAGCACACTTCCAATACCTACATCACTTGCATCACACATTAGATAAAATGATTTGATAAAATCCGGACTACAAAGTACAGGAGCGGTAGTTAAAACAATTTTTATATCTTCGAAAGCTTTTTGAGCTTCCGGTGTCCAACTTATTGGTTGATTTTTTTTTCTATTAGATAAAAGATCAGAAATGGGAGCATATAAAGTTGAAAAATTATTTAAAAAACGACGATAATATGAAACAACCCCTAAAAATCTACGCACCTCTGTAGTTGTCCTCGGTACAGGATAGTTAGTAATAGCTTTAGTTTTTTCACCGTCAATACTTAACCCGTTTTCATCCAAGGTATAACCTAAATAGCGAAGAGAAGGACGACAAAAATGACACTTATCAATATTTACCGTTAAATTAGCCTCTTTTAATTTCTCATAAACTTTAGACAAAATTTCTACATGTTTATCAAACTGTGACGTACAAACAATTATATCATCAAGATAATAAAAACAATATGGTTCTAAAGATGGACCTATTATCATATCCATTAATCGTGACATGGTAGCTGGACTTGAAATTAAACCAAATGGTGTACTTGTAAATTGAAATAGTCCTCTAGAACGAATTGCAAAAGCTGTTTTTGGACGAGACGACTTTTCTAAAGGTATTTGATAGAAAGCATGTTTTAAATCGATACTAGAAATATATCGCGTATCCCTTAGTTGACTAAGAATTACCTCGATATTTGGAATCATATACGAATCTGCTTTAGTTTGCTTGTTTAAAAATGTAGCATCAAGAAGTAACCTTATACTACCATCAGGTTTATGGGTTAAACAGATAGGAGAACAATAAGGAGATGTACTTGGTTCAATAACCCCTAATTTTAATAATGTATCTATCTCATTATTCACATGAACTTCCATAGCTTGAGGTAATGGATACTGTTTTATTTTAAATGGAGGAGAATTTCCTGTGTCGATAAAATGCTCTAAGATATGTGTCCTACCAATTTTATCCTTGGGGCTAAAGCTTTTAAATTTTTCGATAATAACATCAAGTTTAATTTTTCCATCATTTGTTAAAGTTGTGACGTCCTTAACAGTATTGATGACATTTAAAGATAAGGCATTTAAATTCATAGTAAATTTAGAAAAGTCTATTTTAATATTGAATGTCTTTAAAAAATCCATTCCTAAGATAACTGTTTGAGTAACTGAAGGTAAAAGATATAATTTTAAAATCCGAGATAACTTATCCACTGTGACATAAGTTTCTACAAAACCACCAACATCACGGTAAGTACCATCAGCAGTCGAAACTTGAAACTGTTCGGTAATAGAAATAGGTATAGATAAATTCTTAAGAAACTCAAGACCTAGAGAACCCAAAACACTCAGATTACTTCCTGTATCAATCAAGCAAGAGAATGTCTTCCCAAAAATAATAATATCCACATAAGGCCTGTTATCATTATTTTTTCGATATAACAAGTCTAAAAAATAATTACTGGATAATTGAGTATTTAAAGAATTCTGAAATTTATTTACTTTGCCTGGCTTGTAAAACGTTCTTACTATATTTAACCAAGCTAACCAATCATTTTTATTGAAATAAGATAGGCTATTTTTATTAGAATTCTTAGATAGATTAGATAAGGGATAAATTTCACTTATTGGTTGCTGGTTGAAGGTGTTATTTCGGAAACTGTTCTTGACTTTGATTGTTTTTTTGAATTTTTTTGCTTTGGATGTGGGGATCCTGAAGGATTTTGGGGAGCGGTAGGTGTCACCAAAGCATTGACCTGACCGCTTGGTTCGTTTTTTGAACAATTTGGACATTAAGATTTCATAAATCCAGGATTTCCACATCCATAACAGAATACTTTTAAAGCGTATTTACATTGCGGATAAAAATGATTCTGTTCACCACAATTCCAGCAAACTTTATGTGAACTTACTGTAGATACAGTAGATAGATGTCTAGAATTATTATGATTCCTAGACCGATAAGATGAGGTAAAAGTATTATTTAACTGTGGTTCTAGATATATTTTAGGTTTGCTCGAACTAATACTTGAATTCTGAGAATTCTGTGAGTAGGTAAAAGATTCTTCCAACTTTTTACATTTATCGGTTAACTCTTCGATACTGTTAATATCTAATAAAGCTAGCGGTTGTACATAATTAGAAAGCAAATTTCTCTTAATGATTCTAATTTTTGATGATTCATCCGGTTTTATTTCTAAGCGATTAAATAGACTACACATAGAATTTATATATAACGTAACTTTTTCATTAGTATTTTGTTTTCTTTTTTTAATTTCATCCAATAAATCTTCCTGATAATTATATGGGAGAAAATCTGACTTTAATTTAGAAACTAACTCTGACCAATTTTGAAATTGACTTCTATTATTTAAATACCAATAAAATGCCTGATCAGTGAAGAGATCTGCAGCGCTAGAAAATAATTCGTTATCTGTTACACCTCGAGAAATCTTTAAACACTGTACATGTTCTAAAAATCCTGCCAAAGATTCATTTTCTCCAATTCCTGAGAAATGTATTCCCCATTTATAGATAGTTACTGGCTAAGAGAAAGTAAAGCTTTGGTTCTGACCCACAGGAGTTGATTGAGCCTGAATAGTGCCCGGTAATCTACCATCAAGTTCACCCTCTAACAACAAAATCTGAGTAGCAAATTGTTTTTTTTTAATTCTTCCTCATCATTGTTACACGACAAACGAGAAACCCGATTATTTGCATGAGCTAATCCACATGTTAATCTAAGATATTCATTGTCCCTATCTGATCCTACAAATTCAGAAATTTTTTTGTTCAAGTCAGATAAAGTTAACTCGATACCGTTTACTTCATTATCAAAATTCAATTGACTATTCTCATACAAAATAGAACTGCGACCGGATGCTTCTTGAGCTAAAATACCCCTCAACAATTTTCTACGCTCCGCCACTGTCGGTAATACTTCAACATTTATATATGCCAATTCATGTTCCAGCTCATGAGATAATAAATAGTCGACCTTCAATTTATAAGGCAAAGACATTTTTGTACTTAATTACAATAAAGTTCTCTTGGTAATTAAAGTTAAGTTAAAATTTTAAACTCTAATGATAGAAAAAAAATTTGAAAACAAATTCTCAACAAAATTAATTTATGATTTGAAGGTCACTGAGAGATAACAACAAATGAATTGATAGAATAACTGAGTATATATGAATCCTTAAACTTCACACCAGTTATAAATATAATATAACATATATCATATAATATTTCAGACAAGGAAAGATGTATATATTTATTACACAGGACCTGTTTTATAAAAGCAGAAAGCAGAAAATATTAAATTAAATTAAAAGTTAAAAAGTGAACATAATATCAAAGATATTTTCCCCCTAATAGCAGGAAAAAAAAATTTCAACTAAAAAATTTTTACCAAAAAGAAGCAGATAACAACGGGTAAAAGTGTAAAAGTTAATACACGTTGGAGTGCCAATGAAACAAATACTCTAACTCTCAAGGTAAAAATTATAAAAGAAAATGAAAGAATTAAAAGAGAGTAGGTTCTTTCCAAACTGACAATGAGATTGGAGATAACAGAGCCAGTTCTCAGGGCTCAGTTATCTGAAAGAAGTTAATTAAAGAGGAAAAAAAAGTGAAAAAGAAAGAGAGATAAAAAACTAAGAAACAGTAAAATGAAATCAATAAAAGGGCGCCACTAATTTTGTTCCTAAACAAAATTAGAAAAAAATCAACCTCAATTATCAGTCAACTCTTACCTGCTGTGCTCTGCTAGTTTTAGAAAATACTTATAAAAAAAATGTGCTGAAGGCAATTTCTCAGGTCTTCCTGTATAATAAATAAAACAACTGACTACAAATATGTATAAATATAATGAACAAAAAAAATTAATCGTGTTACATAATTTAACATAAGTGGTTAGTAATTGTATGTGTGAAGAAAATGTAATTTAAACCTAAAACGAACTGTAAAAATATAATTGGTGAAGCCATACAATATAAATTTACTTAGCTTGAAGTAGAAAGTCGAAGGCAGTTATCCAGGAAATCTTCATTGGTTACATAAATCTCTGTATATTTTACAGTTGAATAGCTAGGCCATAAATAGGCTCTTATGGAAAGACCATTTCTTGTAAGACAATATAAATTGGCGACAAATCTATAGCTAACTTCTTCAGTCGGGGAATTTTGGTAGAATTTACCCACAGAATTAATCTGTTCCTGGCGTTTCCGCTACAATAACACCAAGTGTGTTAGAGAAAGACTTTTTTAGTTAACAAGATATTTAGATATCTGTCCAGAGACATATATAAAACTATACTTATACTTTTTCTTACAATTATACAAACTAGTTTAAGGATTTGTCCTGGCCAAAAACCTTTATCAATTCAAGAAAATCTTACAAAGAAAAAAAATTAAACATACCAGTAATCCCTGCGAATTTGTTCTAAGAACAAGTTTTATATTAAATCGAGCTGAATATTTAAAACTTTTTTTCGGAATTTCTGCGACTACCATTCTCTCCAAAAAGGTATCGAATAATCCCGCATTCCGAATTTCTATTCAGGATTTTTTTGCGAAATATCTATACTGGTTTATTCCACCAACATTTAAATATTGTTTTAAAATATTGGCTAGGAAGACGTGTGGTCTATTCCACCAATAAATTTAACATTCGTAGCTGAATTATTTATTTAAAACATTATTAGAAATGTTGACTGCTAAGTTAACGTTTCAACTTCCATCATATACTCTATATCTACGACATATCCACTGTTTAAACTGTCTCCACATTTCTTTAACACTTTAATTCCATTACAAAACTGCTCCACAATGCTCGACAAATTAACAATAGCCATGTTTAAGCATATTACAAACGTAAATAAATATTTGTTTTCCCTCAGTAACTGTCAGCGGCTATGTTTATGACGTCATAGCTATGTAAAAATTTATGACAAGCTAAAAGTGTCCCTACATCACAGCCCTACATTATGGAGGGTAGTTCTCCATACCCTACATCCAAAATGTTACTATTTCACGGAGCGCAGAATCCAGAGATAAGGAACTAGTGGTCTGTGGCAGAATCCCCTGGACTACAGGGATTCATACGTCGTGTAAACATGACGAAGATTTGATAACGAATAATTTAAGTCTATAGATTTAAGTTTTATTCGTTTGTTTTTTGTATGCGATTAAAAATAAGATATGCATGACTTGTTTTATTTAAAAAAAAAGTATAATTTTCAAAAAAATCAATAATTTTGGCAGCACTGCACGATAATTTCATCATTGGATGGTGGCGATACTGTCTCTATGGTCCTTATCTGTATCCTCCAAACTTTGAACCAAGCTTTATGTCATGTAATGTGACCAATCAAGAACGTACACTTGAGCGATTTACCTTCAGACCAATAAATAATAATTGTTTGAAGTTGACAGATTTTATATTTGAAGTTATAGTTTTCACAGTACACTTGACTTATGTTTATTCAGTTTTCAGTCGTTTAATGAGTAAAGTGAAGTGTGGAATAGCGAAAATCATGAGATTTGTCAGGTGTTAAAACACAATAATAAAAAAATTAACATCATAATGTAATTCTATTATTGAAAAAGGGAGATCAAGATGCCGGTATTAAACCATTATAAGATTGTGTACATTTTAATACATATTTTATACACAATATTCTATTACCTTTGGAGATTATCTGTTTTTATATCTATCTTGCCAATTAGGATTGTAAATTCCAATTTTAATCACAATGATAGACCTGACCACTTACAGAAAAGACTATTGAATTTATCAAAAAAGCCTCATCATTTGACTATAATACTGGGTTTAGAAGAGTATTCACTGTATGATTTAGCTAATCTTATATTTTGGTGCCTAACTGCTGGGATTCCATTTATTAGTTTTTATGATGATAAAGGTAAAGTATATATTTGTATCTAGAAAATAAGTTTTTCTACTAAACACTTTCTAACAATATTAACAAATTTTATTATTTGTCCAAAAAGTTTGGAACATTCATTATTATGATAAAAACATGTAAAATATTTTCTAATTGCTATTCCACCTTTTAATATTTTACACTTCTAGTTAGGTAAATTGATTCAAACATTTATGATATATTCATTTTAGGTAATATAAAAAAGCAAGAAGAACAGTTGCAGCAAATAGTGGATTTTAACAAACTAGATAACTGCAACATAATATGGCACACAGGGATGCAACATAAAAATGGTTATACAGGCCATAAAATTCATGTTAAACTCTTAACAGAAGAAGATGGAAGGCAGTGTATAGTTAAACTAATAAAGTCCTTAGCATTAAGTAAAGAAATAGACATTAGTACACAAATTATCAGTGAATACCTTTTAAAACAATATGAATTTCCAGATCCAGATATGGCTATAATCTTTAGTAAAACATTTAATGTATCTAAGTATCCACCGTGGCAATTAAGATTAACTGAATTTTTTAAAATTAATACCACAAAGAATGTTAACTTTTCTATATTTCTGAAAAATTTAGAAAAGTACAGTAAATGTGAACAAAGAGTGGGAAAATGATGATTTCCAAATATATTGTTTTGTTTTTCATATTTATAAAAATAAAAAAAATAAATACTTTCAACATACTAATACAATTGTTTTCTACTACTATGCACAAATGTGATATAATTTCATATATTTATTATCTATTCCAAAGGATGTTACACATCAGAATATTTTGTTTATCTTGTTTTTTTTTCGATATTTTGTATTTTAGTCAGTTCAATGTTATTACTTCTTTTGGTGTTTTTAGGTTTGTGATCATTTGACAATTTCGTTCTAATCAAGTGGCAGTACAAGAAATGCACTGGTGTTATTTGGAGATCAAGAAAGGCAACCTTTATTTGTGTGTATCTCATATTCTATTCAGTTCTGTTAGCCATGAAATCTTTTACTTTTTGTACTTCTCAAATCGTTGGTACTAATTCATTGAGAAAAATTAGATGTGTCTGCACAAATGAGCAGTTTCAACCATCATAAAATCTATTTAAACAATGTTGATAGTAATTTGGTGTGGGATTGTACAATTTAAAACAAACTTAATTTTTATAATTATATTTGCGTCCAAATAATAGATAAAGCAAACTCTGTTTCTTAAAAGTTACATCAACTATATAATCATGTGTTTATATTAGATTTTCAGACTTGTTTGTTTCAATTCAATATTCTATTACAAACTTGCATTATGGTAATTAATGAACATATGGAAATTAGCACCACAATGATCATTTGAAAGTTTCCAAAAGTCAATAGTATAACCTAAACATTTTATTAATATACTAAAATTTAATCGAAGAAAATATTCCATTGTTGGGTTGCAGGTTTCTTTCAATGGAAAATTTTGTCCAACAAATATATAGGAAAAATGTTAATCCCATATACTAGACTAGAGAATAATATGCCTAGAATTTTACTGGCATTTATGCATTTTGTCCCAGTTCAGCTACATTAGTTTGCAAGATAGGCCGAACTCTACCAAGCTTTTTTTTAGGAAATGGGCAAATGAACTAGAAAATAGGGCTATTAAAGACATCTCTCAAGAGTTACTACTTCAACCCTAGGAGAAAAAATTTGGTGTGGTGTTAGGAAGTCTATTTCAACCTTAACGTAAAAGATCCATGATATCATCAGTAGATAATCCGGGAGATTGTGTAGTACTAGTAGTTCTATTATTAGGTAATAATAATGGAACTTTATGTGGTGCCATTTTATTCATAGGTACTTTGTTAGAACTACTACTGTTATTATTATTATTACTTGGCAAAAGACTATCAAAAGCATTCCAATTAAATGAATCATTAGGTTTATTTTGGGAGCTAGTCCAAGGGGTAAATTCCATTGGACTAGGATTATTTTCAACAAATTTATTACTCATAGATGATAGAGGTGAATAGCTATTGTGAGTCATTAAACTGGTCCAATTACTTTGGACATTTGTTTTACATTGAGCATTTTCATTTAATGGTGTGGGTGCCGTTTTTATCTCCTTTGTAACATTGTTAATTGTAAAAGAAGTATTAGCAGATTGATTATGACTAATAACTGTTGTATTACTCATCCAATCATCTAGTAATGAGGATGAGTGGATTTCAATTTTCTTGGGAGTGATATTTGATTGGTTATTTATAATTTTTGGTTGACCCACATGTTGTTTTGGTTGTAGACTCACTCCATTCACATAATTATCTAGACCAAGTCCAGCAAATGCTGAATCTAATTCCAAGGGTTTAGATTTGGGCGTCACTATCGGTGTAGTACTGGCTAGAACTTTTTGCTCATCTTTTACTGAGTTTAATTGTTCTAATTTTGTTCTATGTTCGTTCTCTACTATTTGGAACATTTCTTTTACCAATGAAGTTAATGCGTTGAATTGAGACATCGTTAAACCATTCTCTATACATAGGGGAATCAAAAAGGGTAGCACTCTAGAAGCTATTATTTCTTTTGTAATTCCAAGTTTTTTGTGTGTCAAGGCTAATTTGTATATACCTAATATGCCCATCAAAACGGCCGGTTCTCGAGACGGTATTTGAGGTAAAAAGGGTAATACTTCATCCAGTACTAACCATTTGTCTAAATGTTCTAATAACCTACCGACACATAACAAACAATTTACCCTAACTGATAGGGTTGATGTGTGTAGGCAGAGTTTTTTAATTCGAGGCAGGAGACTATTTTTCACATTCGAATGATCTAATAAACTAGCGAAAGTTGGAATAACTGATAAACATAATTTGTGGATTTGTGGTGTATCAGCATCTAAACCTCTGTATAACATTGGAAGGACATGTCTTTGAATATCTTCTGCTGGAGTTAGTTTCAACAGGAGTTCCATATTTTGAAGCATTATGAGAAGAACCTTAAACATAAATGTTTCTATATAGTAAATGAAATATCACATTGGAAGCATATATGTTGAGATACAATAGGAAGATTCTATTCTATTGAACATATAGATTTTTATTATTTAAACCATTACAAAATCTTTCTAAGTAGTGGTATGAATAGTTCAAACATTGTAACTATTTAATTTTCCTAAGAATACCAGACAGTGGCGTAGCTACCTTGGGTGGCACCCGGTGCGGAAGTTGGTGGTGTCACCCCATTGAAAGTAAAAAGCAATAAATTTTATATGATAAAGGACATGGATCATTTATTAATTATAATATTGAAGAAATAAAAAAACACAATAATAACTAAGACAGAAATGGAATTGTTATACAAATAAAATTTCTTCTTTCTAGCTTTGACAGCTGCAAACTCGGCAATAACTTCATCGAAATTTATATTTTGTATTGCCTCGTGTTTGATGGATAATATACCAAGATTGCTAAGCGGCGATTGGATCATTGTTGCCCGCAAATAGTTTTTTATTAATTTTAATTTACTGAAACTCCTCTCACATGAAGCTACGGACATGCAAACCGTCATGAACAGTTTCAGTGCAATCATAAGATTTGGAAGAGATTCTGTAAAATCCCATTCTACGATAAACTTTAAAAAATCTAGAGACACCCAATCAGTAACCGTAACATTAGCGGCTTTTAAGTGTTTTCGCAGTCTTAGTATCTCCAAAAGTAATTCGGTTTCTGAGACCTCATCATAAAAATCAGTAAATTTAGATGTAGCTAATTTCAGTTCTTCAGTATTCGCCAAAAGCAAAGCATTAGTTTGTACGATCTCGAACAATGAAGCTACATCTTGAAGACACTTCGATCTTGTTTGGAGTTCAACTCTGAATCGGTCAAGACATTCCAATATATCTTTTTGAAGTTCCTCTTTCAGTGTGAGTCCTGCATCGCTGGCCATCTCCCAACCATTCGTTTTTACGCCGAAGTCGTTTTTCTGTTGGAATACCGTAGTCTTCTGATTTTGTTGTTGCAATGTCTATTGCCTCTTCCACAATGTGATCCCGTTTTTCTTCGATATAAAAACGAAGTGCCTCTATTTTTGTAGTAGTTTCGTCAACAGTCAAGCCTTTACTTTGCAATGCAATCTGTGCATTTGTTTCCCGAAGAACATCATACCAGAAGAAAATATAACATAAAAAAGTGTAATTGCAGGCATGAGGTTTTGTGCAGCATCTCTGGTGTCTACATTTTCTCGTTCATCACACAACTCCTCAATTGCGTCTACAAGTACTTCAAAATTCTCTGCTAGTGCTTTTATTGCACGGTAATGAGCACTCCAAAGCGTTGTTGAGAGTCTTTTAACAGATAATTTGCTGTGTTTCATAAGCACTTCCGAACGGCTAGTGGAGGCGGAAAAAATCGTCTCTACCGTTCCAAAAAATGTAACGCATGATACATTTTGGGCATATGATTGTTGACCACACAAATTAATCGAGTGATCAATACAACCAATAAAAATTGCTTTATTGTTTTTTGTTGTAATAATGGACTATACTCCTCCGTGCACACCACTTATAACAGCAGCATGGTCATAGCCCTGGAAACGACACATCATAATATCTAAATCGTCTGTCTTAAGCTTGTCAAGAATTTCATCGCTTAGATCAGCAGCTTTTTTTCCTTGCAAAGGAAAAAATCCAAGGAATGCTTCTTTGACTTCCACTTTCCTATTTTCACATCATGTATCACTTCAGACATTTGGTCAATATGTGAAATGTCAGGTGTGCTATCAAACATAATACCAAAATATTTCGCTGATTTAATTTCGTTGACAAGCTTAGTTTTCACATGGTTTGATGGAACATTAGTGAATTCATTCTGTATATCTGGCGACAAATATGATGCTTTTGAAGTTTTATCTTCCTCCAATTTCATCATGTGTTCTTTCAACACTACATCATACTTTGACAATAGTCTTACTAATTCCAAAAAATTGCCTTTATTTTTAGATTCTTGTCCTTCATCATGTCTACGAAACGCCAAGTTTTGTTTAGCCAGAAATAAAGTTATATCCGGCAATCTAGTCAAAAGATGCTTCCACTTCTGTTTTTCTGTATCCATCAATTGCAAAGCTGCATCATCTATTGTTTTATTCAATTTTAGTCTCATTTCTCAAGATTTTCTAAATGTTAATTTGAACACTTTTGAAATCCAATCGTAAATGTTCCCGCATTTGTATTATTGGCCATAGCAAATAAACGACAGCACAAACAGTACAGGTTTTTAGAGGTGAGGGAATAAACCATCCATGACCGTAGGATTTTTTCACCATTAGGCATAATTTTATAAAACCAATCTTTTGAGAGATGACGAGCGTCTCCTTTTATTTTGGTTCCGTGCCTAGAAACAGTGGCAAATGGCCCTTCTTTGTTTTGAAAATATTCACCTCCTTTTTGTAAGGAACAGGAATAATCCATTCTGACATATCATTCAATTGAGAAAATTGTTCATTAGTAGCAATAATAGTACTGCTACTATCATTTTCAGCATCTTCTTCGTTTGTGTTAATTAATTCTGTACTGTCAATGTTGCTTCCTGAAGATGAGCTAATATTATCTAAATCATCTATTGCATTTGCATCAAGGTGAAAATCAGTTTTTTTTATGAACTTGGGCTGTCATCAGTTTTTGTAACATACTTAAAAATCGATCCAGACATACTCTGAGCTACATCCAATCTAGCCTGTTTGGCTTTCCTTTGCTGAAATCCACTTTTTTTGGATGTATGCACTCCCCGGGGCATTTTTCACTTGATGTTTGTTTCTTACACTAAAACAAAAAGACAGTTGTTATGGTCTATAATGTGAGAGTATTTTTTCATAAACTAGTTAAGCAATATGAAACGAATTTACTAAAAACTATTAAAAAAAAATTGAAATTAATTAATTAGACTAATTAGTAAAATTATTCGAATAACAAGATTAGTAAATTACTAATTTCGCATTCGAATAAAGTTATTAGTAAATTTGGTTCCATTCGTTCGAATAACAAAATCATTCATAGTCGCGTACTTGTCGGAGTGTAAATTTCAATTTATTATTATGCAAAATTAACGTGCGATTTACAACATAAAATGATATTAAAATATGAAAGTAGATAAAATCTCCTGACTTATATTATAATAATATTAGTTTATAAGGAAATATATTATGTTTGTTATAATCAGATAAAAATTCCGTTAAAAGTATTATGACGTATTAGCCCAGGTTGACTTTATGGTGCCAGTCTATACGTATTCACGCAAAAATGACTGATATGACATTAGCCATTTTTGCATAACCCTATAGGTTTCGTCCATAGAAGTACTAGGAAATTAATTTAATTATAAAATTATCTTACCTGTAAAATTTTCTATATGAATCAATCAATCTTTTTAATCTTCACAAAACAGCATTTAAGTTTCTAAAATATGTTTTTTTTCTTTTTATTATCTATCACTATACAACGTCCGGATCTTTTGCGGGAATCCCCGAATTATACATAGAGCTGAGCTAGTGCTAGTGGAGGAATCCCCGAAAAAGAAATTTTTGTGCTAGCGTTTTTTTGTTTGTAGATTGTTCTTAAAGTTGAGAGACCGGGTGGGTGTCACTCCAAAAAAGGTGACACCCGGTGCGGCCCGCCCCCGCAGCCCCCCTTTGCTACGCCACTGATACCAGAATAATGTTTATTTGCGCCCGTGAGATAAGAAATTATTCCACTCATTTTGCGTGAGATAAGGAGTTTATTACTGCACGCGTTTTTATTATCTCACTGGTTTTCAATCAATTAAATTTAGCCAATGAAAAGAGTCATGTCTAAGGAAAAGTTCAATTTTCGTTAACTATATCTCAATTAAACGCACAAATTGTGAAACTGTTATTTAAATATTAAGTAAACTATTACATATGGTCAATTTAAATATTCAAATTTGCTATAGACGACGTGCGTTAATCAAACTTTAATGCTCTAGAGCAGGGCTTCCCAAACATATTCGAACTGTGACGCCCTTGGGACTTTGCTAGTTTTTTTTGCGACGCCCCTCAAACCAGTCTCCAAAAATACTTACCAATTTTGGTACTAGCCTAGTTACAGGTTTATCAGAAAAATACTATTTGAACATTTATAATTTTTATTAGAAAATAACGAAATCAAAACATAAGCACAAAAATAAAAAGAGATACATATTTATGTAACTGGCTGGTTAATGTGAGGGGTGTGCTTGCTTATCTGAGCATAGCTTATGAAACCGGGGCTCCAGTTCAGAAATTGCCACTCTTATTTATTTTTCTACGTCTATGTTTGACCTGTACTTGTTTTTAATTACTGCAACTGTAGAAAAACTCGTTTCGCACAAGTACGAAGTTGCAAATGGTAATAAAACATTAAATGCAGCAGTGCTGATGGCACGATATTCATGAGAAACTGAGCTCCAAAATTCAAACAGTTTGTCCTTGTCGTATTGAAGCTTTAAGCTGGAATCACAGGACAATTCTATTAATTGTTCTTCTTCCTCTGTTGAAAGTGTCGATGGTATGGGTGACTGGAAAGGGTTTCTGACCTAGTCATATTGCTCCAGATTTTCGGGAAAATACTTCTCAAAGTGTTCGCTTAATGATAACAAGTGCTGCGTAAACGTAATTTTTAAAGAGGGATCGAGGATTTCTATCGATTTTTCTCGTAGAATACCTTGTAAAGCAGGGAAACAGTCAATTTCTTGATCTTCTAGTTTTTTCTTCCATAAGAGCAACTTCTTCTGAAACCCATTAATTTTATCTGCCAATTGCAGGATATGAGTATTGTTTCCCTGCAAAGACTTATTAAGATCATTTAATTTGTTAAATATGTCACAGGGGTATGCTAATTTTATTATAAACTCTGAATTAATAATGTTTTCCGCATCATTCTGTGATTCTGTATGTAGATACATGTAAAATTCATTTCTTAATTCGTATACACGTTACCTTTGGATAGCCAACGAGAGTTGCAATAATAAATTAAAGAGGTATCCTCGACTCCCATTTCTTCACAAAGTTTATGGAAAAGACTTGATTTCACGGGTCGTGTTTTAATGTAGTTCACCACTTTAATAATGCTATCCATCACAACACTTAATTCAGGTGTAATGTTCTTTGCTGCTAAGGCCTCTCTATGTATGACACAATGTGTCCATTTTACACTTGGAGCCTTGATTTGATGAGAGCTTGTAGTCCTCCATACTGTCTAGACATCGCCAGGGCACCATCCGTACACATGCCCACACAGTTATCCCAGTTAATATTATTTTCAGTCATATATGAATTTAAAATCTCAAATAAATCAGTAGCCTTACCACTTTCACATATTTTTTTGCAAAATAATAAATCCTCACATACATTTGTTTCTTGTATGTACCGTACGTAACATATTAATTGAGCATCATCATTACTATCAGTCGTCTCGTCCAGCTGAATGGCAAATAAACCTGAAAGTTTCCCCACAATTTGCTCATTAATATCTTTTGCCATGTCGTGAATATGGCGGCTAATCATATTGTTTGAAAGAGGTACATTTTTTATTTCTTTAGCTGCCCCTTCTCCAATCATCACTGATACCATATCAACTGCTGCAGGTAAGATCAGTTCCTCAGCGATTGTGTGTGGTTTTTTACATTTGGCAACACGGTGAGCTACCATGTAAGAGGCGAGTAATGCTTTGGTAGGAATTGATGCTCTTGAAACCAAAGCCGTGGACTGATGTTTTAGTTCTTGCAATTTTCTTACAAAAAAATCTCTTGGCTTACCTTGTAAATGACTGTCATTTGATTCCAAATGCCGTTTTAGTTTATTAGGAAGCATACTTTCAGCCGCCAACACTTTGTGACAAACAACACATTGTGGAAGCTGTACATCCCCTTTAGTTTTGCAGGTAAATCCGAAATTCAAATATTGCTCCTCATATTTCCTATATTTCTTCTTTTTACTTAAATTAACATTACTGCTCTCGCCTGAGTCTTCACTTCCTTTCCTATTCTTTTGAATAAAACTATCCATTATTGTAATCAAAACTCCGCGTGCGTAGTTAACCAAAACAAAAGCTTGAATGAATGACATAAACACGCGTGACAGTAGAGAACTCGAGGGAGGGGAGCCGGCCGACAGCGGCGGCCCTGCTGTCCGAGCCCAGATTTATGTCAGAATGCGCCCGGCGCTCAATCGACTCGGTCGCATCGACACGCGACGCCCCTGGGACAACGCCGCGACGCACAGTCTGTGAAGCCCTGCTCTAGAGCAATAAAGTGACAGTAAACGTCAACTTTTCTTTGTCAGTCACAAGCAAAAAAGCCTTCTTTATCTAGTGATGTAGTAAAAAATCTATATAAATGCTGATAGTTTATGTTCATTATAAAATAAATTTTTGCAATTTACAGTTATGTATTTTGCAAATGTATGTAACTTGTTGACGATATAATTCAGAAAATGTTTCTACTTGTTATTTTTCAACAGTCTAAACCCTATTGACATATTATATAATTATATCAGGAAACTTTCCATTTTCCTTGACATTTTTACAAGGTGTATTGGAATGAAAGTAAATAAGAATATATCTAAGAACAGTAATATGAATGCTCACTAAGTCGTAATCTCTGGTAAAACTGGGCGGTACTGTAATTATTCGCTCATGAGTGTTTACCAACCAGCAGTACATATCCTCAGAAAACAAAGCGGGAAAGCTGGATGTTGTTTATAATTTGTAGTGAGGAAATAAGTGTGTTGTGTTTATTATTAATGCTAATTGTTTGTAAAACCAACAATATGAGTGGCAGTGACGAAATAGGCAAGAATAATAGGGTCTCATTAGTCTGTGTTAGTATAAGGAGCACAAACGCCCTTTATTGGACCGGAGTTTTTCTGTGGTGTAGGAAAATGCTCCTATAAGAAAGAGTTTCGGAAGAAAGAGGTAACTGAAAGAGGCTGGATCAATCCGAAAATTTCCTATGGAACGTTAGATCCAACAAGGATTTGGATCTTAGTAAAAATAAGCTACATCTCCTCACGGGCTTCCTTACAGGGCACTGGCCTCAGGAAGCAGCTAATGAGAATAGGTCTAGCAGAAACTGACTAGTGCAGATTCTGTGGGGAGGAGGAAGAAACTCCGGATCATCTAGTTGTAGAATACATTTATCGAGCATTTACTATCTTTTACTGAACATTTATGAATTTAACAAGCATTTCAGTTTAGTACTGAGTGTTTCCTAAATTAATCAACCTCTTTTTTAACAACTATCTTTTAGTTTAGGAAACATTTGAATTTAATACTGAGCATTCATTACATTTATTGAGCCTATATTATCTTTATCGAATATTCTATAATCTAGGAAGCATATTATGTTTTTGGCATGAAGAAATTATTTTACTCATCAAGTATCTATTAATTTTATGGAATATTAATTATTTTAAGAAGCATGTAAATTTTATATGGGGCGTTCATTCTTTTTATAGAATATTTAGTTTTTTGTCATGCATATGAATAAATTAATTGGAAAATATAATTTGCATTGGTATTAAAATATCGAACAAATAATTTCTACCGTAAAAAAATTGATATACTTACCTGAATTGGTTCTAAGATTGTCATCAGAGGTTTGATAAGTGGCAAAATGAAAGTACAATATTCCTGTTGTGAACAATCTTGGGCTATTTCCAATAAACTTGGTAAAATGAAGGGTACCATTGCATTTTGATTTAAATCATGTGCTAAGCAGGAAATAACTCGTTGCAATTTAACCCTATGTGGTAATCTAGGCAATGCTTCTGGTAATCCTTTATAAAATTGTGATTTTTGAAGATTGTCCCATTGTAGGACTGAGTCAAGATAAGTTAAAGTTTTGATGCCAATATCATCAAAAAATGGAATCTGTAAGAATCAAATAGTTAATAGAATATAACTAAGTTGTCTACATAAGCCATACAATATCTCTGAGAGTTCTTTAGTATTGCAATTTTTATTTCGTTCAATATTTCACAATAACAACTTTACATCCGATAAATATATGATACTCATAATTATATACTGGGCAGTTTTTTTTCATTAAAATAAGACATACTTACTTTACGAAATTGGTGGGTATCAGGTCTAACTTCAAGAGTAACATTAACCAATAATTTAATATAATCTCTCAATTCATCTGGTATAAATTGTAACTTTCCTGTATTCAATTGTTTTAACTCTAATACTCTTGATTTGAATTGCAATAAGTCCTTCACAGGCTTAAAACTCTTCTTGTCAGGTGAGTACAAAGTATAAGCTAACATGCCCAATGAAAACATATCACTGGCTAAAGAATGTGAAGAAGATATTATATTTTCTGGTGCTAGATAATCTAAATTAGGTTGGCATACAGAAGGCATTGTTGGACTGTAATCCTCAAATGGAAAATTTGGTGTCATATTGGGAGGATTAGTATTAATAACACAAAAATCAAAACCAAATATTTTCCAAGCTCCTTGTGTATTTATAATGATACTTTCCGGGCTTATATTTCTATGTATCAATTTAACATCATTATGTAAAAATTCCAATCCTTCAGTTACTTGAAGTAAACCATATTTAATTTCAATTTCAAATAATTTAAAATCTGAGATATTTGCTGGCTGTGGCATGTTTGTAGTTTGTCCTAAAATGTTAGCTATGCTGGCAAATACTGGTTCTGTGGCAAATGCCAAACTATCCCTACTTTCTTCTAAAGGGTGCTGAACTGTTAAAATTTTAGGATGACGAATTTTGGTGAGTTGTATAATTCCTCTACGTAAGCTCTCTATAATAAGTTCTCTATCATTTTTATTAAACCTTTCCAGTTGACGTTTTTCAAATACAAATATTGAAGCTGCTTGTTTAGTGGATCTCTTATTCCCTTTATAAATTTTCCATAGTAAACCTAAAATGTTCGGAAATGGCGAGGAATATAAAGACAAAATAATTGATTTATTACCTGTTCCTGCAGAAGCAATATGTGCAGAAGACTCGAATTCCCTAGTTACTGGATTTCCAGGTAATGCACCCGATAATTGAGATACAGTACTATGTACCGAACTACTAACCTGATTAATTACTTTATTAAATACTTCCATTTTCTTCAATGTTTATCCAGTAAAACCACTATTCTTTAACATTCTTAAAAAACTAAAACAAAAACATCAAATTTGACATTCGTTGTCACAATCAAATAATTGACCATAGACAAATTATTTAGCCTTTGTGTAGTTGACAACAGGTTAGGTGCGCTCTTTTTGACTGAGATCTCAGTTAATCTCAGCTCATCTCAGTAATGTGATGTTAGCGGAGTTAGCGTTCTTTTTGTTTTACTCACTTTAAGTGAGCCTGAGATTTTTCCTCCCCCTTCACAATAGGTGCGCTCTTTTTGACTGAGATCTCGGTTAATCTCAGCTCACATCAGTAATGTGAGCGTTCTTTTTGTTTTACAAACTTTAAAGGTGGGTCCTCACGGGCGGATTTGGAGCGGACTCAATTTGACAGCGCATACGCTCGTTTTGTTTTGTTTCTTATTTACGCATGCGTCGACAGATCGCGCGCTTCAATTGAGATGTCGTTCTTTTTGGTGCTTACTCACATCACTTTATCTCAGTCACCTTAACTGAAGTGATCTGAGATCTCAGTCAAAAAGAACGCTCCACAAAAGCCCACAAAGATCACAACACCATATACATATAAGCCATTGAATAAAATGATATAAGCACAACACCCACTTTATCGTTCTACTTAAGATGGGTCCTCATGGGCGGATTTGAAACGTACTCAATTTGACAGCGCAATACGTTCGCTTCAGCGTACTGGATCCTGACGGATGTCTGTTTATTCCGTTTCAGCGTAGACAGTTTGTTTACATTATGGAGAGTGATATTTTCTATTTCGAATAAGTTTTAATAAATAAAGTTTTCGATATTGTAAAAAATAAAGGTACTTTAAACTTGTATCAAATTCATATTGTTTGACAAACCTCGTATACGATTTAAAAAATTAACATCAGATGTGCGCGTTTTACTTTATGGACCATGCAGAACTTTTTATAAAGAATAACTTTTTTTCATAACATTACTAATAAAAAAGTTTTTCATATGTTGCCAACTTTTTATATTACAACAAATAAAAACAATAGACAAAATAACAATATATTTAGAAAACAACCCCAAGCATTTTGTGTTTCATTTATTCTATACAATACATTCCAATATATATTTCTTAGTTTCTTCTTTAGATGTGTGTAATTAATAACGTTTTTAGAGCTAACATACGTTATATGGTGTAGTTGATAAGGGAAGTATACTAGGATGATCAGTGATATTGGTGTCTAATAATACACAAATGTTTTCGAGATTTTTATCTTTAAATTTTACTTGTGCGTGATCTATACAAGCTACAAAAGTATATTAGAAAATGTCATCAAACAAATTAATACTGTAATATGAACTCAACTCACAACTAAAATAATAATTGATCAATTGAAAGAAGATGGAAAAATGCATGGTATTTGTGCATCAATGAATATTGATTCTTAATGAATTTGTCATCATCTAATATAGGGGTTTGCAGGTTCACCATGGCACTTATGACTGTAATTATGTCATCCACATCTTTGAGCAAAGTCCATGTCAAAGGAAGGCAATATTTCAAAAATCTTCATTAGCTGGTTTGCTCTTTCAATATGTACTCGAGCGTTAGATATAGCAACGTTCATATCAGCTTCCTGTTTTGTAAATTGTTTTTTATGTCGTAAGAAAAAAAGACGGAGGTTGAGACGCATCAGTTGCTTTATTTTTTAATTTTCGCCCACTTGGACAACTTTTCACTGAACAAAGCTTTCCCATTGTTTCTATTTTTTTTCCTCTTTGAATTTACAACAAATTCGTAATAATAATAAAAAATGTATCTACTAAAGTTTATAAAAATCGAATCACTATCCACGTTAGTTCAGCAGTTTTATAGGTTATATTTACTAATCAACATCAACACTTGACTACGTAAAACTCAGCGAACTTCACTCCGTTTAAAACTGCTAATTTCATGTCGTTTCCACTTGCTACGCTAGCGTTATTATGTTCGATTATTGAACTGTAATTTGCTGCTTACAGCTGGACACTTTTTCAATTTATCCCCTATACAAGATGGTTCTCCTTATATTAGTTCTGCCCTCCATAGTTTACAAATAGTGGGTAGGTAATGCCTTCATTGAAAGTTAATTAATATTGTATTTTTTATTGTGTCTTCAGTTGAATACTTATAAAATGGAAAGCGATATATACCTACCTAATTTGGCAATCAAATTATCGAAATGCTCGTGGCGAAGGCCTGCCATCAAGCAGAATCTGGTAAAGTTACATTTAATTCATCAATTGCAAAAAGAAATAACAGTAATTAGTAAAAGAAAGGGATTTTGGGTAATAGAAATATTTACAGCAGAACAAAGCTTCAATAATATGAAAAAAATAAATCAAACTCCAAACAAACCGCAACCATTATAACCTGAAAAGCAAAATTCTTCAACGTGGTCAACATAGATTAGGGAGGTGGTCAACAAAAAGTCTTCTTCTTCTTCTTTTAAATAGACCTATTGGTCTGTTGCTTGCTGAAGCCGTCTCTGGATGGTTTCTTGCGAGGTGGACTGCCAGCTTTCCTGCCACCTTTTTGGGGGTCTTCCTGGTGGGCAACAAAAAGTAATAATTATAATTATATTATTTGTCTATGACAAGGTCCGTGGTCGTCGCAAGCGGTCGTTCACCGTCATAGATGACGTCACGGTTTGTGACCGCGCTTCACCCATACAAATTGGTGGGTCTAAAGTGGGCTTTCATAAAAACTTGGCGGCAATTCAAACATGGCGATAGTCTTTCATTCGTTTTGTCATAAACGCAACCATAAATTCACGGGAATCCATGATGAATTATCTTTTACCCCGGCCTATGCAAAATATTTACACGAAACTGCACCAAAATTATTCTATTTATTATTATACATACAAACTGCACGTTTTCACCAAGCCGCCATATTGTGAGCCTGCTCCGCTCAATTGGGCATTCCACTTATAACTTTCGCCTACAATGACCGTGGTCTTTTTATGTAAGTGAAACGGGTATTTCAGTGGTCGTGGGCGTTGTGGGCCTTAAGTGGAACGTACCCAATGCGATTAATAGTACAGTACAGTGCAAAAGAAGTAGCTTGGCTGTCGAAGGTCACAAACTATAAACTCAACACGTAAAATAATAAAATATCAAAAACCACTAAAATTTATGTATCGGATTGAACTTTCGAAGTGAACACGACAAGAGTTGTGAGAAAAATGATTTAAAACGTACGTACATTGGATTTTGCTACTGCGCACATATGGCCTTCGCCCGCCAAACTACTTCTGTTGTACTATACTTTTTTTTCATCACATCGCATGTGCAGCCGCCATATTAAAAGAGCGGTATTTTAAAAGTTTTGTATTGTTTTGTGCAATGACAGGAAAATTAATAGGCGATTTCGTCCCGCTTTGGTTGGTAGGGACTTTGGTTAACCAAATGGTAGGTCCTACGTCACCGGTATGACGTAACGTACCAATTACAGGTGAAATTGTTTGGTTCTCAATTGGTACAGCTGATTGATGAAATTTACATTTACGTTTTGTATTGCGATCGGAAAAGTTGTTTATTGAGTTTTACTATATTTTCTTGGAGTTTTGAGTTATATATATATATATATATATATATATATATATATATATATATATATATATAGCAAAAACCCAAAAAAAGCTTCTTGTCATTTATAATAAAATCAACAGATTCCATTATTACTGGACAAAAAAAAAGAACAAAAAAGAGAGAATTTTAGAATATTTGCCAGAAATTCAATTCGTTTCAACGACTTTGTTTATTTACAAATAAAAAGCAAGACAAAAACTACTTTGGACAAGGATAGAAAGCTACCAATTTCAGTAACCGTGCTGCAGATCTCGGTATAGGGATCGAGACGGAACTATAGAGGCAGCACTTATGCCGAAAGTAGAGATTCTTCGACACAAGATACATAATATTGCATGATTATTCTCATACATTTGCTATATACCAAAATTTTCAATATTCATGCAAAAATCGTAAATACTTATAGCTAAATTACTTCGCTAGAAGCCATCAACAAATATTGTTAAAATATTTCTAGTCTATTTTCTATAAAAATAAATAGGTAAGAAAATAAATAGGTACCGCAACCTATGAATTTTGAGATAATTACCTATAAGTTCTTATCATTTAGTCATTTAGTTGTAACGTCTTTATTTTTCTTATATTTTTCCCTACTAAATCAAATATTTGTTTCCGAATAATCCCGATCTCAGTACGGCCCTGGCGTAACAATATTTTTGCCGCCCTGAGTAGAATATCATTCTGTAGGTCCAATAAAACATAAAAAATTGAGGAACAATATGCCTTGACATCTAAAAGGTTCGTTACGCCCGAACCTTGATTTTCAACTGAAAAATATACAATTGTTTTTAGTATCGCTTCTGAAAATGTGCGATATGAATAATAGTTTTTAGTATCGCCTCTGACAATACAGTACTTTTTACGAAATTACAGGTAAACAGAGTAATTGTTGAATTTATGGCCTCAATTCGTTTTCTATGGGACCACTAGTTTTATATGGTTTTTTAGAACTAGCTTTATCGTTATCTTTCTGGGAAAACTTTCTAAAAAAAAGGCTGCCTCTCCCCAGAAGCACAGATATCCCACAGATAGATGAGACACTGATTGTGGCGCCATCTAAAGAGCCTGTCGACTAAACAATTGAGTGATGTTAAAAAGATTTCTGTAATTTTAGGTTATTTATTTTGGTATAAAAATACACAACAAATAATTTCTTTCCTCTTTCACAAAGTACTTTTCTTAACAAACAGAATGACAATAAATAAACTATAATGTAAAAACAATGCAATAATTAAAAAATAATTTGAGTAACATACATTCTAGATTGGAGTATCATTAGATTTTTAAATGATGTTAAATCAAGATAAAAGTAGAAAATTATTTATTATAAGTTTATATTCATTTATTTATTTATTATTAAACTCCTATAAACACACAGAGCTGGACAAACTACTGGAGTATAACTGCTACTTACTTAATCAAAAAAAGTGTTAGCAATGAGTAGTTAACGACTATTTATGCTAACTTTCTATGAAAGAAAACATTTGAGTATAATTACTGTGAATGATAGAATAATAGTAATTAAAATACTTTTATTAAAGGAAAAGTTGTTAACTACTGTCCAGCTCTGTAAATACAAGGTGCCAAGTAATTACATATAAGAGTGCTAAACAGCACTGGTGTCTCTACAAAATTTAAAATAATATATCTAACATTTTATTAACACTTAAAACACATCTTTATTTCTTTACTGGAAGTATGAAATAGGTTTATATCACAAGCTTAAACCTAGTATATTGCATATTTGTATATTTCTACATTTAAAAGCATTCCGTTCTTATGAGACCATCGCATATGGCAATTTAAGTTACTCTGCAGCTCCTGGCAGTCTATGATTGTTAAAATGTTTCTTAAGGGCTGTTAAAATGTTTCTTAAGGGTTCTTAAAAATCCGACCGTCTCGTGGAAGTCCTTTATGGTTGAGCTTCTACAAGTAAACACACAAAATAACAACAAAAAATAAGTTAACATACAAATGTTTGAAAATTTCTACCAACAAAAGAAAACAAAACGCGCTTACAATTGAAATAATAAGTTTACACATGTTTTTGCACTAAGTCAAAAAAAATATCAAAAAATGTTTGAATGTTTAATTTTTTTGGTTTTTTTGAATTCCTTTTTTTGGAGTTTTCTATTTTTTTGAAATTCTTGATTTTTTTTTGGTTTTTAACTATTATTTGATTTATTGTTTTTTTTTATGTTTTGTCTTTATTGGATATTTTGGATTTTTGGTTACCGCTAGACCAAATACTTAGACGTAATGCCTCAACAAAAGTTAATACTCATTTTATGTTCCCATAAATTGTCATACCATGGGCTATATATGAAAATCGGCAAGGGGGTCAATACCTTCCATCCCATAGCTGGTGGAGGGAATAGCTATAACATAAAATAAAACCCAGACTATTATTTTTTCAATGGGTAAATTTTAAAATGGAATTGTCTGAGTATGGTGTACACACTAGATATAAATTGAGTGAATTAAAAGACGAGTACTGAGTGTGTTATTTGATTAAAATTCCAGCTAAGCGCTTTCAGCCATTAGGCCATTCTCAAAGCTGTCGTCAAGAGAAAAACATTCAACAGGTGTCAAAAAACATCAAATCGATTTGAGCAGTTACAGGATCATGTAACTGCTACATACAATGAAATAAAATGTTTAATGTTACATCATTATTTAAGTAAACTTTGGTAAAATTACCCTATAAAGAGGGTGTACACACATATCATTTAGTTGATAATTTTAAATTAGACGTTTCGTTATGTGAATTACAATTGTACACCCAATTTATAGGGTAATTTTAACAAATTTTACTTAAATAATGATGTAACATCAAACATTTTATTTCATTGTATGTAGCAGTTACAGGGTTTGATGTTTTTTGACACCTGTTGTATGTTTTTTTCCTGACGACAGCTTTGAGAATGGCCTAATGGCTGAAAGCGCTTAGCTGGAATTTTGATAAAATTACACACTCAGTACTCGTGTTTTCATTCACTCAATTTACATTTTAAAATGTCCAAAATTGTAGCATGCATATTGAATACAATAAAACTTACCATCAATTTTTGTTAATTTCCTCTCATATGGGAAGGCAAATCAAACTGTCCTAATAACCTCCCCTCGTCTTTCTCAAATCTAAAGAAACACTGTTTTTGAAAATGAAGGAAACATATCCTCCATCGTCGACAAATTTAATGATTCATTACCACTGCGTTCCAGCCATAATAATTTTATCTTCCTGGGTTGGAGGAGCAAACTGTAAAAAGAAATATTTACTTTACTAATGCAACAATTTTCAGTTTAGCTAATGTAAAAAACAACCATGATCTCTAAAGCTGTCTATTAAATTAGTAAAAATTCTGTATTTTATAAAAATAAAGACAATGGTTAATTGAGAAAGAAATAATGCTCAAATTTTTTTAATAAAACTTACCGAGTACACCACTTATTAGACTCCTTCAGAATACACTTTGACATTGTCTTTTCAATTAATAACAATAAAGCAACGAAACAACAGATAAATATTACACTATAGCAATTAAAAAATACACCAAAATAGCAAAACCTCATAATAACCTCAACACGATAACAGATAACCTGTGGAGACTAACGACGTTACAGTTTTCGTTAGTTTTTTGGAATTATCTACTGATTTTAGTTACTCGACAGGCTCTATAGATGGATGGCACGGTCTGCAGTGTCCCTAGATTGCCCAGAAGCTCGTGAACAAATTCAGTTAGCGACCGATTCTTAACCGAAGCAGTTGAAAAGTTCTTGGAGTGTCAACGTGAATTATCGTTTCGTTAGTTAGTACCGCTGTCGAGATTAAGTAAGCGACTAATACTTAACCGGAGCAGTTGAAAAGATGCTAGTGTGTCAACGCAAGTTATCGTGTTGTTAGTACCGCCATTGAGATTAAGATATCGTGTTGTATCGTACCGAAGTATCGATATTCCCTGTGCTTATTCAGCGAATTAAAGTTACCGAAGAATACCGAGTGTCTGTGATTTGTTCCATCATGCGGTGAAAGTAAATTACTTATTACAAGTATTGTCATAAGAAATTAAATCGACCGAATCGACAAACCACGCCCCCTGCGTTTATGCAAGTGTCATCATCCAAGTCGTTAATGATTATTTTGTCGATGGAATAGGACGAATTTAGTTTCACGTCATTTTTTTAACCGTAACAAGAGCACTACCGTATCAGAACTAATTTATTATGCTAACTAGTATTTTGATTAGTAATATTGGGATTGTTTTAGAGAAGATTTATGTTTTATGCTGTTTTATATAATAATCCTTAAGAAATTCGACGTGCACGCTTATCCTATATAACATTATTTTCCGTCCCCTTATCTTGACGTAACTTCCACAAAGCCGATGCGTTTTTATCTATTTTCAAATAATTCAATGACGTATTATTATCATACCTATATTTTTGAATAAACCGAAAATAATTTCATTGATAAACTAATTTTTTTCCTTGTTAGCAAACTCAGCGACTTTTATCGAATGTATACCTATATAATTTTAATTTGTATATTTGTTGTTCCTTGGAGACTATTTATTCCTCGAACAATTACCGAATGACTCGCTGTGTAGTGTTATGTGATAATTTGTTTTATTGTTTTTATGTATATAATAATAACGTCATCAATGTATGCTTAAATTTATAATATACAGGGCATACGTACACCCCAAGACATTTAAGTTTTTTTTTGTACAAGATTGTATACAAGATTTTGGAGCTTAATTTTTTTGTCTGTTGTTGGTACCCGGTTATGCATGTATCCATATTGTAAATTTTTATTGTTCCGATCACTGACGCTAGTCAAACATGTTAATAAACTGGTTAACATAATAAACGCGTTTTAGTGAGTACACCCTTAATCCCCACAGACACATTACTGAAAATACCTCATTTATAATTTCTCTCTCTTATCGCAGTTTTTGAAATTTTTCCTGTAGATTAAAATTGCTGGCGCATAAATCTACCTACGACCCTTAGCTCTCCAATCAAAACAAGAGAGCCGTTCGCATACGTCTTAATTGTTCATCGCCCACTATCGTTTCAAATAATAGTATTTCACAAGGTCATCTTTGTTCCATCCAAGGAAACTTTGTAGTGAACAGTTAAGATGGTTACATAAGGTGCGTTCTTTTTGACTGAGATCTCAGTTAATCTCAGCTCACATCAGTAATGTGAGCGTTCTTTTTGTTTTACTCACTTTAAGTGAGCTGAGATTTTTCCTCCCCCTTCACCGATGCTGAATGTGTTGTAAGGGGGAATCAGATGGACTTGAGTCGGAAATAAAGTGGAGGGGATGAACAAATATTTGATTTGCTTGGGTTATTTGTAGTTTTAACCAATGTTATCTATAGTGTTAACCATTGACATATAAACACACATAATCTATTTTTCTTTTGTTACAAATTATGGATACAATAGGTGCGTTCTTTTTGACTGAGATATCAGTTAATCTCAGCTCACATCAGTAGTGTCAGCGTTCTTTTTGTTTGACTCACTTTAAGTGAGCTGAGATTTTTCCTCCCCCTTCACCGATGCTGAATGTGTTGTAAGGGGATATCAGTTGGAATTGAGTCGGAAATAAAGTGGAGGGGATGAAGAAATATTTGATTTACTTGGTTTATATGTAGTTTTAACCAAGGTTATCTAAGGTTTGTAACCATTGACATATAAATAATAAACACACATAATCTATTTTTCTTTTGTTACAAATTATGGATACATTAATTAACATTATTAGATGCTGATACGAATCTGTCGTATAGTTTAAATATATCGACAGATCATGCGCTTCAATTGAGATATCGTTCTTTTTGGTGCTTACTCACATCACTTTATCTCAGATCACCTTAACTGAAGTGGTCTGAGATCTCAGTCAAAAAGGAACGCACCAAATGACATTATTATTATTATATGTTTTGTTTCTTATTCACACATGCGTCGACAGATCGCGCGTTTCAATTGGGATGTCGTTCTTTTTGGTGCTTACTCACATCCTTTATCTCAGATCACCTTAACTGAAGTGATCTGAGATCTCAGTCAAAAATAACGCACCTATAGTATTAATAATCACTCCCGGATGAAACTTTTTTGCATGGTTCCTTAAATTAAAAATAGCACTAAAGCTTTTTTGACATTGGGAACATGTGACGATATCAATTTTTTAAATATATTCAACACTCAATACACAAAAAAAATATTACATACAATACGACACAACAACATACCTAACTTTTGAAAATATACAGATGCTATGACAATTACCATTAAGGAGGCAAATTGAAAACAAAACCATTTCTTTCCCTTCCATAGTTTTGGCGGACTTCGGTTGAATTCGCAAATCGTTCGTGGTTGGGAATATTTTTCGCATGTTCTCCGCATCGGCTAGTCGCGAAAATACCTAATAGTTTGCTCAGCACACATGCGTCCACCATGTTTGAAAGGCGGCAATATGAAAGTTTCTGGAACTTTTTATAATTATGGCCTACCTATCTAATTTTGAGAAAAATATGCAGAACTGAATAACTGTCTTGATTAATTGTCACATTTTGATTGTGGAGAAAACTGTTGATTTAGTTGAATGTAAGATAGATGGTACAAAAATGCTGTTCGGATCATATACTTAAAATGGTTACGATACTGAACAACAACAACATCGTCAATTAAAATGATCAGTACATTTTACAGGAAAAGAGAATCCGTTTGGTGAAACGGCTATGTTCATGGCTAAACCTGTAGATGACTTCGTCCGATTTAATAAAACAAAGGCTAGAAAAACGTATTTATTAAAATATTTAATATGTACAATATAATAGAATAATAGCATACTTGTTTGTAGTATCACGTATCGAATTAAAAAATATTATTTGTATAGTTTCCACTCAACGTGTTTTCCCTAAAATTAAATTACTCAATCGGCATGTAACATAATCATGTTTCTAATTCAGTGAGAGATTCTGATGAATTTTGCTTCGTATTGCTTGGGAACTAGAGTAATTCCCGATACATATATTTCGGTAGGTTTCTCCGATCCAGATGCTTCTACGATCATGTTGTTCCTTAAAATTTCACAAAAAATTGTAAATATACTGGTCCTTGCCAATACTTCTCCTATACACCTTCGTAAACCTGAAAGGATAATGCTTTTGGTATATTTATGTTAAGTTTAAGCGATTTTTTCTAATCAGTATTTTTGCTATACAATTCAAAATAAGGCTGTAATAGATGAGTTATGTAAGAATATATACCGAATCCATAAGGTGCAAATCGTTCCGGAATTGACAATTTGCCTTCTTCATCTAAAAATCTTTCCGGTCTAAAAACTTCTGGATCTTTCCAATAAGATTCATCATTATTTATGGAATAAAAGCTGAATAGCAAAGTGGTATCCTAAAAAATAAATTGTTTCGTGATTTTTTACAATCTGGTTTCTGGGATTAACTGCACATCGCTTCTCCGGAGCCAAAACGAAGTAATTACATTTTTTATATTTTTTAGTTAAATGCGTCAGAAAGGTCACAATTAGTCAATTTTTCATTTGAAACTATGTCATAATGTTAGTACATTTATTGACCGCTGGGATAGTCCAGACCAGATAGTCATATGATTGGAAGAACCCATATAGGTAATACTCCTATATTGCTAGCAACTGTATAGTATGCGCAAAACAGATAGTGCAGAAATTTAATGCCATATCCCCTTTAAGTTATGTTGCGAAGCTGTACTCTGAAAGGTATTAATTAATATTTTGTTCAATTTTACCAATACCACATACACACTACACTCTATATTGATGGTAGCGTACCAACTAAATAATGAGCGGTTCTTATCGCTTGTTAACATGTGCGTGATTGAAAAAAATCTAATCTCAAAATATGCTTATAGTCCAGTGAAATATGATGAAAATAATATGTTATTTGAAAATTATATTACTAATTCTTGTTAATAAAACGACATATAAGGTAGTGTTAATTGTCTGGTGTTATGTTTAAGATGTATTTAATAATTATAAAATTATTAAACACATTTTAACGATTGTTAGTTGAAGTTATAATATTAAATGAATATATCGTCTAATAAGTATTTTAAATTATAATATTGACTGGACTATGACAGTATGCGAATCAAAGGATAAGCCGAAACAATAAATTTTCCCACTATATCTGCATGGGCGGGAAATAAATGGACTGTATTATTTTTCTTTATATTTGGTTCAATATATAGATTGATACCGGCAATAAAAGTGATGCAAAAAATAAAAAAACAGAAAGCAGTTAACACTTACCCTTGTTATGACAGTAGGTCTTCTTGTCGGTACCGACTGAGTATGAAGATAGGACCACCACGTGAATTCTAAAATCTGGAGTTACACACTTAATTTAAAGGTAAAAATTCTTTTTTACCACGATAGACAACATGTACTGTGCACCGTTCAAACGCTACTCGAAGGTTTTCGCCTAAAATCTAGTTGGCACTCGCCGAACTATGTTTTAAATTGGGCGCAATGCTAAATGCTTCCAATAATTAATTAAATAATTGCCGTGGGGATTGAACATGCCGCCCACCAAAATGGAACATTTTAGCACTAAATAGAGGTTAATAAACATAATTAGATTAATTGGCGTTCAATGATATAACATGAGAAGAGGGAAAAAGAAAAATTTACATTTAAATTGAATGTGAAACGGCTAATGAAAACTTACATATTATGAGAAAAAAAAATTTAAAAAAAAAAGAAGAAATTAATTGTGTGGCAAAGGACACACCTTTGAAACAGGTCGCTAAAATTCACGTTCAGCGGTGCGCAATGTGATAACCTGAATTACTTATGAGTTTTGGCTTCACGAGATCGTCCGAGCGTTATACAAAAAGGTCCCCCGTAATCCATGCCAACATTTGAAAATGGTTTCACTTGAGGTAAACGAACAGAGGGCAAATTGCCCATTAAGGGCTGAGATGAAGTAGAGTTAGCTCTAAAACATTTTATACAACGGGAAATTACTCTACGTATCGAACGTTTTGGGGCGAAGATCCAGAATTTCTGGAGAAGTAAGAAGTGTAGAGTTTGCAGTCCAGGATGAAGATATTTCCGATGATAGTATTCTATAAGTCGATACGTGAAGGTATGACTACTGGGTAAGAGAATAGGGTGCTTTTTATGAAAGGACAAACTAGAGTGAGCAAGTCTACCGCCCACCCTGAGCAATCCTTGATCATCTAAGAAAGGGCTTAATTTTCGCAAGTACTTTGATACACGAAAATTCTTTTGAAGCAAGGGTATTTCACGAGCAAATGCATGAGATTGAGTAAATTTTATGAGGAAGACAAGAGCATTATCAAAATTTTCTGAAAATGAATCAAATCGTGCATTAGTGGGATTACGTGCAATAAGAATAAATCTAAGTACATAGCAAATTATTCGTTGTATTTTTTCAACACATGAAAAATGAGATAAAATAATATGAATAAGGGATTGATTTAATTCAACTTGACAAGCAGTTTTGCGTAGTTCTTCAGAAACTTCGGAAACTTCAAATTTAGATAGAGAGGTAGACCAACCATCGTAAGGTTCACATAACCAAGGAGGTCCCGCCCACCATAGGGAATTATTGAGAATTTCTTGAGGGAATATGCCTCTTGAGGCAAGATCTGCAGGATTGTCTACGGACGTAACATGTCTCCAAATAGAGGGAGGAATCTTCTCTTGGATCAATGTCACCCGGTTTGACACGAAAGTAGTCCATTTGTGGGGGGAGCTTCGTACCCAAGAAAGGACAATAGTAGAATCTGTGTAAGTGGACACATTTCTAATCTGTAAGGAATCTAGAAGATTTGTCTGTACGAAATGCATTAATTCAGACAACAATAGGGTCCCACATAATTCGAGTCGAGGTAAAGAGATTTTTTTGAGAGGAGCTACCCGGGTTTTGCTACACACTAAATGTGTTTTGATTTTACCATTCTCGTCTTCAGACCGTAAATAAATTACAGCGGCATACGCCTTTTCTGAGGCATCACAAGAGCCATGAAGATCATAGTTACAATTATGAGGAGAAGTTTTTCGTCGAGGAATATGAAGTGAGGATAGAGAAGGCAAATTTGTCCTAAAACTACGCCAGAAATCAACAATATTATCTGTTGGAGATGAGTCCTACGGAATTCCAAGAGCCCAAAGTGATTGGACTAGTATTTTGAAACAAACCGTTACAGGGGAGAGAAATCCTAATGGATCAAAGATTTTTGCGAGTTCAGAAAGCATTTAGCGCTTAGTACAGCACTCATTGTTACTTAAGACATTATAACACAAGAAATTTTGAGAAGGGTGCCAACAAAGTCCTAAAATTTTAAGAGTAGTTTGACTGTCAAAGTCAAACTAGGGCAGATCAACTTGTAAATCAGCAACTGCCAAGGATGAGAGAAATTGAGTATTATTACTGGCCCATTTACGCAGGTAAAAGCCACCACTAGATAGAAGGGCAATAAGCTCCTGTTGAACAGCGAAGGCTTCTTCTAAGGAACTACAGCCAGAAGCAATATCATCAACATATATATCCGTACGTAAAATTTGAGAAGCAAGAGGGTATGCATGTTTATACATATCAGCTAAATGGAGAATAGTTCGAATGGCGAAGAAGTGATACCATAAGTGACTGTTTTGAGACGATAATCTTGAATATTGCCAAAAGGATTAAAACGCCACAAGATGCGTTGATAGTCACGATGAATCTTCTCTATAAGGACCTGGCGAAACATCTGCTTTATGTCCGTGGTGAAACGTACATTGTACGTACGAAATCTAAGAAGAATTGATTGGATATCTTGTTGAAGCTTGGGGTCTGAAAGCAGGATATCGTTCAAAGAAAGACCATTGGAGCCTTTCGCGGAAGCATCAAATACGACCCTAAATTTAGACATATCTGACTTAGCAATACAATGATGAGGTATATAATAGCTAGAAGAGATAAGTTCACTGCCGTGAACGGGTTCCATATGATCGGAAATTAAATAATCTTCCATAAATTTTTTATATTGAGTATATAATTGAGGATTTGTTACCAAACGACGTTCTAAAGATAAAAATCTTCTTAGAGCGATGTCCCGAGAATCGAAGAAATCATATGGAGTATTACGGAAGAGTAAAAATATTCTTTCGGTTAAGAGATTGTTACGAAACAGCACACTGGTATAGTCCCTAAAACAGACTCTGTCTAAGCCAGGTATAAAAATTAAAATTATGGCGGATACGCAGTTATAAAAAACTGTTTACGAGTTTACGACTATCTTATGTAAACATTGTTTTTGTGACCAGAGTTATCTAGAAAAGGCCAGAATCAATTGTTTTTATTTAAGCCGCAGTCCGGAATTTACTAGTAAAAATGGCTTTAATATATAAGGGGACTGATCAGGAAGAGTTAGTTAGTTGATAAAGTGATCTCGTGGAATAAATAAACCGAAATATCGATCAGTAAAGTGTTTATATAAATTAGTAATTAATTTTGTGTGCATATAAATTAAATTTAAGTGGCTAGTTGAGTATATATAAATTAAGTGTTAGTAATTAGTTAAGTGTTTAAATAAATTAGTAAGTAGCCATACCGTGTGTTTAAAATTTATCCCACGCGTTTATTGCTTAAATAAATAACAAAAACATTACAAGATCATCAGACGATGAATGAGAGCGAGAGGGTATGGAATCAATCTCCCAAAATCTTTTAACTTCACTTTCTAGAGATAATTCAGCGGAAGTGAAGAACGAATGAGCTATCTGATTTGAGGTATGATTGACTTTTCCCATGATTATCCAACCAAAAATCGTATCTAAAGCAACGGGTTTATCGTTTGAAGACTTATTAAAACCACCTTGGAGAATATTAGCAAATACGTCATGAATGATGCTTAGGTATAGAGACACTGGGCATATCAGAGCAAATTTGTGGCAAAATAACAAAGTCTAGAGTAAGAAGAGGTTCCGGAGCATCTCGTGGTTTAATAATACAAGTGACTCCTTGTGAAGCCTGAGAAGAGATCTGACGCACACCCCTTATCTCCAAAGAGAGAGGGAAGTTCTTCAAGCCCAGTTTATTACAACATTTAGCAGAAATGAAGTGACTCTGACTGGCACTATCTAGAAGAACTCTAACAGAATGATAACGACCTTGTCTATCTTTAACATCAATCATAGCGGTAGACAACAATACTGTACTATTTACACGAGAGAGTAGGTTGACTGAAGTTTCAACATTAAAACTATCAGCCAAATGGGAAGCACTAGTTGATGCAACTGGAGTATTGTTTGGGAGAGCTTGTGAGGTAGGAATTGAATCAAAGTGTAAAAGAGTGTGGTGCCTGCGTGAACATTTTCTACAACGCAGTTGAGAAGGACAATTAAAATTGTTATGTTTGTAACCAAGACAATTTGTACACCAATTCTTGGATTTTACAAAGTCATATCTTTCGTTAGGAGATTTAGCTAAGAAACCTTGACAATTGTATATTAAATGTTGCTGATGGAATTATTGACAATTTATTTTAGAGTCAGACTGGGTGGTAAATGCACTACTAATTCGCTGTTTTGGAGGAGTGTGTTTCGGAGTACTTTTATTTTAGGTGAAGAGAACCTTTTAGGGGAAGGAACAATAGTTTAATTCCCATTATTTGCAAGTGCGCATGCATTGACATCAACTTCAGAAATACGAATACACTATCTATAGCGTCACATTGGGTCTCTAAAAACTCTATAAGCGTAGTATAATATTCATCATCAGGTAGATTATCCTTATATTGCAGCTCAAAGCGCGTTTTAGTATTATTATCTAATCTATCTAACAACATATTGTGAAATATGAAATCCCAATTCTTGACATTATAACCTAAATTTTCTAAAATGGCAAAGTTCTTCTCAAAACTATCAGTCAACTTACGTAAAGCGTCATGATCATCTGAACTGTCCATTGCAGAAGTAAATTTTAAAGCATGCCAATGGGAGCGAGCAATTAACAACTTTTTATCAAAGCGCTTTCTGAGTCTATTGTATGCTACAACATAAGTATTACGTCGTAAAGGTACACTAGAAATGAGATCATAAGCAACTGAAGAAGTGGATGTCAATAAATAATTAAACTTATCTATATTCCTTAAAGAATCATTATTATGTACCATTGAATCAAACATATCAATAAATGTTTGCCAATGTTGATAATCTCCTTCAAAAACAGGAACAGTGAGTTTGGGCAATCTAACATAACAATTAGTTCTAAAAGTAGTCACATTTTGAGTAGAGTTTTGATTAATATTATTATCACTAATATCATCCTCGAATAGTTGAGTATAAACTGCTTGAACATGATAATAGATATTATCAAAATCTGTACGAGTGATATTATGTGGCTCTAAGTCCGCACCTTCCTGTATAGACAATACAAATTATGCCATTATGAGCTTTAAGAAATTCATCACGAATATTTTCGATATGTTTATACCTACATTTAAAATTATTTTGTAAGCCTGTATTTGTGAGAGCGTCGTTAGCAATTGTTAATAGAGCATTTAAGGTGATAATTTCACTTTGACGTTGAGCAATTAATAATTTAAGTTTCTTAGCTTCAGACATTACGAATATTTATAAAAGGTAAACACTTGACAATGAGGATAATTAATGAAATATTATTTAAATCAAAAGCATATAAAGAAGAGAGAGAGCGAACGTTACTGCTCTCGCAAATAAGAGAAAAAGTATTTATATCGAGCGAAAATAACGAGTTATAAGGAGATTCTTTTGACTAAATAATATTCACTCAATTATATCAAGTATTAAATAATATTATTTGTGTGAGAGGGGAATATAATTACGAGTACAATAAATGTAGAACGATATAGAAATTAAGCAGTGCATTTTATTATTGAAATAAAATATATTCAATGAGAGAATGTTCATAAAAATATGTAAATATAATGTGGACTTCTTCCAGCTGATTTACTATATCGGTCACTGGCCTGGTCAAGAATGAAATTCACAGGTGCGTCAATTAATATGTGCGTTCGGTACCTACGGTCTACCGAAAAAGAAAATCAATAAAAATGTCGGCCACAAAAGGGATTTAATTTTATCAACGGATGTTTAAAAATTAATAAAACATAAATTATGGGATTTTAAGGGCTGAAAATATCCTGAAAAATCCGGCTCGAAGAACCAAGTTGTATGGGCGGGAAATAAATGGACTGTATTATTTTTCTTTATATTTGGTTCAATGTATAGATTGATACCGGCAATAAAAGTGATGCAAAAAATCATATAAAAAATAGGAAGCAGATAACACTTACCCTTGTTATGACAGTAGGCCTTCTTGTCGGTACCGACTGAGTATGAAGATAGGACCACCACGTGAATTCTAAAATCTGAAGTTACACACTTAATTTAAAGGTAAAAATGATTTTTACCACGATCGTCAACATGTACTGTGCACCGCTCAAACGCTACTCGAGAGTTTTCGCCTAAAATCTAGTTGGCACGCGCCAAACTATGTTTGGGGACAATGCTAAATGCTTCCAAAAATTAATTAAATGATTGCCGTGGGGATTGAACAATATCTCTTTCGTGAACTATAAGTGGAAGTATCAGGCAGTAAGTGAGACAAAAAATGCCTGTTTGTTTCTCCGTCGCTAAACTCGACTCATTGTGCGCAAGCGTCGCGAGTTTCGTGAGGAATTGGCAAGTGTGGTGGAAGCTGACGCACGCTTGTGAGCATGATCCGACATGCGTATAAGGTTCGACGTTTCACGAGGACAGATGCATATTCTGTCTGCACCGTAGTGATTTCGCACATCTCCAGACCCTACTAGCAATATAGGAGTATTGCATATATGGAAGAACCTTGCCGTAATTGATAGTTGGTTGTTTATCAAATGTCGGAAGAAGTCATCCGATTTAATTTCTACAACGTAAGTGTAGATTTTGACGAGATAAGACAAAAGTTTTTTGCGAAATCTCGGTGTGTCATTTTTCGCCTAGAAAATCAAACTCAACAGACGTTTGACTAGAATAAGAAATCCGGTATAAATAATAAACGTGCATACAATAAAAATTCCTATTTCTGGAAATAAGAAAAGATACCTGCAAAGCTTATTATCGACTGACGTAATTCCCAGATATTACGAATAATTTTTTAATGGCTGGTTTCAAGTAATTGTAAATGTTTTTTTTATTTTTTGAAAGTGTTAAAAGTATAATTTATTGAAATTAACTATCTCGACGCTTACTTCGTGGAATCTACCCATATTACTGTTTTTAAATGAAATTTACTGTTTCTAAATAATTCCACAATATATTGAATAAACAGTTAAAAATTCTAAGAAATTTTTTAGAATTTTTAACTTTTTATTGAATATATTGTGGAATTATTTAGAAACAGTAAGTTTCATTTAAAAACAGTATTATAATTTATTGTTTTACCATTTTGAGTAATTCATATCAATAAAATTGTATCGGTAAACCAATTTTTTTAGTATACTTAATGATAGTCTTACCTACCAACACAAAACATATTTAAAAACTATGTTAAAATATTGGAAGAATAATGATGCAAATAGCATATTGCAAACTTCTAAGACCTGCGTAAAATCTAAATGTTTCTATTACCAAAAACCAAAAGCTTTATCTAAAAGTAAACACAATTTAGCAGTTAAAGAAAATATCTAAGGCTTAAATATTTTTAATCAGCACCTTTCTGGTTAACTTCTTTATGAAAATATTTTTTTTAATCAAATTTCCAACATTCCAACATTATTGGATATGTACTCGCATTGTTGTTGCTCCGGAGAAGTGATATATAGTATAGTATCCCTGGACCTTTTTTGCACTTGATACACTGCTGATTTTTGGTGAACGGCTCAATTTATCAGATACGCCCATCCATGAGGTGGGTAACAGAGTGAGCAGGTGCAAAACACGTCGATTTGGTGATTATAAAAAATGTATTGATACCATTAATGTTTTCAACTGAATATTGGGATCTTTGTTGTACAAAAAAGAGATGGGTTTTCCAAGAACCGACATCTAAAATCGTCGATGCTGGGGTAATATTTTTTCATGGTTTCTTGTAGGATAAAAAAGTACAGGATTATTCATTAAAAATTACCTACCCCTTATCATCGTTATGTAATGGATAATTTATTAGATACAATTATACCATTTAAAATAATTTTTTTGAAAAAATATGTTGATGACATTATTTCAGCATTGCCAAAAACTAACTTAGATGAAAATATCAGATCCTATTTTTCATGAAAAGAACCTAAAAATTCTATATCAATTATTTTTAGAAAATAGATATCCAAATAAATTAATTAAAAACATACTATGTAATTATTCTCCAACTATAGACATTACAGACACTGATATTACAAACGATCATTCAGATGATATAAATTACTATATATCTTTACCATACATTGAAGAACATTAAAGAAATAACACCAAAGTTGAGTAGGATTTTCAAACCAATGAACAACATTAAAATTGCCAATAAAATATGTCTCTCAATAAAGTCTATTTAAGCTAATTTAAAAGACAAAATTCCGATTCTTAATCTTTCATATTGTATTCCATGCAAAAGTTGTAATAATAAATATATTGGCCACACTGGCCAAAAATTAAAAAATCGTTCAAGTCTACATAAGATTGATTGAGGTTACATCCTGAAAGATGTGCATTTTGGCTGAACATGTAATTGATAAAGACCACCTTATGGAATTTGAATTTATTAGTATTTTAGATATACAACCAAATACCAAAAAAAGACTTTTCTTAGAAATGGCTCACATATGTCAAGAACCTAATACTATTAACAAAAAGAGTGACCATAATAATCTCAGTTATTTTTATCAGTACCTACTAACCATTGATCAGAAAAATAACTAGATTTTAAATTCGTAATCAAAACTTATATAACTAAAAATTATAATTATTTTAGGTAATTGATATTAATATTTTCAATAATTTTATATATAAAGAATTCGGTATAACCTTTTATTATAATTTTAAATATCTATGAACAAATTATCAATACGACAAATAGTATAATAATTTAACATTTGAGTTGGATATAATGAAAGAAGATTATTTTAATATCTATTAACCCTATATTATCATAACATAACCTATTATTCTTCTCTTGATTCCAACAATTTTAGCATAAATAAAAAAATGCTTATAATAAAATTTCTATCAAAATGGCATATGAGTAAAAACACATTAGAAAAGTTCAATAATCAGTATACTTACCACTTTATTATAACAATTATATCAATCTCAATTTACTAATTCTTGAAAATGGTAATAAACCTTTCCGAAAGCTTGGAAAATAAGTAGGAAGAGTAGTCAATAACTACAAAAAAGACCCAAGTCGAATTCAACTCTCTATTTAAAGCGTTTAAAAGCTATTCAATTTACTTCTAAGAATCAAATTGACTTTTCATAGACGCAAGAAAGGAAATAAAATTATAATTTTTTAAAAAAGTGAAAATGAAGTTCAATAAAGTTACGGACATCTGTGGTGATTCGCAACTGATAGCGGAATGGCATAGTGCACTGACGCGTTTCGACCATCTTGGGTCTCTTCAAGAGTGCCGTAATGCCTTCCAGTTCAGAGTCTCTAATCCGAACTGAAGATTCCGTCCTCCGACAACTTCTACTTGGCTCGAGGAGTTACACACAAGCGAGTAGTAGTCAGCTGGCGCCATCTTCATTTTCAGTTGCGAACCAACACCTCAGATAAATTCGACCGTATTAGTCGTATGAAATAAAATGAACTGGAAGGCATTACGGCACTCTTGAAGATACCCAAGAAGGTCGAAACGCGTCAGTGTACTATGCCATTCTGCTATCAGTTGCGAATCACCACAGATGTCCGTATCGGCTAAATGGTCGATTGACGTCAATCGACGTCACGGTTTTCGAAGGGGATGTAATTCAATATTCTGCGTGGTATTAGCCAGGAACGTAGTTGTTTTTTCACTTCGAAAAATGGTCAGGCCAATGCGTCGAAATTATTGAAATTTCGACTAAAAGCAGGTGTAGTAGAAAATCGAAATTTATGTTTCATATAGACACCTCGTATTTTATGAAATTATATTCATTTTATATATATTGGTTACTTTCTTTGATTGGTCAAATATACTTAAAAACATTTATTAATGACGTACGTTTCGAAAAATGAAGTCATCTTCTGAATAATATAATAATTTAAAAAATTGTTACATGAATAGGTTAAAATTATGATAAAATTTCCAAAATGAAATTACATAAAATGCAATATAAATTATTACCTTTTGTCTCATTATTTTAGACACCACATAGTCTTAGGCTAATGTAACCATTAGGATCCGCAGTCAATGTCACAACCACACATGTGTTTCTTTATAGGTACATATTTATCACATATTAATTATAGTAGTCTGCCTGGGCAGTGGACTTGGTTTCTATTTAGACTACTTGTTTTAACCAAAATTAATATTTTTCCTTTTTATAATTTATTGTTAATACGGACAAATTATTATTTAATGTTGTTAAATTGTATAGTAAAGTGCAAAGGATCAGGGCTAACACTATTCTCTCAAAATACCATCATAGATGATGTTTACATTACCAATATAATTTCTATTGTTAATACCATTAGGATTTTCTTAGCATGATCATTTCTAGAAAAATGTGCTTACTTTTTAATTTTTTCACTGACCAGTATTTTCACATCGTCAAAATTAAAACTATGTTCATTACCTTTGCAATAATTTGATAAAGCAGTGACATCAATTTTTGAATATTTGTGGGCTTGAATTCTTTTCTGAAGATATTGTTTACTCTGACCAGCATATGTGCAATTGCATTCATGGCATGTAATTTGATAGACTGTATGCGTTTGCTTATTTTTATGAATTTTTGGGAAGAATAGTTGGTTTGTGTTTTTGGGCTTACACATTACCAATGTTTTCTGATAGATCATGAACATATGGCAAGGGCATATATATTTATCGTTGATTTATCTGCTGAACAGAATTAAAAATAGCATGTAATCTTTTTTTAATATATTTTTATAGCCTAGCTTCACTAGTAACTAGTAACTTCTGTCATTTTCACGATAATATTTGATATAGAAACAATTGTCAATTTTTTGGAATTAACATTTTTTCATTATATTGTGGAATTATTTAGAAACAGTTAGTTTTATTTAAAAAGTAGTCTGTTTTATAATAAAACTTGATCTTGGGTAATTCTTCCCATTCGAAATCCACTTTGAGATTCTTCGAGAGTGTCTTCTACTGTTAATCCTGATTCTTTTCTCTAATATTTTTTCCATCATTTTCAAAACTGAGCTAATTAATGTTACTCCTCGGTAGTTATTGCAGTCTTTTACATCACATTATTTAAAAATTGGCACTAATAAAGCCTTTTGTCCGCCTGTTAGGAGTGAGTGTTTCGTCCTGTACAGCTTTATTGAAAATATTATGGAGCAGCATGTCTTTACCTTTTTGTCGTATATTTTTTTATCATTCCTGAATTTACTTTGTCATATCCAGGTGCTATTCCATTATTTAGCTCTATGATTGCATGTTCTATATCTTCTTTACTAATTTTTGTTTCTGTATCTTCCGCTATGCCAATGTGTACTTTTTCTTGTATATCTTCTGAATCATTATTAAGTAGTTCCTTATAATATTATTTCCACCTTTGTATGATTTCCTCTTATTTTTTTAATATTCCTCCATTCTTATTTTTAACAAAATATATGTCTTGCTGTTTTACTGTTCTCATATATTTTTCAATCTTTCGTAGAAGAGTTTTTGATTTGCTTTAGAATCTTCTTCAATTTTTTGTCCAAATTTTTGCCATTCTTCATTCTTTGATGCTTTAATTAGTTCTTTGGTTTTTTTATTTCTTCATTATATTGTACCACTGTTCTATTTGATAGGTAAGTTTTCCATGACATTTTTTTTGTTTTACTTGGTTTTTTATTTCTCTCGACCAACTCGATGTTTGTTTCATATTATGTTCTCTTCTATTTTATCTACCTACATATTCTTCTTGCAACATTTAATATATTTTTAAAGTAATTCCACAATTCTTCTACATTTTCTTATTTACCTCTTCCTGATATTTCTGTGCGATGGTTCCATTTCTTAGTTTTTATAGATGCATATTGTATTTTACCTTTTTTTGTTGTGTTAAATAGGTAGTTTCTTCTTTCCATATCTTTAAATTTGGATTCTACTTAGTAGTGGTCGCTGCCAATTACTGGTCCTCGTTTGACTCTTGTATATTTTATAGCATTTCTATATTGTCGTTTTATTACTACGTATTCTATTATTGATTTTTCGTGTCTGCTTATTACTTCTCGAGTGTATTTATAGATATATTTATGTTGAAAGAATGTATTCGTTATTATCAAGTTGTTTATTAGGCAGAAATCCAACACTCTTCTCCCGTTATTGTTCCTGACACTTTCATCGTAATTTCCAATAACTGTTTTATATTCTTCAACTTTTAGGTCTACCCTGCTGTTAAAATCTCTTATTATATACAATCCCCCCTTTGATTTTTCTCTTGCTTCTGTCAGTTCGTCCCAGAATCTTTTTTTGCTATCAACTTTATCATCTTCGTTTGGACCATATACTACTATGATGATTTTCTTTTGGTTTTGCTTCGTTTCCATTTCAATTGTAGGTATTCTTTCTGACCATGATTTACAACTCTGTATTATTTGTTCTTCTAATTTTTTGTATATTCTTATTGATTATTGTTATTTTATTATGCAGCCTACTGCTCCAGTCGCTCTTTTTTCTTGTGGTACACCGCTGTATATTACTATTTTGTTTTTGGCTATATTTTTCTTTGTTTCTGTTATTCCCAGTATATCAACTTCCTATTTTTTAAAGCCTTTTTCCAATTCTATTTCTTTTCCTGTAACGTTTTTGATATTCCATGTCGCAAGTTTCCATGTTTAGGTATTTTTGGGGTATTTTATCCCTCTATAACTTTACTACTTATTTTTTCATTATCCTCATTCCTTTTATTGAAGTGGTTAATTAAAGTTCTATCGTTTCTGTAATTAAAATCATATCTGTCATCGTTACTTCTCTTGTTATCGTTGTCATTGTCTTGGTGACTATTATTATCATTATATTGCATTTTTATTATAATTATGTCGTTATTATTACTGTTATTACCACTATCGTCATTACTATTTTTATTGTCATCATTACTGTTACCTTTATTATTGATATCGCTATTACTACTGTTATTATTATTGTTATTGACAGTGTTCTAAATATTATTTTTAGTATTTCTTTGCTTTTCTTCCTTAAATTAAAACTAAACTTATTACTATTATTACAATGTCTAAACCTATTCTTACACCTAAATTCATTATGTAAACTAAGCCTTAATGTATTTTTATTGTCTCTTTCATTTTCTTCTTCGTCATTTTTTTTATTCAGTTTTTCTAAACAAATTTTACTAATTTACTTTTCTTGTTTTCCCATTTTCATTCTTTTCCTCCAATCTATATTTTTCTGTAGCCGATTTTAGTCAATATTCCAATTTTCTTTCCTCCATGTGCTCTTATTCTTATTATCTTTTGTATTTCTCTATCTTTTAGTATTTACTTTAGCCCTTGTTCCAAATTTTTTTCCATTTCGTCTGCTAATTCTTCTTGGTTTTTCGTATTAATCTGTACTATCTGTACACTTTAGTGCTTAAAGAAATAGGTGAATTATACATATTGACCTTTTAGTTTATTAATCCACCATCTATTCCAGTTCAAAATCAGGCGCTCCAATGAATCCATATACGTCGTCGATGATGTCCGTGCCAGTTATATTTTCATAAAACTGCTTGCAATCGTTCGGAATTAAGTGCATTGTGGATTTGGTGTCCTCTACCTTTGGATATGATACCTTAATCCTTCGAACCACATTCACTTTTCTATTTACTATTTGTCTTTTGGCTCAGCAGTCCCATAAAACGCAGTAGAGAGCTTTCTTGAAACTTCAAATTTGTTTTATGTTCGACAATCTTTCATGATTTTTATATAAACGTCAGGTAAAGGCGCTGTTGGTGCTTTACTAAACACTCGATGTCGGAAAAATCTGAATCGTTTGGGAGAAAACTATTCGCAAATACAAGAAAATGCATACGAATTATTATTAAAGAGGTATGTGACTGCAGCTTAGCTTTAAGCATGTCATCTTAATGTTGCGATTTTCCGTCCACACATACAAATTACCGCTGTTGGCTGAACCAGAATGAACGCCTAAATTGTAGAGCCAAATTTGTCTCTTTTAAAACAATATTCCAGTAGCTAATCATGGTAGTTTTTTCAAGATCGAATTTTCAATATTCTATTTCGTTATTTTCTTTAACTTTGTTCATATCGTTTTTCATTTGGTTTCTGGCATCCTGCCAATTCTGAATATGGTTGTCGTGTTCTTCTTCGATTTTTTCTTTTTCGTTAGTTTTAGGGCACGTATTGCCGGTATCCTGCTTTAATTCTCACTATCACAATGAACCAAATAACGAACTCTCAACAACACTCTTCTCACTAATACTTTTTTAAATGAAACTAATTCTCCCGTGCTCTGTTGAAACTTATTAACTCAAATTGTTAGGTATTGACTATACTCGTATATGCATAAATCGATTTAGAATATCCCGCTCTTTCAAATGGTACTTAAAACTTCTCATTATCAGCTATACCACCAGAGATACAAATCCCAAATTTTTAGTAGCTTTAACATTTTTCAAATATTACTGTATTGAAATACAGTAACTCAAAATACTGTTACAAACTCGCACACCGAAGTAGATACTAAGTACGGTTCTGTAACCTTATGTTAACGGAGTTAAAAAAATGGCGAGCGCGTCGAATTCTGAGAAGGTCTATTGGCAGCTGTACAGGATGATACCGTTCTACCTGTACTAAGCGAAACCACGATGTAGCGCGGCTACAGGAAATCATGGAGGAAGGTACACCGGCTATGATGGAGCCAAGGAGCGACGACGAAGTGGTTGACAAAGGATTACTAATTGGAAAAGGATTGGTTACGTTGGCGAAGGAGATCCCAGTACTTGTGATAAACGTGAACGATTACCCAATTACCATCAAGAAGGAAACCAGGATTGGATCCTGCGTACCAGTGACGTCTATATTTCGTGAAACAATGGCAACTGATAATTCCAATGTCAGATTCGAACAGATGTTATCAGCAGCTGGTCAATCCTTGAATCCAGCTGAAAAAAGGAAAATGAGAGAATTTCTCTTGCAGTATCGAGACCTATTCGTACCAAAAGTAGGGAAGACTGGTAGAACATCAGCCGTCAAACACAAAATTGATACTGGTGATGTCAAACCAATTAGGCAATCAGCTAGAAAACGATACGCAGGCCACAGAAGGCAGTTTCAAAGGAGAGAACAAAGTATGGTTATACAACCCGACAAGAAGAAAACGATTTTCTCCTAAATTACAGAACTCATGGGAAGAGGATCACAGACGTCATCTATCGCATAAGCAAGATCCCCATGGAAAATCGAGAGTAGTCCACCATAACCGATTAGCGCCATTCGAAGGAGACTATGACAGAGAGGAAGGAGTGTCCCATATACAACAAGAATCAGACCTAGCTGTCGAAGAATTTATGGGCGCATACGGAGGTACCGGGAACGCTGGATACGGAGTCACTACAAAACAAAGACAAGATTTGTTAACGCTCCCGGAAGAGTATTCACTGGCACACAATTTCTTCGCCATAACAAACACGCACAAGGCCTGGCAGCCGTCTTTCGAAAGAAGTTTGGGCAATTAGGAAAACTTGAAGATCAGATTCCAGCCACTGTCAAGACACTGAGAATCAAACACAATTCGCGGTACGTCTTCTACTTGGTAACCAAAAACGAATTTCAAGATCGATCTACCTACGCCTACGAAGCCTTCGAGATCATGTACTGGAATCTAACGTACAAACTAGCAATGTCTATGATAGAGAGCAACCAGTTAGATTGGCGTGTCATCAGGAACATGGTGGATGCGAGCTTCCAAGATACCGATGTCCACATATTAATTTAAAGCTATACCCCCGTTATGGATACCGGAAGAAAGTGTAAAAATGGGCCCAGTTGCCGATTTAAACATCCGGTGCCGGCTACACAGAAGTACCAGGAGGAACTTCCTTTTACGGAGGAGGTAATGTTTTGAAATCGCACACTGGTGTAGTCCTTGAATCCGACTCTGTTTAATACTGGATATAAAAGTTGAAATTTTGGCGGGAGCACACCGATTTCTGGGAAGGACTATTTATTTTTTGTGATTGTTTTTATAGAGATTTCCAAGAAGGTCGATTATTCATTGGTAGCCGCATACTAGAAGTTTCCGGAACCAAAATGTTCGAGAAGGTGGTTTTAATATATAAGAGACTACCTACCAGCGGCAAGGCTAGCTTACAATTCAATCTCGTAATTAATAGACGTGAACATAAATATAAACAGTAGAGAAGTATTTATATAAATTAAGTGTTAGTGAATATACAGTGTATTTAATATAAATTAGTGAATAGTTAAGTGTATAAATGAATTACGTAAGTAGATAAACCGTGTGTGTAAATTAATCCCACCCATTGTGTATTTAAATAAATAAGAAAAACATTATAATAATAAATAATAAAATAAAATCTGATCCCGTCTAATTATTGCTGCACAATTTAACCGTTTCTCTATCTCTTTCTGTTTTCGAGAATCCAATGATACGCCTCGAATTTGGGGCACCAGGTACATATCAAGTGCAAAAAAGATTCAGGGATCCAGGAGTAATATTACGAGAACATTTTTGAGAGAAATTGAATACCAAAGTTATCCGTACCTTAGGAATAAGATAGCCTCCTAAAAGTGCATTTTTAACAGTTCTTTTTGGTCCACTAACAGGAATAACGTGACAGTACCTCTGAACCTCACTAATGACAGCTTCTATGTAAGGCACCCTAAAAACAAAGATAAAAGTCCATAAATGTCATTGGATCAGCAGAAAAGAGAAGAGGTTAAAGACGATGGAATATCGATCATATACATAAAAGTTAAATACATTACCTTCCTCTGCAGCTATAGCTTATAGGTTCTGTTTTATTGAAGGCATCATTTAAAGCAGTTCTGACTTTTTCTTGTACCTCTGGGTATAATATCATCATCATAATGGCAAAATCTAACGTATTACTTGTTGTTTGAGAACCAGCTATGAATATGTCCAAACATACCATTAACAGCTGATCCTCTAGAATTGCAAAACAAATATTAATAGTAAATTTCAAATATAATAATGAAACCTTAATATTTTTAAACATATTCAATTGAGCTATTCTTGGCACCAGATTATGTGATTTACCTAATTTATATCTTGTATAAGCTGATTTAAAATGGTAATTATAAATAAATTTAACCTGTAAATGTTGTTTCTCCATTACTTTTTTTCATTTCTGAGATAAAAGAATATATCAAATCATCGTCTCTTCCGTCTGTCCATGTTTCGTAATGTACATTTATGGTTTTCATCAGTAGATCCTTAAGTTCTCTATTTAATTCTATGATTAAATTATATCCGGATTTTTCTGGACATATAAATCTTAACCAAGGAAATGTGTTCAACCCTCCTCCTGCCATATTGAATGCCAGCGCTCTTTTGTCCAGTAAATCCAACAAATGCTGAAGATTTGGATCAGTGCGATCTAATCTAGAACCTATAAATTCAATTTATTACAAAATTAGTTTTACTCATTGTAAATAGTAGTAATAACTGACCTGTCAATGATCTCCATAAAACATTTAACACAGACACCGATATAATCGGCACTATCTTAATTTCTTTATCGTTACTTTGTTTTAAAATCGACATTAGTTCGTCGACTTCTTCTCGAACCATGTCATCCATAGTTTTGAGGCCAAAACCGAGAGATCGAAGATGAGTGACCACAAAGTGTCTTTGTATTTTCCAGTGTTCTCCATCAGTACCGACAACACCTACAAAATCAATTTTCTCAAAGCTATTGATAAAATTCGGTAATTTTTCCGGAAATTTCAATATATTATAGATCTTGCGATACTGATCATATCTAGATAAACTAGCTAAAAGTGTTCGTACAGACAATGAAATGAAATTCATGGCGTATTTTTCGTAATTTAAAAACTTGTAATCAGACGATTTAAGTGAGAAATTTTCATGTAAGCGTTTTGAATCACCTTGTACAAAAACATTATTTCATTCAAAGAATGTTGAAGAAAATACAAAAAAAACTGTTACCAAGTAAAATATTTACGTTTTTATAATTTATAAAGATATAGGGTTTCAAATCGGACACTATTTCGTAATAAAATTGGTCATATTTCGTAATACACTCGATGTAAAGTAGCAAAACCCTATTTTGAGGGAATCCTCAAGAGTTGTTTAAAATACGTAATTATACATAGGGTGTTCTATTCAAAATAACCAAGTTTTGTTCAACTTCCGGTATAACCGGAATAGGGATGTTGACAGTTTTTTAAAAAGTCGTAAATTTTCAGTAATTACGCTAATAGATCACAAAACAATTATTTTTGATGCTTGAAAAACTAAAAGTCGGTTATGATGGGCTTTGTCGAGACGTCACGTTAATTATAAACAAATTTCTGACATAACCTCAAGACATAACTGTCAGTAAAACAAACATGTGAAAAATATCCTCCGATTTTTTAATACTTAACCATGATTTCTAATATATTAAATAAAAAATATAGGAATTATAATTATTGTTTAGTACCAGACTGTAAAAATACATTTATCAAGTCTCCAGAAAAGTTGTGGAGTAGTACCCAGCGAAGTAAATATACGAAACACCTGGCTACTAGGATCTAGTAAAGCTCCAATGTATTTTTGTGAAGATCATTTCAATGTAAGTACCTACTTACTGAATTACTAACTCATTTATAATAATAATAATGATTCTTAGAATATTATAAAATAACATATAGGTTATAATAATGATATTGACATACAAATATTGACGGGATAATACAATTAAGATTATTGGAAATTCAAGAATAAGAAATCGTACATATTTCAATCAAATTTTGTGATATACTATTTGTACTATGTAGAAAGTATTCCATTCTTTTGCTATTCGACATCGAAGTAATTGATTCTCATTATAATTCGATTCTCTCAATACAAAGTACGAATGAGGACTATTTTTGTTTATGCTTTTCATGACATCACGATCATAGCAGATATCGTGTTTCACTAAAAATAATATTTTCAAATAAAATTTCTAGACCCATTACCCTCTTTTATAAATTTAAATCGATATATTTGGGTTCCTTTGGACACCTATTTTATAAATTAAGGATTTTTTCAATACATTTTGGTATGAGTCATATAGTCTATTGGTAGGAGGCTCTAAATATTTTAATTGGGCGTATCTAAAAGCCAAGCCAAATTAATTATATCAAGACTAATTGGAACTCCCAAGAATCACCCTGAATTAAATTAAATTATTGCATGCAAATTTCCAATTTGAAAGATGAATATAGTCATTCTAATATCAGTGTGTGTTTTTTTGTGCGTGTATATATCTTTTATAAATTCGAATATTATAAAATGATTTATTTCGTTCGAGGTAATATAGGAAATTAAAATTAGCATCTATACAAAACTCACATTATTTGTAATATAATTTTCTTTGAGCAATGCTCATTTATCAATGACGTATTCATTTTGGACGTTCCGGCTCTTTATTATTTTAATTAATTCTTTTTTAATGGAATTTTTTCAGGAATAATAATATATTTATTTTTCATAAATTCTAGATTTTCGTACTTTTTCGTGCTGCTGTTCACTGTGGCGCCAAATCAAAAGATTCCCGGAATAGTTTACCTCGAACTGTCGTTTGAAATGGTCTCCAAAAGGCCATACTAATTAATTATTAATAAATTATATTTATAAAACTTACCCGTCATTTAGCAAATAGTTATAATAAAAACCATTTGTAATAAATTTACTGCTGTATATAAGTCTCGACGACACTGGTAGACATAAATGATATCCTAACAAAAGGGTTAACCTCATAAAAAGTCATTCAAACTTGATCTACTTCCTTTGAGAAAGCTTGTGAATGCCGGCTCGTTGCCAACTCTTCATAATTATACTAATATACACAGAATTGTTTTATTTAATTATGTTTTCAATTTTAAACGCCTTGTTGCTAACTAATAAATATATAAACCGTATTTTTTTAAATATCTCAAAACTAGCTTTCTGAGTACGTCACAAACTAAACAGTTTACTGGATGAAGGAGAATAATTATAAAGTGAACTTAATAATTTCAGAAGATATATTTGACAACCTTTGATTTCTTATGTCTTCACATTGATATTAATGGAAGTATAACAAACCTAATTAAGAGCATGTGTGTATATTGTGTATCCCAGTTTGAGCACTTTTGCGGGGTATCTCCCTTTATTTAAAGATAGAGGATTGCGGTTCACGCGATATTTTGCTACTTTTTTATGAAATTAAAAATGGCGCAAGCAGAATTTTGATAGTCCTTTTGGGTTTTGAGATACAGGGTTGAATTGCTCTATGTATCGAGCTTAAAATCAATAACGTTTATCTATAAGACGCCCTGAGCAATATCCAATCTTAAAATTGGTCACTTGAATACACTCCGGAGGCTGTATAGTGCTAACAAACGGAAATTTCTCCAAAAATGAAAAAAATTTAGTACTTTAAGTACCACAGCACCCGTAGTAGGTACTGGCTCTAGTGAGCTGAAAATCAATAGGGTTCATCTGTGGGACGCCCTGAACAATATCCAATCATAAAATTGGTCGCAGTTAAAGTACTATAGCACCTATTGTACTGGCTCAGGTGAGCTGAAAATCAATAGGATTCATCCGTGAGACGTTCTGAATAATATTCAATCATAAAATTTGCGACTTGTTGCACTCCGAAGGCTGTATCATGCTAACAAACTGAAATTTCTCAAAACAATACAAAAATGTCGTACTTCAAGTACCATAGCATCCGTTGTACTGGCTCTGGTCAGCTGAAAATCAATAGAGCTCATCTTTGAGATGTCCTGAACAATATTCAATCATAAAATTGGTGACTTGTTTCACTCCGGTAGCTGTATCGTGCTAAGAAGATATGTAACGAAAAGTGGCCGACGACAACGATGACGACGACAACGACGACGACAACGACGACGACAACGACGACAACATACACACAGGATTTTTTTTCTAAAAACCGTTTTTTCGTGTTGTTCTTGATGAAAAACGTGAAAATAACTCAAAACAAAATTCCAACTTTTTTTGGACTAAACCAATACTTTTCTCGCATATTAGATAAGTTGGTCGGAAAAGTAAAAAATACGGCACTTTCCCACCGGCATTACAAACCGAGTTATAAAATATCAAAATTGAAATAATAAAACATTTCAACACCCTGTATCTCATTAACGACAAGACTTATCACAAATATTTATAACAGCTTTTCGTCTTAAAATGGAGTGACGAAGCGCCAATATATATATATATATATATATATATATTATAATTATTCGATTTTTACTGATGAGAACTCTATATATTATTATTTGTTTTATTTATTTATCAAAGTTATAAATTCATACATGTCTTGTTTAAAATATAGACTTGACTTTCCTTCGGCTAGCTCCTAATAAATATAAGTTAATGTTAATTTAAAAAATTTCATAAAGTCAGTAGCAGTAGCTTTGAGTTCCGTACGCACAAATATAAGTATGGTTTAATTTTGAATATCTACTTCTTAAATTGATATATTTTACTTAATTCAGAAATAAAGTGTTTCCTGAATACATACCTTTGATTATAATGATTTCAAAATTCTTGCATAGATTGAATGAAGTAAGTAAAATTTTTAAAATTTGTTATGGACATGAATAAAAATAAAATACCAACACTTTCTATAAAATGATTTAATAAATTGTTACTATCAAAATTTGCATTATTTCTAGCATAAAATCTTCCTTATACCACTCCTGCATTCCATCCAGTCATGCGCACTGAATACCTTGGATAATTGCGTCGGCGCATAAGAGAAATGTGTGCTCTTATAGAGATACACGCAACACTGAACGTGGATTTATAGTCAACGTTATATGTATAGACTACTGTTTAGACAATACTAACGTTCATAAGTTTGGTGAAGTTATTAATATGTTATTTAAACTTGAACTATACAATTACACACACACACACACACACATATATATATATATATATATATATATATATATATATATATATAAAAGCAATATCAATGAATTAATATGAAGATAGTAATGGATAGAGAAAGTTAAACATGCATTAGAAGAAAGAAGAAAACATGGAAACATGGAAGTTATATGAACATATGTACAACGTGAACAATTGATGATGTGATTTTATTTAACAAGTATGTACTATACTATCTATTATTAAAATTGTATGGATATTCATAGATATCATATGATATTCATCATATTATAAAGTTTTGGCCTTTTTTATGATATTATTTAAACGTTCAAAAAATTATGTTTTATTGTTCACTAAGTTCATTTGGAATTCCAAAATTAATATTCAAAAACACAGACCTTTTTTCTCGAAGCTTCGGTACCTGAACTGCAGCTATAGCGTACCCCAAATTCTTGAAGATTTCTCATCTGAGAAATGCACCTTTCTGTTCACTTCCGTTTATACACACAGTTTAATCAACGTTAATATTACTCTTTCAATAACTTTTTTTGCTTAAAACTTGAAATTTTTATATTATTTAATAAAATTTTGTAGGGGAGATTTATATAGAAGCCATCATTTTTACAACCCAAGCACGATTGTCTTTTTTTTATCAAATCAACAAACTTTTTACTCATCAAGTCCATAGCCTGCTTTTCCGTATTTTTGTCACTATAATTGTTGACTTGAATGTTTTTAATAAAAAAGTAAAATTATTTATTTCAATAGTTCTGGAGGATATGAACACTTATTGATATGGGTTCATATTGTATTTGGGATGATATAAAATGTCTTTTTCATATATTATAATAATGAATTTGGTTATAATTCTCTTTTTAAGGTATCACTATTTACATTTAATTATACAAATTCTACAACCTAAAATAATTATTCATATATGTTATATACCTTAAATTACTTAGTACATATTAAATAAATTGCTTAATCAGTATATTGTGTAATAACCTGTTGTTTTATAAATTGTTGAACCTTATTTTTGCTTACATTGTATTTTTTACCTTTTTGAATTGTTTAGTTTTATAGTCCGTCTAGAATTTAGTTCGAATCTTGAAACTTGTAACTTTTGTTAAATAAATAGTTTTTAAAAAACCTTTTTCCGTGTGTAAAAAGTTATTTGGCGCCAAATAAATTTTAACACACGTAAAAAGGTTTTTTAAAAAATTATTTATTTAATAAAAGTTACAAGTTTCAAGATTCGAAGTAAATTCTAGACTGACTATAAAACTAAACAATTCAAAAAGGTAAAAAATACAATGTAAGCAAAAACAAGGTTCAACAATTTATAAAACAACAGGTTATTACACAATATAATGATTAAGCAATTTATTTAATATGTACTAAGTAATTTAAGGTATATAACATACATATGTAATTGTATAGTTTTAAATCTTTGAATTTTCACTAATTTTGTCTTACATAAACTCTTAGTTATTTCCAAATTTGTCTTTATTGTTCTACATTCAATTAGTAACCAACAAAATTAAGTTGGCAAGAAAATAACTAAATTTTATTACTTCCTGTTTATAAAGATTATTGAATTATTATATTTACTTGACAGATACCTTGGCTCTGTTCCGTATGTCACCAATTATAAAGTTTTCTTTCAATTCTTTTTTTCAATTTTAAACCTTTACTAATATCATCAGTAAATATAGATAACTAATTAGTGAGTTGAATATTAATTTTTGTTATTTCAGGTTACAAGTAATACTACATTCAATTTATCCAGATATTCATGTTACAGCGTTCAGAGGATTTTGTAACATGTTGACATTGACTTGACCTTGGATTAATTGTTAAGGTAAAATTTTTATACTTATTCATACAATGTTGTTATAATTTTTATTCAGTATCCTTTAAGTCCTTTAGGTAACTGTTTTTCTCAATATCTGATAATATATTTGCTTACTTCATTCTAAATTTTTATATGAAATCTTAATTTTTAACTTGGTTGTGTCTAATGATACACCCTACGTATTAATATAATATTTTAATGTCTTTTCAAATTTGTGAATCGTTTTAAAATAATAGAGGACTAGTTCAATATATATATTTATATATATATATATATATATATATATATATATATATATATATATATATATATATATAGTTTATTTTGTATTCTTGGGATTGAAGACCATTTTTAAAGACATTTAACTAGTAGTTAATACATTTTTATTTAACGTTTCGGTCTTTCCATTACCTTCATCAGAAATAAAATTTTTGTTAAAACTAAAAGAAATGGTACAAGCTACAAAAAGAATCTTAATAGCAAAACAAATAAATCTTACCTTGGACAGAACGTTCATTTAATTATTCAATATATTTTATAGCTGTTTAGGACGTATCACATAACAGAATATAACTCACACACAAATATAAAATAAAATGTTCGTTGGATCATGTCATTGATTTTGAAGGAGTTAAAATCCTTTCTCGTGAGAGAAGTTATAACAAAAGATTGTTTTTGGAAATGGCCTTCATCTTCCAAGAAGAAGGTTGTATGAATAAGAAGACTGACATTCAGAATTGGAGTAATCTCTACTCCCTCCTTCTAACACTTGATAAGCACAATTGTCTTCATATTAATAACAATAATAATATTGATAATATTAATAATTCTCACTAGTTTCCTACTTGTGTCATCATGGTAGGCGTTCCCCCTTTATTAAAAGATCCATGATAATATTAATAATAATAATAAATAACATCAATAATCACATATTAATTCTCGTTAATGAGAATTTCCTTGGAGTGATATGTCACAACAGTTCCATAATTTTGGTACCACCCTGGTATTCTTTTGAAAGTTTCAATTCGATTGCTTCAGTGTCTCGCGTTATTGCAAAGATCGATTCTTTTCATTCATTTAGTAATGATGAACGTTGTACTTAACCTGACATTTTCAGTTTCCGCCATTATTCTCTCAAGTCCGCGTGGGTGTGTGGATTCTCGTTTTTTAATGTTTTAACTTTTTAATAATGTTTTACACATTTCCTGTATTCAAGATCTATGATGCAATCTCGATCAATGTAAGTTGTAGAAATGTTTGTAAGAACACTTTTTATAATTTATGTTTTTCTTTCCTTATTGTAGTTCCCGGGTGATGTAAATAAAGATTTACGAAAGCTTGGAGAATTGAATAGAGTGTATTTTTCCTTTTTTGCTGCAATCCCCAAAAAGATATTTTTCAATTTGTGTTCTAATTGATCAGCAACGATAACGGCGTTTTTCGGTTTTCAGCTATATATATATATATATATATATATATATATATACTACCTAAAACAAGGTACCTATACCCCAGCTTTGAGTACAGCTAGGAGGCTGAAAATTTTACTGTAGCTTCATCTCAGCGCCCCAAGTCAACTGACAGTGATCGGTGCTATATATATATAGAGTGACTTTTCACGGTTTGATTTACATGCCGTAGACAGTTTGTACTGGGCTTTTCCGGTGTGGCGGTTTTTGTGGGGGTGTACTTTCGTCACTCGGCAACTACTGTTGCCTGTGATTCCATAATTAAAAATAGCAACTTGAATTCACGCCACTAAGTGTTAATTTTATAAACTAAAAAGTCAGAACAGAAAACAGAACAACTAAATACTAAATTTTATATACAGGGTGTGGCATTAGTGCGAGGAATTCCAATTACTCACTTGTCGTGAGAAATACGGAAAAAGTTTATTTAAATAAAAGTTAAATCATATATAGGACCATATATTGAAAATATTTTCAAATATACCGGTCCACCCATATTGGCAGAATGAACCTAACTTATACTTTTGGAAAATGGAACACCCTGTATATTTCCACATTTTTTCATTCCCCTCGATTTTCTTGTTTGTGCGATATGAGGTATTGCAATGTTATACGAGGTAAAAGATATAAGTACTTTTTTAGTAATTTCCTAGTAACATCAACACCCTGTACCATTGTATAGATTTGATATTAAGAAATATATTTACGTTCAAACGATTTTTGATATAGTTTACTATTGTCCTAAATTATTAACATAGCGCGATATTCGTTCTTAATATACAGGATTGGTCATAAATTGGAATGATCATTCACTGGGTTTTCTTAAATGGAGCACCCTGTATTTTAGTATCGTAATGAAATGGTATTGAATGGCACTTTATCATTTTTTTAGTATTCCCTATACCTAATTGCCCTAATTTGTGAGTTATTGATGAACTTTCAGCCAAACATTATTTGAAAGAAATATTAGGGAAATTTTATTAGTTTGACGGCGGAAATATTTAACCAAAAATAATTTTCAAAAAAAAATCACAAAATAATCTAGTATGATCCAAAATTGATTAATATTAGGTGAATTGCCAAAATACTTGAGTACTGAAGATTGTCGGTGTATAAAACATTACTAAAATCACACAATATTCTAGTTCGCTATGACAATAAACTGATTTAAAAATTGGACATTAGATTACTTTTATTAGTTCCTGTTTACTATTATCAACATGTATTTTTCTTAGGAAGAGCTGACTGACATGGTTTTTGTGCAAGGAGAATGTAACAAAAATGTGTTACTGGCAAGAAGAATTTATCATCAGCAATTCCCTGATAGGCGACAACCAAGAACAGAAGCATTTCAAAGTTTATTAGAACGATTTCAACGGACGGGACACGTAAATTACGAAATATCTGAACGAACAAAAACTGTTGTAAATGATGAAAATGATTTAAATGTAATTTTTAGTGTCACTGAGAATCCACATATTGGTACGAGGGAAATTGCAAATGCATTTGAAATTAGTGGTCGCAGTGTAGGGAGAATTTAAAAAAATAATATGATGCATCCATACCATGAACAATTGCATTAAGTGCTTAAATAGGATGATTTTAAAAAAAGAGTAGAATTTTGTCGGTGGGCGCAGGAACAAATTCAGAATGATGCATCTTTTTTGAATATGTTTTATTTGGAGATGAAGCTACTCTCTATAAGAATGGTACGGTAAACAGACATAATTTCCACTACTACGCAACTTCTAATCCGCACCACATTTTCACACACAGTCAGATAAGATGGTCATTGAATGTTTGGGGTGGAATTATTAGAAAATACGTTATCGGACCTTACTTTTTCGAGGATTACTTACACGGTGAAATGTATCTACATTTTCTGGACAACGATTTGCCGGAATTATTGGAAATACTATATCAAAACATACGTCAGAGAATGTGGATGATATTACATGACGGCGCTCCAGTACACCACAATTTTTTAGTGAATGAGCATCTAAATTATAATTTTCCTGGAAAATGGATTGGAGGGGGAGGACCATTCGATACAAAAGCGAATTTTTCAGGGAGAAAAATATATTTTCGAACAAACTGTCTTTTATATTTTAAAAGGGTGGAAATGGTCTCTTGCTTACTGTGTCCACTCTATGCTATTATACTGAGTCGGTACCTTTTGGGACTTGGCAAGGTGGCATTTTATTAGTGACAACCTTCGAAATTTGATCTGCAAAATAACCCAAATTTTGGGAGTTGCAATCAAAATAAAATTGTTAAAAATACTTAGTGTGTCTCAGAAAAGTGTTGGTTCAGATAACCGGACAAAGAAAAACCTTCATTACGAGCAGTAAGTGAAATATCAAGTATAAAAATATTCATTTCGATTCATAACAAATAAAATCTGGCAAAAACACGAAACGATAAGAACTAAATTACAAGTAATTAGCAACAAGTACTTTCGTTTTGCATTAAAGTGTTGCCGATTCAAATTAGAATCAAGAAAAATAGGGAAATATCTAAAAACTGTATCTCGTGTCTTTATTTCTAAATTTAGTGTCCGGATTGTGGTTGCGCATATATCTCCGATAAAAAGTTTGGTATCGGAAGGCTTGTTTGCGCGGTGAAAGTATGGAAGACGGTAGTGGCGATGAACATACCACAGATGATGGCAAAAGAAAGAAAAATACAAACGGGCTGGAGGAGTTCCTTGGAAGATCGTCAAAAACGCTTAGAACGCCAGATAAAAGGGGAAAAACGGATGAGAAACTTAACAAAATAATAGAAATGATACAGGACTTCCAAAGAGATGTTAAAAGAGATTTGAAAGAGATTAGAGAAGAGCAAATGATGTATAGAGAGGAACTAGAGGAAATTAAAGAAGAGAACAAGTTACTACATACTGAAAATGAAGCAAATAAGAAAAGATTGTTACAGTTAGAACAGAAAGTGGAAGAAATGGATAGGGACAAAAGGAGAAATAATATAATTGTGCAAGGAATGCCTATATCGATCCATGAAGAGCAATCCATAAAACATGAAATGGAGACCTTGATGAAAAACAAACTTGAGATGGATATAAAAATTAAAGGAGCGAGGAAACTTGGAGAAAACACATGTCTGCTAGAATTAAATAACAATACGGATAAGCAACTGGTTATGGCCAATAAAAGGAAGCTGAAGAATGTAAGGGAGGCAAGAATCTATATTAATAACGACGTGAGTAAAGAGGATAGGGAAGTACAGAGCAAAATACGAACAGTTGCAAAAGAGGAAGAGAGCAAGGGGAAAACTGTTAAGATTAGATTCGGCAAATTGAACATAGATGACGAGGAGTGGGTATGGGATAAAAAACAGGCCCAAAAAACCAACAACGGTAAGAATGGCGATGGATGGTCAGATAGATAACGACGCGGCAAAAATAAAGGATTATGATTTTGCAATACATCTTGAAAATAAAAATATAGGCAGGACAAGGAGCAAGGAACAAGGTAGAAAAAGAAAGCAGCAGAATAGAAAAATTCATAAAAAAACTTTTGAAAATTGGGACGTAGAATGTAAGAGGAACTTACCATGAAGGAGCTTTGAAAAACTTGGTGGATATTATGAGAAGATATAATATCGATATCTTAGTATTACAAGAGACAAAACACAAGGGCAATGAAAAAATAAAAATAGCGGGATACACCTTTTTTAATAGCGGAAATGACAACAGGTATTTTGGAACAGGGTTCATTGTTAGTAAAGACGTGAACAATATGTTGTAGATTTTGAGGCAATATCAGATAGACTGGATAGGTTGAGGATTCAAGGAGAATATAGAAAACTTAGTATAATAAACGCACATGCACCAACGGAAGATAAGGACTTAACTATAAAAACTGAATTCTACGAATAAATGAACGTTCAAGTCGGAAAAATCCCAAAGTTTGATGTAAAAATAGTTATAGGTGATATGAACTCGAAAATCGGATGCGAAGGAGAGTATAAACATGTGACAGGGGGAAAAAGTTTACACCTGAAAACTAATCAAAATGGGAAGTGTTTAATTGACTTCGCAGAATTGAATAATATGGTGATAAAGAGTACAAGCTTTGATCACAAAGATATCCATAAAATAACCTGGATAGCGCCTGATAAGAAGACGAAGAACCAAATTGATCATGTACTTATTGAAAAAAATACATACAAGGGCCTACATATTGAGATGGAAAATGAATTAACAGGATTGCCAGAGTCAGAGGATATAGAGATGGAGTGGAAACAAATAGAAAAATCAATCATTAAATCCTTGCAAAGTAGCGTAGGACAACCAACACATAGAAATAACAAGGATTGGTTTGATGATGATTTTAAAAAAATATTAGATCACAGAAACAGAGCACGGTTGAACGTATTGAGAGTAAATACGGAACGTAACAGAAAAATATATGAGGAAACAAGAAGAAAAGCCAAAAAAGTGTGCCGGCATAAAAAGAGGATGAATATGGAACAAAAGTTAGAGAAAATCGAGGAGCATTATAAAAATAAAGAAATCAAAAATTTCTATCAGGAGGTAAAGAAAACGCAAGGAAAAGGATATAAAGCTATTGATTTCTGTAGAAATAAAAAAGGACGATTAGACAGATGGGCTGAAGATTTCGAAGAGTTGCTGAATAGTGGAAGGGTACAGACTGAACTGGAAGATGATAATGGTATGGTGACCCCGGAGAAGTAGAAGAACCATCAGACGACGAAATACTGGAAGAAATAAACAATCAAAAGAATAATAAAAGTGGAGGGGAAAATGGAATAACAGCTGAAGTCCTAAAAACAGGTGGAGCTATATTACAGCAGAGGATATGCAAATTAATAAGAAAAATTTGGAGAAATTAATAGATACCGAATGCTTGAAACAATGGAATTATCTGCCCGATTTTCAAATAGGGAGAGAAAACGTATTTTCGAACAAACTGTCTTTTATATTTTAAAAGGGTGGAAATGGTCTCTTGCCTACTGTGACCACTCTATGCTATTATACTGAGTCGGTACCTTTTGATTTAGATGCAGAAGACCCAATTATTTTACCCACCAGCTCCCACTGATTATATGGGATTTTAATATCACAGGTTCAATTTAAAAATAAATAATGAGCCACTGAGAGGCATTAGTATCATAATTTTGACACTCATTTTAGTTACAAAATGATCATTTTGTCACTAATTTTCATTTTGTCTAAATTATGATATTTTGTAACTGAAATATAAAAAATATTGTATATAAGCATGATGAAAAACACCAACGATCTTTAATTTAGTACGTAGTATTAGATTTAGATCATTGCAAAACACCTTCATTTTACAACTTGTATAGTTATTTTGTAATTAGACGAATTTTGTAATATATATTGTAAAATACGTAAAATTCTACAAATAATGTAATGAATGGTTATATTTATATATTAAGTAAATAATTATAAGTAATAATTGATATTTTTGTAGGGGAGACCGGGGCTTGTTGCCGCAGGGGTAAGTTGCCGTTTCATATTTTCTTTTTTAATGTTACATCCGGCAACGCTGGGACCTCAAGTTATCCCATCCAGGCTAGGGACACTGCAGACCGTGCCATCTATAGAGCCTGTCGAGTAACTAAAATCGGTAGATAATTCCAAAAAATTAACGAAAACTGTAACGTTGTTAGTAATAAAATTTATTGATTTTTATAACTGCGTATGCACGATATCATATTGCTCGTCCCCATCCCCACATGTTATATGTTATGTAGTTATGTTATCATTTCTTAGTTCAAGTGTAGAGGTTATTTTAAGGTTACGGTATTTTGGTGTATTTTTTAATTGCTATAGTGTAATATTTATCTGTTGTTTCGTTGCTTTATTGTTATTAATTGAAAAGACAATGTCAAAGTGTATTCTGAAGGAGTGTAATAAGTGGTGTACTCGGCAAGTTTTATTAAAAAAATTTGAGCATTTTTTCTTTCACAATTAACAACCATTTTCTTTATTTTTATAAAACACAGAATTTTTACTAATTCAATCGACAACTTTAGAGATCATGGTTGTTCTTTACATTAGCTAAACTGAAAATTGCTGCATTAATAAAGTAAATATTTCTTTTTACAGTTTTGTTCCTCCACCCTAGGAAGATAAAATTAATATGGCCGAAAAGCAGTGGTAATAAATCATTAAATTTGTCGACGAGGAAACGATGGAGGATATGTGATCCCTTCATTTTCAAAAACAGTGTTTCTTTAGATTTGAGAAAGACGAAGAGAGGTTATTAAGACAGTTTGATTTGCCTTCCTATATGAGTGGAAATTAACAAAAATTGATGGTAAGTTTTATTGTATTCAATATAGCATGCTATAATTTTGGACATTTTAAAATGTAAATTGAGTGAGCGAAAAGACGAGTACTGAGTATGTAATTTTATTAAAATTCCATGTAAGCGCTTTCAGCCATTAGACCATTCTGAAAGCTCTCGTCAAGAAAAAAATATACAGAAGGTGTCAAAAAACATCAAACCCTGTAACTGCTACATACAATGAAAAAAAATGTTTGATGTTACATCATTATTTAACTAAAATTTGTTAAAATTACTCTATAAAGAGCGTATACGATTGTAATTCACATAACGAAACGTCTAATTTGAGATTACCAACTAAATGATATGTATGTACAATGTACACCCTCTTTTATAGGGCAATTTTAACAAATTTTACTTAAATAATGATATAACATCAAACATTTTATTTCATTGTATGTACATTGTACCTGTTGTATGTTTTTCTCTTGTCGACAGCTTTGAGAATGACCTAATGGCTTAGCTTAGCTGAAATTTTAATCAAATGACACACTCGTCTTTTCATTCACTCAATTTATATCTAGTGTGTACACCATACTCAGACAATTCCATTTTAAAATGTATCCATTGAAAAAATAATAATCTGGGTTTTATTTTTTGTTATAACTATATTCCCTCTACCAGCTATGGGATGGAAGGTATTGACCCCTTGCTGATTTTCATATATAGCCCATGGTGTGACAATTTATGGGAAATGAAAGTGAGTATTAACTTTTGTTGAGGCATTACGTCTAAGTATTTGGTCTAGCGGTAACCAAAATATCCAAAAAAGACAAAAAATAAAAAAATAGTTAAAAATCAAGAATTCCTAAAAAAATCAAAAGAACAGATGTATACATTCAAACATTCTTTGATATTTTTTTGGCTTAGTACAAAAACATATGTAAACTTATTATTTCGATAGTAAGCGCATTTTGTTTTCTTTAATTGACATAAATTTTCAAACATATTTGTGTGTTTACTTATTTATTGTTGTTATTTTGTGTGTTTACTTGTAGAATCTCAACCAGAAACGAGAAAGGACTTCCACGAGACGATGGGATTTTTAAGAGCCATTAAGAAACATTTTAACAATCATAGACTGCCAGGAGCCGCAGAGTAACTTAAACTGCCTTATGCGATGGTTTCATAAGAACCGAATGCTTTTAAATGTAGAAATATACAAATATGCAATATACTAGGTTTAAGCTTGTGATATAAACCTATTTAATATTTCCAGTAAAGAAATAAAGATGTGTTTTAAGTGGAAATGAAATGTTATATATATTATTTTAAATGTTGTACAGTCACAAGTGCTGTTTAGCACTCTTATATGTAATTATTTGGCACCTTGTATTTACAGAGCTGGGCAGTATTTAACAACTCGTTGCTAACACTTTTTTTGATTAAGTAAGTAGCAGTTATACTCCAGCAGTTTGTCCAGCTCTGTGTGTTTATACGAGTGTAATAATAAATTAATATAAACTTATCATAAATAATTTTTTATCTTGATTTAACATTATTTTTTAATTATTGCATTGTTTTTGCATTATAGTTTATTTATTGTCATTCTGTTTGTTAAGAAAAGTACTTTGTGAAAGAAATTCTTTGTTGTGTATTTTTATACCAAAATAAATAAACTGTTTATATGATTACTGTTTTATTTTTTCAATTTCATTAACCATTTATGATCATCATTTGATATTTCATTTAATTTAACTCAATATCTAATCATTATTGAGTTAAATTGAATAAAATGTTAAATGATGGACTATAAATGATTGTTTTGAAATAAAATAATTAAAATACAGTAAATTTGAATATACCGCCAAAACCTAAAATTACAGAATTCTTTTCAACATCACTCAATTGTTTGCTCGACAGGCTCTTTAAATGGCGCCACAATCAGTGTCTCATCTATCTGTGTGTTATCTGTGATCCCATCCTAGATACCAACCGTCTCTTTGTGGAGTGGAGAATTTCAGTCATGTTAACGCAGTAGTGAAGTGTGGACGTGCTTACAGTGATACACAGTACGCGTCAGTAAATTTTTAGCTTTGCAGTTACTTTGTAATATCTTTTTGAATATTAGTGATACGAAAATGCGCAATATCTCATTTTCATTGTTGAACTTTCTGCTTGACAACACGATTTTTAGAACTGTGTTTTTATCTATATTTCAAGGTGAAAAAACACCAAGTTTGTCAAAAGTAACTTTGGGGTTAAACGCCGCATTACGCCCGGGGTAAATTGCCGTATGCGGCAATTTGCCCCGAGTGTTTGGCAACCTACTCGGTGTCGAAATTCATTCTAAATAATTTTTTATAAATTAATTTGTAGAATTATGAGAAACTATAAAAGAAAGACAGACCGAGGCACGAATCCACCTCATATTATGTTAAGAGCAGCTAGACTGGTAAAATTAGAAAATAGATCAATAAGGGGTGCAGCGAGGGACTTAAGACATTTCTGAAAGAGCTCTGAGAAGATTTTTACTGAAAGTAAGCCAATATGACCTAAATGGGCTTACCGAGATGCCAACACATGTCGGATATTCTAAACCACGACAGGTAAAATGTGGTTTTATTTATTTTTTATTTTTTAATAAGGATTGAACAGTTTTAGGTTTTCAGTGACGAGCAAGAAACTCTTTTGGCGAATTACTTTCTCACAGCTACAGATATATATTATGGTTTAGCACCAAAGCAAGTAAGAGCTTTTGCTTATGATTATGCTGTGGCACTGAAATTAAAATATCCTCCACAATGGGATGCCAAAAAAATGGCCCGTGAAGACTGGTTCACTTCTTTTATGAAGCGCCATAGGGAACTATCCATCCGAATACCAGAAGCGATTAGTTTGGCAAAAGCTACCAGTTTCAATAATGCCAATGTAGAACAATTCTTCGTTAACCTAAGCACTATTCTAAATCGTCTTAATAATATATATATATATATATATATATATATATATATATATATATATATATATATATAACAAGATCTACGAATAGTGCGTGTCATATGAACAATAAACAACGAATAGATTGGTGGGTATTGCACGCAAATAGAAGAAGGGGCTACTGAAAGGAGTGGTAACCGCAGACATGCATGTTTCTGGCTCATTAGTGTTCCACCATACTTTATATTTCCGAGAGTAAATTTTAGGCCACATATGTTAGCCAGTGCTCCACCAGGAGGCTGTGGACGTGCGAATCTTTCAGGGGGGATGACAGCAAACCATTTTTTAGATTGGTGTAAGCATTTTGTTAAACACACCAAATGTTCTGTACAGAAACCAGTTCTCCTGTTGCTTGATAACCATTATTCACATCTGTCCATTGGTGCTTTAGACTTCCTGAAAGAAAACGGGGTAACAGTGTTGTCCTTCCCCCGCACTGTTTGCATAAACTGCAACCCCTCGATAGATCTGTCTATGGGCCACTAAAAAATATGTGAATACTGCTTGCGATTTTTGGATTACAAATCATCCTGGCACAACGATGTCTATATATGACATTCCAAATATCGTTGCAACATCATTGCCGCTAGCAATAACCCCTAAAAATATCACGGCAGGGTTTCAGGTTACAGGAATTTATACTTTGAACAAGGATATATTCCCGGAAGAAGAATTTCTGCCATCTTATTCGACAGATCGTCCATATGCAGAGGGTCACTTAAACGAACATGAGGAGACCAGAACAGAAATTGTTGATCGAGGTCAGGATAATCAGGTACTTGCGAATACTCAGTAGGATTCTTCACCAGGAACCTCAAGAACTTGTCAAGAAATAACCGATATACCAGGAACCTCAGGAGCGTGTCAAACATTAATCGATTCTGAACCTAAACCAGGAACTTCGCGCTATGGTTTAGAAGAATGTTGCTCAAAAACCTTGATAGGCTCACCTATGGACTTGGGGGAAGTCACTCCTGAAAAGCATGTGACACCTCTGAATCTGAGGCCTCTTCCAAAAGTTGCTCCTAGAAAAAATTTATCAAAACGAGGCAGAAAATAACGAAAAACAGCCATATTGACAGACACGCCTATCAAAGAGGCCCTTAGAGAAGAGCACAATAAGAAGGTCCCATCAAGAAAAAAAGCATTTGAAGATGATGGAAATAAAAGAAAGGAAAGTTTACCGAAGAAAAGAAGTAAGAAGAAGAAGCCTATGCCAACCAAAACAGCTAGTAGTTCTAGCAGCGAAGACGAAGACGAAAACTGTCTGTGTCTCTATTGTTTTGACACATACAGAAATAGTAGACCTGGAGAAGGCTGGATAAGATGTGTTTCCTGCAAAAAGTGGGCATATTATGAATGTGCTGGAGAAGACAAGTCTGTTTTTCTGTGTATTAATTGTCTGAGTGACTGATAATCAATGTCCTATACTTATGAATATCTTATTTTTTGTATTTACGTTAAAAAAATAAACCTTATACTGAGGATGACTTTTTATTCAATAAAACAAAATAATTAGAATCGTGCGGCAACAGGCCCCGTTCGGGCTGCAATTTGCCCCAAGGCATATATTAATTAAAACAAAAATATTTCGCGCTGAACAAAATTAGGCTAACAAAAACAGGCCTAAGCCATAGGTGCATCCATCAGACCTGCTTATATTTGCTTAGAGCAAACATGTCAAAGCATACAAACTGAAAACTTAAAAGTGCGGCGACTAGCCCCGGTCTCCCCTATACAAAATGATAATTTGCAATAATTAAATAATTTGTAATTACGTAGGTCTTTGAGCTCGTGCTTACAGCGCTATATTAAAATAAATTGATTTTCACTGCCCTATTTTTCAAAACCCATGTTTTGGCTAATCATGTATACCTATCTCGACTACATGCCGGAAATATTTTATAAAATAGAAAAAAAAGTATAATAATTTTAGTCCAATTGAAAATTTTTATCATCCACGTTTTACCGAAATTTTAGGAATAACTTAAATTATATTTAACAAATATTTACTAACCTTTCATCGTACCCATGGATCGAATTTTTAAGAAAAAGTTTTTTGGTCTACCATTAAATTCGTGCCCGTAAGCGACTTCTTTTATTAAATCATATGATGATACAACAACTAATTTTTCTGTTCCCAATTTCAATCCTATTACATTGGATTTATAGATTTCCGATAATTTTGCAAAAGCTTTGTGCTGTCCTCCTTCAGATTTTGATAGATTCTTTAGAATTTGGAAATTTCCTACTATGGGATACCATACTGGACCTGAAATGTACTTCTTTTGAGTGATTTGTTCAGCAGCTTGAAAGTACTGTTTAGCACATGTAACATTTCGAAAGTGAAAAAAGTTTTATTAAAATTTCATTAGCGGTTACATAGTACATTGTTATTGCATAAATTACATAAATAAATTAACAGTTAAATAGTACATATTGATACAGAGAATAATACATTTTGCGGTACACGGTACATATTTCATAATTGATAGAATAAAGAACAACAAAAAACAGGTTTAGTTTAAATATAGAATAGTGTGTGCCGGTAGAATTGTTATATCTTATTTTATTTGTACTGAGGCATTTCCTAGGATGTAAGCTAATGTCTTCATCACAGAAATTACAAAATGAAGGATCCTCTCTTGTTAGTAAATATTCAGGCGTATATTTGGTGTGACCTAGACGTAGCCGGGTGATGATTACCTGGTTCCTTCTGTTTTCTGTCTGTTTATGCCAAGATCCGAAGTTATATTTTGAGTGTTTTAATTTAGAATCGGTTTCTTGCCAAAAAGAGTTCTAGCATTTTATAATTTTGTCCTTGAAATATGATTTCAAATCAGCTGATATCGATATATTACAAGCTAGACGGTTTTGATAAGTTGCTGCTTGTGTTTTCTCATCTGTTTCCTCATTACCTTTGATTCCCACATGACATGGAATCCAAATGAATCTGACATCTTGGTTATGGTTGTAAAATTAATCTAATTCTTTTCTGAAATTAACTGTCTCGACCCTCACTTCGTGGAATCGACTTATTGCACAGTTATACTGATCTTAATTGCGATAAATATATCCTGGATATCCCCATAGGGATAATAATATCTAAGCTTTAATATTTGTAAGATCATATCTACTTCTTTTTTCTATTTTAATGTTACGAAACAGCACACTGGTATAGTCCTTGAATCCGACTCTGTCTAAGCCATGTATGAAAGTTAAAATTATGGCGGATGCGCACGGATTTCTTAGAACTGTTTACGATTGCGACTATCTTATCTTGACATTGTTTTTGTGACCAGTCTTATCTAGAATTATCTAGTAAAAAAGGAACTCATATATAAAGTACCGAATAGCGAGAGAGAGTTAGTTTATAAAGTGGTCTCGACAAATAAACAAGAATACACCGAAATAGCGAACAGTAAAGTGTTGTGTATATAAATTAAGTCTCAGTGAGTAGTTTAGTGTTTAAATAAATTTGTAAATAGCCATACCGTGTGTTTAAAGTTTATCCCACCCGTTTACCGTTTAAATAAATAAGAAAAACATTACATTGGTGTCAGGTGTGGGGTAATATACATACATTGCTACGTAAAAATGGCCAAGAGACTATGTGACTTAAAAGTGACTGAGTTAAGAGCAGAATTGGAAGATCGTTAGTTGGAAACGTCCGGTAAGAAAAGTGAATTAGTAGATAGACTTAAAGTGGCACTGGAAAATGACGGCTTTGATCCAGAAACAGTTTTATTTAATGACGAGGCTTTCGCCTTAATCTCGTCAATTTCTGCTAATATTTCTGTTAACATGAACGAGAAGATTTCTGCTATGAAGAACGATATATCTGCTGATATCTTATTAATGAAAAACGACATTGCCGCTGACGTTGAAAATGAAATTTCGTCTCTAAAATCTGAAATTGAGGATAAGATGATAACGATGGACGAGAAAATCAAGGAGTTAGAAAGAAATATGACAGATATAAGAACTCAAGACACGCCAGCGGAAGAAAAGAAGACGAGCAAACAAAACCTTGCAAGCCAGAAACACACCCTAAGTTAGAAGACATTGGTAGTTTTACCCAAGTCAAGGCCCCAACGTTTGATGGAAGAATGTCGTGGACCAATTATGTGAAACAGCCGCTAGAGTGAATAATTGGTCCGATAAGGAGAAAGCAGTGAACCTAACTATAGCGCTTCGGGGAGATGCCTTAAATGTACTTCAGACGATATCTCTTGAAGAAACGGATGACTTCGGGCAGCTAAAGAAGAGGTTGGCCATGCGATATGGTCATGAACATCTAGAACAGCTGAACAGCTGAAGAAGAAACGTGATGAATCATTTCAAGAATATGAAGTGGATATTGCCCGACTAGTTCGATTTGCTTATCCGTCAGCACCAGATAACATGATGGAATGTTTACACATTCACGCCTTTATTGATGGCTTACGTGATCCCGATATGCAGAGGACGCTTCGTTTAGCCCATCCGAAAACATTAATCGACACATTGACTGCTGCTCTGTAATATGAAGCAGCCACGATGGCTTCCGGATACAACAAAGGTAGGACCATACAGGAAGAAGGTGACGATGACAGACTTGACCAGATCCTCAACTTGTTGAAAGGTATGGTAGACAAGAAGCCGAAGAAAATCAGGTGCTGTAATTGTGGCGAGCTAGAGCATGCACGCAGTTCGTGTAAGCGTTCTACGACTCCTGCAAACCAAGAACCTCTTAAATGCAAAGCAGCCACGAAGATCTCGCGGTATAACAAAGGTAGGACCATGCAGTAAGAAGATGTCGATGACAAACTTGACCAGATCGTCAACTTGTTGAAAGGTATGGCAGACAAGAAGCCGAAAAAGATCAAATGCCGGAAGTGTGGCGAGCTAGAGCACGTACGCAGTCCGTCTAAGCGCCCCAAGACTCCTGTAACCCAAGAACTCCACTCACAGGGGAAATCAGACAGGGGTGAACATCCAGCTGATGTGAATCACCAAAAAGCCAACTCTTTGCCTAGATGGTCATGCCCTGTAGATTATTCACAATGCAACAAGTCGAAATCTAAGGAAATTGCAGTTTCAAGAACTACAGTAGTCAATTAAGAATGGTCACCCACCAGGATCAGAGAAGATCAGGAGAATGATACTTGCCTAAAGAAGATTTGGCAGTGGAAGGAAGGAAATTAGGCGAACTACCTGGCAAGAAGTGTCAAGATTTTCACAGAAACTCAAGGCGTATTGGGCTCAGTGGGACTCCCTTGTCCTGGAAGAAGGGCTGTTGAAAAGAGTCCTTGAAAACGATGATGGTTCCGAGATAAGGAGACAGCTAATTGTCTCTAGAATGAGAGTAGATGATGCACTGAAGAAGTTACACGACAGTCTATCGGGAGATCATCTGGGAGTGAAGAAAACCTTTCAGCGAGTCCGTAAAAGGTTTTATTGGATGAACAGCTCCGACGATGTGAACGACTGGTGTAAGAAATGTAGGACTTGTGCTACGAGTAATGGACCACATCGCAAGAGAAAGGCACCTATGAAACAGTATAATGGTGGAAGCCCTTTCGAAAGGATTGCTTTAGATATCGCTGAACCATTTCCGACGACAGAAAATGGTGGTAAATAAATCCTGGTTGTAATGGATTATTTCACAAAATGGGTGGAAATTTACGCGATCCCGAATCAAGAGGCCACAACTGTCGCGGATGTATTGGTGGAAGAATTTATCAGCCGATATGGAGTGCCCTTGGAAGTCCACAGTGACCTGGGAAAAAAATTCGAAAGCCATCTATTCCAGGAGATTTGTGACAAGCTGGGAATGAAGAAGACCATTACATCCACAGTCAGATGGAATGGTCGAGAGAATGAACAGGACTATTGGAAAATACCTGTCCAAAGTGGTTTCCAGCCATCAGAGATATTGGGACCAGTATCTTTCCCTATTCGCATTGGCTTATCGATCTGCCGTCAATGAGTCCACGGGTGAAACATCTGCGAAAATCCTGTTTGAACGTGAAATGAGGCTTCCTTGTGACCTGGAATTTGGCTGTCGGCCTGGAGAAGATCTAGCAGGACTACGTGATCCAATTGAGAAGAAGGCTGGACGATATTCATGAATTAGTTCTAACAAATATTCAAGTTGCCAGCGACAGAATGAAAAGTCGGTATGATACTATATATCGCATAAGCAAGATCCCCAACGGAAAACCAAAAGTAGTTCACCAAAACCGACTAGCGTCATTCGAAGGAGACCATGACCTAGAGAAAGGAGTAAACCATATTCGAGATGTGTCTGACCCTACCTTCGATGAATTTATGGGCGCGAATGGAGGTACCGGGAAAGCTATATATAGAGTCACTTCAGAACAACGGCAAGATTTGTTCACTCTCCCGGAAGATTATTCACTGGCATACAACATCCCCGCCCGTATCAAGAACGCACGAGGGTTGGCATCCGTCTTTCGAAAGAAGTTCGGGCAATTAGAAAAACTTGAAGACCAGATTCCAGCCCCGGGCAGGACACTGAAACTGAAACATAATTCGCGGTACGTCTTCTACGTGGTAAGTAAAAATGAATTTCAAGATCGATCTACCTACCGCGATGTGTGGGAAGCACTTCGAAACCTCCGAGACCATGTGTTGGAATCCAACGTGAAGAAACTGGCTATACCTAAGATAGCGAGTAACCAGTTGGATTGGCGAATCATCAGGAACAGGGTAGAGATTATCTTTCAAGATACCGGTGTCCAGATATTAATTTGCAGCTACAACCCCCGTTATCAGTATCCGATAAAGACGGTGCCCTGCTATTTCCATAAGATCGGAAAGTGTAGAAATGGGGCCAGTTGCCGATTCAAACATCCAGTCTCGGCTACACAAAAGTTCCAAGAGGAACGTCCATTTAAGAAGGGGGTAATGTTACGAAACAGCACACTGGTATAGTCCCTGAAGCCGACTCTGTCTAAGCCATGTATGAAAGTTAAAATTATGGCGAATGCGCAGGGATTTCTTAGAACTGTTTACGATTGTGACTATCTTATCTTGACATTATTTTTGTGGCCAGTCTTATCTAGAAAATTTCAGGCCAATTGTTTTTGTGTAAGCCACAATCTAGAATTATCTAGTAAAAAAGGTACTAATATATAAAGGACCGACCAGCAAGAGAGAGTTAGTTTATCTCGACAAATAAACAAGAATATACCGAAATAGCGAACAGTAAAGTGTTGATATAAATATTAAATTTAAGTGAATAGTTAAGTGTATATAAATTAAGTGTTAGTGAGTAGTTTATTGTTTAAATAAATTCGTAAGTAGCCATACCGTGTGTTTAACGTTTATCCCACACGTTTACTGTTTAAATAAATAAGAAAAACATTACATTGGTGACAGAAGTGGGATAATATAAATTAATATCTACGTAAAAATGGCCAAGAGATTAAGGAAATAAATAAGAAAAACAATACATTAAGTCAATCACAAGGTAGGTCACTTCTTGGTCTAGCCAAAAATAATTATTAAATATCAGGTAGGCATCAAATGAAATGTAACTTCTGTCATTCTGACGATGATATTTAATATCAAAACAATTGTTAAATGTCTTAGAATTTTTAACATATATTCAATATATTGTGGAATTATCTAGAAACGGTAATTTTAATTTAAAACAGTAATTCTTTTCTTATTAAACTAACTATTGGATGTCTTTCGTACATTCTTCCTAATCATTTTAGCGAGTTCAGCTAGTCCGTCAATATAATAAAGTGTTCATCTTGCTGTTTTTAGCATATTCTACTGCGTTGTATATTGCATATAGTTCACCAGAAAGGATAATGTATGTGCTTGGTAGTTTGAATATGTCAAAGTACATATTTGTTACAATGGTTGCTCCAACATTTCCACCATTCTTAGATGCATCTGTATATATATATATATATATAACAACAAAGAGATTCATGGGTTATTCACGCAAAATAAGGGCTACTGAAATAGAGTGGTAACCGTGGACATGCATGTTTCTGGCTCATTTTGCCTCTTTAGCACGGCATAACCAAATAAGGTTGTGAAATTTGGGAGCAAAGATGTTAATCGAAACATGGGAAAACACAAAACAACGGATTTCAGCAGGGAAACCAAACGCTCATTTGTGCCTTCAATTGGAAGATCCCGAGTTTTCAGGACAACAACCAAGATCGATACGGAGGCGCATATAGCCCCCCCGCCATGAACCTTCCGACCCATAGTAAATAACAAAGAAGATGGAGGAATATCGGGTGATATGCCAACAACAACAAAGATATTCATGGGTAATTCACGTAAAAAAGGGCTACTCAAACAGGGTGGTTGTTGTTTGGTTTCCCTGCTGAAATCCGTTGTTTTGTGTTTTCCCATGTTTCGATTAACATCTTTGCTCCCAAATTTCACATCCTTATTTGGTTATATCGTGCTGAAGAGGCAAATGAGCCAGAAACATGCATGTCCGCGGTTACCACTCTGTTTCAGTAGCCCTTTTTTGCGTGAATTACCCATGAATCTCTTTGTTGTTGTTGGCATATCACCCGATATTCCTACATCTTCTTTGTTATTTACTATGGGTCGGAAGGTTCATGGCGGGTGGGCTATCTGCGCCTCCGTATCGATCTTGGTTGTTGTCCTGAAAACTCGGGATCTTCCAATTGAAGGCACAAATGAGCGTTTGGTTTCCCCGCTGAAATCCGTTGTTTTGTGTTTTCCCATGTTTCGATTAACATCTTTGCTCCCAAATTTCACATCCTTATTTGGTTATACCGTGCTGAAGAGGCAAATGAGCCAGAAACATGCATGTCCGCGGTTACCACTCTGTTTCAGTAGCCCTTTTTTTCGTGAATTACCCATGAATCTCTTTGTTATATATATTATATATATATATATATATATATATATATATATATATATATATATATATATCTGTGTGCCCATGATATTTGCCTTTTAGTGTTTAATATGAATATTATGGTCATGTTTATTGAGACTGGTTGTTAGTATTGATTTTAGGAGAGACAAGTGCCCAAGAATGAATGTCGGTATGAGAGACTTGATTTGGAAATTTTAAAGGAAACGAAACGGAGAAAAAAAGGAGGGAGGAAATCTGTCTGAAATGGCATTCTTATAAGTTGGGTCTTGCTGGATATTTTAATCTGTTTTTTATCACTTAGATTTGCTTCTCCTGCTTCACAGTATCAACTATTTACGGATGTGCTGCGAAATGCTCCCAGTATTGTTCCTAGTGCCTGATTATGGATAACATGAAGGGGCCTCAAGATTGACTATTTTGCTGAAGCGTATGCGTTACAGCCATAGTCTATTTTTGACCTAACTAATGCTAGATGTACCATCATTAGAGTTTTTCCATTCGCTCCCCACTGTTTAATGGCTAGACACTTTAGAAGATTTAATCCTGACTGATATGATAGAACAAGTTGTTTAATTTAGTTTTTGATAGAAAATTAGTCTCAAGTAAACAGTTTTAAAGATTAAAACTAACTTTTCCGCATCTGTGAGATGCCCTGAACAATATTCTATCATAAAATTTTCACTTGTATACACTTCAAGGGATGTATCATGCTAACAAACCGAAATTTCTCCAAAAATAACCAAAAATGTAATATATCAGGATTTATAGGACCCGCTGTACTCGCTCTAGTCAGCTGAAAATCAATATTGTACACCTGTGAGACACTTTGAAAAATATCCAATTATAAAATTGGTCACTTGTATACACTCTGGAGGCTGTATCGTGCTAACAACCAGAAATTTTTCCAAAAAGGACCAAAAATGTGGCACTTCAGGTACCATAGCATCCGTTGTACTAGCTCTGGTGAGCTACAAATCAATAAGGTTTATCTTTAAGACGCCCTGATTAATATTCAATCATAAAATTGATCACTTGTCTACACTCTGGTGGCTGTATTGGGCTAACAAACTGAACATTCTCCAAAAATGACAAAAAATTGGTACTTTAAGTACCGTAGCAGTAGTTGTATTGGCTTTAGTGAGCTGAATATCAATAGGTTTCATCTTTGAGACACCCTGAATAATATCCAATCATAAAATTGGTCACTTGTATATACTCCGGAGGCTGTATCGTGCTAACTGAAACTTCTCTAAAAATAACAAAAATGTCGTACTTAAATTACTATAGCACCTGTTGTACTGGCTCTGGTAGACTGTAAATCAATAAGGTTCATCTGTGAGATGTCCTGAATAATATTCAATTATTAAATTGGTGGTTTATTGCATTCCAGAGGCTGTATCATAACTGAAATTTCTCAATAAATGACAAAAATGTCGGATTTCAAGTACTGGCTCTCGTGAGCTGAAAATCAATAGGGTTCATCTATAAGACGCCCTGAATGGTATTCAATCATAAAATTGGTCACTTGTATACACTCTTGAGGCTGCATCGTGCTAACAAACTGAACATTCTCCAAAAATGACAAAAATTTGGTACTTGAAGCACCATAGCAGTGGTTGTATTGGCTTTAGTGAGCTGAATATCAATATGTTTAATCTTTGGACAACCTGAGTAATATCCAATCATAAAATTGGTCACTTGTATATACTCCGGAAGCTGTATCGTACTAACAAACTGAAACTTCTCCAAAAATTACAAAAATATCGTACTCAAAGTACTGTAACACCTGTTGTACTGGCTCTGGTGGACTGTAAATCAATAAGGTTCATCTGTGAGATGTCCTGAATAATATTCAATCATTAAATTGGTGATTTGTTGCACTCCGGAGGCTGTATCGTGCTAACAAGACATGTAATGAAAAGTGGCCGACGACAACGACGACGATGACGACATACACACAGGATTTTTTTTCTAAATACCCATTTTTTCGTGTTGTACTTGATGAAAAACGTAAAATTTTAACTTTTTTTGGGGTAAACCAATACTTTTCTCGCATATTAGATAAGTTTGGCGGAAAAGTCAAAATGTATATGTTCTTTACATTGAAGAGTTTGTTCATATAAAGTAAGTTTTGTTTGTAACTGTGTTTTTTTGGAGAATACTATGGATTCTGTTTTTTCAGATGAAAATTTGAAGCCATTAACTTTAGTCCAGTTCTCTAACTCCCTTATTTGATTTTGTAGCAGAGTAATTACGCTATCTAAATGTTTGTCTTTAATAAATATAATTAAATCATCGGCAAATAAACTAGCTTGTGTGTATGTACCATTAATTCCTACTTGAAAAATTCGAATTCTCAGAAAATTTTGGATAAAAGCTAAGATATTTCCTACGTAGTTCCAGTTTTGCAGTTTTAATAAAATGTAGTATCGAAAGCCTTACTGAGGTCGAAAGATACTGCAACACATTTCTGTTTATTAACACAAGCTTAATTTATTTGACTTTATAAATATATTAATGTTATCTAATATAGATCTATTTGACCTAAAATCTGATTGTTCTGCAAATAATTGGTTGTTCGATTCTTGACGCCATAAGAGCCTGCGGTTTATAATTTTTTCAAGAAAGTTACATGTACTGCATGTAAATGATATTGGTCAATAAGACTCAGGCTGTACGGAATATTTTCGTGGTGTGAGGATAGGAATTATTATTGTTCGTCTCCAAATATCTGGAAACTTATATTGATTACAGATCAAGTTAAATATTTCTAGCTAATGCTGTTTTGCAGAGTACGGAAGATTCTTTAAAAATACTGTCGGAATATCGAGGTCCAGGTGAGGTGTCTTTCATAGATTGCAATGCTTCAGAAAAGTCTTCTATTGCAATCGGATTATTAATTTGGTCTACGCCATCCTCAATTGTTATAAGAGAAGATTCAGCTGCATTTTTCAGGTTTAAGAAATTGTCATCATAGTTTTCATTACTTGAAGATTGTCTATATTGTTCTGCAAAACTATTCCGCTTGAGCTCGAGATTAATGTGTTGTTTTTTGTTTTCAAAGCAGGGATTTAATTAATTATATTTTTTCCCGATATTTTTCCCCTTGTCTTGTTGGCTTTTCCGTGTTACGCGTCTCGTATGTGCTCTTTGTTGTTTGTATTCTAATAGGTTCTCATTTGTTTTGTGTCTTTTGAACTTGTTCCGTGAATGTTTGCTGGCTTTATTCCAGCATCATATGCATTATTACACCAAAGTACAGGATTGTGTTTTTTGAGATGACCAGTTTTTCCAATTTCATCAAAGGCAGAATATATTATTATAGAATTGAAATTATAAATAGTTTCATTAACGTTGTGTATAATTTTTAGATTTGTAATATTTCTCCCAATGTGTTCTACGAAATTTTTCCAATTTCTTTTGTTAAGTTTCCATCTTTTCAAGGGAATCGTGCTGTTATCATTATTTAGTTTATTCGGTACATTCTCTATAATAATTGGAAAATAATCACTGTTTATAGATCATCGACCACTCTCCAATTGAAGTCAGTTGTAATGTTCGAACTGCACAGTGATATATCTTTAGCAGAACAATTTTTGGTAGCTGCATTGAATATAGTCATGTTTCCATCAATGCCTCGGTTGTCTATACTCTCTGATCCCCAAGAGAAAAGGTGATCAGTAATGTCCGAGGATAATGAAGGGAGTAGGTATTTGGTTTGTTAGAAGCTCTAGCTCATGTTTTTTTTTGGTTTCATGGCGTTTGGAGGTATCCATGCAGCCAAATACTTTGTGTTAGGTTATATATACAGTATATATAGTGATGTATTTGAAGTTTATATTTGAATCCAATTTCAATTAAGTGCCAATCAGAATCGATACTGAATTTGTTATTAATTTTCGTGTTGTGCATATGTATCTTATTACTTAAGCGAGCCCTAATTCAACCTATCAAACTATCGTCGTCTGCGATTCAAGTTAATACCGCTTTTCGATCAAAGGATTGGCACAGGGTTACAAGTTTTCTCGCCCTGGGGTCGTTCAGGGCTTTATTTGAACACATACAAAGGTAGACCACGGATGGAAGGTATAAACATTTGGGTTAGGGTAACAAAGGTCACAAGCTCTATATAACTTAACTATATCGATATGTTAGTCATCCTTAGAAATTTTACTAGACAGTCTAATATTTTGATGTTATTCAGCGCCAGTAAGTGTAACATGTTGATGGGAGGGAATATTTTTTCATGTATTATGTTATTATAAAGTTCTTTCGTGGCATTACGATATTCCGAGCATTCAAAAAATATATGATCCAGGTCTCCTATGACATTGCAGGCTGTGCATAAGTTTGATTCGATTACGCATATTTTGCTCAAGTGCTCTGGGTAAGACGCGTGTCCAAATTTCATTCGAATTATACTGCTAATTTCCCTACGTGAATAATTGATTCCTTTATACCACTGTTGTTTTGGTATTTCCCTATGCAGTAGTGTGTATCTAGTAGGCTTTGTTTTTACATAGTGGTCCCATTTCTCTTTCCATGCTGCTTGAAATTTTCTTTTGTATTTATTTAAGCAATTTTGTAGTGCCACTTCGTTCGGTTGACATTCATCTTTTTCAGCACTTGTTTTGGCTAACTGATCAGCTTTTTCGTTGCCGTAAATTCCATAATGTGCTTTTACCCATATTATTTGAACGTCACTCTCTTTAGTAAGTTGGTGTAGTAGGGATTGAATTTTCTTAATGTGCGGGTGAGTGATGGTATCTACTGCATTATTATTCAAACATTGGATAACAGACAGCGAATCCGTTAGGATAGATACATTTTTCTTTTTTTGGTGGATTGTGTGTTCTAGCGGATTCATTATGCCTGCAGCTTCTGCTGAAAATATAGAATAATCGTTGCTTAGCTTAAAGGTTTTTCCTTCTTTCGTTTCTTGCACATAGAACGCTGTGCCTGTACCTTTTGTTGTCTTTGATGCATCTGTATATATTGTTATTGTACTGTTGATGTCTTTTTTTGTAAGTCTGATAATTTTTTCTTTGTTTAATTCTGGTATTTCTGAGTACGCAGGAATTATTATTTTTGCAGAGTGTTCTATGTTCTCAAAGTAATTGCAACTTTCATACGTTAAAATTTCTTCTTTATTGGTGTTACGAAATGCGGTGCATATCGGTGGCGAGTTCTTTTTTTCCCAATTTTTATTTGTCAGGTCCAATGTATTTAACTCACATATTTTGGCCATCAGTGTAGAATTTTTTGCTTTATTCTTAAGTACCATTTTTTCAGCAAGAAATGTTCTTCTCAATTCCAATGGTGGTTCGAGTGCTTCCACCCTTAGTGGTTCCACAGGTGTTGTTGACATCGCTCCTAAGCATATTCTTAACGCTTTATTCTGTATTACTTCTAGCTGTTTCAGTGATTGTTTTGATGCAGATCCGTATAGGACGGAACCATAGTCTAAAATGGACCTTATATATGCTTTATAGAATAACAGGCATATTTCAGTACTTGCGCCCCACCATGTTTTGGTGATCATTTTGAGGAAATTAATGGCTTTATCACATTTTATTTTGATTGCCTCGATATATGGTTTCCAATTTAATTTATTATCTAATGTTACACCTAAGTACTTAATTTCTTTTTTATATGGTATCATGTGGTCCCCCAACTGGATGTTCTGAGTTTCTGGGATACGATGCCTTGAAAATATGGTGACATTTGATTTAGACGTTGATAGATCGAACCCTACATCTTCAATAGCTTTTATGATGTTTGAGGTGAGTAGATATACTATGCGGGTTCTAACTCACTACTTCGAAAAACGTCCGCTAGTCGACGGTGGCGCTGGTGTCGCTGTAGGCGATTACAGATTTCTTAGATGTCTGTCGTCCATTTTTTATCCAGTCGGCAGATTTCTTTTTTTAAATGTCTCAATTTTTATTCCAGTAGATTACAGATTTCTATTTTTCTGTATGTGTCGTCCATTTTTTATCCGTTTGTGCATCACTTAATCGAAAAAAATGTTTGCCTTGAGTGAGATTCGAACCCGGGACCTCATCGTTCCCAGCCTACGCCGTTACATCTCCGCCATAAGGGTTCCAATATATTTTAGTTTTGAAATCTAACTGTATAAGATACAGAGAGTCTGATTTCACAACACGATGTAATTTTCTTCAATACTCCCTTGTACTAATATCATTTTAGTCGCTAGAACATGTGAATCAAAAACAATGCGTCAAGCAGTTGAGTATATTCAGAATCCTTCATAAGTAGGTAATCATAGAAAAATCACATATTATTTTTAGTGACAATCTCAAGGATTTTGATTGGGACTTCTAAATTTCAGAATGAAAAGCGATGGCTTCGATCAACAAAAGAGTGTAAAAGTGCATTTTTATCACAATAATATACAAAGCATCCTTGCGCATTTTCTTTATATACAGGTTTAGTCATAAAAGATGTGATTTTACACAGAGTATAGTCATAAAGATACTGCATTTTTTATACAGGGTGTGATCATAAAAGATACCATTTGTCCTCTACACACGCACTAAAAGCTGTACACCGAGGTGTCTCATATATTATCGGATTTCAACGCGATCTTAACGTATGAACTTTTTCATTATCATGTATAATATTAGCATCCATATTTGTTTTATTAATTAAAATTCTATTGAAAATTGTTGAACGTAAATTTAAATCGTTATGTATAACAGCAGAACATTCTAGTTTAAATTCTTGACAATTTCGGTGAGAGGGAAATACTCCATTACACAATCGTGTATTATGATGCAATAAAGTGCCTTCATGCTTTCTTCTTGCTTCGAGCAATCGATAACAAACAATGTACGCTTCTTGAATGAGGAATAATCCAACAGAGGACGCTTCTGTGTCGAATTCATATAGCTAGGATAAAATTCAGTATAGTTGAAATATGCCCCATTGTAATCATTCTTGGTAAAATCCAACTGCATTCTTTCATTGGGATACAGGTAGGGAACGCATTAAAATATTTGAATGACAATATTCTGTATAGTGGTTGATTTGAGAAGCCGACAAGACGTTGAGCTTAGACCATAAAGATTATTAATGTTTCTATATTAAATAGTCCGCTGTATGATACATAAATTAGGTTCATTACAGTATACGAATATTTTTTCAATACAGGGTGTTAAAAGATATTTGCATCCCTATTATTATTCTGCGGGGAATATCTACGTAAAATATACGAGGCATGTTATGATTAAAATTGATATATACATGGGGTGTTTGTAATTATTAAGACTGTAGAAATATGTAGATATAAAAGTTAATGACACACACAGTTTAGTAGTATTTTGAGCGGGATGTCTACGTGTGGTCATAAAACATACCATTTTTCTTTATATACAGGTGTAGTCAAAAAGATGTGATGTTCATATATACAGAGTGTAGTCATAAAAAGATGCGATTTTATACAGGGTGTAGTCATAAAGATACCGTATTTTTATATATACAGGTCGTAGTCATAAAAATACCGAATTTTTTCATAAAAGATGCCACAGGGTATATAAAGATAAGGACGTTACAATGAATCTCTGCTATTATTGCTCAAATTTTCATCGAACAAACCGCATTGGTAGATTATTTCCACATACAGGATGTTACTAGAACGACAACGACAATGACAGCAAATCCACTTTATTCGACAACAGAGGAAACTCAAAGCGTTTGCATGCTTGAGAATTGTTGCTCGTACGACTACACTATAGTAAAATATGATGTGACTCATTATATTATTAAACGGATAACACACATCAGAAGTCTATCAGATAGATAGCAGAGGGGTAACAGAAGGGATAACAAACACACCCCAGACTCACATCAGAAGTCTGTTTGACAGTGCTAGTACTAACAAATTTACTGCGACACTCGGTTTATATGAATTATTTTCCAAGAAAACAACAAAATGGAGCAATGATTTCACAACTTTGTCATGCACTGAATGTCATTTTTATTATAGTTGCGGTGAAACAAGAGCCAACTTTACAACTCAAGCAGAGGGACAGCAGACACACATCACAGAGGCACCAGACATGCACCACCGTTATACGTTTGACATTTTTGGTATCAAACAGTACTCTTTGAAACAAAATATCAGGAATCTTGTATTTCCGAATTTCATTATGAATCACCCAAAATATTTAGAGGGGCGTATGATACTGATGGCGATATTGGTAACCAACAAAAGAGCAACATATTTACAGATACTGGCATTAACGGATATCCATCGTGATAGAAGAGGACATCTAAGACATCAGGCTTGCACCCAACTAAATTAATATTATTAAGCTGTTCTTCAAAAAAAAAAGAATGCTACGCTAATAGAAAAATCTTGAAGCAATGATTTCACAACTTTGTCATACACTGAATGTCATTTTTATCATAGATGTGGTGAAAGAAGAACTAACTTTACAACTCAAGCAGAGGGACAGCAGACACACATCACAGGGTTAGCACACATACACCACAGAGGCACCAGACATGCATCACCGTTATACGTTTGACATTTTTGGTATCAAACAGTACTCTTTGAAACAAAATATCAGGAATCTTGTATTTCCGAATTTCATTATGAATCACCCAAAATATTTAGAGGGGCGTATGATACTGATGGCGATATTGGTAACCAACAAAAGAGCAACATATTTACAGATACTGGCATTAACGGATATCCATCGTGATAGAAGAGGACATCTAAGACATCAGGCTTGCACCCAACTAAATTAATATAATTAAGCTGTTCTTCAAAAAGAATGCTACGCTAATAGAAAAATCTTGAAGCAATGATTTCACAACTTTGTCATACACTGAATGTCATTTTTATCATAGATGTGGTGAAAGAAGAACCAACTTTACAACTCAAGCAGAGGGACAGCAGACACACATCATAGGGTTAGCACACATACACCACAGAGGCACCAGACATGCATCACCGTTATACGTTTGACATTTTTGGTATCAAACAGTACTCTGAAACTAAATATCAGGAATCTTGTATTGCCGAATTTCATTATGAATCACCCCAAATATTTAGAGGGACGTATGATACTGATGGCGATATTGATAATTTTCATAGACATTATAGCTATTTATAATTTAATCACGTTATTTGTATATTCATTTAATATAGTTATATGATTTTCTGTATTTGTAAATTCTTAAAATTAAACTGTTATATGCTTTACCCAAGTCCCAGTAAGACTACGCTCTTCAGGCACGGATTATTATACCGAAATGTGACAACACTTTCGACAACATGATTATAAAACTAACAATTTTAGTAATGGAAATCACAAAATTTTATTCAAATATTGTGATTTGTCTGTATAGGAGAGAGAATTTACGGTCGACGGGCAGGTAAGATTTTATATGAAAAATAACAATGACATTCTCGGAGGGTCAAAAAGATTTCACCTGCTGTGTGTTACATAAAATGTAAGGAATGTATATGCAATCATAGAATTTGTATCTTCCCATGATGGACGTTATGGTGCTAAAAATCTCATTTCTAGTCCGCGTTATCACAATAGAACAATTTTCAATGATGATCCGACTCTAAGGAAAATTAAAAAATCTCCATTTTCAATAAACCAATGTATATGAATATGGCAATTTTCGATATTTCCAAAATTGGAATGTACGACTTTCACTATAATTTTATGCTTCCAACAATGGGAGTAGTCAATTGTGAGCTATTGTACACAGACACTAACAGTTTTGCTCACCAACTTACTTGTAACGATGCATATAAATATTTAATTGACACAAAAATTGACAAATTTGATGCATAAGACTACTACACTAATAATCCATACAATATACCTAGAGTTAATAAAAAGTATTATGCGTAATGAAAGATGAGTCTAATGAACAAATCATCACACATTTCGTTGGTCCAAAATGT